>JAWWNH010000188.1:4985000-6231250 GCA_034641385.1 Darevskia mixta
GTGTAGCCTAAGGACAGGGAAGCTTTGACCCTCCAGATGTTGTTGGACCTTTTGGCTATACCTGCCTCTTGAACTTCAATGTCTAAAATATCTGGTAGAGGACAAGGATCCTGAGATCACGTTAAGAGTAGCCAAATTCTGTGTGATTGCCATAAAACTTAGGGAACAAGCGGTGCTATCATAATGATTAAGGCCTCAAATGATAATTTTAGGTTATATTTTAGTGACTAAGTTTTAATTTATATATATTTTTAAATTGTTGCTATATCTGTATTGTCCCTGTTATACCTAATTGCAAATTCAAATGTATCCCTATCGTGTTTATGATTTCCTTGATATTGTATGTGGGCTGGAACTGGTCTGTGACCGTAATAATAAATTCATTCATACCTGCCTCTGGCATGTCGTCCCCCAAGTACTGGAGTGTTTCAGGGGATGAGAGTGACACTGCTCCCCAATACTAAGAGAGAGTAACCTCTTGCTTTGCCCTCATCTTCAAAAGTCAATTGCCAGGAAGAAATTTCTCCTCACTAACAGTGAACATTTGTGGAAAGCTCATTACAAATGGTTAAAGGATATTAAGCAGGTAAAGGGTAAAGGGACCCCTGACCATTAGGTCCAGTCATGTCCGACTCTGGGGTTGTGGCGCTCATCTCGCTTTATTGGCCGAGAGCCGGCGTACAGCTTCCAGGTCATGTGGCCAGCATGACAAAGCCGCTTCAGGCGAACCAGAGCAGCACACGGAAACGCCGTTTACCTTCCCGCCAGAGCGGTTCCTATTTATCTACTTGCACTTTGACGTGCTTTCGAACTGCTAGGTTGGCAGGAGCAGGGACCGAGCAACGGGAGCTCACCCCGTTGCGGGGATTCGAACTGCCGACCTTTTGATCGGCAAGCCCTAGGCTCTGTGGTTTAACCCACAGCGCCACCTGGGTCCCATCAAGACACACACATCTGTATCTTAATGTAATGTCCTTAACTTTTCTGTTACTTCCTTGATCTGTGAGGTTTTTTTTATCAATATCTTGCTGTCAAATATACTTTACTGCCTCTCGTTCTGTCTTCCCATTGTAGGTGTTGCCGCCCAGTGAAGAGCCAACCCTGCTCCCAGCTTCCATCCCCATAAAGGAGGAGACCTGTGATGGAGAGTTATCTCCATTTACATCCCAGCAGTCCATAAAGCAGGACGACTGCTGGATCAGCAAAGAATCACTCACCGCAGCCCTGCATATAAAAGAGGAGAGTGACAACTTTCATTCCAATACATGGGCCCCCCAATTCCTCCCCGCAGTGTCTACAAAGGTAGAGTCAGTGCAACTGGGTGAACAGCCAGACATAGTCCTTCCAGCACCACCTGCAAAGCAGAAGAGATCATTTACAGCTCTCAAGTCACCATCCCGGAGCAAGCTGAACACACTGGTTATAAAGGGGCAAGAGAGGCAAGAAATGGGCAGATCCAGAAGGAAACAGCACTTAGCCCTGCCTTCCTCTGAAGAGCCAGTCCTCCTCCTGCAACCCACCAGTGGGTCAGAGTCATGCACGTTGGGAAATGACCCTCCCTTTGCAACGGACACTCATCCTCTGGAAAATACATCTCAGTTTAGTTGCTCTCAGGGAGAAGTCAATCCTTTTAAATCTGCGCTAAAAGAGATGTTCTGCAAGCTGCCGATTTCTTCCGTACCTAGTAAAGCCCCCATAACCACCCCAGCACCATTCCTGGCAACTACTGACCCCTGGAGATTGGCACCTTTTGTCAAGGAAACTAGCGATCTGCTTTGCAGTCCTGTGAGAACCCCTCCAACCTCATCAATATCCCTTCAGGGGAACCTGGACATCCTGGGACTTGGCAGCACTCCCTTAAGGCCGTCGCTATGTGATTCCCCACAGCTGCCACTCCTAAATGCAGAAACCAATGACATGGTCTCTGGGCCCTTGACGAGCTCTCCTGCACCCAGCAAACAGTCGTCCCCAGAGCTTCAAGCCTCTGCTCTTCCTGAAAACCATTCGTTCTTGGAAGGCCTAGTCCTGGACACCATGAATGACAGTTTGAGCAAAATCCTACTAGATGTCAGTTTTCCTGGCCTTGAGGATGACAACCTGGGTACTGATCTCAGTTGGTCACAGTTAATTCCTGAACTGAAATGATCACATTTGGTTTATAGGATTCTGTTTTAGTGCAAACAACCAAGGGATGCAGTTGGTGGGTTGTTGTTTTTTAACTGACTCCCAAGCTATTATCACATTAGGATGATCCTATCATATAGCTGGTCATAGAATGATCCAGAAGCTGCTTGGAGTCTTAATGGATATTGCTATTGATTGGACAGGGCTGATCCACTGGACAGTCAATGACATCTAGGTCAGTTCCTTACAAAGCATAGTGAAAATCCCTTTTAATAGCCCTCCCATTTGCTAGAGCATCTAATGTACATATGTTGGTCTTTGTATATATTTGTATATTTTAATGCCTTTTAAAGTATAAAGATGGTGACTAAATGCAAAAGAAGATGAAATTCTTGTATGTTTAATAAGTTTAATAACTGCAGAGGGAACATCAGCTGGTTCTGTTTGTAAAGAAAAGAGATGCATCTGCCAAAAGGTTTCTCTGTTACACTACACATTATATGCAAGTGCTCTGAAATCCTATGTGGCCTTCGGTCACTTATTTCCATAAGTGGAAATAACTATTCTTTGTTTTGTGCCTTTAATAGGAACCTAGCATGAAGGAATTTAGCAGCCAAAGCATTTCCCATTTCTATGTCCATATGAAGAGAAAGCTTTAGCTGCGCACGTTTTTATTCCAGGCTCCTGTTAAAGGAACAGAAGTAGGGCCAGAAAAAAATATATACATTGGCAACCCTATTCAGAATTCATATGCCAGCAGATTGACATGTCTCCAATCAATCAGAAAAGGGAGATTTTTATTGCCATAGAGACAACTTATAAATATGCTCGGGTGGGATTTGGAGCTGCTGCGTTTTAAATCTCACTGTCACTGCTGATGTCACTTTTCCTGAAACACCTGGTGCTTAAATGCCCAGCAGAGCAGCGGCGCAGCTTAGATGCTCCGAAATCCTCCCAGTAGGGCAAAAGTAACTTCTAACCCAGCACAGCCACACTGGCAGGTACCACTTCCGAGTAGTGATTCGTGCAAGCAGGGTTGGCAGAAACATGGCCACCACCAGGTAGGAATGCCTGCCACTGTAGTCAAACCAGGTCAGATGCTGCTTCCTTTATGGGGACATGCCATTCAGAGTTTTAGAATGGTTGGCTAAAGCGTGGCGCTCTGACTGTTGTTGGACCCAGCTTTCATCAGCCCCAGCATGGCCAAAAGTGAGGGGTGATGGGGGGTCCAGCAACATCTGGAGGGCCAAACCAGATCCAACCCAGGCACCACTTAGCTTCCCAACTTGAGCACTTGATGTAACCTTCAGCAATTAGAGAAATGGGGAAGAGCTTCAAAAATTGATCCCGTAATCTTCATTTGGGGAAAGGGAGCACTTTTAAGCAGGAGATCAAACTTCAAACACACATTTTAAAAACTTGTTTCCCTTCTCTTATATCATATGGGTGAAAAGAAAAGAAATCAATTGTGTGAAATGTGATTTGTCTTATGCATTGCCTAGTCTGGCCTTAAAAAATAAATGAATTAATAAACCCTGCATAGAAGTACTTCAGCCACAGTCTGTGTTTGTGTTTCTTCTAATAACCTATGAAATAAAGCCAGAGTAGAAGTGTGATTCTGAGCAGTGTGTTTCCTTAGCATCTTTCATGAGGCTGCAAGGGGCCAGCATTAGCCTTTGTGAACTGGTGTCCCCATTCCTCTATCCTTAGAGATTAATTTTCCTTCCTATGGATTGTTCTCAACAATTCCTATAAGGATTTTAGGATCACCAAGCCATTCATTCAGAAGCAGAAGCTGTTCATCAAGAGCCTGGGATGTTTTCTTATTTTCCTTCTATATGCCACCCTCACCTTCAAACTTTGCCTGAAGTCACAGTTCCTGGTACATGACATCACAACTAGTTGCTGTGGGAATTTATCGCGCATGTGTGAGCCAGGAAGCCAGCTTGGAAACATCAAAGCACACAATGGAATAGAACACAGCTGCAGACAGAAGGGAAAGGAGTCGTTAAGAAGAATAAAGGCAAGCAAATCCCCGGCATCTTCTCCAGGGGCAAATGTGATTTTCCCATCTCAATGGCAGCATAGCATAGGGAACATCCGCCTTAGGTGCTCTGAGTTATTTGGTCACATTCAGCATAGACTTAAACTGGTGTATTCCAGACACTCCATCTTCCCAGGGAGCCTTGGGAAATAGTAAGTGAAAGAGAGCAAAGAATCTCAAGGTGAACGTTCTCAGCACCCTCACTAAACTACAGTTATTTGGGGGGAAGACCATGGTATAAAACCAATCTCAATCACCTGCTCATCTTCCAATATGATTTATCCCATCATCTGCCGCCAATTCCCTTCTGCATTCTACACAGATTCAATGTACGATGCATTCTACAGTTGTACCCAGGGCAACCCAGGTCAGTTTCCATACAAATCTTATGCCTTAGGATCTTCAACGAATGGAAGCTGGGTATTGCAGTAGGGAATCATCTTGTAGGCCAATACTGGGGCTTCTGATGTCTCTGAACGCCCTTCTTTCCCCCTGCCTAGGGTTAATCTGAATTCCTGTTCAAGATGACCACATGGAAAGAGAGGCACTTCCTCTGTAAAGACAAATATGTGTCATGGCCAGGGTTTTCTCCAAGACCCTACCATAAACTGGCTGTTGAAAGACCACCCCACACAGATGCCAAAATAGGTGTTAGCCACAAAGTACGTTGCCCAGTGGAAGATGATCGCCTATGGCACGTCTGGGGATACCATACATGGCTGGATGTAGGGAGGTTGCCAGCAATCTATCGCCCAAGACCGGATAAGCCTTTTGATAGCAACACATGGCGATGGATCACAGCTCCCAGGAAAGAATTCATGGCTGTGCCACCAGTCCCACCTCCTTCGCAGTTGGATGGGAACACCTACATTAAGTTCATTGAAGGGGACGCATTGTTTGTGGATCGGAGAAATAGAGAGAGAGTTCTGACCCGAACAAAGAACGAACTGAAACGGTGTGATCAACTCAAACTGAGGAGTGAGTGTCGAGCTCCTCCTTTGGACATTGAAGGAAAGATTAGGCCTCCGAAAGGTTTCCTTCGGTAAGATATCCTCCTCTCCTTAATACTTTGTTCTACCAACTGTTACAGGTGCCCTTTAGATGAAGCCCCAACCACATGAGAGCAGCTTTTCCTCGACTGGATCCTACATGGCTAGGTGCTGCAATAATACCGTACTATCATATGGGTGGGGCGACTGTGGGTCTTTCCCCATATAATTAGGAAGAGGTAAGGTATCCCTCCTCAGGTGGGATAGGCAAAACCACTATCCCTATGGGTAGGGATAGGCAAAACCACCAGTTTCATTTTTCCCCAACCTTAAATTCAATTTGGCACATTTCCACATCAGTTTACAATATTAATAAGATTTATGTTTTTAAAATTGTGAGTGTTGCTGCCTTGGGCGAGGCAAGATGGCGAGCACAACGGCCACACCAAACTCCTAGGGACTGCCATGTTGAGATTCTATTCCCAGTGACGTGGCAGCAGCTACAAACTGGAATAGTATAACTATTGGTTCTCACACAGTGGTGTGATAAAGTTTTGTTATGTCTACATTTCTGTGCTGAGCCTGCGCACTCAGATTGCTTTCACTTTCTCTTCTCTCCTCTCTGCTTTGTACCGAGAAGGATAGCAGCAGGCATGGCTGCTGAGAATAAAAGTCTTTAGCCTAAAAGGCTGAGTGTGTTGTTTTCCATATGGGAACAATCACTTATGAATGCTGCTCCCTGGACTCTTGTGTAGCAGGGATGAGCAGCAGTGATTGCCTTTGCTATTGGGGCAGTTCGAAGAACTGACCCCAGGCAGGGAAAATCATAACAGTGGTAGCAGAGGATGGTTGGTTCGGTTCGATTCCATTGGACTCTGATGAATGATACCAGAGCAGATGACGGGCCGACTGCAGCTACATTCAGCCGGTGAGAAAAGCGTCTGAAAACAGCATTCCACAGTTCCGGGGGAGGTCGAGCTAAAGATAGCGGCCGATTCCAGCCGAGAGGGAGAAGCTGTAAACCAGACTGTGAGTACACCGAGCAAGATTTACGAGGCAATTAAACCTCTGCTGCAAAACCTTGATCTCTGAGAACAGAGACAAGTTTATTTTTTCACTATGGCTGGCAAAGATAAATCTATTGGCAGCTCCCTGTGTCCTCTATTGACGGACAATAATTATCAGACGTGGCGAGTTAAAATGGAGGCAGTGCTTACACGCCAAGGATTATTAGATGTCACTATTAATCAACCCCCCGCGATGCCAAGTGCCCGATGGACAAGTCGGGATGCTCAGGCAAAGGCCACAATAATACTGCATTTAGACGATTCCCAGTTGATTCACGTTAGAGACGTAAATCATGCAAATGACTATTGGGTTGCTTTGGAACAAGAGCATCTGAGAATTCAGACAGCCAGCTCAATGCTGTATTTTCAGCGGCTAACAAACCTTCGCTTGAAGAAGGGAGAGAATTTACGTTCTCATTTGAACCACATGAAGCAGCTACGCTCTGAACTGGTGCAGAGAAATGTACATTTGCCAGAAGATATATATTGTTTCATGATGCTAAATAGTCTGCATGATCAATACAAAACAGTTGCCAGTCAATTGGGCACTATTGACCCCCAGAATTTAAATGTTGCAAGGGTTGTATCAACTTTGCTGAATGAGGAAGACAGATGTAATGCTCAATATGAAGCTAACAACAGGGGGAGCACAGAGGAAACCTATGTATCTCCACATAGTGTTTCAACTGAGCAAGTGCATGCTGTTAAAGTTGTTTACTGTGCAAACTGTGGCTTCAAGGGGCACACAGCTGAAAAGTGCAGAAAGCCCAGAAAGGCTGCACGGAATCAACAGGCCAGTGGATCTGGAGGAAAGGGGCGTGCCAAACCTACAGTGACACGACCATTTGCATTGCTTACCCAAGGCATGCAGGATCCAGACATAGACTATTCTTTTGTCCTAGACTCAGCGGCCACAGACCACATGAGCTGTAACGAACGTCTATTCAAGGACTTTAAAAGGCAGGAAAGTACTATTTCGCAGGCCAATGGCACACATTTGAAATCAACCGGAATTGGGACGGTTTTTCTGACAAGTCTACAGCTGACTATAAATAATGTGTTGTATGTGCCTGACCTAAAATACAATTTGCTCAGCATACCAAAAATTACTGAACTGGACTTGGAACTTTTATTCCACAAAGATCATTGTGTGATTTCCAAGGATGGAGAAGAGGTCCTTAGAGCTCAGAAGAACAAAGATAGACTGTTCTTACTATCTTTTGATCCTGATGATTGTATTTATAACGTGGTTGACAAATCTTTTGCAGGTGCAGCTAAGTCCAAGAAGACTTCAAAACAGCCCAGCAAAGACAGCGTCACAAATTGTTTCCAGCTTATTTGTGCTGATGTTTATGGCCCATTGCCACAGTCACATGGCAAAGCCAAATATTATTTGTTATTGGTTGACAAATTTTCCAAGTTTGCATGGTGCTATGTATTGCAAAGTCCGCAGCAAGTCTTAGCCAAATTCAAAGAATATTGTGCTAAGATGAAATTCATGCATGATGGTAAAATTGATTGTTTGTATACCAATGAATTACCAGTCTTTCTTTCACAGGAATTTCAGAATTACCTAGACCAGCAGAGCATACAGCACAAAGTTGCTGTGAGCCAGTCATCATGGGATAATGACATTTGTGTTAAGGTTAATGCTGAATTGAAAGCTGGAATGCAGGCACAATTGCTTTGTTCAAAATTGCCTGACAAGAATTGGGCTGAAAGCCTATTCAGTTTCATTTATACATGGGTCAGAGAAGTTCCAAAAGATATGGAACAAAGCCCATATGAGATACTGTTTGGAAAAAAACCTTATCTGAAGCATTTAAAAGTTTTTGGTTCTCAGATTTGGGTGGAGTCACTGGACAATACTCCTACCAAAGGCATTTTCTTAGGTTATGAGAAAGGTCAATACAGAGTTCTGTTGCCTTCCTCAGACACAGTAATTCTAACTAATGAAGTAGAACATACTGTAAAGCAAGAGACACAAGTACTTCAAAGCTTTCCTATTGCTGATACACATTCTGATTCCAATAGCAGTGCTAGTTCCACAACAAGTAGTTCTGACACAGATGACACAGTCATCGAGAAAGGAACTCATGCAGTTCACAGACCATCACATACATATGATGCAGATGATGTGCTAGAATCCATAGAGCCACTGTTCACTATTGGTAAGAGTTCTCCCAAAAGTCCTGAAAGGGAGACACACTCCAAAGAAGATTTGCACCTGATGCGCAGATCTGAAAGAGTCACAAAGGGACAAGCACCCAAAAGGTACTCTAGTGAGTTTGCAATTTCAGCAAAAGCCAATATAGCTGTTGCTCACACTCACACAAAATATGCAGGCATACAGGCACCACTCACACAAGTGAACAAGCCAAAACAACAGGTTAACACTGTTTTTTCCAACACCAAAAGAGCAAATGCTCTAGTCCCCTGGAGAATCGGTAAACAAAGGCTCAATCTGGTAAATCCAGTCTCAGAGAGTTCCACAGGTGGAACACAGGCGACAGGTTCATATTTTGTATATGATAACTGTTTGTTTAATTCTGTTAATGATGCTTTAGCTTTTGCCACTCTCTCTTTGTCCAGAATCGGGGGAGGATGTTGAGATTCTATTCCCAGTGACGTGGCAGCAGCTACAAACTGGAATAGTATAACTATTGGTTCTCACACAGTGGTGTGATAAAGTTTTGTTATGTCTACATTTCTGTGCTGAGCCTGCGCACTCAGATTGCTTTCACTTTCTCTTCTCTCCTCTCTGCTTTGTACCGAGAAGGATAGCAGCAGGCATGGCTGCTGAGAATAAAAGTCTTTAGCCTAAAAGGCTGAGTGTGTTGTTTTCCATATGGGAACAATCACTTATGAATGCTGCTCCCTGGACTCTTGTGTAGCAGGGATGAGCAGCAGTGATTGCCTTTGCTATTGGGGCAGTTCGAAGAACTGACCCCAGGCAGGGAAAATCATAACATGCCAGCACCAACCAAGCTGCCTAGCTGGTCCCCGCGCTGCCATCACTGCCACCATCAAAGGGGAGTCCAAAACGACAAGCAAAGAGGCCACATGGAGCCCCCGCCGCCCCCGCCCGATGATCTCAATCCCGCCAGGACTGAAAGCACCCCAACAAAACTCCGGGAACTGGAGCTCATAACCCACCTACTCTCAGCAGCCGGAAACATTATAGCTAGACACTGGAGGGATAAACATGGAACACTGGTATCAAGTAGTATGGGAAACAGCCTTACTAGAAAAGCTAACCAATAGACTGAAACTGACACGGGGAGAAATAGAAGACGCCTTCACCCTGGTATGGCTCCCCTTTATCAAATACACAGCCCAACAAGACAACAACACAAACCCACCGACAGCATACGATTCATTATGGCTAACTTGACCCAACAACCCCCCCCCCACCCGCACAAACAAATCTCACTGCAGCCAACCAAAGACCACACCCTAGGCCACCCCAACCTCTCTCACCAAGGAAACCTAACAAGTGAATAGAAAGAGAACCTACCCAAGTGACACTGACACAACCCCCCATATACTAAGGAAAAGAATATAAGCTTCACCACACCACCCCCTCTCCCGCCCCCCCCCCCTGCTTCCCAACCCTATGCTGCAAAAATACACCAATGTCTCACGACAAATGTAACTGATCTGTAGAAAACACAACCTGAAGAGACAGGGCATTAGCTTTTATAAACAAGGAAAATCTTTAATAAAAATTGTTTTTTTAAAAAATATATATTGCGAGTGTTTTAGGGCACATTTCTCCTAATATACATATTGGGCCAGGAATAATGTGCATTTTTGTATGTTATTTTCACACATATACCTTTTTATGCATATTTCCTAAAATATATTGCTGTATACATTTTTTTTATTAGAGAACAGCACTGCAGAACTTGGAAAGTGCAAAGTTCAAAGGATAGCTGCCATTTGGTTCATTTATTGTTTTAGGAGGTGCTAAATCCCCCAGAAAGTGGTAGACTCTCCTTCCTTGCAGGTTCTCAAGCAGAGACTGGGTGGGCATCTGTCATGGATGTTTTAGTTGAGATTGCTCCATTGCAGGGGCTTGGACTCGATGACCCTCAAGAGTAATTTTGAACTATACTATGATGCACAAATGGAGCCAATCCTGTGCTCCCAGAGCCCCAAGCCCACGTCCATCCTGGTTAGTGACAGAGGCACCACTGCCAGAGGGCTATTGCTGTGGCTTTGCCCCCACCGGCAAGCAACTCCCTCCCAGAACACCCACATGGTATCATCTTTCTTTTTCTCTAGTCTCATCCCCAACTAAGCTGCACTCACAAAATCCACACATTTCTGGAAAACTAGCTAAGCAGGAAATGCCCCCTAGAAATAACAAGATTACCTTCTACTTAATGGGAAATCCCCAATTCAAATCTCACCTCAGCCTCAAACACACAAGGGACTCAGACAAAATAAAAAAATTCCTTCCAGTAGCACCTTAGAGACCAACTAAGTTTGTTCTTGGTATGAGCTTTCGTGTGCATGCACACTTCTTCAGATACACTGAAACAGAAGTCACCAGACCCTTATATATAGTGAGAGGGTGGGAGGGGTATTACTCAGAAGGGTGGTGGGAATGGGTGATTGGATGATAGGTGTGGTAAACCTGCTGATGACTGTTAACGACTGCTATTAGTCTTACAGAAAAAGCAAGGGGTGAGATGGCTAAAAATGGCTTTATCATGTATGCTTTATCATGTAGGCTTTATCATGTATAATGAGATAAGAATCCAATGTCTCTATTCAGACCAGGTCTCTCCATGGTTTTAAGTTTGGTAATAAGTTGCAATTCAGCAACTTCTCTTTCTAGTCTATTTCTGAATTTCCTTTGTAATAAGACAGCTACTTTGTCTGGTGACTTCTGTTTCAGTGTATCTGAAGAAGTGTGCATGCACACGAAAGCTCATACCAACAACAAACTTAGTTGGTCTCTAAGGTGCTACTGAAGGAATTTTTTTATTTTTTATTTTGTTTCGACTATGGCAGACCAACACGGCTACCATCTGTAACAAGGGACTCAGCTACATTAGTCAAAAGAGTGTTTTGAATGTGTTACAAACATGCACCACCAGATGGCGATGGAGTTAAAAAAAAATCTATGCAATTTTCCATAGTGTTTTTCCCCCTTTTGTCATAATGATTTAATTTCTGACTGAATAATAGCTCCCCCCCAGGTGTAGACCCACCCTAGGTAGTTTTGGGCTTCTTCTTCTTTGAGCTTCAATGCCCATCAGCAAAGTGGGAGATCTTATATTGGCCCTGTAAGGTGAGCCAATTTGCTGAAATCATGCACTGTTTACACATTTCAAGTTCTCAAAATCTTCCACATAAGCATTGATTTTTTTTTAATGTTGCTTTCTTAATTTTGTACAGATACAAGCGCCTGCTTCCAGAGAAAAGCCCAGCCTCGCTTTGTGTCCAACTGCAGCCTGTCACACCTGCTTCTAAGTACTGCTGGGATCACCCTTGTCCAAACCTCCAGCCCCATTACCAGGAGGCAGCTGTCAAGTTTGCCCTGAAGAACAGCAGCCCCATCTACCCAGAGGTGGTAGAAAAATATCGGGCACTGGCACTGGGTCTTTCTGGGAGCCAAATAAGGCAAATAAGGCCATGTACACCTGAAACTGTAAATGAATAAATAGAAGAGGGTTAAGCCTGAAATTCACAGGGCTACTGAAGAGTATGTTGGAAGTTCAATCCTGCTATCAGTAAAACAATCTTTCTAAAATCTAAATGGAGGCGAAACAATTGTTGCATAATGATCACTATTGGCCAAAACAGGGGTGTGGGGGCTAACTTTTGTATTGTACATAGTGTCACATGTATGACGATTTACCTGCTGGACAGAACTGTAATGGTTCAGTGTAATGAGGTTCTGCATCTCAGGCTACAAATTTGATGTCCTGAATGCCAAGGGCTGACCTTGAGAAGCTGAGAGCTGATAAAGATGTCTCAGTGCCAGGGTGACATTTTTCCTGTTTTCATGAAGGAGGGTCTTGGAGGAGGAGAGTATCCGTCTGAGGAAGAGGGGAGTTTCCATAGGGCTGGGAAGGTGACTCTACAGAAATGAATTGTGTTGCCTTTACAAGGGAAAAGAAGCAGAGATAAGCAACGGAAGAGAAAAACCACCCAGTCTTAGAATAGAGGGCAACTGTTTTGTGGCTTATCAAAAAAATTTTTTAAAGAAGCTGTATAAGCAGCAATCAGTTGTTACTGCCAACTTTTGCCTTGCTCTTTGCTGGTGTTCCTGTACACAGAACTGATTAGTGGGTTTACATTTTTCAACCCAAGGACCACATTACTTTGATGCTAGCCTTCTAGGGGCCGCATGACAGCAGTGGGCAGGACCAAGTGAAGAAGTAGGTAGGGTCACCCACACACTCTCTTACACAGAATTCCTAGAATTTCATAGATTTTTTTGAAGGGGGTGTCTTTTTTAGAGAAATGCCTTTTTTGCTTCTCACAGCCACAGCGGAGGCATGGCTATGGGAGTAGCTGTGATGAGTTCCTGCACATCTCTGTTAACATATGAAGATCTAACTGGTGGGGCAATTTTTTTTAAAAAAAGGCAAAAGATTGCTCATTCCAACAATCCGAATACCGATCCAAACTAGACACATTAACAAACACATCTGTTTTCCCCTGGATCTTTTAAAATTACCTTTATTAAAGTTTTCAGCAGATAAAGTGACTGATGAGAAAGTAATAAGAGCAAGGAGGACCTTGAGACAAATGTGAAAAGGGCATTTCCTATTACGTTGACTTCCGTCAGCGGCTTCACTTGAAGATTAATGCTGCTACTGCAACCCCTTCATTCAGAGTCCTGGTTCTTAACAGTGCTTAATTAGCACAAATGAGGGGTAGCAGAATGAGAAGCAGAGCTGTTCACTGTGTGAGCATATGTCATCTGCTCATAAGATTTCTTGGGAAATAGGATAGCACCTGGAAGAGGATCTAGCTGTGGGCATGAACTGAGAAGGACTATTTAGCTGCTCCTCTGGAAAGTAGAGTGTCTTGTGAATCAAATCTTTGACCGCAGAAACATCATCTCCAGCTATGAAAGAAAGAGAAAGAGAGAGAGAGAGACATACTGATGAGAAGTTCTGGAGCCTTAGCAAGGTACCTAAGAATCAGTATGTGACTGGCCCTCCTATCAACATAACATATAAAAATGAATATAGGAATTACCTCTTGTAATTCATATTCTGCCCTTCAGAAGTATGGCAGTGGTTTGTGGGAATCTCAGGCTGTATTCACAAGATTATCTTGCATCCAAGAGCTGGCTTTTTTGCAGCCCCCTGATCTAGAATTTATCTTGTGAACAGATTTAACCATTGATCTTTGCTGGACATCCAAATGCATGCTCAATCTATTCACAATATTGGTTCTATGATATGACAGCAAAAGATGGTCACTGTGTGCTCAGTACATCCATTTCTAAAAGCTTCATGGAAAATTGGCATTTCATAGATTGCTGCCCATGAAATCTGTGCACAGAAGCAACAGTCTCTGAATAACCAGATGTTTGGAACAAAAAGCAGGAGAAAGCTATTTCCTCGTGCCCTGCTTCATGAATTCCTAGAGGCATCTGGCTCACTGGTATCACAAAAAGACTGCTGAGCTCCCAGCAAGGCAATTATTGTGCTCCATTTATTTCAGTTGCAAAGAAATGTTTTTAAGTGTACAGACAACACCTGTCCTCAGTTTAGAAGAAAGAGGCGTTCCTGTTTTCAGGGGATGAAACCTAGGAAGCTGCCTTTTACAGAGACAGACCAGTAATGTCTGCACTGACTGGCAGCAGCTCTCCAATGCTTCAGATAGTGGCCATTCCCAGTCCTACCTGGAGATGCCAGGGACTGAATTAGGGACATTCTGTGTGCAAATCATGTTCTACCACAGAGCTATGGCTCTTCTCCAAATCCATGTCCATCTCTAGAACTTCTGAATCTGTACCTACACACAACACCCTGAGCCCAAGGCAGAATGGAGGATAGAGGAAGAGACATGTCTACAACGGATGAAGACAGGGACCAAAATTGGAATGAGGAAGCCTAATAGTCATTTGTCCCTGCCTTGGGTGAATAGTGGAACATAACCCATATGTAGATGGCTCAATATTCAACCAGGGAACTAATAATACATATGCATTCTGCTTTGTTAATTTAGCCCACTAACCTGGTTTTGAAAAATACTGAAATGTCTGTAAACATCTGTAAACAGCGGGGGGGGGGAGTTACCAATGCTTGTTTTAAATGCTTTGCATAAATATAATCATAGAATTTTGCAATTTTAGGGTACAATTCTAAATTTGCTGCTTATGGTTCTTTTCCCTTTCTTTCATCTCTTTCTGTCCTATTTATTACAAGGAACACTTTCAGCATCTTCAAGTTATATGAGGCTTGGGACATACCCACACCCAGCTGCAGTAGGAGACCTTTGTATTCGGAGTTACTCTCTAGTATCTTCAGCAAACTGGTAGATTCCATTCTCTCCAATTGCACATCCCAATAGATGTAGATCTTTTGATTGAAACTGACGTATACCAGACAAGGGCTATTGCAGCCTCCTTTGCAGGCATAGAGACCTAGAGAAGTGAAAGCAGACATCAAAGGAGAGGGAACTTCAGAAGCGCATTAGTGAGATGAGGCACCACCCAGCTAAGATTCAACACTCTCCAAACCTTAAGATCTCTTTTTACTGAGTCAAACAATTTCTCATTAAGGAGGTTTGTGTGAGATGCAGTGAAGTGCATGTCCACTTGCCTCTAAAAGCACTTCACAGATTTAAACCTCTACAATGCCTTAATATGTTGATTTTCATTAAAGTTATTGATTTAGTTCAGACTTACTACAATTTATTTTAAACCCTGCCACTGCACCATACTCCCTAATCAAGTCTTGAATAGCAGATAGCAAAATGCCTGTGTTTGATGTGTAGAGCGTTCATAAATTTATTTAGCAGGGTTTCATTATTTGATTATTCTCCTTGTGAGTTGAAGTATCATATTATTTGGTGTCAGTCTGGCTGAAAAATGCCTTGCCAGCAATGTATTCACCTTGGCTCTGGCTTCATGGTAGATCTGCTGGAGATACAGAAGAGCCTTTTGCATATTCCGTATCTCCAGCAGTTCTAATTTGGAGCATCACTTCTTAGATAATGAAATCCTCTCCATCCCAACTTCCTTTCTTGCAACATAAATCCATTGCTTTGGGGCCTACCCTCTGGAGCACAAGAAAACAAGCTTGCCCATTTTTCACGTGACAGCCCTTTAGATATTTGAAGATGGCTATTCCTGTCTCCGGGACCCAGGTGGTGCTGTGGGTTAAACCACTAAGCCTAGGGCTTGCTGATCAGAAGGTCGGCGGTTCGAATCCCTGCGACGGGGTGAGCTCCCGTTGCTTGGTCCCAGCTCCTGCCAACCTAGCAGTTCGAAAGCACGTCAAAGTGCAAGTAGATAAATAGGAACCGCTCTGGCGGGAAGGTAAACGGCGTTTCCGTGCGCTGCTCTGGTTCGCCAGAAGTGGCTTTGTCATGTATGCTGTATGCCGGCTCTCGGCCAATAAAGCAAGATGAGCGCCGCAACCCCAGAGTCGGACACGACTGGACCTAATGGTCAGGGGTCCCTTTACCTTTTATTCCTATCTCCTCTCAGTCTCCTCTTTTCCAGGCTAAACATACCCAACTCCCTCAACCATTCCTCCTTAGGCTTGGTTTCGACCCTGGATCATCTTGGTTGCCTTCCTCTGCACACGTTCCAGCTTGTCAATATCCTTCTTAAATTGTGCTGCCCAGAATTGGACACAGTATTCCTGGTGTGGTCTGACCAAGGCAGAATAGAGTGGGACTGTTACCTCCCTTGATCTGGACACTATACTTCTGTTGATGCAGCCTAGAATAGCATTAGATTTTTTTTGCTGCTGCATCACATGGATGACTCTTGCTAAGCTTGTGGTCTACTAAGACCCCTAGATAAATTTCCTTCCTTTCATCTATAGCAGTCTTTCCCAACCTTACGTCCTGAGACCTTGCTAGACTACAGTTTTTGTCATCCCTGACCCTTGGACATGCTAAATGGAGCAGTCTAACAACTACAGGAAGAAAAAGAGTGCAAGGGGGAAAGCCTCACAGGACAAATTAGGATGCTCTGCCAGGCCTAATGGGCACATGGATGAAAGTTTGCATCCATCTAGCCCATAACTGTCTATTCTCACTGGCAGTAGCTCTCAAAGCTCTTGGCAGATTATCTTTTCAGTCCTCCTAACTCTGGAGATCCTTTTTAACAAGGAATACAAGAGGTTGAATTAGGGAGAGTGATGCTGAGCTCCTGTAATGGGCTCCCTATAGGTATCTGGTTGGCCACCGAGAGAAGCCAGTGCTGGACTAGATAGGCTTTTAGTCTGATCCAAAGGGCTCTTCTTATGTTCTTATGAGAGCTGGATGTGAACTCTACCACTGAGCTATGTCTACCTGACTGAATGTAGAAGAGTCCAGCAGAAAGCTTTTCTCATGAACATACAAAGCTGCCTAATAGCGAGTCAGGCTATTGATTCATCTAGCCCAGGCATCCCCAAACTTCGGCCCTCCAGATGTTTTGGACTACAATTCCCATCATCCCTGGCCACTGGTCCTCTTAGCTAGGGATCATGGGAGTTGTAGGCCAAAACATCTGGAGGGCCGCAGTTTGGGAATGCCTGATCTAGCCTAGTAATGTCTACTCTACCTTGCAGTGACTCCCCAAAGTCTTGGTGGTCTTTCCAAGTCCTACTACCTGAGACCCCTTCGCTGGAGATGATAGGGAATGAAGCTGGGCCCTTCTGTAAGAAAAAAGTGCTCTACCAATGAGGTAGCAACACTTTATCACATACCATATCAGTTATTTCCCACACCTGTGGATCTGCTGATAGGAAAGCAGCTCACCTGCACAGAAGGCACTCACATTTTCATCTACTTGGAACCTAGCCACAGTGCGGCCGTGGTCTATGATGTACGTCTGTCCATCCCAAGCGCAGGCAATCACCTCCTCATGGCCATTTCCCTAAGAGTTCAAAATTTTCTGATTAGCAGAAGTTCCCTGTGGTAGGGTAGAAATCCCATTAACCTCTGTGAGCAATGCTCATACATGTTTTCATCTGGCCCCAGCTTGTTCCTAACATTAAATAAGGGAGGTTGATGCAACAAGACAAGAAACTAGCCTAATGAATATAGCCAGTCTAGATTCCCATTTATATATATATATAAATATTAGGCTTATATCATAAGGCCTTCATCATAAGATCTCAGGGTTGTTCACGAGATAAAAATAGATTCCCAAAGGATATAGTGGCTGCAAAACATTATGGGGAGTGGAAATCATAGAATCATAGAGTTGGAAGAGACCACAAGGGCCATCCAGTCCAACCCCCTGCCAAGCAGGAAACACCATCAAAGCATTCCTGACAGGTGGCTGTCAAGCCTCTGCTGATAGAACAGTCAACTTTATAGCTCCCTGTGTCAACACCAGATATTCATGCAACCGGCTCTTTTGCTGGCTAAAGTTTGCAGGAGCCCAGGGAATGGATTCAGAAGTACACTGTGTTGTTAACAGTGTTAAAACTAAGTAACTCTCAGCTTGTTCAGTGAGTGTATGAGACATTCCTTGGAGCTTTGTGAAGATGCTCTGAACTTTCTGAAGGAAAAGTGGTACATAAGTGTCATAAATATAGAATCTCAGTTTAGACATTCACCTTCTCATAAGCAATCAGCATAACAGAAATATCTGTTTCCTGTAAGCGTTACTTGTTCAGACAAGTTCTCCAGGTACAAGTTGCTAAAATACCTCCTTTCAACCTTCCTTTGCACCATCTGTTTAGAACAATACAACTGCCTCTGCTGCTCATTCACCTCATTCTAATAACAATCTTGCTTCCCCACCCCCTTACTGGGGCATCAGTTCCTTCTCCCCTGAATCTAGCGAGAAAAACGAAGTGGGAGCCAGAAAGCTGGCAGCTGAGTGGGCAGCTGAGTCCAGTTTGCAACAAATCCCACCTCTGGGATTAAAATTATGAAATTGGTGAAAATTTAAAAGGGGGAGGCTTAGATCGAGACATGAGCACAGGAGCACAGGATAGTAAGTCAGAGAGGCCAAAACACCACAAGTCAAAACAAAACTGCCAAAGACACTTGAAGAGAGAGACTGTATACATGTGTTTAATGCTAGAAGCCTCTGAGCCAAGATGGGAGAACTGGGGTGCTTGGTCTTAGGGGATAGCATTGATATAGTGGGCGTAACACAAACCTGGTGGAACAAAGAGAATCAGTGGGACAAAGTTATCTCTCTGGATATAAACTTTATAGGAAGGACATAGAAGGACGTACCAGAGGTGGTGTCACTCTGCATGTCAAAGAGGGAATTGAGTCCAGCAAGCTAGAAATCCCACAAGAGGCAGACCCCTCCACAGGTGTGATATTGGGCCCAAAAATAATTTAGTACTGAGGACATTCTGTTGTTGCCCTGATCAAATTGCTCAAGGACATCTTGAGAGAAAGAATGAATTCAAGGAAGCATCCAAAAGAGGAACTGTAGTAATGGATGACTTCAGCTACTCTCACATAGACATATGGGTTCCAGTTATGAAAAAGAGGCACATTTATTAGATGTGATTGTGTCATAGAATCAACCAGAGGTGCAGCAACCCTGAACTTAAATCCTGAGTGGTGCCCAGGAATTTGTGTGAGTTGTAGGTGTTGTCAAACTGGGATTAGTAAAGCAAAGAAAGTGAAATCACTACAAAATGTGCAAAGTGATTCATGTCAGGACAAAAAGATCTTAATTTCATAGTACCACTCATGGACCTCATCTAGTGGTGATGAAGAGGATGGACCAACTCCCCTATGAGGAAAAGTTGCAGCATTTGGGACTTTTTAGTTTAGAGAAAAGACAAGTAAGAGGTGACATGATAGAGGTTTATAAAATTATGAATAGCAGTAGATAAAGTAGATAAAGTTTCTCTCTCTCATCACACTAGAACCTGTGGACATATAATGAAGTTCAATATTGAAAGATTTAGCATAAATAAAAGAAAGTACTTCTTCACACAGCTCATAGTTAAAGTATGAAACTCTCTCCCACAGGATGCAATGGTGGCTTTAAAAGAGGATTAGACAAATCATGGAGGAGGTCTATCAATGGCTACTAGTCATGATGGAGGCAGTGTTCTGTCCCACAGTCAGAGGCAGCGGTGCTTCTGAATCCCAGTTGCTGGAAACCACAGGA
This sequence comes from Darevskia mixta, assembly GCA_034641385.1. Classification (NCBI taxonomy): domain Eukaryota; kingdom Metazoa; phylum Chordata; class Lepidosauria; order Squamata; family Lacertidae; genus Darevskia; species Darevskia mixta. Next base: position 5,004,513 of record JAWWNH010000188.1, read on the forward strand.
GGGGAGAGTCCTCTTGTGCTCAGGTCCTGCTTGCAGGTTTCCCACAGGCATCTGGTTGGCCCCCGTGAGAACAGGGTGTTGGAGCAGATGGGACATTGACCTGATCAAATAAGCCCTTCTTACGGTGACAGGGGTGGTGACAATCTCTCCTCCAAAGGAGGTATGCCAATAGCATGAACCTGGAGAATTTGTCTGACTTTGTACTACTAAAAACAAATGACCTGGTTATTGTAAGCTAGAACAGAACTCACAGTAACATCCAGTTTTTCTAGAGCAAAAAGTTGGTGGTCAACCTGTACTGACCACAGTAGCTTGTCAGCTCCCTCCATCAGTTTCAGTGTCCCTACAGGGGAAAGAGAAAGTTAAGCAGAGTTCTAAACTAGCATAAAAGACAACCATTTTCTTCCATCCCTATGCTGTGCCAGGGATAATGTTTATATTAGAAACATTATTTTGGGTGCAGCAGAATCCCATTCCAATGTCTTTCATTATATTTGGCTTGACATGCACATGATTTCATGTTTAGTACTCTGTGAGTGAGGAAGCCTATTTTGACTTCCTTTTCATAGACAGATTTATTACTTAAGTTCAAGCTGTGGGTTGCTCCAGACATTATAAGTGATAGCAATGAGGAAGAGGCATTAAGATGATTTGCCTTGGAGATCATTATGATTTACTTAAGTCTCAAATGGATGTCCTCCTCCCCCCCATACGGCTGGTGGTCTTGTTGGGCCTCTATCTCTCTCTGAAAATGGAAGATGACCTAAGCACCCTCACCTAAAACATAGAAATCATTCATCTATAGAGGCAAGGAAGCAGTTGGATAAAAGGCTAGAGCACAAGTGGTAGAAGACTTGTGATGCCTTTAACCAATCACAGGTGTTGAGCTCATGACAGAACACCTACTCTATACAAAGTGTACTTCTGCACAATGTCAGCCAGCTTTCCAAAGTGATGAGTGGCCTTTTATAATCTGCCCCTGGTGAGCCTTCAGTAGATCACTGTGACCAATCTGCAATACATTTTTCTGATAAGAACACTCACATCCATTCTGATTTAGATAACACAACTATAGCAGTCTATGAGGGACAGGCCTTGGGTCTGTCTCCTTGTGATCTAACAACCCATGGGGGTTGGCGAGCAGATCAGCTAATCATGAAAGAGAGGGTGGAATTTAAGTTGAAAGGTGACAGTTAACAGTCAGTTACAGGTAGGTAGCTGTGTTGGTCTGCCATAGTCAAAACAAAATAAAAAATTCCTTACAGTAGCACCTTAGAGACCAACTAAGTTTGTTCTTGGTATGAGCTTTCGTGTGCATGCACACTTCTTTAGATACACAAAAGCTCATACCAAGAACAAACTTAGTTGGCCTCTAAGGTGCTACTGGAAAGATTTTTTTTATTTTGAGTTAACAGTCAGATAGGGATAAGAGCTGTCTCAAAGAGGGGAGGCAGGGATTGCCTGTGGATTAGACAAGGACCTAGGTTAAACTAGGGACTTTCTGTCTGAGCAATTAAGATAGTGACTATCTTTTAGAGTGAACAGATTGTGAAGTGGCTGTCTGTCAGTTAGGGACTGCCTAGACAGACAAGGTTCAGTTTACCTGAGGGGAAGATCAGGAGGGGCTGGAGCGTTAAGACATCCATTAAGCATCACTGTTGAGAGTGCCTAAGCTACCACCTCTATGAGTATAAAGAAATGAAGTTCCTCCGTTCCACAGTTGCTTAGACCGCAAGATCTACCTACAGTTGCAACTGCAAGGCCAGCTACGCCTAGCCTGGTCTGAGCTCAATCAAGGGTCAATAAGAAACTGTCCTGTAGCCAAGAAGATTTGCTTACATGAAGTTTATATAGTGGTTAGACTATCTCGTCTTTACTGAACGTTTGTTCCAATTTGTTTATGGGGTGGTTGTAAAATGAGAAATCATTCTGTTTTGTTTGTGGGATGTTTACATGTCTTCTTGTTAATCATTTGTTTATTCCACACTTTCCAATGCATTTGGTGTTGATTGCCAATTTGCAGTTTCTTAACCATGAAAGGTATTTCAGCTCAGGTCCCAAATCCATTGTAGAGATTCCTTTCCAGGAAAGCAATAGGGCTTACCATCCAAGGTGCAGAGTGCAAACAGACCTGAGCCAGCGTGCTTCTTGGAAGTCCCTGCAAAGACAGAAACCAAGTTGGGAAAGCAGCAGAGCCAAACCTTCGAGTACAGCATTGCTTGACTACTGCCTCTCTAAGTGTTTTCATCCCTCAAAGTTACAAAGCAGAAAACGTATGATAGAACTCTTGTATTTTTTTACTGAGTCGAAAGCCTGGAAATTCCCCCCCTCCACCCCATCTCTGAGGAAACAGGAGCTTCTTTCTACCCATCCTTATGCAAACTAATGGAGGAAGGTGCTCCATTAGCTGTTTAGATTGAGTAAAAGATGTGGTGGAAGCAAAATACTGTATGTGAAGTGCTCTGAACATTCCAAGAGTGCTATGTAATTTATTTATTTTTTAATATCTCACTTGACATACAATAAAAAAGACTTCAAAACAGAATTCCATATAATTTTCAGATTTCCTGCATTGGAACAACAGGCTGCTATATCTGGTAGGTAGTTACGAGGAGAATCTGGGAGGCAAACATCAATGAAAGCATAAAGGCAATGGAAAATTTGAGCTCAGGTTTCCTTTTACTCACCTGCTCCTTCCTTCACAGACAATGAAGGATTTACAAAGGTATCACTGTTGGGAGCTACTATATATAGAGAGAGCAGGTATTGGGCAAAGTCTGCTTTCATCACCAGTTTACATTCCAATTGCACCCTCTCAGAACACTGCCAAGCCTACTTGCTGAAGATTTTTCAGGCAGCACAAAGTTCTTCCACACTTTTAGCTCAGAAAATACCCCATCAGCTCTGCTGGCTTCCTGTTTCCGGCGGTGGGAAATGGCTGACTCCCATACGATCGGACCTCAGCTGTGCTGATAATTCAGGGTCGATATGGGGGGAATTGGCCCTGGCAGACTCCCCAGGGTGGGGGAGGACTGTCTCGTAGACCCGCAGACCGTCCATGATTGCCAACTTGCAACAAAATGCAAGTGGCAGGACGCTGGGTCTCAGAGCACGGCACGGCTGGCACTCTCTGAAGTCATTCCCATAGCTGGGAATATCTGTTTGATAAAATAATTAGATTTGGACAATAAACAGACATAGTCTGGACTGAAGAAGATTGAGAAAAAACCCTGCAGAACTGCACAGTCCCTGGTGTTTAAGCTCGGACTTCAAAGAGATTCTCATCATGGTGTTTGGATTTACGGAGGTGATTGGTACGTTCTTTGTTTTCTTCTTAATATCTACAATTGTTTTTCTACGCCAAGCCTCACTAAGGAACCCAATTTATTTTTTTTAAGTACGGAAGAGTGCTATGTAAATTTTAAGTCATCCTCACTACAATCCGTTTTCACCCTGTGACATGCTGACTTCGCTAGGCCAAAGTTGAGAGGAGGAGGAGTGCTAGTCACAGGAGGAATGAGGCTGCAATTGTGCAGGGGTTAGAATGAGAATCCAGTAGAACAAAAGTATGTCTGTGTGAGAGCAGGTTTGGAAAGAGGAACAGCAGCTGCACAGAAAAGTTCTAGATGAGCAACCTGCCTTAGGTGCAAAGATGGAACCTAACTAGACCATGCAGCCTTGAACTCTTCTCTACACAAATCCACTCTATTTCCTCATTTTTACTAGCCAGAATTTCTTCCACTTACCTCTGCCAATGCTGCCAATGAGGTGAGTGGAAACATTCTTGTTGTGAATTCTGCCTGATGTCTGATGGAGAATGACATCCCGGACTGGAGCTTCCCTAGAAGAAAGCAAAGCCTGAAGGGATATCTGGTTGTGATAGCAGTAACACCTTGGAGTCTCATACTCTTAACTAGATTTGATGTTGTTAAGTGACTCTTGTCAAAATGTGGGTCTCCTGCATATCTGCAAAGGGGTAGTTGGGTAAATAGAAATAACATTTAAAGTGGATGAGTGGAAAGTCTTAGCAGAGACACAGAATTCTTTCCCTGGGTTATAGGTATGATAACCTTCTTTCGACCAAATCCCCAAAATAAAAGTATTAGGTTAGAAGAAGAAGAGTTTGGATTTGATATCCCATTTTATCACTACCAGAAGGAGTCTCAAAGCGGCTAACATTCTCCTTTCCCTTCCTCCCCCACAACAAACACTCTGTGAGGTGAGTGGGGCTGAGAGACTTCAAAGAAGTGTGACTAGCCCAAGGTCACCCAGCTGCTGCATGTGGAGGAGCGGAGAATCGAACCCGGTTCACCAGATTACGAGACTACCGCTCTTAACCACTACACCACACTGGACATCAACGTTTGTGTTGATGCTCATCTATCATTGAGCTTTGAAAAAGCAATTATGACCAACTGATGTCTGTTTGAGCCTAACATTGCCTGCTATTTTGTTCCTTCCGCTTCCAAAATTCTTGCACCCGGGTCCCATGCTTAAATTTAAAACAGAGCAATATGGAAAGATTCTTTAGTTTGGCAAACACTAGTCAAAAGTGAAAAAGGGGAATCCCCACAAGTAGATTTTCCTATCAAACTTATAACTGACTGAATAATACATAGCCACTTAGTCATGATTTTGATGGGGGGGTGGAAATGTCCAGGCTTTGTAACAGAACACTAAATAAACCCAAAGGAGGCATCCAGCTAAACAGCTCTGTTAGCTCAAGCATTTATTTATTTTTTTCTGCGTTACACAGCTTCCTGCCCCCTCCTCTCCCTGCATGCCTTCCCCGATCTGTTCCAGAAAGTTGGGGAGAATCCAGAACATAATTGAGGGGAAATGTGGGGAGAGCAGGGGAGAGGAAGTTCCCCTGCGCAGTCCAAAGTGTTTGCATTAACAGAACTCGTTAGTTGGATACTGCTCGAAGCCATTTTAATCATGAAGCTGTTCCTGCAGCTCCATAATATAAATAGAGATGGTTAGACTGTCTTGCTCTGCTCCACTGGATTCCAGTAGTCTCACCTGCTAGCTGCTGAACTGTCTATCCTCTCTGTCGGAGACTGCTGCTCTGCTTTCCAAGTACACAGTAAGACTGCATAACCACACCCAGGTTGGGACACCATCATCTCAGGAGAACAGTCTGAGCCTGGATTTACAGACAGACTATCCACCTATTTTAGCCAAGAGAGAAAAAATGGAACCCAATTAACTGGTTAAACTGCCACTTGCCTTTGCTGAATGAGCTGACTACCATGCATTCAAACATGTCACTGTCTCCCCTATTCTCCAAAAAGCCACCCCTTCACCCATCTTTCTTCTCCAAGTAGCACCCCATTTCCCTTCTTCCTTTCAGCTCCCAACTCCTGCAGCATGCTGCTCACAGCTGCTCTCTCAGCTCTCTCTCCTCCAACTCTACTCTCAGTCCTGTCCAGTCTGGTTTCTACTCCCTCCACAGCACTGGACCAAGGAGGTAATGAATGCTTTTTGAAAAAGATGGTCCCAAGGTGTCTGAAAGAGGCAGAAATGACCCCATTCCTTAAGAAACCCTCATTAGATCCTAAAGACTTGTACTATAGGCCTATTGTAATCGGCCCCTTCCTGGGCAAGGCACTCTTGGATGAAACTGATTTTCAAAAGCCATTTAAATCAGGGCTCAGGCCCAGTTTTGACACCAAGATCACCTTAGTTGCCCTGTGTGACAATTTGTGTTGGGTAAGGGACAGGGACAGCAAGTCTGTTCTCCATGACCACTTGGTTGATTCTCCAGGACTGCTAACTATAGCATCTTTCTGGAGAGACTATCCAAGCTGGGAGTAGATGACCTATTATCACAGTGATTCTGCTCCTACTTGGGTAGTTGTCTCCAGAAGGTGGTGCTTGGGGAATATAGCTTGACCCAGTGGACCCTCCAACGTGAGGGTCCTTAAAGTTCAATTTTATCCTCCATGCTATTTAATATCTACATTAAACTGCTGAGTGGAGTCATCTGGACTTTGGGAATGCACTGATATCAGTATGCTGGTGACACACAACTCTACAACGTTACTTGGACTACACCAGTCCTTAGTAAAGCATTTAATACCTCAAATACCCATATGGGCAGACCAGTCCTGAGAGATTTTACTAGAAGGGCAAGGATCCATCAAGCAAGTGGTTAGTTTCAACCACCTACACGATGGAGGTTCTTTCTTCTGAAGTTGGCTCCTTGCTTCTGAAGCCTGTTCGCCTAACAGAGGTGTCCACACACTGCATTTCCTACCTGTCCCTCCAGCAACCACTTTTTGAGAAGCACCAACTGTCCCGTGATATTCTCTGAACTCTCAGATGAGTCTTCCCAGCGAAAGGCTCGCACCACACGGTCTGTATATCCCAGCACCAATTCACTCTTCCCATCTCCATCTGCAGAAAGCAAAATACAGCTTAAGGCAGAATGCCACAATGTGCATATGTGGATAAGGTGGGTGGGGTACAGAGAGACAGAGAAAATAAAAAGTGGGAGTGGGAGATGAGATCCTGCTGTTTTCTCCTTTGGTACCTTTTAAAGGGTAGACACCAACAACTCACCAGTAGGTGGATAACTCTCACTCAGCTGCTGAATACCAACCACTTTCATGAAATCTGCTCCTTAAATCTTACAGAAGGCCTAAACCAATTGCCTTCTTAGCTATCTATGATTTACTCATAAATGAGCTGAAGGACCTCTCTAACAGTTTAATACACTGGGGAGCCACAGTCTAACTTTTCTAGCTTTAAGGGATGGTTTGATCATGAGTGCAACACTGGGGGGGAGGAGCCCTCAATGCCAAGTTCAACTAAAAGTAAAAAATCTTTCCTTAAAAACCCCTAGTACAAGTGCTTAATTTGCATTATTATTTCTGCTGGCTGAGATTTGGTCTTATATTTGTTCTTTCTCTGTCTCAAGTTGCAGAAGAACACTCACGGCTTCCGAAAGACAGAGAAGTTCTTTGGGGTTTCTTCTTCTTCTGCTTCCTCGTTGGCTTGTGCCACTTTCCCCACCCACTCACACTGAATTTCCTATGCTCTATGAAGCCCTTGTACTCCATGTTGCCATTGCTCACCAATGTCACTAATCAGCATAACTTTGGTGTTGGCAGGAATGTGCTGCTTGAATCCAAGCTTCTGGTCTTCTGCTGTTGGGAGCTCATGGTGGCCTGAGGCATCAAGGTGCTTGGAGGACGGAGTGAGATCAAAGAGATGGAACCACCCTTCAGCACTCACAGCAACAACCACATTCTGACAGGGAAATGTATGGATAAGTAAGAGGTGGTAAGAAAGAGAGGATAGCATGAGCAATGAGACAACTGACACTCCTAACTATAAGCTCCGTGTATTAAAAAAGTATTGGGCAACCCCACCGGAAGTGACGGAGAACAAATTTATTAATGATTTTTAATGACACCCCATAACTGGAGTTCTCTGGACTGCTTACAATAAAAAAGTTAAAATAAAATAAAAAGGCAACATCAAATTAGGCGGCAGAGAAACAGCAAGACCTAATTGTGGACGGGATTTAGGGTTCAACCTTACAGGTAATAGTGCTTATTTATGTATTCATTCATAGGTATTAACATACCACTTAATATTTTAAGTATCTCCAAGAAGTGTACAATCTAAAAATAACAAAAACACAACCTAGAACCAGTAAAACAGCAATATAAAAAGACACAAAATAATATGAAAACATATAAAAGTCATTATTAGTTAAAGCAGAATTTATTGCACATTTACTATACGCAATTCCCTTCCAAGTTTATCAGTGACAAAGCATGTATAGAATTTAGCCTGTGCTTTAGTAGTCTCTCGTTTCATAAATCATTTATAATCTGCCCTTAAAACCACAGGGCTGCTCATCCTGCTCCTACACGCTCAGTCATCCAAAGCTCTCCTGCTCCCGCACCACCCCATCCTTTCTTCCCTATGCCTCAAACTGCCTCACATCTCACTTCCTCCAAGTTCCCTCTCTAACTCCACCACTGGAAACCCTTCCCCATCCCCATTCCCTACTGCAATTAATTTAACTGACATAATTGCCTCTCCCCCTTTCTCTACCCTGCCTACATTTCTCCCCGCTTTCTGTGCCAACTCCTTTGTGTCTACTTTCTAGATTATAAGACCCTCAAGAAAGGCACTCATCTTCTAAAGTGCCTTGTCATTTATATAATGCCGTATCTGCTGTGGCTGCTCCCAGACTTTGGAACTCCCTCCCTAGAGAAGTTAGATTGGCTCCCTCGTTGGCCTTCCACCGAAGGCCAACTGAAGACCTTCTTATTCCATCAGCCTTTTGGGAACTGTTGGGAGTAGCTGGACGTTGGAAGCAGCTAATTTTCTTCATGAGCATAAATCACCCAATGGGTGAGATAATCATAGGTGCAAGGTCAAATCAGCCAGTTGCTGTAGTAACGACTCAGAGCCCTGACTATATCTGTGATTGATGTATGTCAGCTAGTTGTGCTGTTCAGTCTGTCTTGTTTAGTGGGTGTGGGTTAGAGCAAATATCTGTATCTGAAAAGCCTCCAAGCTGGAACTTGCTTTTCCATGTATAGCTTTGTCCAGAGCTGTTTGCTGAGCATATTACTTCTACAATAGTAAAAAATTTTGAACCTTACTCTGCTTTTGTGTGGTGACTGGTACTGTGAGCACTTCCACTGTGTGTGTATCTTATATCAAGTTCCCAACAGAACTAATTGTTTTTAATGAAGAGGTTGTTGTGGTGGTGTTCTTATTGTAATTATCTTTATGTTTGTAACAGATCTCATGTCTGTATGTGTGTGTGTGTTTTAATGGTTGGGATTTTTCTTTGTTTTTAGCTGTTCTTATTTTCTGTAAGCCACCTTGAGTCCCTGTCAGGGAAAAAGGTGGGATATAAATTCATCATCATCATCATCAATATGCAACCCTTATTTCAGTCTCATTCTAAGGTTCAGCATTGTTACTGGGAAGTAATTCCCAATATTTCTATGGAAATGTACATAAGGTTTCAGTGTTTATTCCCAACATTTTCACAACAATATGAAATATATCACTTTTCTTGCCATTTGACAGAGGCCAACTTGTTCAATGTTTGAGTCCAATGTTAAGGAACTCATTATCCTTCTTCTCTCCCAGAATTGCAGGAAGAGTTTGAGGTTATTTAGTAGTATATCAGCAAAGAAATAGCACATAAATACAAGCTGTGGATTTTTTTAAAAAAACAAACGGTTACCTTTCCTTTATTACATACATCCCCAACACCAACACAAGTGAGCTGAAAGAAAGACAGAAAACATTTTTTTAAAAAAATAAGTATAACACTTTTCAGTTTAAAAATCCTTAACTCACAACAAGAAGGGAAGGGTGGTAAACACAGATGATCAATGCAAATAAATAAAAGTATAAGCACTAAATTCTAATGGAGCTCAAGGACAAGCAGCCTTACTCTCTGCCATTTTTACCTGGAAATCCTCTTTGGGACAGTCAGTCAATCAGCTACAAATCCACCTAATGGTAACATTGTCTAACCAGCATTTCTCTGCAAGAATATCATGGGGGACTTTGTCAAAAACCTTACTAAAATCAAGTTAGTGATGGTCTGAAGGTACATCAAGATGGAGACAGACCTGAGTTTGTTAAGTCGCTATCAGATCCAGCAGGGGCGTAGCAAGGGGGGGCGGGCCGCCCCGGGTACCACCCAGCTGGGGGTGACAAATTCAGCTAAAAATATTTTTTTTAAAAAAAAAAAAATTTAAATTTTTTTTTTAAGGCTATTTTCGGCACTGCCGGGGTGGAGCCGCAGGGGCGGCCAGCGAGGAGCGGTGTCACCCCCCTTCACTGGCCGCCCCTGCGGCTCCGCCCGGCAGCGCCGAAAATAGCCTCCTCCCCGTCGCTGGCTGGCTTGCGGCATGCAGGAGAGGGGTGGGCCAGCAGCCAGGGGGGTGTCACCCCCTCGTGGCTCTGGTCCGCCCCTCTCCTGCATGCCAGGGCTCCGAGCCTGCGCCCAGGGAGCCCAGCTAGCGGCGAAAAAAACCGCTGAAAGGGGGAGAAAAAGGAAAACAAAGCAGGCGCTTGAAAGCGCCTGCTTTGTCTTCCTTTCCCCCGTTCAGCGGCTTTTTCTGCCGCTGGCTGGGCTCCCTGGGCGGAGCCACAGCATGCAGGAGAGGGGCGGACCAGAGCCACGAGGGGGTGACACCCCCCTGGCTGCTGGCCCGCCCCTCTCCTGCATGCCGCTGCCCGCCCGGCACCCCCTTGGTGCGGCAGCGCTTGTGCCGGCGCTGCAAGGTGGTGCCGGCAGCGGCTTCAGGAGTCCCGAAGCCGCTGCCCGCCCGGCACCCCCTTGGTGCGGCGGCACGAGCAGCTGCCGCACCAACAGGTGCCGAGCAGCGGCTTCGGGAGATTCCCAAAGCCGCCGCCCGGCATCCCCGGGGGCGGGGCATCGCGCTGTGCGCGTGCGTCATGACGTCATGACGCACGTACACGCCACAACGCCCCGCCCCCGGGGGGTGCCTCTTGGCTTCCCGCCCCGGCTAGCCAAGAGGCACGGAACGCCCCTGAGATCCAGTAACCAAACAATTAATGACATCTATCAAGATTGAAACTTGAACTGAGAAACCTGTTTTTACACCAATATGAATGCTCAAGAGATGGACTTGGAGGAGTCACTTTCCATACTCAATTTAACCCCTCAGACCCATGGCTACTGATGGTGGATAAGTATGCTGATAAATCACTTGCTACCTTCCAATGAATTGTTCTCAGCCCGTCACCTAATCTAATCATTCAAGTCCCAATCTGATGTCTTTCAATGGACTCTGGAGGCTTCAGTTTGGCACTCCAAGTTTCCTGCTCTACAACGCAGATGAGAGGGAAAGGCAGCAAAATTTGGATTAATAAAAAATACTTGGAAAGGTAGTGAATGAGAGGGAAAGTCTAAATTCCTATGATGACTCTTCTAGAAAGAGGTCCCCAGTTGTTCTACAGGTGGTCATTCATAACTGGGCAGTGAAGAAACCCAGTGGAATAATGAAAACAGAATCTGAATGGCAAGCAGGAATTCAAACCATGGTAGGAGCTTCCCTAGATTTAGGAAATGGTTTACAGTGTAAATACCTCTCTAATTGTGAGTAGAGAGGCAGTATCAATACCTATGCCTACTCTGGAAATATGTTTTGAACTATTATTTTCCAGAGCTGAGCCCTCCTTTGACCTTGAATAAGTGTCAACTAAGACAAAATAAAAAATAAAAAAATTCCTTCCAGCAGCACCTTAGAGACCAACTACCAGTAAGTTTGTTCTTGGTATGAGCTTTCGTGTGCATGCACACTTCTTCAGATACACTGAAACAGAAGTCACCAGACCCTTATATATAGTGAGAGGTATTACAGTCGTTAACAGTCGTCAACAGGTTTACCACAGCTATCAGCCTATCACCCATTCCCACCACCCCTCTGAGTAATACCCCTCCCACCCTCTCACTATATATAAGGGTCTGGTGACTTCTGTTTCAGTGTATCTGAAGAAGTGTGCATGCACACGAAAGCTCATACCAAGAACAAACTTAGTTGGATTTTTTTATTATTATTATTTTGTTTTGACTATGGCAGACCAACACGGCTACCTACCTGTAACTGTCAACTAAGAGACTGACTGTTCTGAATAGGATCCAGAAGGGATCTACCACTAATTAGAAACACCAAATTTTCCCATTGGTATCCACTTTTGAGAACAAAGCCTTTTGGGGCTGACACAACCTTGATGGCAGAAAGTGAGGAGGAATCAAAGAACCTTTTAATGAGGGTGAAAGAGGAGAGCGCAAAATATGGTCTGAAGCTCAACATCAAAAAAACTAAGATCATGGCCACTGGTCCCATCACCTCCTGGCAAATAGAAGGGGAAGAAATGGAGGCAGTGAGAGATTTTACTTTCTTGGGTTCCATGATCACTGCAGATGGTGACAGCAGTCATGAAATTAAAAGACGAAAAGCAATGACACACCTAGACAGCATCTTAAAACGCACAGACATCACCTTGCCGACGAAAAGCAGGCACACCTTGGCAGAAATGGTTTGGTTTCTTTTGAGTGACGATAATAGCTTTGTAACATGCCAAAGTGGCCCTCTATGAAATGGGGGGGGGGGGTCAGGAAAAAGGAGTTAGATAAAATCACTATAAACTGTTGTGGTAATTCAGAGCTTTAATCTAAAAAAAGCTGGATTTGAGTTTGTTGGTGTCTGTGGACTGCCTCAAGTATGGTGGACTCTCCTTCATTAGAGGATTTTAAACAGGTTAGATGACCATCTGCAAGGGATTGTTTAGCTGTGATTCCTGCATTGCAGCTGGACTAGATGATCCTTAGGGTCCCTTGCAAAAATTCTATGATTCTATCTAACAGGGCCTATGTATGGCATCTACTTAGAAACTGCATGAAGATCACCAGAGATAGAACAATTCAGAGAACCACAAACTTCTACTTACCATTCCTTGACATAAACGCACATTCCAAGGCTTGCTTTCATCACTCTTGTATATGAATAGTTTTCCACTAGTGTCTCCCACCACTAGCTCATTTAGCTGCAAAAAAGAAGAACTGATATTAACAAGGAGGAGTGTCCCTCCTTTGGTTTTTAATATAATTTTATTGCATTTTTATAACGTAAACAAGAACAATGGTGCTGGAATAGAAGGCAATGAACCCTTTCCCTGCAGGCCAATTTTGTGATCAAAATGATCTCCATAGGATGACCCCACTTCATGACCACTTTCTAATAAAAGGCAGAAGCAGAAACCAAAAAGGGGCCAGTATTCCTAAGCCTGGTCTGTCTGAAGTTTTCTGAAACTGCCTACCGTGGTAGGGCTGCCAGCAAAGGGCAAGAGCAAAGAGAATGGTCCCTTTAGGGGTGGCACTTTGGGGGTGGAATTAGAGTGTGGGTCAGCCCCCTTGTACTCAAATTATAGTTTTAAAGGGATGGGTTTTAACTTGGGTGCAGGTTGTTTATTAGTGGGAGTGTTTGTTAGTGTTATATGTTAATTTGTATATTATATTTGTGTTTGTATTTCTTTCTTTTAATACAGCTGATTAATATTCTGCAGCCTTTTAAATGCGTTTGCGGAGGGGTATTTTTTTGTTTTGTTTTTCGTTTTAACTATTTACTGGTGATTTCACCTTGTATTTTTATCCCTGAGATCTTGTGATGAAGGGCAGTATATAAATCTAATTAATAACACAATAATAATAATAATAATAATAATAATAATAAGTACTCTCATCAAGACTATTCTCATGCTGCCGGTTTACATATATCCTGCAGCACAACTAATCTGCTGTAAGCACTGCAGGCTGAAGGAAGCCTGAGGGAGGGTACCTTAGGTTTTACAAGAAAACTGGCATCCCTCAAACTCCGGGACAAGCCGCTCTGAGGGGTTGTTTACTTTCTTTCTTTTTTGAAATTTTTTTTTTTAGTTTCCCAACATTTACCCAATATTACCACATTTTTTGCCAATTATAGACACCACTTAATATCAAAATAATTCCAAATTCATAGTTCCAGTTACAGGTAGATAGCCGTGTTGGTCTGTCATAGTCAAAACAAAATAAAAAATAAAAAAGTTCCTTCCAGTAGCACCTTAGAGACCAACTAAGTTTGTTCTTGGTATGAGCTTTCGTGTGCATGCACACTTCTTCAGAAGTTTATTTATTTATTGTTTATTTTGTTTGTTCCAAATTCATACAATGTAATCAAAGTGGTTTCCCGTGCTCCTTGATCATTGCTTTTTGTCCAGTTCTTACATTGCTGCGGTTCTCTCATACACACACACACACTTTTAATTACATTTCAGTTGGTATATTAATCACTCGGATAACAGCTGCATTTTGGGCGACTCCTATTCGTGTCAGTAATACCTCATCTAACTTTCCATAGGATTTCAAATGAGGCGCTCTTATTATTTTCCCTTTCTCTGCGTGTCAGTCTGAACACGTCCCATTACGAAGCCCTCGGCCTGTTCTGGAAACCCCTCCGGCTACTGCCGTCCGCGGGGCCATAATCCTGGAGGGTCCTCAGCGTGTCTCCTTCGCCCCCTCCCAATCCCGCTCTCGCCTCGCTAGGCTGTTTACTTTCTCTGCCCTTTCCAGTCACTCCGCTTACAGGAGCCGCTCGCGACTGGGGCTCGCGGGGCTCCGGGCTGAGGAGGGGCGGCAGCGGCGGCGCTTCGGCCTGACCCGCGCGCGCTCCTACCGCGTCGTTGTCTGCGTCGCCCAGGCACACGGCGCGTGGGAAGAGGCTCCCGCCGAACTCCAGCGTCACCCGCCGCACGTAGCTGACCGACCTCATGGCGCGCCGCCCACCACAGAGGCCCGAGGCCTTCTGGCCAGAGCGGAGGCGTGGGTGATGCGGGCAGCCGCTCTAGGACGCGGTGGACAAGCGAGACCGCAGTAAGGGAGCGCCGTTGGCTCAGAAAGATCCGCGGAGGGAACGCGTAGAGATACGGCGATGGAAGAGTCGCCCAACTCATGCGTAAAGGCAGAGCTTCCTGGTTCCTTCCGTCATTTATGTGCCTCGCGGAACGGCTGTGCTTTCGCAGCGCTGTCTCTGCCCTTCCTCGGAGAAAAACACTTCCAAGATCACAGGGAATCGGGCGGCAGCCTCGCGCAAGCTCATCGAAGAAATATGGGAGAGAGAGGAGATCCCAGCAGACTTTGGGGGTGCCAAAAATATCAATCTCTTTTAAAAAGGTGACAGAACGGATTGCTGAAACTATCGAGGCATCTCTTTATTAGCTGCGGCCAGCAAAATTCTTGCAAGGATCTTAACAAATCGTCTCCTAACAATATCTGAGGCTACCCTTCCTGAATCTCAAAATGGTTTTAGACCTTCTAGGGCAGGGATCAGCAAAGTTTTTCAGCAAGGGGCCGGTCCACCGTCCCTCAGAACTTGTGGGGGGCTGGACTATATTTTGGGGGGGGGGGATGGACAAATTCCTATGCCCCACAAATAATCCAGAGGTGCAGTTTAAATAAAAGGACACATTCTACTCATGTAAAAACACCAGGCAGGCCCCACAAATAACCCAGAGATGCAGTTTAAATAAAAGGACACATTCTACTCATGTAAAAACACGCTGATTCTTGGACCATCCGTGGGCCGGATTTAGAAGGCGATGGGCTGGATCTGGCCCCCGTGCCTTAGTTTGCCTACCCATGTTCTACTAGCAGTGGTGGCTAACCTTGGCACTCCATATGTTTTGGAACTACAACTCCCGTCATCCCTAGCTAACAGGACCAGTGGTCAGGGATGATGGGAGTTGTAGTCCCAAAACATCTGGAGTGCCAAGGTTAGCCACCACTGTATCTAGGGGGACAATGGACATGATTTTCATCACTTGACAGCTCCAAGAAAAATGCAGAGAGCAAAACCAACCCCTGTATATGGTGTTTGTTGACCTAAGGCTTTTGACACTGCAAATTGGGCTCAGGGCAGGGGCCTCTCCTCTTTCATCATTCAGATGAGCTGTATGGTCAGGGGACCAGCCTTTTAGGGGGACAGATGTGGGGTGAGCACTGCTTTTGTTGTTGTTTAGTCGTGAGCAGGGATCTGGACAATGAGTTATGCTGGGATGCTACCCAGCAGGGCTAGCCTAACAGGCAGAAGGGCCTTTAGCCCGAGATTTGAGCCAGGCACCTTACACATAAAAAATAAGCAGCCCTTGGTGCCTGGTCATGACAACTGGGTGTTGGGAGCTGGGTGTGTTCACAAATGCTCCATGTCCGATACCTGTCTGCAGCTCTGGCTGGAGGTAAGGGAGCTGTTCTTGTAAGATGGGGTTGAGTTCCAGGAGCCCCCTATCTTTTGTTCCTGACATTTTGAGGTGGGGGGGAACGTAAGTGGAGGCATATGTCCCTCTTCCCCCTGGTGGCACTTGAATTCCCATCTGCTGCTTCTCAGGTGTGTGCGTGCTAATGCTTGGGTTCAATAAATGTTAAGATTTAATTTGAGCTTATTATGTTAAAACAGGGTGGCAGACCTGTTTGCCTGAAAATGTGTGTGTCAGGGTCGAGACAGATAAGGAGGAGTGGTGGCAAGCCCCCCCTGACAAGGCAGCACCCACAGAGGAATCTGAGGAATTTGTACCTGGGGAAGACTGGTGGCGGCACTCCTCGGAAGAGGAGGAAGCTGACAGGGAGGAGGGAAGATCAGAGCTACAGGAAGAAGTTCAGCCAGAACCAGGCCCCAGTCAGGGGGAGTATCAGCCGATCCCCTCTCCTCCTCCCTTCTCAGATGTAGAACGCCGAGCAGAGAAGCGATGTCAGCAATTAGAATCAGCTGCAACTCATAAGCGTGGGAGGGACCCAGCTATTTAGGGACGCTGGCTGCCCCATTCTCTAGCGTCTGCAACAAATGTGCTGGCGTATGTGTGTTCCTGCATCCCCGATTCCTGCCTTTGACCCCTTGTCTTGTTCGTGCGTTCATGACCCTTGCCTTGATCCTGTATTCGTGACTCTATCTAGAACTTGTGTTTGTGAAACCTGATTGTTCCTTGAACTTTGGACTCCTGACTGGCTTTTGACTCGGACTGGCTTGACCTTGATTCCTTGACCACATTGCTGTGGAGACACTACAATCTTCTGGCAGCTGCCTGCTGGCCTTCAGCCTGACAACCTCAGGTACCATAACAGTGTGCTAGACTCATGTGTATTAGGCCAGACCTAATACACATGGGGAACAAGTGAGACATAATCTTCTTCAGATGTTGCTCCTACCTCTGGCAAAGATGAAAGAGGAGCTATTATAAATCAACACACTCCAATTTAATCCAGGGGAGATTCCCACCCACCGACCCCTGGCCATCCCATTTTCCCCACTCAAAACCGAATGGACCCCAATATTTCAATTGATTCTGCAGTAAATTATGGCACACCACCATATACTCCAGTATTGTGCTGAAGATGCCTGCCTCCCTCACAGCCCCATTACACAGCTGCGTTAAGTGTAATGATTTTTAAAACATTTTTAAAGGGATGACCAGTATAATTATGTAGGGTGGGGTTGGCAACACAGGTTTCCTTCCTCAGTTTTCTTTCTTTTTTCTTCAATACTATTGCCACAAGGACTGGTGGTGTTCCTAGCCTGGTTTTCAGCCATTGCCCAGCAAATGCCTCCACAGGACACCGTATCGCAATTTACCATTCTTTCCAAGGACACTGGGGGTGGGCATTGGCTGCTCCTGATGTGCATGGACTGCATCTTTCCATTCATGGCTAGTATGCAAGTGTTGCTCTCTGGCTGGTGTGTTTCAGCACTGTTTTTATGGATGCTGGGTGAACGCCTCGTGGTAGCTTAATTCAAAGTTTCACAGAACATGGCATCTACTCAACACTTCCTTCTTTTCTTTTGGTACTTTATTGCTCAAGCTTTGGACCTCACAGTCTTAATCTTCAGCAATGTGCAAAAGGGGAGGCATTACAAGAAAGGTGACAACACTTGCCCATGGGAGAAGGATGCTTGTGTTGACAGAGGAAATAAGACAGGATGAGGCTATAGTAGAAGGGACATAGTGGTTTTGTTTGTTCATAAGTCTCCCATACAATTACCTTATTGTGGGTAAGATGATTACTTTTAAAAAAGGCCAAAGAAACAAAGTGAAGAGTGGGATTTGGGATTAGATTAAAGTGGAACCCAAGAGAGATGTCAGTGAAAAAACAAAATGGAACTAAGGAGGAAACGATCCTGATAGAATTCCCAAGATCAAGAGCAACCAAGTCAGAATGCATGATTGAATAAATAACGTCCCTAAGATTACTCCAGGTCTGCTCTGCCACTCACATTTCCTATGCAGACAGACATAAAGCAGCACCATAGCCCCAGCCCCTGCCTCTTATTCAATCAGATAGAAAAATAAAGGTCTAGTTCACTGGAAATTCTTCAGTTTTACAAAACTAACAGAACTGCATTTCAGCTTCAAGCTTCTACATCATCTGCTTTTTCTTCAACTCCATTCTGTTTGTCATCTTT
The DNA here is from genome assembly GCA_034641385.1 of Darevskia mixta. NCBI lineage: Eukaryota > Metazoa > Chordata > Lepidosauria > Squamata > Lacertidae > Darevskia > Darevskia mixta. The sequence continues at coordinate 5,022,515 of JAWWNH010000188.1, forward strand.
CATTTCTGTCTCTTCTCTGCAGACTGCATCAGCTTCCACCTATGGAAAAGATATGGCAGAGGAAAATACGGTAAGAAAGAATCTCACCTCTTAAGCTGCTTGAGTGTTATTAAAGCACGGTTTCCCAGTTTTTGATACAGTAATCTTCTAACCCAAAGGAATATAATCCAAATTGAAGTTAGTTATGAAACAACTAACAGAGGGCTTAAATCAGGAGCTGTCAACAATTAATAATAATAATAATAATAATAATAATAATAATAAATTATTATTATTATTATTATTATTATTATTATTATTATTCTGTGGCCTGAGATCACATTTTAGTTTTTGAGCAAGTGCTGCAAGTGCCATCTCCTATGATCACTTCCCCCCATCCCCTGGATCAGCTTCCCCACCCAAAAAGAGAAAGTGGGTCACACACTTCATTTTTTCAAGGGATCTGGATAGCAGTTGGATCCAGTAGATGTTCAGCACGTAGAGCTGAAAGATGGAGTGTGAAAGAGTTTCTCCCTTCCAAATTCTTCCTGTAGCTTAAGGTACTTTTTCAAGAGAGGAAAAGGTAACCACCCTCATCTCATGACCACCCAGGGTGTTGGGGACTTAAGAGGGTTTAAAAGTAAGGAATGGCTTGGGACCCCTAAATATGTTCCAAGCAGCAAGACGAATGTATTTTAGGAAAACTGCTGAAACACTGACAATCCATAGAGAAAAATGAAATCGCCCTCTTATAGTATACAACAGTTTAGGCGAAGACAAGAGTAATTTGTTTACTGGTGAAAACATAGGTGTGATTCTGCAGAACACTCCTGCATACCTTCGTTTCCTTGCCTGCAAGTCTTTGAAACATGTTGGCATACAGCTTTTTTTCTCTCTCATGCTGCTCACGGATCTTTTGCTGACAAATTATTAGCTGCGCTTTGGCTGCTTTGTTGCTTGGGTAGAGCTGCAGCACCTTCTGGAAATCTGCTCTGGCTAGTTCATAGTCATTGACAGCCAACTCGGCCTCCCCACGGCGGAAGAGGCCTTTCTCGTTGCTGCTGTCTAGCTCCAGAGCCTGGCAGGCAGGTGAGACAAGGTAAAGAAAACAATTTAGGAAAAATATCCAAGCATCATCATAAGAACATACAGCTAGACATCTCTGGTGCTTTTGAAGCATGCACTTAAAGGAAATGTTGCGTTTCAACACAAAATGGAGTACTTTTTATAACCTAGGCTCTCAAAATGTGAAGACCTCCTAGTATGAGACCTAAAACATCTTAAAGGTTTATGTGTGACAGATACAGCTCAGCAGCCTTAGGGAGGGAGGGGATGAGATACAGCAGCAGCCTCACTTATCCAAAGAAGGAGGGAGGGAGCAGCAGCAAAGAGAGAAGAGGAAGCATGTGCTTGCTTGGGAGACTGGGAAGAAAAGTATTGATACAGAAAAAGAACTGCTCTGCTGCATGAGGCTATTTTAGCATTCTGTTCTCAGCAGTGACCAGCCAGATGATCAGCATGAATCTCTTCCCCTCCTGCTTCTATTTGCTCCTTGGTCTTCCAAAGTATTGGTTCTGCCATCATATTAGTACAGATGAAGAATAATAATAATAATAATAATAATAATAATAATAATAATTTATTATTTGTACCCCGCCCATCTGACCGGGTCCCCCCAGCCACTCTGGGCAGCCTCCAACAATCACTAAAATACATTAAAATATTACAGATTAAAAACTTCCCTAAACAGGGCTGCCTTCAGGTGTTTTCTAAAGGTCATGTAGTTGTTGATCGCTTTGACCTCTGAAGGGAGGGCGTTCCACAGGGCGGGCGCCACTACCGAGAAGGCCCTCTGCCTGGGTCCCTGTAGCTTTGCTTCTCGCAGTGAGGGAACCACCAGAAGGCCCTCGGCGCTGGATCTCGGTGTCCGGGCTGAATGGTGGGGGTGGAGACGCTCCTTCAGGTATACAGGACCGAGGTCGTTTAGGGCTTTAAAGGTCAGCACCAACACTTTGAATTGTGCTCGGAAACGTACTGGGAGCCAATGTAGATCTCTCAGGACCGGTGTTATGTGGTCATGGCGGCCACTCCCAGTCACCAGTCTAGCTGCCGCATTCTGGATCAATTGCAGTTTCCGGGTCACCTTCAAAGGTAGCCCCACGTAGAGCGCATTGCAGTAGTCCAAGCGGGAGATAACCAGAGCATGCACCACTCTGGCGAGACAGTCTGCGGACAGGTAGGGTCTCAGCCTGCGCACCAGATGGAGTTGGTAGACAGCTGCCCTGGACACAGAATTAATCTGCACTTCCATGGACAGCTGTGAGTCTAAAATGACTCCCAGGCTGCGTACCTGGTCCTTCAGGGGCACAGTTATGCCATTCAGGACCAGGGAGTCTCCCACACCCGTCTGCCCCCTGTCCCCCAAAAACAGTACTTCTGTCTTGTCAGGATTCAACCTCAATCTGTTAGCCGCCATCCATCCTCCAACCGCCTCCAGGCACTCACACAGGACCTTCATTGCCTTCACTGGTTCTGATTTGAAAGAGAGGTAGAGCTGGGTATCATCCGCATACTGATGAACACCCTGCCCAAACGCTCTGATGATCTTTCCCAGCGGCTTCATATAGATATTAAAAAGCATGGGGGAGAGGACGGAACCCTGAGGCACCCCACAAATGAGAGCCCAGGGGTCTGAACACTCATCCCCCACCACCACTTTCTGAACACGGCCCAGGAGGAAGAAGCGGAACCACTGTATAACAGTGCCCCCAGCTCCCAACCCCTCTAGACAGTCCAGAAGGATGTTATGGTCAATGGTGTCAAAGGCTGCTGAGAGGTCCAGCAGAACTAGGAAACAGCTCTCACCTTTGTCCCTAGCCCGCCGAAGATCATCGACCAGCGCGACCAAGGCAGTTTCAGTCCCATGATGAGGCCTGAATCCCGATTGGAAGGGATCCAAATGGTCCGCATCCTCCAGGCGTGCTTGGAGTTGTTCAGCAACCACCCGCTCAATCACCTTGCCCAAGAATGGTAGATTTGAGACTGGGCGATAGTTGGCCATAATGGCCGGGTATAAAGATGGTTTTTTAAGAAGCGGTTTAATGATCGCCTCTTTCAGCGGGTCTGGGAAGACTCCCTCACAGAGGGAAGCATTCACCACCCCACGGAGCCCATCGCCCAGCCCTTCCCGGCTAGCTTTTATTAGCCAGGATGGGCAAGGATCAAGAAGACAGGTGGTTGGTTTCACTCGTCCAAGCAGCCTGTCCACATCCTCAGAGGTAACAGATTGGAATTGATCCCATGAAACATGACTAGACAGAGCTCTAGCACTCTCCCGCCCCAGCTCTGCTCCCACGGTGGAGTCTACCTCCTTCCGAATCTGAGCGACTTTATCTGCAAAAAACTTAGCAAGAGCATTGCAGGAAATTCTTGGAGAAGAAAGAAGAAGAGTTTGGATCTGATATCCCACTTTATCACTACCCTAAGGAGTCTCAAAGCGGCTCACAATCTCCTTTCCCGTCCTCCCCCACAACAAACACTCTGTGAGGTGAGTGGGGCTGAGAGACTTCAAAGAAGTGTGACTAGCCCAAGGTCACCCAGCAGCTGCATGTGGAGGAGCGGGGAAGCGAACCCGGTTCCCCAGATTACGAGTCTACCGCTCTTAACCACTACACCACACTGGATGGATAGACCTCTCCTCTGTCAATCTGCCTTCTCATTATTTGACTCCATCTATGGTATTCTCAACTCACTAACAAGGTGCAGTGGCCATTATCTTAGATCGCTTCAAGGTAAAAAAGATTAGTCAAATTCATGGAGAAGTGGTTTATCAATGGCTAATGGGAGGCAGGGGCCTAAAGGGTACGGTGCACAGTTGCAAGCATCTTCTCCCAAACCATTTTAAAGCAAAAGCAGCTTTGAAAGCAGCTTTTCGATGTTGAGAATTGAACAGCAGAAACAAGCGTTTGGGGGAGAAAGTGGCTGCTTAACTTTCCATCTCTGACTGTTTTTCGGCTCACCACCCTTTTCCACTCGAAACAGGTCGGGTTGGAAAGGTGGTCACTGAGCAACTTTCAGCCATTTTCCCACACAAATGCCCAGATTACAAAGGCTGTTCTTAGCTTCCCGTCTCCCCTTCATTTAGTTTTACAGCAGTTGGGGAGTAGGAATATGTTGGGGGAAGTAGTGTTCTGAGGCAGACAGCATGCAGACTGGCACAATCTGCCTTGGCATCCATTCTGTAACTGATGGGGTTAGGGCAGTGTGACTAGCCCAAGGTCACCCAGCAGCTGCATGTGGAGGAGCAGGGAAGCGAATCCGGTTCCCCAGATTACGAGTCTGGGGCTCAATCAAGCTTTGGAAAGCTGTTCACATATGACACTAGTTTGTTTATCTTCTTCTATATCAGCATGGAGGTATTTGCACATACTGGGGATACAATAAGAGAAGTGAAAGGAGGCAAAGGCTAAGTTAGTGAGTTCTTCTCAAGTTCCCCTACTTGGCACAGGTCATGGATATACAATTAATAAAAGTTTTATGGAATAGTATTCCCATTTCCAGCTTCTGCAGCTCAGTTTTTCATGTCACAGGAGTGCAGCAGCTGCTGTGTTAGCTGGAAAACCAACTGGTCTGAAAACAGCTTCACAAATAAAAGGATTTAATTTAACCCACATACACACTATATCATTTGGGTACCATTTGGGTACCCTTTGCACATCTTCAAGCACAGCACAGCCCGGGGAGCTTCTTATTACTGGCTGACACTCCTGCCTGCATTCCTGGATATCTAAAGTGCTCCTTACCTTGTTGCAGTTCTCCAAGGCCTGGGAATACTCCTTCAGCTTCAGATGGCACATGGCCAGGTTAAGATGGGCAGCAAGTCTCAAGCTCTCAGCCTTTGCTTCCTCTGCATCTGAGAGTCCTGTTTCATGTTCCAGCCATGACACTATCTTCTTGTATTGTGATGCTGCCCGTTTGTATTTTCCCTCCTGGAATGCAATCAGTATGGCATCAGACTCAAATGGATTAGAGGGCCATATTCCCTACCCAGCAGATCCCCCACCCCACCCCCAGCAGGCAGGCTGACATAATGCCCCATTATGTTCAACTGAAGCTAGAATAGGGCAAAAATTCTAATGTAGCTTTAGTTGCAGGTAGCCGTGCATGGTTAGTTGGGCAGAACCTGGATTCTACCTCAACTGTGATTGTGGAAAGGAAGAATTAACCAGGTGTCTCAGGAAAGCTAGACTATCACGCTTATCATCTCTGACAACTGGCTCTGCCGACGTGGGCTGACAGATGTTGGAATCCAACATCTGGAGGGACACATTTTTTCCATCTCTGCTATAATGAGTAGCTCAGCTCAACATACTGCATATCTATCTCTTGTTGCACCCACCTCTTCCCTAACACTCATGGCAATTATGATATATTCCTTGACTCCTTAGTTTCTCATTGCATAATGGACAGAGTGGCATTTAACCCACCTTACAGTGTAGATCAGGGTGGATAAAAGGTACATTAGGATTTACTAGTAGATCTCTGGATGGTTTGCAGTAAGTCAGCAAGGATTTCTGACTCCCAATTGCTTAAGACTTGGTTGCGTTGACCAACTAGAAAAATAATTGCCACAGGAGTAGGGTATGTTCCTCAACTGTTCAGCCTTGTTGGCAATGTTCGGGACCTTAAATGACACACTGCTGACACAGGAAGACCAAAGTGAATCCCTGACACACAGCATAGGGGTGTAAGGCAGGGGTGTCAAACTCCGGCCCTCCAGATGTTTTGGAACTACAATTCCCATCAGCCCTAGCTAACAGGACCAGTGGTCAGGGATGATGGGAATTGTAGTCTCAAAACATCTGGAGGGCCGGAGTTTGACACCCCTGGTGTAAGGGAAAGGGCTATCATTGCTCTCCAAAACATCTTTGCAACAATGAATTAAAACATTGTTTTTAAAAAAATAAAAACAGATGGGATAGTATTGTTTAGTAGTGACTCCCCTACTGGGATGGCCTCTGTCAGTACATGTATCTTTTACATTCTTGCTGGATAGCTGTGAGTTTGCCAGGGGTGCCAATGTTTGACCGATTCCCACACTGTTTCAGACTGACCTGATGCCAGTAGGAATTTACAGGCTATAGGAAGAGAATTCAAGGGAATCTCTCTCATACTGCTTTGTGGGATCTCCCACCTTTATGCCCGACTGAGTAAGATCACAAGCACCATCTAGATTCACCTAGGGTGATTCAATATGGTGTCATGGGGTCAGAGAAGATGAGGAAACAGAATGCTCATGGCCCATTAAAGGGGCTCCCTGTTCTGATCCTGGTCCTCTCCCACCTTATAACAATGCAGATGATGGCCACTTGGTCTGCCATACCATCTGGCTGGATGCCCCCTTAGGACAACTAACTGTATCACTCCTAGTACCATGGGAAAATCCTTGCTACCCATGCTGAATGAGGGACTTGTATCTATTTAGAGTGGCCTCTAGTTAAAAGACAGCGGAGGGAATATATAGCCTAGAAGGCCACAAAAGCTTCTTGCTAGAAGGCAAGAATTTAGCTGAGTGGGAGAGGACCATTCCTTGTCTCTTAATATCAGAAGATTTTAAGCCCTGCCTTCTTGCTGTAGGGGCACAGGAGTTAACCTGCCTTCCCTCAATGGAGTACAAATGTTGGCAGCTTTATTCCTTTCGAAGTTGTAGTATTTAAATTCTATGCTATCGTCTCAGCCTATCCAATAGGTGCCAGAAATTTCACTGCCGTAGGCAGAGTACAATATAGATTAATAAAGCTTTGAAAACTTTGTTGTACATCACACTCAAATAGATTTTGGGGCATTAGAACAGGCTAGTGAAACTATGGGCCTCACTTTTAAGACTATGGTACCTATAAGCAAGTTTCAGCATTGTAAACAGTTTCCCTCTGCTCCAACATACAGCTCTTTTAGTCATCAATAATCCTAATTCCAATCATACACCCATACCACAATTTCAGAGGAATGCAAATCAAAATATTATAGCACACTCAACATTACTTCAGTATCTGCCAGGGGTGTTTGAAATCCCCTATTACACTCACTTTGAAATACTGAGTGCCCTTTTCCTTTGCAATGGACCCTTGTTCCAGCTTTTCATTGGTGTTCATCTCCCACGACTCCTTAGCCTGTCCAGACAAAAAAGAAACCAATCAACAGGGTGCTTTTTTGAAGACAAGGCATCTATGGAAGAATGGCATGTAACTGTATAGAAGCGTAAAGTTGAGAGACACCAGGCAAGCAGATACACACGTCAGTTTACTGCCTTTACTGCTGGACATAAACCACACACTGAAGATGCAGCACAAGAAAATGGAAGCAGCAATCAAGGGTAACCTAGTCACCACATTCAGGGCTGGTTAAATGTAAGTCAGAGGAATAATACATCTCTTGAGCTATGTCTGTCCGCCTCGTATGCCAATGCTGCACACAGCAGAAATTTAGCCTTTAGTGCCTTGCTGTCCCTTCCTTTGTACCCTTTATCTTTGGGTTTTCTCCCTATATCCCAAAACATCAGATTGTGCTAGGCTGTTTTTATAGCCTCTAGATTTACTGGAACATGGTTCCCTGTTGCAGCCAAAGTGCAACACTTCTGTGAAGCCAGTGCACTAGTGTCCCATGTAACATACAAAATATCGGAGTGGTAATATTCTTGTTTACACCTCTCATGACTCAGACTTGTCATGGCTGGGGGGGGGGGGGCGCTGAAAAAATGAAGAGAAAGCATCTTTCCGATGGTCTTCTCTCTTTTTCCATTTTGTCCAATGGCAAAAATAGAAATTGGGGGCATTGGGTTTTTATGAACTATTTTCTTTTAAAATACTGAGTAAAATAGTTTGTAAAGACAAGGTTCCAAATTTTGTTTTAGCTGCCCTTTATGTCCTCCAAATAATTTCTAATAACTATGTAAGACAGTTTGCAGTACTAGGCCATTGCAATTCCTGTACAACTCTCATATCTCTCATCTCTTTCATATTACTCCATCTGCTGCAGTGTGTGAAAGAAAAGGTTTGGAAACATACAACCAAATCACAAAGCAAGTTAATATGTGAAAAAGTAGAGGTGCTTGTTTCAGTACTTGTGAACCATCAGTTCTCTGAAATCCATGGAGATAAAATTGAAAGCTCAAATCAAACTACTGATTTGAAATGTGAGATGATAATATTTCAAGGATATATTATTTATTACTTAACAGTGCAATTGCATCCATCTTTACTAAGAAGCCCAACTGAGTTCAATAGCACTTGCTCCAAGGTATACAACTACAGGATTGCAGCCTAAATTTGACAACTGTTATATCATACAATTTAATTTTATGTGTGATAGATAAGGCAGTTGTACAATTCCTTTCCCAGGGAGATCTACCAATCTCCCTTTCTTCCAGTTTTTAGACAAATTCTGAAATGTGACTCTTGACTTTTGTACAGCAGAATACACTCCAGCCACACAATAGCAACCCCCAACACACCCTTCCATTCTCCAATGCAGGCAAGCAAGAGGCATGACCACAGTTTAATGACATACTTCACCCTGGTGAAAACAGTTAAGAGGATGCATAACAGGGTTCATGTTGGTGTGACCTGGGGAGAGCAGACATGGCTCTGGCTTGAAAAGAGATGTGTCTCCTTTACTCACTGGCCTCCTACTAAGGTACATTCCCTGTGCTGTTGGACTGGCGAGGTAAGTGTGGGAGAAACTTGGTTTATGAAGACCAAGGAAAGGGGTTTGTGAGGGTCCTGGCTTTGGTGTGTGGGATCTGGTTCAGCAGCCTCCTGCCTGCTAGGTTCAACAGAACTCTGCTCCAGTTCCTCAGACAGTAAGCCTAACGCTTCTGATTCGATTATCCTGGTCACTGAGTCATGCCACCACCATTCCACAGTCAGACTAAGACTGGCAGGGAACCAGCCATATCAGCTGGAAATTCATCCAGAGCATTCAGGTATCAATCAGAAAGGAAGATGGGATTAAGAGCAACCTTGATTTATAATTTTTTTAAAGAAAACTTTATCCATTCATTAAGTATAATTTTTGTTGGCATCCATCTGTCTCGAAAGACAACAGAGTGTGCCTCTGGGGGTGAAGTCAAACCAGTGTTCAAAACTAACTGGGTGCCAGTTGCATTTTGCAACCCAAGAGCGCCCCCTTTGCAACCAAGTAGAAATTTCCTGTCCCAAAGTTTGCGACTGAAATCTCACACTGCGGGAGAGAGTGAGGGAAATGTTCCTGACTGAGTACAAAAGCTGAAAAGCTGTTAGCAGCTATTGAGCTTCTGGCATTCCCTTTCAATGCTACTCTCCATGAAGCCTTTTGATGTGCTTTGGCTTTCCATTGTGGAACGATGTGCATAGCTGGCGGTATCAAGAACCCACCCCCCAAACAGGATGACGCCATTCCCACCCTTCACCAGGGATTCTGAAGGTCGTAGCAGCGGATTTTTAAAACCATCCCCACCCTAACCCGCTCCAGATATAATATTACAACAAAAAACAAGTCATTTCACATGGAACAAACAAGTTTAAATCAATAAAAATAATAAAAGTTGGGAAAGTATATTGTAGCTTCATTTTATGCAAAAAAAAAATACATCCTTCCAGTAGCACCTTAGAGACCAACTAAGTTTGTTCTTGGTATGAGCTGTCACCAGACCCTTATATATAGTGAGAGGGTGGGGAGGGGTATTACTCAGAAGGGTGGTGGGAATGGGTGATAGGCTGATAGCTGTGGTAAACCTGTTGACGACTGCAATTAGTCTTACAGGAAAAAGCAAGGGGTGAGAAGGTTAAAAATAGCTTTGTCATGTATAATGAGATAAGAATCCAATGTCTTTGTTCAGACCAGGTCTCTCCATGGTTTTAAGCTTGGTAATGAGTTGCAATTCAGCAACTTCTCTTTCCAGTCTTTCTGAAATTCCTTTGCAATAAGACAGCTACTTTGAGATCTTGTATAGAGTGTCCTGGGAGACTGAAGTGTTCTCCTACTGGTTTCTCTGTCTTGTGATTCCTGATGTCAGATTTATGTCCATTTATCCCTTCTGTTTCAGTGTATCTGAAGAAGTGTGCATGCACACGAAAGCTCATACCAAGAACAAACTTAGTTGGTCTCTAAGGTGCTACTGGAAGGAATTTTATTTGACAGACCAACACGGCTACCTACCTGTAACTGTCATTTTATGCAAGTTATTGTAATACAGTGGTACCTCTAGTTACGAACTTAATTCATTCCGGAGGTCCGTTCTTAATCTGAAACTGTTCTCAACTAGAGGCGTGCTTTTGCTAATAGAGCCTCTTGCTGTCGTTGCGCTGCCAGCACATGATTTCCGTTCTCATCCTGGGGCAAAGTTCTCAACTCGAGGTAACTCTTCCAGGTTAGCGGAGTTTGTAACCTGAAGCGTTTGTAACTCGAGGTACCGCTCTACATTTCTATTTCTTTCACCACACACATCCTGTCATGGATTGATTAACATGAACCCTCTATCTCCTTTTCATTAAAAGAAACCCCTCCTTTACTTACCTTTTCAAAGCTTTTAAGTTTGATCTCATACTGTAGCTCTGCATCTGGAGGGATCTGAAATTTTGGTTTCCCAGCACTTCCAAAACCATAGCTGTGAAAGAAATGAGACGCTTCTAAGATCCACATCTGCTTGTTTTTCCTCCTTCGAAAGGCATCACATCACCCACCTCTAAATAAGCAACCTCATAAAAATCCCTACAGATATACCCAATCCCCAAAGCTGAGTCTATTTGCAGTGGCAACAATAGGGTGTGCCTCATGCACCCAAGAAAGTGGTGTGTCAGGACTGCTTCAAAGCAAGGCGTATACCTGGGCTTGAGATACACCACGGACTCTTCCAACTTATCCATTTTCTGAAGTGCTTTGTCCACGCCAGGAGGAAGGTCATAGTTTTCTCCCTCTCCTACTTCAAACCGCAGCTCCCGTTTGTCAAATAGTCTGTCTCCATGCCGACCTTCCACCTCAACTGATACAAAAAATGGCATGTTTAGACGGGATTACTGGGATTATATATATTATCCTCTCTCAACAGTTTAAGGCACTATATCAATACTAAGCATGATTATCTAGCATGGTATGAGAGGAGACGGGGGTATAGTTACTTAATAGAGCCATACCATGCCTTTTAGGATGTCTTCACAAGATGGCTTGCAATACAGTCAACAAGAAGTAACAGTACACTAAAATTCCAGATCAACATCCCCATCCATCATCTTTTTACTGCTACTTACTCTCTACCATAGCTCCCTCGTTGGGTTTGGAGTAGCCTTCCCCCTTCTTACGAATTCTTCGGATTATTCCACCATCTTCATCATCTGTGAGGTCTATACCCTTGAACTCAAACAGCTCTATCTAGAGGAATGAACAAAATAATGCAAATTCAGATTTAGCCCATGGTGACATTCTGAAGGGTTGACTTTATCACAGAAAAGTAGGAGGAAAAGTAGCATTAACTGAAGAGGCATTATTATTATTATTATTATTATTATTATTATTATTATTATTATTATAGATTTAACTAACTCTCCTTTAAAACCGGGGTGGGGAATTGAAACAGATAATTTGAACAGGTATGATACCAAATGAAGTTTAAATAAAAATGAACAAGAAAAAAACCAATGAATTATTGAAAAGCCAGTCCACTGACCAGAACTATGAAAGGAGTATTCAGCTAATACAATATTGGAATGGGTACATAGGAGTCCCTTTCCATCACCACATGCTAAGACCATCAGTTCTGCTTCATGTGCAGGTGTAGGAAGGCAAAAGGCAGTGCTCTCAAACTGAACTCTCTTTCCAGCAGCTTCTCTTGCAGTATGGCTGACTAAACCATTTTTACTGGAAAGACATTTTGAAGACATTTCTGAAACCAAAGCTGAGATTCCTGCATTGCAAGGAGTTGGACTTGATGACCCTCGGTCCCTTCCAACTCTAAGATTCTATGTTTTAATTACGTTGAGATCTTTTACTCTTATCACTTGGTCAACTTTTCTGTTTTATTTCTGAATTTGGTTTTATACTTACAGCAGTAAACTTGAATGAATCAATTTATTATTTCATTTCTTACAACAAAGGTAATCATACAGGGCCTGTACTCTTCAAATATTTCTAGTTACAGGTAGGTGGCCGTGTTGGTCTGCCGTAGTCGAAACAAAATAAAAAATAAAAAAATTCCTTCCAGTAGCACCTTAGAGACCAACTAAGTTTGTTCTTGGTATGAGCTTTCGTGTGCATGCACATTTCTTCTGAAGAAGTGTGCATGCACACGAAAGCTCATACCAAGAACAAACTTAGTTGGTCTCTAAGGTGCTACTGGAAGGAATTTTTTTATTTTTTATTTTGTTTCTTCAAATATTGTTCTGCCTTCACCAACCAAGTTCCATATCTACAGAGACTCATTGCTGTTCAGCTTTTAGCCTTGGCAAACATGTACAGCTGCTGGGGACAGCAGTTGTCCTGCTTCTGCTACAGATGAAAGAATAGCCTCCCTAACTTACCTCAAAAATCAGTGTGGCATTGGGAGGGATCTTAGGGGGACTGCCAGCAGAGCCATAGGCATATTCTGGTTTGCAAGTTATTTGACAAAGTTCTCCAATTTTCATAGTTCCCACAGTGATGTCCCAAGCTTTGATGACTTCACCTAAAAAGAAGAATTTGGCCACGTTACTAAAAAGCAAGCACCTGTAAGAAGCTGCTGTCATCAGTAGTCATTTATTCACATTCTCTCTGCTATCAAAAAGCAAAGACATTGCTGGAATAAGCCCCAAAGCAGGCCACAAACTCCAACTGAATTAAAGAACCAAGACACCTCTTTGACACTTGTCTATCCATATTAGGAATGTTGAAGAAGAAAAAGTGAAAAGGAAGTTCACCGATTATTACTAAAAGTACTGGAATACTTTAAAACAGGGTTTCCCAAACTTGGAACTCCAGCTGTTTTTGGACAGCTGATCCCTGATCATTGTTTCTGCTTGCTAGGGATTATGGGAGTTGTAGTCCAAAAACAGCTAGAGACCCAAGTTTGGGAAACCCTGCTTTAAGAGAACAATAATTGTGGCAGGTACGTACTTAAAAACAACAAAAATTATAAGCTCAGTTCTGCTGTCACGGTAATAGAGACTAGAACAGAATATGGACTTCAGAACCTTCTTCCCTCTGGAAATAGGACTTTCTCCCAAATATCTCTAGAGGTATGGCTGATACTTCCTTTCTCCATCAATGGAACCTCGTCCATGGCAGCAGGGTGGAATAGGTACTTAACTCTGTCCCAGAAAGCTGTTTTTCCTGCTCCAAATAACCATCCTCCATCCAAGCTGCTTTTACCTCTGCGGAGATCCAGACATGCATTTGAGGCAGTAAACATAAAAAAATGGAACTCTGCTGAGGGAAAGTATTTGGGTTCACCTTAAGAACCTCATTCCTTCTATGCTCAAAACTGTCCCTGGCCAAAGCAGCTTTTTGTACATACCTCATTACATTTATATTTGTGCAAACTGTAGTTGTGCCTAACAATTTATACTCATCGCATTAGCTCGATACATTTCTATTCAACAGAGCAACAAGGGAAAATAGCCTGTGTGGCATTCCCGACAAACAACAATGATGAAAGTGAACCTGCATATGCTATTGTGGCTTCTATTCAACAGTATTTATGAAACCACATAGCAATTAAATTTTGTTCCCATAATGAGAAGACAATTCTCTACAAAAGTGTAGGACAATGAACATTTTACATTGCAAGTTAAGAAGAGGGTCATCATTCAATATGGAATATGGAATGCATCATTTTTTTTTAAATGCTATTGAAGAGATCATGTTATTGTGTACCAGGCATAGAACACACTACCTTTCCCGAAGTCAAACGAGAACTTGTCCTTTCTGTCTCGGCTTGAGTCAAACTTTGTGCCATCTAGAAGCCACCCACTATAGTGAACAGTCACTTTATCACCTATCATGGGTGATTCTGTCCCTATTCCTTCTTTCTTGATGATCTGTAGTGGGGAAAACAAAACAATATTTATATAACTACTACCGGTAGGAAGTCATGCTACCCTAAGAAGTAAACAAGTTTGTTAAGAAAGATTTTACAGCTTGCTGTGGCAAGCCCATCTGATACTAGTTTTACCACTTACAGCATTTTATTCATTCAACAAGTGTTAAAGGGTTGTACTTCAATGTTATTGAATGTAATCAACACAGCAAAATTCCATTTCCTGCTGTTAAAGATTTAAGACATCTTGACTGCAGCTAATGGCACATCTAAGTTACTAGGGTTCAGTTCACAAACTCTTGCTATAAAATGGTATTTTGTGATCAGATCTTCTGCATGAGAAAACTGTGATGATAAATACATAAAACCATATTAAAGAAACTAGCAACGCTCCCTTCTCTACTTAGGAACACAGATCATTCCACTGTCAGAGCTTCAGCTCAGTTTTATAGTGATGTTTAATCCACCTTTAAACTGTTCAGGAATTACAAATGTTTTTGGAACAGCACAGCTGTTAAATGGACACCTGTCCAAGTAGAGCCCTCTAGCATGACTCTTCAGCTATGACTGCTTTATACAGAGTCAGACTGCTTTATACAGTTGTCACAAAACAAAATCCTAGGCCTTTTTTACTTTTTGCTCCCTAAGCCCCTTTTGGAAGGAGTATAATCTTTAGAAATCCAGAATTTAGTTTTGCAAAAATAAGACTGCTTCCATGCTAGCTATTTAATTTGAAATAACATCCTTTAATCATTATGTTTTTACAGGAAATCCTGATGACATCAGCAATGTGTTATATCTCGGTGATTCCCATGTTACTTTCCCATCCTTTTTTAAACATTTGTGGCAATTTTTGTCTTAAACACAATTGCCGCACCAACCTGCCTAATGAAGACTGGTGCTAGAGGCTTTTCAGATCTATTGTTCCTTAATTAGTAGCTTCTCTCTTGCCCCTTCTTACCTGTTCATGTCTCTGTGACTCCTCAACTGACCTCAGTTGGTCAGTTTTCAGAAAAAAACTGACTTTTAATCAAGACATAGAGTGACCAAACAGTTATCAATGCTCAGGTAACTTCTGAGTTAAGACTACAGTACTGCAATGCACTGTATGATGGAGCTACAGACAGATCAGAGACTGCAGCTAGTACAGAAAGTAGCTGTTCAACTTTTAATTAGGACAGTTTACTGGGAGCATCTTGCCGTACTTTTTTTTTTTACCTTCACTGGCTGCCAATCTGTTTCTGACCAAAGTTCCAGGTGTTGCCGCTGCCCTTTAACACACTAATCTAAAACAACTGCAATAAAAAAGGCACAGTCCATATTCCCAATAAACTGTTGGATACCTTGCAAGCTATGGGTTTATTTTTATGTCTGCAGTTTTAAGGCATATAATTTCAGTTTAAGGCACATGCATCTTAGTTTATGTCATTCCACAAAAGACTGCAGTGGTTAACTTTTAGTTTCATTTTCAAATTGTGATTCACAAAGGTTCATACTTGTCAGGTGTGGTACTGTCACTACAAGATGCACACTGATGAAGAAATCAGACTTGGGTCTGAACTAGATCAAATCCCAACCTCTGTAAATTTTGGGTGAGTCAACTTCAATTTCTATCTAAAGAACAGTAATATAAACAGCTTCTTACAATAAAGATAATGATGATATTTCTATACTGCCCTGCATCTGAAGATCACAGAGCGGCTTACAATAGACTGCAAATACTTTGCATGTTTAATTTGCAAACAATAAATGGAAACAGAAATACATCAATTGTCCATCCTCGTTTTGTTTTTTTGATTTCTACTCATCTTAAGGAACCTATAAAATATAAGTTTAAATAAAAGCTAAAGCAAAACACAGCATCCCTTTGCTACCACCCAGTGGTTCAGTAACCTGGTGCATATGCAACTCTCCTGCCTGCTCACAAGGGACTGTATACTGTACAGCAAAGAAAAGGTTTCTCTGTGGTCTGCACTATTTTATTCTAACACAGAAGCCTCTTGTGCAAGATGTGATCTGGTAACTGCCTACCACTCTGGAAAGTAGTGTTGTAGAAAACTTGTAGTTGGTCATGGCAGGGCCTACCTGTGTGCAACACACAGTTAAGTAAATGTTAAAGAAACATAAGGTACCACCAAGAGAAGCAATTATACCTACCCTCTTCAATATGCACTTCATTCCTTTGCAAGTCATGTATTAATTTAGGTGTCATCTAGGGACCCGGGGGGCGCTGTGGGTTAAACCACAGAGCCTAGGGCTTGCTGTTGGCGGTTCGAAACCCTGCGATGGGGGTGAGCTCCCATTGCTCGGTCCCAGACTCCCAGCTCCTGCCCACCTACCGGTAGCAGTTCAAAAGCACGTCGAAGTGCAAGTAAATAAATAGGAACCGCTCTGGCGGGAAAGTAAATGGCGTTTCTGTGTGCTGCTGTGGTTCGCCAGAAGCGGCTTTGTCATGCTGGCCACATGACCTGGAAGCTGTACGCCGGCTCTCGGCCAATAAAGCGAGATGAGCGCCGCAACCCCAGAGTCATCTGCGACTGGACCTAATGGTCAGGGGTCCCTTTACCTTTTTACCCCCTCATCTATCCATACACACTCAGTGATCTGAAGTGATCCTGGCATTCCAGGAAAAAATAAAGACCAAACTCCTGCGACCTGTGAGGCTGCTTCCTAGGCGCATTATCTTGCCAAGGCTGCTAACTGAGTTGGCATTTATCTGTTACACCTCCTTTTCCTGCATTGTATTTTACTGCATACCGGTATTGTTTTTGTGTCTGGGTACGGTAATACTGTGATTTCAATTTGCTGTAAGCTGCCCCAAGTGATGCAAAAGCATTAAAGGGGCAAGAGATATATGTGGTGCAAAAAATCAACAGTATCTACCGGTAGTAGTAGGGTGGCCACTTAGTGACAGGTAAGAACAGCTATCTTGGCAATACAGAAACTTAGGAAGGGAAGTGACTGTGTAGGACGGGGGCGACGCGCATCGCACCCTCATGTCGTTAAAAGCTCAGAAGGCAGACCAGGAAAAGTTGCTGGGATACAAATCGGGGACGAGAAGGGCATTCTGCACATGCCCAGAGGCACTCTGCTGCTCCTCCACAGGTTATTGAGCCTAGACACTGAAATGGATTTGAAGCCCGAGTTTGACCCTCAAGTCTTCCAGATCATCATCTGCGCGCCCCTTCCCGGGAATCCCCCGGGCCTCGCCTCTCGGAAAGCCGCAGCTCCCCGGGATCCTTGCAGGCGGGGGCGGCGCGCGTGCTTCCAAGGCCTCTGCCGCTCTCACGTGCGGGGCGGGAGGCGTCCCCACGGCTGTCCTACTCCGCGGGGCTGTTGTCAGGCCTTCCCCGCCGCAGGCCTCGGGGCCGCGTCGGGCGTGAGCTCCAACCGCAGCGGCCGCCGGCGCCGCTTACCTTGAGGACTCCGCCGTCGCGGCCGGGGGTGACGTCCACCGCCGCCGCTTCTCCCTCCTGCGGCGGCGGCGCGGCGCTCATCGCCTCGGCCTTGCCTTCCTCGGCGGTCATGGCGGCCTCCGCGGCTCCTCTCCCTCGGCGATCCGGCAGGAGCAGCAGCGGGGCTCGCCAGGCGGGCCTTGGCGGCAACAGCGGCGGCAGCGGCTCCTCCTCCGTCGGGGCGCTGGGCCTGCTTCCTCTCGGCTCTCCGCTCGGCAGCCGGGCCCGCGCTCACCTCTCGAGCGCCCCCTCGGACGGGCGGGCCGAGCGGAGGAGGCGGAGAAGCTTCCAGAAAGGGAGGCGGCGCCTGAGGGAGCGGAGGCCGCGGCGGCGTCCGCCCCTCCGCTATGGGAGCGCTGCGCGTCTGAGGGGCCCGCCGCAACCTGCGCGTTTATTTATCTCATTAAATTCATGCGCCGCTTCAGTGTTCTATCTGAAACAAAACAAAATGAAAAATAAAAAAAATCCTTCCAGTATATTCCCCCCCAAATTATATTTATTGGGTTTTATAACAAACAAAAATAAACAACAAAGAAAAACATTTAAAATACATCACAATTAATACAAATTCAACATCACAACATAGATCATAGATTCCCATCCCTTATGTCTAATCATATTTGGGGTGACTTCCTCATGTCTCCCCTGCTGAGTTTCAGTGTCAATCCTCTTTAGTAATTTCTTACCATCTTTAAATGTTTTTTACTAAATACACTTTTATCCTTTACTTATCGTAGTCTTAATCTATATTCATATGTCACAATTACTCAAACCTATTTCCACTCTGTATCCTCTCATTTCTTCCAGCTTTTTCCAATCTTTAAATCTTACAATAGTTCTTTAGATATAATTTTTAAAAAATCCTTCCAGTAGCACCTAAGAGACCAACTAAGTTTGTTCTTGTTGGTCCTAAGTTGGTCTCTTAGGTGCTACTGGAAGGATTTATTTTTATTTATTTATTTATTTTTGACTGACAGACCAACACGGCTACCTACCTGTAACCATCTGAAACATTTGGGGTTGCCTCTTAGGGCCCCAAGTCCATGATGGGTCACAGGAGACGGTGTAGATCTTTTGTTTTTTCTGTGGCAACAGAGACCCCCCCCCCAAAGGACTCACAACAAAGGTGTGCAAGAACTTTAAAAGCAGAACTTTCCAAACTTTCCACGTCGGTGGCACACTGTTGAGCATGGGCAGGCAAACTAAGGCCTGGGGGCCGGATCTGGCCCAGTCGCCTTCTCAATCCGGCCCGCGGATGGTCCAGGAATCAGCGTGTTTTTACATGAGTAGAATGTGTCTTTTTCTTTAAAATGCATCTCTGGGTTATTTGTGGGGCATAGGAATTCGTTCATTTCCCCCCAAAAAATGTAGTTCGGCCCCCCCACGAGGTCTGAAGGACAGTGGACTGGCCCCCTGCAGAAGAAGTTTGCTGACCCCTGCGAGACATGCACCATTCACGACACAGGAATTCTGGGAGGCAGCAAGAATCAGAAATCAGTACAGTATGTACGGGGTAAAGCCCCTCTGTTTGGCTAGCAAGGCTGCTTTTATACCTCAATAATAACTTGATATACGTACGTATACCATTACTGTACTGTGTATTTCAGGTCTGTGGACCACAATAAAGCTATGTGTGTGTGTGTAATTCAGTTTTACTCTCAGTGTTCGCATGACACACCTACACCCTGCAGCCAGCACACTAACGGGTCGCGACACAGAATTTGGAAAGCTGTTTTAAGACTTTATAAATTGCCCAACCGCTAACCCAAAGACCACCTATAAGCATCATAACCAGGTAACAGAAATGTGGGAGATGAGAGGGAATGTGGATGAGGGAATATTGATTAATATTTCCTATCCCAGCTTGTGCTAACAAGCTCCAAACTAGCAGAGTTTCTCATCCCCAATAAAGCGCAGCAAAGCGTGGCGTTTAAGTTCCTATGAACTTCTAGAATAAGGCAGATCCTGGCACATATTTCCCCTGGTTCCCTCTTAAAAGAAAATACACGACACATAAGCTTATAAAAGTATAAAGGTTTTACTCACAGTCATTTCAAGCTTCTACAGTCTCAGAAAGGCAGGCTAGCTTAGATTAAATGTATTTACATGTGGAGATTCTCCTTAAGGGAGAAAGGCTCCATGTGGGCCTCTCTTGGCTGGAAGCCAAGAGAGCATCTCCTGAGATGTTGCATCCTCGGAGTCCTGGTGGGAAGAGAGGGAGAGTAGCAGCTCACCTGTATCTTTGAATAGCTACAGGTAAGGCCACTCCCACTTCTGGTCACACAAAGGAAGTGATTTCAGCCTTGGCACAGGAAACTCTACCTGGAGGACCAAGACCCCTTTGTGTACACTCTAGGAATGTTGTGATTGACTGCACCAGTGTTATACATCCCACAAACCCCTTCTCAGTCTGAACAACATTTAACAAACATAAAACAACTTTATTCAACCACCCAGAGTCCCAGCTTGACACGCAGGTTCTGGAAACTCTCTCGTGGCAAGGGTTTCGTGAGAATGTCCGCAGTCATCTCCTGAGTATTACAGTAGGACATCTCTACTAGTCCATCTTGGATCATCTGGCGAATGAAGTGATACCTGACCCCAATGTGTTTTGAACGTGCAAGGAACTTTTCGGTTTGCGCTAGCTGCAGGCAGCCTTGATTGTCCTCCATCAAGCTGACAGGTCCTTTTCTCGGCAAACCAAAGTCTGTCAGGAGTTGATCCAGCCAGATGATCTCTCTGCATGCTTCCGAAGCTGAAATATATTCACTCTCTGTGGACGATAAGGCTACACATTTCTGTTTATAACTGCCCCATATGATAGGTGCATTTCCAAACATAAAAACATAACCACTTGTGGATTTGTAATCCGCCTTATCCCCAGCCCAGTCTGCATCACTGTACCCAACCAACTTAGGGTCCCTTACAGCTGGCAATTTTAATTTACAATTCATTGTACCCTTAAGGTAACGCACCACCCTCTTGACCCCACCCAAGTCATGTTCAGTGGGAGAACTCACTTTTCTGCTTAGGATCCCCACTGCACTTGCTATGTCAGGTCTGCTGGTAGTAACCAAATACAAAAGTTTACCAATCGCTGACCTGTATTCGCTGTTGTCTGGCAGCAGCTTCGAATCTTGCTGATTCTTTAGAAAATCTGTGGCCATGGGTGTCGCGACAGGGTGTGCACCTTGCATCTGCATGCTTTCTATCAGTTCTATTATCTTCTGCTTCTGGCTGAGAAGAAATGAGCCGTCTTCTTCTCTCTCAATTTGAATTCCCAAGTAATACTGGACAAGTCCCAATTCCTTTACTTCCACCTCTTTGTTGAGATGTCTGACTATGTCTTTATAGTCTCTGTCATTGGACGTTGATATTAATAAATCATCGACAAAAGCCAGAATGTAAGAGAATTGTCCATTTCTGTTCTTAGTGTACAGGCACTTGTCAGCTGTTGACTGCTTGTACCCAAGCTGAACCAGCATTTCATGTAATTTCTGGTTCCATGCTCTTGCAGCTTGTTTCAAACCGTAAATTCCTTTCTGAAGTTTACATACAAGATGTGCCTCATTTTGCTTGATAAAACCTTTGGGCTGCTTCATATAAATCTGTTCAGAAATCGTCCCATGAAGAAAAGCTGTTGCTATGTCGACATGACGGACTGATAGGCCTTTAGATGCTGCAATACTTAGAAGTAATCTAACACTGCTGTATCGCACTGTAGGCGCAAATACTTGATCATAGTCTTCGCCATACTGTTGTGAAAATCCTTGTGCTACAAGCCTAGCTTTGTAGCGTTGCACCTCCCCTTCTGACCCCTTCTTAAGCTTGAACACCCACTTGGACCCAATTGCCTTCTTACCAGGAGGTAGCTCTGTCAGGGTCCAGGTCTTGTTGCGATGCAGTGCATCCATCTCTTCCTGCGCGGCTTGCTTCCAGAGACTGGCCTCAGCAGCTGGCAACCGTTGAACCTGTTCCCACGTGGAAGGTTCCTGTGGTGGCGCCGACCCTGCAAAGTAGGACAGTCGTAGTGGTGGAACGCCTCTGTTGGACCTGGAGGAACGTCTGACCTCTGGCTCTTGTTGAACCACATCAGCTTCCTCATCTCCTTCCAATGGCGGCATCCCTGCATACGGGTCCTCTTCGTCTCTGGAGCCTTCTGACATCTGGTCCTCCGCGTCTTCTGGGGTGTCATCTGTAGGGGGTGCTACAACACTAGGAGGTACAATACTAGGAGGTGGATTAGTTTCTGGTATGGCTTCAAAAGGAAAACTTACAAACTCCTCTGTTGGTGGCTCATTGGAACAGTCAATTGCTGTGTTCCTTGTGTCAGCCTTTTCATACTCCTCAAAATGAATCACGTGATGTGAACTTGTTTTCCCTGTTTGTAAGTCCACAACTCTGTAGCCTTTTCCTCCAGAAGCGTATCCAACTAGGATACCAGGCTTTGCTCTGGTGTCAAGTTTGTGTCTGTGCTCCTTGGGCACGTGGTAATAGCACAAACTTCCAAATACACGTATGTGTGACAAATTTGGGACTCTTCCATGCCAAAGTTCAAATGGCGTGCGCTCTGTGCCTTTTGTTGGCAGCCTATTCTGTATATAAATCGCAGTATTTGCTGCCTCACCCCAAAGTTTCTTCGACAAGTTGGATCCTTTTAGCATACACCTTGTCATCTCTAGGATGGACCTAAATTTCCTCTCAGCAATAGAGTTTTGTTGAGGTGTGTAGCTTACTGTGGTCACATGTGCTATGCCTTCCTGAGCCATGAAGGCTTCCATTTCACGTGAGCAAAACTCCCCACCATTATCAGACATTAGGGTGGTGGGTGCTCGATGGAATTTGTTCTTGACCATGCTTACGTATTGCTTGAACAATTCCACTGTTTCACTCTTCTCTTTGAGAAGGTATCCCACACAAAACTTTGAATAATCATCCAAAAAGATAAGAATATACCTATTTCCTCCTAAAGAAGGTATATTCATAGGTCCAGCTAAATCAGTGTACACAATGTCCAGAACTTTTGTGCTTCTCTTTTCTGCACAACGTGGGAAAGAAGGTTTGACTCCTTTTTCACTTACACAAGTTATACATTTTGGTGTGGGTGTGTTACTTTTGTTTACCTGTAGACCTCTCACAAGATCTCCATTCTGCAGTTCCTGGATGACTCTGATATCCCTGTGACCCAGTCTTCGGTGCCACAGCTCCAGATCTGGTTCATCCTTCTGCTTGGATTGGGCCACTTGTGCTGATTGGTTTTCTGAAACGTTAATCTCATAAACACCATTGATTAGTTTCCCTTGAGCATAAACCTCATCATTTTTCGTTACATTGCATTCTCCATTGGCAAATGTAACCTTGAAACCTTTCTTGTCTAAAGCAGACACACTAAGCAAGTTACAATTCAATTCTGGGACATATTGAACATTAGGCACAGTTGTTTCAAGAGATTCATTGTTCACCTTGAATTTCAAACGCATTGAACCTGCACCTTGTGATTTTAGAACATTTCCATCAGCAATCTGGATTTCAGTCCATTCACTATCATTAATTTCTCTGAAATATTCTCTTTTATGTGCAAAATGGCTTGTAGCTCCCGAATCTAAAATAAATTGGTCACTTTTCCTTTCATTTCTTTGCACATTTAAACTCTTTTCTTGCAGTAGAAATGTACGCTCGTGATCCCCCTTCTTTTCACCTTTTGGTTGAAAGGGGCGGGACTTATTCTTGGGCTTCTGGCAACTCCTTGCAATGTGCCCTTTTAAATTGCAGTTATGGCATATTATATCTTTGGACACTTCCTTAGACTTGGGAAATTGTTTAGAAACATAACTTGTGTCCATTTTCCTTGGATTCCTTTGCGGAGAATCAAGGTAATCTCTGCATTCCTCTCTTAAGTGATTTGCTAGTTCATTAAAAGTCAAATCTCTGGTGTGATCCATTATACTCTTAAATGAAGTAAACTCTTGTCCCAATGATGCCAGCATAAAAGTCACTTTGGTTGCATCATCAAAAGCTCTGGGAGTTAGGGCAATCCTTTGAACAATTTCATTAAAGTCCTTAAAATGCCCTGTAAATTGTTCTCTAGAATTCATCTTTAACTTCAGCAGTTTATCCAATAAATGTCTATAAGAGTTCTCTGATGATTGTGCATAAACCCTCTCAATATCTTTTAGAATCTGAGATGCATCACTTTCATAGTCAATCAGAGATAAATGCTCATCTTTCAAACTGCTCAAAATTATGTGTTTAGCTTCTGCATCTTGCCTTTCCCAATCTGCTTTCTTGGTTAAATCAGCAAAATCAGGTTTGGGATCTTTCACCGCTTTAAGCACTTGTTTTGCACCAAGATGCACTAAAAGGCGCTGCTTCCATTGCACAAAGTTACGATCATTCAGCAGCATAAAGCTTGATCTTGCTTCACTATCAAATCCTGAGCTTGCCATCTTAATCCTCAAAAATTGAAAAATTTTCAAAATTCCCAAAAATGGCTAAAATTCAAAAATCAAAACTTAAAAATCTCAAAATGCAAACTAATCTTCACTGCCTCTGAGGTCTGTGAGCTCTGAGGGAGGGGAGGGGTCGCTAATCCCCCTTTCACAGCACAATGGAGAACAAAAGACCATGTGCTTACCAGGAAATGCAAACAGAAAAATTCTACTCTGCCAAAAATCACAATCCAAAGCAATCCTTTAAAAATACACAAAATACGCAGTTCTGGGCCCATAACCCTTTGTGGGAGATGAGAGGGAATGTGGATGAGGGAATATTGATTAATATTTCCTATCCCAGCTTGTGCTAACAAGCTCCAAACTAGCAGAGTTTCTCATCCCCAATAAAGCGCAGCAAAGCGTGGCGTTTAAGTTCCTATGAACTTCTAGAATAAGGCAGATCCTGGCACATATTTCCCCTGGTTCCCTCTTAAAAGAAAATACACGACACATAAGCTTATAAAAGTATAAAGGTTTTACTCACAGTCATTTCAAGCTTCTACAGTCTCAGAAAGGCAGGCTAGCTTAGATTAAATGTATTTACATGTGGAGATTCTCCTTAAGGGAGAAAGGCTCCATGTGGGCCTCTCTTGGCTGGAAGCCAAGAGAGCATCTCCTGAGATGTTGCATCCTCGGAGTCCTGGTGGGAAGAGAGGGAGAGTAGCAGCTCACCTGTATCTTTGAATAGCTACAGGTAAGGCCACTCCCACTTCTGGTCACACAAAGGAAGTGATTTCAGCCTTGGCACAGGAAACTCTACCTGGAGGACCAAGACCCCTTTGTGTACACTCTAGGAATGTTGTGATTGACTGCACCAGTGTTATACATCCCACAAGAAAGAGGCAGTCTACAACATAAATTTGAGAGTATGGCTTGTCTGGTGTCTGTCAAGATACCTGACAGCTTGCTGATTGCCTTATACTGGACAGAGAGCCATCTTATGAAATGGTAAAATACTTCAGTTTTTGAATCCATTGTCCCAGACCTCCCGTATTCATGTAAGAAGATTATCTATTTACATAGCACTGTTGACATTCATCTGTCTCGGGACACAGTGGAAGAGTGTGCCTTTGTGGGTGAGGTCAGGCTGTTGGAAGTTTGCAGTACCTGCTGTGGTTGTAGAGACCAATTTGGGAGAGACATGTTTTGTTGCAGATGAGGCAGATGAAAGTGCCCAGTTCTGTTGCTGCAGATGCACCATGGTGTTTCGTCTCTCTGCACTCCTTCCAGTGGTCATTTCTCCTCTGGTCACTGCTAGGGATACATGACTGCCTGTCTCTAGGCACTGTGGTCATCAGCAAGGGATTCCCGCATTGCAGGTTGATGTTGTCAGCCTTCATGTCGTGGTTGCAGACATCTTTGTAGCGCAGAGTTGGCCTGCCAATTTGCCTTGTGCCTGAAGGCAACTCCCTGTGGAGAACTTTCTTGGGAATCCTGCCATCTTCCATTCTGTGGGCGTGATCAAGCCAGCGTAGAAGTCACTGAGACAGGAGTGCAAACACCCTGGGAATGTGGGTTTAGAACAGCACATCTTTGTTTTGAATTCTGTCCTGCCATGTGATACCCAAAATCCTGACACAGTGCATGTGGAAGGCGTCGAGGCGTCGCTCATGACGGTTGTAAGTTGTCCACGACTCCCATAAGAGAGTCAGTGTGGTGTAGTGGTTAAGAGCAGTGGACTCGTAATCTGGTGAACCGGGTTCGCGTCTCCGCTCCTCCACATGCAGCTGCTGGGTGACCTTGGGCTAGTCACACTTCTTTGAAGTCTCTCAGCCCCACTCACCTCACAGAGTGTTTGTTGTGGGGGAGGAAGGGAAAGGAGAATGTCAGCCGCTTTGAGACTCCTTCGGGTAGTGATAAAGCGGGATATCAAATCCAAACTCTTCTTCTTCTTCCCATAAAGCAGCGTGTTCAACGTGTAAGCCTAGTAGACCTTCATCTTGGCATCACATTGTCCCATACCCTTTTGGAGAGGCGATTTCCAAAGCTGCCTTACCAATATGCTTGTCCAGCTCAGCGATGGTGGAGAGATTGCTGGTTATACTGGGACCCAGGTAGAGAGAATTGTCTACTACCACCTCAAGCTGCACACAGGAAAGTGAGAATGGGGTGTGAGCACTTTGTACACCAAATGCTGTTCTCTGGCAATTCACCCTAAAACGGGGAGAACCACTCAGAAACAAGCAAAATCCCATCAATGCTCAGATGGTGCATAAGGTCCTAGAAAAGGTGAAAGATGTGTCAGAAAAGCCTGAAATGCCAAAAACAACATAGAATCATAGAGTTGGAAGAGACCACAAGGGCCATCCAGTCCAACCCCCTGCCAAGCAGGAAACACCATCAAAGCATTCCTGACAGGTGGCTGTCAAGCCTCTGCTTAAAGACCTCCAAAGAAGGAGACTCCACCACACTCCTTGGCAGCAAATTCCACTGTCGAACAGCTCTTACTGTCAGGAAGTTCTTCCTAATGTTTAGGTGGAATCTTCTTTCTTGTAGTTTGAATCCATTGCTCCGTGTCCTCTTCTCAGGAGCAGCAGAAAACAACATTTCTCCCTCCTCTATATGACATCCTTTTATATATTTGAACATGGCTATCATATCACCCCTTAACCTTCTCTTCTCCAGGCTAAACATACCCAGCTCCCTAAGCCGTTCCTCATAAGGCATCGTTTCCAGGCCTTTGACCATTTTGGTTGCCCTCTTCTGGACACGTTCCAGCTTGTCAGTATCCTTCTTGAACTGTGGTGCCCAGAACTGGACACAGTATTCCAGGTGGGGTCTGACCAGAGCGGAATACAGTGGTACTATTACTTCCCTTGATCTAGATAAAAGGGGAAACCCCCTCAGAAACCCCCAGATTCCCACCAGTGCAGAATGCTGAGAAGCAAAATGTCCAAGAAAACAGAACACACTGAGAAACACACCAAATCCCACAAATGGTGAGGAATGCTCAGAACAATCATTAAGTCAAAGGTGGTCTTAAATACCTATATAAAAGGTGGTCTGAAATACACAAATAGCCAGAAGAAGTGAAGAATAGCCAAACACTCACAGAAATGCACAAAATCTGACATATATTGAAGAATGGTCAAAATAACCTTAGGTAAAGGTAAAGGGACCCCTGACCATTAGGTCCAGTCGTGACCGACTCTGGGGTTGCGGCGCTCATCTCGCATTATTGGCCAAGGGAGCCGGCGTACAACTTCCAGGTCATGTGGCCAGCATGACAAAGCAGCGCACGGAAACGCCGTTTACCTTCCTGCTGCAGCGGTACCTATTTATCTACTTGCACTTTGACGTGCTTTCGAACTGCTAGGTGGGCAGTTCGAAACATCCCACATCCCGAGCAACGGGAGCTCATCCCATCGCGGGGATTCGAACCCACAATCCCATAAAAAGTTAAATACGAAAAATATCAGAAAAAGTGCAGAATGGTCAAAAGCACACAGAAACAATTAAAATGGCAACAACCTGTAAATAATAATAATCACAACCATAGATTCTCAGAAAGGTTGAAAGATGGTCTGAAAGACCGAACATGCCAGGAAAAGTGAAGAATATTATTGGCTTCTTCAATATTGTTGTGGTTTTGCGTTCTCCTCAGGGTGCTATTATTTTTCATGCACCCAATTATTCTGAGCACTCCAGTACTGGTGTGATTTTCCCTATTTCTAAGTTTGCAAGACTTTTGGTTTTTTCTGACTATCCTTGCTTTTTCTGGCATTTTGGGTTTTTCAGACCATTTCCACCTTTTCTAGGACTTTATGGTTTTCCCAAGCTTTCTTGATTTTTTGTGGGATTCAGCATGTTTCTCAGTGTGTTCTGCTTTTCCTTGTACCTTATACATCTTCTGAGCATTCTTCAGTACTGATAAGATTGTGCTTGTTTCTGAAGATGTGCCCCGCACCCCGGCATCTTTTTGGTTTATCTGACCATTCTTTACCTTTTGTGGCATTTTGGGCTTTTCTAACCATATTCCACCATCAAATGTGGCCTGTTGAGCAATATTGGACCTTGTCTCCTACCTCACAGGTCGGGGCATGTCACAGCCATCAGATGCAGCCTGCCATGAAGCGAGGGACTCCATAGCCTAGTTCACAGGGGGGTGCACACCTTGCCCAGCAAACACAGCCTGCCATATGAGTGATAGGGACCCTGTCACCCAGCATGCAGGCCAGGGCATGTCACACCGACTGTTGGGAGTTGTAGTTCAGCATCAACTGCAGCACTGAATTTAGGGTGGTGCAGATGGTACAAAATTGAGAAGATCCATTTGGGGGCACCTCTCCCTATCCCAGGAAGGGTGAACATGTGGCCCTGCTCAGCAGTATTCAGCTCTGAAACCACCTACTTTTGCAAAAAGTTTAGAGCAACTCATACAAATCCTAACCCCATCTACATTTTAACAATGTTTATTCCTCCATGGATCCTCAGTGGCGCTTGGTGCCAACAGAGCTGCTGCTGTTTCTAGAGATCCTGTTTTGCATGTTGGTTTATACACTATAATCAACCTACAGAAAGAAAAGGCATTCATCCATCAGGCAGCCCATACTTACCTGCTTAGCCAAAATTCCTGCAAACCAGGCAAACAGGCAGATTTTGCTGTATATCTTATTCCCGAAACAAAATAAAAAATAAAAAAATTATTCCAGTAGCACCTTAGAGACCAACTTACCTGTAACTAATCCTATTCCCGATCTGCATAAGAGCACATGGCCCTCACGATGCTGAACTACAGCTCCCACCATCCCTGAATAGTGGGGCTATGTTAGCTGGGGGTGATGGAAGTTGGAGTACGATAGTCTCTGGAAGGGCCATAGGGTCTCCATTCAATGGGGTTGGAGGCATGTGCACCATCTGCAGATAGTTCATTACATTAACTGGCTTAGAATAGTAGAGCCGTAGAGCTGCACAGGACCCAAAATGCAATCCAGTCCAATCCAGTCCTGCAATGCAGGAATCTCAGCACTCGACATATACCGGTACTTAGGCCTGATACCAAATTAAATATAACCAAGGCTGCAATCCTATATAACACTTACCTAAGTCACTTAAAGGAGCTTACTTATCAGGACACAGCAGTAGATGGCATGGTGGGATTTCACTGCTCGTGTGGTGCATGAAAGCTTATGCCATAATAAATGTTAGGGTTTAACATGCCACATGACTCTCCTGTTGTATGTATGTAGAGACAGATAGATAAGATAGATTAGATAGATAGATAGATAGATAGTGTCACTGGATTGATTAATCAGGGCACACTATTTTAGTCAATTGAAAGTTACAGTGGGACCTCGACTTACGAAGATAATGCGTTCCGACGCGATTTTCGTTAGTCGAAAACATTCGTAAGTCGAATCCCCATAGGAATGCATTGAGCGAAAAAAATTCGTAAGTCGAAAAAATCCTATTAAAGCGGCCGCGACTTCCTTTCGGAAGTCGAAAAATTCGGTTGCGGCGGCCATTTTTTTTCTTCCGGAAGTCATTCGTAACTCGAAAAATACGTAAGTCGAGTTGCTCGTAAGTCGAGGTACCACTGTAATTGTTTCTGTTTTTTTATAGCAATGAATTTTAACTGATTCATTGATCTAATGTTGCAGCTTGACTTCTGTTCTGCATCTCTGTATTACACCTGAGTGATGGAAATGGTAAAACCTTCAATGGTAAATCAGAGATGGGAAGGACTCTAACCCAGGTGGGACTGTAACTCTCATCAGCCCCAGCCAGCATAACCAATGGTCAGGGGAGCTCATCCAGCAACACCTGAAGGGCCAAAGGTGTACCACCAACTGAGAGCCAGTGTGGTGCAGTAATGAGGATGTTGGACTAACTAGGACCTGGGAGAGACCAGGGTTCCAATCTTCACCTGGCCAGGATGCTTGCTTCTCTCAGCTTAACCTACCATACTTTGCAGAGTTGCTGGGAGGGTAAAATGGAAGAGCTCCTAGGAGGAAAGATGGGATATAAGAACATGTTTGTTTAGACAACCCTATGAAGACACATCGAATGTGTGTATATGTATGTGTGTGTTTACTTTATTGCCGGTTTTATCTTTTGAATGTTTTAATCAGGTTTTTTCACTCATAATTTTATTGTTTTGTTCACTTTGTAAACTGCTTTGAGTTTTTTTTTTTTTTTTACAATCAAGCGGTGTATAAATTTTATGAAATAAAAATAATAAGCAAAACATAATTAAATAAATAGAAGCTCCTTGGCTTGTTGCTCACCCATTTATTCCAAGTCACTTACAAAGAGGTGTCTCGTGAGTCAGCCACACTCAGAGCGCACCCATTGAAATGAATGGTCATGTCCACTAATTTCAGCGGGTCTACTCTGAGCGCAACGGAGTCGGAAGCAACAAAAAATACTGTATTCTACTATTCCCAGTAACAACCCCGCACTTTGGCACAGCCCGCCGCAAAGCTTGTTCCCCGAGCCTGGATAAACCACCTTAGCGGCTCAATGAGAGAAAGCCCGAGCGCGCCGGCCCGGCAGCTCCGCTTCTCCTAGCGGCCAGCAGGTGGCGCGCTCCCTCCGCCGCCGGCTGGGCGGGACCTGCTGCCGAGAGGGTTGGGCGGGCGATGGTGGGAAGGAAGGAGCTGGGGCGGCGCAGGCGCCGTAGGACCGCTCGGGGCTTCCTCCCTCTCCCTCTCTCTCTCCGCAGCCAGGCCCTGCGAGGCTCCCGGCGGCGGCGGCGGAGCTGGGGCGCGGGCGCGGAACGAGAACAAGCGGTATTGGGACGCGAAGGACGAGCGCCTTCCTCGCCGGGGGCCTCCGGCGCCGCTCCTTCCCTCGCAGCCACCGCGCCGCTTCCGAGGCTGCAGAAACGCGCCTGGAACTCCGGCGGCGCCAACGTTCCAAAGGGAGCCGGCGGCGTTCGAAATCGGAACGTTCGTGGCGGCGGCGGCTACATTGTTTCCCCGCCCCCGCCCCGGGTCCCGCCGCTGCTGCCCGAGCGCTTCTCCCGCCTGCTGCATCTCTGGATCTCCGCTCCTGGGACCCCTCCGGCCCTCGAAGCTGCCTTCTCCGCCGGCCCTGTGGCCCCGAGTCCCCGGGGGCTCTCCCGCTGCATGGAATAACCCCACAGCGGCTCGCCGAGACCAGCCGGGCCGCCGAGGCAACACGGAGCCTGGAGAGAGGTGAGCAGCGCAGATTCCTCTAAAGGTTCGTGCCCCCGCTTCCTCGCAGGCCGCCTGGAGAAGGGGAGACTTGCCCATCCTTCCTCACGCCTTTTTTCTGGGTGGGAACTAGGGGGATACTCCACTCAAGTGACTAGTCCCTGGGGAAGAGCCGTGGCGGGGAGCGAGGGGGGGGGAGCGCATCACACCCACCAAAGCGCTCTTTCCCACGTAAGGCTTCCGAAAAGAAGCCGAAGGGAAGTGGCAGGCCGTCCGTCCGATCAGCCTCCCCCAGCCGCCCCAGGGTGCGGGGAGGCGGCGGGGCGTGCTCCTGTCTCGCGCCGCTGCCTCCGGGAGTGACTCGGACAAGGCCTGCCACTTACCTTCGGCCCCGTTGCTGCTTCCCTCCCTCTGGGTTTGAGACCCGCCGGGGCCTCGTGGGTGGGCGAGATCCGCCGGGCTGCGCTTCTGAGGTGCAGAGGTGTCTTTTGATCTGCATCCTCTCTGTGCGTGCCTTGCATGTTGATGTCCGGTTTCCTGATGACCTGGTGCAGGACCAGCGGCGGAGGGATATTTTAAAATCACACCTTAGAAAGTGGCCTGGTCTTCCTGGAGGGACCTCAGCTTTGTAGAAGGCGAGAATCAATGCCATGGAGAAAGGCCGTCTTTTGGATGTTGGATGGTTTTGCCCTCCCCTCTTTCCTAGAATAAACGAAATTCCCCTTCAGTGGTTCTTGGTAACTGACATGGTTTAAGCAGGGAACATTTCCTGGAGCCCAAGGTAATACATGAAACAATGGGGGCCCATCATCATCAGCAGCAGCAAAACATAACTAAATAAATAGATGCTTCTGGGAATGCTGATCACCCATTTCTTCCCTGTCCTTATAGAGGTCTGACCCGTTGGTCACCCCTCCCTTCTCTGCCCACATCCGGCAGACCCTTCCCACCATGCCCCATGGTGTTGCTTGTGTTGTGCAGAGCTCCCTCTTAACTTCACTGGGGTTCTCAATGAAGTTTTCTTTTGAGTTGTGTGTGTGGGAGCAGAAATGCCGCCTGTGGGGTTCTTTTGGCGACTCACAGAGCCGGAGCCTGCACGGGTGTGAAGAAATGGCTGGCTGCTTGGAGATCCACGTTGCCTTTGTATGGCTGCCGTCCATCCCCACGGACAGTGGTGCTACAGTCCTCCCCAGCTGGGCCTTTGCAGACGCACATTGTCACCATCAGTGAGTCATATTGTGTGTGGAGTGGCTTGTCCGGCCAGCGGGGAGGGATCTGTGCTGCCGCCCTCACAACAGCCATTGTCACACCAGCAGGCCTGGGGGCAGGCGGGGGTACAATGCAGCAAAGCTAACCAATAGGCATTTGATGGGATAAGGGGTTTAAAAGGCTCAGGGACAGGTGGGTAGGAGCTTATTGTTACCGCAGCTAATTTAAAGGTCTGGCAACAG
Organism: Darevskia mixta; assembly: GCA_034641385.1. Lineage (NCBI taxonomy): Eukaryota > Metazoa > Chordata > Lepidosauria > Squamata > Lacertidae > Darevskia > Darevskia mixta. Next base: position 5,055,050 of record JAWWNH010000188.1, read on the forward strand.
CTGATTAAAGCTGCCCCTGTGAGGGCTCAGTGGCGCTGGGCGCTCAGGATTAGTGGCGTGCTGCTGAGGGCAGAGAGCGGCTTCTTCATATATATGCATGTTTGCATGCATACATGTTTTCCAGGCAGGAGTTGTTTTTGACTGGAGATCGAGAAGGGTGCATAGAAATTAAAGGAAGGGCGGAGATCTGGTCCCCGCTACCTTTGCATTGCTGGAGGTAGGAGGCCAGGTGAGATTCTTCCTGTTTTTCAGGTGCCCCGAGCATCAGGAAGGAGACTGACTTACTCCATTGCACTTTAAATAATGCACAGCCCTTTATGACTATCGCCTGCAAGTTGTTCTCTGCTATTCCTGTTCAAAATGGGGATGTAGAATTTCCATAAATCCTGATGCCCCCCTGGGAAAAGCCTGTTTCTTGCCACCCTGGTGGGGGAAGGGAGCAATAGAGATTTTAGGAAGAATTGAAATATGTGTAAGACTTTCCATTCAAGCCTCAGCTTATTTTACCTCTTTAACTACATACAATTCATCATTTGTGGTTTTAGTTTATGAAAGTGTACTCTATGGTGTGCGTATGGCATTTTCAGAGCACAAAAGTAAGTTTGCTCAGAAATAACTCTCGTTCTGTTCAGTGGCACTTTCTCCCAGGTAAATGCATGTCAGATTGTGGGCTGAAAAGTTTGTTTCTTTGCCATTTTTCTATATTGCTCTTCCTCCTCCAAGAAACCATAACACACATATAATCAAGTGGGGCTAAAAACAATTCAACCATTAAACAATACAGCAGTGGATTAAAATCCAAAGTCAGCCCTTAGTCGACCCTTTAAATACCTGCTTGGAGAGATACATGTTTGTGTTTTGTTTCCAGAATAATCATAGAAGTGTAGAGTTGGGACGGCCCCCAAGGATAACAGAGTCCGACCCCTTGCAATGCAGGGACAAAGGTTTTCTTGCACAAAGTTGAATCCTACTGTTAGGTTTTTATTTTTACTTAATTCCTCTAACAAACCCTGCATTGTTCTCCCACCCTCTCAGTTTAGCCTCGCAGCTCCCCTGTGAGGTTGATTGGGCAGGATTGACTCAGGGTCATCCATACTCAGGTTTACGGCTGAGTAGGGAGTTGAACCTGGACCTCCCAAGTCATAGCTCAGCGCTCTAACCATTAGTCCTTGCTGGTTGAAATCTCCATGCGCTTGGGGAGCTCCTGGAATAATTGTGGTCCAATTACATTTTCTCAGCCTAGCCTACCTTACAGGGTTGTTGTGAGTGTGCATGTGAGGAGGAAGAATTATGGGGCTCTTGGAGGGTGAATGCATAATGGCAAGAAAAGTGAAAGTGCAGCTGATTTGCCTGTCTTTGTTTGGCACGTGGCCTCATAGCTCTTAGGCTGCGGCAGAAGGCAGCTAAAACAGTCCGTGGCTCAGATCTGTTGGGTTTTGCCTTGCAAGTCTCTTCCATGTATTTTCGTTTTCAAGTCTGTTTGCCAAAGGCTTGTCTGGCCTCATTCAAATGCGGATAGATTAGAGAGGGAGTGACTGAGGTATTGGGTATCTGTTTCAGATTAATCCAGTCTGTGCCAACCTGGTGCCCTCCATGACTGTGCTGGCTGATGGGAATTGTAGTCCGCAACATCTGGAGGGCACCAGGTTGGCAAAAGCTGGATTAAGTGATTTAAAGAGAAAAGTTTCTCCATCCCTCCCAACACTAGAACTCTTGAACATCCTGTGAAGTTGAACGTTGAAAGATTCAGGACAGAGAGAAGAAAGTACTTCTACATGCAGTGCATAATTGAACTGTGGAACTCACTCCTGCAGGAGGCAAGTGATAGCTACCAACCTAGATGGCTATTTTCATAATTTTAAACAGTTTGCATTTAGTTGGGATGTGTTAGCAGCTCTTAATATGTAAAAATAAAATACTTTGAAATATAGTCATAACAATAAAAATAAACAACAAAATCCTAAAATATCTAGAGAAAAATATGAATGCTAAATCAACCAAATGATTTCTAAAATTTCCCCCAACATTATCCTAAAACAATTCTTTCAGTATTATGGCAAACAGCTAGACATCTGTCCACTGCTGAAGGCAGAGTGCTGGTCCAGATGGGTTGCTGTTCTAATAGTGTGAGGAAATTTGTTAGGTTTGTTCTGCCAGGTGGTATCGTCACATTATTTTGGGTGCCTGCTGAAAAGCTCCCACCCTCCCCCACTGCCAGCATGCATACCCATGAAATTACCATGTAATTTTATTGTGCATAATTTTATTAAAATTCCTGGTCTTTTATTTTGGCTAAAAAATTTGCATCAACTTTTTTGAAAAATACTTGCTCATATTGGTATATTTTAATTGACATTTTAGATTGTCAAGCTGCTTAGAGGTGTTCTGTTGAGTCAGTAGTATATGCGCTGTCTGTTGAGATGTTAAACTTGAATGAGGATAGGGATTATCTATATCTGTCTGTCTGTCTGTCTGTCTATCTATCATCTATCTATTATCGGCCTGTATCAGTCCTTGCATTGCACACCCCAACTGAATCAGGCTGTGTGCAGTCTATTTCCTCAATTAGCCATCTTTACTTTGTGTGCAGTACTTCCTTGTCCAACAATGAGATCATAGGGCACTTTGCTGTGGCCTGAGATGTTCTCTCTCTCTGGAAACCAGGGAAACCTGTGACCCTCCAGGTGAACTGGATTCCTGACTCCCATCAGTTCCTGCTTTTGTGCACAACCGTCAAGGATGATGGGAGTTGTAGTCCAGCAACATCTGGAGGTTCCCCATTCCTGATGGAAGCTGAGGCCTGGTAAAGGTAAAGGGACCCCTGACCACTAGGTCCAGTCGCGGACAACTCTGGGGTTGCGGCGCTCATCTCGCTTTACTAGCCGAGGGAGCCGGCGTACAGCTTTCGGGTCACGTGGCCAGCATGACTAAGCCACTTCTGGCGAACCAGAGCAGCGCACGGAAACGCCGTTTACCTTCCCGCCGGATCGGTACCTATTTATCTACTTGCACTTTGACGTGCTTTGGAACTGCTAGGTGGGCAGGAGCTGGGACCGAGCAACGGGAGCTCACCCCGTCGCGGGGATTTGAACCGCCGACCTTCTGATCAGCAAGCCCTAGGCTCTGTGGTTTAACCCACAGCGCCACCTGCGTCCCTCCTGGTAGTGCCCCTTAAACAATGTTCATGTGACTGCTTTGTGATGTTGTGACCCTTGCGTAGCTAAGAGTCCATTGGTGTTTGCCCACCTCCCGTTAGGGATAGCTGCCCCCATGCTATTCCTGAGATGAAGCCAGTGTCCGTATGATTTGCTTGTGCTGTGAGTGAGTGCTCTCAATTACTCTGCATGTAATCAAGGCTCGATAAAGCACGTTGCTAGTAGCAAATGCAAGCCAGGCTGTTTGCAGCTAGGCAACCACAGAGCAATTTCTGTTAAAACAGCACTTTGGTGCTTCACACTTGTGGTGTTTGTTTTGTGCTGTTGGTGGGAAGCCTTTTTGTTTGTGCCCTGCTGAGTTAGTGGAAGAGACGGGCTTTGTTCTTCTGTTTGGATTGCTAGCCTCCAAATTAATAGAGGCCATTGCACCCTGTTCTCTACTGGGAGCTGGCTAATTGTTCTGGCTGGCGGGGGTGGCCGAATCCAGGCTTAGAAGCCTACGTGACAAGGCTGAAATACGCCAAGGGCCATCATTTCCATGGCAATTATTTCCCATTTTATTCCTTCTCCCATCTCATTTGACAGTGGCATGCAGAGGATCCCAGCTTCAATCCCCAATAGCATCTCTAGGTAGGACTGGGAGAGAACCTGCTCTGAGTTCCTGAGGAGCAACTGGCAGTCTGTGTAGACCAGTGATGGCTAACCTTGACACTCCAGGTGTTTTGGAACTACAACTCCCATGATTCCTAGCTAACAGGACCAGTCGTCAGGGATGATGGGAGTTGTAGTCCCCAAACATCTGGAGTGTCAAGGTTAGCCATCACTGGTGTAGACAATGGCCTATCCATAACTGGTTGAGTCTGCAATAGTGGTTCCCTCCATGATCTCCACTGCTCATGCCTCCCTGGTCAAGATGATGGAGTTGTGATGACTCCCAGGGTAAGATGGGATGTTTAGCTTAGATAAAAGAAGACTGAGAGGAGATCTGTAAGCCGCTTTCAAATATCTGAAGGGCTGTCACATGGAAGAGGGAGCAAACTTGATTTCTGCTGCTCTAGGGGGAATTAATGGATTCAAATTACAGGGAAGGAGATTCTGACTCAACCTTGGGAAGAACGTTCTGATGGCAAGAGCTGTTTAACAGTGGAATGAACTTCCTTGGAGGGTGATGGACTTGCCTTTGTTGGAGGTTTCTAAGCAGGGGTCAGGTGGCCATCTGCAGTTGGTCCCCTACCTCTCTCGCCCTGACCTGGCCACAGTGATCCATGCGACGGTCACCTCCAGACTAGATTATTGTAACTCGCTCTACGTGGGGCTACCCTTGAGGCTGACCCAGAAACTCCAGCGGGTGCAGAATGCCGCGGCGAGGCTCCTTACGGGGGCCTTGCCGCGAGATCACATTCATCCAGTGCTTTATCAGCTGCACTGGCTCCCGGTGGAGTACAGGATCAGGTTTAAGGTGCTGGTCTTAACCTTTAAAGCCCTACGCGGCCTAGGGCCCTCGTACTTAAGGGACCGTCTCTCCTGGTATGCCCCAGGTAGGACCCTGAGGTCATCAAATAATAACTTTCTGGAGATCCCAGGTCATAAGGAGGTCAGGTTGGCAGCCACCAGGGCCAGGGCTTTTTCGGTTCTGGCCCCGATATGGTGGAATGATCTGCCACAAGAAACGAGGGCCCTGCAAGAGTTAGCACCCTTTCGCAGGGCTTGTAAAACGGAGCTGTTCCGTTTGGCTTTTGGGGTAATTTGAGTGTAACTTTTAAAATTCAAAATTTTTAAGTTTTAAAGTGTATTTTATATCTGTATTTTTAATCTGTGTTATTATATTTGTATTTGATTGTTAGCCGCCCTGAGCCCGGTTTTGGCGGGGAAGGGCGGGATATAAATAAAAGTTTATTATTATTATTATCTGCCAGGGGTGCTGTGATCCCTACATTGCAGGGGGTTGGGCTAGATGACCCTTGAGTTCCTTTCAACTCCACAACTCTTAAGATTCTATGAGATTTCTCCCTGCCCCCTGCAAATCTCTCAGGAGACTTCTGGTGCCCACACCATGCCTGTGAAGATTGTCAGGCTTGCTTTACAGGGAGACGAGGGAGACCGTGGAGGAGGTACTTTAAATCAGGGCTGTCACATGATCAAATAAACCATAGGCAATTGATCAGTTAAAAGATTCACAAATGTACATAAAATGAAAACAACAGTACTGAAAAGTGAAAGCACCCCATATACCAGGGATATGAGGCCATCTAGATGCTGTTGGGCTACAGTTCCCATCATCCCTGACGGTTTTACTGGCTGGGACTGATGAAAGTTGTAGTCCCACAACACTTGGAGGATGGCAGGTTCCCCATCCCTGCTGTATATGAATAGCAAACTCTCCTCTAAGCCTGGGTCCTTATGTGGCCCATTTGGCACCAATTAGGAGAAGTTACATCCAGGCCTAGATGTCCCTAAACCACAGAGCCTAGGGCTTGCTGATCAGAAGGTCGGCGGTTCGAATCCCTGCGACGGGGTGAGCTCCCGTTGCTCGGTCCCAGCTCCTGCCCACCTAGCAGTTCGAAAGCACATCAAAGTGCAAGTAGATAAATAGGAACCGCTCTGGCGGGAAGGTAAACGGCGTTTCCGTACACTGCTCTGGTTCGCCAGAAGCGGCTTTGTCATGCTGGCCACATGACCTGGAAGCTGTACGCCGGCTCTCGGCCAATAAAGCGAGATGAGCGCTGCAACCCCAGAGTCGGACACGACTGGACCTAATGGTCAGGGGTCCCTTTACCTTTACCTTTACCTCCAGGCCTGGGAAAACTTCAAGGTTTGCAAAAGTACCAGTGAGAGAGAAAGAGAGAGACGCCTAAGGTTGGGGGTAGAACGGCCCAGTGAGACTTGAGCATGCTCAGCAGCTGCAGAATAGTGACCAACTGGTGAGAAATAACAGAAAACTGGGGAGGAATAGAATGAAACGGAGCATCCTGAAAGACAGCATGGCTGGCTGGCTGGACTTCTGAACTAGAGAACTCCACGCTGCAACATTGTGTTGGCGTTTCCGCTTGTGCTTTATTAGTTTTTAGATTAGATGATACAGACATACGTTGCGGTGGGACACCATCTTGGAAGAAGCATTGCCAAACCAATAACAATTATTTCAAGGAAGGAAGAAGAAAGAAAGAAAGAAAGAAAGAAAGAGAAAGAGAGAGTATTGCCATGCATGTGTGTGTGTGTGTGTGTGTGAGTGAGAGAGAGAGAGAGAGAGAATACAGTGGTCCCTCGACTTACGAATTTAATCCGTTCCGAGGTCGAAAAGTTTGTAAGTCGAAAAAGCAATTTCCCATAGGAATGCATTGGGAGAATGGTATTCTGGTATGGTGCCCCATCACCCACAGTTACTGTAAATTCATGCAATTTTTTTTTTTAATCTGCAGTTTAATCAGGACACTTTTTAAAAGTTGTTTGCAGCCTTTTAAGCTGATCGGTGTTGCTGATTAGCCAGTGAATCATTGCAGCCCCTAAATGAAGCTGGGTTTATCACTGAGAGAAAAGCAGCAGGGAGTTGGAGAATTTACAGCAGCAGAATCAGGGCATTTAACAAGGGTGTACCCAAAAGTAAACCGTTTAGTAAAGTGGTGGCGTTGTTGTAGCACCTTCACAGATTTGAGCATCAAATGCTGCATTTGTTTGAAAGAGTGCGAAGGCACGCAGGCTGGTTCTGTAGAATCTGTTCAGGAGCATTCTGTTCACGCCTGGATTTGCCTGTTAAATATCTCTCCTGCAAGCCTCCACAAGTGCTTCCAGGTTTTAAAAGGAAGAGTTGATGAGAGACAGAGCCCTGTCTGAGACACCGGAGAGTTTTTGCCACTCGGAAATGGCCAAAGTGGGCTAGGCAGGCAAGCTGCTTCATTTAACACTGATTCCTGCATTACAAGCGTTGGACTATCACCCGTTCAGTTCCTCCCAGCTGTACAATTCTATGATTCCGTGTTCCCAACAAGATAAACAGCAGAAAAAACATGGCCAATAAAGTTAAAAACAAAACAAGAAGGGAGGACAAATGCACTTTCAGCGTGACCTTAAGCAACTTCCTGATATTTTGGACTCCCAGCTTCAATCACGCTTGGCCACTGGTCATGCTGTCTGGAGCTGATGGGAGTTAGGGGTCCAACATTTGTTTTTGTTTTATAATATTTTTACTAAATTTTCAACAAAAATAAAAAAATAAAAAAAGAACAACAACAAACATAGAAAATTATACACAACAACAAGATAAAATCCATAAAATGGGATTCTCTGAATCTCGTTACTCACCCCCCCCCCCGGTTCTTTAAATTCCCTTTTCAACTGCATGTCATTTCTACTCCAAATTAATTTTTCTACCTCAAATTTCCTATATTCTAAAATTACAAGTCTTAAAATCCTGCCAATGTAGTAACCTGTTTACAATACTTTTGCAAATACCTAATAAACATTTCCCATTCTTTTAAAAATTTCTTGCCATCTTGATTTCTGAGCTTTCCAGTTAGTTTCGCCATTTCAGCATAGTCCATTAACTTGGTTTGCCAATCTTCTTTGGTCGGGACGGCTTCCTCTTTCCATCTTTGGGCTAACCTTTTTCTTAATGAGCTGGTAGTTTAGAAATACTCTCATAAAATGAAAAATGCTTAGAGCAACCTTTGGTTTTTTTTTAAAAAACCAGAAGCCTTTTTATTAGGTACTAGTTGAATTTAGCCCGTTAGAAAACGGGCTCTAGAGGAGGAGGAGGCAGAGCCCCAGGACGGGCGCGTGTGCGCAGGCTTGCTAAAAGAAGCGGCTAGGGAGGGGAGGGGGCCGGGGCTTGGGATCGCGCGCGCCTGCGCGCAGCAGCGTGCGGGGAGGGCGAGGGAGGCGTGCGCGCGCCTTTTTAACTCGCGTCTGCTCGCTTGTTCGCGCGCGCAAAAAACCCCTTTTTTGTTAATTTTTTTTTAGCTGCAGAGGCTGCGAGCTTGCCGGTAGTGCGCTCTGGAAACCGGCGGTGGCGCTCGCGCCTCCCTTTCTCTCGCTCTTTCTTTTTCTCTCTCTCCCCTCCCCTCCTCCCTCTTCTTTTTGCTTTCCCTCCTCCTCCCCCCCCCTCGCGCTGCCTTGCCTGCCCGGTGCATTCTCCGATTAAAGGGAGGAGGAGGAGGGCAGAGAAGGCGGAGGAGAGTGGTCCCTTCCCGGCTTCCGAAGGCCCCGCTATCCCGCTTTTCCCCTCCCCCCCCACCGGCTCGGGCCGCCGGAGCTGCTTCCGCTTCGCTATTTTCTATTTTTCCGCCTCCTCCGCCGGCACCTGAGGGAAGCGTAGGCCTCGGCTCTCGAGAGCGGCTCGGGAAGGGGCTGGAGGCCGGCGGCGGTGGCTTCTCCTCCGCCTCTTTCCTCCTCGCACCGGCGGCCCTGGCCCGAGCAGGGGCTCCCGCGGTGACTAAGGAAAGGGCGGGATGGCGGCGCCAGTGGCCTCCTCCTCCTCGCTCCGGGCAACCCGCGTCCATTGCGGCGTCTCCGGGTTGGGGGAGCTCGGGGGGCCCCGTCCGTCGCAGCAAAGGCCACCCCACTCGCCGGGCCGGGGAGGAGGGAAGGCGGCGAGCCCGATACCCCGCTTCGGATTCGGGGCGGAGTGTCGCCGGGAGTGGAGGGCGAGCCCGGCGGCGGTCGGTTGCCCCCTCAGCGGCCCGGGAGGGCGACCGTGCGAGGCGGCGGCACTGAGGCAACTGACGACGCGCCTGCGCACGGCCGCCCTCTCGGACACGCCCCCTCTCCGCCCACTCCAATCCGTGTGTCAGTGGAGCGCACGCGCACTTGCGAATTCCACTGACACACGGAAAGCTACGGAGGGACATAGGCTCTTTATTATATAGGATTGTAGGAGTGGAGATTCCAAAAGACCAGAAAAAATTGTTTATGTATGCTACGACGGCCATTTGGTAGCCAAGCCCAAAACCAAAAGTCTCATTTGGATTCATCTTGGCTTGCCTGCTGCTGAAAGTGACCATGAGTTGATTGATAATATAATCATTTATCAGTTTTAGACCCTTATGTAGCAGTTGCCAGGACATTGTCCCGTTCGCCTCTGCGTAGTTCCTTCCTGATTTTAGATATTGTGATATATCGATATATCGCAATCTTTACCTGGTGATGTATCGCGATCTTGAAAACCAGTTATCATCCAGCCCTAGCAGCCGCACTGTGGTTTGCCAGATGAGAAGGCAGCACACAGTTTTGCAGGGTCCCTGTGATTGCTTTGTCTTGCTTCCCCCTGCTCACATTAACATGAAGAATGGAGATTGGTAGTAGCCATAGCACTGCTGCCTTTTCCCAGCGGTTGTATGTGCTGTCATTTTCAGTTTATGGCATTTATATCCCACCTTTCCGCTGAGGTGCTCAAGGTGGTGTGCTTGGTCCTCTTCCCCCTCCTCTCGGGTTTAATACTGGGAAAGAAAGAGCTTATTCTGCTGGCATTAACACCCAGAGAGAGGGAGCAAAGATTCATAATGCCTATAGGGCTGATGCATTTTCCCAGCAGTTGGGTGTGCTGTCATTCCATCAGCCCCTGCTTTAATGCCGGAAGAGAATGAAATTGTGTTGGCAGGTATGTTAAAGGCAAGAGATGATCCACCAGTCCTGCATTTCGAAGGTTAGTGTAGTGGAAAGAGTGAGAAGGAGGAGTTACTTAAGACTGACACTGATTTCCATGTTTGCCATCATGAGTTTATGCATTGCCTTAGCATGTGCAGTTCCTTCATCTATTTAAGCTAGGCTACTGAAGACGATTGGAGCTGCTTGCTGTCTGAAGTTGTGGTTCCATCCCATCAGGTCACCACACCTTGTGCTGTCACTTGTGACGTTGTTCTTTGCTGGAGCAGTAGAGTGTGTTAGGCCATCATAAGGCGGCTTAAAAGGTTGATTTTACACTTGGTCCCTGATGCATTGCTTGGGGGGATCGTCTATAAACACAAACGCAGCCGTCGGTTATATTTGTAGTGTGCAAATTAATCTTCAAATTCTTCAGTTCCTTTCCAATTCTGCAAATCTATGGACCTGCTGGTGCAAGAGAGCTGAGTTAATTAGAAAGCTGCCTTATATTGACTCAGGCTACTGGTTCATCTACCGTAGCTCAGTATTGTCTACCTACACTGACTGGCAGCTACTGACCAGCATTCAGGCAGGGAAATCCCCACTGCTTCCTACAGAGACTGGGGACTGAGTCTCAGACTTTCTTCGTGGAAAGCACTTGCTCTCTCACTGAGCTGGTGACAGGTGGGGGTGTGTGCAAATGGCATTTTAGGCTGTAAGGCAGCTTGCTACATTGCAGGAGGCAAAGGGAAAAAACCTAAAGGTCACACCCCCATCTTTCATTGACAGCACTGCATTACCAACAGCCAAGGAGAATCCTGAGAACTACCGGTAGTTTGTGGAAGGTGCTGGGAATTGTAGTTGCCCTTCACAGACTATGGTTCCCAGGATTCTCCATGGCTCTTGAAGTGGAATAAGAGGTATTTTTTGCTCCATAACGCGCACCTCGTTTTTAGAGGAGGAAAACCAGAAAAATATTGGAAGGGGGGGGAAGCATCTCCCTCCCTCCCTCCTTGTGCTCTCCAGGGGCGGGGGAGGAACGGACACCCCAAAAGCGCTGCTTTTGGGCTGTCCGTTCCTTTTCCCCCCACCCCTCTGCGCCCGCCAGGATAGCGGGAAAGGGGGCGGGCGCGGAGGGGTGGGGGCGCTTTTGGGCGGTCTGTTCCTTTCCCCCCCACCCCTCTGTGCCTGCCAGGACAGTGGGAAAGGGGGCGGGCGCAGAGGGTTGGGGGGCGCTTTTGGGCTGTCCCTTTCCCCCCCACCCCTCTGCGCCCACCAGGACAGCGGGAAAGGGGGCGGGCGCGGAGGGGTGGGGGGCGCTTTTGGGCTGTCTGTTCCTTTCCCCCCCACCCCTCTGTGCCTGCCAGGACAGTGGGAAAGGGGGCGGGCGCAGAGGGGTGGGGGCGCTTTTGGGCTCTCTGTTCCTCTCCCACCCCACCGGGAGCCATGGCTCCTGTGGCAGAGGCATCCCTCTGCTTAGACTGCAGTGGCAGCCGAGGGATCCCGCTGCCGGCCAGTGCCTTCGCTCCATAACGCGCACAGACTTTCCCCCTTTCCTTTTTAGGAGGAAAAAAGTGCGCGTTATGGAGCGAAAAATACAGTAATTTTAAACACCCAAGAGGGAAGCTGCCTTTCAAGATAGGCTTTGTCCCTCCCACCGCCTCTCTTTCCCAGTATTTTGTCAGCAGCAAAAAAAATCAAAAAATTCCACATGGCTGTCAGAAGTTCAGCCCAGCTCTTTAAAGTGGGAAGTATCTAAAATAGCTGAAAAGCGGAAGCGGCCCTCTTAGCACGCTGGGCAAGGGCGAGCCAGCTGATAGGCATGCAGCTCTCCTCTTGGCTCACAGCTCTAGGGTGCTGTGACCGAGCGAGCGGCTCTTGCAGGCAGACTCATTCAGCCCTCAAGTCTGCCTCTGTGGAGGAAGGAAGTCGTAGGTGCTAAAAATGGAAACATTTTTTAGGCCAGCCATTCAGAGAATCTCCCAGCAGTGACGCTTTTAATTGCTTGCAACTAGGCATAAAGAACCCCCCCCAAAAAACCTGCCTGTCTTGTTGAATATTCATTGGGCAATAGTTAATTTCTGAAGCTTCTAAATAAGCCGGCAACAGAGAGCCGTTTTGCACTTTAATTTGCTGCTTATGTTTGACCGTGTTTCCCCTGGGGCCTGCTGTGGTTAAATCTGTAAATTGGAAAATGGAGAGATCCGAGTTTCTAAGCACTTTGGGGTATCTCGTGGGCAAGGTCCAGGGAGCCAGAGGTGGTGCCACGAATACCCGACGTATCGGTTGCATCAAGCACAATTGCTGCATGATGAAGGTGTCTCGGGATGCGAATCGCAGTGGAGTTCACACAGTAGGTTCCACATGATTCAGCGGACAGGATCTGACCCTGTCACTGCTTGCCTGTAATGCTAGAGAGCTGCTGCCATTCAGTGTAGATAGTACAAGCCTAGGTGGATCTAGTGGTCTGACTTAAGCATAAGGCAGCGTCCTTGGTATTTATTTGTTTACTTAAAGGTAAAGGTAAAGGGACCCTTGACCGTTAGGTCCAGTCGCAGATGACTCTGCGGTTGCGATGCTCATCTCGCTTTATTGGCCGAGAGCCGGCGTACAGCTTCCGGGTCATGTGGCCAGCATGACTAAGCCACTTCTGGCGAACCAGAGCAGCGCACGGAAACGCCATTTACCTTCCCGCCGGAGCGTTACCTATTTATCTACTTGCACTTTGATGTGCTTTCGAACTGCTAGGTTGGCAGGAGCTGGGACCGAGCAACGAGAGCTCACCCCGTCGTGGGGATTCGAACCGCCGACCTTCTGATCGGCAAGCCCTAGGCTCTGTGGTTTAACCCACAGCGCCATCCGCATCCCTTGTTTGTTTACTTAGATAAATAATAAATATGTATACAGTATGTTGCTTGATTGTAAAACAACCCCTCAAAGCGGCTTACAAAAAAAATGAATTAAAAAATAACAAGAATGTCTTACAACTTTCAAAAAGTTAAAGCAACAATAGATTAAAAACAAATTAGAACTCACATCAATTTTCTAAACATCTGGGTAGGCTTCTCTAAACAGGAATGTTTTTAGCAGGCGCCGAAAGGAGGACAGGGAAAGTAGCTTCCTGGTGTCGGTGCTGCCACACTAGAATATCAAGTTCTTACAAATATGGAACAGGTATTATGTGTGGGCACATATGGGGCTAGGTGATCTTGTTGGTACACTGGTCCCAAGCTGCTAAGGGCTTTTAGTAGCACTTTGAACCTGCCCCAGGGACAAATCAGTAACCAGTGGAGATCTCTGAGCACAGGTGTTATACAGGTATGCTGACAAGGCCTCACTCCTGTCAGCAATCGTGTTGCAGCATTCTGCACTCACTGCAGAAGCCCCACATAGAGTGTATTGGGGTATTACAGCCCAGTGTTAGCATGGGTGGGGTCTGAGGTCTCTTTTTCACAGGTTAAGAGCAAAATAGGGAGAAATTACAGCCAATGGGTATAATAATAATAATAATAATAATAATAATAATAAATAATTTTTTTTTTAATACCCCACCCTCCCCAGCCAAGACCGGGCTCAGGGCGGCTAACAACAAGTATAAAAACAGTTGATTAAAATACAGCTTAAAAACAGAATTAAAAACAACATGAAAGTTCAGCCTCATTTCAGTAGAACTCAAATCAAAACTATTTGGGGAAGAAACTGTCAAATCTTCACCAAGGCTGACTATCCAGACTGGTCCTACATGGGCCAGAAAAATGCCAGGGAAGTCCCCAAATAGGAGTTCCATCTCAGGAGGAAAAAAGGAAAGAGGGGGGAGGGGATCAAGTTGATTCCAAGCCAAAGGCCAGGTGGAACAGCTCTGTCTTACAGGCCCTGCGGAAAGAAATCATATCCTGCAGGGCCCTGGTCTCATAAGACAGGGCGTTCCACCAGGTTGGAGCCAGTGTCGAGAAGGCCCTGGCTCTGGTTGAGGCTAATCTAACTTCCTTAGGGCCCGGGACCTCTAAAGTGTTGCTATTTATGAACCTTAAGGTCCTCCGTGGGGCATACCAGGAGAGGCGGTCCCGTAGGTACGAGGGTCCTAGGCCGCGAAGGGCTTTAAAGGTCAAAACCAGCACCTTAAATCTGACCCTGTACTCCACCGGGAGCCAGTGCAGCTGGAAGAGCACTGGGTGAATATGCTCCCATGGCAGGGACCCCGTGAGGAGCCTCGCTGCAGCATTCTGCACCCGCTGGAGTTTCTGGGACAGCTTCAAGGGCAGCCCCATGTAGAGCGAATTACAGTAGTCTGTAAAGGAGTATAAAGGAGGCACAGAACAGGACAGCTGAGGCTGTTCTTGCAGAAGGTCAAATGGTCATTTCCGGCACCAAATGATGATACATGCTCCAGTTTATTGAACAGGTTGTGATGCCGGCTGCTTTTTTAAACGAAACAAAACAAGTTGCAGTCTAAATTCTTACGCCGTGACCCATGCAAACAGAATGCAGAAATTCTTGTTGGCTTCTTGGGATAGTTGCAAAACTTTCTGTGAAAATACTAGTCTTTACCTGTTTCCTTATTTTTTGTTTTCTGCACTTGTGTCCAGTGATAACTTCCCCCTCTCCTATGGGCAGAGTTGAAGCATGAAGTCGAGACAACCGAAAGGCATTAAGGAAATGCAAAATGAGGCAATTCCTGCCTTTAAGGGCGAGCGTGTCAAACTTTCACTGATGTTTAGGAAGGATCTTGGGGTCTTAGGTGACCACAAGCTTAACATGAGTCAGCAGTGTGATGCATCAGCAAAAAAACAAAAAAAAGCAAATGCAATTCTAAGCTGCATCAATAAAAGTACAGTGTCCAGATTAAGACAAACCATAGTCCCACCCTATTCTGCCTTGTTCATATCCCACTTGGAGTCCTGTGTCCAGTTCTGGGCACCACAATTTACAGAGGATATTGACAAGCTGGATGATCCAGGGTCTGGAAACCAAGCCTTATGAAGAACAGTGGAAAGTGTTGGGTATGTTTAGCCTGGAGAAGAAGAGACTGAGAGGAGATAAGATAGCCATCTTCAAGTATCCTAAGGGCTGTCGCATGGAAGAGGGAGCAAGCTTGCTTTCTCCTTCTCCGGAGGGTTCACATTCCAAGAAAGGAAATTCTTTTGACTAAACTCTAGGAAGAACATTCTGGGGGTTTTAACCATTCAACAGTGGAGGTTAGATGGCCATCTGTCAGGGATTCTTTAGTTGTGATTTCAGGGGATTGGACTAGATGGAGTCTCTTCAAACTCTACAGTTCTATGTTCTCTTGGAACATTTGACGGGAGGACAGAACGAGATTAATGCTTGTTTGAGTCCTGCCAGTGCTAGGAAGCCTGCAGCGCCATGAGATTGAGAGTTGGCAGATTTTTAGATTATGGTCTAGACACTTGTGGCGTAGTAAAACCTGGGCCCTTTGCTGCATGTGAGATAAGCATCTAAGCACTAATTTTATGTGCAAGAATACGCTGTCTCCTACTCAGCGTCAGAGCACTCTATTCCTTGACTCGAGGGTGAGTTTTCTGTATTTTTGTTTACAGGCAATTAAATTACTTGCCAATTAGACTGAGTCAAAATTTAATTTTGAAATGGCTCAGAGATACGAGGACCAAATGCACTCTGCTCTCTTTGCAAGTTGCTGGGCTGCGTAAAAGCAGCCACAGAAACAAAAGCCTCAACCTTCTTGTTGGCTGCAGGCTACCAGGTGCTCGCTTAATTAATAGTGAACTCACCCTTTAAATAGGGGACACGGGTGGTGCTGTGGTCTAAACCACAGAGCCTAGGGCTTGCCAATCAGAAGGTCAGCGGTTCGAATCCCCGCGATGGGGTGAGCTCCCGTTGCTCGGTCCCAGCTCCTGCCCACCTAGCAGTTCGAGAGCACGTCAAAGTGCAAGTACCGGTAGATAAATAGGTACCGCTCCGGCGGGAAGGTAAATGGCGTTTCCGTGCGCTGCTCTGGTTCGCCAGAAGCGGCTTAGTCATGCTGGCCATATGACCCGGAAGCTGTACGCCGGCTCCCTCGGCCAATAAAGCGAGATGACCGCCGCAACCCCAGAGTCGTCCGCGACTGGACCTAATGGTCAGGGGTCCCTTTAAATATATGTGCTTATATGGACAAAGCTGGGCCATCCACGCTCAAGAAGGGAGGTGTCAACAGACTTTGGTGAGGGGAATCCCAAGGTTTACAGAAATGCAAAATATTTAGGGGAAACCCTTAAGGAGTGGAAGCCCCTCCCCCAATTAGAAATGTGCATGCTTGGAATACTGATTGTTGGTTAGGAGGGGAAGAACCACAACAGGAAACTTGGATGGCAGGATGGAATGGAGTTCCTTGGTAAAGGGCATGGCTGGCCCTGGACGGGAACACTCCCGTCTGTTGCAGGCGCCTTTTTTTTTTTTGAAAAACAAAATATTAGTCTAGTTGTGCCATAAGGAATGTTGTTTTTCATGCTTTTTTACAGTCTTAAATGGTTTACTTAAAAACAAGGGCATTGCTAAATTAAAATAAAACAAAAGTTCCAGTTTATTATATTTCCCCTGACATTTTCTTGTTCCCTGTTTGTTACTTTGATTGGTATTATCTGTTGAGTTTGTGTGTGTGTGTGTGTGTGTGTGTGTGTGTGTGTGTGTGTGTTTATAAATATTTCTGTTCTGCCATACCATAAAATATAAGGGCAGTGTGCAAATTCAAAATGTGAAACACCACTTAAAAAATAAAAAATGCAGATTATCATTATGATGACTGCCTAATCAAAACCAAAAGAATAAACAGCTGCAAAGGCTTGTTGGTTCCCAAGCCAACAGGGAGGATGTCTGCCGAATCTCTGCTGGAATAGTGTTCCAGAGCATGGGATCAAGGACACCCAAAATGTTGACAAGTGCTTCTGTTTTTTTTTTTAAAAAAATGTATTGGATTATGTTGCAAGAAACCTTGAGTGACTCATACTGAGGAAGAAAGGCACGATAAATATCTGTTAAATAATTGTATTAAATAAATGTTATTTATTATTCAGACTTTAACTTTGCCCTTCCATCAAGTTATATTACTGAGACTTTGCCCTTCAGTGAATTTATCTCAGTAGCTTATGATAAAGAGGAATTGTCTACCATTTGGATTTTTGAGTGGGTGCCATGCCCTCTGGGTGCTGGAGTAAAGTTAATTGAAGCCTTGGAAAGTCCATAGAGCTGGAAGAGGGAAGTGGGAGAGGACAGTGTCACCGCTCCAACTTCCTCCTTCAGTTCCATGGTTTTACTCAAAGGAAGAAAGGGTAACCACTCATACCAAGGGGGCAGTGAAAAAGAGAAGGTTCAGAGACGTTGTGGGCACCAGGGGAAAGACATGAACGTCACCCCCATGTTGGCAAACCGTTCAGTAGAAAGCAGATGAAACTTAATGTATGTGAAAATAAGCTTAAAATAGCAAATCGGTGAAAGTGTCATTAAATACACAAGACAGAATAAAGCAAGAGTTGACATTTAAAAGGAGAGGAGGCCTGGGGAAATGGGAAGGAAAGGCCCTCTTCTTGGCATTGGGGTAGACCAGGGGTCAGCAACCTTTTTCAGCCGTGGGCCAGTCCACCATCTCTCAGACCATGTGGATTTGAAAATAAGGGATTTTTTCAAACTTTCGGGTTTGAAAATAAGGGATGCCGCGAGGGTGGTACAATGGCACCAAGTAGCCTTGCCACCCTGCGCTCCAGAGGCTGCGCGCGAACGGGTGAGCGAAAGAGTGAGCGCGTAGACGGCAGGCAGGCTGTCTGTCTGGTTGGGCGTGAGGGTCTGGCTGCACAAGGCATGCAAGCTCCGCCCCCAGTCGGTCTCAGACTCCTTATTGGCAGCCGAGCAACGCAGCTGAGGAGCCTCCCTGGCCGACAGGGAGGGAGAGGAGCTGCTTCCTTTGAAATCCGGGAAATTTAAGGGATATCAACAATCCGGGATAGCAGCGGGAAACGGCATTGGAATAAGGGAGTTTCCCGCCCAAAAAAGGGAGGGTTGACAGCTATGTGTGGTGGGCCGGACTATATTTTGAAGAGAGAGAAAAAGAACGAATTCCTATGCCCCACAAATAGCCCAGATATGCATTTTAAATAAATGCACACATTCTACTCATGTAAAAACACACTGATTCCCGGACCGTCCGCGGGCCGGATTGAGAAGGTGATTGGGCCACATCCAGCCCACAGGCCTTAGGTTGCCTACCCCTGGGGTAGACACATGAGTGGGCACCCGGTTCACCTCTGCGAGGAGCGCATGCCAAATGTACACAGAGATCTGCATGTGGTTCTGTTTAGAGTATATCTGGAATGCTGTTAACAGAACCACATGCAGATCTCTGTGTGATTTCTGTGCTTTCTTATTAAGGCAAGCAAATGACTTAAAGTTTGCTACTGACACCAGGAAATTTGGAACAAAATATCCCAAGAGTCCTGATCTGTGCCTGCAGTTTCTGAAACAGAGCTCACAGGGTGCATGGCTATTTAGCACATGAAAAGTATGTTTGGGGGTGGGAAGGATTGGACCCCTCCACCACACCCCGCTCTCCTGGATTCCCCTAGCAGTCACACGTCCGCTGCATTTTATTTGAGCTCCTTGTAGGGAAGGTGGGATATAAATTTGTATTTCATTTTTTTAATTAAATTTATATAGCACCCTTCATCCGTTGATCACAAGGCGGTTCACAAGGTAAAAATACAATATAAAAACACAAAAATACATAATGAAATGAATGCAAAACCAAATAGAAGCAAAAACAAAAAAAACCACCCCTCCCACAAGCACATTTAAAAGGTGTTAGGATGTTAATCAGCCAAAGGCCTCATTAAATAGTGCAATGAATGCCATCAATAAAAATGAAAACTAAATGTCAGGATGGGGGCAGTAGCAGTCCCCAGTGGCAAAAGCCTCTTCCTTAGTGGGCAGCTAACGTCAGGGAGAGCTGGGTTCAAGTCATTGCTCAGCTGACTTTGGCCAAGGCCAGCCTTTGCCAACCCAGGAAGGTGCCTGACCCTGAGTCAGACCACTGGCATTGTCCACACTGACAGGCAGCAGTTCTTCAGGGGCCTCAGTGTTTCCGACAGGGTCTCTTCCAGCCCCACCTGGAGATGCTGCCATGGATTGAACCCCGGTTCTTCTGCATGCCAAGCAGCAACTCTGCCTCTGGGCTAACAGTTCCCCCACTTGACCCACCCACGGCGTTTATGCACCTTTATTATCACGGCCAGAGTTCATTTTTCAAACCTCTGCCTGCTTGGGGTCTTCAGTCACTCCTCCAGAACAGTAAAATCCCTCCTTTTAGATTATCGCATGGACCCCTTTTGCTGCGGCTCTGAGGAAATACAATAAGAATAATAATTCCTGCCAAGCCATGCATATTTTATTCTTTGGAATCAAGGAAAGCACACTGGGCTGTTATTTTTTAATGCAAAAGCCGCCGTTTCTCTTCCCTTTTAGTGCTCTGTATTTTTCCTTCCATTGGCAACTCCCCTATCCTGGCTCCCCCGCCACCACAAAAAAATAAATTTGCAGATTTGATTCACTCTTAATCCTTAGCATTTTGGCAAGTTTCAACGGATGCTGGATCCTGCTGCAGCTTTGGGAAAAAGAATCAAAGGCTTGCAGGTGAAATTGCCCTCGTTCTATTCTCCCACCCTATTGAGGAAGAGCGTCTCTTTGCACTGGGTCTTGGGGTGGGAACCCAGCCTGAGTGGCTCTTGCAACATGGAAGAGTGTGTGTGTGAGAGAGTGAGATATGGGAGCCACTTTCCCATCTCTAAAGGGCTGAAGATGGAGCCAGCTTGTTTTCCGCTGCTCCGGAAGGGAGGAACTGAACCAACCAATTCAAATGACAAGAAAGGAGATTCCGGTTAAACATTGGGAAGAACTTTCCGACAGTAAAAGAGCTGCTTGACAGTGGAGCGGACTCCCCCAGAAGGTGGTGGACCCTCCTTTAAAGCCCTAAACGGTCTCGGTCCAGTATACCTGAAGGAGCGTCTCCACCCCCATCGTTCTGCCCGGACATTGAGATCCAGTGCCGAGGGGCTTCTGGCGGTTCCCTCGCTGCGAGAAGCCAAGTTACAGGGAACCAGGCAGAGGGCCTTCTCGGTAGTGGCACCCGCCCTGTGGAACGCCTTCCCTTCGGATGTCAAAGAGAACAACTACCAGACCTTTAGAAGACATCTGAAGGCAGCCCTGTTTAGGGAGGCTTTTAATGTTTAATAGATTATTGTATTTTAATGTTGGAAGCCGCCCAGAGTGGCTGGGGAAAAAATAATAATAAATTATTATTATTATTATTCCTTTGGAGAGCTTCTAAGCAGAGGTTGGATGGTCCTCTGCCAGGGATTCTTTAGCTCTGATTCCTGTATTGCAGGGGGTTGGACTGGATGGCCCTGGGAGGTCCCTTCCAACTCTCCCATTCTGGTGTGTGCATGCTTGTGGCGGCGGTGAACGGCTCTTTGAAACCATCCCTGGCGGACGTGGGCAGTTGCCGTGGAGCTGATCCCTGTGGCGCGTCCGGAGAACTGGCGGGCGTGAGAATCCCGGGTTACTGCAGTTTCAGCTTTTCTGCTGAGGCTGCTGCAGGCTCTCTGATGCTTCCCGCCTGCTCTCCCCCCTTCCCTCCTCCCTGGAGCTGCAAGAGAGGAGAGGATGTGAGTGTGTGTGTGTGTGTGTGTGTGTGTGTGTGTGTGTGTGTGTGTGTTTGTCTGTCTGTCTGAAGCGGAGCCGTCTTCCAAGTACACCCCGACAGTTGTCATGTATCCTTGGTTCCTTGCTCCACTTGTTATATAACACAAGATGCTTCTCAGCTTCTGTTCTGGTCTTGTAAGTGCACCTTCCTTTTTCTCCCCTCTTTTGCAAGATCCATCCCCGCTGCTGTTGCTGATCTTCCCAACCCACCTCCTTTCCCTCTTTCTTCCTTTAAAAATTCATCTGTAATTCAAGTTGGCCAAGAGGCTGCTGGCTGGGCCCCACGACGCAGCGCTCCTCCTCCTCCACCGCCGCATGGACCCAGTGAATTCCCAGGCGTTATGCTTTTGCAGCAGGGCCGCCTCTTTGCTTTGATGGCTGCAGGCTCTGAATCGGCAAAAAGCGGGAGAGGAGGCCGGCTGCATGGGGCTTCGAAGGGCAGGTGCAGCCTGGAGGGCAATGGGGAGTGGTGGCAGGTGAGACTTTTCCTTCCCAGCTGGTCCTCCAGCTGGTCACGTCCGCCTTGACAGGTAATTGGAAGAGAGCAGCAGCAGCGGAGGGAGGGAGGGAGGGAGTGGGGTTGGGCAGGGCTAGGGCTGTGTCGAAGTGATGGTAGTGGGTAGAGAACACCTGCTTGGCTTGCAGAGGGTTCCCACTTTGATCCCTGCTGGCATCTCCCATTCAGACAGGGGTGGGGTACCTCTTCCCCACATTCATTGATGGGCAGCCACCCAGGGGCCATATGCTGACCTTTAAAGTCCTAAAAGGCCTTGGTCCTGTATACCTGAAGGAGCGTCTCCACCCCCATCGTTCAGCCTGGACACTGAGGTCCAGATCCAAGGGCCTTCTCGGTGGTGGCACCCGCCCAGTGCAACACCCTCCCATCAGATGTCAAGGAAATAAGCAACTTCCTGACTTTTAGAAGACACCTGAAGGCAGCCCTGTTTAGGGAAGTTTTTAATGTTTGATCTTTTACTGTGTTTTTAATATCCTGTTGGAAGCCGCCCAGAGTGGCTGGGGAGACCCAGCCAGATGGGCGGGGTACAAATAATAAATTATTATTAAATTATTATTAGCGGTTGGGAACAACCAGGGGTAGAGGTGAGTGTCGTGACAGACACTGGTTGGATGTCAGAGTTCGGATGCTTTAGTTGTGATTCCTGCATTTCAGGGGGTTGGACTAGATGGCCTTTTGGAGTCCCTTCCAACTTTACAATTCTATGTAACCTTTCCCTTTTTGGACAATAGGCTTGTTTTACACACACACGCTCCTCCATCCAGGCAAGTCATAGGCATTCTCAGAGTTCGGGGGCAAATTCCTGCTGGGCAACAACACTTGCAGAGATTGTGAAGGAGGGCCGGTAAAGCTTAGGAAGAGTTCTGAGGGCCAGGTGAAGAGGTCCAAAGGGCCACACACAGGCCAGTGACTCCCAACCTCTGACTTAAAATGCTTTGGTAGCAGGTGATCAGAAAGGTCTGTGCATGAAACCCTGGAGAGCTGCTACCATTCAGAGCAGACTATACTGGGCTAGATGGACCAAACAGCCTGACCTCGAATCAGGAACTTGGCTGTGTGCCAGCTTCTCATCCAGCTGGATACTCTTCATTATTTGTACAGGTGTATGTAAGAGGTGCTTGTGGGGGGGGGCAGCCCTTATTTGCCTGGAAGTATGGGGGACCCCCTGGTCCTGAATGGGGTAACTGTGCCCTTGAAGGACCAGGTGCACAGCCTGGGAGTCATTTTGGACTCACAGCTGTCCATGGAGGCGCAGGTTAATTCTGTGTCCAGGGCAGCTGTCTACCAGCTCCATCTGGTACGCAGGCTGAGACCCTACCTGCCCGCAGACTTTCTCGCCAGAGTGGTGCATGCTCTAGTTATCTCCCGCTTGGACTACTGCAATGCGCTCTACGTGGGGCTACCTTTGAAGGTGACCCGGAAACTACAATTAATCCAGAATGCGGCAGCTAGACTGGGGACTGGGAGTGGCCGCTGGGACCACATAACACCGGTCCTGAGAGAACTACATTGGCTCCCAGTACGTTTCCGAGCACAATTCAAAGTGTTGGTGCTGACCTTTAAAGCCCTAAACGGCCTCGGTCCTGTATACCTGAAGGAGCGTCTCCACCCCCACCGTTCAGCCCGGACACTGAGATCCAGCGCCAAGGACCTTCTGGCGGTTCCCTCACTGCGAGAAGCAAAGCTACAGGGAACCAGGCAGAGGGCCTTCTTGGTAGTGGCGCCCGCCCTGTGGAACGCCCTCCCATCAGAGGTCAAAGCGATAAGCAACTATCCTACATTCAGAAAATACCTGAAGGCAGCCCTGTTTAGGGAAGTTTTTAACTTGTGATTTTGATGTATTTTAATATTTGTTGGAAGCCGCCCAGAGTGGCTGGGGAGACCCGGCCAGATGGGCGGGGTACAAATAAAAAATTATTATCATTATTATTATTATGGAAGGTATTCTAATCTCCAGTATTAGGGAGCCAGCTGTTGTTCAGTGATGGAAGAGAGGCACTCTGCACATGCTGTCGTCTCAGTTGCTTCTTGTCTTGCTGTTCCAGGAGCAGAGTCTGCTCTTAAGCACCGTATTTCACGGGTGGGTTGAAAGGAATTATTTGAAAAAGTCTTATTTTTTCTCTCTGGCTTTAAGACCTGTGAATGGACAATGGTTAATGGCACAAATGATTATAGATGTAAATTAGGATTAAAGAAGGGGGAAATGTAGCTGAAGATTCCGATATCAGGGGGAGGTAAGGGTGTAAGACGTATGAATTAAGAGTTTGGATAAGAATTAGGATAAGAAATTACAAAATAAGGTTAAGACTGTAGGGAAGGAGCAGAAGTATTATGATGCTGAGGCTAGGAAAAAAAAGGTGTTAAGTAAAATGATTATTGTACTTTATGATGTTTTAAAATTAAGGTATATGAAAACTGTTAAAGATGATATATGATGAATCAACAGAGGGGGACTTGAGGAAGTCAACTGAAATATGAAATTGAGGAAGAAAGGATGCCTGGCCCACAGATTTGGGTCAGGCCCAAGCAATGATACTAAAGAATATTAGAAAGGTTAAATGTACAATGATGATGTAAACTCCTGTGGGGGGGGTGGATGTTTGCTTCCTACTGTGAGAGGGGGGAAGTATGGAAATTTAACCGCGATGTTATGTGCTTAAAAAATTGTAAAAACCAATTAAAAAATTTTGGGGAAAAATAAGCACTGTATTTCACAGGCAGCATTTATTATTTTTTTCCTTTTACATTTTACCTTCCTCCAGAGAGCCCAATTGCGCTTGTTTCCCCTCCTCTCAGCAACCTTGTAAGGTAGGCTTGAGGGTTAGTGCTGTCACTAGGTTGCCCAATGAGCTTTGTGGCCGAGTCTGGATTTGGGCCGAGGTCTCCAGGTAACTTGTCTGCTGTGCCACATGGGAAGAAGCTCTCCTGATGCTCCTTCCAAAACAACGTGCCCAGACTTCCTCCTTAAAGTGAAGAGGATGCAATGCAGAATTCAGCAAATTGAGTGAAGATTCTGGACACTTTATTGCACATTCTTTCCAAATTGTTTGCAGGGGAGTTAGATTCCGTTACATCAAAACAAGGGTTATCCCACACTTTCCAGTGCGTCTCCCTGTAAATTTCCTTTATTGCAAGAGGTTTGACAGGGCGGGGGAAGCAAGTTTGTTGCACGAGGGCCTCAGCACCAAGTTGAACTGCACACAACTTGTTGTGCCAGCATAGGATGGAATCCCTCTCCCCAATAGAGGCTGCCTCCATCCTTGCTCCCAAGACCATGAGTCCTTCTTGCATTTACCTCCCCCCACCTGGGCACCCCCCTCTCTCTCGTATCACGTTAGGCCACTTTGCTGGCACAGATTATGCCCATTTCTCTCTCCCATTGTCTTTAGCTTTATTACTCTTGGTTCATTTAAGATGCTTTCAGAAGTTGGCTGGCCTCCCTGAGTCACACAAGTCCTGATCCTGTTTCGTTAAGATGCTCTGTTGGCCTGTGGGTCGGTGGTGGAGCAGCTGCCTTGCATGTAGAAGGCCCCAGGCCCGATCCCCAGTGGCAACTCCAGGGGGAGGTGGGGGAGTCCCGCCTGGACTACTGCAATGCGCTCTACGTGGGGCTACCTTTGAAGGTGACCCGGAAACTACAACTAATCCAGAATGCGGCAGCTAGACTGGTGACTGGGAGTGGCCGCCGAGACCACATAACACTGGTCTTGAAAGACCTACACTGGCTCCCAGTACGTTTCCGAGCACAATTCAAAGTGTTGGTGCTGACCTTTAAAGCCCTAAATGGCTTCGGTCCAGTATACCTGAAGGAGCGTCTCCACCCCCATCGGTTAGCCCGGACACTGAGGTCCAGTGCCGAGGGCCTTCTGGCGGTTCCCTCGCTGCGTGAAGCCAAGTTACAGGGAACTAGGCAGAGGGCCTTCTTGGTAGTGGCACTCGCCCTGTGGAACGCCCTCCCTTCAGATGTCAAAGAGAACAACAATTACCAGACCTTTAGAAGACATCTGAAGGCAGCCCTGTTTAGGGAGGCTTTTAATGTTTTATAGATTATTGTATTTTAATGCTCTGTAGAAAGCCGCCCAGAGTGGCTGGGGAAACCCAGCCAGATGGGCGGGGTATAAATAATAAATTATTATTATTATTATTATTATTATTATTATTATTATTGCAGCCAGTCAGTGGGGAGAACTATGGCGTGATGTGGGCCTGCAGTTTGACTGGCGAGAAGCCCACTTTTCTTGGCCACCAATCTGGTGCCCGCTGGGTGCTTGGGACTGCAACTCCCATCCGCCCCCGCCAGCCTGCCCATTTGGGGCTGGAGCTGGGAGTTGTCACTGCCTGGAGCAGCTGGAGGATAGCAGGATTGCAAAGGCTGGAGTGGTGCATTGGGAGCCAGAGTTGAAATCCTCTCTCACCGGCCGCAGGTCTTGTCTGTCCTGAGTCTCCCTACGTCCAGCTTCATGAGATGGTCCAGAGCAGGGGTCGGCAACCTCCGGCCCATGGGCCGGATCTGGCTCACGGAGGCCGTTTAACCGGCCCACGAGCTGTCCGGTTACCGTCGCGGTTCGGGGACTTGCGCAGACGACGAAAATCGCATCTGCGCAGGCGTCTGGGCATGATAGATATGCTTTCTTTATTCGACCGATAGTCAGAAAAACATTTCTCAATAAAAACATCGAAAAGATACACAAGTAAGAAACACGGGCAGCACTATTAACATTATACAGGTAAACCCACATCGAGGCATTCGATTTTACGCTTCCGACACTTAAGCGCCAGGAAGAGGAATTTAGCCACCGATAAGGCTATTTTCCCAGAGGGCTTGTTCAGCAGTTATGCAACCTGCCTTTCTCTTGATCGAAAACTAAGATGGGATAAATATGGGGCTATGAGATATTGCCTTAGCTCAGCATAGAAGGGGCAACTCAGTAGGATATGTTCCATAGATTCTACCTCTCCTAAATCACAATGGCACGTTCTCTGACTATATGGAACTCCTTTGAATCTCTCCCTTAATACCACCGAGTCAAGAACATTCAGCCTGGCCGCAGTGAGAAGTCTACGATATTCCAGATATTTGATTTCTGCAAGATAGCGGGCTGGTACAGCCTGGTACACCTGCTCCCCCAGAAACATCCCAGGTTTCACGCGGACTATGTCTTATTGTCTGGCGATGTCCCCCAGACGTCTGGGCATGCGCAGAAGCAATTTCCGGCGCCGGAAACATGCCCTGACGCCAAAAATCGCTTCTGGGCATGCGCAGAAGCGATTTCTGGCGCCGGGGGACATGCGCAGATGCGATTTGGCCCACGGACGAGCTCCGTGGGACGGATCCGGCCCACGGCCAGATAACGTTGCCGATGCCTGGTCCAGTACGTTTCCGAGCACAATTCAAAGTGTTGGTGCTGACCTTTAAAGCCCTAAACGGCCGAGGTCCTGTATACCTGAAGGAGCGTCTCCACCACCCATCGTTCTGCCCGGACACTGAGGTCCAGCTCCGAGGGCCTTCTGGCGGTTCCCTCACTGCGAGAAGCAAAGCTACAGGGAACCAGGCAGAGGACCTTCTCGGTAGTGGCGCCCACCCTGTGGAACACCCTCCCATCAGAGGTTAAAAGGATCAACAACTACATGACATTTAGCAAACACCTGAAGGCAGCCCTGTTTAGGGAAGTTTTTAATCTGTGATGTGTTGATGTATTTTAATGTTTACTGGAAGCCGCCCAGAGTGGCTGGGGAGACCCGGCCAGATGGGCGGGGTACAAATAATAAATATTTATTTATTTATTTATTTATTTATACATACATACATACATACATACATACATACATACTTGGAGAGAGGGAGGAACCGTGTTCATTTTGTGGCTAAGGGGCCTGGTTTTTGTCCTGTGGGGAGGGAGGCTTGTGTTCCGGAACAAGAATGCTATACTGGGATGTAAGGAACGTTCCCTGGTCTGGGGTGGCGCAGTTCAGACATGTCCCTCGTTCCGGCCACCCTTCTTGGGCTTTGGGACTCCCATCTGCTCAGAGAATCTTTGACTGTCTTGCAGGACCTAAAAATAGACCTGGCGAAGGAAGGAAGAGCAGTTATGAAAAGTGGAAGAGAAAATTTAAAAAAAACGAACTCCTAGAGGCTAGGGCAGGGTTTGGGGGTCTTTCCCACCACAAGGGCCCTAACCCCTTCCAGGTTGGAGGGGGGCAGTGGGACACAGGTCAAAGGGAGGGCAGAACAAGGGAGGTAAATTGGAGCCCCCCTGTTTTCTATTATTGGGTTTCTTGTGATTGTAAGGGTTTTAAAAAAAACCCAACAGTTTTTCATGTTGCATTTTGAATTTGTGTAACCTCTTCCTGGTCCTTAGGGCCAGGGCTGTAAATAATAAAAATAGCATAATAAGAATCCCCCCCCATCACTTTTCTACAGTAGGCTATAATAGGGGGGCTTTTTAAAGCACCACACTAGATTCCTGATTTAACACCTTTAGTTGTATTTATCCTTTATCTATCTTAACATATTTTTAAAAGACTGTTGACCTGCATGTTTTTAAATGACTTGTTACTGTTTTACATGTTTTTTAGACGTTAAAAATTGGTTTAAAATATGTTTTTTTTTAAATTTTTAATTGCATTGTTTTGTCACGTTTGGGTTTGCTGCCCTGGGAAGAAGAATGGAATATAAATTTATAAACAAGCACTCTATGGCCTAGATTTTTTTATTTTTATTTTTAAAGGGCCAGGCCACCTCCATGAGGAAAAGGCCATAGCTCAGCAGTGGAGCATCTGCTTTGCATACAGAAGGTCCCAGGTTCAGTCCCTGGCTCCTCCTGGAAGGGCTGAGAGTGACCCTGATCTGAAATCTGGAGAGCTGCTGCCAGTCAGTGTAGGCAATATTGAGCGTGATTGACCCAGTGGTCTGTTCAATATAAGGCAGCTTACTGCTTAATCCATCTCTCTCTTTTAGAACCATAAGGACTAGAAACTTAAGTTTAGGGGAATGGCAGCAGCTCGGTGGCAGAACATCTGTTCTACATGCAGAAGGTCCCAGATTCAATCCCTGGTGGCATATTTTGGCAGTGCTGGGAAAGATTCCTGCCTGAAACCCTGGAGAGCTGCTGCCAGTCAGTGTAGACAACCCTGAGATGGATGGCCCATTGGTCCAGTGTGTTATCAGACATTCTCCTGCCTTCCTTCATGGGCTCTTCCCAGCACCGCTGGTCAGGTGCCCCCCCTTGCACAGCTCCCATCCTCTCAGCCTCCCTCTCCAGGCTCTGCCAGATGCCCAGGCAGAAAATGTAAGGCTTCCCTGGGAGCCAGATGTGAAATAATCACATTCGCTTGGAAGAGTTTATCCTAATCCCTAGCAGACGGAGAGTTTTCGTTCGCTAAGGCAGGAGGATTATTCTCACCCCCCTCTCTGTGCTGCCCCCAAACTTGCAGTGCACTTCAGGGGGGGGGGGTGAACCAAACTCCAACAATTTCATGAGTCTGCATGGTTCTCTATTTCTGAGAGCAGCTGTCAAGGGTGGGGCCCTCAGGCCTGGACTGCAGGATCTGTCTCTGCCCGGTGTTAACACCATCTCTACTGGGGTATTGACCTCTGCTTGAAATAGCAGATGGTGGTGGACTCTCCTTCATTGGAGGTTTCTAAGCAGAGGTCAGGTGGTCCCCTGACTAGGATTCCTGGAATTATTATTATTATTATTATTATTATTGGTGCCAATCTGTCAATAGGGTATAGTATACAAAAATACAACAATAGCACACCAGAACATCACGCATTACAAGCGTCCCTAAACAGGGCTGCCTTCAGATGTCTTCTAAAAGTTGTACTCTATAGTTATGTAGATCCTTTAGTACCGGTGTTTTATCGTCCTGGCGGCTGTTCCAGGTTACCAGTCTAGCTGCCGCATTCTGGATTAGTTGTAGTTTCTAGGTCACCTTGAAAGGTAGCCCCACGTAGAGCGCATTGCAGTAGTCCAAGCGGGAGATAACCAGAGCATGCACCACTCTGGTGAGACAGTCTGTGGGCAGGTAGGGTCTCAGCCTGCGTACCAGATGGAGCTGGTAGACAGCTGCCTTGGACACAGAATTGACCTGCGCCTCCATGGACAACTGTGAGTTCAAAATTACTCCCAGGCTGCGCACCTGGTCCTTCAGGGGTACAGTTACCCCATTCAGGACCAGGGAGTCCCCCACCCTGCCTGCCCAAATAGTACTTTTGTCTTGTCAGGATTCAACTTCAATCTGTTGACTGCCATGCACCCCCCCAACAGCCTCCAGACACCCACACAGGACCATCACTGCCTTCACTGGTTCTGATTTAAATGAGAGGTAGAGCTGGCGGAAATCCACTATGTGGAATACCGTAGACTCCTCACAGCCGCTAGGTTAAACGTTCTGGATACGGCGGTTTTGTGGGGAAGATACAGGGGAGTTCCATATGCTCTGAGATTTTGTCCCTGTGCCCTGGGAACGGTTGAGTCAACTGAACATATTCTTTTGACGTGCCCATTTTATGTAGATCTTAGACAAAAACTGATAGCTCCACTCTTATGCCAACTTAACCTAGCAGACAGAGAAAGACAGGTTTTGTTTTTGCTGAGCAATTTTACTGGTACCACAACCCTCTTGGTGGCCAAATTTCTTTTTTTTTTGGCCTTTAAATGCCGTAAGGTTAAAATTGACAGTATTGGCATGGGTTTAAATGTATAATCTACTTCTCATTGTATGTTTTAGTGTAAAGCTTTCCGAGATGTTTAGACGTTTTAAATTTTGTATGGATAATGATTGTGCTCTGACTGACGGTCGAATAAACTATTGTATTAGAGGTAGAGCTGCATATTGATGAACACCCAACCCAAAGCCCCTGATGATCTCTCCCAGTGGCTTCATATGGATGTTGAAAAGCATGGGGGAGAGGACAGAGTCCTGAGGCACCCCACAAGTCAGCGCCCAGGGGTCCAAACACCCCACACTACTTTCTGGACTTGACCCAGAAAAAAGGAGGGGAACCACTGCATAACGGTGTCCCCAACTCCCTGCCCTCCTAGAGGGCCCAGAAGGATGGTATCAAAATCAGCTGAGAGAGATCCAGCAGAACCACGAAACAGCTGCCCACTGCAGAATCAGGCCATTGTCCCACCTCATTCAGTGCTGTCTTCTCTATATCAAGTGGCTGCAGTTTCCCAGCATTTTAAATACTGGCCTCATCAGCACCATGCATTCAAAGTGCTAGGATACTACTCTAAGCAGTTACCACTTTCCCCCCAAAGAATTATGGGAGCTGTAGTTTGTTATTGGCACTGAGAGTTTGTTAGGAGGCTCCTATTCACCTCCCAGAACTGCAATTCCCAGAATTCCCTGGGAGGAGGAACTGATTGTTAAACCACTCCGGGAATTGTAGCTATTTGTGGGTAATAGGGGCCGTAATGAACTACAGTGGTACCTCGGGTTTACAGACGCTTCAGGTTACAGACTCCGCTAACCCAGAAATAGTACCTTGGGTTAAGAACTTTGCTTCAGGATGAAAACGGAAATCGCGCGGCGGCAGTGGGAGGCCCCATTAGCTAAAGTGGTACCTCAGGTTAAGAACAGTTTCATGTTTCGAACTGACCTCCAGAACAAATTAAGTTCTTAACCTGAGGTACCACTGTATAGCTCCCAGAATTCTTTGGGGGAAGCCAGGATTGCTTAAAGTGCCGTATCTAGAGTTGCTGGGGATCAAACCTGGGACCTTCTGCATGCCAAACATGTGTTCTAACCACTGTGCTATGCTACAGCCCTTCCGAATAAGGAATGCCTTCTCTGTGGGCCAGCAAAGAAGTGATGCTTTCAGTTCTGCAGCCATGGTGCAGCCAGTGTTCAAAACTCAGATATATAAGCTAGGTGCCCAAATGGCTCTAAATCAAGATTGCAGTCGCCAAAACGGAATGTCTAGTTGCCATTTTTGGTAAGACGGCTGTAAAGTCTTATTTTTCAAATGATGGACTGACTGTGATTGATTCTCAGTTAAACATCTGGCCAGTTCAGATGACAATCTTGAGTTAGGTTTGAGAACTTAAAGAAAAGTCACTTGATCCAAGGACAGACCACATATATATTGGGCTATTCTGAACTCTTTCTTCTGCTCAGGCTGCACAGGGAAAGCAATTTGGTTCCAGAAATTCATTCCGATTGTGCAGATAAAATATAACTGATAGAATTCTACAATATAGGTAATTAGTGTGTGAAAACAGTCCAGATACTATGATCCCCAGATGGTGAAGATGTCGGGCTCTATCCTGGTGCCCAGGCATCTTCAGTTGGTCGCAAATGATCAAAAGCCAGGTGCAAAATGTGCTTGGTGCCCAGCTAATTTTGAACACTGGGTGCAGCCTGTCTCCCATTTCCCTTTAACCATGGTTTGGTGCATGTAGCACTAGCTACCTGCTTAAGAGTGTCCTTAAACCTGGGTTCAGAAACCAGTTTTAGTCCCACAGCCTAGGGGCCACATTGCGCAAGGGACAGGGAACCTGGACTTCCAGAGGGCGAGCAGGAATTTGGGCAGAGGTGAGGGTAAAAAAAATACTTTTTTTTTTTTAAAGGTGGTGTTGAATTTATGAAACTGAGCTGCATTTCTTAAACAAATCAACCACTGGACAAAGAAGAAGACAAGCCTGACAAGCCCGGGATTAATTCCAAACAAATGGTGCTTTCTGAGCTGCCGTCACTCCTGGGCGGCTACCATGGGGACGTTTTTGCATTTCCTGGTATAGGAGTTCAGGCTGGCAACCACATTCAAAAATTGTGTTGTGGAAGCATCCTCTGCAGCAGAGGAACTTCCCTCTTGCTGGGGTCACAGCCGCACTGTGTGTCTAAAGCACACTGAAAACGCACAGCCTCCCCCCAAGGATCCTGGGAGGGTTCGTTTGCTGCAATGGAGCTGCAATTCCCAGCAAACTGTAGCTCTCAGAATTCTTTGGGGGAAGCTGGGTGCTCTGTGCCTTATATGTAGCCTACAGTTGAGGGTGCTGGGTATGTGTGGATGTGCTTTGAATGAATGGGGTATGCAAGCCTTCAAGCCTCTCCCTTGGTTGCCAGCAAGCCTTTGGGGGCTTGTAATGAAATCCTGGGGACGCAGGTGGCGCTGTGGTTTAAACCAGAGCCTAGGGCTTGCTGATCAGACGGTCGGCGGTTCGAATCCCCGCGATGGGGTGAGCTCCCGTTGCTCAGTCCCTGCTCCTAACAACCTAGCAGTTTGAAAGCACGTCAAAGTGCAAGTAGATAAATAGGTACCGATCTGGTGGGAAGGTAAACGGCGTTTCCGTGCGCTGCTCTGGTTCGCCAGAAGCGGCTTAGTCATGCTGGCCACATAACCTGGAAGCTGTACACCGGCTCCCTCGGCCAGTAAAGCGAGATGAGCGCTGCAACCCCAAAGTCGTCCGCGACTGGACCTAATGGTCAGGGGTCCCTTTACCTTTACCTAATGAAATCCTGCAGTGAGAGCTTTCTCTACATCTTCTGCTCCAGCATGAATCCATCTCTTTCCCCAGAGCCAAAAGCGGAGAGCCTGGACTTTGGCCGTTGACATGGGCACCTAGTCTAGGAACCTGCTTGGCTGCGATCGTGTTGCCAAAGGCCACTGACAACTTCACTCCTGTTTTTAATTTTTAAAATCAAAACACAGATCCTTAGGGGTCTGAATTCTGCTCCCCCCCAAAATCCTTTTTCCTGCCCAGCTCACCTGCTCTTCATTGCAGAGTGTAGAACCAGGTGACTTACTAATGTGAATATTCATGAGAATGTAAAACAAAGCCCGGCTGGGTCAGGCCACCAAGCTCCACTTTCTCTTTCTCAGAGGAGCCAATGAGGAGCAGGCCATGAAGGTGGCATTCCTGCCTCCGCTGCTTGGCAGTTGCTGTTGTTGTAAACAAAATCTGCCCTTATTCCCTTATGGGGTACACAAGAGCCCTTATAGAGTCCTTTGTAGGTTCTCCATCGGTAGGAGAAAATAACAGAGGCCAACCAGAGAATATTGAGAAGCAAAGCAGCTAATAAGCTTGATCTTTATTAAAGCTGTTGCAACAGGGTGCTCCCCTCACAGGCAGGAGAGAGGAGGAGGACCCAGGACAAAGGTGTGCAAGCCCTTATATAGACATTTTAAATTGCCCACCCTGGAGTCCAAGACCACCCCCAGATACATCATACCTACATCACAGAAAAGGCGATCTACAACAGAAATCTGAGTGCGTTGTTTATCTCCTGTCTGGCAAATTACCTGGTTGCCTTACTTGATTGCCTTTTCTGGTAGTCTGGCCATTCCTTTGAGATGGTAATCACTTAATTCCTGAGACAATGGGAAGGTTCCCTGACCCACTCCCTCCTGCAGAGAAACATTTGGTCAGTTTTGGGAGTCAAAATGGTGTCAGGACTGTCTTCCTGTGCTGCTTCAGACATGTGGTTTATATATTTATGTACGTGTTTGCTTGGTACATTTATGAACATTTATTATATATATAAGACCTTAAAATTTTGTATTACACTGTTCAGAGGTAAACTGCATCTGAACATGGAGGTTTCATTTAGCGGTGTCGTTGATAGACCTGCCTTCCATGCATTTGCCCAGTTCCCTTTTAGAAACCTATTGAGCATTATTATATTTTCTAGCAGCCGCAGGCAGACTCTCTCAGGTGGTGTAGTGGTTAGAGTGTCAGATTAGGACCTGAGAGAGACCAGAGTTCAAATCCCATCTCAGCCACAAAGCTGGGTGACCTTGGGCCAGTCACTGGCACCTTTATTATATACCTTTAGGTGCCAGGCAAAAAAGTTCCTCTTTAACCAGGCCTTTGGTTGACTGACATTCAGTGCCCTTTTAAATTGTGTTGGGGTGGGTTATTGAGTTGTTCTTGTTTTTATTTTGATTATGTATTCTGTGTTTTTATATTGTGATTTTATCCTGTGAACCGCCCTGAGACCTGTAGGTATAGGGCAGTATACAAATTTAGTAAATAGTAATAATAATAATAATTTATTAACTATACCGGTTTAAAAAGCCTATGCTTGTATTAAATTGTGCATGCTTTTATATTATTAATTTGTGATGCAAAAGTATGCACAATTTAAACAGGTATGGTTAACAAATGGTGAAGAGGGATTTATGGTTTAACCCCTCTGGGAATTGTAGTTCTGTGCAGGTGAAGAAGGGGGCATCTCTCAACAGCACTCAGAACCCTTAACAGACCAGAACCAGAATTCTTTGGGAGGGGGGAAGCGATGCCTGTTTTGTGTCCTACCACTTTAAATATATGGCTTCTTTCTCGCTTTTTGTTCTGCTGGCCCCATGATTCTACCTTATCTCTGTTCCTCTTTCCCTGCTATTTTTAGCAGCCAACAGGAGCTGTTTGCTCTGTGCTGCTGTAAGTGAATAAACACTTCTCATTTCTACCTGGACAACTCTCTCTCTCTCTCTCTCTCTCTCTCTCTCTCTCTCTCTCTCTCTCGTCTTGTTTCTTTGAGTCCCCAGAAGACACAGGCAGTTTGGGGGCTCACATGGTGGACAGAAGGTGAGGAGGAAAGAGGACACCCTCCCCTTATTCCTAAAAAGCATCATGCGTGGGGCAAGGGGAGATGTCCCAAAGGGGCATGAGATAAGACTTTCTCACCCTCAAGAAAGTGCGCTTAGGATTGCTGCCACATGAGCCAGCTGACTCGCGCAACAGCACAGAAGCACAAGATGTGCCGCATTTGTTGCAGCGCTGCACAGTTGCCAACCTGGCATCCAGAGATGGTCGCTTAGTGGATTATGGCTGCCTTGTGCACATCCGAAACCACCCTTCTTTGACAGCCCTCTTAATATGGAGAAGAGAAATAGTTTCACTCAAGTGTGTGTGTGAGTGTCTTGCTTGTGGAACTGGGTGGTACGGGGAAATTCCTGTAACATTATCAAGGACCTTCTAACACAGGGGTCGGCAACCTCCGGCCCACGGAGACCGTTTTACCGGCCCATGAGCCGCCCCTGAACCGAGCCATCCGCTCTGCGAGTCCCCCGCGCGCTGCACTAAACCGGCGCAGTGCGGCGCAGGGACTCACCGAGCGGGGCCGGAAATTGCGTCTGTGCATTTCCAGACACCGAAAATCGCTTCACAGGTGTGATTTTCGGTGTCTGGGCATGCGCAGAAGCAATTTCCGGCGTCACGCTGCCCCAGTCCGGCCCACGGACACTCTCTGTGGGAGTGATCCGGCCCACAGCCGGAAAACCTTGCCGACACCTGTTCTAACAAGGCTCTGTGTTCATCCTACAGTTCAATTTGCATCATACCACTGTGGACAGTCGTGGCTTCTTCACCCAGGGAATCCTGGAAACAGTAGTCTGAAAAGGGTGCTGAGAGACCCCTAGGAGACCCCTCTGTCTCACCCAGAGCTACAATTCCCAGAGTTCTCTGGGGAGAGGGGTTGGTGGTTGAACCCCTCTGAGAAGTTTCTCTGTGAGGGGAGGTCTCCTAACAACTCTCAGCACCCCAGACAAACCCTGGATTCTTTGGCGGAAGCCAAAGTGGTTTTAAATGGGCAGGGTGGAGTTCAACATGCCACTAAGTAGGGACGGGGGCAGAAATGAGGCCTCTGCACAGCAGGGCTCCCCCCTCCCCTCCTTGTGCTTTGCACCATATCCTTTTCCATAGGTTTCCCCACCCCTTTGGAGCACATTTAGGGGCTGTGGACGGGAGGAGAGAGTAGGCACATGCCCTTGTGTGAACGGACCTCATTCCACGCATGCAGCAGCCTAGCTGAATCCCACCCAAAGTGTGGATGAGGCCTCAGTGTGAAGAGATCCATCAAACAGGTTTTTTCTTGGCCAGTAATAGTACCACTCTATTCTGCCTTTGTCAGACCACACCTGGAACACGGTGTCCAGTTCTGGGCGCCACAATTTAAGGAGGATGTTGACAAGCTGGAACGTGTGCAGACAAGATGATCAGGGAGTGGAAACCAAGGATTATGAGGAACAGTTGAGGCAGCTGAGTTGAGGCAGCCTGGAAAAGAGGAGGCTGAGAGTAGATAAAGGTAAAGGGACCCCTGACCATTAGGTCCAGTCGTGACCGACTCTGGGGTTGCGGTGCTCATCTCGCATTATTGGCCGAGGGAGCCGGCGTACAGCTTCCAGGTCATGTGGCCAGCATGACTAAGCCGCTTCTGGCGAACCAGAGCAGCACACGGAAACGCTGTTTACCTTCCCGCTGGAGCGGTACCTATTTATCTACTTGCACTTTGACGTGCTTTTGAACTGCTAGGTTGGCAGGAGCAGGGACCGAGCAACGGGAGCTCACCCCATCGTGGGGATTTGAACCGCCGACCTTCTCATCGGCAAGCCCTAGGCTCTGTGGTTTAACCCACAGCGCCACCTGGGTCCCATAGCCATCTTCAAATGTCTCAAGGGCTGTCACAGGGAAGATGGAGCAAGTTTGTTTTCTGCTGCTCGTGACTAAACATCAGGAAGAATTTTTTGATAGTAAGAACTGATTGGCAGTGGAACAGTTGAGGTCATAGACTCTACTTCCTTGAAGGTTTTTAAGCAGAGGTTGGATGGCCCTCTGTCATGGATGCTTTAGTTGAGATTCCTACAATGCAGGGGGTTGGATTGGATGACCCTTGGGAATCTCTTCCAACTATACGATTCTGTGACCGCCCCCTGGAGCAAGTGCTTCTCTCCTGCACAAATCCTGGTCACCGGCCAGCTCTCAGCCGCTCTTCTTCCCTCATCACCTACCTACGCCTTTCTCCATCTCAGAAGGAGATGGAGGGGAGTGAGAAGGTCCCTTGTCTGGTGGACGCCTCTTGCCAGTGATCTCATCCTTCCGCACGGCTCAAGGCGGTTCAGACAAAGTGGGGTTTGTTCGGAGGAGCCTGTGACCCAGCTGGTGGGGCTGTCAAGCCCGGCTGGCCTGCCTCTGCTGCTCACTCTCCCTTGTGAAGGCTGAGTTTTAAGGGCCTCCCAGTTAATCATGTCTGGGTGTTACCTTTGTGGACCAAATCCTAGTACTGTTAACATGTTCAGTCTCAAAACCTAGGTCCTTGCATTGTGTGCAAAGTGTGTGCGTTGGGGGGGGGGAGAATTAGCAGGTTTGGGTTTTTTGCCTCAAATAAAGAATATTTAAGAGGGAATATCCCCCCCCCAATAAAGCAGCCCAATGAGTTTTCTCAGTTAGCATGGAATGGTGCCAGATGGTTTTTTGGGGGTAGTGAAGGGCAGGAAAGAGTAGGGGAGGGGGGATATTCAGGGAAAGGGCGCAGTCTGCTTGAATCCCAAACAGGAGCACCCCACACGACAACATTTTGTTGCAGGTACCACTTGTTGCACGTATAGATCTTAAGTGAGGATTTCCCGCTGAGCACATGCAACCTGAACATCAGCAATAGATGGAACGGTTGAGTGGAGTTTGTGGCTTTCGGTGACCGCTAACCGTGATGGTTCTCTTCCGCCTCCACTGTCAGAGGCAGTAAATGCTTCTGGATACGAGCTGCTGGGTATCACAAAGGGACAGAGTGCTGTTACTCTCAGGCCCTGCATGCGGGCGTCCCATAGAAGCATCTGGGTGGCCGCTGTGAGAACAGGATGCTGGACTGGACCTGATGGGCCACTGGCTGGATCCAGCAGTTGCTTTACATTAGCATACCACTGGCCAGGTCTATAGAAACCAGCATAAAAATAAGGTTAATAACAGTTTACCGTATTTTTCGCTCTACAGTGGGACCTCGACTTACGAAGATAATGCGTTCCGATGCGATCTTCGGTAGTCGAAAACACTCGTAAGTCGAATCCCCATAGGAATGCATTGAGCGAAAAAAATTCGTAAGTCGAAGAAATCCTATTCAAAAATTCGTAAGTCAAAGAAATCCTATTCAAAGCGGCCGCGACTTCCTTTCGGAAGTCGAAAAATTCGGTTGCGGCGGCCATTTTTTTTCTTCCGGAAGTCATTCGGAAGTCGAAAAACACGTAAGTCGGGTCACTCGTAAGTCGAGGTCCCACTGTATAAGGCGCACCCGACCATAGGACGCACCTAGTTTTTAGAGGAGAAAAGCCCCAATTTTTTGTGGATCAGCTCAAATTTCTTTTGCCCCATTTTTTGAGGATCAGCTCAAAGTTGTTGAGCTTACTTTGCAAAGGGAAAAAGTCCTGTTTTAAGGGGTTTAACTCACAGTTCTGCAGCTTCAGGAAAGGGAGCCATTTCTACAGTTTCCAGACAGATAATCTAATCAGCCAGTCACATGTCGCTGGGGAAACAGCCTCCCTCTGCAAGGGGGCGGGGCTGGAATCTCTCTCCCTTATCTCTCTCCCCGATCGTTTGCTGAACAGCTGCTCAGCGGGCTTCCTTTCAACACACCCTTCTCTCTCTCTTTTTTTAAAAAAGCACGATCTGCTTTTGCTCCTGAGCAGTTCAGCTCCAGGGACCACACATTCGCTCCATAAGACGCACAGACATGTCATCCCTTACTTTTTAGGAGGAAAAAAAGTGTGTCTTATGGAGCGAAAAATACGGTAGGTTTCTTCCTGCTGGCAGGTGGTATGACTTGATGGCCCATGAGGTCCCTCTTAATCCTCTGCCAGCCTGCATTGGTGCATACTTGCGAAGCCCAGTCTGGCAGGTGGCGAACAGTCAGAAATAGATCCTGGACCACACAGTAGTAGCCCCGGAGTCCTAGTTGCTGATGTAGTTGAGCTGCTGAGAAGCTCCCTCTGGACGTCTTGCGGTCTGCCTTCTCCTACCGAGGGCTGCTGCTCCTTCCTTGCAGGCATCTTTACCAGCCAGCCTCTGGGCACCGTCTTCAGCCCTGATGGGCTAGCGTGCCGCCACACCATAGCTGTCAACTTTCGGATTTGAAAATAAGGGATTTTTTCAAACTTTCGGATTTGAAAATAAGGGATTTTTTCAAACTTTCGGATTTGAAAATAAGGGATTTTTTCAAACTTTCAGATTTGAAAATAAGGGATGCCGCGAGGGCAGTGCAATGGCACCAAGTAGCCTCGCCGCCCTGCGCTCCAGAGGCTGCGCGCGAACGGGTGAGCGAAAGAGCAAGCGCATAGATGGCAGGCAGGCTGTCTGTCTGGTTGGGCGTGAGGGTCTGGCTGCACAAGGCATGCAAGCTCCGCCCCCAGTCGGTCTCAGACTCCTTATTGGCAGCCGAGCAACGCAGCTGAGGAGCCTCCCTGGCCGGCAGGGAGGGAGAAGAGCTGCTTCCTTTGAAATCCGGGAAATTTAAGGGATATCAACAATCCGGGATAGCAGCGGGAAACGGCATTGGAATAAGGGAGTTTCCTGCAAAAAAAGGGAGGGTTGACAGCTATGCACAGTGTTAGCCCCAGAGTCCTAGTTGCTGATGTAGTTGAGCTGCTGAGAAGCTGCCTCTGGACGTCTTGCGGTCTGCCTTGTCCTACCGAAGGCTGCTGCTCCTTCCTTGCAGGCATCTTTGCCAGCCAGCCTCTGGGCACCGTCTTCAGTGTGCCGCCACACACCTGTCAAAGCAGATGCATTGGAGCGCTGGCTGCTATGAATAACAGCTGCTGGTCTTGAGGGGGGCTTCCCTTTGGAGAGTGGAACAGCACGATCCTAAATATAGCAGGCGCTGCGACAAACAGGTGTGTGGCCTGGGGGGGGGGGAGAGATTTCTCACATGCAGCTGTGGAGCAAGAGGGGAACGGCAAGCTGACTTCTAGATTCAGGGATCAGGTCTTCCAGGACTCACAGCCAAGATGAGACGACCCTTGGCATCCCTTCCAACTCTACAGTTCTGGGATTCAGTGACTTGTCACCTTTTTGGGGGGTGGCAAATGAAAGGGGCTACCGTTTTAGTTGATTAAAAATCTAACTGATTAACTGAGTAAGGACCTCAGGCTTAGGCAAAACGCAGCGCAGGAAAGATACAGGGCTCAGAGGAAAATGAGAAAGTGCTTGTGAGCGTCTCTGGAGCATCTTATTCGGACTGTTTTGGATTCCAGGTCCCATCAGCTGCAGCCAGCATGGCCAATGGTCAGAGCTGAGGGAAGTTGTAATCATTATTCGCAATTTGCATCTTAAAGCAAAGGGTTTGCCCCTGAAAATGCTCACCAGTGACTTGTCGGAGCTCCTGCTCAGCAACTGGGGAAATACTTTGCAATGGAAGCCCACCAGGTTCTGAATTTTACTAGTAAATATGATGAGCACATTTTTATTTTGACAAATGTTACGGACTTCATATTTGAGCTGTCTCCTTCAAGGTATCGGGAAGTTTTCAATGCTTGATGTACAGTTGTGCTTTTATACCTACTATGTTGGAAGCAGCTTAGAGTGACTGGGGCATAAATAGCCTTTTTTCCCTTTTTTGCATGTTTTCCTGTGTTTTTAATTGTATGCTACGGTCGTGGTGCTTTACACGCATGGAGCACATCCTTGCAAAGGAAAGAGGACGACACACATTTTAGAAAAGAATAGAGCTGTTCCAATGTTTTCACTTGAAACTCTTTTCAGCTGGAAGGTGGAAATTACTTCAGTTTTGTGTGGGAGGCAAAAAAATCAAAACTTCGAAGAAAGGAAGGCTGTTGAGTAAAGGGTTTATGGTGTGTGTGTGTGTGTGTGTGTGTGTGTGTGTTTAAAGCACTTTATTGTAACCCAAATGTGGCTGACTCCAACTCCTGCCAGCCCCAGCTAGCAAGGCTAGTGGATGGGGGGAAGCTCTCCTGCAGCAACTCTGCGGGGGTCTTGGCTCCCCCCCCGCCCCCGCTTTAGACAACTGAAGGGGGCAAATGCTCAGAGAGTGAAAGTGAGGATGGAGCAATGCATAAATTTTTTAAAAGCCCATCAGCTTGCATCATTTCAAGTGCTGTGAGCAACTTGGATAACAAAATTACATCAAGCTGGGCAGCTGCAGCTTCCAGAATATTTAGGGATTCTGTGATACAGAATGGGAGAGCAATTCAATTTATTTCACACATAAAGGTGACATTTCTCCTAGAAGGCTGTGCTGGGCACTTGTGGTTTTTCTGCACTTTCACTTGAATGCATTGCTTAAAAAATAATAAGGAGCGCCCCCGCCCCCCCAAGCTCCCTTTAGCTGAGGAGGAGAGTACAGGCTCATGCCCCACACCCTTAGGCTGGATTTCAAGTAGGGGGCATTTCTGAAGGTCCTTCTGCCTCCCTCTGGAGGAGGGGATGGGGCATGGGCATGGCAAGAAGAAAAGGAAAGGTGGCTCTCAAAGTATGTGGACCATTTGTGCAAACCCAGCCTCGCACTTCAAAGCAGAGGTGGGCACCCTGTAGCCCCCCAGGGGCGGGTGAATTCCAGTTTCCCATCCTCCCTGGCCACTGGCTGTGTTGGCTGAGGGTGAGAGGAGTTGAGGCCCAGCCACCTTTGAAGGTACAGAGCTTCTAGGTTCCCTTGCTTTTGGAGCAAAAGATGGGTTTGCGGGTCCTCGCCCCTTTTTGCAGACTGATAATTCGCACCTCAGGGACGCGGGTGGCGCTGTGGGTTAAAACACAGAGCCTAGGGCTTGCTGATCAGAAGGTCGGCGGTTCGAATCCCCGAGACAGGGTGAGCTCCCGTTGCTCGGTCCCAGCTCCTGCCCACCTAGCAGTTTGAAAGCACGTCAAAGTGCAAGTAGATCAATAGGTACCGCTCCAGCGGGAAGGTAAATGGCGTTTCCGTGCGCTGCTCTGGTTCGCCAGAAGCGGCTTAGTCATGCTGGCCACATGATCTGGAAGCTGTACGCCGGCTCCCTCGGCCAGTAAAGCGAGATGAGCACTGCAACCCCATAGTCGTCCACGACTGGACCTAATGGTCAGGGGTCCCTTTACCTTTTTTGTTGTTCAGTCGTTCAGTCGTGTCCAACTCTTTGTGACTCCATGGACCAGAGCACGCCAGGCACGCCTATCCTTCACTGTCTCTCGCAGTTTGGCCAAACTCAGGTTAGTAGCTTCGAGAACACTGTCCAACCATCTCATCCTCTGCCGTTCCCTTCTCCTTGTGCCCATAACCTTTCCCAACATCAGGGTCTTTTCTAGGGAGTCTTCTCTTCTCATGAGGTGGCCAAAGTACTGGAGCCTCAACTTCAGGATCTGTCCTTCTAGTGAGCACGCAGGACTGATTTCTTTAAGGATGGATAGGTTTGATCTTCTTGTAGTCCATGGGACTCTCAAGAGTCTCCTCCAGCACCATAATTCAAAAGCATCAATTCTTTGGCGATCAGTCTTCTTTATGGTCCAGCTCTCACTTCCGTACATTACTACGGAAGTAGTACCTTTACCTTTACCTTTACCTTTACCTACCGGTAATTCACACCTCCTTAGAGATGCCCCCCCCCCAACAGTGCTCTCCCCTTGCTCAATACTGTATTCTTGACAAGCTTCCTCCTCACAGTCAGTGGTGTTCTAATGGATCCTTGGCATTTTCTGAAGATGGTCATCTGCCAAATCTCTCTGGCTGCTGTAGAACTAACTGTGTAGAGACAGGGAGGAAGGAACCATGAAAGGTTTGGGGTTTTTGTCTTTCTCTCTTAAGTAAATGGCAGGTCTTGGGTCTACCCTGTGGGAGCTTGCTCCGTGGGGTGTGAGGAATGGCTGAAGGAAAAAGCCAAAATGGGGCAGCTGCTTGCACTGATCTGTCCCCATGAGTATCTCCTGGGGTTCAAGGGGCAGGTAAAAAAACAGCCTGTAGCTTCATCCTTCTTGGGTGGGGGGCTGGCTGTTCAGCTGGGGAAAGAGCGTTATATTTATATGTGTCCTGTAGCAGCGAGAGCTATTTAGTTTTAAAGTTTTCAAAATTGTCTTTAATGGTGCAACCTGCCTCATATCATAGATGATACAATGTGATGTGCTATTGCTTGTTTTGATGTTACAGAGCTTCATTGCTTGTGTAGCATCAATTGTTTTCAATGACATAAATATTCAAGGGGAGAGTGAAGTCCGTGACTCCTTGCCACAGTGGCGATGCCGCACCTCCACTGCAATGCTCCTGAATTCCAGTTGCTGGAAAGCGCAAGATGGGAGAGTTGCTCTTGTGCTCGGATCCAGACCTCTTCTCTTTGGGGCACCTGGCCAGCCGCTGTGTGAAGAGGATGTTGGACTAGATGGGCCACTGGCCGGATCCAGGCAGCTCTTCTTAGTTCTTGATTTTGCTTGAGGAGGGATTTAAAGTCCGGATGACTGACACACACACAGACTGTCAGGAGACTTCTATATCACAACCACAAATGTTAAGATGCCATACCCAATTTCTAGTGCTGGTAATGACTTTTTAAAGCCCTAGACCCAGGTTATTTGAAGGACTTTAAACCCACCTGAACCTGCCCTGGGCTTTAAGAATGGCTGTCAAGATCCATCACACTGACAGGCACAGGAGACAGGGCCTTTTTGATGGTGGCTCCATACCTGTAGAATTTGCTTTCCTAGGGAGGTACATAGGAATTTTACTTTACTAGCTTTAAAATGAACCCTGAAAACTTGTTTTGTGTTGAGCGCTGCTTTTTTATGTGTGACGTTCTGCATTGTTTCAAACCACTGCTGTTTTGATGTCACAATGTTTTTAGTATTATGTGGAGAGAGAAAGATGATATGAATGAGAGACTGATACTGTAGGGGGAAATAGCTGTCCTGGTTTCCAAGCTTCCATGGGTCTCTCTCCTCTCATTCTCCTTTGTGATAGGAGGTGGTGGCGCATGTCTGTGCGCATGAATGCTGTCTGGTCACAGGAAGTGGAGCATGAC
Organism: Darevskia mixta; assembly: GCA_034641385.1. NCBI lineage: Eukaryota > Metazoa > Chordata > Lepidosauria > Squamata > Lacertidae > Darevskia > Darevskia mixta. The sequence goes on from JAWWNH010000188.1 coordinate 5,098,707, forward strand.
TTCAGGTTTCTTCTTTCTTGCCCAGGTCTCATGGTACCAAGTGACGTGTCCTTCTTGTGAGATCCAGTCCCCAGAACCCCCCGAGAAAATGTCAGGAATGCAGGTAAGGCGGGAAAAGGCTCTCCATATAGAATCATAGACTCGTCAATTTTAGGAGTTGTTCTGTTATTACAGTAGAATATTAGAATGTTAGAATGTTAGAATAGAATGTTAGAATGTTAGAATAGAATGTTAGAATGTTAGAATAGAATGTTAGAATAGAATGTTAGAATGTTAGAATAGAATGTTAGAAGTCTCCCAGAACAAGTTACAATGAGTTATAGCGAATGCTAGTCCTACCCAGAGCAGGCCCATTGACATGAATAAACTGGAGGTAGCCACATTCATCAATTTCAATGAGTCTGCTCTGAGGAGCAGTAGCTTTGGCTGTGTGTTTAAAAATGACACTGAGGAGGAGGTGGGCGCATGAGGTCTGGGGCCCCACCCCAAAGCAGCATCTCTGGTTAAGGGGTCAGGTCACAAGGGATGGGGAGACGTTCTCTGCTTGAGACTCTGGGCAGCTGCTGCCGGTCAGAGTCAGCAGCACTGGACCAGTTGCACCAACGCTCTGACGAAACAAGGCAGCTTGCCGGTGCGTAAGAGTCCCCCACATATTTTACATGGGGATTGTATTGGGACAAGTGAATAGTGGGTGGCAGGGGCAAGAGACAGGCAAGATTTCAAAGTACAAAAGTGGGTGGGCTTGCGATCCATTCCTGGATCAATTACTGGGGTGTCGCAATACACCAGCGAGCGATCTCCCCTCCCCACCCAGAAAGCTCATTAAAATAAAATTAAAAAGTCTTCAAGCCCTGTGGATCTGTGTGGTTTTCTTGATCTCAAATAACAATTTCTTAGTAGAGCTTCCCAGGCGCGCAGCAGAGCAAATGCTGTGAGATTTGCTAGCACCCCTCTTAAAATAAGGAATCAAACCGTTGGGTGCATTGTAATAAGCACAATTTTGGGTTCTCTGCTCCGCTAGAGAACCGGGGCAGGGTGTGAGCACCTCTTGGTTTCAGTGCTGTGCAAAGGTGGGAGCACTTGCGCTCTTCCTCCCCCCCCCCCGCTTTCTCTGGTTGAGAGGTTCTGAATTTTGCACAACATCCTGAATCTACAGAAGTCTCCAGCTTTTGCAGATGCATCGTTTTTGAGAGCTGGGCGTGCGGCTTCTTGAGCGTGGCGTGTGCAAGAGCCGAAAGGTGTAGCTCCCCTGCCCTCTCTGCCACCCCTAACGTGAATCTGGGCTGCAACATTTAATTAGCTGGATTGGTGGGAAGGGGTGCGACATTTCTCCTTTGTGGGCAGCCTTCCAGAGGCTGGTATGACGCTGCTTTGGGTGGATGAGATGGGGTCGTTGCCAAAGATCAAGGACACAACTCAGTTGGTCCAAAGCCCAGCAGTCAGAGGTGCAGGGAGCTATAGTCTGACAGTATCTAGGGGGCCCCTGGATCTCCATCCTGGTATTTTTTTCCCTTAAAAAAAAAGCAAGCATGTTTTTCATTCAAAACAATCCTTTCAGAAAAAAAGACAATCAAAACTCATTTGATTTTAATAGACTTAGATTTCTTTTACCAGGTTATAGCTGTGCTCTGAAGTCCTCCTCTTCTCCTAATTCCCTGGTCTCTTAGTTCCCCCCCCCCCCAAAAAAAGAGAATTAAATGACCAGTGTCTGTCTGTCAATCAAATTTGTTTCTTGGAAACAATTGTACATAATCACAAAGGCCAAATTCACACCATGCATTTAAACCACCATGATAATCACTTTAAATAGTCAAAATCATTCAAATAATTATGGGACCCGTAGTTTGGCAGGGGTGCCAAGACCCCTCTTCCCTTTCTCAGAGCTGCAACCCCCAGAAATCCCTGTGAAGAGGGATCGATAAGTTAGACTTCTCAGGGATGCTTTTGTTGATATTCCTGCATTGCAGGGGGTTGGACTAGATGACCCTCGGGGTCCCTCCTTCCAGCTCTACGTTTCTGTGGTTCTGTGAAGTGCCAAGACCCTGTTGAGTCAGCCCCGTCCCTCTTCTCTCCCACAGGCCGTCTGGCCATCTGGTACGGAATGTATTGCTAAGTACAACTTCCATGGCACGGCGGATCAGGACCTCCCGTTCAGCAAAGGGGATGTCCTCACCATTATCTCTGTCACCAAGGTAACCCACCCGTCTCGGGTACCAGGGAGAAGTCAGAAGTTGGGGGAGTGGGGGTGCTCATTTTTCCCGCCCATCAGCAAAGCTGGCTGGTTCCTTTATTGGAGGCAGTATGCCTCTGAAAATGGGTGGCTGGGAATCACAAGAGGGGAGAGTTGCTGTTGCTCTAGGGTCCTGCTTGTGGGCCCCCCCTTGGGGCATCCGGTGGCCACCGTGGCAACAGAATTCTGGACCGGATGGGCCCCTTCTAAGGATGGGGCAGAGGAGAGCCCAAATGGAAAGTCTGACCGAATGCAGCATTTGACTACCCACTAGCAATAAAACTTAGGCTTGGGCGATGCATCAATGCATCCACCCAGGACTGGTTTGAGGGCCAGAGCACGATGGAGCCTTTAGTAAAGGTAAAGGGACCCCTGACCATTAGGTCCAGTCGCGGACGGCTCTGGGGTTGTGCGCTCATCTCGCTCTATAGGCCGAGGGAGCCGGCATTTGTCCGCAGACAGCTTCCGGGTCATGTGGCCAGCATGACTAAACCGCTTCTGGTGAACCAGAGCAGCGCACGGAAACGCCGTTTACCTTCCCGCCGAAGCGGTACCTATTTATTTACTTGCACTTTGACGTGCTTTTAAACTGCTAGGTGGACAGGAGCAGGGACTGAACAATGGGAGCTCACCCCATCGCGGGGATTCGAACCGCCGACCTTCTGATCGGCAAGCCCTAGGCTCTGTGGTTTAACCCACAGCGCCACCTGCGTCCCGGATGGAGCCTTTACCTGGCAGTATATCGCAGGTGAAACTGCTGCTGCTCCTGATTCATTGTGCTCTGGTCCTCAAACCAAGGGAGGAACAAGCCGCAAGGCGCCATGGCCAATAGAGCTCGTTCTTCCCTCAGCGCGCCAGGCGCTGGGGGCCACGGGACTCCGGCTAGCGCCTGGTGTGCCCCAGGCCCAATGCAGCTCGTTCCTCCCTCCGCTTTTCAACCTTGCAATGTACCACTATATCATGGTGTTTGGCTGGTGATACATCACGTTGTTGAAAAACTGATATCGCCCCTCCCTACTGATGGGCACTATAAATTGCTTCCAGTGTCAGAGGCAATATGTTTCTGAGTGCTAGTGGCCGGGGATCACATTGCTGTCCTCATACCTTGCTTGTGGGCTTCTCATACGTGTCTGGTTGGACCCTGTCACAACCAGATCCTGGACGAGATGCAGGTATCTGTTCGGCTCCAGGAGAGCTCTTCACGGGATGCTAATGTGGTGCGATCAGCAAGATCCAGGCATTTCCTTCTGCGGCTGTGATCTTCCTTCCCTCCCTAGCGACCTGAAAAGGGGCAGGGAAAGCAATATGTTTTAATTGATGTGAGCGTTATTTAACGTTCTTCAAGAGTAAGCCACTTGGTCAAGTCCCAGGGAGAGGATTTGCAGACTGAGCCAAAGTATTTGTGAGAAGACGCTAAACATTGGCAGAGTGTCGAGCTGCCTGGTGGCTTTGAATTTCGAGAGGACACAGAGCGGGACGTGAACCCCATCAGAGGCAGAAGCCGAGACTATAAATCAGGGGTCAGCAACCTTTTTCAGCCGTGGGCTGGTCCACCGTCCCTCAGACGGTGCGCACAGTTTGACCTATCTTTTAAATTGAGGAGAGCTAGTCTCAAACGTTTACTTGGGGAGACCTAGGCTTCTTTTTTGTGTGTCCTGACTGCAAGCTTCAAGATGGAGGGTGAGGGAACAACTGTAGTTGCCTGCAATTCCTGCGCAATGTTTGCCTTCTTGCCAAAGGATGTAGGCAGCTACACCTGCAGCAAGTGCAAGTTGGTTGCCCTACTAGAAGACAAGGTCCGGCAACTTCAGGAGGGGGAAGGAACAACTGTAGTCGCCTGTAATTCCTGCGCAATGTTTGTCTTCTTGCCAAAGGTTGTAGACAGCTACACCTGCAGCAACTGCAAGTTGGTTGCCATACTCGAAGACAAGGTCCAGCAACTTCAGGCCCGTGTATCTACGCTCCAGAAAATTAAAGAGCTGGAGCTTTTCTTGGATGCAGCAGAGCACACTGTCTCCACCAAGCAGGAGACAGGGCACATCCCTGAGGAGGAGATCAGTTCCCCAACTCAGGAGCCAGATGTATGGAGGAACGTGACTCACAGAAGTAGAATGCCCAGGGATCGCTCTGAGTGTTTAGAACTACAAAATCAATTTGAAGTGCTCTCAAATCTGGAAGATGAAGACCAGACTCCATTGGAAGATCTCTCCCTCATCACAGTTGATGAGGTATATGAAGACGAGCAGCATAGTCAGTCCTCCGGGAATGTGCAGGCGACCTTGGAAGGGACAGCACGTGTAAGAATCCCGACCAAGCCTAAGAGGAGACGTGTAGTGGTGATAGGGGATTCCCTACTGAGGGGTACCGAAGCAGTGATCTGTGGGCCTGACAAGATGTCTCGAGAGGTATGCTGTCTCCCCGGGGCCAAGATCCATGATGTTACAGAACGGCTGCAAGGAATAATAAAACCTACGGATAAAAACCCCTTCCTTTTAGTCCATGTGGGAACCAATGACACCGCAAGCCATAGCCTCCAGAAGATCAAAAGTGATTATGAGGCTCTGGGCAGGAAGCTGAAGCAATTAAATGCACAAATTGTCATCTCATCTGTCCTCCCAGTTGAACGCCGTGGCCCAGGAAGAGAGGGGAAAATAGGAGAAGTGAACAACTGGCTTCGCAAATGGTGCCGGCAGGAACGGTTTGGATTCTTAGATCACGGCCTGCAGTTTCTTGAAGATGGACTTCTGGCAAGTGATGGGCTGCACCTCACAAGGGTTGGGAGGAATGTTTTTGCCAACAATCTCAAAAACCTCATCAGGAGGGCTTTAAACTGACTTATGTGGGGGAGGGAGACAGTGGTCCTGAAGGTAGGAGTCTATCAAATGCTGAAGATGATCATCCAAAAGTCAAGGACCAAATGGAGCAAACAGCACACAGACCTAGTGGTGGGAGGAAAAAATCCTTAAGTAGGAGACTAGGGGGAATGATCAATGGTTTTCAATGTCTGTATACAAATGCACAGAGCATGGGAAATAAACAAGATGAACTTGAGCTCTTGATACAGCAAACTAAATACGACATAATAGGCATCACTGAAACCTGGTGGGATGAGTCTCATGATTGGAATGTAGTAATAGAGGGATACAATCTATTTCAGAGAAATAGACCAAACAGGAAAGGAGGAGGAGTGGCATTATATGTCAGGGATGTGTATACCTGTGAAGAGATCCATGATTTAAAACTTCAAAGCCAAATTGAGAGTATCTGGGTCAAAATTAAGGGAGAGAAAAATAACAGTGATCTCATTGTGGGAGTTTACTATAGATCCCCGAGCCAAACTGAGGACATAGATGATGCCTTCCTGGAACAGATGACCAAGCATTCAAAAGGAAATGAGATAGTAGTAATGGGGGATTTCAACTATCCTGATATTTGTTGGATGTCAAACTCAGCCAAGAGCATAAGGTCGAACAGATTCCTCACTGGCCTTGCAGACAACTTCATTGTCCAGAAAGTGGTAGAAGCAACAAGAGGATCAGCCATTTTAGATCTGGTCCTAACCAATAGTGATGACCTGGTTAGTGGGGTAGAAGTGGCAGGATCATTAGGTGGGAGTGATCATGCTCTTCTGGAGTTTATTATACATCAGAAAGGAGCAACCAAGCATACTAAGACTCAAATTCTAGACTTTAAGAAAGCCGACTTCAGAAAACTTAGGGAAATGCTGGATGTGATCCCATGGTCAGTAATACTAAAAGGGATGGGAGTTCATGATGGATGGGAGTTTGTTAAAAGGGAGATATTAAAAGCACAACTTCAAGCAGTACCAATGCGACGAAAACATGGAAGGTGCCTAAAGAAGCCAGGGTGGCTATCTAAAGAACTTTTAACTGAGTTAAGATTTAAAAGGGATATGTACAAGAAATGGAAAAAGGGGGAAACCACCAGAGAGGAATTCAAACAAATAGCCAGCACATGTAGAGACAAAGTCAGAAAAGCTAAAGCACAGAATGAACTCAGGCTTGCTAGAGAGGTTAAAAGCAATAAAAAGAGTTTTTATGGGTATGTCCGTAGCAAAAGGAAGAACAAGGAAACAGTGGGGTCACTTAGAGGAGAAGATGGTGAAATGCGAACAGGGGACGCAGAAAGGGCAGAACTCCTCAATACCTTCTTTGCCTCAGTCTTCTCCAAAAAAGAAAAGAATGCCCGACCTGAAGAATATGGAGCAGATGATTCAGCAGGGGAAACACAGCCCAGAATAAGTAAGGAGGTAGTACAAGAACACTTGGCTAGTTTAGATGTATTCAAGTCTCCAGGGCCAGATGAACTACATCCCAGAGTATTAAAAGAACTGGCAGAGGTGATTTCAGAACCACTGGCAGTAATCTTTGAGAATTCCTGGAAAACAGGTGAAGTCCCAGCAGACTGGAGGAGGGCAAATGTTGTCCCTATTTTCAAAAAGGGGAAAAGAGAGGACCCAAACAATTACCGCCCAGTCAGCCTGACATCAATACCAGGAAAGATTCTAGAGCAGATCATTAAGCAAACGGTCTGTGAGCACCTAGAAAGGAACGCTGTGATCACTAAAAGTCAGCATGGGTTTCTGAAAAATAAGTCATGTCAGACTAATCTGATCTCATTTTTTGACAGAATTACAAGCCTGGTAGACGAAGGGAACACTGTGGATGTAGCCTATCTTGATTTCAGCAAGGCCTTTGACAAGGTGCCCCATGATATTCTTGTAAAGAAGCTGGTAAAATGCGGGCTAGACAATGCTACCATTCAGTGGATTTGTAACTGGCTGACTGACCGAACCCAAAGGGTGCTCATCAATGGCTCCTCTTCATCCTGGAGAGAAGTGACTAGTGGGGTGCCACAGGGTTCTGTCTTGGGCCCAGTCTTATTCAACATCTTTATCAATGACTTGGATGATGGGCTTGAGGGCATCCTGATCAAGTTTGCAGATGACACCAAATTGGGAGGGGTGGCTAATACCCCAGAGGACAGGATCACACTTCAAAATGACCTTAACAGATTAGAGAACTGGGCCAAGGCAAACAGGATGAATTTTAACAGGGAGAAATGTAAAGTACTACACTTGGGCAAAAAAAATGAAAGGCACAAATACAGGATGGGTGATACCTGGCTTGAGAGCAGTACAAGTGAAAAGGATCTAGGAGTCTTGGTAGACCACAAACTTGACATGAGTCAACAGTGTGATGCAGCAGCTAAAAAAGCCAATGCAATTCTGGGCTGCATCAATAGGAGTATAGCATCTAGATCAAGGGAAGTAATAGTACCACTGTATTCCGCTCTGGTCAGACCCCACCTGGAATACTGTGTCCAGTTCTGGGCACCACAGTTCAAGAAGGATATTGACAAGCTGGAACGTGTCCAGAGGAGGGCAACCAAAATGGTCAAAGGCCTGGAAACGATGCCTTATGAGGAACGGCTTAGGGAGCTGGGTATGTTTAGCCTGGAGAAGAGACGGTTAAGGGGTGATATGATAGCCATGTTCAAATATATAAAAGGATGTCATATAGAGGAGGGAGAAAGGTTGTTTTCTGCTGCTCCAGAGAAGCGGACACGGAGCAATGGATTCAAACTACAAGAAAGAAGATTCCACCTAAACATTAGGAAGAATTTCTTGACAGTAAGAGCTGTTCGACAATGGAATTTGCTGCCAAGGAGTGTGGTGGAGTCTCCTTCTTTGGAGGTCTTTAAGCAGAGGCTTGACAGCCACCTGTCAGGAATGCTTTGATGGTGTTTCCTGCTTGGCAGGGGGTTGGACTGGATGGCCCTTGTGGTCTCTTCCAACTCTATGATTCTGTGATTCTGTGTGATTCTGGGACTATATATTTTTTTGGGCGGGGGGGAATGAACGAATTCCTATGCCCCACAAATAACCCAGAGATGCATTTTAAATAAAAGCACACATTCTACTCATGTAAAAACACACTGATTCCCAGACCGTCTGTGGGCCGGATAGAGAAGGCGATTGGGCCGCATCCAGCCCACAGGCCTTAGGTTGCCTACCCCTGCTGTAAATCATCCGTTATGGCCCATGATGGAGGAAAGAGTCTCTGTATGTTTATATACTGTGCATTTTCCACAAGTGCAGCACAAAAGGGGGTGCCACAAAAACAGCACTGATTTCTGGTCTTAGATTTTTATATGGTTTTAATTGTGTTATGTATAAGTCGTCTTCTTTTTTAAAAAATGAACAACAGCATATAGATATATTCAGCGCTTTTTTTCTGAAGGTACTCAAGGATACACAGTACCAGCACCTTTTTTTTTTCTAGAAAAAAAAGCACCGGATGTATTCATTTGTGTGCACCCGTCCGAGGAGACGATGGAGGAGTCCACCTTTGGGGGTGTTGGAAGGTCGCTAGGATTGCTGCTTTGCAGGGGGTTGGTCTAGATGACCCTTAGGGGTCCCTTCCAACTCCACGGTCCCACACTCACAATTGCTTTCCCTCACCAGGATCCCAACTGGTACAAAGCGAAGAACAAAGTGGGCCGCGAGGGGATCATCCCGGCCAACTACGTGCAGAAGCGGGAAGGGGTGAAAGCCGGAACCAAGCTCAGCCTGATGCCGTGAGTCTGGGCAGACGGGAGACGCCTGCTTAGCTGAGCTTTGCGCACAGCTCTGGGAGGAGGGCATGGGCAGGCGTCTGGATCAGCCGTCCCCAACCCTGTGCCCTCCAGGTGTTGTGGACTCCCAGATCCCATCAGTCCCATCAGCGTCACGGGAGTTGTAATCTAGCAACATCTTGAGAGCACCAGACTATTTTTTTTTTGGGGGGGGGGGTTGTTTCTAGATTGGGGCATCTGGCCTTTCAGATGTTGTTGGACTCCAGTTCCCACCAGCTCCAGCCAGCGTGGCCAGTAGACGGGCATCACGGGAGCTGTAGTCCAGCAGTGCCTGGAGGGCGCCCGGTTGGAGAGGCCTGGCCTAGATGAACACAAGTGCGTTTGGGGAAGGGTGTGCCAGCCATGCCTCTCCCCTCCCGATTATCCTCACAGCTGCTTTGCAAGTTAGGCTGTGCCGAGAAAAGCCCAAAGCCCACCCAGAGGGCAGCATGACCTGAGTGGGCACCTGAATGCAGATATACCTAGTAGAAGAGCCTAGGAGAAGAGCCATGCACACCACCTTGAGCTCCTTGGAGTAGCAGAGATATAAATGCAATAAAGAAATAGTAAGGTAAAGGGGCCCCTGACCACTAGGTCCCAGTCGTGACCAACTCTGGGGTTGCAGCGCTCATCTCGCTTTATTGGCCGAGGGAGCCGGAGTACAGCTTCCGGGTCATGTGGCCAGCATGACTAAGCCGCTTCTGGCGAACCAGAGCAGCGCACGGAAATGCCGTTTGCCTTCCCACCGGAGCGGTACCTATTGATCTACTTGCACTTTGACGTGCTTTCGAACTGCTAGGTTGGCAGGAGCAGGGACCGAGCAACGGGAACTTACCACATTGTGGGGATTCACACCACCGACCTTCTGATCGGCAAGCCCTAGGCTCTGTGGTTTAACCCACAGCGCCACCCGCGTCCAAAGAAATAGTAAATATAAACAAACAAATAAACCTGGCCTGGGTGTACAGGTAAATCAACCGGCTTTAAATGTCTCGGCTGTCCCATGGAAGTGTTAGAAAAATGGCTAGCCATGATTCCTGTATTGTCGAGGGGGGGGGGAGTTAGAGTGGGTGGCCCTTTGGGTCCCTTCCAGATCTACAGTGCAGTGGTCCTGTGGTTACGTGGGCTTTGTGGAGACTGCCGTGGTCACTCTTTCTTTCTTCCTTCCTTCCCTCTCTCTCCGCCTCTCTTTCCCTCCTCCTTTCCTCCCCCCAGCTGGTTCCATGGGAAGATCACGCGGGAGCAGGCGGAGAGGCTCCTCTACCCTCCGGAGACGGGCCTCTTCCTGGTGCGCGAGAGCACCAACTACCCTGGGGACTACACCCTCTGCGTCAGCTGCGAGGGGAAGGTGGAGCACTACCGGATCATCTACTCCTCCAGCAAGCTCAGCATCGACGAAGAGGTCTACTTTGAGAATCTCATGCAGCTGGTGGAGGTGAGGCTTCAGCAAGGGGGGAGGGCAGCAGGAGCAAGGGCAAGTCGGGCGGAGCTGCAGAATCACTTGGAAGACCTACATTGGCTCCCAGTACGTTTTCCGAGCCACAATTCAAAGTGTTGGTGCTGACCTTTAAAGCCCTAAACGGCCTCGGTCCTATATACCTGAAGGAGCATCTCCACCCCCATCATTCTGCCGGACACTGAGGTCCAGCTCCGAGGGTCTTCTGGTGGTTCCCTCGCTGTGAGAAGCCAAGTTACAGGGAACCAGGCAGAGGGCCTTCTTGGTAGTGGCGCCCGCCCCTGTGGAACTCCCTCCTTTCAGATGTCAAAGAGAACAACAACTACCAGACCTTTAGAAGACATCTGAAGGCAGCCCGGTTTAGGGAGGCTTTTAATGTTTAATAGATTATTGTATTTTAATGTTCTGTTGGAAGCTGCCCAGAGTGGCTAGGGAATGAATGAATGAATGAATGAATGAATGAATGAATAAATAAATAAATAAATAAATAAATAAATATTATTATTTCCCGGTGCCAGCGTCCCTTTGGGACGGGGGAAACAGCGAGGGTCAGGCAGCAAACTCACCTGCCCTGCCACCTGTGTGCTTCAGCCGCACCTCAGAGCGGCCTCATGGTCCAAAGGTGGGCCAGGTCTGGCCTGCTGCCATTAATGATCATTCATTGCATTTCCGTCCCACCTTTTTCCTCCACGGAGCTCAAGGTGGCGCCGTGGGCCTCCCCTCCCTCATTTAATCCCCACAACCACCCTGTGAGGTAGGTTAGGCTGAGAGGTGGTGGCTGACCCCCAAGTTCCCACCCAGTGAGCTTCATGGCCAAGTGCTTGGATTTGAACCCTGCTCTCCCAGGTCTTAGTCCAGCACCCTAACCACTGCTCAACGCTGCTTCCCCACACTTGTCCTAAGGAGAGCGAGCGTGTGGGGCAGCAGCCCGCTACAAATGCCTTTTTCCCATCTCCCTGTGATGCTTGGTGGCTTCCTGGGTTTGTGCTCCTTCCCCAGCAACTGAGCCTAATAAATTTGGATAGGAAATCTCCCTTTCAAATCTCCTCAGCTGTTCATTTGCGTGTGTCGGCGGCATTTCCTTTCCTGTTTAACTCATGGTGTGTTTTATGCTGGGCTGAGGGGTGTGGGGGGCACTCCTAGACTTGGGACCCCCCGGGAATCGGAAGCCCACAGAGGGCAGACTCTCCCTCACACCCGGTGTGTGTGTGTGGTGTGTGGGTGTGTGGACAAAACATTCTTCTTCCTGGTTGCGCCCAAGGAATATGGTTTATCTCTGGTTTTGCCTTAGAGGAGGAAAACTTTTTCAAGGCTGTTGGGTTGGCAAGCCTTCCTGGAAACAATACAAGAAGGCCAACTAAGGAATCCTTGGCAGGTGGCCATAGGGATGTAAGGAGCTGCCCTTACTTTGAGCAAGACCCTTGGTCCCTCTAGCTCAGTATTGTCTACACTGACTGGCAGCAGTGACTCTGCAGGGTTTGGGCAGGGGGACATTCCCAGCCCCAAGGGTAAACCGGGAACCTTCTGCATGAGCTGCAGCCATTCAGAAGCACCAAAGCTGCCTTGGGCCTAGTCAGACCGTGGAGCCATCTAGCTTGCTGCTGTCCACACTGGCTGGCAGCAGCAGCAGCAGCTCTCCAGGGTTCCCTGCTGTGGCCTCTACCTAGAGATGCAGCCGGGAGTCAATGTTATGTTATGCTGGGCGGGGGGACACGCTCACCGAGATCCCTGGGCATTGTACCCCCACTTCAAGTACCAGCCTATCTATCAACTCTTTCTATTGCTAGTCATCGTTTCGCTTTTATTAAAGCACGGTTTAATGTCTTCCCCTCAAACGTCCTTTTTCATAGATTTTCTAGGGGCCAAGTTTCGGTCTTATGTGCCTGTGATAACCGTTCGATTGAATCTTTTCATCACATAGTGTTTGTCTGCCCCTTGTATTCTGCCACCCGAAAGACTCTATTACCTCCATTAACTCAAAAATTACTGGGGTATTTGGAAGAGCCTTACCTTGCTCTTCTGTTGCAAGATTCAGACTCTATTATAACCCTACATATGGCAAAATTTCTGGCATCAGTTCTGACACTTAAGAAATGCAATGGATTGTTACATACAGCTTGAAATTTTAATTTTATTTTTATCATATTTTATTCAATTGAGTATCCCTTTTAATCTATTTTACTGTTAGCCATTGTAAACCAGACTGTGCTGTTTCTGTTTTTGGTTGTTATGTCTATGGGCTTAAAGCCGAAATAAAACGAGTTGAGTTGAGACTTCTGGAAATACAGAGTTTCACCAACCCTGGTCTGCAGCCGGTAGTCAAATGCAGGACCACCTGCGTTCAAAGCAAACACTTGACTCGTACATTTTGTCAAGCAGAAGAAAAGCAGGGGTGCTGTGCCCCTGAGCTGCCACCCTTTGTGCCAGCGCTGGGGAGCTGGGCTGTTGCTAGAAGCATTGCCAGATCAGCAGCCGCCCTCCCCCCCCCCCCACCACCTAGGGCTGTTCAGCGGTCACGGCCTGCGAAGCTCAGACTTGTGTGGAGGGTTTCCTGTTTCTTGCAGAGGCAGGAAGATGCTCTGAGCAATTCCGAAAGTGCCCTACTTGCAGAGCAGGTGTGGGGGCCCAGCCAGGGGTGTGTTTGTGCGGGGAGGACCATGTGATTACTGGGATGGGAAGAAGCAGAGGAGTCAGGGACCCTCCTTCCAAATCGGAGGTGAGCCCCTGTGAAACACCTCTTCCCTCTCTCACACGACAGAGGGAGACGCCCCCCCAAGCTGCTCTCCTGGGGCAATCATACTGCAGAACCCACAGAATGTAGGGCGGTGGACCACAGTCAAGCTCTCTGGAGCCACAGTCGGCCTCCTACTGCCCCCTTGTGGGGTGATGTCGCCGCTGCAACCAGGCTAGATGTGCAACAGACCTTCGAATATTATTATTATTATTATTATTATTATTATTATTATTATTATTATTATTATCACCCCACCCATCTGGCTGGGATATACAGCGGTACCTCGGTTTAAGAACAGTCCGGTTTAAGAACGATTTGGTTTACAAACTCTGCAAAACCAGAAATAGTGTCTTGGTCTAAGAACGGAATCCGGACGGTGGAAGGGCACCGGCGACGGAAGCCCTCATAAGGGAAAGTGCGCCTCGGTTTAAGAACGGTTTTGGTTTGGGCTTCTCCTCCTCTTCCTTATCTTTCTCCCCTTTGGAAAGTAGGTGGGGGGCGGGGGGGCGACAATGGCAAGCTGCCAGTTCTAGTTTTGCCACCCTCCACCACTTCCTGGGTGAGTTCTGCAAAAGCAGCGCTGAGGCAAAGGGGGGAGGGCAGCCAACAGGCAGGGACAGCTGACTGCAGGTGAGAAGGCAAGTGGGGGCAGCAGAGGTTGGTGGTGGTGCTGCTGCTGCCCGCTTGCCCTCAAGGGCCAGCCTCTGCTGCTCTGGCAGTCATTTTCTGGGCCAGGAGTCCCTCGACTCCAATGTGGCAGCTCTGCAGTTGTGAGAGGAGGTTGCACGAATGGGCTGCGGCCAGGTGGTGAAGCATATGCTTTTCAGAGAGGCACTTTCCTGGGTTTCAGCAGCTCCGTTCGCTGCGGCTTGTCCAACCCCACCTCCTGGCGGGCATGCCAAGGGGGCCAGTCCTCCCTGGCAGAGGTGCGCAGGGCTGGTGCTCAGTAAGGGCCTGGTGGACACCCCGTGAGAAGGCGCTGAGGGTGCCTTCGAGCAGCAGCACCCAAGCCAGCCTGCGTCTCTTGGTGGGGAAGGGGCATCCAGGTGCTGGACTCTGGTTTGATCTGACATTCTCTTCCCCCTGTCTTCCCCCCTCCCCATCTGCTTGGCAGCACTACACCTCGGATCCTGACGGGCTCTGCACTCGACTCATCAAGCCAAAGGTCATGGAGGGCACCGTGGCTGCTCAGGATGAATTCTCCCGCGGTGAGCATTGCGCCAGGGCTGGGCAGGCCCTTTGGCTGGGCTGGGCTCCCGTGGGAGCTGGTTTTCTTATTGTTTCCCCCGATTAAAAGCAGTTAACGTTTTAAAGGACTATGATGTTCGGATATGGGTACCGGCATAAATGATTATATGTTTAAATTAGGAGTTAAGTAGGGGGAAATTTAGCTAAAAATTCCGAGACCAGAGGGAGGTAAGGGTGCAAAAAGTAGAAAATCAGGAGTTCTAAATTAGGTTGGTGTAATGGAATTTGATAAGGTTATAGGGAAGGATCAGAAGTACTATGATGCTAAGGTTTGGGAAAAGGAGTTGTTTTAAGTAAAATGATTTTTTTTAAGGTTACTTTAAAGTTAGGAGCATGAAAACAGAGAGGATAGATAATGAAATCAACAAAGGGGGACTTGAGGAAGTCAATCGAAATATGAAATTGAGAAATGAAGGAAAGCCTGGCCCACAGAATTGGGCCAGGCCCAAGCAATGATATTAAATACTGTTAGTAAGGTTAAATGTACAATGATTATGCCTACCCTTGTGAGAGAGGGGAATGAATGTTGCTTCCCACAGTGAGAGGGGGGAAGTATGGAAATTTAACCGTTATGTTATGTGCTTAAAAATGTAAAAATCAATAAAAAATTTGAAAAAAATACATAAAAGCAGTTAAAGTTTGTGCCAGTTATCTGGCGGACATCACTGACCCCACTCTTTGGAGAGCTTTTACTCTGACTCTGTTCCAAACAATACCTACAACATACCTGGCCGGCAGATTTGCCAGAACCCCATTATAGAGCACTGTTTGTGTCCTTGCTCCATAAGAACCAAAGAGGACCTTATACACTACTTTCTTCATTGCCCTCTTTATTCGAGCTTTAGAGGTGGAATTCTGCAAATTATACCCAACCCTGAAGATCGTGTAAAAATTTTATTAGCTGATGGCAATCCTCAGATTTCTCATGGGGCAGCGGTTTACGTGATGAACGCTATGAAAACCAGGGAAAGATTTTTGGTCAACAAGGATATGGTTCCTTTTTCGTCTCCATAATCTGTCTACAATGTATCTTTTTTATCTGACGAAGCCATTGTTAAGGCTACATGTAATAAATTTTAATACTATTATGTAGATATATGTGTAAAGGGACGTGGGTGGCGCTGTGGGTTAAACCACAGAGCCTAGGACTTGCCAATCAGAAGGTTGGCGGTTTGAATCCCTGCGATGGGGTGAGCTCCCGTTGCTTGGTCCCAGCTCCTGCCCACCTAGCAGTTTGAAAGCACGTCAAAGTGCAAGTAGATAAATAGGTACCGCTCCGGCGGGAAGGTAAACGGTGTTTCCATGCGCTGCTCTGGTTCGCCAGAAACGGCTTAGTCCTGCTGGCCACATGACCCGGAAGCTGTACGCCGGCTCCCTCGGCCAATAAAGCGAGATGAGCGCCGCAACCCCAGAGTCGGTCACGACTGGACCTAATGGTCAGGGGTCTCTTATGTGTAAAGGCTTAGTCTTCACAATAAACTTTACTCTGATTCTGATTCTGACTTCCTCTCCCTTTCTGTATCTCTGCCCTCTTCCAGGCGGGTGGTCCCTCAACATGAAGGACTTGAAACTGCTGCAGATCATCGGGAAAGGGGAGTTTGGAGGTGAGTCGGGCAGTGATGGCGCAGGGAGATCTTTCTTCTCCTGGCAGCTGGGGAAGTCAGCCCCCCCCCAGCTCTGTTAAGGGTCATGGTCAAAGTTTATGGATATCCTATGCAGCTGAATGCTCAAGGATTCGGGGCAGATAAAATAAAGGACTTCTTTACGCAGCACATAACTGCCAAACTCCCTTCTGCAGGAGGCAGGGATGGCCAACAACCTAGGTGGCTTTCAAAGAGGATTAGGCAGATTCATGGGGGAGAGGGCTATTGGTGGCTGTGCTCTGCCTCTACGGTCAGAGGCAGCAATGCTCCTGGATACCAGTTGCTGGAAGCCACAGGAGAGAAGAGGGCTTGTGTTCGAATCCCGCTTGCTGGTCTCCCGCAGGCATCTGGTTGGCCACTGTGAGAAGATGATGCTGGAGCAGATGGGCCATGAGTCTGATCCAGCCGGCTGTTGGGGTTTTAATGTTCTCCTGAGCCAGGCTCAGCTAAGGACCTCGGAAGCTCATGAGGGCCCACTTCAGACGCAAAAGATCCCCTGTTCAATCCACACTAGCATCTCCAGGTGGGCAGTTCCCCTTTGTGAAACCTCAGAGAGCTGCTTCTAGTCAGGGTCAAACCACCTTGACCCAAATCACCGAGTCAAGGTGATTTGACTCCATGTAAGGCACCCTTCGGGACGCGGGTGGCACTGTGGGTTAAACCACCTAGGGCTAGCCGATCAGAAGGTCAGCAGTTCGAATCCCTGCAACGGGGTGAGCTCCCGTTGCTCGGTCCCAGCTCCTGCCAACCTAGCAGTTCGAAAGCACGTCAAAGTGCAAGTAGAGAAATAGGTACCGCTCCGGCGGGAAGGTAAACGGCGTTTCTGTGCGCTGCTCTGGTTCGCCAGAAGCGGCTTAGTCATGCTGGCCACATGACCTGGACGCTGTACACCGGCTCCCTCGGCCAGTAAAGCGAGATGAGCGCCGCAACCCCAGAGTCGTCCGCGACTGGACCTAATGGTCAGGGGTCCCTTTACCTTTAAGGCACCCTTCCTATGTTCCTCCCTTAAGGGATAGCCTTCTACTCCACCACGAATTTGTCCAATTCCCTTTCAAAGTCATCTATGCTGGCCATCCCTGCTGGCCAGTGGAGGGAGTTCCACTGTTTAACTCTGTGCTGCGCAAAGAAGCCCTTTTATCTGCCCAAACCTCAGCTTCAGGTAGAAGAGAGGGTGGCTTAATGGCCTGGGGTTGCGAGCCTCCCCGTGGGCACCTGGCTGCTGTTCCCTGGAAGCAGGGTGCTGGGTTCAAGGGACCCTTGACCCGCGCTCGCGTCTCCCAGCCCTGCGCCCCCCCTTCTGATTGCCCTTCTCCTTTCCAGATGTGATGCTGGGCGACTACCATGGGAACAAGGTGGCCGTGAAGTGCATCAAGAACGACGCCACCGCCCAGGCCTTCCTGGCCGAGGCCTCGGTGATGACGTGAGTGATGGGGGGTGGGGAGCCCAGCATGAGAGCAAAGGCATGTTGATGATGGCAGAAGCTTAAGGGAGAATTTTAGGTTTCATTGATTCGTGTGGTGTAGTTCATTGAGCCAGTGTGGTGTAGTGGTTAAGAGCGGTGGATTCGTAATCTGGTGAACCGGGTTCGCGTCCCTGCTCCTCCACATGCATCTGCTGGGTGACCTTGGGCTAGTCACACTTTTCTGAAGTCTCTCAGCCCCACTCACCTCACAGAGTGTTTGTTGTGGGGGAGGAAGGAAAAGGAGAATGTGAGCCGCTTTGAGACTCCTTCGGGTAGGGATAACAGCGGGATATCAAATCCAAACTCTTCTTTGTTTTATTTTGCCTTAAGGTCCCAGGGCTGGTGGCAGCCCTTTAAAAAAACCCAGCATTAAAGACAAATTGCAGTTGTGGGAATAGGGTGGGTCCTGAAAAATATGTAACTTTTGGGGGGTCAGAGGCCTCCCGAAAGAAGCGGAGGCGCTGTGGGGCTGCAGGGAGTCCTTTGAGGGCAGCAATCACAAACTATCTCCTGGTGTAGCCTTGCCCAGGTGAGCCTGAGACGTCGGGTGAGGATCTATTTATTTACCGCATTTTTCGCTCCATAATGCGCACCGGACCATAATGCGCACCTCGTTTTTAGAGGAGGAAAACCAGAAAAATATTTTTTTCTGGTTTTCCTCCTCTAAAAGGCTGGGAGGGAGGGAAGAGAGAGAGAAGGAAGGAAGGAAGAGAGAGAGAGGAAGAAAGAGGGAAAGAAGGAGGAAGAGAGGGGGGGAAGAGAGAGAGAGAGAGAAGGAAGGAAGGATGGAAGGAGAGGGGGGAAGCATCTCCCTCCCTCCCTCCTTGTACTCTCCAGGGGCAGGGGAGGAACGGACATCCCGAAAGCAGCGCTTTCGGGCTGTCTGTTCCTTTTCCCCCCACCTGCCAGGACAACGCGAAAGGGGGCAGGCGCGGAGGGGTGGGGGGGAAGGAACAGACACCCCAAAAGCACTGCTTTTGAGCTGTCCGTTCGTTCCCCCCCCACCCCTCTGCGCCCGCCTTGACAGCGCAAAAGGGGGAGGGTGTGGAAAGGAACGGACATCCCGAAAGCGCTGCGTTTGGGCTGTCCGTTCCTCTCCCGCCTGGCTGGGAGCCATGGCTCCGTTGGCAGAGGCATCCCTCTGCTTAGACTGCAGTGGCAGCCGAGGGATCCCGCTGCCGGCCAGTGCCTTCGCTCCATAACGCGCACAGACTTTTCCCCTTCCTTTTTAGGAGGAAAAAAGTGTGCGTTATAGAGCGAAAAAATACGGTATATATCACATTTACACCCTACCTTCTTTCCTCCAAGGAGATCGGGATGGTAGCACATAGTTCTAGTCCTCCACATTTTATCCTCACAACAAACCTGTGAGGTAGGCTAGGGTGACATGCAAGAGTACCGGCCCCAAAGTCATCCCGGGAGCTTCATGGCTGAGCAGGGTCTCTCCAACCACTGCACCACACTGTCTCTCTCCCTTGAGGCAGCTGGCTTCAGAGATGAGGGTTGCCTCTGGTCCAGCCTCTCCCTGTCTCTGTCCGTTTCTTTAAAAAACAGGCAGGGCAGAATCATCAGGTGAAGGACAGAAACGTCTAAGGGAGGCTGGCATGGTGCTGGGAACAACTACCCACCCTGGCCATTGGTCATGCTGGAGAGCTTGGCTGGCCATCTGTCGAGGATTCTCTGGCTCTGATTCCTGCCTTTTGGGGGGTTGGGCTAGATGACCCTTGGGGGTCCCTTCCAACTTTGCGTTTCTAGGATTCTATGAACAGGAGTTGGAGTCCCAACAACATCTGCAGGATGCCAGCTTGACACAGAGGTTTGCCCAAGGAAGTGAGATTGATAGTACTGAGGATGGAGGCAAGAGCCAGTCAGTAGATCCACTTGGGATTTCTCCCAGAGTAAGGCACCCGGGTTGCTTAAGAGTTGGGAGAAGAGTGCTGGGCGCCATGACGGGTGGGGCTTCAGGGCTTAGACCAGGCTTCCTCAACCTCGGCCCTCCAGATGTTTTGAGACTACAATTCCCATCATCCCTGACCTGCTAGCTAGGGGTCATGGGAGTTGTAGGCCAAAAACATCTGGAGGGCCGAGGTTGAGGAAGCCTGACTTAGACCCTGAACTGGGGCCACAGCTGAGCACCCGCTTGCCTGCAGAAGATCCCGGGTTCAGCCCACGATGGCATCTCCAAGCAGAGATGGAAAAGACTCCCACCTGAAGCCCCCGAGGAACTGTTGCCAGGCCTTGTTGGCAGCTCTGAGCTAGGTGGTCACAACTCTGGTCTAGGGCAGCATCCTGTGTCCTTCCTGACATTCTTCTGAGAGATGAGTGAGGCCTCCCAACACTTGGGAGCAGAATCCGCAAAGGAGTGGGGGCCACAGCCTCCCTTGGGCCACTGGACGTCAGCAGTGTCCCTGCTGTGTCACCAGTCATTTAGTTAGTTACTAAATGTATATGTCGCCCTTCCTCTGAGGATCTCGGGGCGTTTCACAAGATAAAAATACAGGATAAAAGCACAAAATAAATAGAACAAAACAAAACAAAACAAAACAACAACCCCCCCAAACACATTTAAAAGGCTGTTAGACTAACAATCAGCCCAAGGCCTGGTTGAAGAGGAGCATTTTCACCTGGCACCTTAAGGTGTGTAATGGAGGTGGCAGCCAAACCTCCCTGGGGAGAGCTTTCCTCAAATGATGGTGACTGGCGCAAGGCCACCTAGTAAGCTTCATGGCTGAGCGGGGTGGGATGGGGATTTGAACCCTAGTCTCTCCAGGTCCTAGACTGACACGCTTAACGATTGATACCACCCAGTGGCTGTGGATGACACCTTCTCTTCCCTCCCATCCCGGCCAATCTCCCTGCAGGCAGCTCCGGCACAGCAACCTGGTTCAGATGCTGGGGGTGATTGTGGAGGAGAAGGGCGGCCTCTACCTCGTCACAGAGTACATGGCAAAGGTAAGGGGCTTCCTGGGGCTGCTGGCCAGGGGTGCTCGGAAGGCTGAGCCCACCCTACAAGGGAGTTTTCAGCGGCTGGGCAGGACCCACGGCCAGGCCTTGGCCTGATCAAGGGGAGGGGGGCACGATACTGTATAAAAACATGGTGAACTGACTTTTTAAAAAAGGGTCCCCAAGGGCATGTTTGGGTGAAAAGCAGGTCCCAGATCTCAAAACACTTGAGTTGATGAAGTAGGGTTAGTCCAGGGGTAGGCAACCTAAGGCCCGTGGGCCGGATGCGGCCCAATCGCCTTCTCAATCCAGCCTGCAGTCGGTCCAGGAATCAGCGTGTTTTTACATGAGTAGAATGTGTGCTTTTATTTAAAATGCATCTCTGAGCATAGGAATTCATTCATTTCCCCCCAAAAATATAGTCCGGCCCACCACATGGTCTGAGGGACAGTGGACCGGCCCATGGCTGAAAAAGGTTGCTGACCCCTGGGTTAGTCCTTCAAGATTGTGTCCGCCAGGGAGGCTTCAACATGGGGCCTGTTCTCCTCCAGCACCCGGTTCCTCCTCCTCTTCCTCAGCCTTGTCTCCCAAAGCTGCAACCAAGCTGTTTCCTTCTGAACCCCAGGCAGCTCAGGGAGGGCAAACGTGCTCCACAGCTAGGGGCTGCCAGTTGACCTTTGAGGAGGGTGGAATGGAAAAGGGGAGGGGAAACGGAATGGAATAGTCAGAGGGTGGGCATGGCTGGCTGGCACCGCAAGCGGGAGTGCCCCAAGCAACAGCGCCTTGTTGCAAGCCCCCCCCCTTACAGCTGTTGTTTTCCACCTGTCCTCTTGAACTGCAGTGGTTCTTACTCCAGCAAGGGAAGTCCTGTTTCCCGCTGGTGTGTTTCAGAGAAGCACTTGTGCAATTGGCGCTCTCTGGTCCAAAGAGGACAGCACCACCTACTGCTGAGGGCCCCTCACAGGGCCCCTTTTGGAAGCTCTGCCTGGGGCAACTGAGGGAGGCAGGGATGCCCCTCCACCTGGAGTGGAGGAGGAGGCTGAGAGGAGATAGGAGAGGCATCTCCAAGATCTGAAGGGCTCTCACAAGAAGAGGGAGCAAGCTAAGCTTGTTTTCTCCTGCTGAGGACGGGCCCCAAACCAATGGCTTCACGTTGCAAGAAAGGAGACCTTTCTGAGGGTAAAAGAGCTGCTTGACTGTGTAAGGGACTCCCTTGGGGGGGGGACTCTACTTCCTGGGAGGTTTATAAGCAGAGGTCAGGTGGTCCTGGATGCTTCAGTGGTGATTCTAGCATTGCAGGGGGCTGGACTAGAGGGACCCTTGGGCTGTTCTATAACTCTATAATTTTGATTTCTTGAGCATTCTCAGAGAATCGTCAGGGGTTGGGGTGGGAAGAGGCTTGGCTGAGGAAGCTCAGGGGAACCAAAGATGGAGGAGATTGCCACTAGCCGCTTTGATCACACCCCTCATTCCAAGGAAACTGACCCTTGCAGAGTGATATGAGAAAAAAATTTTGGTTGGCTTTTGCAGCCCAGTAGTCAGAGAAGCCCAGTAGTCAGAGAAGACGCGGGACGCGGGTGGCGCTGTGGTCTAAACCACAGAGCCTAGGGCTTGCCGATCGGAAGGTCGGTGGTTCGAATCCCCGCAACGGGGTAAGCTCCCGTTGCTCGGTCCCTGCTCCTGCCAACCTAGCAGTTCGAAAGCATGTCAAAGTGCAAGTAGATAAATAGGTACCGCTCCGGCGGGAAGGTAAACAGCGTTTCCATGTGCTGCGCTGGTTTGCCAGAAGCGGCTTAGTCATGCTGGCCACATGACCCGAAAGCTGTTTGCGGACAAACGCCAGCTCCCTCGGCCTATAGAGCGAGATGAGAGCCGCAACTCCAGAGCCGTCCACAACTGGACCTTACGGTCAGGGGTACCTTTACCTTTACCTAGTCAGAGAAGAATGAATAATGGCAGGAACCCGTCAAAGCAAGCCAGATCTTTATTTTTCTGTTGCAACAGAACCCCCGCCCCCAGAACAAAAGCGTGTAACAACTTTTAAAGGCTTTAGAAATTGCCCAGCTCCTTAGCCAAAGACCACCCAAAAGTATCGTACCAGGTCACAGAAAGAGGCCGTCTACAACAGAAAGTTGAGAATGTGACTTGTTTCCTGTCTGTCAATATACCTGATTGTGTTTGCCAGTCTGGGCCATTCTTTTGAAACGTTATATACCATAGTTATTGAATTCAGTTCAAAGGCCTACCCCATTCATACTCAGAAGATGATCTTTGTAACAGATACTTGCCACATAACAGTTTTGCAGAGGGGCAGCCCATTCATTCCAAGAGGTTTATCTGTTTACAGGATTGGAAAGGATTTGCAAGTGAAAAGAACGATTGGGAAGAAAATATCCGGGGCTATTAAGAAGGCCAAGATGGTTTTGGGATGGTTCTGTGTACTCAGATAAAGTGTATTTTTTCAGGGAATATTTCCTAATTTTGAAGGGTGAAGTATTGGGGTTTTTTGGGGGGGGTCTCCTATGTATGCACCTTAAAATTTGTGTAACAAAAGAGGCCTCTCGCTTGACCCCCTGTTTGTGACATTAACCCTTCTCTTCCCACTTCTCTTTGTCTGCAGGGAAGTTTAGTCGATTACCTTCGCTCCCGAGGGAGGTCAGTGCTAGGGGGAGAATGTCTGCTGAAGTTCTCCTTGTAAGTATGGCGCGGGCGAGACAAGGCCACACACCCAACTGGCAGGATCTGTGCCTGCACAAAACAACAATCAGAACTTGTTTGTGTGTAGACAAATGGATCAATAGACAGAGATAGAGAGATGTTTGCAACAGCCACCAGCCATTGCAATTTGGGTGCCAAGTACAGCCCTATGCAAACATCACTAAGCAGATAAAATTGCCAAAAGCTAAATGTACCGGTAAAGCCACACAGTTTAAAAATCAAGAGAGGATCGTTGTGGATCAACCGTTTTATGTTAATGGCAGTTGTTAGAACTGTTGCTGTCTTTTCAGTCACCAGTTTGTCTTGATCCACAAGGAGAAAAGTCACATTCTGGATGAGATGTTGGCAGTGGATTGATTATGTAAGTGTCTGTACAGAGGGCAGATTGGCAGCGCATAAAACCATGTGTCAGTGTTACAGTCTTCACATGGATGTGCATGATTTTGGAATGAGACCCCCTTAAAATCTCGACTGGAGGAGGCATGTTCAACCACACTCTCAAGAAAACTGTGCTGTGACCTAGCCCGCCGGGTCATTACCTAGCCCCACCCCAACGGGACAACTTTGATGGGTGGATGGGGCAGCCCGCCTGTCAATCACATGGAGCCCTCGTAACATCACATGGTTGGCAGGTGGGTTGACATGTCCACCCACCAGTGCCCCTTGCGCAACACTTCCCTAAGCACCTGACAGCTGAGTGCTTGCTGGGCACCATGTGCAACGTCGGGTGTGAGCATGGTTTGAGGGAAACAGCCTTGCCAGCCAAATAAGAACCCTGGCCAGGCCAGTTTTAGCTTGTGGGCTGGAGGTTCCGCAGCCCTGTTGTACATTTTTAGCATCTGGCCAGCAACAAAAAATTGTTACTATACTTTTCAGATAATGTTTTGCCTTTTTTGCAGCTCTGCATTCTCTTACTGCATTCTGTGGCCCACCTTTAATACCTAGTAAAGGTAAAGGGACCCCTGACCATTAGGTGCAGTCGTGTCCGACTCTGGGGTTGCGGCGCTCATCTCGCGTTACTGGCCGGCGTTTGTCCGTAGACAGCTTCCGGGTCATGTGGCCAGCATGACAAAGCTGCTTTTGGCAAACCAGAGCAGCGCACGGAAACGCCGTTTACCTTCCCGCCAGAGCGGTTCCTATTTATCTACTTGCACTTTGACGTGCTTTCGAACTGCTAGGTGGGCAGGAGCTGGGACCGAGCAATGGGAGCTCACCCCATCACGGGGATTCAAACCGCCGACCTTCTGATCAGCAAGCCCTAGGCTCTGTGGCTTAACCCACAGCTCCACCTGAGTCCCTTTAATACCTGTCGAGGCTTAAATCACATGCATTTTAATAAATTGCCCACAGCATTATACAATGCCAGGCACTCTGGTTTTAAAATTACAGTGGTACCTCGGGTTAAGTACGCTTCAGGTTAAGAACTCTGCTAAGAACAGAAATCGTGCTTTGGCGGTGCAGCGGCAGCAGGAGGTCCCATTAGCTATAGTGGTGCTTCAGGTTAAGAACGGACCTCCGGAACGAATTAAGTACTTAACCCGAGGTACCACTGTACAGGGAAGAGCCACAGCTCAGTGATCAAGTGCAAGTATTCCATGCAGAGGGCCACCAGGTTCAGTCCCAATGGCAGCTGGGAGAGACTCCTGCCTGGAACTCTGCAGAGCTGCTGCCAATCAGTGTAGACAGAACTAACCTAGATGAAGTAATGGACTGCTTTGGTATAGGGCAGCTTCCTGTCTTCCCAGCTAACCACTTGGAGGACACATCTAGAAGCACGGGAGAATCTGCTTGGGGGTGATAGTGTGTGTCTCCTTTCATGGGAGCTTAAAACAGAGGAAAATGGATAATAATAATAATAATAATAATAATAATAATAATAATAATAATAATAATAATTTACTATTTGTACCCCGCCCATCTGGCTGGGTCTCCCCAGCCACTCTGGGCGGCTTCCAACAAAAATAAAAAATAAATTAAAATATCACATATTAAAAGCTTCCTTAAACAGGGCTGCCTTCAGATGTCTTCTGAATGTCAAGGTGTTTATCTCTTTGACACCTGAAAGGAGGGCGTTCCACAGGGCGGGCGCCACTACCGAGAAGGCCCTCTGCCTGGTTCCCTGTAGCTTTGTTTCTCGCAGTGAGGGAACCGCCAGAAGGCCCTCGGCGCTGGATCTCAGTTTCCGGGCTGGATGACAGGGGTGGAGACGCTCCTTCAGGTATACTGAAGATAAGGAGATGCTGGGAAGGGTTTGAATGTCAGGTGATTGATGGGCCTTTCATCACAGTGTCAAAACTACGGCCTATAATGATAACGTTTCATTCATTCAGTCTTAAAATGCCTGCACTGCTTTTCATGTTAAAATTAAATAGGATTATGCAACGGTTTAACAGATGCAAGCACTAATTAAAACAAATAATCAGTGCAGAATACAACAGCAGCAAAACCAGGTAAAGGTCCTACATACAAAGAAAGAGAATGTGGTCAGGGCATTCCAAATCCTGGGGGCCACCACAGAAACAGGCCCTGCTTTGCAATCCAACCTGTGCTGCAAGTTGCAATTCAGAGCAGAGCCTCACTTGCAGGTCTTGTCTGCCAAGAGGTTTGTGCAGGGAGACAGCTTTGCGCTGCCATCATCTCGTGGAGCAACCGCTCCCTTTCCTGAGTCTTGCCTGCCTGTTCTCCCCGCGCAGAGACGTCTGTGAAGCCATGGAGTACCTGGAGGCAAACAACTTCGTCCACCGGGACTTGGCAGCGCGGAATGTCCTGGTCTCGGAAGACAACATTGCCAAAGTCAGTGACTTCGGGCTGACGAAAGAAGCCTCGTCGACCCAGGACACGGGCAAGCTGCCGGTGAAATGGACGGCGCCAGAAGCACTTAGAGAAAAGGTGGAGCACAACACAGGGGCGACCTTGGGGGGCCCCTGAGCCATCACAGACACAGGCATGACCGTCTGTCCAGCGGGGGGAACCTCAACTTGGGGGGGGGGTAAGCGGGGCCCTCCTGCCCCCTCCCTTCAGTCCTTGGGACTGACTCTCCGGGGGGGGCGCCCCTTCCCAGGCCCCACCCCTTGCTGGCCGGCATGAGCTTGATTTGCAAAATGGACTTGATCAGTCATGAGCTACGATAGTTCATATTATGCAGAGGAGGTTGGGTGTAGTTTGGGGTGCATTTGGTGCTAAAACCCAGTTCCCTAAAAAGAGGGGGGGTGAGCTGAGGTGGTTTTAGGACACAGCATGACTGGTTCGGTTGCACTGGCTGCTGTGCTGGGGGGGGGGCACCCAAACAGGGCTATGGAGCAGAGCGCAAGAGGCAGGGGGTGCTGCTGCTGAAATTTGAGAGCCCAAATCCAGGCTGTGCGATGATCTCCAGGCTTGGTGAGTATCTCTCCACCCCCAGGGACCATTTCTCTCAACGATGGCCTTCCTTTCTCTTAGCAGAAATTTTCCACCAAGTCCGACGTCTGGAGCTTTGGGATCCTCCTCTGGGAAATCTACTCCTTTGGGCGAGTGCCTTATCCGAGAATTGTAAGTGACGGAAGCTCAGCTTAGCCGGCTTTTGATGTTTCGGCAGAGACCCTGTTCCTCCCCCCCTTTTTTTGCAGCCAACTCTTGGAGCAACTGCGTTTTTGCTCTGCCTTCCCTTTTCATAGGAGTCGGGTTGCCTTAGGGCAGTGATGGCCAAACGTGGCCCTCCAGCTGTTTTGGGACTCCAGTTCCCATCATCCCTGACCACTGGTCCTGTTGCTAGAGATGATAGGAGTTGTGGGGATGGTGACTTTCATTCAGAACACATGCCCAGTTTTATTTAACAAAAATAAATCAATATTTAACATACATATATATTTTTCAAGAGATGATGAAACAGAACTTTTGATTCTTAAGGTTCAGTGTTAAGATATAATAGGAACATTGAAAGGTTTATATAACAAGATGCATTGCGTTGTGTGCTATTCTCACAGCTTTTTGTTTAGAATTTGTAGGCCACGTGTCTATATTCATGAAATTAAAATATTTAGCGAAGTGAATTTTTGGGAAAGGCCCCTTCCTGTTTCACTGTCTCCTCCTTTCCACACTGATGTTTCCCCCCTCATGTTCCTCCCCCAACCCCTCCCTTGCATTTTAAGTTTGCCAGTTTTATAGCCCCCAGAGATCCTTATCCGTCTTCCGCTTCCAGTGTGGTGTAGTGGTTAAGAGCGGTGGATTTGTAATCTGGTGAACCGGGTTCGATTCCCCACTCCTCCACATGCAGCTGCTGGGTGGCCTTGGGCTAGTCACACTTCTCTGAAGTCTCTCAGCCCCACTCACCTCACAGAGTGTTTGTTGTGGGGGAGGAAGGGAAAGGAAAATGTTAGCCGCTTTGAGACTCCTTCGGGTAGTGATAAAGCGGGAGATCAAATCCAAACTCTTCTTCTTCTTTATTATAACATTTGTATCTTACCTTTCCTCCAAAGTGCACACGGCAGCACTCCCGGTCCTCTGCTCCCCCCTTTTACTCTCAACAACCCTGCGAGGTAGGCTAAGCCAAGAGTTTGTGACCTGGCCCCAGACCCATCCGCGAGCTTTGACCCTGAACCCAGCGCAGTATTGCTTCCAGTTGATATAGTCCCTTTGTTTCTGCCCCCTCTCCTCCCACCCCTTGCAGCCTCTGAAGGATGTAGTGCCTCGCGTGGAGAAGGGGTACAAAATGGAGTCCCCTGACGGCTGCCCTCAGATCGTCTACGAGGTGATGAAAAAGTGCTGGACCTTGGACCCCACACACCGGCCCTCCTTCCACCAACTACGGGAACAGCTAGAGCATATCAAAGCCAGCGAGCTTTACCTGTGAGGTGGGCGGGAGGGTGGGGTTTCCTCTGGACACGCCTCTTCCTCCACCACTTCCTGCGACCCGCCTCCCACGCACATGCGTCTGGGGGTTGGGGATAGCGGGCGAGGGGGCTGAGGGAGCGGTTCTTCCCCACCCCTCCAGGAACGCAGAATTCCTCCACTCAAGGGACTGTATTTAGAGAAACATTTTGGACCGTGTGCATATTTACCCCCCCACCCCTGTGCCCCAGCTGGTGGGTGGGTGGGGGGTCCGGCTCCTCCTTCTCCGTGGAAAAGGCTCCCCCATATCTTTTTCGGTGGGGTCACCAGTGGACGCACGAGGGAAGAGAGAAAATATGGGAGACCCCAACATATTCTCCTGGTCCTGTAGGAATCCCGGTTCTCTTATAGCAGGGAGAGACCCCGACTGTTCGTTTGTAGCATGTACCCCACACTTCCCCCCCATTTGACCCCCTCCTCACAGAAGAGCCTCTCCCCCACCGCCGCCCCGCGCCTCCTTCCTTCCCCCTTTGACTTTTTCCCCAGACCTCCATGCCTCCCGTTTCCATGGGGAGATATAAAACGTTCACATAGTACCAAAACAATGGGAAGATTTTTGGGGGGGAGGAGGGAGGGAGCCCCCATGAGGTGTGGGGGGGAGACGGAGGGATTTCCCTTCCCCTCCCAGTATTTCTGTGACCGCTGGAAATACCCAAATTACCAATCCAGTATCTTCTACCCCACCCCCGCTGCCCACAACACACCTTTTTTTAATTAAAAAAAAAAGATTTTTGTTCAGTTTTTGTTTTTATTTTTTGTTCCTTTTAATGTTATTTCAAACTGCACCGGAAATCAGCCGTTTTGCTGGGTTTTACTAAAGTTGCAAATCTTATTTTTTAAAGTAATAATAAAAAAGGTTAAAAAAAAACAAAAAAACAGAACACGCTCTGAAATTTAGCAAACTCACCCCCCCACCCCCAACCAAATGAAGGCAGGGCAAGTTTAAAACCGCAAAGCCACCAAGGACGGCTGTTGGGTTTTTTTGGGTTTTCTTTGCTTAAAAACAGTGTTTGCATGCTGTCTCCAGAGGCCTTTTTCCAGTCCTGTCTAGTGCTTTATGCTCATATAATGCTGCCAACTGTGAGATTAAACTGTAATAAAGATCATTCCATATGAACACGTATGAGCGCCTGCCTTGGTTGTCATCTTTTCCCTGCGTCTGTAAGCACCAGGGGGTGGTTTTGAGGAGGGGGCTGGGCTGCCTGGTTAGAAATGGTAAAGGTAAAGGGACCCCTGACCATTAGGTCCAGCCATGTCCGACTCTGGGGTTGCGGCACTCATCTCGCTTTATTGGCCGAGAGCCGGTGTACAGGTTCCAGGTCATGTGGCCAGCATGACTAAGCCGCTTCTGGCGAACCAGAGCAGCGCATGGAAACGCCGTTTACCTTCCCGCCAGAGCGGTTCCTATTTATCTACTTGCACTTTGACGTGCTTTCGAACTGCTAGGTTGGCAGGAGCAGGGACTGAGCAACAGGAGCTCACCCCGTCGCAGGGATTCGAACCGCCGACCTTCTGATCAGCAAGCCCTAGGCTCTGTGGTTTAACCCACAGCGCCACCAAATCCAATGGACTTTGACTGGTAGATCAGGACCCCCGAGTGGGTTACCCAAGTCCGCACCACCATGGGAATGTAGGGTGAAATAATTAAGAAACGGGTCCCCACATGCATTTGCAAGTTAAAGGTGAGTCCTGAGCCTGGAAAGATTGGAGACTTCTGCTCCAAATGGTCAGCCTGCGTTGAGGAGCCTGTGAACCTCATGAGTCGGGGCACACAGAGAATGGGGTGGCACGGGGGCAGGGACTATATAACACTACAGACTCCACCCGCTCTTGTTTGTGGCTCTGCCCGCAATCAAGTATTTACTGGGAGGGGAAGGGAGCTGGGTATGTTTAGCCTGGAGAAGAGAAGGTTAAGGGGTGATATGATAGCCATGTTCAAATATATAAAAGGATGTCATATAGAGGAGGGAGAAAGGTTGTTTTCTGCTGCTCCAGAGAAGTGGACACGGAGCAATGGATTCAAACTACAAGAAAGAAGATTCCACCTAAACATTAGGAAGAACTTCCTGACAGTAAGAGCTGTTTGACAGTGGAATTTGCTGCCAAGGAGTGTGGTGGAGTCTCCTTCTTTGGAGGTCTTTAAGCAGAGGCTTGACAGCCACCTGTCAGGAATGCTTTGATGGTGTTTCCTGCTTGGCAGGGGGTTGGACTGGATGGCCCTTGTGGTCTCTTCCAACTCTATGATTCTATGATTCTAAGTCAGTGATGGCTAACCTTGACACTCCAGATGTTTTGGAACTACAACTCCCATCATCCCTAGCTAACAGGACCAGTGGTCAGGGATGATGGGAGTTGTAGTCCCAAAACATCTGGAGTGTCAAGGTTAGCCATCACTGTTCTAAGTAATGCAACACTACAACTTCACCCAGCTGCACATAGGTGCCAACTCCCTGGGCGCCTGAGCACCCACAAAATTCGCCATGAAGGAACCGGGCACCCAGAAATTTCAGTGCCAGGGCCATGCACACTGCATGGCAGCCACAGCCTCGGGCTCCCACGGTCGTGGGGTCAAGTTGGCATTCCTACGGCTGCATCATGCTGCTGGCTCGTGTTCAGCATGTGATTGACTGCAATGTACTAATATAATTATAGATTTATATTTGTGCTTATATTGGATGCTTTTTTAAAAAATAAATAAATATGCCTGATTAATTGTGGGTACGTTTTCAATCATCGGGGGATTTTTAATGTGGTTAGTCAGCCGAGAAAACTTTGTATTGATGTATCATTATAATCCAACTAATGGGCTGACTTCTGAAATGGCGAGTTGATAAGGTAAAGGTAAAGGGACCCCTGACCATTAGGTCCAGTCGTGACCGACTCTGGGGTTGTGGCACTCATCTCACATTATTGGCCGAGGCAGCCAGCGTACAGCTTCCGGGTCATGTGGCCAGCACGACTAAGCCGCTTCTGGCGAACCAGAGCAGCGCACGGAAACGCCGTTTACCTTCCCGCCGGAGCGGTTCCTATTTATCTATTTGCACTTTGACATGCTTTTGAACTGCTAGGTTGGCAGGAGCAGGGACCGAGCAACGGGAGCTCACCCCGTCGCGGGGATTCGAACCGCCGACCTTCTGATCGGCAAGCCCTAGGCTCTGTGGTTTAACCCACAGCGCCACCTGGGTCCCGGCGAGTTGATAGATCTTGGCAAAACACCTGTTGTCTCTTGCTTCAGCCTCCCTCCCATAATACCTGCAGCCTTGGGGCTATGGTTGTTTGCATTTTCAAATGGAGGCATCACCTGGAAGCACTTTCACAGAGGCTCGTGGGCAAGAGAGAAACAGTGAGCGTACCAGGACAATGGATCTTTCCCACCTCTACTCCAGCCCTCCTGACCGGGTGGAGAGGGTGGTTGTATTCAAGTTTTGGGGAGTGATTATCGAGCAGGGTATGACTTGGAGCGCAAATACTACTGCTCTGGTAAAGAAGGCCCAGCAGAGAATTTATTTCCTCAGACTTTTAAAGAAGAACAATCTGAGTGAGAGACTGCTGGTGTCCTTCTACCGAGGCTCCATAGAGAGCATCCTATATAATAAAGAGCCTGTGTCCCTCCGTAGCTTTCCGTCCCTCAGTGGAATTCGCAAGTGCGCTTGTGCTCCACTGACACATGGATTGGAGAGGAGAGAGAGGAGGAGGAGCCTGAGGTTGGAGCGCAGCGCGAGCGAAGCGCTTGCGCTTCGCGAGCCTCCGAACCTCTCCGCTCGGCAGCCATTGCTGCTGCTGCTACCACCGCCGAGCCTCCAGGGCCTCCGAGGGCTCCGCGCCCACCGCATGGTCCGGCCCCGCCGCCGTTCGCCGGAGGAGGGCAGCCCGGCTGAGGAGGGGCGGGAGAGCTGAGGCAGGCGGCGGCGGTGCACTGAGGCGGCTCCTGCTCCTCCTCCTGCTGCTGCTGGCTGTGGAGCGGCGGTGGTGGCGGCTCCGCCGCCGCCGCCGCATGAATAAAGAACCGGCCTCCGAGGGCGCCTCAAAAACACCCTCCTTTCCCCCCCTCCCCTGCTTCCTCCTCCCTCGCCTCCGCTTTTCTCCTCCTCTGGAGTAGCGGCCGAGGCTGGAGCCGGCGGCGGGGAGAGGCTGTAGGAAGCGGGGAGTGGGAGACGCCAGCGGGAGGCGGAGCCAGGTCCTCTCCGAGAACGCCTCACTCACCTCACGGCCCAAAATGGAGGAACCCGGAGGCGGAGGAGGCGTCGCCGCGCTCTCGCTCTCCCTTCGCCCAAGCTCAGCCCAGGGAGGTGGATTTTGACCTCCCTCGCTGCTGCCCGCACACCAGCCTCGCCACCCCCCCCTGCCCGCCTTGCGCTGCCGCCCGGTCGCCGGGGATGGGGGGGAGGTGTGGGGGGGGGAGAGAGAGGCAAGCTATTTGTGGAAGTGGGTGGAGGTGTGTGTGTGAGAGAGAGAGAGGTGTGTGGGAGGGAGAGAGAGGCGAGCTGTGTGGGGAGGTGGGGGGATGCGTGGGGGAGGGAGAGGGAGGCGAACTGTTTGTGGAGGGGTGGGTGGGTGGGTGGGGGTTTGACCGCGTGTTTACATGTTTCAACACATATCTAGCCCCCGTTATTTCAACGGGCTTAATTTACTAGTTCTTATATACTGTATCTGTGCTTGGTTCTCCAGTTGCACAGCCATGGAAAGGTACTCCAGAAGGTCATAACCACAGCCCGAAAGATTATTGGTAATCCTCTCCCATCTTTGGAAGAACTATACAGTTCCTGTTGCCTTAAAAAGCAATATTTTACAGGATCCATCTCATCCGGGATATAGTCTTTTTGCACCACTGCCTTCGGGCAAGAGATATAGAACAATTAGATCAAGAACAAATAGATTGAAGAATAGTTTCTACCCAAGAGCTATAACCACTTTAAATGCTGTAACTAGATAATATGACCTTGGAGAGTTTGATGGGTGTGTACGTATGTGCATGTGTGGCTGAAAATATGTTGTTTTGTTTTTTGTGTTTTTATGGGATGGCATTCAATTTTGTTGCACTTGTACAACGTTGTACTTGTACAATGACAATAAAGAAATCTTATCTTATCCGGAGGCACCCACCCGAGGGGCCTGCTGTGAAACTGCTGGCCTTTGAACAGAATTAGGTAGCTGGTCCCTAAGCATACCTGAAGATGGGAACATGGCCAATGCAACAGTGTTTTTGAAACGGGGATCCAGGGAATCTAGGAAGGTGCAGGCTATTAGCTGAAGTCTCTTCTGGAAAAACTTCTGGAAAGCATGGTTAAAGATAGACTTGCCAAGCAAGAGAGAAGAACAAGCATTCCTGGAGAGGAACCAGCATGGCTTCTGCAAGGAGATGTCATGTGTAATTTTGCTTTCAGGGTTCTTTGAGAGTGTTGTCAAGCATATGGATGGAGTTGCCCACTAGATACTTTTGATAGCCTTCTGCTTTGTGAAGAGCAGCCCTGCTGAATCAGGCCACTTACACTTGCAAACAACCTGTGCTACATCCTTGGAGACAATGCTATAATGTTCTGCTCCCCAAATCATTTCACCTCATCCCAAAATGCAACATCCAACACAACACAGTTCCGTCTAGAAATAACAAAAATCCGAATTCAATTTTAATTTCACTTTGGTTCATTTACTGAAAATAACGCAGTGCCATAGCATTCAACTGTTTGGATGGGGAGAGAAAAATGAGTGTTCTCAAACATTTCTTAGAAAACTCTGCTAAGAAATTTCAGCTCAATGTTAAACAAAACACTTTTGTTCATGTCTGTAGGTGGATGATGGAACAAAGGAAAAGACTGGAAGGAGGACCGATTTTGCTGAATGTTCTTCTGGAAAAAAGTGAAATTCCTCAACAGTATACAAGGAAAATCAAACATTTATAAGAAAATGTGCTTTTGTGCATTTTTGGACTGTTTTAATGGTCTCTTTTTCTAATGGACCCACATAGCTGTCTGCAGTCTTTCGCCACTAGATGGCCCCCTGACCAAAGGTTTTCTTCCTTTGCCTGAGAAGCAAAGGTAGCCATGTTTGCCCAGAAAAAAATTCCGAAATCCACATTGAAGACCAATGTGTATCCCCCTCTTCCTCTCCCACCTAACCTGCTGAAGAGTTCTGTAGAACCTAAAAACTTGCACACCATTGTGCAGCCTTTGGGTTGGCCGAGTAAAGGTGTGGCCCTAATGAGAATCTTGTTTTATTTTTCTCTTATGGGTCAATAGAGTCTTAAGGTTCACATTCCCTTCTGGGCAGCCTTCTTGTGATCTCATGCCATGTGGGGGGGGGCAGAGCAACCAATGTAAAATTTAACTTTGTATACTGTAGTAGGCTAGTTTAACTTACACACGCACACACACACACACACACACTCCTCGGTGTGCCCCCCCCCCAAATCCTGGCAATTACCAGAGTACAAGGACCCTTTCCAGCCAGGCAAAAACACCCGAGGGGGCGGAGCAGCGCTGGGTGGGGGTGTGGCTCAGGGAGAGTTCTGAGGGCCAGATAGAGACTGGGGGGCCCACATCTGGCCACCAGCTCTCAGGTTCCCACTCTGGGCTTAGGTAAAAAAGAGGGAGGTACTACATCATCTTGAAGCACCTTAAATATTATTTCATCTATTGTAGAAACCGCTTTCCTAAAGTAAAGCTCACCGCATGTTGCTAGCGTACCCTGTTTTGTTGCCTTTCGTTGTTGATATTAGCCAGTTTTCCCCAACTGGAAGCCGCTTTGCAAATTAAGTTATGAGAGCGGTATACGAGAGTCACAAAGCCATTAAGTTCTTCAGATGCAGGAAGTGTCGTTCTCAGTTACAGGACATGCGTGTCTCTGGGTGTATACAGAGAAAAAAATGCAATGAAGAGTGGCGCCAGTTTGTGCCTGGGGCATTTTGACGCAAAGCTAGGATGGGTTGTCATTGTCATTATTACTCGCCCTTTGCCAGCAGGCCCCAGGGTGGGTTACAAGAAATTAAAACTCAGTATTAAAATCAGTTGACATCAGGAAAAGTGGGCGGGTCCTGAAGACACACATTTGTTGCATTTTCCCTTCCACATGTTCATTAGGGACCTCTAATAAGGTCTCGTGTGCGCTTTGTGTAACCGCCAGGCTTTGTGTTTTCAACAACAGGGATCAACTGTTGCTTCGTCCTTCTAGGTGGGACCTGATGCCTGCAAGTACCAGAGGCGGACTCAGTCTGTGGCCTCCATCTTTAGGCTGAGTCTAAAATGCAGAGCTTGGGGCTACAGGATCCAGCCAAGATATAATTTATTTACCTCCTCACACCCTGCACTTGGTGTAAAATTTCAGGTGAGTTCTGGAGCTCAAAAGCTTGCACTCCCCCTTTCAATATTGGGGTTGCTCCTAATGCCTGCATTGCCTATTTGTGGATTTTGGTGGGTCCCCCCCCCCCGGCTTTTAAGGACCAACCCAGCTTGCTTGCTTGCTTGCTTGCTTGCTTGCTTGCTTGCTTGCTTGCTTGCTTGCTTGCTTGCTTGCTTGCTTCCTTCCTTCCTTCCTTCCTTCCTTCCTTCCTTCCTTCCTTCCTTCCTTCCTCTGTCTGTCCCAGCTGTTAATATTTTCTGTATCTGGCGGGGCTTGGGGGAGAGACCAAACTCACCAGTAGAGCACTCATCCTGCACACAAAAGGTCCCTAGTCCAGTCCTCGGCATCTCCAGATGGGGCTTTGGCCTGGAAGCCTGCACACCACCAGACGGCAGGTGATGCTGAGCTACTTGGCTCCACGGTCTCACCAGGTGACAGGAAGCTTCCTTTGCAACACTTGCCACTGAACTGTGGACCTTCTCCAAAGTGCCTGATCCCAGATTCAGTCCCCTGCCGGCTTTGGTTAAGAAGGATCAGGTGGCCGTGAGGTGGCAGCCGACTTTCTGAGGCACTGGAGAGCAAGCTGTGCTGAGCTAGACAGACTCGGTGGGCTGCCCTCCTCTAAGACAGCTTCTTCACTCCTGCCCTGTGTGTGGCTCCTGCCAGCCCAGGGTTCTGCTGCATGACTTCTACATTAGAGTCGCTAGTCCTGAAGGTGCCATAAAACGACTTTCTTTTTCTGTTCTCTCTTTCCCCCCCCCTTTTCTCTTTCTGGTTTTGTGGCAACGGACTATTGTGGCGCCCTAGAACTCCCCCAAGCGAGGCCCAAAAAGGCAGTGGCGGCCTCCTGGGACTATGCTTCTGAGGAAAATGTGTTGCTTCCAGTCCCCTGGCAGGAAAATCAATGGCGTAACATGTTCCTAGTTCCCAGAATAGCTTTCATAGACTGAGGGTATTTGTGATCGTGCAAGTGCTACTCAATAAACTGGCTGCACAGTCCCATGACTGGCTGAAAAGGAGCTCAGTCTCATGCAGAGGAAATCACCAACAGAATCAACTGCACGGCTGGGGTTCTCTCTCGTCCAGGTTCTCTCTTGTGCTGTGGGGAAGGGGGAGGGATCCCAGTCACTGCCTTTATAGGTGAGTCTACCTGATTTGCCTTATCTGAGACAACACAGAAACCCAAATAGCCATCCTTCCAAATTAACACATCTCCAGATTTTGCAATGCAATTCTCCAGCCAAGTAATGTTTATAAATATTTATAGTATGGGGCAATAACATGCACATGAAGGGACGCGGGTGGCGCTGTGGGTTAAACCACAGAGCCTAGGGATTGCTGATCAGAAGGTCGGCGGTTTGAATCCCCGCGACGGGGTGAGCTCCCGTTGCTTGGTCCCTGCTCCTGCCAGCCTAGCACTTCAAAAGCATGTTAAAGTGCAAGTAGATAAATAGGTACCGCTCCGGCGGGAAGGTAAACGGTGTTTCCGTGCGCTGCTCTGGTTTCGCCAGAAGCGGCTTAGTCATGCTGGCCACATGACCCAGAAGCTGTACGCCGGCTCCCTCAGCCAATAAAGCGAGATGAGCTCCGCATCCCCAGAGTCGGTCACGGCTGGACCTAATGGTCAGGGGTCCCTTTACCTTTTAACATGCACATGATAGTTTGTGATGTGCTATAGTGCAAGAATGTGCCTCCAGGTGGCAATCCTATGGTAATACTGGGGAAGCAGCACAGAACAACAATTAAACCAGGATGCTGTGTGGACGGCACAGTATAACTGCACTGCTTATGCACTCTTGTTACATCAGTGGCATGTTGCAGAATGTGCCTGCAGAGAAACTCCACCACTCTGGTGGGACCAGAAGTAGAGGTAGGGCTAAACAGGGGAGCAGGTGTGACTTCATTCCATGAAGTCCTTGCTTTAAGGTGCACTTGCAGGAGCACAGGCAAAAATACGAAATGGCAAACAGGAGAGGGGGACACAGAGGCATTTATTTCATAGAATCATAGAGGTGGAAGCGTCCCCAAGGGTCTTCTGGTCCAACCCCCTGCAATGAAGGAATCTTTTGTCCAACCTGGGGCTTGAACCCACAACCCTGAGATGAAGAGTCTCGTGCCCTTCTGACGGAGCCTGCGATTCCGCGTAGGATGCTTCCCCCACAACAGGGCTCTAATCCACCTCTGCAAGGAAGCGTCTCTCACATGCAAGAGAGGTTTAAAATAGTTCTCTTTCCACCAGAAAGAATTATTCAGTGTTAAACAAATATTCAATGACCTAAAGCTCTTTGGTTTTGCATTTCCTACTTTGCCAGTGGCTTCAGGATCTGAGCTGTCAGAGAGGAGGCAGATTAGCAGGGCGTGCGTGCGTTGTTGTTGTACGTACCGGTAACTCATGCATGCAGGGGGTGGGCTTCCTTTGGGTACAGATGGGAAGCTTTCAGGGCATTTTAGCACATTTAAGTTTAAATCTGTTTGTGCGTGCATCCTTCTAGAGGAGAACTGTAAACAACAGTGGCTGGGCTGTATAGGTTGATCCTATATGTCCTTACTGGGTGGCTAGCCCCGATGAACCAGGGGGACCTCTTTATGAACAGTCGTGTAAAGGGTTGCTCTCTCTGACTGGAAACTCGATGCACACTCGCCCAGAGGTGAGCCCCATTGGACGCAGCAGGGTTATTCCAGGTAAACACATGAGAATTAGTCCCAGACTGGTTGGCCATTAGTTCAAGGGCTAAATTGGAGGCGGCTAGAGCTCTAACTGGCTCGAGTCCCAAGTATCTGCAACTCCACTCTCTTCCCTACAGACCATCTTGGGCGTTAAGATTGGCAGGCGAACGTGATAACCACTACACTACAGAAACCTTGGGCGTTAAGATTGACAGGGGAGGGCCCTGGGTGGTCCTACCGCCCTCAGATATTTGGAGGACTGGCAGCCCAGGAGGGGGCATTCTCTGGGGTCTACCTTGAATTGTGGATATCCCCCTGCCCAGAGGTGCATCTAGCATATTTGCTGTACAGTTTTCACCATATGCCTCTCTTTATCATGGTCTTTGACAATTAAGTGTGTTTTGTTTTGTGGGAAGGGGCATTGCACTGTTTGCTCTTCACCCTTCACACTCACCCAGCCTTCGCTGGCAGGGCACGAAGGAGATCTCTGCAGGGGCACACCTGGTTTGCGTTCCCCCCCCCCGATTATGCATCTGGGGCTACAACCCCCCTGGCCCCACCCTTCACGCTACGCCACTGTTTTGGGGACACCCCTGGTTTTGATTTGAGCAGTCTTTGGCACCTTACTTTAAAAAAAGACTATTTCTAATGGTTTTACTGGTTGTATACTGCGATGTTGAACCTCAGCCTTGGATCCTGTGGTGACGGGCAGGTGGGATGTTGTCGTGTAAGAGAATGGACAAGCAGGTTGCTGGTAACTTTGTTGGACAATAGACTGTGTGCAACATGTTCCCACTGGCACAACTGCTGTGTTGGATTTCATGCTCGCAGAATATTGAAGTGCACCTGTCCACCAGCAAAAGTGCCCTTGCGCTTGCGGGCAGAGAACCAATGGCAACATGCATTTTCCAGTATGGGATCCAGAGTATGCCAATGAATGCCAGTTGCTGGGGAAGAGCATGCCCAACTTGTGGGCTTCACAGAGGTACCTGGCTGGCCGCCATGGGGGCAAATAGCACACTAAACTCAGTAGACTCATATGGCAGACTCATAGGAAGCTCATATGGTCTTGTGGCTATGGGGAACCTATGGCCTTCCAGTTGCTGTGGAACTATAACTCCCATCATCCCTGACCATTAGCCATGGTGCCTGGGGGTTGATGGGAGTTGTAGTCCAACAGCATTGTGGGGGGCAACAAGGTTCCCCATCCCTGATGTGTTTAGATGCTTAGTGATGTGACATTCTACACACACACACACACACACACACAGAGAGAGAGAGAGAGAGAGAGAGAGAGAGAGAGAGAGAGAGAGAGAGATCACGTGTCTTGCATGCAGAAGGCCCCAAGTTCAGTCCCCAATGGCATCTCCAGGTGGGGCTGGGAGAGACCTCTCTGACCCAAACCACTGTCAGTCCTTGTTGCAGACAATAATGAGCTGGGTGGACCAATGCTTTGACAGTGCAGGGTAGCCTCCTATTTTCTCATTTGGAAAAGCACAGAGGGTTGGTGGGAGGGGAGGGCAGGGCTCCTTAACTCATTCCTCCCCAGTGCCTTTCTCCCCTTTTGTTCTGCTGGCCTCCTTAGGCCTCACGGCTCCTCCTGCCTCCTGCGCCTGCCACAAGGCCCCTCCTCACCCCCCCCCAATATTCTTTGCTCCAACAGCCACAGGCACATAAGCAGCTTTCCTTTTGAGGATTATGAAGATTAAAATAATTTACAGTCAAAGCCACATGAGCGACGCTTGAAATGTTTTAAGATCCAGAATATGCAATGGCTGCTTTGCCCTTTTGGGATGAAAACAAGCCCATCTCTCTCTCCCCTCCCTCACCCCACCCCCTTTCTCTACATCTCACCTGCTGCCTCTCTCTCTGCTTCAAATTATTTTTTGCACCTGTCTTGCTCCATCCTGATCATCTCACTTATCGTAGGTAAGTGAGGAAGAAAACAAGGCCAAGGGGATTTTATATGCATGTCAGCTGCCCAGGTGGGTAGATTCACACATGGAGCATGGAATGAAGGATGAGGGAGGAATCTTGATTCAGTTTGCATCCTAAAGTGAACTTACTTGGTTTGCATTTTCCAAAACAATGCGGGAACCAAAATGGGTGCATCCTGCAACGTTGGCACAATAAGAAAGCACAGGACTGTCCACACATCACATTCCACTTGTTGCATCAGCGTCATCTGAAGGGGCAAATCTCTGCAACAAAAGTGGGGTGGAAAATAAAAGCCCCAGAACATTTGCAGTGTAAGAAGTTACAGGATTTCAGGTGGATAAAAGAACTTGCACTGACTGGAAATGGTAGATCATCAAACAGATGGTCAACTTGCCAATGCATGAATCATACAACAAACGTAACTGGCTGATAAATGATAATTGTAATAGCACGTAAATTATAAATAATAATCTCCAAAAACATGCACATGAACCAAATCCAATGTGTGATATAGCATAAACCCAAATCAATCAACATACATACAATATGTCCATACTAACACTCCAAATTATGTAAGAAAATTCATATATGGAGGTACAATGTGAGGATGCAACAGTTCGGTGCCGTCCATACAAGTCAATTGATAGTTCCAAAAGATGATAAAGCTTAATCCGGCAATAAAGCAGTGTCGCACCAGTCCAAAACATAAACTTGATATTTCAACATAGAATCGGAACACTCAGAAGAACAAGGATATCCGGATTATTGTCCCTGTTTCGCCTTTATGGCTTCATCAGCAGAGTGAATACAGTAGAAGATAATATAATATACAAGCAGAGACCGTGCAGGTACTCTGAAGACTTCAATACTTTGAAATAGCTGTACGTAACCAGGGTTTGCTGTTGTTGGATATTGTCCAACTTGCCAATGCAGCCTTGGAATACAGGCCTTCGAACTGCTGCGCCTTCCATCTCCAGCCACTATGATGTGTCCCCCTGGATTCAGGTGCAACAAACCCTCAGGAAGATCCCAGGTGTGCGGAGCGCTGTGGTGAGTTTCTAGCCTCGCATGCATTTCCAAGCAGAGCAACACAGAAATGAAGGCATCTCAGGGGCCTCAATAGGGCTTGGACCATATAGCAAGCCCTTGATACATCTTTCTTAGATCTGCTGTAGATCCTCCATGGTCCCTTCTAACTCCAGGCTGCTATGAGTTTCCCTGAGTTCACCTATGTGTCACCTGTCTTGAAAGCACTGCATGAGCTGCCAGAGAGCTACTGGTCCCCAATCAAGGTGTTACAGCTAGCATAGAGAGCCCTCGATGGCTGGGTACCCAAGGATCTGAAAGAGCTTTCCCCCAATGTCAGCCCTCTCAGAGCCAATGGGAAACAGAGGGACTTTGCTGGTGGCATTGCCAAAGGGCAGTTTGGGTGGCCATTTGCAGCTGCGTGTTTGGAAACACTGAGAAAGGACAGTTTAGCCAGGTAGCTACTGAGCTTCTTTCCAGAAAGGCCAACAATTCCTGCTCTTCCATCTTTGTTTTTAATCCTTTGTCAACAACGGAGGATGGCAACATCTTGCAGCAGCCGCAGTCCCTGGGTGGGCTTCACAATCACTTATCTCAGCACCTGCAGGAATCTTCAGCAGCTATTGTCATCAGTCACTAAATCAGACACAATTGTTTCTGCTCCCTGATCAGGCCATTCCCAGGGCGCTCCAGTTGGCCAGGTGACCTCACTGCTGCTCAAGTGAGAGGCTGCCCGTGATGATCAATGGTCTCCCATGGAGAAGGCAGGCAAACTAGCACAAGGCTTGGTTCAACCTGCTCAGGGACAAATATATCCCAAGGGAGGTAGACTAGCAGGACTTCTTATTTACTCGTTACATTTATAGCCAACCTTCCTTCCATTGAGCTGCTCCTCCCCATTTCACCCTCAAGACAACCTTGTGAGGTGTGTTCGCTTGAGAAGAGTGGCACGTGGCCCAAGGTCATCCAGCGAGCTTCCTGTAGCTTCCAACATATATAAAAACATAATACACCATTAAACATTAAAAAAACTTCTCTATACAGGGCTACCTTCAGATGGCTCAGGGATCGAATAACCCCATACCCTCCAACATTTATCTGATGAAAATAGGGACAACCTACCATATCCTCCGGGGACCCAGGTGGCGCTGTGGGTTAAACCACAGAGCCTAGGGCTTGCTGATCAGAAGGTCGGCGGTTTGAATCCCTGCGACGGGGTGAGCTCCCGTTGCTTGGTTCCTGCTCCTGCCCCCCTAGCAGTTCGAAAGCACGTCAAAGTGCAAGTAGATAAATAGGAACCGCTGCGGCGGGAAGGTAAACGGCGTTTCCGTGCACTGCTCTGGTTCGCCAGAAGCGGCTTTGTCATGCTGGCCACATGACCTGGAAGCTGTCTGTGGACAAACACCGGCTCCCTCAGCCCATAGAGTGAGATGAGCGCCGCAACCCCAGAGTGGGACATGACTGGAC
This sequence comes from Darevskia mixta, assembly GCA_034641385.1. NCBI lineage: Eukaryota > Metazoa > Chordata > Lepidosauria > Squamata > Lacertidae > Darevskia > Darevskia mixta. Next base: position 5,141,076 of record JAWWNH010000188.1, read on the forward strand.
CTAATGGTCAGGGGTCCCTTTACCTTTTTACCATACCCCCCAACATTTATCTGATGAAAATAGGGACACCCTAAGGAAAAGCGGGACATTCTGGGATCAAATCAGAAACGGGGACGGCTTCTGTGTATGGGCCTGTCCCTTGAAAATAGGGACACTTAGAGGGTTTGGCCCCTGGGCAAAGTGTTCCCCAGTGACCTTTGTGGGCCCTGGAAGTCTTACTTAGCTGTGGGGGCAGAACTCACAAGAAACACCAGGCAAGCCCCCCCCTTTAGTTGCCCTGCAATGCCCTGGGGTGGTGGTAGGTCAGGGGCCCTGTGGGAAATCTCAAGGATAGCACCAGTTAGCACAGCTCAGAGCACCAGGCCAGCATGGGGGCAGGGGGCAGGCAGTGGATTCAAAGAGACCCATCAACAAGGGCCCTGCCAGGGTGATGGGGTTCTGGCATCTGCTCACCCTGCCTCTGCCAAGCTCCATGGCTCACATGCAGTGCTAGTGGGAGCAAGCAGAGGCTGCCACGTTTGGGGCCTGGGTGCTCTTTTGAGCATCGCCTGATGTGGTTCCCAATGGACACTCTCCTATAAGAAAATAATAATGATAATAATAATAATAATAATAATAATAATAATAATAATAATAATATAACATTCCCATTTCTCACACCAGGGAACTAAGGCTGAAAGAGTGTTTTGCCTAAAGTCACCCCAAAAAACCACATTCAGGGGTTTTTTTGAAAGGTGAGGGGGTGAGTTTATCAGGCTGCATTGCAGAACTGGAAGAGGGTGCAGAGATTCTCAAGGGTGCCAGCTGTTGTTGTTTTTTTGCGGGGGGTGCAGGGGGCTGAGAAGAGTGCCCCCTGGTAACAAACCCAGCTGGGGGAGGCAGCAGAAGGAAGTTTGGGGTGCATTTCCTTCCTTTGTCTTCTCCCCCACCCGCATCAGACTTGTCAGATCCAACAGCGCAAAGACGGCTCAAACCGTTCCATGAGATCATAGCATGCGGCGCCTCAAATGTTCCTCTGACCTCTTGCCTCGGGGTCTGCAGAAGCCAAAGCCAAGGTCAGAAGTGAGTCTAATGCAGAAAAACATGCCGTAGCAACCTTTCACTGTTTGGCCAACCTTTCTTTTCTCCTCCTGTCTCTCTGGTCACATTGCTCGGGGTTTTTCCCCCAGAGCAGAGTGCGGTGAACTGAGTGTCAGGTCCGTCACCTGAACAAGCCGTCCAAGAACTGCAGATGTTTCTCTGCTGCTCCTTGTTAGCCCAAATGGCAGATCAGAGACCAGCACGGTGAGTGGAGTTGCCCTTGAAGACAGTTTGGAAAGTACAATTGATCCAAAGTGAGGCTGCCAGGGTGCTGGAACGCAACATACAGATAGATAGCAGACAAGTGGACCAGCCCTGGCCAGTCCAGCTAGGACGAGGCAGCGTGAAACAGCTGTCTCAGGCAGTGGAAGCTCCCAAGGCAGCGCCCCATGGGTGCCCCACCTCTGCACCGATTTCCAGCAAGACATTCTGAGATCTCGCTGAAATCTTACGAGATCTCACGGAGCATTTCATTTCAGCGAAACCTCACAAGATCCCGCTGGCAGACAGTGCTGGTACCAGAGCTGTTTCTCCGCCGGTGGCAGAGGCGGCACAGAGGTGGTGTTGGCAGAGGTGGGTGGCATGACAGCAGTTCAGGTGCCAGGGTGAGAGGGGCGGCCCTTCCTGTCTTGCCTCAAGGGGTGAAACAGGACATGCCGTGCTGCCCCTAGGACCAGCAGCACGTTTGCATTGTGGAGAGGGTCAGGGTCGCAGCTACACCATTCAAAGATTTAGTCCTTCAAAGATGAAGTCCTTCCAAGGTGGCTTCCAAAATGAAAGACAATACAACCAACAGCATAAATTCATTAATAAAGGGCAGTAATGATAATACAATGTTGCATGCCACCTCAGTCTCGTGAGTGGTGTGAGAGTCTAGGGATTACAGACATTAGTCCAGGGTTTGGTTTTCCTTTGGAACTGAGGCACAGCAGAGACTGTGGTGTCTTTAGGACATATGAGGGGGGCATGACACCCCTCATCGCTGGCCGCCTCTGCAGCTCCACCCCGGCAGCGCCGAAAATAGGCTTAAAAAAAAAAAAAGCGCAGGGCGGCTGTGGGGGGCGGGACCCCCGCCCCAAGTGTCACCCCCACCGGGGCGGCCCGCCCCCCTGCCCCCTTGCTACGCCCCTGCCTAGCAGTTCAAAAGCACGTCAAAGTGCAAGTAGATAAATAGGTACCGCTCTGGCGGGAAGGTAAACGGCGTTTCCGTGCGCTGCTCTGGTTCGCCAAAAGCGGCTTAGTCATGCTGGCCACATGACCCAGAAGCTGTACGCCGGCTCCCTTGGCCTATAGAGCGAGATGAGCGCCGCAACCCCAGGCTTGTCAGCGACTGGACCTAATGGTCAGGGGTCCCTTTACCTTTACCTTTACATAAGGATTCAGTTTGCATTTCAAGGAGAATCTACCTAATTCACACTTTCTGAAAAAGGACCTGAACTGAAACGCACCCATCCTTCAAACGTTGCACTTGTCCAAATTTTGCAATGCAATCCTCTGGCCAAGTAATGTGTAGAAAATGCATGTACTAGGGCAAAGTGTCCATATATTAGTGAAAACAACATGCAAAAATGCATTATATTAGCAGGAATTGCTTTGCAAAAATGTGCCTATGGGGGGGGGGGGAGGAATTCGAACAAAAATGTCTATATGGGGAGAAATTTGCGCTAAAATGCTGATGAACTTTCACGAGGACTTTAACAAAAAACACAAACTGATGTGGGCATATGGGGAATAGAATTTAAGGCTAGAAAAATTAAAAACTGAGAGAAACAAAATGTGACAGATTTGACCATCCCTACCTTTAATGGCCCTCTATAGCCTGAACCACTCTCTTGGGGTGAAAGGCTAACCCCCCCCCCAAAAAAAAACACCCACCCATATCCTGCAATTTCCATCTTGCTGCATTAGAACATTCACCAGCAAACTACCAATGTAGCAAAACATGCAGCAGGGCTGTAGACGTCGCAGAAAAAAGCAGAAGTTTTTGAGAGAACAGCAAGGATGCTTCCTTGGCACGAATGCTGCCTGTTTGTGTGCTTGCTTCTGCACCCCCGTAGCACCTGTTCCACCTGTATTACTTATAAATAAACCAAATCATCACAAAAAACAACCAGGCCTTTTACACTCCTGACGAAATTCAGCCTGCAAATGCAGCCCTGAAATTGCTACAGCTTGGGGGTGGTGACTGTAGAGTGCAGCCATCCCTTTTGCCAGCTTTCATATCCCCATCTGAGAAATCCATGTGCCCCCTTCCACATCCGCCCTGGCTAAAATTGGGTTATATTTTTAGCTTCCAGCTTCTCCCTCCATGTCCCTTCATTATTCCATGCCTGTTCATTGCAGCTCTGTAATCTCTAGCTTGCCTTCTCATTCCCAACACCTCGGTGCAACATCATTGTTAGGTATAGCAAAATTTAAGCTATTGTCCTATCTATTTATCTATCTGTTCATCCCTCTCAATTCAAAATGATTGAAACACATGACCTGTTCCACCCTGCTCCTCAGTCAGGATACGCTTATTTCCTGTGTTTGGAATATGATTTTTCGGTTCAGGATTTGAAAATGGTCTGTGGAGATGCTGTTTCAGTTCTCAACTAGGTTTAGGAAGCTGATAAAACAGGAGGAACTCCCTGCTCCATCCCCAGCCCTTTGCAAACCAAAATATGGGGGGAATACTGTTGTCATGTTGGGTAGCAATTACTTTGGTACAAATCCTTAGTCCACTTACTAAGAGTAACGTCGTGAGTTTGGAGGTAAGAGCAGTCAGGCTGTGTAATGCTTGAGTCCCTTTTAACTCCTGGCTCTAAAGGTAAAGAGATAAACAACTACATGACATTTAGAAAATACCTGAAAGCAGCCCTGTTTAGGGAAGTTTTTAATCTGTGACATTTTGATGTATTTTAATGTTTGTTGGAAGCTGCCCAGAGTGGCTGGGGGGACCCGGCCAGATGGGCGGGGTACAAATAATAAATTATTATTAAATTATTATTATTATTTATTTCCCTTCAGAGACAGTTCTTTGCCCAGGCCTCTTTATTCATGACCTTTTTTATCCCACCCTTCCTCCAAGGAGCTCAAGGAAGCACATTTTCCTGCCTCTTCACATCCACAGTAGAAATTTAAAGCACATGACTCCCCCAAAATAATCCTGGGGGGAATTGTTGTTTGTTTTGGGTGCTGGGGATTGTAGCTCTGTGTGAGGCAAACTACAGTTCCCAGGATGCTTTGCGGGGGAAGACATGTCCATAATGGTCTTTGAGTGCAGGATGTGGATGTGGCCATGATGACTGGCTTGAGGTCACTCGGTGACTTCCTGGCTATGTAGGGATTCGATGTTCTAATTACTACACTGTAGTGGCTCTCTGCTAACTCCCATGGCCAAACTTCAGTGTCTGGAGTAAGAGGTACCAGAGCTTAGGTCTAGAGCAGGAGGAATTTTAGTTTGGGGTTCATTTGCTACTCTCCAAGCAGGAGGTTTCCATGGAAAATCCATCAGCAAGTTCATGTTTGGGCTAATTCTGTTGGCCCTGCCATTATTACAGGTAAAAGGCAAAGGTAAGGGACCCCCGGGCAGTTAAGTCCAGTCAAAGGCAACTATGGGGTTGTGGTGCTCATCTCGCTTTCAGGCTGAGGGAGCCGGTGTTTGTCCACAGACAGCTTTCCGGGTCATGTGGCCAGCATGACGAAACCGCTTCTGGCACAATGGGACACCGTAACAGAAACCAGAGTGCACAGAAACGCTGTTTACCTTCACACAGCAGCGGTACCTATTCATCTACTTGCACTGGTGTGCTTTTGAACTGCTAGGTTGGCAGGAGCTGGGACAGAGCAATGGGATCTCACTCTGTTGTGGGATTCGAACCGCCGACCTTCCGATTGGCAAGCCCAAGAGTCTCAGTGGTTTAGACCACAGCACCATCTGCTTTATTGCAATATACAATATACAATTATTGCAATATACAATCGACACCCCAAATTTCAGTTGAAATCCGCAGGTGTTTTAGCGGATGCCTGTTTTGCTTACAGTTATACCACTTCATAGTTTCTGTAGTCTTAATAGTCATCATGTTTGCAAGTTTTGTTCATGCAACAGAAGAGGGCTTGGTGCCAAGGTGTTAAAATATTGTGAGAATTAAAGACAGTTTGGCTCTCACATGTCCTTGTTTCACTTGCAGGAAAAGTACAGAAATAGAGGTGCAAAAATGATTAAAATATCATGGATTGGTTCATGATTTAAAGGTCACAAAAGGTCAATATTTTGCTCAAGGTTTCATTTATTTTTATTTTATTTATTTCATAAAATTTATACACCACTTGATTGTAAAAAGCAACAACAACCTCAACGCAATTTACAAAAATATTTTTAGATTTTTAAAACACAATTGTGACTTCTCACGCCCAATTGAGTGTCACAAACTCCATCTTGACAGGAGTTTGAACCTGGATTCCCCACATCCAGTGCACTGCTTCGCAATCCAGAAGGATATTGATAAGCTGGAACGTGGGGCGCGCAGGGCAACTGAGATGATCAAGGGTCTGGAAACCAAGCCTAAGGTGGAACGGTTGAGGGAGTTGGGTATGTTTAGCCTGAAAAAGAGGAGGCTGAGAGGAGATAGGAGAGCCAACTTCAGGGGCTGTCAGAAGGAGATGGAGCAAGCTTGTGTTTTGTTGCTCCAGAGTGTAGGACCCGATCCGATGGATTCAAATGACAAGAAAGGAGATTCCGACTCAAGAGCAGGAATAATTTTCTGATGGCAAGAGCTGTACTTGGGCAGTGGAATGGACTTCCTTGGAAGGTGGTGGACCTTTCAAAAGGTGGACCTTCCCAAAACCTCTTTGGAGGTTTTTAAGCAGAGGAGGGATTCTTTAGTTGAGATCCCTGCTTTACAGGGGGTTGGACTAGATGACTCTCAGGGCCCCTTTCAACTAGAATTCTATGATTCTATGCTGCTCTGCACGGCGTTTCCGTGCGCTGCTCTGGTTCGCCAGAAGCGGCTTAGTCATGCTGGCCACATGACCCGGAAGCTGTCTGCGGACAAACGCTGGCTCCCTCGGCCTAGAGAGCGAGATGAGCGCCGCAACCCCAGAGTCATCCGCGACTGGACCTAATGGTCAGGGGTACCTTTACCTTTACCTTTATGCTGCATTAAATGGAGAAAGAGCCAGGTTGATTTTGCCTCTTCCCAGGAACAATGTCACCCACTAGGATATATGAACAGCACCAGGCACTCTCTGGATAGGTGCGCATGCTGGGGTGTGGGGGTGGGTGTCTGGCGAAGCCAATTCTCGTGCGGAGCAACACACCCTCTCCGTTTGGGAAAGGGATACTTCCCCCTTCTATTTGCAAAGCTGAATCCGGACACAACTGCCTCATCACTGTATGGAGAGGCTTGCTCTAGTTAGAAGCAGGGGGTGAAGAGGGGATGGCTGGACCGTGTTTGTCAATTTCTCTCGGCTTCCCTTTGCCATCTGGCTGCCTAATTATTTGCAGTTCCTAATTAGGGCCAGTTAGTGCAAGAGTGGGGAACCGTCTGCTGCATCCCCGGTGGCCCAGCTGGGGAGCCCTCCAGGGCAAACGCACGGCTGCCGTTTCCTGCAACATTCTCCAGTGCTTCCTTGCCATGTGCTGATGGTACAGCGGTGCAGAAAGGCACCCCATCCTCTGACATTGACCTCCCATCCTGCATCTCAAGGAAAACTACACAAGGATGGAGATGTCCCCTTCGGGGGAAGCCCTGGGAGTGTGTGTGTGCGCACGTAGAGATATATATATATATATATATATTAGTGCGCATGTTCCTATTCAGGGTTCACTCCCAGCCACAGGGCATCTCGGCAGCACATGTCACCCCCATGTGCCTGTTTACATGGCTGGCTCTACCACAGTATGTGTCTGTCCATGCATGTTTGTGTCATTCTGGGTGCATGCGCTCCCCTCCCCTCCATGAGCGCTCGGCAGCACATGCATATTCCCAAGGCTGGGTGACATGGGGCCATTTTGTGATTTCGTGCCTGCCTGCTTGGAGGGTTTTTCTGCTCCTCCCTTTGACAGCCTGCCCAGTGCACACCAAGGGAGCCCCTGAGGCTCATTGTTCAGGGGGGACAAGGCCTGGCACATGAAGGGTGAGAGACAGGCCAGTGAGGAGAGGGAGCATGCTCAGGCAGCTGTTGTGATTAAACAGATGCCTTCTTGAGGAGGAAGGGGCAGATGCCTGGGCAACCAGGAGGGGCCTCTTGGCTACCAAAAGCAGTGCCAGGACCCTTTGGAAGTCAGGGACAGCATTAACTGCCATGCTCAGTAAATTGCAGAGAAGGCACATACTGGCACTCAATGGCTCTCCTGTGAGCAAAGTTTCACAAGTTGAAATATGCTCCCTGCCCTTAAAAGGTAAAGGGGCCCCTGACCATTAGGTCCAGTCACGGATGACCCTGGGGTTGCGGCGCTCATCTCGCTTTACTGGCTGAGGGAGCCGGCGTACACGTGGCCAGCATGACAAAGCCGCTTCTGGCGAACCAGAGCAGTGCACGGAAACGCCGTTTACCTTCCCGCCAAAGCGGTACCTATTTATCTACTTGCACTTTGACGTGCTTTCGAACTGCTAGGTTGGCAAGAGGTGGGGACCGAACAACGGGAGATCACTCTGTCATGGGGATTCGAACCGCCGACCTTCTGATCAGCAAGCCCTAGGCTCTGTGGTTTAGACCACAGCGCCACCCGCGTCCCTCTCTTACTGCCTTGAAATTCCCTGGAGCTCAAGGCAGGGCAATGTGGCCACGGTCTCGCTTGGAAGAGAGGCACCTATCAAAACCTAAACAAGCACCATTGCACTCACTTTTGCCTGCTGCATCCCAGGCCTCTCCCAAGAAGCTAAGAGATGGATCCGTTTTAGCATCGCAGCAACTCATGAGGTAGCCTAGGTTGAGAAACAGCAACTCATCCAAACCCTCTCCAGGGAGCTTCATGGCTTCCTGGGGATTTGAACCCCAGAGCTGGTCTCACCCAGCTCAAGCACGGCACTCGCTAGCCACTATGCCACACTGCCTCTTGGCTGCAGTTGCCTGCAATTCACCTTCTTGGCACTGAAGACCACAGTCTGGTCACAAAGGGCAGCAGCTGTCCACAGGGCAGGTGCTTCACTTCAGGGGCTGCAGAAGCAAGCACACAGGCCCACCTGATACCAACATCCAGGTCTAGACTTTTAACCAGTCCAGAGCAAAACAAGCCCACAAGTCTTCCTTTTGGTAACAAACAAAGCACAACCAGAACCAGGCAGGCATCAATCTGCAGAGCTTTCAGACTTTTCTCATTTTAGCAAAGGCCTCACATTCAATAAAGCTCAGGCAACAAGTTGACTTCAGTTCATGTCAACACTCAATGCTGCAACAGTCTTCATTTTGCAATTGTTCCTTTTACAACATCCACACATCTGCACTGTCAAAATCCTCTTTCCATATCCCTTTCGACTCTAAGTAGGTAAGCTTAAGGTAGAGGCACTTGCGTTCATCCCCACCCCCTTGTGCTGGCAAACTAAGCTGCTCTCCATCCATGACATATTCTTGAGCAAGCGTGAGTCATGCTTAAGCTCAGGGCCCTAACCTGTAAGGAAAGAAATGGGAATTATGTTAATAGGTAGCCTGTCAAAAAAACTAGAGAATATTCATTTTGTGCGTTTTGCAGGCACTTTAGAAGCAGGTGGGTTAGAAACATACAAATGCTTCACTTTTCTGGTTCTGGAGATGTTTCAGGACATTAAAAAAAAGAAAGACCTTGTTGCTGCTGTTCTTGTTTAATGCAGCACCATCAATACACATGATGCTTCCCCTCCCATAAGCTCCAAAGTCAAGGCCTTGCCCCAAGGAGCATACAGTTTTTGCCAACGGTTCAACAGGGCAGGTGAGAGAGCAGCAGCAGGACAGAGCGGAGGGTGGGCAAAGAGTGACCAAAACAAGGGAAGAAAAGCAAGGGAATGAATGGCTGGGAGAGGAATTCTTTTATTTGGAAATGTTCTAAACTGCACCATCACCCGAACTGTGAATTCCAGGGTGGTGTTTGTAAGAATCAAATTAGGGTACGGGTGTAGCTCAGTGGCAGAATGCCTGTTTAGGAACAATGAGAAGAGCATAGCATGATGTCAGGGACGTGCCCTCCCCTGCCAGTCCGGCACTGAGTGGGTACCGGCAGCCTCAGCCTCGGCCTCTGTTGTCAACGGACACGTCTCCCAGTGAGTCTGCCAGCTCCTCCCTGGGGGAGGAAGAGTTACCAGCAGGACCGGTGCTGTCAATTTTGGCGCCCTAGGCGAGGGGGTGGGCCACGTGACGTCATTACGTATGACGCATGTTGCGGAGCGGTGCCCCGCCCCCTGCCCTGCCGGGTGCGCCTCGCTGTCGCGGTTTGCTTGCTCCGCCGCTGGTTGGGGCGGCGGCGCGGGGCAGGCTGGCCAGCGCCCCCTCCATTTTGGCGCCCTCGCCGCCGCAGTTTTCGCCCCAACCTGCTTGCTCTGCCACTGGTTAGGGCGGCACCGGGCGGCGGCAGGGGGGGGATGGGGGACGGGGGGCAGGCTGGCCAGCGCCCTCTCCATTTTGGCGCCCTAGGCAATTGCCTAGTTCGCCTAAATGGATGCGCCGACCCTGGTTACCAGGAAGGAGCCAGGTGGGAAGGGGTCTCCAGGATGATGCAGAGAGACCCAGCACCGTTCAGTAGACCCACTCTGAGGGGGAGACACCGTTTCCTGCGCGTGCTTTACGCAGAAGGGTCAGGGGAGAAAGGAGGCGGCACTTTAGGGTGCCGAGACTCTGGTGTTGGCGCCGCAGCAGGAGGGGGGCACTTCCGGATTCCGCTAGCGACTAGGTGGTCATGTTTTAGGATAGCTCTGCACTGTACATACTTTGCACAATAAAATAGTTGAAAGACAAGAAGGACTTGGTCTTTACTCATGAGCAACTGTTAAGCGAATCTGACACATTATGTTGAGCCCAATGGAATTTGCAAAGCTTAAACTGCAAGTCTTTTTTGTTGTAGAAAATAAAGACCAGGGCTTGTTAGAAGACCACGTTCTGCTTTTAACTGAACCCTTGTGAAGGAACGACCATCGTATCCCAGACTGTTGCTCAAGCAAAGAAAGAAAAGGGAAGTCAATGACATTTTGCCTATGGCAGTCCTGCAGGTGTAGACGACCCTTGTTTGGTTCTCTCTCTCTCTCTCTCTCTCTCTCTCTCTCTCTCTCTCTCTCTCTCTCTCTCTCTCCCTCCTTCCCTCCCTCCCTCCCTCCCTCCCCCCCACCCACCCCCATGGAAAGATAGGTATTCTGCCTTAGCTCTGTAGATTTGCATCTCTTTGGACATTTTAATCCTCAGACATAGTGCATTGTAATCTTGAAAAATCAAGGCAGATATAAATGGATTCCTCTTCACTGCTGCTACCTAAATCACTCAACGGGAAGAGAGAGTGAACTCCAAGGACACTGCTGCCATCTGGAAAGTGCTGCATTTTGCTATTACCATTTTCCATTGACATGCCATCTTGTAATCTGCAATAATTGCTCTGAAAATTATAATATTACGTTCGTCTTTTCAACAGTCATGCAAGTTAGGTCCCTGTACTACCATTTTGCAAATGGGGAGCTGAGCTGGAGAGAAGGAATTTCTCCAGCGCTAACCAAGTGAGTCCTTGGCACAGGTGAGGCTTGAATCCAGATCTCCCTGGCCTTGTCTTGGGAAGACAATAACTCTGAAAAGCAGGATAAAAAAATATAGGACATAAATATGAAATAAATGTTTCTTCCTGAAGTAATGCACAAACTGGAATTTTGCAGATTTCCAAATTTTTGCAATACAGTTCTTGGCTCAAGAAATGTACCAACATTTTATTTTTTTAAAGTGCCTGGTTTAGGATAACATTATTTTGGAAATGCATGCATGGGGATAAAATGCACATTTCAATGTGTGTTTTTGGAAAGAATATATATTGAAGAATGGATTTAAGCAGGGATTTAAAGCACAAATATATATTTAAATTTAGCTTTTGTGCAGAGTTTTTGTTGTTGTTTTTAAAAAGAAATCACCTGTTAATGTGGAAACAGGGCAGAATGGATTTACAAATAACTGTGTGCGAAATGCATGTGGCACAAAAATGTACTGAGCCACCCACCCCTGCCCTTGAGAAGGGCCCTGGGTCCTTCCTTTTTGCATTTCTCTCTGCCCCTCAAAAAAACACCACTGCAGATCCCAGTTAAACTGGGGGGGACGGACACCTCTCTCCCCAAGCCCATATGCCTGCAGAGGCTCTTGTTGGAGGCAACTGAACTGCTCTGCTGCCTTCTGTGTGACTTAACGGCGCAAGTCTCATCGGAGAGAGTGCATTCTCCTAAGGAGCCCTGATTCAATCTGAAGGCTGCCCTGCCTCCATTGGAAGGGGGGTGCGGGGGGAGAAGATCAGCCTGTCTCCTTGAGATGAATCTAGTTTTCAAAGGGTAGTCTGGAGTTCTGCTTGGCGTCCTTCCCCCCACCCCCACCCCATAGGTTTCAGCTTCTATCCACAGATGAAAATAGAAGGAGAGAGCCAAGGCTGTCCTCCGCTGAGCTTGTGCCCATCACATGGGATTTTCAGGGGCCTCCATCTCCCTCCCGCTTTGAGCAAGGTTCCTGGTGGAGGCCTCAGAACAAGGGAAGAGGACGGCTTGCTTGCCCAGGCAGCAGCCATCCCAGCCAGTGACAGGAAGCATCCTGGTGGTGCTGGAGATATAGAAATATTATTTTTAAGTGTTGCATGGATTTTGCAAATAATAACAGCATCTATAAATAAAACAGCAAAAGCACAGCTCTGCTCTGGATGATGTCACCAACTCTCCAGGGTCAGAAGGAACTCTTTTGCAAATCAGTGGGTGGATTGCTTCTGTCAGTGGGCATCCCTTCAGCAGCGCCCACCCACCCCCTGTGAGTCCTTATGTGGCTTCCTTCCCCCCCCCTTCATGGAGTGGAGAGCTGGGACTCTTGGTGATGTCATCAACTGCCAAGATCCCAAATAGGCTGCTTCCAGTATCAATTGTATTTGATTTCCATTGCTGGAAACCATGCTTGGGACCCAAACATGGTGGAAAAGCAGGATCTGTCTATCTATCTATCTATCTATCTATCTATCTATCTATCTATCTATATCTATCTATCTATCTATCTATCTATCTATCTATCTATCATCTCTGGCTGTGAGCCTCCTTTCAGTTCTGTGACATGAGGGGCAGCTGCCTTATACCAGGTCAGGGTGTAGGCCCATCTAGTTTAGCATAGCCTGCTCTAACTGGCAGCAGCTCTCCAGAGTTTCAGATGGGGAGTGCTTTCCCAGTTCCACCTGGAGATGTCAGAAATGGAACTTGAGAGGCACGAGAGGCTAATGCTTTCCCACTGAACTACAGTTATTTCAAGGTGCCAAAGAGATCTTCATTGTGATCCTAGCAGCAGAACTGAGAGCACACTGATCTTCTCTGGGTGCCCCACCTTTATTCGGTGATGACATCCTGCATTTGGAACACCATCACCTGGCAGGTTCAAAAGCAAAACCAGACCTACCATTAGGCAGAACAAGGTGGTGCTGGGAGTGGGGTTAGGCCCCTGGCCATTCCTCATGAGATGTAAACCCCTCCCCCCGGGGGCAAAACTAGGCTTTATTTCACTTGAGTCCAAGACCCAGTTTGGCACACCCACCCACCCACATTTGTGTGTGTGTGTGTGTGTGTGTGTGTGTGTGTGCGTGTGCACACACAGGCTGGGAGCCTCAATGGCACCCCTCTGGAGGCTTCACCCAGGGCAAAAAAACAAGCTAGACCCCCCCCCCCGTAGCTTCGGCACTTGCCTGCCTGGCCTCCCAGTTGTCTATCCATTCCCAACTGGTGAACTAGCTGCCTGGGCTCCCGCACCCACTTGCTTCCTCAGCTCCTGGCACCCAGTACCCCCTCGCCTGCCCCAGAGTCACCATTTGCCCAGGGAGCTTGTAGCCAGGGCTGCGGCAACAAACAGACACAGAAGCCTTTGAGAGGCAGAGACGTAAGAGGGCATCAGAGGAAGGAGGGAAGGAGGGACAGAGGCCTGCGGCACCCCTGACCACCATTCAAGGCACCCCAGGGTGCCATGGCACACTGGTTGAATACCACTGTGTTATGAGTTTATGTGGGGAGTCTGGATGACATGTTCTGCACCTTCCAAAAGTGCAATCATAGGATCTAGGACAGTGGTGTCTAGACTTTTTTCAAAGAGGGCCAGATTTGATGAAGTGAAGGGCCGTGAGGGTCAACCAAAGGGCTGACCAAAGTTGTTGGCCTCAGTGCTGGAGGGAGAGAGACATAGATTGCTCTGTGCTTGCCACCCCACCCCCCAAAACAGAATGGGGAAGTAAACTGTGTTGGGGTGTTAACACTGTGAGCACCTCCAGCCTCTGCTCCCTCTGTGTGTACATGTGTATCCATATATTCTAAAGACCCCACAGTCTCCACTGACCTTCATTCCAAGGAAACCAAGCACTTGAAGCCCTCGGAGTCTCTCACTGATGGGAAATTGAGGTATCTCGCAATATGTACAGTTTATGACACTTCTATATACAGCTTAAATAATAATAATAATTTATTATTTGTACTCCGCCCATCTGGCTGAGTTTCCCTACACACCTGTGCGCACACACTGTGCTTATTTTGCATGCATTTAAGCTACACTACGTGGGAGGCTGTGGGTTAAACCACAGAGCCTAGGGCTTGCCGATCAGAAGGTCGGGGGTTCAAATCCCCGCGATGGGCTGAGCTCCCGTTGCTCGGTCCCTGCTCCTGCCAACCTAGCAGTTCGAAAGCATGTCAAAGTGCAAGTAGATAAATAGGTACCACTCCGACGGGAAGGTAAACGGCATTTCCGTGTGCTGCTCTGGTTCGCCAGAAGCGGCTTAGTCATGCTGGCCACATGACCCGGAAGCTGTACGCCGGCTCCCTCGGCCAGTAAAGCGAGATGAGCGCCACAACCCCAGAGTCGTCCGCGACTGGACCTAACAGTCAGGGGTCCCTTTACCCTTTACCTTTAAGCTACACTACAGGTTTGTTGCAGATGACCTCTTGCCTTTGGTTCCCCTCTTTCCCATTTCCCCCTTTAAGCTCATCACTTTCTCTCTGTGTAGGAGGACATGGAGCAATGTATTCAAACTACAAGAAAGAAGATTCCACCTAAACCTTAGAAAGAAACTCCTGACATTAAGAGCTGTTCGACAGTGGAATTTGCTGCCAAGGAGTGTGGTGGAGTCTCCTTCTTTGGAGGTCTTTAAGCAGAGGCTTGACAGCCACCTGTCAGGAATGCTTTGATGGTGTTTCCTGCTTGGCAGGGGGTTGGACTGGATGGCCCTTGGGGTCTCTTCCAACTCTAGGATTCTAGGTTATCTGTCAACTGAGCATAACCCTTCTTGCAACTAACGAAGCGGGTTGTACTCCGTGCGAGTTACTTCCACAACAAACCTGTCTTTGCCACGAGATACTTTGTGGTTTTATTGCAACAGACTAACACAAAGCTACGCACTCTGGAAGATGCGCGAGGTTCGTCACACCAGTCAACAGATTTAATCTTTTTTTATGAAGGCAAAGAAGAAGGCGGTGCTAGGGCGCGAGCAGGGGGGCGGAGTGGGCGAACAGAGCCAAACTGCCACACCGTCGGAGGCGAGGTCAGATGAGCGTGAGGGTCCCTGGAAAGTGAGGTACTGCCCACCGCAAGGGGGCGCACCCTTCTCGCGGCCGGCTCCGTCAGCCAGAGGCGCGCGCAGACGCTCCGAAGCAGCAGTCGCTGTCCGCGCTCCGTGGTGCTGAACGCAAAGCCGCGCGGTGGTCCGAAGGAAGGGAGCGGATTCATTCGGCACTGCTGGGAGCTGTCGGAACTGTCCGCCTCCCGCCGGTGCTGAAGCCCAGCAGAATCCCGGACCATTCCTTCTGCAGCAGAGCCAGGTCTCCCTATGAACAACGGGATCCCCAACAGGAGACGATGCTGATTTAGATCAAACCTGGTCGCTGAGCTTTGACAAGCCGGCCAAGCTCAAGTCCCCATCGCTATCCCGTCTTTTCCTTGATCCTAAGTCTTCCTCCCCTCCTCGACACAGCTAGTCATGGCTTTCATGGTGAAGTCCATGGTGGGTGGGCAACTGAAGAACCTCACCGGTGGACTGGGAGGAGAAGAGAAGGGAGAAGGGGAGAAGTCCCCGGCTGAAGCCCAGGGGATGACGAAGGAAGAATATGAAGAGTACCAGAAGCAGCTAGTGGAAGAAAAGTAAGTATCTGGTGATGCTTTTTGTGTCCGTCCAGCTATATTGTAACCAAGAGCCTTGGCACAAGCGTTCATGGAGAAGAGCCCACTTCATGAGAGCCATGGCTACTCCTTTGGAGAATATCACATGACTCTTTCTGTATCTAACTTTTAGAAACCTTAGCCATACCCGTCTTTTATGGTCTTTGTTTGCATGGTAGATTAGCAGGAGAGGAGATGGAGAAAGAAACTGCTTGATAACTCCCTTTAAGGAAACTCCTGAGCAAAATCAAGATCAGACCAGGGAAATGTGAGTGATCTGATTGCTGCTCACTACATATTATGCATTTCAATGTAGAGCCTGGCCAGAAGACTCATGGCAAGCAAGTCTGAGATGAAGGAGATTCTGAACTTTGCCTCATCTTAGACTCATCCCACCATCAACCCTGTTGAGGGAAATGACTATTATCCCAGGTCTAGAATCAGGGTCTCAGAATCAGGAGATGTCTGGGCTGCTGTGAGCAAGTTCGGTGAATCAACATCTGAACAAGTGTGGGTCTAAGTCTAAGCTTATTCACTGATCGCACCAGTTTATATCTTTAAGAAAGGATAGAAATAGGCTAAAGGGAATTTAGGAAGGGCATGTAAGTTCACACACAGAGATGATAAAGATCCCTCCACCAACATCCAATACTACACACACAGTAAAATTTATTTCCCAAGAATCTGCTTTTGTAGTGTTGTCCTGGGATTGTACATTGAGCATCAAACAGTGGTATACAAAAGAGAGGACATTTGAAAACCTCATGCTGGCTCCACTGGATTGATTCTAGCAGGATGTTAAAAAGTCCACGCCTACAATAAAAATAGGGCAATTTTAAAAATAAATTTAAAATAGCGCTAAGCAGTGTCTGTGCAAAAATAAATCCCTTGCTCTAAGCAGTTTTTATGCAAAGTTCAGACCCAAATCCTCCCCTTTTTAGATGTCGACATATGAATCTGGGCTACAGAAGGCACCCTGTGGAAGCTGATCTTTCCATTTAAGCCCAAACTGGGTTAAAGAGATCCTCTGCCTTAGTTCCTCCCAAATAAGTGGTGAAGGGAAAGAGGAAGTGAACCCAGGACTTTACATTTGTTGTGGAAGGCGGGGAATGTTAGTAATGCATTTTAATGAACCCCTAATCTTTTAATCCGCTTTTGCCTTCAAGAGATGGGATTGTTTTCTCAGGAAAAACTACATCTCACTATAGCTCCCTGCCTCCCCCCACCCCTGGAAGTTTAGATTATTCACCATTTCTGATTTTGAAAAGGGGAAAAAATATCTAAGGCTGCATTTACACACAATTTTTAAATGCCGTTTTGCTCCTGCAGCAACCGTTTGCTTCCTGTAGTAGTTTGCATGCATAATTTCACTGTTTCACCTGTACCTCCCACCAGCGGTTTGCTTCCAAGCCTTGTGCTGAGCAGTTTCCCCTGCTGTCCATTTAATGCATCAAGTGGCCTTCCAGAAAATTCTGAAGTGCAAGAACTGATTGTGGCAGCCCCTGTAGTCACTCCACCCCTGAGGATTTTTTTTACTAACGCACAGGCAGCTGTATTGATTCATATATGCACATATGTCCTTACACCTCCCAAAGAGCAGCAGTGCATAAATAGCACTATACCCAGTTTGTTATAGTCTGCCTGCAGTCACAGGATAAATTCGACTGGTAAACACAATGAGCTTCAACAAAATATTTCCAGCCAGTTCAAACATAACCTTTAGCATTTCATTATAAATGAAATGAAATCTTGCAAAGAAGTCTTGCCATTTAAATTGCTTGTGTCTAGTAGGAACTCCAGGGAGGAAAAGGAAAGAAGTA
Source organism: Darevskia mixta (assembly GCA_034641385.1). Classification (NCBI taxonomy): domain Eukaryota; kingdom Metazoa; phylum Chordata; class Lepidosauria; order Squamata; family Lacertidae; genus Darevskia; species Darevskia mixta. The sequence continues at coordinate 5,158,271 of JAWWNH010000188.1, forward strand.
TCCAGACTCCTCAATTTCTTTCTTCGTTCTCTTCCTTCTGCCATGCTAATCTGCCACAAACAAATTTGAAAGCCTCAGTATCACCTCATTCACTTGCCAGAGCAAAAAGAACCCATCAATTACCCTGGTGTAACCTTGTCTGCGGGGATGCGGGTGGCACTGTGGGTTAAACCATAGAGGCTAGGGCTTGCTGATCAGAAGGTCGGCAGTTCGAATCCCTGCGATGGGGTGAGCTCCTATTGCTTGGTCCCTGCTCCTGCCAACCTAGCAGTTCGAAAGTACGTCAAAGTGCAAGTAGATAAATAGGTACCTCTGCAGCGGGAAGGTAAATGGCATTTCTGTGCGCTGCTCTGGTTCGCCAGAAGCGGCTTAGTCATGCTGGCCACATGACCTGGAAGCTGTACACCGGCTCCCTCGGCCAGTAAAGCGAGATGAGTGCCGCAACCCCAGAGTCGGTCACGACTGGACCTAATGGTCAGGGGTCCCTTTACCTTTTACCCTTGTCTACATCACTACATTCCTCTTTGCAAAGAGGACAAAGTAGCCTACCTTTTTAAAAAAGAAAAGAAAAAGAAACATTCTATGCTGCAATTTATGTTCTGGAGAACAGAGCGCATCAACACCATCACTTAAGTGGCAATCCTACACACGCTTGTCTGGGTGGAAGCCCCACTGAACTGTCAAGCACAGGTCTTCTGGGGAACTTAGATCTACTCCTGGATTTGCATAAAACACCTAAATCATACTGAAGACCAACCTACCACTGCAAGGCATAACCCTTTAGGGGCACATTGATAGAAGCATTATGTCATTTGTGATCCAGGAAAGTTATTCTTGAATTGTTTTATTTACTTATTTTTTAAAATTGTATACCACTGTATCATAAAAAATATATATCAGAGGAGTTTACAATGATTAAAACATAAAACCATAACAAGTTAGAAAAGTCATTCATGAGCAAATTCCTAATTTGTTTTTTTAATTGGCTGGGCTGGCTCAGAGATCTGGTTGTTGAAAGACATTGGATATATTCAATTCTGATCATAATGTTTCCACAGACATTATATATATATATTTAAAGCCTACTAATATGCAAAGTGAGCTTACAATCACAAAAATGATGAAATTGGTTGGAAATGGTCCTTTTTAGCTGAGGAACAAATGAGGTGTCAAAAAGAGCAATAATAATTCTTCTTTCCCTCCATGCTTTGTTCATATAGTCCATTTAACTCAAGTCTTAGAACCTGTGGACCACCAGATGTTGCTGGACTCCAACTCCCATCAACCCCAGACAGTATGGGCCATGGTTTGGGGATGATAACCAGGCAACATCTGGGGGGCCACAAGTTCCCCACCCCCAATACAACAGAGTCAGCTCTCCTGTTTTGCTCAGTATCATTTGATCTCCCCATCATGAAGACCAATACTGTCACCACTGACTCCCAGAAGCTGTACCAAAATCAGCCAGAAGTAATAGCTATTTTCAGAGCTGCAAATGAACTTAGCCAAAGCACCTGGAGAGAGGAAATGTATTCAGTTGTCCCACTGATTTTAGTGGAAGTAAAACTCTCCCGAGAACTTTGCTGCTGTGAGTCACGCACGAGACTTGCAAGACACCTTTGCACATCGGGGCACCCGCTGGTTGTCAGGCACTCAGGAAGGGTGGCACAAGGGGCTTTTGGCCCCACCCTCACCTGCCCCACACCTGCCATCATATATGACATCAGGTGTAGGGCAGGTGGGCATGGCTTGATGGAAATGGCCTCACTGGCCAAATGGGGAAGCCTGCCTTAGAAGTTAACAAACAAGAGTCTACTTGTGGCCACTGTTAGCCTTCTCTGTCCTTATCCAACGACACTCCTGCCCATGTTACTATGGTCATAGAAGGGAGATAAGGAGGAGGTGAATGGCTGTTTATGGCTATAAGTCATTATGGCCATATTATTTGTGCCGATGTCCTGCTTGTGTGCTCCCCATAGGCATCTGGTTGGCCACTGTGGAAGCAGAATTCTGGATGATATGGGCATTTGGTCTTATCCAGCCTCAAGGCTTTTATGTTCTTAGATATTATGGGCTGGCTTTGATTCATTTGTGGGGTGGGAATACCTGGGGTGAAATCCTACACTCCAGTCATTTGGTTGAATGAGCACCCTGAGACCATATCCCAGGATTTCTTAATATTAATTACTTCCAATTTGAATTAATTCCATACCACATAGTTTGTTATTCTCCATCGCGGTTTTTTAAAAACATGATAAAAATAGGGATTTTTCTCTCCACACCTCCAGCATGTCCCAGTATGAGCATCCCAGTGTGCATTAGCCATTGTAAGTATAAAACCCTGAGGTGGTCAGTGTTCTGGATTGTATAATGTTGAGGCTGAGATTCAGTGTTGTGTGGATGGCGCTTAACAACTATGACTTACACAGGAACATAAGTAGAAGTCTTACACTGAATTAGACCCTTGGTCCACCTGGCTCAGTACTGCCTACAATGACCGGCAGTGGCTTGCCAGGGTTTCAGGCAGCGAGTCTCCCTGTCCTACCTGGAGGTGCCACCAAGACCCAAACCTGGGATCTTTTGCATGCAAGGCAGGTGATGTGCCACAGAGCTATGGCCCTTTCTGTTGGGGATGAATACATAAAATAATAGAGTTGTTTTACATGCAAGGCTGTGTAATAAAATCTCTCTCTCATGTGCATGTTATCTGCAGCATTACTGAGTATGAGTGGAGAAAGGGTGCTGACAATTATTCCAAATTAATTAGGCAAGATTAAACAGAGTGTGATCTTGTGGATGCACTCTGACTAGCATCATATCAGCTGTGTGAAATGCTGAGGTTTGGAGCAGAGATTAATGGCCTGTACTGGGAAACTTCTAAGGCTTCCTCTGCCCTAGTGACCAAGACATTTGCTCGCCATGCCAAGTGGGGCACACACATGGCAGCTAATCTTCTCCCAATGTTGTTTGCAGAATGGAGCGGGATGCCCAGTTTGCACAGCGCAAAGCAGAACGAGCCACCCTGCGGACCCACTTTCGGGATAAATACAGACTTCCCAAGGTAAGCCATCAGGCCTTTGCTGCGGGAGGAGGATGAAGGGAACCTGGGCAGATTTCCACAGGGATATTGCTGGTTGTATTAGGGTTGAGCAACAGCCAGATACCAGAGGAGGTGGAGGAAGAAATAACCAGAACCTTTGATGCCAGGGTGGGGAAACCATGACCGCCCAGATGGTGCTGAAACTTCAACTTCCATTGCCTCCAGTCTGCTTGACCAATGGGCAAGGGTGATGGGGACTGGAGCCCAGCAATATCTTGAGGGTCACAGCTTCTTTGTTCTGTAGGGCAGGGGTGGGGAAGTTGTGGCTCTCCAGATGTTGCTACAGCTCCCATTATCAATGACCATTGGCCCTACTATCCAGGACAGTCCAACAACATCTGGAGAACCACAGCTCTTCCCTGCCCCTACTGTTGATGGAGGCAGAGCAGTAGGGCTGAAGAGAAGGGTGGAAGCCAATATGTCGACCTTACGAGTCACGAGTCACCATACACTGAGTGGCTGGTGCTCATAAAATGCCAGAGACATCCTGCGCTTGGAAATGGCTAATGGGAGAACGTGGCCCTCTTTTTAAGTTCACTCCAAAATGAGGCTGGAACCAGTCAGCAGTTCCTTGTTGGGGAGGCACAGTAGATCAGCAGTTGAGCAAGCTCTATGCATGCAGGTGAGTCCAGGCTCCATCCCTGACAAAAAGATCAAGGTTCAAGTGATGGGAAAGCCCCTTCTAAGTCTAAGACTTTTTAGAGCTGCTGCCAGTCAGAGTAGATGGATCTAGGTAAGATGGGCAAGTCACCTGGCCTGGTTTAAGGGCAGCTGTCCTATGTTTCTTCTTTGGCACAGAACTGCATGAGCTGTCTGAATATGAAACTGAAGTTGACACATCTCTGGATCTAGGGTCAAGGTCTGGGCCACTCCAAATTGTGGGTGATAGTCAACTAAGTTTTACACAGAGTAGAACTATTGAAATGAATGAGCATGACTAAGGCAAACCTTCCATACATTGTCTCCAGCCCAAAGCTTATTTCCCATGCAATGCATTTCAGATAAAACTTCTCTGGACCGACACTTCAGTGTAGTAGCAGGCCTTCAGGTCCCAGGGTGGGTTATGGCCTCGGCCCAGTATACCTGAAGGTGCATCTCCACCCCTATTATTCAGTCCGGACACTGAGGTCCAGCTCCGACGGCCTTCTGGCGGTTCCCTCACTGTGAGAAGTAAGGTTACAGGGAACCAGGCAGAGGGCCTTCTCAGTGGTGGCGCCCGCCCTGTGGAACGCTCTCCCACCAGATGTCAAAGGAAAAAACAACTACCAGACTTTTAGGAGACATCTGAAGGCAGCCCTGTTTAGGGAAGTTTTTTAATGTTTGATCTTTTATTGTGTTTTTAATATCCTGTTGGAAGCCTCTCAGAGTGGCTGAGAAGGCCCGGCCAGATGGGCGGGGTATAAGTAATAAATTATTGTTGTTGTTGTTGTTGTTGTTGTTGTTGTTGTTGTTGTTGTTGTTGCTGTTGCTGCTGATGCTGCTGCTGCAATTTAAAATTCAGAATTAAAAACAGATTACAGTCACAGGAATAGGAGGATAGATCCTGAAAACCTACCTGTCCCAAACAGTGACCTTCTGAGGGCAGTGGAATTACCAAGAAGGCCACCTCTGCCAGTCTTGACACTCAAGAAGGTCTGTTGGGAAGGATGCAGCCTGAGTCATTTAGGGCTTTAAGCACTTGACTGAGCATGGAAATAAACTGACAGCCAAAAAGATTTAAGGTGGCCCAAAGTTGATTTGGGGATGTAGAGGTGTATAAACTCATTTAGGCTTCTCTGAAAGTTATGTGTTGAGCAAGAAGGCATTGGGAATCTGGGAACAACTTGGGCATGGTCTAAAGGTACCTGATACAACAAACTTGCTAAATCTAAGCTGTCCTGGATCTGGTCAGTGTCTGGATGGGAGGCCTCTTGGGCATTCCAGGTCTTGAGTTCCCTGGCAGAAGTCTGCCAGGGTAGAGATGTAATACATGAAATATAAATGATAATCAAGTTATAGGAAGTTCAGACTATTGTAGTACATAATAAGATATTCTTATGGAGAAAACACATTTAAAAAAAAAAAAAAGGTGTTCAATTCCTCGCCATTTGTATGCTTTCATTTCTTTGCCATGAAATAGCTTTGCAGGCATTGCTATGCTCAATGTAGAGAGGCTGGCATTTGATTCTGGCATCCCAGCATTAGAACCACTTGTGAGTGTCACCATCTTCTGGGTCACCTCAAGTAGTGACGCTGGACTTTAAATGTATCATTACCTGCCATCGAAACAGCTGGTTTACTGGCTTAGTTGGCTGTAAGATCAGGTTAATCCAACAAAATTTTGCATCAGTTAAGTTCTATTGAAATCAGTGGGACTTAAAATAGGTACAACTAAATTCCACCCCAGTGGGACTTTGTCATGATTAACACCTGTTGGATTGTGCCCTAAGGCTAGGACGGGGGGGGGGGTGGAGGGCTTTGTTCAGCCCAAAGGCTGCATCCCTTTCTGAGCAATTTTCTGGGGACCACGTGCCAGTGGTGCGCAGGGCCAGAGGCAAAAGTAGGTGGAAAAATGAATGTGAATTTTGCCACTGTCTTAGTTTCTGCACACACTTGCACAGGTGGGTCCTTCATCCACTCATCCAGGGAATCAAAAGGCATCATCAGAGTTCAAAGACACATTCCAGTTAGGCAATACAGCATTGAAGGAGGGTGCAAATAGATCTGACGAAGAGAGCACAGCAGAGGCTATACTTTCTGAGAGTCCTCCGGAAAAACAATCTATCAAAGGACCTGTTGAGGGCATTTTACCACTGTACAGTAGAAAGTGTGCTAACCTATGGTCTGTGTGTGTGGTTTGGGAGCTGCACAGTTGGGGAAAGAACAGCGCTGTCCAGGGTTGTAAAGACAGCGGAGAGGATAATTGGGTGCACTCAGGACCGGTGCTGGCAATTCTGGCGCCCTAGGCGAGGGGGCGGGCGCCACGTGACGTCATTACGTATGGCGCACGTAGCGGAGCGGTGCCCCGCCCTCTGCCCTGCCGGGCGCTCCTCGCCACCACAGTTTGCTTGCTCCACCGCTGGTTGGGGCGGCGGCGGCAGGCGGCGGCGGGGGCAGGCTGGCCTCGCCGCCGCGGTTTTTGCCCCAACCTGCTTGCTCCGCCGCTGGTTGGGGCAGTACCGGGCGGCGGCGGGCAGGGGGCAGGCTGGCCAGCGCCCCCTCCATTTTGGCGCCCTAGGCAGTTGCCTAGTTGGCCTAAATGGACGCACCGGGTGCACTCTTCCTAGGTAAAGGTAAAGGGACCCCTGACCATCAGGTCCAGTCGTGTCCGACTCTGGGGTTGCATGCTCATCTTGCTCTATAGGCCGAGGGAGCCAGCGTTTGTCTGAAGACAGCCTCCGGGTCATGTGGCCAGCATGACAAAGCTGCTTCTGGTGAACCAGAGCAGCGCACGGAAACGCCATTTACCTTCCCGCTGGAGCGGTTCCTATTTATCTACTTGCACTTCAACATGCTTTCGAACTGCTAGGTGGGCAGGAGCTGGGACCAAGCAACGGGAGCTCACCCCGGCGCAGGGATTCGAACCGCTGACCTTCTGATCAGCAAGCCTGTGGTTTAACCCACAGCGCCACCTGGTCCCTGCACTCTTCCTACTTTGGACCAAATCTATGCCTCCAGGTGCTATAAGAAAGCAACAGACATTGTGCAGGATAGTGTGCACCCCGGAAATGATCTTTTTCAGCTTCTGCCTTCTGGAAGGAGGTATAGGAGTCATAAAGACCAGGACCAGCCGCCTGAGAAATAGCTTCTACCCAAGAGCGATTTCTGTTCTGAATGCAACAAAAGGCAGTCTGTGAGGGAGGGTCTGTACTCAGATAGGGGGTATCAGAGTTTTAGGGGTAAATTAGGGGAGGTATCAGAGTTTTTAGGGGGTTATTATGCAGAGGTGGGATGGGTGGGGATAGCAGGTTGATGGTTGTTGTAAGTTTGATGTAGATGTTCAATTTCGTTGTTCTGCATTGGACAATGACAATAAAGATTATCCTATCCTATCCTATCCTATCCTATCCTATCCTATCCTATCCTATCCTATCCAAAGCAGAGCCAGTACAGGGAGTTGCTGAGAAGGGTGTTTGGTCTGAAGGGGGGGGATCCCCAGAGCCAGACAGAGAATCTTGGAAAGCTCCATTATTATTATAATATTTAAATTGCATTTTAAAAAACATTTCTTCATAGTTTTAATGAGATATATGCTTTTTCATCTTATTTTTTATACTTATTTATGATCTTTGGAGTGTCAGAAATCTAATAGTGTGATGATACACATGACCTATATGTATGTATTCTGCCAATCTACCATCATGGAGGCCTAGGTAGTAGACCATCCAGGTGTTCTCCAGACTCAAATCTGCCCAATTCCAGAGCATAGATCCAGGAATGACATCATCCCAATTCTAGAGGTCTTGCTTGTAAAAATGCCTAGACAGCTGATCATTTCGGTTTAAGCTGGTTTAGTCCAGTTAGCTTCCATCAGGCTTAAAGCTACAAGTTCATTTGGGGCCTCTGTGTGTGTGTTATTTGCACGGTTGTGTATTTTTAAATACTTGAGCAACTTCAGAATAGAAAGAGAGCTGAAAAAAACCTTTAAAGGCAATAATAATAATAATAATAATAATAATAATAATAATAATACAGATTTTGTAGTAAAGCATGGAAATATTCATTCTGGAATCTTTCCATAAATGTTACAAGAGCTGCTCTAGTGTTGAGATTGTAATCTAATATTCTTGTTTTTGTCACCAGACAAAAGCGGAGCTCTATTAAGAGGGTTAGAGCATGCTAATCTCCAGCACTCTGAAAAAATGGTCATGGGCTGCCTAGGTGTTGTTCATCTTTTTCATAGGTCTCTTACTAGCCTCTAGCCTCCTGGTTATATTTGCTCTTTCAGGCAGTGAATGACGGGCAAAGATAACTCTGATGCTCTCAGGTGGTCTCGGTCCAGGGCCATCCAATTCAAGCCACGCAAAGATCTCGGCAATAAAGGCATCTTATTTTAACACGATGTCCCTCTTATACCACTGAATTTTGGGTCCTCCCTCCCCACTAGCACCTGACGTACCCATCTGTCCAAAACCTGCATCCTTCTTCATGTTCATTTCACTCTGGTTTTGCATGTCGTCATTGTTTGTCGAGATGATCCTTCAAAGAAAAGGGCCACTTCTAGGGTACCAAATCATTCTGGTTTGCTGCATTCACATCTCAGGCAACCGGTGATGTGAGAACCAGAGCAAAATGAGAGCATTCTGGCCTTCAGACACGTGGCATTTGCCAATGCTGAAGGAGTGAATGTTAAAGCTAGAGAGAACTGTTTGGTAGTTCACTGAAATTTTAGCTTTTAAAAATTTATTATTTGCTTTACAGCATAGTGATATTGGTTGCACAAAAAATGAGAATTGCATCTTTCTTTTTAAGTGCTATTGCTAAGTTTTCTAAGTTATATTCATTACTGTGTTACCCATAGGGTATCCAATGAAGTAATCTAGCATACTGTTCAATATCTTTTATATCAATATCAAAATGCTCCTGACTGTCATTATAATTCTCTCTTTCTTTTTACAGATGGGAGGACACCAAATGATTCTGGTTTTCCCAATGAGTTTGTGGTTGAGAATTTATTTGTTATCTTTTTTATCCCAACTCTCCTCCACGCACAGATCTTCTCTCCTCTCCATTTCATCATCACAACAGCCTTATGTGGTTGGCTAGAACGAGAGGCAGTGACTGGCCCAAGGCCATCTTCATAGCTGAGTGGGAATTGAACCTGAGTTTCACTGATCTAACTCCAACCCTTTAGCCACCAAACACACTGGCATCTGTTCAACCAACCAACCAGCTAGCCAGCCAACCAGTCCTCCCTCTCCCCCTCTCCCTCCCTCTCTCTCCCCCCCTCTCTCTCACACACACTGCCTCCCTCCTATATTTTGGACCATGGCTGATTCCCATCACCAACCATAAATCTTCCAACACAATTGCCCAATGCCACTCTACTTCAATCTGTCCCAGGCTCCTCCAACACACTTTCATGCTCTTAACTTCCAGAGTGTGGTCATCACATCCATTTATGTTCTGATGGAGTCAGTCAGGCAGGAGAGATTAAAACAGGACTGAGAATTGAATGGAAACATCTTTTCTCCATCTCCAGCATCATTCAGATCTTGCCACTCTTGAGGCCACCTGTCATGGCCGCCAGCTCCAGGACGCAGCAGTTGCTTCCCCAACCCCCAGGGAGAATGGGGCCAATCTACCCTGTTCTTCCTTCCCACTCTCTGTGCTTCAACCTCTTGAGGGCACCAAGGCTTGCTGGGCTTTCAATACCTGCCAGCAAACCTGGCACTACACACCTTTTTTTTAAATAATCTATTTATTGAATTTTCCAATACAAATCACAGCAAATCACATTGAAATTATTCCCAATTACATTTCAAATTACAATCCAAATTAATTATACAATTCCCAATTAAAAGAAACAAATATTATAGTAAATTTTTTTATATATGGACTTCCATGCCTTGGACCCCGGAGCTTCCCTGATCACCTCAATCGATTGCTTTTCAAAATTCTTTCCAATATTTCCATAGCCGCTGATATATGCCAGCAAGCAGGCTAAGTTATAATAAACAATGTCTCTGTGTGGATGAGGTCGATCTTCTTAATTCCAAATGCCACATTCCGACCGTCGCCATCTTCTCGTCCTGTTGTTCACCAAACTTCTTCACGCTGCTACTCTCCCCCGCTTGCTTTGCACATACCCCTTTCCAGGAGTGCCAGTCTCTAATATAAATCAAATTTCAATCCAATCCAATCATTTTATTACGGTCAACGACCAGTATACACACGCATACACACAGAATTACATACAAATCAGCTGTAGATATAGATTAAAATCGGTCTAATGTTAACTAAATGGGGGTGACCATCTTGCTATTAAAAATGATTAATAATCATTGCTTTATAAGAATTAAAATTAAGATAATTATAAAGATTGACTGGTCAAAGAATAGTGTTGCTTAACCTGAAAAAACAGATCCGGAGCCTCTTATTTGCGCTGCCCGAAGCTTAATTGCAACAACGCAAAACTTTGCCACTGCGGCAGTGACCTTAGAATTGGAATCAGAGAGTAGCCAGAACATATTGTAGTCTTCAGGCCATCCCGGGTACTCCCTTAATAGGGGGGGAGATAAGTTCATTCCGTAAAATCCTATAAAAACTGCAATGGAGAAGCACGTGTTCTGTTGTCTCGACATCACCGTCATTACACGGGCAGAGTCTGTTGCCAGTGGAACCCGCCTATACTTCCCATCCAAAACGGCGGATGGCAACACATGATGCCGGACCAAAGTGAATGCCCTTCTATGGGATGGGACTTCGAGCTGGGTTAGATACCTAGCTGGAAGCAGTGCATATCTCCGCTCTTCTGGTGATAAAAAGTAAGGGACTTTACATAGGTCGCTTTGCCGTTCGATGTCCTTAATCCTCTGCTTGATTAATGCTCTTGCCATGTTATAGGTCTGAGTACTTAGGTAGGCTGGATATAGACCCCATACTTTTCATCTTGTTCAAATTTCAATAAACAACCCGAACTGGCTTCTTCCTATGGAGTGGCACTACTCACCTTCTTGTCCTGCTTCTCCCATGTCTTCCTGTTTGGAGGTGAGCCAGGAGATACCTTCACACCCCCATTGCTACCCCCTGCTGGCTTTGCAGTTTCGCCCCACTGTCACCACAGCAACAGGAGACGCAGTTGCTGTTTCCCTCAGCAACTTGGCATTGAGTGGCCATTGCACTGGACCTCCGGCGTGGGCCTTCAGCTTGCTGGGCTCGGGCCCTAGACCATTGTGGACCATTATGACCCCTGAGCCTAATCTCTCCCTCTCTTCTCTAATCACCACCATTCCCTTTAGAACGAAACAGATGACAACCAGATCCAGCTGGCCGGGGGCGACGTGGAGCTCCCCAAAGAGCTGGCCAAGATGATTGAGCAGGACAACGAAGAGGAGGAGGAAAAGGACTCTGTTATCGGACAGCTGACCAGCATCCCGAACCTGGACCTGGATTCCCTGAAGGACAAGGCCCAGGCCACGCTGGACGACCTCAAGCAGTCCGCCGAGAAGTGTGCCGTCATGTGACCCAGCTGTCGCTCTTCAGCAGAATAAACCCCTCCCCCTCCCAAGTTGTAAACTGTGTCCCATTGTGGGGTGGGCTGTGGGCACAAAAGGGGAGTGCGAGGGTGCTGGTGGTTTGTTAAAATTATCCAGCAGGCTCCTGTCAAGTTTGTCTCCCCCACCTAGGCGTGTGTGGGCTGGATACCCTTTTTCTAAACCACCGTCTCTTCCCTGTGAAAGATGTCTCAGTACTTCCTGCCCCTGTAAGTGAATGTGAGGTGTGTCTGGAAGTCTCAGGTTCTAGAAGAAGACTCTCCTCCTCCTCCCCACACAGCAGGGTGATGCCCAAGTGCTGCCTTTCTCTCTCTCTCTCTCTCTTTCTCTCTCTCTCTCTCCATCTTTTCCCAGGGCCGACATAAGCCCTTTCAGCAGCGCAGGAAGAGAGCCATTTGCCGTTTCAGGACTACGGGCCTGAATGTGGGCAAACTGCCCCCACAAAACCCTCTACCTTACGTAGAAGAACCATTGTTTGGCCTTCGCTCAAGTTCAAATGAAGGAGATTTGAAGCAAGGGCTTGGCTGCAGGTGGATGTTTCCGTTCCTTTCGGCTTCAAGGAACAGAACTTGTCACCAATCAAAATGATGCCCTCGCCTCCTTTGTGTCTTCCAGGGACAAGGCATGGAGGGGTAGACACCCTCCTTCCCATCCCTTCCTCTGACACTAAACCATAGCAATACAGATCAAACAATGACAATACTTTGCACTTACGGCACCACAGATGCTTTACAAAGGAAAGCAGAGTTGTGCCCCCATTTTACAGGTGGGGAAAACTGAGGCCCCAATGCAGCCCAGCTCTTTGCCCCGGGCCACACAGTATGACAAGGATGGAAGCTAAACTGGTTGGTGCTCAATCCACTGAAGGAAATGGCTGCCCTGCGAGTGTGACTTGTTTCAACTCCGTGTGTAGTGCTACATTGTCGTGGGACCTCTCACCGTCCTTGCTTCCAACAAGAGGAGAAGGGGGACATTCACCTCCGTCTCATGAATGTGGCAGTCAGTCTGTATGTTGTGCCGTGACCATGCAGTGCTCCTGTATGAGCCTCTACCTGCCGTGACACCCTCTTCCCGTGGTACTGTTGAAAACTGGTGGAATAAATGACAAGAGTTCTCTATGCATTTCTTTGTCTTGCCATTTTGTATGCAAAAAGATTGGATGGCCCGCTATGGCTCCCCAATTCTGCAAGCCGGGAATGGGGAGCCATTTACCGCTCAAGGGCCGCCTTCCCTTCTGAGCAACTGTCTGCAGGCCACATGCCGGTGGTGGGTGGGGCCAGAGGCAAAAGTGGGTGGGCCAGGAATGTGAATTTTACCTTTGTACAGCAAGCTGTACCCACTCTCAATCCTCCATCCAGACAAGGAAGAGGCATGATCAGTGTTCAAGGACATATGTAGGCCTGGCAAAAAGGCAGGGACCCAGCCCAGCCAGTGAGCTGTGTGGACTTGGAAGGGTGCCAAGGGCCAGACAGAGAGACCTCAAGGGCCACATTTGCCCCCCCCCCCGAGCCTGAGGTTCTCCATTCATGCTGCATCTGGTGCTGATTTATTCTCTTACAAGGGAAGTAATAGTACCACTGTATTCCGCTCTGGTCAGACCTCACCTGGAATACTGTGTCCAGTTCTGGGCACCATAGTTCAAGAAGGATACTGACAAGCTGGAACGTGTCCAGAGGAGGGCAACCAAAATGGTCAAAGGCCTGGAAACAATGCCTTATGAGGAACGGCTTAGGGAGCTGGGTATGTTTAGCCTGGAGAAGAGAAGGTTAAGGGGTGATATGATAGCCATGTTCAAATATATAAAAGGATGTCATATAGAGGAGGGAGAAAAGTTGTTTTCTGCTGCTCCAGAGAAGTGGACACGGAGCAATGGATTCAAACTACAAGAAAGAAGATTCCACCTAAACATTAGGAAGAACTTCCTGACAGTAAGAGCTGTTCGACAGTGGAATTTGCTGCCAAGGAGTGTGGTGGAGTCTCCTTCTTTGGAGGTCTTTAAGCAGAGGCTTGACAGCCACCTGTCAGGAATGCTTTGATGGTGTTTCCTGCTTGGCAGGGGGATGGACTGGATGGCCCTTGGGGTCTCTTCCAACTCTAGGATTCTAAGCTTAGACAGATGTAACCACTTCATCTACCAACTGATTCATCAAACACAAACACAAATACACACAATAATGCACCAGCCTTGAAATGTGCCTTGCATACCTGTTGCTGTTGATGGTTCTGGGTGCTTCACCGGCCAGATTGTTCCTTGACCACGTCAAGAGAAAAGTGGCTCCAGCGCTTACAAGAGCACTCCTGGAAGCTCCTCGGGACTGATGAGGGCAGCCAAACTTCTGAAACTGCACAGGAAGTTCAGGTTGTTGCCAAAGGTCCCAGGCTGCTGCCGCCGCCAGAACTGCTTGTGCTACAAGAACCACGGGAAAAATGCCTGGCATCATTAGGAGTTCCTTGGATGTACCAGTGGGCCCAATGAAGGGAGGTGGCCTGGGGAGAATGGCAGAGGCAGACCAGGAGGCCCCTCAAGCCCTTTTTGGCCCTATGCCTGGTGTGCACTATGATCTGTTGTAAAAACACTTTCTCACAAGGACAGGGGCGTAGCGTGCCGCTTGGCTACCGGGGGCAGCAAGCCAAGCGGCACCCCTGGGGGTGGGGCGTCGCTCCGTGTGCATGACGTCACAACGTGCACGCGCATGGAACGACGCCTCCGCCCCTTGCCCCATGCCACGGAGGAAAAAGCCACTGAAAGGGGGGGGAGGAAGACAAGGCAGGTGCTTTCAAGTGCCTGCTTTGTTTTCCTTCCCTCCCCCCTTTCAGTGGTTTTTTTCGCCGCTGGGCTCCCTGGGCGGAGCCGCGGCATGGAGGAGAGGGGCGGGCCAGCCAGATGGCCCGCCCCTCTCCTCCATGCCGCGGCGCCGCAGGCCTGCCAGCAGTGAAAAAAGCCGCTGAAAGCGGGGGGAAGGATATTTTCGGCGTTGCCGGGGCAGAGCCGCAGGGGCGGCCAGCGAGGGCGGGGGGGGGGGTCACATCAGCGACAAGCGTGACACCCCTCCTCGCTGGCCGCCCCTGCGGCTCCTCCCCAGCAGCGCCGAAAATAGTCTTTTTTTTAAAAAGCGCAGGGCAGCTGCGGAGGGTGGGGCCCCCGCCCCAAGTGTCACCCCCACCAGGGCGCTGCCCGGGGCGGACCGCCCCCCCGCCCCCTTGCTACGCCCCTGCACAAAGAGACACCTTGTCTCAGTCAAAACTGGTCCTGTTAGCCTGGATCCAGTGCATATTTACTCTGAAGGAAGACACATTGCCTGCTCTGACTGGCAGCAGCTCTCCAGGGTCTCAGGCATGGAATGGTCCTTCCTAATCCTGCTTTCTGCTTTCATGACTGGAGAGGCCTGGACCTGAACCTTCCATAAGGGAGAGCATGTGCTCCACCACTGGCAAAGCAGAGGCAGCAGCTGCCTTATACCAAGTCAGACCGGCCCATTTAGCTCAGGATTGTGCACCCTGATTGTTGGTGGCTTTCTAGGTTTCCAGACTGGAGTCTTCCCAGCCCTACCTGGAGAACTTCTGCAGGCGAAGCATGAGTTTCCGCACTGAATTATGACCCTTCCTCTTAGAACAGGGAAGGGGAACCTGTGGCCCCCAATGTCCCCAGCCAGCCAAGGTTGATGGGAGGTGTAGTCCCACAGCATCTGGAGGGCTCCAGGCCCCCCACTCCTTCCATAGGGCCAATGGGACTTCCACCTGGAGGAGCCATAGCTCTCATGCTATGCATGTGGGAGGCCTCTGGCTCAGTTCCCAGCCCCAAATATTAAATGGTGCCAGATGGTTGGAAAGTCTTCTGCCTTGGACCCTCACAAGGTGCTGTCAGTTGGTGTAGACCAGGTAAGGGGAAGCTTGGGCTCTCCAGATGTTGCTGGGCTACAGCGCCATCTGCTCTAGCCGCTGGGGCTGATGAGAATTGGAGGCCAGCAACTTCTGGAGGGTCACAGGTTCCACATCCCTGGTGTAGACGGCCGTGGGCTGGGTGGGCCAATGGTCTGAGCTGAGCACAGGACAGCTTTGTGTCTTCAGTGCCATCGAGCTGCCACTGCCCATGTTATGCGCCATCCCTTCAAGCCTTCCACAAATTAGAATAAGGACACTCTTGAAACTCCACTATTATTGACTGGTGCCCAAGAAAGCACACTGCAGACTGCGGAAGGCTCTTCTCCATCTGCTGCCTGCAGTTCCCGTATGCTCTTTGGTTGCATACCAAGGCAGCCTTTGTTCCTTTGGCATGGGAGACACTAGAAAAGCATCATTGTCCAACAATCTGTTAGCAGCTCAGAATGAGTGTCTCCAGCACATGAAATGGCAGGCTCAGCAGCACACAGGGCCCGTGCATTGACTTGGGTGCGCATCCAGCACCACCACTGTCCTTAATGTCTGGAACCTCTTGGGTCCATAGGGCTCATGTTTGCCCCTGTGAAGTCACTATGTCATCACAGGACGGGGTGCTGTGAGGTCAGGTCCTATCCAACATGCCTCCCTGATTTCAGTTCAGGGCAGGGATGGCGACCCTCTTCCCTGCCCAAGGGCCAATGGTGCACATGGCCAGAGCAACAGATGCAGCCCTTCTCTTTGGCCCTTAGTAGGCTGCAGTGTAGCCACAGAAAAGCCAGAGACTTGTACATACATGCCCACACTCCTCCGCCCAGAAAAGCAAGAGGCATGACCATGCTTCAAGGGCACCTTCCAGCCAGGCCAAAGCACTTGAGGAGGGTATGGGGCAGGGATGTAGTCTAGGGAGAGCCCCAAGGGCCTTATAGAGAGTCCTGGAGGGCCAGATTCAGCCCCTGGGACCTGAGCTTACACACTCCTGATGCAGGAGGTGCGGCTAAGGGCCTCTTCTTAGCTCCGCGCAGAGAGAGGCTCACTTTGCCATCCTCCGCCGAGTAGCTTTTTCTGGTTTAGTGCAAGCAGCACAAAGTGGCCTTTGGGGAACTGGAGAACTGTCTGCTCTAAAAATAGCAGTGGCACCACTTCTGAACATGAATCATTCCATAAACAAGCATCAGAACAAAATCCATCTCTTTTGAGCAGGCCAGTTATCTAACTACCAGTGCCTTTTGACATCACATTTTCCAACATGGGGTACGCTTTTGGGTGCACATCTCATTAAGGCACAAGAAGGCTGTGGGACCAAAGAGCCATGTGGACTTAACAGAGATGATATGTGGCTAGGGGTTGGTCACAGTCTAGTATGCTGGCCGTAGCTCTTTCCTGAAGAATTCTAGAAAGGTGGTTTTGTTTGTTTTTGGTTCTGCTGTTTTTAAAGATCTGCCTCTAGAGGAGGAATGAGGAACCTGTGGCCCTCCTGCTATTATTGGGCTACAGGACCCATCACCCTTGACAACTGCCCAAGGTGGTTGAGGCTGATGGCAGCTGAAGTCCAATGACATTTGGAAGGCCACAGGGTCCCCTGCTCAGGGTGTGGTGTGGTGTGAGGAACCATCTCCAAAGGAGTTGGGTGGAGCAGCAGTGAGGGACAGCCAGTCTGCAGTCCTGATTAACCCCAGCGGAGACCTTAATTTGGCCCATGAGATGGTTTTCCTTGCATCATGTCCAACTGCCCCATAAGGTATGAATTGCAACTCCCACCACCCCTAGCCATTGGCCCTGCTTGCTGCGGCTAATGAGATCTGTAGTTCTTCGGCTATGTCTGAAGCAAGGGGAAGAACAAGCAAGTGGTAGGTCCTCTGCATGGAGAAGACAAATGAATGCTATTGGGTGACAGAGAGAAGGCGGAACTATTCAACACCTACTTTGTCTCTGTCTTCACCCAAAAGGAAAGGATGCCCAAAGCTAGTGATAACAGAATAAATGATGCAGGGAGGGAGCTGCAGCCCAATATAGGAAAAGAGGTGGTAAGGGAACACCAGGCTACTTTAAACGAATTCAAATCTCCAGGGCCTGATGAGCTGCACCCAAGGGTACTAAAGGAGATTGCAGGTGTAATCTCAGAGTCTCTGTCTACAATCTTTGAGAATTCTTGGAGAACAGGTGGTGTCCTTGCAGACTGGAAGCAGGCAAATGTTGTCCCCTTCTTCAAAAAGGGGGAAAAAGAAGACACGGGTAACTACTCACCGCTGAGCTTGACATCGATACCAGGAAAGGTCCTAGAACAGAAAATTCAACAATCGGTCTGTGAGCATTTAGAAAAGGATGCTGTGATTATCAAGACCCAGCAGGGGTTTCTCAAAAACAAGTTATGCCTGATGAATCTCATTTCTTTTTTTGATGGAGTTACAAGCTTGGTGGACTAGGGGAATGCTGTGGACATAGTGTATCTTGATTTCAATAAGGCTTTTTACAAAGGCCCCCATGATATTCTTGTGAGGAAGCTGGTAAAATGTGGGCTGGATGAGCTAACTGGTAGGTGGATTTGTAGCTGGTTGACTGACCGAATACAAAGAGTGTTCACTAATGGTTCTCTGTCATCCTGGAAAAAAGTGACAAGTGGGGTGCCACATGGTTCTGTCCTGGGCCCATTGCTGTTCAACATCTTTATAAACGACCTGGATGAAGGAATTGAGAGAATGCTCATCAAATTAGCAGATGACACAAAACTGGGAGGGGTAGCTGATGCCACAGAAGACAGAATCAAAATTTGAAGTGACCGTAACATATTGGAGAACTGGGCACAAGCTAACAAAATGAATTTCAGTAGGGACAAATGTAAGGTTCTGCACTTAGGCAGGAAGAACCAGATGCACAAATATAAGATGGGTGACACCCGGCTCACTAGCAGGACATGTGAAAAGGATCTAGGGGTCTTGGTGGACCACAAGCTGAACATGAGTCAACAGCAAAAAGGCTAATGCTATTCTAGGCTGCATGAATGAAAGTCTAGTGTCCAGATCAAGGGAAGTAATAGTACCACTCTATTCTGTCTTTGCCAGGCCACACCTGGAATACTATGTCCAATTCTGGGCACCATAATTTAAGAAGGATGTTGACTAGCTGGAACTTGTGCAGAGAAGGGCAACCAAGATGATCAAGAGTCTGGAAACTGAGCCGTATGAGGAATTGTTGAATGCGCTGGGTATGCGCTGGAAGAGAGGAGACAGAGGAAATATCATAGCCATCTTCAAATATCAAGGCCTGTCACATTGAAGATACAGTAAGCTTGCTTTCTCCTGCTCTGGAGGGTAGGACTCAAACCAACGGCTTCAAGCTACAAGAAAGGAGAGTCTGACTAAACATCAGGGAAAACTTTCTGACAGTAATAACTGTTCGACAGTGGAACAGTCTCCCTCTGGAGGTTGTGGACTCTCCTTCATCAGAGGTTTTTAAGCAGTGGTTGGATGGCCACCCGTCATGGATGCTTTAGTTGAGATTCCTGCATGGCAGGGGGTTGGACTAGATGACCCTGGGGTACATTCTAACTGTACAATTCTATGATTCTATAAGAGGCCAAAGCTTCCTCACCCTTTCCTTAGATTATATGTGACATTAGGTGTGGGGCAGGGAAAGACATGCCGGCAAAGGAACAATCAACAGCTGAAAAAAGCACTCCTTTGTGGCACCTTGATAAGTGGGACTCACTGACAGCACAGCATGTCCCTCTGATGTTGTATGTTTGCAGGTGAGGTTTGGATTCAGATGTGGTTTGGTTAAGAGGATATATTATTTATGGGTTTTTTTAAAAAAAATTTTTTATTAATTTCCCAATATTTACCCAATATTACCACAGTTTTGCCAATTATAAGGCTATATTATTTATGTTTAATGCTCTAGAGATCCACCTGTGTGGCTGGACATGAAAAAAACAGTTGGCGCCTGTTTTTAAAACCACAAGTCTAACACAGAGAGAGTCCCAGTAGCAGAGTATCATTAGGCAGATTAATGAAGCATAGGATTAGGCTATTAAGCCTTATGTAATACATTTGGCTGTGTGAAGCTGCTGACCCCTATATTTTTCAATAAAATAGACCACAGACTGCAAAGTAAGTTTAAAATGTTTTACTTACAGTTTCTAGATCTCAGACTTACATTTTTGCTTATGCAACAGCAATAAAATAGTGTAGGTAAAAATATTCTTAGAAATATAGCAAAGCAGCCTCAGGCACAGGAGCTAAGCTGAGATATGCCCACCTCTGTTGCTTGCAGCATGAAGACAGAGAAGAACAGGAAATAGGTTTTGCTTCTTCCCTTCATATAGTCACTAGCATTGTCAGCTTTGAATGCAAATCTCCCACACTTTAAAGGTGTATTATGAGCTTGGGGGAGGAGCAGGTGTCCATCAGCATGATGTCATTGGATCCCTTCCAGGCTTGTGATCCTTTAGCCAGTAAGGGATAGAATCTCACGGAAGAGGCTGTGAAACCTGCCCAACCAGTTCTCAGTTTAAGGTCATGGCTTCAGCTGGCCATTTAAAGTGTCTTCATCAGCATCCCCAAAAACAAGGGAAGTTGCAAGAGCAGCAGCTAAGTGATGGTGCTCTCCAGGCTAAAGGGTGGGCCTCCCTCCACCCAACAGCTAATTCCAGTGCCAAATGCTTCATTCATAAGGAAAGAGTGCTGCTAATAGACCTCACAAAGCCCATCCCCACTTCACTGGTGGCAACTCTTCAGAAATTTGTGGAAGAGCCATTTTGGCACCACTGAGCAGCCAGGATGATTGCTTTGACAGGTGGTAGGTCTTCCCAAGAGCAAGCCTTGCTTGATCTATTGATGAAAGCAAGCCTATATACATGCCCCGGGAGTGTTTTTCTGCAACCACCCCAAATGAAAAATAATAATTCTTGTCTCCTTTCCAGCCTTTTTGTTTTTCCTCTAAAGTTGTGTTCCCCGCACCATGGCTCTGTTTTCTCTCCCTTTTCCCTTTTCACAACTAGCTCTGAAACCTCATCTCTGATGAGACCATGTGATGCTTCCCTGGTTTATTTTAGGAGCCGATATGACCTCCAGTTGTGAGAAAAGGAAACAGTGCATTTTATTCTGTCTGGAGCAATAATCTGCTGCACACAGGAATGTCTATAATCTAATCTGAGCCCTTTCAGGCCAGGCAAGATGATCAGATGCTTCCTGTAGCGTGAGGATATGTCTCTTCCTGCCCAGGCCTCCCTAATGCACAGCTTGCAGCAAGAGAGTGTGAGAGGGCAGCCACCCAACGGCTTTTGCAGTGCCCTTTTATCTAGGGCAGGAATTGACTCACCCTGGAGATGTCAACCAACATTGCAGCTTGGAGGGCAGGATTCGAGCCCTCCACTCAACAGAACGAGTAGATGGGAGTGGCCTGGTGAAGACAATGCTGGTGACTCACCTCTGCCACAAAAGCTTGCCAGGGCACTCATTTGCACCCCTGCCCTTCCCCATTCTTCCTGCTCCCTTGTCACCCAAAGCTAGCTTGAATTTCAATCTCACGCCTGCAAAAGCTGCTGCTTGCCTTCTATCACTGTGCCATTGAGAGCGTGCTCACTTATGGTTTACTAGTTGAAGTTAGCCCGTTCAATAACGGGCGCTAGAGGAGGAGGAGGCAGGAGGAGGCAGAACAGCGGCCGCTGGGGGGTGGAGAGGGGCTCCCTTCCCCTTCTTCGTTTTCCCCGGGGGCGGCTGTAGCGGCGGCGGGTAGCGGCGGCGAGGATGGGGCGGCCCTCTGCGTCCGTGCGAGGCAGCGGCGCTGGCGCAACTGACACCACGCGTGTGCCGCCGCTGCCTCACGGACACGCTCCCCTCTCTGCCTACTCCAATCCCTGCATCCATGTGGGACACGGACATGCGCAGTAGCGCAATTCCGTGACACACGGAACGGACGCAGGGACACAGCAACTTTATTATAGAGGATGTGTGTGGTACGGAAGCTGTACTTCTCAGGATAGGATGGGGTTGTGCAGAATTGTTAAGACAGCAGAGAGCATTATTGGCTGCTCACTCGCCACCTTAGAGCAAATTTATACCACCAGGTGCCACAGAAAGGCACTGGACATAGTAGGAGATCCATCACACCCTGGTCACTGTTTCTTCGAGCTCCTGCCATCGGGACAGAGATACAGGACAATGAAGGTGAGAACAAGCCTTCTCAGGAACAGCTTCTTCTCAAGAGTCTTGTAGAGCTTGAGGACAGCCACTCCCTGTCTTTGTCAGACCGCACCTGGAGTACTATGTCCAGTTCTGGGCACCACAATTTAAGGAGGATATTGACAAGCTGGAACGTGTTCAGAGGTAGGCTCTCCTTCATGGGAGGTTTTAAATCAGAGGTTGGATGGCCATCTGTCTTGGATGCTCTAGTTGAGATTCCTGCATTGCAGGGGGTTGGACTAGATGACCCTCAGGGTCCCTTCCGCCTCTACAGTTCAATGATTTTTGACTCAGCTGTGCACATCCCTGAGAGAGCAGCTCCAGTAGTGAGTCTCTAAGGGGCCAAATGTGACACAGCTGTAGCACAGAAATGCTGGAGGCCTCGGTTGATGAGGGTTTTGGAAATCAGCATCTGCACCATGAACTAAGCCCCAAAAGCAAAAGGGAGCTGACACAGACTCCAGATTGCTGCTACATACATACATAGGTAAAGGGACCCCTGACCGTTAGGTCCAGTCACGGTCGACTCTGGGGTTGTGGTGCTCATCTCACTTTATTGGCCGAGGGAGCCGGCGTACAGCTTCCGGGTCATGTAGCCAGCATGACTAAGTCGCTTCTGGTGAACCAGAGCAGTGCACGGAAACGCCGTTTACCTTCCCGCTGGAGCGGTACCTATTTATCTACTTGCACTTCGTGCTTTTGAACTGCTAGGTTGGCAGGAACTGGGACCGAGCAACGGGAGCTCACCCCGTCGTGGGGATTCAAACCGCTGACCTTCTGATCGGCAAGCCCTAGGCTCTGTGGTTTAGACCACAGCGCCACCCGCGTCCCACATACATACATACTGGTACTTTTATTTATATGCCGCTTTCCCACAGTTCAAACCAAGATGCCTTACAAAAGGGGGTGGGGAATACTGTATTTACTTGAATGTAAATAAAAAAAATTGGGGGCCAACTTACATCGTGAAAATTAGGGTGCGCATTAGATTTGATGTTGCATTAAATTCACATAAATACGGTAATTACAACTTAACAAAAGTAGTCATAAACAATAAATAAAACAGCAAAGATACACAACCAAATTGAACAATTTTCACATAAATCATAATAAGATCTAAAGTTAAGACACAAAAGAAAATATCAATGACAGCAACAAGAAACCCTAAATAATACTGCAGCCCCAAAGTCTTCATGTTCCAGAGTGATAAGAACTGAGGTGACTTTGCAGGATAGCTCTTCTTAAATTGTACCTGCTGAAATTCCCTTCATGTGCTGCAGCACATGTGCTGCAGCACCTTATTTATGTTGGTGGCAAGGGAAAATAGGTGTTTGGTTGTTTTTTGTATTTTTGCTTAAAGAGAGAATTCCCTGGATGCCAAGATTCAAGCTTGGTGCAAGTACCCTTTGGGGAGAGAATCCCAGTAGAGATTTAAAACCACAAAATATATGAAGCTATAGGCTATTAGACCTTTAAAATATGTCCTTGTGAGTTCCAAAACTTCCCCCTTCCCTTAGCCTAGAAAAGACCACATGTTCAGTAAGTTAAAAATTGTTTACTTACAAACTCTTCAAAGGTCAGATTCATGTGTTTCCCCATACATCAGACAGAAAACTGAGGCAGAAAAGCTTGGCTTAGTTACAGTGGTGAAAGTTCCCAAATTATTGGCAAAGGAACAGAAGAATGGCTTGTAAGAGCCATGCGGTCTGAGTTTGGAGCAACCAGCTCAGACCTTGTTAAACACTGAGCCTCTCAGGTAGACTAGAGGAACAAAGCCTTGATAACCTATTCCCTCCCAAGGTGTGCTAAGCCTGGTAAGACAACTTACTCTGTGGTCTTAACCCCTTTGTGCATTAATTTGACTTAAGTATGTTGTTTATATGAGGCTAGTTAACCCACAATTTATTTATTTAAAACATTTACAAACTGCTCAATAGTTTAGAAATCTCGTAAGTCGTTCACAACATAAAGACAGTAAGCAAAGTCATTAAGACAAGAAAGTAACATTAGAACAGTAGCATGAAAACATATAAAAACAAATAAAAACAGGCACCCAAGGCATTCACACAAATCAAAGCAGGGACTCAGGACTGTCTTAAGCATATGTGGTGCTGGGGTGCAAAGATCCGTCCGGCGCCCCCCGCCCCCAGTTGCCCAGTCCCAGGAGCGCAGGAGGGCGGAGCATCTCAGCATCTCGCTGGCTCGGTCGCCCCTGAACTCGCGGCGCAGAGGCACCCGCAGAAGAAGAGCCCGCCGTGGCACTCCAACTGACGGGCGGGCTCTTCCCCGGACTCAACTCTTGGGCCCAGGACTCTTGGCCTGGCGCCCCTGAGAGCCCGATGCCCGGGTGCCCTGCACCCCTAGCGCCTATGAGCAAGACGGCCCTGCAGGGGCCAATCATATGGATCAGGGTCCAGGGAAAGCCTGGGCAGAAAATTACATCTTTGCTAGTCATCTAGATCAGGGGTAGGCAACCTAAGGCCCGTTGGCCAGATGCGGCCCAATTGCCTTCTCAATCCGGCCCGCAGACGGTCTGGGAATCAGCATGTTTTTACATGAGTAGAATGTGTCCTTTTATTTAAAATGCATCTCTGGGTTGTTTGTGGGGCCTGCCTGGTGTTTTTACATGAGTAGAATATGTGCTTTTATTTAAAATGCATCTCTGGGTTATTTGTGGGGCTTAGGAATTCGTTCATTCCTCCCCCCCAAATATAGTCCAGCCCACCACATGTTCTGAGGGATGCTGAAAAAGGTTGCTGACCCCTGATCTAGATCTACTGGTGGTTTCTGCTTCATGTAGGGAAGAGGGGGCATTCACAGCACAGGGGCAAGCACAGGAAGTGCCAGTTTTTTGGTTGCCACCCTGTGGCATTCTGTAGGGTGTGATACCCCAAGCAGAATTTCCCAGGTGAGCTATGTGATCTCACATTATTCTACACAGCTCTGTGACTTGCACAGCCGAGCACAGCTGAGCCATCTCACTCACCACCCAGTGAAAAGATGAAAAAATAGTCTTGGCCTGCACTCTTGCATACAAATCTCTAGGGGAGAAATCATAGTTCTGACTGTTCAGTCATTGCATGCTAGGTCCCCCATCACGTCCTGTATGTTGGCCCAGAGCCATCGCTGTCTCCACAGCTGTTCTCATACAGGCCACAAAACCTTTTGGATTATTTGGGATTAACCATGTCGGTGAGACGCCAAATATTGCTGGAGCTGGGGTGAGATGAGTTGGACTTCTGCGAAAAGCCGGCAGTGGCAAGTTGGCTCCCTGACCTGCTGTGGCCATGAGTTCAAATGGCAGATGCAGAGAAAGACCTGAGTATCTCATGCTCCAAATCTGGGATCTGTTCATGTCCCCAAGCACCTTGTTCAGAGCTGGTAACAAATTCCAGGACAACAAGCGCTTTTTGACTGCTCCACACCTGATATTATACATGTAGGGCAGGTGGATGTGATATCCCCATGAACCAAATTTGGCAGGCTGTGGTGGGGGATGGGGCAAGTCTGGCCATTGGCCAGAGGTTCCCCACCCAACATAGATCATGGGTCACCCTTCCCTGAGAGGTCCATATATCCGCCTCATTGAGGGCCTTTGGGAGTAAAAGGAAAACCCCAACTCTTCAGGATTTTTGCTTTTGGCTGCCGTGACTGTTTTGTTATTATTATTTTTTTAGTTATGACGTATATCTTCACGGCTCTGGGCTGCGTGCATGGTCCTCCCCCGAATCTACCCCCATGCTTATCCTCACCACAACCCTGCCAGGTAGGTCAGGCAACTGGCCCAAGAGGTCACCCAGTGAGCTTCATGGCTGAGCAGGGATTTGAATCTGGATCTCTCTGGTCTTCCTCTGACATTTGGCCATGCTCTGGGCTCCTCCAGGCAGCCTGTTTTTATTCAGCACCCATACTTTTTTAAAAAAAAATAATATTAAAAGCTGTAAGTTTTTATTTATATATTTCAAAAATATTCAGTATCCATCCTGATTTGCTTACACAGAGCTTATCCTGTGCTTTTGATCAGTCCTGTCTGTATTGATCCTGGTTTGTTTGCAGGGTAGTTGCAGTATATGAGTGGGACGCGGGTGGCGCTGTGGCCTAAACCACAGAGCCTAGGGCTTGCCGATCAGAAGGTCGGCGGTTCGAATCCCTGCGACGGGGTGAGCTCCTGTTGCTCGGTCCCAGCTCCTGCCAACCTAGCAGTTTGAAAGCATGTCAAAGTGCAAGTAGATAAATAGGTACCGCTCCGGCGGGAAAGTAAACGGCGTTTCCGTGTGCTGCTCTGGTTTGCCAGAAGCAGCTTTGTCATGCTGGCCACATGACCTGGAAGCTGTTCGCCGGCTCCCTAGGCCAATAATGCGAGATGAGCGCCGCAACCCCAGAGTTGTCCGCGACTGGACCTAATGGTTAGGGGTCCCTTTACCTTTACCATACAGTATATGATGTCCTGGTTTGCCTGCGGGGTGTCTGCATGTCTTTCTTTACACCAGTTAAAACCGTACAGTTTCATCTGCTAAGAGTCCTTGAATCAAACGGCAATCCTAGGTGCAATCAATTTGAGTTACGGTAAGTGACTTTTGTGAAAATATTGGGGTTGTAGCTTACTAGTGTTGCGAGAGAGCCTGGTGTTTGTGTGTGCTTGATGGTTGCAGTGCCAAATTTTGCCCAGGAACAAACAGGTTCAAACCTTGATTCAGCCATAAAGCTCCCTGTGCCATTTTTGGTCAGTCATAGGAACATAGGAAGCTGGCCTATACAGCATCAGACCATCAAACTGGGACCTTAAGGTGAAGAGCAGGCAAGGAATGAATGAATAAATGCTTTTTAATATCTATATGAAGCCGCTGGGAGAGATCATCAGGGGGTTTGGGCTGGGTGTTCATCAGTATGCAGATGATACCCAGCTCTACCTCTCTTTTAAATCAGAACCAGTGAAGGCGGTGAAGGTCCTGTGTGAGTGCCTGGAGGCGGTTGGAGGATGGATGGCGGCTAACAGATTGAGGTTGAATCCTGACAAGACAGAAGTACTGTTTTTGGGGGACAGGGTGCGAGCGGGTGTGGGGGACTCCCTGGTCCTGAATGGGGTAACTGTGCCCCTGAAGGACCAGGTGCGCAGCCTGGGAGTCATATTGGACTCACAGCTGTCCATGGAGGCGCAGGTTAATTCTGTGTCCAGGGCGGCTGTCTACCAGCTCCATCTGGTACGCAGACTGAGACCCTACCTGCCCGCAGACTGTCTCACCAGAGTGGTGCATGCTCTGGTTATCTCCCGCTTGGACTACTGCAATGCGCTCTACGTGGGGCTACCTTTGAAGGTGACGCAGAAACTGCAATTAATCCAGAATGCGGCGGCTAGACT
This sequence comes from Darevskia mixta, assembly GCA_034641385.1. Classification (NCBI taxonomy): domain Eukaryota; kingdom Metazoa; phylum Chordata; class Lepidosauria; order Squamata; family Lacertidae; genus Darevskia; species Darevskia mixta. The sequence goes on from JAWWNH010000188.1 coordinate 5,184,983, forward strand.
GGTGACTGGGAGTGGCCGCTGGGACCACATAACACCGGTCCTGAGAGAACTACATTGGCTCCCAGTACGTTTCCGAGCACAATTCAAAGTGTTGGTGCTGACCTTTAAAGCCCTAAACGGCCTCGGTCCTGTATACCTGAAGGAGCGTCTCCACCCCCACCGTTCAGCCCAGACACTGAGATCCAGCGCCGAGGGCCTTCTGGCGGTTCCCTCATTGCGAGAAGCAAAGCTACAGGGAACCAGGCAGAGGGCCTTCTCGGTAGTGGCGCCCGCCCTGTGGAACGCCCTCCCATCAGAAGTCAAAGGTACTAACAACTACCTGACATTTAGAAGATGCCTGAAGACAGCCCTGTTCAGGGAAGTTTTTAATCTGTAACATGTGTATGTATTTTAATGTATGCTGGAAGCCGCCTAGAGTGGCCGGGGAGACCCGGCCAGATGGGCGGGATATAAATAATATATTATTATTATTATTATTATTATTATTATTATTATTATTATTATTATCCTGGGTCTCTTGGTCTAGTCTGGTAGGGACATTCTACTGACTAGCCACCTCCCTGTGTGGGGTCTGGGTGCCTGCAACCCAGGCTGATTCCAAAATGCCAGGGCAAGTGCTGGATGTGGAATGCTCACTCAGCTGCTGCAAAAGGCACGTCATGCGCTTCAGTATGTGCAGTGACATTTTGCAAGCTTTAAAAAAATAATAAAAACAAAAATTCAGGCCCCAGTGCACAATGACTAGGATTCACTCGGACAGAAGCCAGCCACATCACCCGCAGCACAGGGGGCAGAGCTGACTTTTCTACTTGCCAGAGCCCAGGAGAGTCAGAAGAAGGAGAGTACTTCTATTTTAAAATCCCAAAAGAGCATCATCGGAGCAAAGAGGGAGTTGAAGATCTCCCTGTCACTGATGGTCTGTTGCATTATACCACCTGCATCCTTTTTGGAGTTAAGAAATAAAAAGCTCCCAGGATGAGATGGGACTGGAGGGTAGTTTATGGAACTGGGGAGACCCAGCCAGATGGGCGGGGTACAAATAATAAATTATTATTATTATTATTATTATTATTATTATTATTATTATTATTAACATCTCTCCAGTGTAGTGTTCAGATTTATGCTTTGGGATCGGCTATCAACTCCACAAGAGAGGAAAATTTGTGCACACAGAAGGTAGCAGTCTGACTGATTGCAAGACTTTTGCCGTGAACATAAGTGTACAAAGAGCCCTGTTGGATCAGTCTAAAGGCCCATCTGGTTCTGCATCCTGTCCTCACAGTCACCAAGCAGATGTCTCAAGAGGAAGCTCACTTGCAGGACTTGAGTGCAACAACTTGTGGTTCCCAGCAACTGGTGTTTAAAGGCAAACTGCCTCCCACCGTGGAGGTAGAACAGCCATGGTGGCTGGTGGAAGCCTTGTCATCTGTGATGTTGTTAAAAGGGGTCCAGGAAAATTAATCGGAACTACGATGGCAGCACTAGAGGTGGTGCTCCTTGAAATATCAGTTGCTGAAGAAAGTGAGTGGGGAGAGTTGCTGCGCTGCTCGTGTCCTCCTTGCAGACATCTGCTTGGCCACAGCAAGGACTACAGCTGGACTACATGAGCTCTTGTGTTGCGTTCAGTTGCGTGAGTTCAAGAAAAGACAGACCAGAGTTGACCAGCAAACTCTGAGGCAAGGGTGAATTCATTCCCAATTCCGAATCTGAATCTGAATCCCCCCCCCCTCAGCCTTAGGCACCTTTTATTAACCTCATAGAATCATAGAGTTGGAAGAGTCCACAAGGGCCATCCAGTCCAACCCCCTGCCAAGCAGGAAACACCATCAAAGCATTCCTGACAGGTGGCTGTCAAGCTTCTGCTTAAAGACCTCCAAAGAAGGAGACTCCACCACACTCCTTGGCAGCAAATTCCACTGTCGAACAGCTCTTACTGTCAGGAAGTTCTTTCTAATGTTTAGGTGGAATCTTCTTTCTTGTAGTTTGAATCCATTGCTCCGTGTCCTCTTCTCAGGAGCAGCAGAAAACAACTTTTCTCCCTCCTCTATATGACATCCTTTTATATTTTTGAACATGGCTATCATATCACCCCTTAACCTTCTCTTCTCCAGGCTAAACATACCCAGCTCCCTAAGCCGTTCCTCATAAGGCATTGTTTCCAGGCCTTTGACCATTTTGGTTGCCCTCCTCTGGACACGTTCCAACTTGTCAGTATCCTTCTTGAACTGTGGTGCCCAGAACTGGACACAGTATTCCAGGTGAGGTCTGACCAGAGCGGAATACAGTGGTACCTCAAATCATTTCCATCACAGAATTCAAAAGAACCAATGAGAATCTTCCAGCACTCCCCCAAAAATCCCACGTGGGATGGCATCAGGTAAAATCTCATGGGAAAACAGGAAACCCACCACATACCATCACATCAAAGGATTGGATAGATCAAAGGATGGGATAGATGGCCAGAAAACAGGACATGGCAGGAAGGGAAGAGAAAAGCCATAAACAGCAGAGAGAGGCTAACATCCTGGTGGTGTTTACACTCTGACATTTGCTCAGCAATCTCCTCTCTAGGGTTGGGAATCAAAGGACCTAGGATTAACACAGGAATGCCAAGGTACCATTGGGTTTGCTCTTGTGGCAAGACTCTTGCTGTCGTGTGTGTGACTTTCCAAGTTGGAGAAATGGAGAATAGAAAAACCCAGATGAATACAACACTCTTGGTCTGGCCCAGCAGGGCTCTTATGCTGTGAAGCACACAGCATGAGCCCAAAATACATGGCCAGATGGGCGAGGAACCACATGAATCAGCTTCCAACCAAGCTGCCAGCCAGAGCATTGCAACTGCAGAAACGGCTGCCTGTTGGAGTTCCTGTTAGCCTTTCCGCCACTGGGCTGGGTACACACCATGGCCAGATTTGCCAGGGAACTGCCCTCAAAGCGTCAGATCTATTGGCTGAGTGTAACTGGAGGAAGGAAATAAAGTGGCACTAGAAACTGTGAGCCCCCACCTTCGATCCCCCCCCCCAAAAACCCTAAAGAGAGGACAGCTTTCACAAAGACTTAATCTCTCATCATCTATTTTATTATTCTTAGATCAAAGGGTTATGTAACAAGAACAACAAAAAATAATCTCAAGGGATTATGCATTGTAAGGATGCATCATCTTATGTAGCTTAAGGAGAATAATCCCATTATCTTCCCGCCCGCCCCCCAAAACCCCCTCTACAATAAGAAATGCAGGATTGCGTCCAAAGAATTTGAACCCAGCCAGTTTGATGGAGTGCTCCACTAGCTGGCTGGTCCATTCTCCTTTCGTGATAAAACACCTCCAAAATGAACCAGACTGTCACTCGTGTAAGTATGAAAAGGAGCTGAGTTTTTGTCATGTGGACGCACAATCTGCTCTCCAATTGGCTTCAGGAATGGAATCGGAGACCCACGGGTGGATGGAAAGTTTGAGTCCATCACAACGCAGGAAAAAGGCACTGCTAAAGTGCACCTGATCTGTCAAACTGAGCAAGGGTTTCTCTTACAGTGGAAGAGACCCACTATTGGTTTAAAGCAGCTTCTCTCCAAGATGTCTTCTACATGAAGTTCTGGATTTAATGTAGTAGTTTAGGGCAGGTATTTTATTTATAAGCAAGCACACATACCCATGCACCACCATCATCTGAACTTAGCCTTCTCTAATAGCTCAACCTACATGGCAGGTTTGATCCGTTCTTCTGAATAGTTGGGAGCCTTTTGCAACATGCATTGAGAAGAGTGGGCCATTGCACATGGCCAGGATACTGAGACAGTGGCATCCTGTATCTCAGTAATGGAGAGGAGAGGTAGGGATGGCTGGGGGTGGGGAGGGCAGAGGAGCAACAGACAGGGCAACAGGTGCTTGCATCTGATGCCTATATCCAACTCCCCACAGTCCCTCGGGTGCTCTACTGCTGTGCCCTATTACCTTGGTGGTGGGGCTAAATGCCAGGCCAGCATGCAATAAGACCATAGTCATTCATGATATAATTGTGGGTGAGGATTCTGACCTGGCACTTATTGCCAAGTCATGGGTGGGAGATGGGTGGGCTGGATCTTATCCACCTTTGTCCCACGGAATGCTCAGTGTAGCACCAACCCAGGCTACAAGGCCGGGGAGTTGAGGTTGCTGCTTTGGAGTAGGCAGCCTGCATCTGACACTGGGCCTTGGAGACAGGTTGGAGATGCTCTTGGTGTACCACCCAACAGCTACCCAACAGCCTCCCTGACCCAGGTAGTCTTGAACATGGTGTCGGAAGAATCTGGGACAATACTTTTGGGTGACTTCTACATCCACACTGAGGCTGCAGTTGAAATAGCCCAGGATCGTCTGGTGTCCATGGAGACTGTGGGACTGTTTCAGGTTTTCATTGGCCTGATGCCCAGATCAGGACATACCCTTGACTTGAACTTTGCTCCAAATGTGGCGAGGAGTAGTCTGGAAATTGGATGTGGGGTATTTGTCTGTGACTCCGTTGCCATGGTGGGACATTCTGGTGAAGTTTGGACTTACAGCAGCCATTGCCTTCTGCTGGGGTGGGGGGACTGATTAAGATGGCCTGCCCCCAGAAGCCTACTGATCTTGATGGGTTCCTGGACACTCTGGGCAGAGCAGGTGATCCTGCGGAGGGTTTCAACACACAGCGGAATGGTTAGATGTGGAAGACTACTGACATCATCTCTCCTGAACCCTGTGCAGGACCCTGGTGTCCTAGGGAGCTCTACGCAATGACACAGGCTGGACGATGGCAAAGAACTCACCAGATAGAGCACATAAGCACAGCTACCATGTGGCAACAGGGCAGCAAAGAAGCTTATTTGATGGCCTATACAGCATACCAAGTAGCCGTCCAGCACAGCTTTTCCAGGTCATCTGGAATCTGGCCTCACCTCTTGGTGTGGCTGGGCTTCGGAGGCAGCATAGGCCTGCTGTGGCTCTCTGTGTGCGCATTTTGCCGCAGGGCTGTCTTGCCACATTTTGAAGTGAAGCAACACACAATCCCGTCAAAGGAGCCTCACCCCCCATTCTGATAACACCATGAAGTCCAGAGTCTAAAATGACCAAACTGCACCACCGCCTAGACTTGACTTGGGGGGAGGGATTTATCATGAGCAGAGGCGTAGCAAGCCCAGGTGGTACCCGGGGCGGAATTTTTTTGTCACCCCCACCACTTTAATTTTAAAAAAATTAAAAGTGTCACACCCCTCTGATGGTGCCACTATGCGAGGTGTGGGGGTTTTGTGTGTGTGTGTGTGTGTGTGTGTGTGTGTGTGTATTATCTCTTTTTTTCAATAAAGTTAAAATAAAAATAAAAAATAAAAAATGATAAAAAATTAAAAAAATTAAAAAGTGTCACACCCCTCTGATGGTGCCACTATGCGAGGTGTGGGGGTTTTGTGTGTGTGTGTGTGTGTGTGTGTGTATTATCTCTTTTTTTCAATAAAGTTAAAATAAAAATAAAAAATAAAAAATGATAAAAAATTAAAAAAATTAAAAAGTGTCACTCCCTCTGATGGTGCCACTTTGTGAGGTGTGGGGGGTTGTGTGTGTGTCTATTATCTCTTTTTTTCAATGAAGTTAAAATTTTAAAAAAAAAAGAGATTTTTTTTTTAAGTTTGTTTTTTTTTAAAAAAAAGTGTCACCCCTCTCTGGGGTGGAACCCGGGGCGGCCCGCCCCCCGCCCCCCATTGCAACAGAAACAACAATTGAGTGTCACATGCCTTCGGACATGCAAAGCTGATCACAAAAGGGACTACTTGCATGGGCGTAGCCAGCAGCATTTATGTTGGGGGAGGGAACTGAGCTATCTGCAACATGATTGGTCAGTTAGTTAAGCATTTTTATTTATTTACTTGATGGGGGGGCAGCTGCCCCCTGCCTCCATTGGCTATGCCCATGACTTCCTGCAACATTTCAGCACAATCTAATTCACTTCCCAACATAGGAACCAGGTATTGTGGGGGGTGGGCGGGGGAGGGGCTGTAGGTGGAGGCCAAGTTTTGTGCAGATTGTCACTATTTTCTTTTTTCTTTTCTTTTGGGGGGACAGTGGGATTTTCTGGACCTTCGGCTTCATTTCCCTTCTCTCTGGCCCTGACTGAAAGCTGGTCCAGCACTTTATCAAAGAACTCCAGACAGTTTTAGAGCTGGCCGCAGGTTCAGGGGCATCTGCATTGGGAGAGAACCTGCTTTACCTGCAGAAGTTACCCTGGCAGCATCTCCAGGTAGTGCTGGGGAAATGACACTCTGTCCAAAAACCTGGAGCGCCATTGCTGCCCGTCTGTGTAGCCAGCGGTGGCCAAAGTGGTGCTGTCCAGATGTCAATGGACTACAGCTCCCATTGTCCCTGATGGCTGATAGGAACTGTAGTCCAGCAGCATCTGGAGTTCACTCTGTTGACTACCCATGGCGTAGACATCACTGAGTCAGATGGACCATTGGCTTGACTTGGTACGAGGGTGAGGCACCATCCTACATCAGTAACTCTCCTCCACCAGCGGAGGTTGGCTCATTGGAGCAAATGGAAGGCTGCCCCCCCCCCAGCTTGCTCTGCCCTTGGCCAGCTGCCACTTGCCTACAACCCAGGGGAAGGGGCTCCCTCATAAGGCAGAGGACTCTCCTTCGCTGGAGGTTTTTAAGTGGTTGGACGGCCATCTCTCAGGGATGCTTTGGTGTCATTCCTGCATTGCAGGGGGTTAGACTAGATGACCCTTGGGTCCCTTCCAACTCCGCAATTCTATAAGCCAACCCCTTGACAGCTGCCTCTTCCTCGTTAGTCTCAGTGCTGCCCTTGCACAACTCAGCAGGAGGGGGGCCAACTAGGATTAGGGGGCTCTGCCTGCCCTTGGCTCTCTGGCGCCACCTACTGTTGCCTCCCCCACCAGCCCACTCTGTTCCCTATCCCACCCCACGAGATTTCGGGAGCTTTATGCAGTGTAGTCTCTCTATTCAGACTATTCAGGGCTATTCCAGTTTGGACGGAGGAGCGCACCGTCTAAGCGCGGGGGCGATGCTCGCCTGGCCAATATATAAGGGGACCCTATAAAACAGGGGCGTACCCAGGATCAAAACTAGGGGGGGGCAAGCCATGGTCGTTCAGGTTTGCTTTGAACGGACGCTGATAATTTTTGCTTCTAGGGAGGGGGGCAGCTGCCCCCCCCCAGGGTACGCCCATGCTATAAAACAGTGTCTCATTCTCTCTCCAGTTCCTCCCTCCGCTCCGCTTGGAAGCTGCAGCCCGCTCAGGGGAAACACCGAAGTGAGACCACACCGGAACTTCGGAGGGTGGGGGCGAGGCGGAGAGGCCGGCCGAGAAAGAGGAGGGGAAGGGGAATGGGGATTCGAGGGAACAAAAAGCCTGCAAGGAAGATGAATGGGAAGGAGCCCCCAACCCGCGTCCCTCCGCTCTGTTCGTGCCCGAAGGAGAGGCCGCTCCTGCGGAGCTCCTCCAAGCCTCCGGGAGAGAGTGGAGCAACGCGCTCCGCCCAGCAACGCGCCCGGAGACTTGCTCCGATCTCCGACCGACGGAACTAAACTGAACTGCAGCTAGTGAACGAGCCTGCCCTGGCCAAGGCTGCCCCGAGGAGTCCTACAAGAAAGCGGCTGCCACTGTTGCTGCGAGTTCGACGCTGCGCGACTCTTCGGAGACTGACCCCGCGGCAGCGCAAAGCGCGCTTGGGGATCCGCAAGCCGCTGCACCACACAGGGAGCGCCAAGCGGGGCTCCCTCCGGGCGCGCCGGAACTGACGAGGGGGCCCGAGAGGGCTGCGGGAAGCCCTCTCGAGACGCGCCCCGAGCGGGCGCTCGCCCAAGCCCGGCCCCCGCCCGCGGCGCCCACTGTAACCGCCAGCGCTGAGGAGCCCCTCGCCAGCCGGAGAGCCGTGCTGGGAGGCGCTGCCGAGCACGACAAGCCGGTCTGCGGCTCCGCCTACAGCTAGTCTCAGGCGGCCTGCCAGCCAGCCATTCGTGGCCGGGGAAGCGGCCCGGCTTGCACCACGTCGCTGGCGCGGCTAAACCTGAGTCGGAGCTGGCTGGCCCTGGAGCGCAATGCGCGCAGGCAGGACGCGGGCTGCCTCCGCCTGAAGGCTTCTACAACGGCGCCGCTGCTCTGGCAGTACTGCGGCTGCGACGGCGCCGAGCGACCCTTCTGCCAGCTCCTCCAGGCCAACGTGGGCCCTCGGCGGAAAGGATCAAGCGCAGCACGACCACGACGGGCACGAGGACGAGGGGCGCGGGCGGGCGCCCGGCTGGGGCCGTCGGAGGAGCTGTGGAGCGCTGGCGCGGCTCTCTTCGACGGCGTGGCGTTCTGGGCCTCTGGGGCTCTTTTAGGAGCCCTGCTCGGAGCGAAAGGGCCCTGGTTCCTGCATTGGGTGGGTTGGACTAGATGACCTTTGGGTCCCTCCCAACTCTGCAGCCCTGTGAGTCTATGACCCGAAGAGCCTTCCCTCTGCACCGCTGCCCTTCACCCCGCCAGGCTCTGCTCAAAATGGGACGAGGGCAGCGGGCGCTTCACAGGACCCACCCGCCCCTCGAGTTGCTGGCGGCTGCAGGGTGGCGCGTGTTTTCCTTGGCGACCAGGGCGACTTGGATCCAGGGCCAGAACGTTCCCCCATCTGGATGGCCATGAACCCCCCTTAGCTTCCCCGTGAACGTGTGAATGGCCTCAACGCAGTTGTGAATGTAAACGATAAGAATAATATGATTTCGGTTTTCTAAACGAAGAATTAAGTACCTTAAAAAGGTAAAGGTAAAGGTACCCTTGACCATTAGGTCCAGTCGTGGACGACTCTGGGGTTGCGCGCTCATCTCATAGGCCGAGGGAGCCGACGTTTGTCCACAGACAGCTTCCGGGTCATGTGGCCAGCATGACTAAGCCACTTCTGGCGAACCAGAGCAGCGCACAGAAACGCTGTTTACCTTCCCGCCAGAGCGGTTCCTATTTATCTACTTGCACTTTGACGTGCTTTCAAACTGCTAGGTGGGCAGGAGCTGGGACTGAACGGGAGCTCATCCCGTTGCGGGGATTCGAACCGCCGACCTTCTGATCAGCAAGCCCAAGAGGCTCAGTGGTTTAGACCACAGCGCCTTACACGGCACTTCAGCAAAGTAATTCTTCCTTTTGTTACCTCCCACAGATGGTTCCCATTAAGAAGCTGCATCAGTATTTTTAGACACATCAAACAGGCGCAACTTCCCTTAGCCGCAGTGGAGCCACCTTCTTCCCGATGGAGGCTTTTTACCTGTGCCTAAGGAATGGACCCAGGTGGCGCCCCCGCCCCCGCCAGCCTCTTCCTCCTCGGTGTCTGCGACCACGGCTCTGTCATCGTCGTCCGCGGCGGCGCCTCAGCCTCCATCGGGCAGGCCGCCCGGTGGGGCTGAGGCGGCGGCGGCCGGAGGAGGCGGAGACGGCAATGGCGGCGGCGCAGTTTCGCCCGGCCGCCCGAAGTCTCTGCGCTCCAATCCGTGTCCGTGGGGCACATGCGCAGTAGCGCAATCCCATGGACACAGGGACACGACGCAGAGACACTTGGACTTTATTATATAGGATTATTATTATTAAAATTTGTTAGTCACTTTTTGTCTTACCCAAGGCAACTAAGCAATTTCCAACCAACCTTTTCTTGCTGTGAAGTGCAATTCAGTATTTTCCTCAACCCACACAGCCCCTACATTAACTGTTGCTGGGAGAGAGGAGAGCCCCTGAGTATCTGTGCATATGCAGAGTGCTTTGACTTTGCATCTGCATTGATCTGCATCTGCATTGATATCCTCAACCGCCATAGAATCATAGGGTTGTGGTGGATCCTGAGGGTCATCTAGTCCAACCCCTGCAATGCAGGAATCTCAACTAAAGCATGACAGATGGCCATCCAACCTCTGCTTAAAAATCTCCAAGGTCCTACCACAGCTCTAAGGGGAAGTGAGAGCACATTGCTGACCCTGAAGGCAACTGCGGGGAGAAGGTGGTCTTGCACACCCAGCCAAGGTTCTTGTGGAGGAGCAGGGAGGTTATGGCAGGCAGGACTCCTTGTTGCCCCAACAGTGGTCAGCATGGCAAGAACCAATGAGTGATGATACGGGGGCTGATCTTTTCCTCCCTCTCCCTTTAACTGGGTTGGTGCCTTGTAGTCAACTGCTAGCACCAACTGGAGATTATATATATAAGGCTGGTGCTGATGGAAGTTTCTCACCTGGGATGAGCAGCAGTTCTGAGCTGTGGGTGGGTGTGAATGTCTGCTGAGACTGTAGCACGGGAGGAAAGGGCTAAATCCCTCCCACCCCCTGATGTCCCAGTAACCATGTGAGCAAACAGCTGCTATGCATAAACAATTTTCCAAAGGCACGTGGAATGTTAAATGATATCCTTAATGATATCCACATGCAGCCTGGTCCTTAATGCTACTTGACTCTTTTTGTTGTCGTTTAGTTGTGTCCGACTCTTCGTGACCCCATGGACCAGAGCATGCCAGGCACTCCTGTCTTCCACTGCCTCCCGCATTTTGGTCAAACTCATGTTAGTAGATTTGAGAACACTGTCCAACCATCTCGTCCTCTGTCGTCCCCTTTTCCTTGTGCCCTCAATCTTTCCCAACATCAGGGTCTTTTCCAGGGAGTCTTCTCTTCTCATGAGGTGGCCAAAGTATTGGAGTCTCAGCTTCAGGATCTGTCCTTCCAGTGAGCACTCAGGGCTGATTTCCTTCAGAATGGATAGGTTTGCTCTTCTTGCAGTCCATGGGACTCTCAAGAGTCTCCTCCAGCACCAGAATTCAAAAGCATCAATTCTTCAGCTATCAGCCTTCTTTATGGTCCAGCTATCACTTCCATACATCACTACAGTACTTGACTCTTAGCAACAAAATGTTCATGCCTTTGAGGTCATTCTATATACAAAAATATGCATATTAAAATGCTTTTCTGTACATACATCTGAGGTCTGCAGCGATGCAAATTCAGAAAGACAAGATCCCAAATGCTGGCCAGAGTGTCGGTGGCGTCAGATGACTTAAGAAAGGGATGGTTGACATCTTCTCTTGACGACCTTCCAAAGAACTCCCAGATGCAAAAGGGAGGCTTCACTTGCCAACCCATAAATGAATTTAAAGCCAAGAAACTTTACTTAAGACCAAGGAGATTTCCGGACCCCACAGCTCTTGGAGCGCAGCTAAGACTCAGCAGGTTAGCAGTTCAAGAGTAGCACCTGCCATAAAATATCCAGTGACTTGTTCAGTGAGCAGGAAATCGCTTCCAGGCGTTGCTCACCTGTTCACAGTCTTTATAGGCCAGACACCTGAAGTGGGGTCTGCAGGCTGTTTCTGCTGCACTGGAATCCTGGGAGCAGCCTGAGAACTGACAGACTGCATGTGCTTTGCCAGGGTCTTCCACCTGCCTCCATAGGCAGGGGCAGCAAATCCTGGGTTGTGCACAGTGCACCTTGCGGTTGTGATCCAGACACAGAAAGCCTTGCTATCCTGCACTTTGGGGGACCTAGTACTGCTTTCCATACTTGAAGAAAGAAGGGACTGCACTCGGTGCTAGTCTTAATCAGAGCAGATCCATTGAAATTGCATGCTAATTTCAATAGGTCTACTCTATTTCAGTTCTCATGGTGGCAAAGAAAGGGACGATTTAACAGGAACCCCAAAAGCTGGTCTTAGACAAAAACCAGAAACCTCTGGGCTTGAGTTCACACAGTCAAAGCACATAGATTTGTTATTGCCTCGTCTCAAAAAGGATACTGTAGAGTTGGGAAAAGTTCAGCAAAGGGCAGACCCAAACAATCCAAGGGGTGGAATGCTTCCCCCCATGAGGAAAGGCTGCAGCATTTGGGACATTGTAGTTTGGAGAAAAGGCAAGTAAAAGGTGACATGTTTGTAAAGTTAATGTAGGACATGGAGAGATAGGACGAGAGGTTACTGAACCCCTATTGCAGGGGGTTAGACTAGATGACCCTGGGGGGCCCTTCCAGCTCTACCATTCTATGAACCTAGGACCTGCAGGCAAAGCAGTTGCTCTAACCAGTGCGCTGTGGCCCTTCCCTTAAAAATAAACTAAGGTTCTGGTGCTCACTGTTCTTTATTTTCATAAGATGGACGCACCAATGAAAATAGGGGCATCCTAAGGGAAAGCGGGACATTCTGGGATCAAATCAGAAACTGCCATCAGCCCCTGCAAAGATGACCAATGGCAATGGATCAAGAGAGCTGAAGTCCCACAAGTGCCCATAGGGCAGGCAGCTAGGAAAGGCACAAAGCTCAGGGCATTGTGGGCATCCAGAAGGGTGTCTGTGCTGCCAGCAGCCATGGTGGGCCCCTTAGGGCAGTGTTCCCCAGCCTTCGGTCTCCAGCTGTTTTTGGACTACAACTCCCATCATCCCTCGCTAGCAAGACCAGTGGTCAGGGATGATGGGAATTGTAGTCCAAAAACAGCTGGAGGCCCAAGGTTGGGGAACACTGCCTTAGGGTGCCTGTGGGTGGCCCTCTCCTCTTCCTTAGGCTCAGCACTAACCCTGCTAAGGCTCAGGAGGGAGCAGAATGGGACAAAACTAGAATTTGCTCGCTTGACCACCCGCTGCCTCTTTTGTCTGCCCCCCGCCCCTGCCTGCAATGGGCATTGGTCACCAGGTCAGCTTGTTTGCGCATTGGGCAGCTGAGCCCAACACAGGGGAAGGGATGAGTGAATCTGTGAATCCTGATCAGTCTTCCTGCTGCCCTAAGTCCGTGTAGGACCTTAAGGTCCTCAAATAATAACATTTTTGGAGGTCCCGAGCCACAAGGATGCTAGGCGGGCGTCAACTAGGGCCAGGGCCTTCTCAGTACTGGCCCCGACTTGGTGGAACGGTCTGTCACAAGAGACCAGGGCCCTGTGGGATTTGGCATCTTTCCGCAGGGCCTGCAAGACGGAGCTGTTCCGCCTGGCCTTTGGGTTGGTTGCAGTTTAACCCGGATGTTTCATTCCTTTATGGTTTGATTGGTGGGCTACTTAAAAATGAGGCTGCATTTTAAACTTTAAATCATATTTTAATTGTTTTGTATGTTTTGTTGTGATTTTATTGGTGTTAGCCGCTCTGAGCCCGGTCTTGGCTGGGAAGGGCGGGGTATAAATAAAAAATTATTATTATTATTATTATTCTGCACATTTCCATGCATAATTGAAGACTGAAATGGTTAAATGGTACAGTGTTCTTGAAGGGAAACTGCCGGGTGGGAAGAGAACAAGGCCATATGTTGCGTGATAGAAAGGGAGCGAGCGAGCTATGTCACAGGTAAAGAAGCGTTTAGGAGACCTCGGGAGATGGAGGATGCTACAAACCCTGCTGCAGAAGCTTCGGAGAGAACTGCAGGTGTGGCACTTCTGTATCGCTGGTGGTGTAAAATAAGGTAGCAGCCAAGGGGACTAATTGCACAGGACGAAAGGTGTAAACGGCTCACTGGCTAGTGCCGCTGAAATGATGCTTTACGACGGTGTTGAACTAAGGTAGGGTAACACCTCGACCAGCTCCCCTTCCCGCCGGCCGCAGCCCTGGGAGAGATTTCTGCAGAGGATTTCATGCGGGATCATCTTGGCTGTCGCTCTGCTTCCTTTGAGCGAGGCTTCATCAGGCAGCGCGGCGACTCCAGAGCGCAGCCTCGCTTAAAGACCTGGAGGGTCTTGGAAAGCAGCACAAGCCAGATGTTAAGGGGGAGGGAATGCCCACCCTAGCCTTCAAGGGGGGTGGGGAAAGGAGGAGGAGAGCGGAAGGGAGACAAATCAAAAAGCTCCTCCGACCCAAACCATGGCAGTGGGGGGTGGGGGGGCTCCATCATCTGTGGCTAAGACGAGCCGGGTCTTGGCAAGGTTCTCCCAGAGCTCTATTAATAGCCTCCTGCAACCGCCCTGGGAGCACAGAAGGCAGATGGGCCTGGCTGCCTCTTCGCTACAGCAGCCTTTGTGGGCGCAGCCAAGGCAAAACAAAGGCCTTTCTGTCTCTCCCCGCTGCCCCCGTGTGGGGAAAGGGCCTCACAGCTTTTGTGTGTAGAAGGTCCCGGCGTTCATCTCCAGGGAGGGCGGGGTGAGACACCCCCCACACTCTGCTGCCTGGAATACTGGGCAGCAGCTGCCACTCAGTGCAGACAATACTTTGAAAAGGATCTAGGAGTCTTGGTAGACCACAAACTTGACATGAGTCAACAGTGTGATGCAGCAGCTAAAAAAGCCAATGCAATTCTGGGCTGCATCAATAGGAGTATAGCATCTAGATCAAGGGAAGGAATAGTAGCACTGTATTCCGCTCTGGTCAGACCTCACCTGGAATACTGTGTCCAGTTCTGGGCACCACAGTTCAAGAAGGATACTGACAAGCTGGAACGTGTCCAGAGGAGGGCAACCAAAATGTCAAAGGCCTGGAAATGATGCCTTATGAGGAACGGCTTAGGGAGCTGGGTATGTTTAGCCTGGAGAAGAGAAGGTTAAGGGGTGATATGATAGCCATGTTCAAATATATAAAAGGATGTCATATAGAGGAGGGAGAAAGGTTGTTTTCTGCTGCTCCAGAGAAGCGGACACGGAGCAATGGATTCAAACTACAAGAAAGAAGATTCCACCTAAACATTAGGAAGAATTTCCTGACAGTAAGAGCTGTTCGACAGTGGAATTTGCTGCCAAGGAGTGTGGTGGAGTCTCCGTCTTTGGAGGTCTTTAAGCAGAGGCTTGACAGCCACCTGTCAGGAATGCTTTGATGGTGTTTCCTGCTTGGCAGGGGGTTGGACTGGATGGCCCTTGGGGTCTCTTCCAACTCTATGATTCTATGATTCTATACTGAGCTAGACAGACTCATTGTCTGACTCCATGAAGGCAGCTTCCTATACTCAGTTTCTTTTACAAGCCCCCTCCCTTTCTCCCCACCAGCAATAAAACACTGTGGGGCGTCCCAGTTAGTAGATAATGTAACCACAGCAGTTTCCTTCCTCTTGGGGGGGGGGGGTAAGTCTAATCAAGCTCTTTCACTCAACAGAATAACTCCCTCCCCTCCCATGACCTGTGCTTAACAAAATTGGTGGAATAAGCACATCTCTCTCGAGGGCATGAAGTAGAAAGCAGTTTATAGGTGAAGACAGTAAAGTGCTCAGTGTGAGCCCTGCTCTTCCCCCTACCAGAGAACCGAAAACCCCTATCATTATAGCAAAGACCCTCCCCATACAATCAGACCCTCGAAAGCCTCCCTCTTGATTCCATGCTCTGCATCTCCTGAGAGGGGCATGTCGATGCCCTGAGCTTAATTCCTGTACATTGAAACGCTTGGAAGAGCCTCCGCTTGCACTTAACGCTGCTCAACAAAATTACAATTTGCAGTATATAAATTAATTACACTATACAAATAACCTCGCGCTTAACAAAGAATGCTCCCTCCCTCCGTGTGTGTGTGTGTGTGTGTGTGTGTGTGTGTGTGCAAAGCCCAAACCCAATTCCATGCCAACAGCCACCGCGAATCTTCAATGCATAAACTGTGTCCAGGCAAGAGGACTGTCTGTTGTTCATGGGAGTCGAGGGGCAGAATCCATTGGGCACCATCCGGGCAACTACTGCAAGGTACAGGCTGCAGAAGAGAAAACACAAGAGAGGCTGACTAGCATCAAAATAAATTCACATCTTTGTTTGAAAATGAAAATCCCTACTTTCAAGGGCCACACTCCCTTCTGGGCAACCTTTTAGAGGCCGCATGTCAGTGGTGGGCAGAGCCAGGGGGGAAAGCAAGTTTCCCCAGAGAAGGAAGGGGCCTGAGTTCAGGGGCACATTCTAGCCAGGTGCAAAGCAGGGCCAGGGAGGCTGTGGCTCGGGAGAGTCCCTGAGGGCCAGACGGGGAGGCTTGGAGGGCCACATCCAACTCCTGGGCCTGAGGCTCCCCGCTGTTGCACCAGAAGTGGGCAGTATAATTTGAGGCAATATTTTAACTATTATTTTATCATTAGTTTAATAAGTGATAAATGATTATTTCGAGAACAGCTCTGTATGTGGAAAGCTGCTCTGCTCAGGGCCAAATGGATCTCCCTGACATACAGGTAAACTCGAAAAATTAGAATATCGTAGAAAGGGTAATTTCTTTCAGTAATTCAACTTAAAAGGTGAAACTAATATATGAGATAGACTCATGACATGCCAAGCGAGATATGTCAAGCCTTTATTTGTTATAATTGTGATTATTATGGTGTACAGTTGATGAGAACCCCAACTTAACAATTTCAACTTTGGGGTGCTCATCAGCTGTACGCCATAATCATCACAATTGTAACAAATAAAGCCTTGACATATCTCGCTTTGCATGTCATGAGTCTATCTCATATATTAAACTCCAGTAGCTAATGAAAACAGTTGCTTACATAAATGGACTTGTCCACGATATTCTAATTTTTCGAGTTTCACCTGTACTTGCTTTCCTGCAAGGAGAAGGTTTTTTTCCTCCTCCTCCTCGTCCCTTTGCTCCCTCCTTGAAACACAGCACATCTGGGGGAGCCTGGCTGCAACTCACAGAAGGTGGGAGCACTGAGGGAGGAATGGGTACGGAACGGAGTGTCACGCACAAGGGCACGGCTGACTCTCACAACAATATTTTGAAGCAGGCTTCCCTTGTAAGTCTGTATTAGCTACCTACCACCAACACCCCGGCCAAGAAAGCAATGGGACTGTAAGCCCTGCTCAGTGTAGACCCACTGAAATCAATGGTCCTAAGTTGAGTCCACTCTGAGTAGGACTGGCACTGAATACTGCCCATGGTGACCAAACCAAAAACAAATATACAGGGAAGGCTGCTGTAGAGGAAGGGGAAAGTAGCAATGGCAGAGGTGGAAGGGGCACCCAGAGTCATCTAGTCCAACCCCCTGCGATGCAGGATGCAAATGTCTTTATGCGATAAACTGTTATAGGGAATGAACTAGAGAAGTCCGCCTGGTGTGTGTGTGTGTGTGTGTGTGTGTGTGTGTGTGTGTTTGTGAAACTGACACGCAGCCACTTGAGTGAGGGGACACAACTAAGCCCAGGAAGCCCATTCACAAGCTCAGGCCGGGACTCTGGCCAGACGCAGGTGCTGCCGCCTGCCGGGACTCCCGTCTACCTCATTTGACGTCTCCCAGGCTCAGGAGCTTACGGCAAGCAAAGATGAAGGATTAAAACGATAAACCGCCCCCATCCCCATCATAAAACGCGCCCTCTGAGCCTCTGGGGAGATTTCCGTGTCAAACGTGAGGCTGAGTGTTTCTGCCCCCACCCCCCAAACTAAAATACATTTTGCTTTAATAAAAACAATTTTAAAAAGCAAATCCCCACTACTGCTGCTTGCCTAGCATGGTGGCTGCTCCTGGGGAAAGCATTTCCCCTCTCCTCCTTTCCCCCCCTCAAAGGATTGTCTCTCTGGGTCCTTCTGGACACCTTCCTGCCTCCCCCCCTCCCCGCTGCCCTGGGCAAAGCAGAGTAAGACCTCCCCCCCATTCATTTAGCATGCAAATGCCTGGGTGGACAGACACGGCCCCTGCTCCCAGGCTTTATGGTTTCCAGGCCATTTGGCAGAGAGAAGAAAAGGCCTCTTTGCCCCTTCCTCCCCTGGGGAAGTCGAAGGCTCCTGAGGCCCAGCTGCGGGAGAGAAAGTGGGGGGAGAGAGGACCCACAGGGCAGTTAATTCCAATTAGCCAGCCAAGCTCAAATGGGGGAGAGGGGAGCGGCCACTTGCAGACCCCTCCCAAACTGGAAAAAGACACACACAAAGGTCTCCTGCCTCCATGGGAAGGAGGAACTATGTGCCCCCCCTCCAGAAACCTCACAGACAACCCTGCTGTGTCTGATCCCCCCCCAAAATGAGGATTTTGTTCCACTCCACTTAGCACAGCAGATCACTGAAACGGGGGCTCTGCCATTCCTATAGTTTTTGTCTATATAGTAACACACATACACCCCTCCCACAACCCCCACCATCAACCCAGATCCCCCACAACCCGCCCACCCTACACTCCCTCCCCACACACCCAGCCCCCCTGCAATGGAACAATTAGTCCTGCTTACTGGGGCAACCCTTGCTTTCATCTTATGAAATCTGCAGACTCAACCCTCAACTGAGACATAAGTGAAATAAAAGTATCGTTTGCACACCTGCACGAGGCAACTTGACCCCATTCCCTTCTACGCAAAACAGCGCATGTGCGCATGTGCAAACTGTTCACCGCAGATGACCTGCAGCAGCAGGGATTGGGGAACTTTCATTTTCCAAAACCGGCCTGCAGATTCGCGTGGGAGGGCAGGCAGCCAGGTGGCAGGCAGAGCCAGAACCCGAAAGTGGGGAGACTGTGCTGGGCTGCAGGATTGCAGCTCTGTGCCTCTCTGGGCTCTCCCAGATTACCTGCTCAGCGGAGACCATTTGGATGAAGGGCACAATGCCCCGCCACTCTCGGTCAGCCTACACCCGCCTCTTTTCTTACTTTCCAACTAGCCCAGGTACGTGGCCATGCCAATCAGCTTCCTCCTTAGTCTCAGTGGCCTACTATCCAGGATGTTTCACTTGTGATTCCTACATTTGGGGGGGGGGGTTGGCTTCCAATGCTACAACTCTATGAGTGCTGCCCCTTGTAGACTCAAAGCTAGAATTAGCCAGCTCCACGCGGGTGGCGTTGTGGGTTAAACCACAGAGCCTAGGGCTTGCCGATCAGAAGGTCGGCGGTTCAAATCCCTGTGACGGGGTGAGTTCCCTTTGCTCGGTCCCTGCTCCTGCCAACCTAGCAGTTCAAAAGCACGTCAAAGTGCAAGTAGATAAATAGGTACCACTCCGGCGGGAAGGTAAATGGCATTTCTGTGCGCTGCTCTGGTTCGCCAGAAGCGGCTTTGTCATGCTGGCCACATGACCCGGAAGCTGGATGCCGGCTCCCTCGGCCAGTAATGCGAGATGAGCACCGCAACCCCAGAGTCGTCCGTGACTGGACCTAGTGGTCAGGGGTCCCTTTACCTTTACTCTGGCTCCACCTGCTGGTGGCCTCCCTGCCTTTTGCCCAGCAAGTCCCAGGCCTGCTCAGCCCAGCATTCACCCCGATTTGCTTGCACAAATCTCCCAGGGAGGCGAGATGATGCCTGGCCTTTACTGAGCCTTCGTTCTGGCTTGCTTTTGGGAACAGCTACATGGAAATGAAAATTTGTCCTGCATTAAAGAATGCAAGAAGAGCCCTGCAGCTGGATCTGGCCCAGCATCCTGTTCTCACAGGGGTCGGCCAGATGCCTGTGGGGGGGGGGGCACAAGCAGGATCTGAGCACAAGGGCAACTTTCCTCTCCTGCAGTTTCCAATAATTGGTATTCAGAAGCGTTTCCTGCCTCTGTCCAGCAGGAGGCAGAACAAAGCCGTCAGGGTTAGTAGCCATAGATGGTCACTTTCTCTTTTTAAAGTATAAATATCTGTTCAGAAATGCTTTGGGAGGCAATAATTTTATGATAACCCTGAGGAATAGCTCAGTCGGTGAAGCACGAGACTCCTAATCCCAGGGTCGTGGGTTTGAGCCCCACATTGAGTGAAAGATTCCTGCACTGCAGGGGGTTGGACTAGATGACCCTTGGGGGACCCACAGTTCTGTGAGTCTATGGATAAAGAACGCCAACAGAACCCAGCCAAGACTTGGTAAGGAAGAGAACGGGCACTCACAGCTTCTCACAGAGTCCAGCATCCCCTCCTTGCCAATGGCTTCAGCTTCCCATTGCGACTCCTTCATCTGGAGGAAAAGGAGAAGGAAGAGATGGAGAGGAGGGAGGCGGGTCGCCTCCTCTGATCTCCATGAGGGCGCAAGAGGAGCCTGGCTGGATCAGAGCAAGAGCCCATCTAAGACCAGGATCATTTTTTCCATCGAGGCCTCTGGGATGCCCATGAGGAGAATAGGAAGGCAACAGCCCTCCCCCACTGGAGTACCACACACACACACACACACACACACACACACACACACACACACAGCAACTAGCATTCAGAGGTAGGCTGCTTCTGCATATGGAAGCTCCACTTAGACAGCAGGGCTAGAGGAAGAATCCTGCTGGGTGAGACCCCCAAAGTCCACGGGGGCCACTTTTCTGCCCCATGCAGCAGCCAGCACAATGAGCCAGGAAGCCGGCAAGATTTTATTTATTTAAAGTATTTCAAAAGGACCTGCATATTCTTGAAGAAGGATGTGAAGGCAACAGTGCTTTCCTGCTCCTAATCCAGGCATCCCCAAACTTCGGCCCTCCAGATGTTTTGGACTACAATTCCCATCATCCCTGACCACTGGTCCTGTTAGCTAGGGATCATGGGAGTTGTAGGCCAAAACATCTGGAGGGCCGCAGTTTGGGGGTGCCTGCCTCCTTCCTCCTTCCAGAGCTGTCAGCCAATGGCCTGCTGCCTCTGAACGTGCAAATGAATGGGCTCCGGAATTGCATCTCCAGAAGGGGGCAGGTAGGGGGCAGGTAGCCCTCTAGGGACACCCACCTCCCACCAGCCCTAGCTAACAAGGCGAATGTATGGGGTTGTGGGAGTCTGGCAGTGCCTGGAGGGCCCCACAGACCCCCCGCTCCAGGCCAAGAAGGGGGCTTCCAAGGAGGCCCTTCTTGCAAAGGCAATGAGCTTCTCTGGGAAGCGAGCCCAGGGACCAAGCACATGGCAGGCAGGAACGGAGCCCCAAAGGCCACCTTGCTCCCACAGCACGGATTCTGCAAAGGATGCTTTAGTTGAGATTCCGGCATTGGGCTAGATGAGCCTGGGAGGGGCCTTCCAACTCCATGGGACTCAAGAGCCTACAATGTCTCAACCAATCTTCAGAAAATATTCTCTTTGCTTTGAGGCTGGATTTAAAAAAAAATAAAAAAGTAAGCAATGTATAAATCTTATGAGGGACGCGGGTGGCGCTGTGGTCTAAACCACAGAGCCTAGGGTTTGCCGATCAGAAGGTTGGCGGTTCGAATCTCCGCGACGGGGTGAGCTCCCGTTGCTCGGTCCCTGCTCCTGCCAACCTAGCAGTTCGAAAGCACGTCAAAGTGCAAGTAGATAAATAGGTACCGCTGCAGCGGGAAGGTAAACGGCGTTTCCATGCGCTGCTCTGGTTCGCCAGAAGCGACTTAGTCATGCTGGCCACATGACCCGGAAGCTGTACGCTGGCTCCCTCGGCCAATAAAGCGAGATGAGCGCCACAACCCCAGAGTTGTCTGTGACTGGACCTAATGGTCAGGGGTCCCTTTACCTTTATAAATCTTATGAAATAATAAATAAACCACCCAAATCTATTTTTTCATGCCCTGACCCAGCCAAGGCTCCTCTGCCAGCCCCGTGATGCCCAGGCATGCCCTCATTGCAGCCCCCACAGAACGCAAAGTGCCCTCCTGTACCTTGATCTGCTCTTTCAGGTATTCCGCTCGGCCCATCAGTGTCTGGATCTGCAAACAGTCATTCACTCGGTCAGATTAGGAGGAAAGAAGGAGCCCCAGTTCATAGCAGGGTCATGCCGTGTGACCACACAGAGGCTGAGCAGGCCGGAGTCCGGCAGCACCTGGATGGCAAACCACATGGAAACCCTCCTGCATGGCACCTCGAATCCCACGGAAGAAAAGGTGGGGCACCAGACATACAACAATTCCCTCTATTTCTTGCTATGAAGATTATATGGTAAAATATTGCTCAAAATCTAATAGACTATCCTGCCTTGATTGAGAGATATGAAATAAATAAGATTAAAAAATTCAGAAATGAATCAAGTGAATTACTATATGAATTAACATAAAAGGAAATATGGAATGCAGGAGTATGATTATAATGCTTTTTCTTTGTGGAAGTCAAATTGGTGACGGAAGGAAGTCAGAGGGGTGTGGTGATGGGGTTTTGGTGGCGGGATGAAGGAAAATTTATGTAAAGAAAATTATATTGTGATGTAACATAATGCATGAGTTTGATATGTGAAAAGCAATGTAATAATGGTAAGATTGTAAATAAAGCTTTAAAAAAGAACAACAACAATTCCCTCTACTTCCAATGTCCACGCTGTGAGTGCCAGTCATTTACACAGCCAAACTGGCACTAATCTCAAGGAGCTGTGGCTGCAGCCTTCCCCAAGGCTTGCAGAAGTACAAAAGTGGGGCAAAAATGCCCTGACGGTGGGGAACCCCCCAAAACCCCCAACAGGGGGCTCAGAAGTGACAGATTGCTGACTGAAGCTTGCAGGGAGTAGAATGGAGTGGCTAGAATCTCGGACCGGGAGTGTCCCACACTGCAACATTTTGCTGCAGGTCCGCAACAGCTGAACCACGTCAATTCTGCCGCCTGCACCCTTTAGTGCCCCCCGCAGGGCACCCTGGCTCCCCAAATGCATCCTGTAGGGCTCCCCCATCCTCCCACCCCCGCCTCTAAATAACAGCAGCAGCAAAGGGACCAAGCATCGATCCAGGGACCAGGTGGATACAGACCTCAGCATGCAGCAACTCCCGTCTCCTTCCCGCAGGCTCAGCTGGAGGCAGGAAGGAAAGAAAACCATATAATATGATTTATGCTGTAACTGTGATGTTTAGCATATTTTTGTTAATGGTGTTTTATGGATTGTAGTTGCTTTGCTGAATGGAAAGTGGCGGAGAAGTGCAATCAATCAATCAATCAATCAATCCTGGAAGGTGGGGTTAGACTGCATACACAGAGGAGACCTTACACAGCCCTCTCTGGCTTAGGCCATGTAGCCTCGCCTAGAGATCTCTGGGAGAGGCCCTTCTCTCGCCACCCCCCAGGCCCGCTTGGTGGGGACGTGGGAAAGGGCCTTCTTGGTGGTGGCTGCTTCCAGACAACGTTGAAACTCCCTCCCTAGAGGAGCCGGACTGGCTCCCTCCTTGATGTCCTCCCGCCAGCAGCTGAAAATAGTTTTATTCATGCAGGCTTTGGGGAATGGAATCCTTTTTCTTAAAGGAAAGGGCTTTTACTAGAGCAGGGTTGTTTTTGCAACCTGTATTACACCCCCAGGGACGCGGGTGGCACTGTGGTCTAAACCACAGAGCCTAGGGCTTGCTGATCAGAAGGTCGGCGGTTCGAATCCCCGCGACGGCGTGAGCTCCCATTGCTCGGTCCCAGCTCCTGCCCACCTAGCAGTTCGAAAGCACGTCAAAGTGCAAGTAGATAAATAGGTACCGCTCCAGCGGGAAGATAAACAGCGTTTCCGTACACTGCTCTGGTTCGCCAGAAGCGGCTTTGTCATGCTGGCCACATGACCCGGAAGCTGTATGCCGGCTCCCTCGGCCAGTAAAGCGAGATGAGCACCGTAACCCCAGAGTCGTCCGCGACTGGACCTAATGGTCAGGGGTCCCTTTACCTTTATTACACCCCATTAAGCCCCCACCCCCACAAGCTGCCCCCCCTTACCAGCTAACATGAGCAGCAGCTCCCCCAGGCTCTGCTGGTAGAGATCAAGGGTTTCGCCGTCATCTTTGCCCTCCTCCTCCTGGAAGAGAGACACAGAGCAGGTCCGTCAGGCCTCAGGGCTCAAAAAGGAGCAAACGGCCATCTTCCCACCAACGAACATAACGCAAGAACATAAAAAGAGCCTGCTGGATCAGGTCAGTGGGGGCCCATGTATTCCAGCACCCTGCTCTCGCCATGGTCAGCCAGATTGTGGGGTTCATGTAGGATTGTGTTTAAGGAAAAGATGTCTTTCTCTGTTCAATGTGCGAGTGAGCAACATCATTCCGATGTCCGTTTGGATTGTGTGAGTGTGACGTTCCTTGCTGGTCCAGAAAAGCATGTTCTCCTGACCAATCTTACAGGACACAAAATTGGCAAGAAGTTGGCTACTGCTGTTTCCATAACTCTAGGATGGGAGAGTCACGTCTCTCTCTTTAAAATTAGCATTTGCTGTACCAGATGTTACAACTGACTAGCAAAAATGTTTCTTAGGTGTGTTCCTTTGATACTCATAGTATCTTTTCCCCTTGAAGTAAATCTTAGAGCCCTGGTGTAATTACCGGCAGGCCAAATGGCAAAGGATGTTTGCCAAGGATGTTTATTTCCTTTTCCCTCTTCCTAATCTGTCCTTTCATGTACTTGAGCTTTGGAATGCAGATAGATACTAGAACAGGGAAGGTAGGGGAAGTAGACCTGCAACTTCAAAGGGTCTTTGTTCTGACTTTGTTCCCACGTGGAATTTTTGGGGAACCGTTGGATGATTCTCATTGGTTCTTTTGAATTCTGTGACAAGATGCTTTGTGTTAATAAAAAGAGCCTGAGGCTGGAGTGCGGGATAGATAGATGCACTTATGACTCAGAGCTTTTGCAGGTCAAACCTCTGTGTCAGTCTTTATTTTGAACTCATGAAAACTCTGCGCAACGCAGTGTGACGTAACACCAGATGTCTGTGGGAAACGCGCAAGCAGCCCTCTCCCCTCCTGTGGGTTCCAGCCACTGAGGCTCAGAAGCATCGCTGCCTCTGACCGTGGAGACCACTGTGGCTAGCAGCCATCAATAGCCCTCTCCTCCATGCCGCCCCTCCGCAAGGACAGGTATACTCCCTTGCCTCCAGGGACGGGGGAGGCAATGCAAAGTTAGACTCCGGCTAGAGTTAGAGTCCCCCATTGGCAAATCAGCAACTCTCTGCTCCCCCCTGGTGACTGACCTTGGCAACAGCGGCCGACGCCACCTCCAGAGCAGCATAGAGGCGAGGCTTATCCCTGGACATCTCTGCGGAAAAAATAAATTAAATTAAAAGGAGTGTGACCCAGCATATGCGAGGCCAAGCGGTATCCAGATGCGACAAAGCAAGGTGGTAGAGCCCTGTGAGGACAGAGCAGGCTGTACCACTTCGGGCTGCAAGCAGAGGAGAGGGCGGCACTTTCAAAACTTCTGCAAGTCACAACGGCCCCTCAAACGCACCTGAGTGCAAGTAAAAAACCTAACAGGGAGAGGTTCCAGTCCAGGTGCCTGCTCACTGGTGTGGCCCTGGTTCCCTACACTACTTCATATTTCAAAGAAAATCTCTAAGTAGTTTGCAACACGGTTAAGCCGCAGGTTGCCTCAACTTGCCCATCTGTAAAATGAGACCAGCAGCTGTGCGTCCTACAGGAAGCATGAGACCAGGGCTGGAAGTGCCTGGCAAGTGAGAGTGTAACAAGAGGAGATAAGCAAACAACTCAATGAGCGCATGCAGTTAAGAGACTGGGAAGGGAAGGCTTCTTAGGTGTTAGAAACAGCAGCAAAATATGCTGGTTTTGCTTGGAAAGGAAATTGCTGGTGGCCATAGCATGGGTGGGGCTCTGCTACTACAGCATATATATGTAAAGACAAAAGGCGTTCACAGACTGACTTTGGACAGCATTCCCTAGTAGCCCATAAAACTTTCATAGACGAGAGCACAGGAATGGGAGAACTACGCCCTGCCCAACTCCCATCAGCCCCGCCAGCATGAACAATGATCAGGGATGATGGGAGTTGGAGTCTAGAAACATATCTGGAAGTCACAGAGTCCTCTTCCTTGCCTTAGCCCCAATCCCAGCTACCTACTGCTGAATTTACTACTTATTTCCGCTTAACTTCGCCTCCATCTCGCTCCCCACAACTTTGGTTGTCTTCCCCATGCTGAATTTTAAACTGCAAGCTCCATGGGGGGGGGAGGGAATTTGCTCTTTTTTTTACATGTGATGCACACGTGTGGCATTATCGTCACATGTAGCAGGTGAGGGAACCTTTGGCCTTCCAGATGTTGTTGAGCTATAACTCTAATCATCCCTGGCGGTGCCTGGCTGCAGCTGACAGGAGTTGCAGCTCAGCAACATTTGCAGGGCCAAAGGTTCCCTGCACCTGATATCTACCGATAGCGACCTCAATTTTTTTCCACTGCTAGCTCTTATCAGCTGAAACAACAGCAGCTGTGCCAAGGAGGGGGAACCGGCAGGCTGGTGGGAATCCTCAGATTCCTGCAGGAGTATATAAAAAAAACCTTTGGGAAAAGGAAACCCCATTAACAGCCCAGTGGGGACCGAATATGTTCAGTGGACACAAAATATTGACTTGGGGTCGGAGAGAGAAAAATTGGCTGCAGGAGGAACAGAATGGAGGACAAGGCTGAGGACCGGGAACAGGAACACTCTGCAGGGCAACATTTTAGGCAGCTGCCTTATGCCGAGTCTGACCATTGCTCCATCCAGTTCAGTATTATCTACTGACCAGCAGCAATGACTCTCCAGGACTTCAGGCACTGACTTGCCATTGAGCCATAGCTGTCAACTGTCGGATTTGAAAATAAGGGATTTTTTCAAACTTTCGGATTTGAAAATAAGGGATGCCGCGAGGGCAGTGCAATGGCACCAAGTAGCCTCGCCACCCTGTGCTCCAGAGGCTGCGCGCGAACGGGTGATCGAAAGAGCGAGCGCATAGACGGCAGGCAGGCTGGCTGTCTGGTTGGGCGTGAGGGTCTGGCTGCACAAGGCATGCAAGCTCCGCCCCCAGTCAGTCTCAGATTCCTTATTGGCAGCCGAGCAACGCAGCTGAGGAGCCTCCCTGGCCGGCAGGGAGGGAGAGGAGCTGCTTCCTTTGAAATCCGGGAAATTTAAGGGATATCAGCAATCCGGGATAGCAGCGGGAAACGGCATTGGAATAAGGGAGTTTCCCACAAAAAAAAGGGAGGGTTGACAGCTATGACCCAAATTCCTTAAAGCCCAGAAGCAGCTTTGGGAAGTAGGAGGACTTTCCCTAGACCCACAGCTAAACAGCTCCAAGTGATCCTCTTCTCCCACCCGGCAATTGCGCCTAGGCATCGCATGGGTGTTTTGGCAACTCTTAATGTCAGTCTCTGATGGCCACAGCACTGCCCACAGGCAGAGTCTCCCAAGGAGACATGGCACCCAAGGGTGTAGCACGAAAAGCCTCCACAAGCAACAGGAAATGATGAAAGTGAGCCTGGGGGGGGGGGGAGCTTACAGAGAACTCCCACCACTGCTCTCAGGCAGCCTTCTCCTCCCACCAGGCCTCAGTCTGATGGGAATTGCACTCCAAGGCAGTTTCCCGCAAAAAAAGGGAGGGTTGACAGCTATGCATTGAGCTATAGGGCCTTTTGGTTTGACTCCCTATTTCCTAACAAAAACATGTTGCAAAGTGCAGAGTGCTCTTGGCTGCTGTTCTCAAAAAGAAGACCCCGCCCCCTGTGCCCCACTCGGCCCTCTGCTCTGGAAATTACCTTTCAGTATGTCCCTGGCAGGGCAGCCCTGCTGAAGGAGGGCCTTGTTGTTGGAAGCAACCAGTGCTTTGAGCTGCTCAGCGCGGGAAATGTATTCGCTCACCTAGGCACAAGGAAACAACACGACACCGTCATGAAATTTCATTCTCGGAGGTGCGAGAGAAAAGCAGGCGCTGCCAGGGCCTTCTTGCTTGTGGCACCAGCCCTGCGGCTCCCAGCCACGAAGGCTATCTTCTACCTCCACTGTCCAAGGCAGCCTGCTCCTGGGGGCCAGTTGCTGGGAGCCACAAGCAGGGAGAGGTGCTGCTGGGCTCAGGTCCAGAGCTTCTGGCAGGCCACGGCAAGAAGAGGATGCTGGACTAAATGGGCCACTGGCCGGATCCAGCATAAGGGCTGTGTTTACGTTCTGTTGGTGTGACGTCTCAGGAAGGCCTGCAAGCCTTGACATGGATTCCAAGGCACCAGACTAAATTCCGGCTCTTCTGAGCAGCCCTTGGGCTAAGTCGATCAAACCGAGAACAAATCTCCGCCTGTCATGGGCTCTGCCTACCGTTGACCGCCCAGCCTTCTGCCCAATGAGCACCAGTCGCCACTGCTCTGCTCCCTCATTGGCTGAACCCTGGCCCATGACCTCATGCACCCACCAATATTTACAGTTCGGCCCAAGGGTCCCCCAATTCACGGCTTTTCTACTGGTTGAAAAGGAGGGCCGTCAACTGACCTTGGATCGGATCGCCTCCTTCCTGCGGACATCGACCTCGTCTGAGGGTGACAAGACACAGGCAGGTTAGGGAGAGGGGGGAAGTCCATGGAGGGAGCGAAGAAAATGGGAAACTATCCCAGTACAACTCCCTGTCTCCCATCGCCAGCTCCGAGCTGCATCAGGGAGGCGGAGGGACATCAACCAGCCTGCGCCTGGAGGGGATTGGAGTAGGCAGAGCAAGCAGAAGCCCCCCACTCCCTACTCTGAGCAGAGTCCCTCCTCCCAGACTCAAAGATGGAGAGACTCCCCAATGTTTCAGAGGCCTTGCAAAGGTCCTGGGGAGGGGAATTCCTGGAGACAGCCCACTTCTGGCTAGACAGCCGGGTCAGCTGAAATGCCAGGTCAGCCCCTTGCCCTTGGGCATAGACACACCATCTCCCCTGCGATCCACGAAGCCCTTGCACTGTGGGGCAGCTGCCTTCACTCTCACCAGGTGATGATAAAGGTAAAGGGACCCCTGTTTGCAGGTGCGGTTTGGATTCAGATGTGGTTTGGTTATTACAGCACTATATGAAGGGTAATAGGATATATTATTTATGGTTTTTTAAAATAAGTTTTTATTAATTTTCCAATATTTCCCCAATATTACCACAGTTTTGCCAATTGTAAGGCTATATTATTTATGTTTAATGCTCTAGAGATCCACCTGTGTGGCTGGACATGAAAAAACAGTTGGAGCCTGTTTTTAAAACCACAAGTCTAGCACACAGAGAGCCCCAGTAGCAGAGTATCATTAGGCAGATTAATGAAGCGTACAGGGACCCCGGACCATTAGGTCCAGTCACGGACGACTCTGGGGTTGCAGCGCTCATCTCACATTATTGGCCGAGGGAGCCGGCGTACAACTTCTGGGTCATGTGGCCAGCATGACAAAGCCGCTTCTGGCGAACCAGAGCAGCGCACGGAAACGCCGTTTACCTTCCTGCCAGAACGGTACCTATTTATCTACTTGCACTTTGACGTGCTTTCGAACTGCTAGGTGGGCAGGAGCTGGGACCGAGCAACGGGAGCTCACCCCGTCATGGGGATTCAAACCGCCGACCTTCTGATCAGCAAGCCCTAGGCTCTGTGGTTTAACCCACAGGGCCACCTGCGTCCCCACCAGGTGATGGACCCACTGCCAATTGAGCCATGGTGCTATGTCATGGGTCCTGCCCCATGGAATTGGTGAAGGGTGGGGCATAAGACCACACCTGTCTTCCCCCTTCTTCCCCTTTGAAATCATTTCATTTGAGGTCCTAATGGGGTAAGACGGATGGAGGTCTGTGATTAGTCCTGCTTGCCTACCAAGGACAGAAGAAGAGCAAGGCAGGGCCAGGAATGCAACCTGCTGTGGGCAAGAACTTGCCCCTCTTAGAAGTGGACTTTGGGAAAGGCAACGCAGGCAGCTCTGGATATGAAAACAGATATGCTGTTCTCATTTAATTAATTTCATAAAATGTATATACCACTTGAGGGACGCAGGTGGCGCTGTGGGTTAAACCACAGAGCCTAGGGCTTGCTGATCACAAGGTCGGCTGTTCGAATCCCTGCAACGGGGTGAGCTCCCGTTGCTCGGTCCCAGCTCCTGCCCACCTAGCAGTTCGAAAGCATGCCAAAGTGCAAGTAGATAAATAGGAACCGCTCTGGCGGGAAGGTAAACGGTGTTTCCGTGCGCTGCTCTGGTTCGCCAGAAGCGGCTTAGTCATGCTGGCCACATGACCCGGAAGCTGTACGCCGGATCCCTCGGCCAGTAAAGCGAGATGAGCGCCGCAACCCCAGAGTCGGACATGACTGGACCTAATGGTCAGGGGTCCCTTTACCTTTATATACCACTTGATTGTGTGGGGGGGGGGGAACCCAATCTCAAAGTTGACAGAAAAGGTGATAAAATGACCAATAAGAAGATTTAAAACTTTCAAAAAATTAAAACCAACAATAAACTAAACCCAGATTGACTTGCACCACCTTTCTAAGCACCTGGGCAGGCTTGTCTAAACAAGAATGCTTTTAGCAGGTGCCGAAAAGAGTACACTGAAGGTGCCTGCCTGATGTCAACAGGCGGGGAGTTCCAAAGTGTAGGAGTTCCAACCATAAAAAGATCAGAATACGGAATGGGAATTTTGTGGCCCCCATTAACAAAGCTGCTTCTGCCAATCAAAGCAGCCGAGCGGCACTTGTGGGGCAAGGCAGTTTCGCAAAGAGGGGAACAAAAAAAGCCTCTGGGCCACTCACAGCGCAAGGCGGGGACGAAGTACTCCAGGGCCCTGCTGTAGAGGGAAAGAGCAGCAGCAGCTTCTCCTTCCTGGTCCTTCTTTATCGCTTCCATCACGAGAGACGACTGCAAAGGGAAGAGAAACAGGATGGAGATAAGCAGGAGAGGAGGAATGGAAGAGGGGAATTGGTTCAAGGACCAGCTTGGGCTAAGCGGAGGATGGACAACCTTAGGCCTGGGGGCCACATGTGGCCCTCCAAGCCTCTTCATCAGGCCCTCAGGGCCCTCTCCAGGCCACCCCGCCACCTGGCCCTGCCCCACACTCTCCCCATGCTTCTGCTTGGCTGGAAAGCGTCCTTAGACCTGGAGCTGATGCGTCTTGCTTGCCTGGATAGAGAGGAGTGTAAAATAACAGCTGAATTCAGGTGTGAGCCAAGGGCCGAGGGTCACACCTGCTGCCTACCGCCAGCATACGGCCCCTGGAAGGCTGACCAGAAGGCAATGTGGCCCTCGGGCTGACCAAAGGGTTAAGTGTCTGGAGGGAGGGAATTGTACAGCTGCGTCCCTCTGTGTTCAGGAACTCTCGCCTCTGAGAACCAGCATTCTCAGCAAGATCTTGACTGTTGTAATGCCCTCAAAGAGAGACAGGGAGCCATGTTTGGGGTGATGGGGAAACTGACCCATTTCTAAGCCCACATTCAGAAGATGGTTCCCCTCCACGTTGCCAGATGGCTGCCCTCATGCCTACAATGGAGGGGGCAGCCCCCCACCTCACCAGCTCCAGTGCCCAGCTGGTAACCCAGACCCACATCCTGCAAATCCCCCCCCCCCCCGCAGGCTCTCTCTAGCCCTCTTCCCACTCACCGCTTTGCCCAGGCTCTCCAGGCCGGGCATGTGCTCCATGTCCACAAAGGGGTGGCCAAAGAACTCCTGGAAAGAGAGGCGCTGCTGGGGGTCCCTCTTCAGCAGGCGCTGGAGGAGGTCCCGGCACTCCAGCGAGAGGCGGGGGCGGCTGGGGAGCTGTGGGGGGCAAGGCAGACGGCTGAGACACAGGTAGAGCAGCTCCCAACCTCACCGCACCTCTGGGCACCGGCAGCGCGTGGCAGAAGTGCCACGCAAAGGATTGTGGGCCCGCTGGCCCACGGTGGTACTTTCATAGCCACAAGGCTCGAGAGAGTAACGTGTATTTTCAAAAGGAGAAAAGGAAGGTGCTTGCCCCAAGGAGCTTACAGTCTAATCCAGGGGTTCCTAAAGTGGGCAGTGGGGTTCCCTAGGGGGACCCTGGAGGTGTAAATGATTTGCTGAATTAATTAAACTAAACTGTTTTAATTGGATTTTAGATATATGTGCAATTAATGATTGCTGTTTCGAATTTTCTTGTTTTATTACGTTCCTTACTAGGTCATGCTAATGGCTATTCTGAATACTTCTTTTTATAGGGAGGGGTCGGGGGACTGGGGGTGAGACTGCGGAACCAGGGGGGAGGGAGTGGTCCCCAAAAGTCTGAGGACCAATTAGGGGCAAGGGGAGGCAGAATCCCCCACAGCAGTCGCCGTCCCCCCGCCGCCCTGGGTCTGGATTGAACCAGGCCAAGCCACTGAATGACATTTTTGAGATGATCAGACCAAGTTACATTCATCTTTGCCTACAAACTGAACCCTACAGGTGTGTCAAGTTGGACCAATCTTGGCAGGAAGTTGGAAGATCTGTGATGGGAATCTTCAATTTTATTTCAACAGTAGCTGGTGGCAGGTGGTGGTGGGGTTGGGGTCAGGATGGCAGGGCAGGGAAAAGAACCTCCTTCCAGTCCCTCCCCAGGACTGCACAAATACCAACCCCCCCAGGAGCCACAAGGTTACCTCGATGGGTTGGTTGCTGCGGATCTTCTCCTCCAGCTCAGTGAAGGACTTGGAGGCAAAAGGTGGCCGGCCAAACACAGCCTCTGAGAAGGGAAAGAAGCCCCCATCGCCAAATAAGACAGGGAGCCACATGTGTGTCTCATGCTTGGCGGAATTACCACCACCCAGCCCCAATGCTCAGCAGGGCTCAACTGTCGCAAGAACCCAAGACAGCCTCCGATGGAGGACAGAGAAAAAGGCCATTGTGGCGAGTAGCCACAGATACCAGAGTCAGTTTTATAGTTATTGACACCGGCATCCACAAAAATGGAAGCGTTTGGGGCCAGTGAAGGCAGGGAGGCGGATGTAGGATTAGGCAAGAGCAACTGCAGAGCATGCACTCCCCAGGCAGAACTAGACGCTTGCTTCTCTCCGTTTTAAAAACGAGCTAAGTTTCTAGCCCTCAATGCTGGCAAAGGGGGAATAAGGAAGCCTGATCTCTGGACTTCAAAAAGAACAATTGAAATTCCAGCCCATCGGAGATCACAGCTACGCGCAGCACTTTCTGCCATTTTATTCCCATTGCACCTTATCCAGAACTTAAGAATATGTGATGTGTGTGTTTTTTAGCATGGGTATTTCAATCTCCTTCATTGGAGGTTTTAAAGCAGAGGTCAGATGGCTATCTGTCAGGGATTCTGTGATTCCTGCACTGCAGGGGGTTGGGCTAGATGACCCTTGGGGTCCCTTCCAGCTCCATAATTCTGTGATTCTATTATTCAATCCGAGGGACCCAGGTGGCGCTGTGGGTTAAACCACAGAGCCTAGGGCTTGCTGATCAGAAGGTTGGTGGTTCGAATCCCTGCGACGGGGTGAGCTCCCGTTGCTCGGTCCCTGCTCCTGCCCACCTAGCAGTTCGAAAGCACGTCAAAGTGCAAGTAGATAAATAGGTACCCCTGCAGCGGGAAGGTAAACAGCGTTTCCGTGCGCTGCTCTGGTTCGCCAGAAGCGGCTTAGTCCTGCTGGCCACATGACCCGGAAGCTGTACGCTGGCTCTCGGCCAATAAAGCGAGATGAGTGCCGCAACCCCAGAGTCGGACACGACTGGACCAAATGGTCAGGGGTCCCTTTACCTTTACCTATTATTCAATCCTCCCAATTCATTTTGCGCAGCCTCTCAGCTCTAGCATGGATCTTAGCCAGCGCCTAGGAAGTCAAGGCGGAGCCCCAACCTCCCCTCAAAACCAAAGGATGGACTTACCGTAGAGAATCACCCCCACAGACCACAAATCCACGCGGGCGTCATATTGCCGGTTGCACACCATCTCGGGGGCCATGTAAAGTGGAGAGCCCCTCAGCACGTGCTTCTCATCTCTTGGGGACATGTGCTGGGCAAATCCAAAATCTGGCATGGGGGGGGGTAGGGGGAAAGTGACCCAGAAAAATTGTCATTGGGCATGACATTGTAACCTTGCATTTATCAACTGGCCTGGTATCCACAGGCAACCAGAAATCCCACGCTGGGGGATTGAGCAGGCTGGTGAAAGAAAGTAGATCTCCCTAGGATTTTCTGCTGGCTGCAGAGTAAGGAAAGCTAGCCCTACTCAGGCCCATTGTATGTTACAGTGACTGTATTGCTATAGTTTTCTACTTTGTTGCATTTGGTATTTTTAATTTTCTATCGTTATCTATTATGATTTATCCTAACTACAGTCGTACCTCGTGTTGCGTTTGCTGCAGGTTACGTCCGGCGCAGGTTACGAATGCGCCAAACCCGGAAGTACCGGAACGGGTTACTTCCGGGTTCGGAGGTTCGCGCATGCGCAGAAGTGCCAAATTGCGTTGCGCACATGTGCAGAGGCGCCGAATCGCATCGCGCACATGCGCAGACGCAGCGCTTCAAGTTACGTGTTGCTCATGTTGCGAACGGGGCTCCGGAACGGATCCTGTTCGCATCCAGAGGTACCACTGTATTTCTATACATTAAAAATATCGTCAAAAGGTGTACAGAAATAGCTGAAGCAGGCAACCTCTGACCCTCTGTGTGGCTATAATACTAGCCATTGGGATTGACTGATTGAAATAAAAGATTGGCACATGAACGAGAAAAATAATGTGGGGGGGGGAGGATCACCTGAGCCTGCTGGCCTGAAAGCCCCAAAGAAGCCCCCCTGAGCCTGGTGGGCAAGCCCTGCCCCACACCAACCTGCCAGTTTGAGGTGAGGCTTATCCAAGGAGCTCAGCAGGATGTTCTGAGGCTTCAGATCCAAGTGGGAAATATTCTTGTCATGGAGGAACTTTAAGGCACAGGCTGTTGGGACAAACAGGAGAGAGCACTGATGTTGCAGGTGTGGCAGGGGACTGTCAAGGCGTCCCTCTCCAGCCAACAGTCTCCTTCCCCAAAAACAGACTCCTCTGCCTCCAAGATTTCCTTTCCTTTCTCTGGCCCCCACCATGGCACAGAGACAGGGGAGAAAATGCAACTCCCTCCTTTCACACACCTCGAGCCAAGATGGGAAACACAGCCATCCTTTGAAAAGTCTGCATTTTGCAACATGGTTCTCCAACCAAATAAAGTTTGCAGGCACAGTTTGAGCCGCACCCACAAATGGGTGCTTTCTCTTCGCAAATGGTTTTGCCGTTCTGCAGGTGAAATAGGTCTGTTTGTGAGCACAGTTTGAATCCAAACCCCATGGCTGAGATTTTTTAAAGTGGAGATGCCAGGAATTAGCCCTGGGACTTCCTGCGCACAAACGGTACGCTCTACCTATGAGCTCCACTTCTTTTCCTTCCCCCTCCAACTCCTTACCCAGTTGCTGTAGGAAAATGCGAGCCACCTTCTCCGGCAGGATCCTCCGTGCATGGATAAAGCGAGACAGGTCACCCCCCGCACAAAATTCCATGATCAGGTAGATGTAGTCCTTGCTCCACTAAAAGGCAGACAGGCGCTATCAGGCTTCTAGAAAGACAAACCCTGTCCTATCTCCATCAAGTTCATTCCTCTGTTTGCAAGTTCCTAGTCCTTATGAATGCAAACATAAATGTGGAAGCAGCTGGCTGATGCCATTAATGGTTCGCCAGAAGCGGCTTAGTCATGCTGGCCACATGACCCGGAAGCTGTACGCCGGCTCCCTCGGCCAGTAAAGCGAGATGAGCGCCACAACCCCAGAGTCGTCCGTGACTGGACCTAATGGTCAGGGGTCCCTTTACCTTTATGCACAGAAACCTGGGAATATGCCCTATTGAAAACTCAGGAATTTACTTTTGAGTAAGCATGAATAGCATTGCACTGTCAATCTCAAGAGTCAGCAAAGTGGGTGCCTCAAACCAGTAAAGGTAAAGGTAAAGGGACCCCTGACCATTAGGGGGTGAAATCTTTGCTATTCTGCCAGGCTCATGCATGAAATACAGACTACATCTTTCCATAATAGTTAGTTGACAGTCTCCGATTTCATATTTTTAATGTGTTTTTTTGATATAGTGAGATTATTGTAAACTGCTTTGGTATTGTTTTCTGTATGACATAAAAGGTAAAGGGACTCCTGACCATTAGGTCCAGTCGCGGACGACTCTGGGGTTGCGGCGCTCATCTCGTTTTATTGGCCGAGGGAGCTGGCGTACAGCTTCCGGGTCATGTGGCCAGCATGACTAAGCAGCTTCTGGCAAAACCAGAGCAGCGCACGGAAACGCCGTTTACCTTCCCGCCGGAGTGGTACCTATTTATCTACTTGCACTGTGTGCTTCCGAACTGCTAGGTTGGCAGGAACAGGGACCGAGCAATGGGAGCTCACCCCATCGCGGGGATTCGAACCGCCGACCTTCTGATCGGCAAGCCCTAGGCTCTGTGGTTTAACCCACAGCGCCACCCGCATAGTGGTACATAAATCTCAGCAACATCCCAGAGCGCCAATGGTTCCCCACCTTATCGGATGAGTCACACATCCGAAGAATAAAAGCTCCCCAGTTTCCCAGTTCCTCCTGGCTGACACCCCAGCCCAGCCCGGTCTCCCCTCCCCACCTGGAAGTCCTTCAGCTCCACAATGTGCGGATGGCGGATGGTCTTGAGGATCTCGATTTCTGTCAAGAGGTTCTCCACAGACGCCTTGTTCAAGCTCTTCTTGCTGACGCACTTGATGGCCACGACCTCCCGGACGTCCTTCTAGCCAGGAAAAGAACACGCAACACCACGCAAACAAACGTCAGCAACACAAGCAGCTTACGGTGGAAATCTCAGGGAAGCTCTGGCGAGGTCCAGGGAAGTTGCTATGGAGATGGGCATTCCTTCAGATCAGGAGAGGGAATGTCTTTTCCACACCAGGGGCCGCCTTCCCTTCTGAAGAGGCTTCTGGAGGCCACGGGCCACTGATGGGCAAGGCCAGAGGCCAAAGCGGGCAGAGCAACAAACACAGGTTTGTGTGACAGGGCAGTTTCTACATCCCCTTGATCTTCACCCTCCATCCAAGGGGGCAAGAGGTACAGGGACGCACACTCCAGGCAGGTGGAAACATTCAAGGAGGGTGCAAAGGAGGGTCACTGAGGGCTGGAGGAAGCCCTTAAGGCTGTACTGAGGCCTGAAGGGCCACATCTGGCGTCTGGATCCCCACCCCAGGGTGAGACCATAGCTGTCAACTTTCGGATTTGAAAATAAGGGCTGCTGCGAGGGCGGTGCAATGGCACCAAGTAGCCTCGCCACCCTGCGCTCCAGAGGCTGCGTGCGAACGGGTGAGCGAAAGAGCGAGCACATAGACGGCAGGCAGGCTGTCTGTCTGGTTGGGCGTGAGGGTCTGGCTGCACAAGGCATGCAAGCTCCGCCCCCAGTCGGTCTCAGACTCCTTATTGGCAGCCGGAGCAACGCAGCTGAGGAGCCTCTCTGGCCGGCAGGGAGGGAGAGAAGCTGCTTCCTTTGAAATCCGGGCAATTTAAGGGCTATCAACAATCCGGGATAGCAGCGGGAAACGGCATTGGAATAAGGGAGTTTCCCCGCAAAAAAAGGGAGGGTTGACAGCTATGGGTGAGGCACCTGGGACCCAAACCATGCAGGGCAGCGATGGGGGAAGATTTTACCCTCCTGCTGCTGCTGGACTCCAGCTCCCATCAGTCCCAGTAAGCATGGCCAGGGGCCACTCCCGACCCCTGACTTATAGGGTGTCTTCTTTTAGTGTTACGCCCACAGCCCTCACCCACCCAATAGCACCCTCCCTGCGTCCTGCCTCCAACAGCGGACAGCCAAACTGCTTCTCCCTGCCGCGGCTGCTCCGAGGTAGGCTGCGTCCGAATCCGGAGGATCCACCGAGCCGCCGCCGCCGCAATGGCTGCTGGCAGCAGGCGCTCGCAGGTAGGCTGCTCCCGGGCGTGGAGGCTCCGCGCCGCGGCCTTTGGGTCAGGCAGGCCTTCCGCGCGCGGATTCCCCGCTGCGCCTCGTGCATCTGCGCCCCCCAACCCCGCGCCCACCCCCCAACCGAGGCCCTTCCCCTCCCTACCTTCCTGTAGGCTTTGAAGACAGTGGCGTAGGTGCCGCTGCCCAGCCTCTCGGTCAGGATGAAGTCCTCCAGCTGCGGCGGCGCCCAGCCGGCCATCCCGGCGACCACCCCATGCGGCCCCCCGGAGGCTGGCGAGCGGAACCCGGCCCTCTCTGGGACCCCGCGGGGGCGCCTGGCTTCCCGGTCGGCGGAGCCCGGAACAGCCGCGCAGGAGGCGGAGCAGCGCCGGCGGAACGGGCGCCCCCTCTCGGCGACCCGCGGGAGAGGAGAGGCGGGGCGGCGCTCGTGGGAACTCCGCCTCCGCGGTCGCGCGTCTGCTTTAGTTGGGCAAAAGGGGGCGGGGAAGAGGAGAAGCGACCCCTGGATCGCCCCCCGATTCGCATCTGGAGGAAGGAAGCATCAGCAGGTGAGCAGCTCTGGCCCGAATAAGCCTCGCTGCGAAATGCTGAACTCCCCTTTTGGAAAGCGCGCCCCTTTAGTAAAAAATGGAAGAGGATTAG
The DNA here is from genome assembly GCA_034641385.1 of Darevskia mixta. NCBI lineage: Eukaryota > Metazoa > Chordata > Lepidosauria > Squamata > Lacertidae > Darevskia > Darevskia mixta. Next base: position 5,222,944 of record JAWWNH010000188.1, read on the forward strand.
ACGCAAGCTCAACCGTGATGGCAAGAAATCTCGACGCGGCTTCAGGCTCCAGTCCTCTGCTGTGATCGGTTGTCTTTGGTACTCAACTTTTTAACGAGTGGCTCTTGATCGGTGTTTCTAAGCATGTCCCTGTGGGTAACTGTATTCAACACGTTTTTAAATAAATGTTGAAAAGTGCTGGGTTTCTAGAAGTTGTCTGAAGGACAAGCAGAAAGGTGGGTTTGCCATAGTTGTTGCAATTAAATTGCATTGGCCAAAACCTGCTTCAGCCTTTGAAATCCCCAAATATTAACAGTGCATTAGCTTTGCATATGCATTTCCAGGCAACTTACAATAATCACAAAACAAAAATTTGATTTGGAAAGCAGTATTTTTTTAATGCTGGAAGCAAGGAAGACTTAACGTACCACCACCAACCCCCCTTTGGGGACACCCAGCCCTCGCTCTCTGCAAAAGGCTCAAAGGCGTAACTAACTTGTGTTGCATTAAATACACTAAATACTTCATTAAAAATAAAAAATCCTCTTCTATCGCGTTGTTTGGGCCACATCCAGACCATCTACCCACTGCTGGGGCTGAGCTATGGCCATTCCCTGTATTCTCACTTGCTCTCAGGGTGTCCAGCCGCTGCTGAGTAATGCATGAAACTGCTGGTCAGCTGAAGTGTTCGGCCAGGGTCCTCTCCCTACCCCTGACCAGGGGGCTGATGGGAGCTGTGGTCTCTTCCAGGTGTTAAAAGGCTCCTTGTCTAGACCTGCGTTAAACATAACTTGAGGTCATTGGTGCATCTAGCCCCGTATTGTTTAATCTGACAAGTGTCGGCCGCTACAGCACACATGCGCGCAACCTGTGGCCCTTGCCCCTAAAAGAGAGAAATAAATAAAATGGGGTTGGCTGGGGTCCAACATCTGGATACCCACTGGCTGCCGACCCTTTGGCTTAAATGGCAGACACATGGGTTTTCAAAAGCAGTCTGATTCACAAGCATGTACTAACAGTCTTGACATTTTTATTTTTGTATCTGAGCACAAAAAGTTTTGACATATACATTTTTACATGAAAAAGATCAGAGAGCTGGAAAATACACCCAGGAAGGGAAGACATTTTAAAAATCTCATTTCTGCCATCATTACTTTTACTCAAAAGGAGGAGGTGGGGAGGGGGAGAGAGAAAAAACAGACATCAGCAGATACTTTTCTGGGATGTGATGGGCTATGTTAACCCTCCAGGAGAGAGGTTTGGAAACAAATCAAATGAACTATTTCGGAAAAGACACTGAGATCGTGAAAACAAGCAAAAGCAAAGAAAAACCGTTAGCAAGACTTCCAATGTCTTACTCCTCTGAACATTCCCTTGTGCTTCCACTGAAAGCAGCCTGCAGGCAGCTCAGCTCATGGAGCCCCACATGCATTTCAGATCAGCTAAGCCAAAGTGTTAGAGAAATAGCCATGAGTGACAGATCTTTTAGTGACTTAAGAGCAATATTCCTGGTCATCTACATTTCCCCAAGACAAAGCACACCTCTTGAAGACAAGAGTCAAAGCAAGCAAGCATGCAGTTTAGGAGGTGGTAGGTAGTGGCTGGTTCTTGCTTCTACACCCCTTTGTTCAAACAGGCTAAAATAGTGCTTCCAATTACACACCCAGCGTATCTCAAGGCATTTCTGAAGCCCAAGTTCAGCTCCTGGTTCTCACACGTGCTCCTTTCTCTGCCCCGGTCAAGTTACTGCCTCCCCACCCCTCGCAATCCTGCCCCTTTCAGTCCATGGGAGTTACGAGGTTCACAGTTTGCACCACCCATTCAAACAGACTCCAAGGCATAACCTGCAGTTCCAATTCACTCAAGTGAAGCTTAAGGGAATGAATATTCTTCATAGCTTGTGCTCAAGGAGACAAGCAAACAAAAACTAGGGATTCCCTTAGCATGTGTGTGTGTGTGAGAGAGAGAGAGAGAGAGAGAGAGAGAGGGAGGGAGGGAGGGAGGGAGGGAGGGAGGGAGGGATAAGGGCAGACACCCCACCACTTCAAAGCTTCTCAGGATAATGGGGTTCTTACCCTGGCGTAGAAAAACATGGAAGTATGGTGAAAATAGCCATTCATTTGCTATACCAAAATCACCGCCAATGAAGGCTCTTTGCATGGATCACAACTAGGAGCAATGTCACACATCCAGCCAGGCGATGGTTATGTTAAAACAGACTCTTCAGCTAATCTTGCCCTTTCTCCCCAACAACTCGTTTGCCTCCTGGAGTTCCTCATTCCCTGGAGTGCTGAGAGAGCGGCTGGCTGGAGAAGAGGAGAACACCTTGGGGCAGAAGTTGGGATATCAACTGAGATCAGGACAGGATCACAGCAAATACTGAAAAGACTGCTGAGAGGTGATTGCCCCTTCCCCTCAAAGATGATTTGATGACTCAGACTCCATCCCTGGATCCGAAAGCCAGCGTTGCAAGCAAGGAACCTCCAGGGTGGCCATGGAGTGGGTGAAGAGTCCCCAACACCCAACAAATTAAGGCTAGGGTGAAGGATGCGCCCACAAGAATCCACCTTTTGCTGAGGGTGGGGCTGAAGGGATTTTATGCTCTACCAGTCAAGTTACATTTAACTGGGCAGCAGGGCAGAGTTAAGCAAGAAGGCAGGTCCTTTCTCCACTTGCACTCCCTTGGATCACAGAGTAGACGTGTACACCAAAACTTGCCCCAAACATCCCTTACCATGGCGGTGAAAGATCAGCAACTAATTAAAACCCAAAAGCAAGAAGTGCAGCGACTTCTGATAGCACCCCAAGGGCTGATGCTAGGAAGGGAAAAGTTCGTTCCTCATGGCGGCGTCTAGTGGAAGAGAAGTTAAAAAGTGCAAATCTGGCTTCCCCCAAACCCCTGCAATAGAAGGAAGAAGTGAAGGAAATGTACACACCCAGGTCTAAATGGGGAAATATATTTGATTTACGAGATTGGGGGTGGGGAAGAGAACACCATACACTGCCCTGGCCCTTCCCACCAAAGAGACACAGATGCAGGCAGGACAAAGCTCAAGATACGCCTCTTCCAGCAAGTATCTTGGTGCCAAGACTGGTACCCATGGAGAGAGCCTCCTGAACTGTGGAAGACCAGGGAGTGGTGAGAGCAAGTGTGGAAGAGAACAAGACGCTGGCCCTGTCTGGGGGACTTCAGTTCCCCCGGAAAGCGCTCTGGGCAGCAGTTGAGGCGGCCCCGGCAGCAGCATTCTGGACGGTCCGGTTGGTGAGGATGCCTTGTGAAAACTCCTCCTGGGCCCTCTGGAAGCTGGCGCCCGTCCGGCGATACTGAGAGTGGACCTGAGGAGCAGAAGAGACAAGGCATCAGCAAGGCCACTTCCCTGCTTCTGCAGCCGGTGTGCAGCACTACTTGCCGCACCTCTCATCTGCCACCCAGAGACCAAAGGCCAGGAGCAGTGAGAGTCACAGTCCATGGATATCTTGTTACCTGTTTGGAACACCAATGGGCAGTACAGTGGTACCTCTGGTTACGTACTTAATTCGTTCCGGAGGTCCGTTCTTAACCTGAAAACGTTCTTAACCTGAAGCACCACTTTAGCTAATGGGGCCTCCTGCTGCCACCGCGCCACCGCTGCCCAATTTCTGTTCTCATCCTGAAGCAAAGTTCTTAACCAGAGGTAATATTTCTGGATTAACAGAGTCTGTAACCTGAAGTGTCTGTAACCTGAAGCGTATGTAACCCAAGGTACCACTGTATAAGTGTGTGTGTGTGTGTGTGTGTGTGTGCGCGCGCGCAAAGGGCAGGTGGAAGGATCATGTCTGAATCCAATCAAAAAGCAAAGCAGCACAACACATGTAAGAAACTAGCATTTCAGTGAGGTGACCAGGCGAGAAAATTATCCACCTCTCAGGATGCTAGTTTTCCTTGGGAAAACATTTGAATATGCCACCCCCAATTTGAGGTGGGACACTCCCAAGAGAGCTTACACTAAACTTGGGGGGGATTATCCCTCCCTTTCCTCAAAATAGCTCACAGCATACAGAGTCACCCCCAGCCCATTATACTTAGAACCACCCCTGGGGTAGGCTGGTGAGGCCCAAGGTCGTCTAGTCAGCTTTGTGAATGAGCAGGGGTTTAAATCTGGGTTTCCTGATCACAGGAAATCACACCTCACAGCAGCTCTTCTGCATCAGATGCGTTTCCAGAATGTTTCGAATGGACTCTCTTGCAGGGTGTCACACAGCATTTACATGGAAGTTATTCTAGGCTGCAGGTCTCAAGCCTCAATTAAATAGATGCCTTGGCAGAGCAATGGGAATTTGTTTAGGGCAGGGACCTGTGGTCCTCCAAATCCCACCAGCCCCAGCCAGCACGGCCAATGGTCAGGGATGTGGCAGCTGTGGTCCAGCAATATCAGTGTTGAGTGCAGCACATTTTCCTCGCCACAGGGTCCAGGCAGCACTCCTCCTGGTGACACTGAAGGGGGTGAACTCACAGCCCTACAGTTCCCACCCCCGACCACTGGTTATGCTGGCTAGGGCTGATGAGGGTTGGAATCTAACATCTGGAGAGCGCCAGGTCAGGGAAGGCTTAGTTGTTCAATAGTCACTCTCTCCCATAGCATATATTTTAAAACATCTGCACAGGCCACCAATTTGTCTCCAGACCAAGTTCAAGGTGTTGATGCAGTCTCTGAGGTTCTAAATAGCAATTCTCAAATGTCAGGTTATGATATGTTACTGATCCACCGTGGAAGCTGCTGATCAGCCCACCAGCAGTAGGCATTGAAGGCACTGAGGAATAGAGGGTGGATCTTCCAAGGAGGAGGAAAAGATGGAAAGAAAAATGCAAAAGAAGGAAAAAGACGTGCAAACACCAGGATTTGATCTGAATAAGGATGAAGTTATGAAGGACACCACATTGCAGAGCAAGAAAAGAGAGTGCCGTACAGTTTGGATTGACTGTTGGGCCTGGACTGTTGTGAGGGTTGGGATGGGTTGAAAAGGATATATTTGAATTTGGTTTTCTTTCTGGCTTAAAGGATTATGAGGCTTGGAACTGAAGAGTTTAGTAGTGGGATATTTAGCTAAAAATTTTGAGATCGGAGGGAGGTAAGGGTGTAAGAAGTAGAAAATTGGGAGTTTTTAAATTAGGTTGGTGTAAGGGTAATTTGATAAGGAGTGAGGAAAGGATCAGAAGTACCAAGATGCTGAGGTCTGAAAAAAGGAGTGGTATAAGTAAAAGGATTTTTGTATTATAGGTTATTATGAAGTTTAGGAGTTTGGAAAACTGTTACGGGAGGATAGATAATGAATTCAACAGAGGGGGAACTTGAGGAAGTTGAAACATGAAATTGAGGAATGAAGAAATGCCTGGCCCACAGAATTGGGCCAGGCCCAAGCAATGATACTTAATAATGTTAGTGATGTTAAATGTACAATGTTTATGCCTACCCTTGTGAGAGAAGGGGATGATTGTTGCTTCCCTCAGTGAGAGGGGGGAAGAATGGAAAGTTTAACTGTAATTTTATGTGCTTAAAATTGTTAAAATCAATAATTTTTTTTGGGGGGGGGGAAATGAAGGCACTGAGGAGAGACAGGATGCATGAGCGGGGACAAAACTCCTGCTCCTGGTTCCCTTCTGTAAAGCAGCATGGCGAGGGCTGCAGCCCTGGACTCAGCAAGCAGCATTTCCATCCGGTCCCCAACTCACCTGCTTCAAGAGGACGAGAGAGAGAATGGAACAGACGGTGAAGAACATAGCCACCACCATCATGATGATTGACACTGCCAAGTTATGCCCAGTCTCCGAGAGAGCTGCAATCCAGCCGCTGGAACAGAGCGAGATAAAAACCCGGGTGAGCAAGGAAAGGAGCAAGAAGACTGTGGGTGGTGGTTAGGGGGACAAACTCTATGGGTGTAAATTGGAAAAGAGCTCTTCTGAATCAGACCAAAGGCCCACCTCGCCCAGCATTCTGCTTACCTAGGTGACTGACCATGTTGATGGGAAGCCCAGAAGCAGGCAGGTGCACAATGGCTCTTTACAGCCATTGCCCCCAGCAATTCATATGTTTGAATATACTGTGTATTGAGTAGGGAGTTTCTATTATGGCTGGACAGTTCAAGATGGTAACTTTCTGCTGCCCCACAAATTCCATATCCACGATCTTTATGCTTCTATAAACTCAGCTGCACACTTTAGTTAATAAATTTTTATTATTTTTCACCCTTAGCCACAAATATTTTGTTTGCAGTTCAGTCCTTTAAAAGTACATTACTTTACCCAGATACGAGAAATATATTGAACTGATTTTAATCAAGAAACTGTGTCTTAAATAAACCAAATTTATATTCTAAGGAAAGGAAATTCTGTGAGGGAGCCCATATTCTGCACATCAATGTGTTTTGCTTTAGCTTCTCTGAACCTTGAATTTTGGAAAGTCCTGGGTGTCTATCATTGTCTGCAATGACCAAAGACAAAGAGAAGGGAAAATATCATAGGCAGCTGCTTTATACAAAATCAGGCCGCGGGGCCCATCTGGCTCAGCACTGTCGACACTGGAACACAAGATCTTTTCCACGCGCTTACCCCTGAGATATGGCCATCCCTGAATCCAAGCTTCTTTGAGGCAGCAGCTATTTACAAACTTCACATAGATCTTGCCTTTCCATTGTGCCCAATGCCAATATCATACAGAGTTCAAGACTAACCAAGCTTCGCTAGAATAAGTCTATTAAGGACTTTTTTTTATATAAAAAAGTATAAATACTCTCCTGTACAGATGTGAAACCACCACTTTACATGGATGTGCACTGGCGTATGTTTACCCAGAAGTAAGAATCCTATTGTGCCCAATTAACTTACTTCCAGGAAAGTGTAGAATCCTATTGTGCCCAATTAACTTACTTCCAGGAAAGTGTGAATGTATGTGCAAAGAAATGTCCCTATAAGACTGTAGACTAAAATGTAATGCCAAAATTATATTTTATTTATACAAATACCCTGTCACTGCCTTTTGGAAACCCAAGCCAGCTGATACAGCCTACAAGCACCCGCAAACATTTAGTAGTTAATCCGAATTTCATAGTTTGGGCTACAACTGAAGGAGAGGAAGACCTTCTCTTGTTTCATTAGCCATCTTCTCTTTGCCCCTCTGAGGAAATCATGAGAACAGGCCAACAGTGAAAATTATTTGCTATTCAGGATCGGATTTGGTTAAAATCATAAAAGCAACCAACTCTCTGAAGTCAAGCAGAAAGAAAGAAAGAAAGAAAGAAAGAAAGAAAGAAAGAAAGAAAGAAAGAAAGATAGTTCTGAACATGACTAAATATGATAGTCAGGGATGGCTGGAATATGGCAAAGCCCAGAGAACTTTCTCCAGGCTACATAGAAAAATAAACACCAAGTCTGACCTAAAAGGGCCCCCGAAGCTAAAACTGCCACGTACAATACTGAAGATTATTCACAGATATGTCAAGGCCTTATTTTGTCTCTTTCATTGACCAGAGCTTAAATATGTAGCACATGGATTGCTGGGATTCTGCCTTTTGAAACTAGGTTAGCATCGTGCAGAGTCTGGGAAGACACAGACCATTCCCTGGAATCCATCCCAGGGACAAGTATAGGCTGCCCCATCTCTGCATGTCCCCTTTAAGACAACTTTTAGAGGGGAAGCTGGGTCATTCTGTTGCAACAGAAACAACATGGAGTCCTGTGGCCTCTTAATGAAGTGCAATTTATTGTGGCAGAAGCTCATGTGGAAAAGAGCGCATGTCATCAGATGCATGAAATGTTGCATTCAGCTGAGACCACTCTCTCCCATTCAAACACACCCACACATGTGGGAGAGAAAGTAGTAAATAAAGGAAACAAGGTCATGAAATGAAAGAGATCCCACCTCACTTTTCTTCAGAGCTGTACATACCTCAGCATTTGATGAAGTGGGCTCTAAGCAACAAGAGCTGAAGTCACAACACCTCTCTTAAGAAGAGGCGGGGACCATTTTGCACGCATCCAGTTGATGTGCAACTGCCGATGCACAGGTCCTTTTGGACCCAGAAGAGGGCAGAAGGACCCAGAACTTTTGGACCCAGAAGAGGGCAGAGTGGGGCAGGCTTATGCATGCTCCACCAATGGGGGGGGGCAGGCAGGGAACCCCTGCGCAAGATAGCTGCCGCCTGTATTTCACTTGCTACCTCCCACTGGCCTATTTTCCATCTGTGGCCCTTCAGATCTTGCTAAACTACAACTCCCATAAGCCCCGGCCAGCATGGCTGGTAGTCAGGGATGAGGGGAGTGTTGTAGTCCAATAACATCTGGGAATAGCAGAGGGCAATGGTGGAGCCAAGCCGGTATATGGACCAAGTTTCCTTCATTTGCATGGGGTCCCTTCTTTGAGCCCAGAAAGACACCCCATAGACTGGCAAGTAGGGAACCTGTGGCCCTCCTGATGCAGCTCCCCCTCCCCCCAGGAAATACACACCAAGAGCTCTGGCCAGAAATTTCACTAGGAATAAATCCTACTCATGAGTTATAGTCAAATAAAAGTATGTATTCTGTTAAGAATTACAGTCTTAGGCAGAGAATGTCAGTTCAAATAAGAAAAACAGTTTCAAGTTCACAATAATATGTGTAGCTTCAAATGAAAAATACAACTTCAAATTCACAGTAGTATGAGTAAACAATAATTCGTTACAGTATAAGAACATAAGAAATTTCAAGTAACAATAAATGTATTTCAGTTTGTATTCAAAAGTATTCAAAAGGATCGTTTTATAAGTAAAGCCGAAGTGAAGAGTCGAGGCCCTGTCCTGGTTGCTTTTCCTGAATCGACTCTTCACTCTGGCTTTACTTATAAAACGATCCTTTTGAATACTTTTGAATACGAACTGATATATATTGCTACTTGAAATTTCTCCTGTTCTTATACTGTAACATACTACTGTGAATTTGAAGTTGAATTTTTCATTTGAAGCTACACATATTATTGTGAACTTGAAACTGTTTTTCTTATTTGAACTGACATTCTCTGCCTAAGACTGTAATTCTTAACAGAATACATACTTTTATTTGACTATAACTCACGAGTAGGATTTATTCCTAGTATTGAAATTTCTGGCCAGAGCTCTTGGTGTGTATTTCCCCCTCCTCCCAGGCCATGCGGCTGGGGCTGATGGGAGCTGCTCCTCGGCAACATCTGGGACGGCACGTGTGTTCCCCTCCTCTCCTGCAGAGCCTACATGCCCATCTTTTCTCTTTCCTTCCACACCAGCAGAGTTCGTCTTGATTCTGCATCTCTTGAAGAGATGGATACTGCTGTTACATCTCACCAATGTGGTGCCGGTCTGAACAAATGAGAGCAGGCAAGGCGGTGGAGGGTGGGGAGAGAGGTCTCTGCCAGGCAAGAAAACAGGGAAGAGGGACTGCTGAAGGCAGGCAGGCACGGGAGAGCATGCAAGGGAAATGACGGCAAGACGAGGATGCATTAGGAAAGGTTAGAGGAGATACGTGCCTTTCAGGCGAAGGACTTAAGAGCAGGAAGCATTGGAGTTAGAGGCGCTTCAGCTGGGATCTGTGGAAGCCGCAGAATAGAAGAGAGAAGCTTTAGAAGAGCACAGCTACAGAGGCCTCACAGGCAACCGTGTGCCTGGATCCAAAGAGGCCCTTTGCTGCCCAGGACTGCCTCTCATCCAGGGTGCCAGCAATTCAGACCTACCTGACGCCCCAGTTAGGAATGCCAACGCTCTGGATTATGTAGATGGCAATCTGGCAAAAAAATACGAAGAAGAAGACAAAGAAACTGAAGGAACTGTCAGACCTGCAAAGAGAAAGAACAGGCGATGTCAGGCCAAATCAGGGTGGATAAAAATAAAAAAAATCAGATTTTTTAAATTTAAATCGGATTTTTAAAATAAAATGCTTTTGGAGGAAAAATCTTTCTAAATATAGTCTTCTATTTAAGTTACATTGTAGTCCAAAGGCTATTCATCAGGAAATAAGGATTTGTTTTAAGTTTATCAAGTGTGCTAAAACTCAGTCTAAGGTTTTTTTTAAAAAATGTTTAACCACATCAGTTAACAAACTGGATGCATATTAACAAACTGCAGTTAACAAACTGGATGCAGTTAACAAACTGGATACATATGCTATCATGTTATTGTTTTAGTTAAATAAATTGTTTAAATGGTTATTAAGGAAATGATTATTTTTCTCCTTCCAATAAAGTACAGCAGAAAAGTTGTCCAAATATAAACAGTTAACTTATTAAACCTCACCATAATTTCATAATTATCTGTCTATGTATTTCTAGTAGTATAACCAAATCAGTAATTTTTGATATAACTGTAAAAACTACTCTGAAATTTATTATTCCAAAAATGAAACCTTCATATGGTTGTAAATATTAATATTATACCAGCAAGAATGAGTCTTTCTGTAAAAAAAATATTTAAATCAAGTCTTACTGACTAGTGATTTACATCAAGCCTTACTGACTAGTGACTTAAATCGTGATTTAAATCAATTTGATTTAAATCAAATCCACCCTGGGCCAAATATCAGAGGTGCACAAGAGGAACTATGGGATGTTTCTTGGCTAGGGTGCTGAGCCAAGCTGTTGCAAACCTCCAGATCCTGTATAGTGAATGGAAGAGACACAGGGATTCTGTCACTGAAGGAAACTAGCAGTGAGAGTGAGTGTCCCTAGAGCCAGACACTGGGGCAAGAGGCCAACCCTTCTTATGCACGCCAAACATCATCTCCCTTTTCTACATGCCCCACCCAACCTACAAGTTTACTCATCAAGACTATGGCTGGCCCTATAGATTAATGGTGTCACAAAGCGTATTGATGGAAGGGAGCAACTTGCCCATTATCTGTGCCAGTGAAGAAGCCTCTGGCCAGCTGTGCCACTAAGGCAAGGGGTATCGACACCCGCATCCAGGGCTTTGGCAGCTTGGCTCTGTTCTAGTTCTGGTTCTAGTCCAAAACATCTGGAGGGAATCAGGTTGTGGAAAGATGCCTCACCCTAACCAACCTCACAAGGTTGTTGCTGCTGAGGGACCATACTCTGACATCCTTGGCCAAAGAGTGAGAGACAACTCAGGTAAGCATGTGACCACTAAAATTTCTCCTCAATCTTTAGTCTATATAATGTTCAGCACGTTTTGTAATTCCAAAGTTTTCAAGACAACTTGCTTTGAAACATGTCTGACACACACATTCAGAAGCGGATCCAAAAGCTTCCAGAATGCAGCACCCTGATACTGCAGTATAGAAATACTTTTACAAGAATGAATAGGGGGAGAAAGTTTTGTAAGGGAAGATATGAATGTGGGATATGAATGTAGAGTATATGTAAGATAGAGATGGGGTGAATGTAATTTGATTGTAGAAGAGAGGAGGAATGTAAGAATTTGTATGTAAGTGGGTTATATGATTGATATTTGTATGTAAGGAATGTATGATGATAGAAGTGTTTGAAATGTTTACTTTATGATGTGTGTTTTGTTTCTTTTTATTTGTATTTTGGATTGTCATAATAACAATAAAGGATTTTTAAACCTGGGGAAAAAAGAAAAGAAATACCTTCATCAATAAAATTACAAACATGAAAAATTCTCCCAAGGAAAATTATGATCAACCATGTACACTGAAGATCAATTTCCCAATCTGGGATGTGGTACTTGCCTGAAAGCCTTGTAGACTGGCCGATACCAACAGAGGAAAGCGCAGGGGGTGAATATGACAAACCACAGGATGGAAAGGCCGAAGTCTACCCCTCTTTCGCTTCTGTCTGTGAACCACGCCAGGCAGGCCAGCAGGTTCAGCAGCAGTGTGACTGAGTGGACTGTCCAGGATAAAACAACAACAGCAAAGTTGATCAGTGAGTAAGCGACCTTTGTAAGGAGGAAGGCGTCTATGAACGCAGATCCAGGACATTGTGTATGTGTGTGCGTGCTCACCCTGTACCAAAACCAACTGCACCAACCTCCAAGTTCGGCGCTCATTATGCCAAACAAGACTGATTCACTTCCTTGGCACTGCTCATTCCAACAGCCTGGAGTCTGTTCAGACAACCCAATCTTAGCTTTGCATACATGCAGTTTTCCACCCCACCACTGCTTCTTGGCATGCTCTGTCCTTCAGAAACCCCTTCCACTCTTCTGCATGCTGTGATAAGCCAGGAAACCTTTTAGATAACCAAGGTTTCTCCATTACGTCCGCACTGGGAAACAGTGTTACTGTTTCAGTTTTAAAAACAAAGCACAACAGCCGCAGATGACTAAAGACATGAACAACATCATGTCTAGTTTAAAAGGACGTGCCATTCTGGACACTGGGACCCATTCTAATTACTGTAGCACTTCCAGAGTCAAAAGGCTGTGCTGTGACAATCACCCACTCTCCTGAGCAGAGCTTCCCGGCCGCCATCGCCGGTTTTACTCACACATCCACAGGTAATAGAGCATCTTGCAAATCCGCTGGTAGTCGGCTGGGATATCTGCAGAGAAGTCTTGGTAGAAACATGGCTTGACCGGGCAGCTTTTGGGAAGTGGAGGCCAGTTGTTCTGTTTCGCTGCAAGGGCAGAGGGAGGTTTCGCACAGTGATATGGGGAAAGTGGAGGGTTCAGATTATGTAGGCAACCATTTTACAGCATGTGCAAATGATGCGCAACTGCTGACGCACGGGTCCTTTCAGACATGGAAGAGGGAGCGCAACGGGCTTACGTGCACTCTGCCAAGGAATGGAACCCGCCTGTAATAACAGTTATATGATTCTACAGGGAGCTAATTCTGCTGCCAAGAAAAGAAGAAAAGCAAACACTAAACACACCGAACTTAATTTTGCATTTATTATTTCTTATTTGGAATATTTCTAAAAAAGGAATTTCAGGTGTTTGATGGGAATCTCAGGTGAGATACCCACACCGTATAAGTTGCTCCCAGTACCAGTCACCACATGGAAGCAGAGAAAGGTTCTGATAGTTTACTATTGCAGAAGATAAGGCTCGGTAAAATAGTTCTGGATGTAGGTATTATATATTAGCTTTGAGGCTTTTACAAATACAGATATATAGAGATACCTACAAATACCAAGTATCTCCGTTGCTCTAAATAAGTTCAGCAATTCAAGACCGGACAAGTAACACCAACTGGTTAACCGACTACCAGATAGACAGACTAACTGCAGACTAACAGACAAGCACCACGGAGTCTACATGCATTAATCACAGATATAGTCAGGGCACTGGACCGTTGCCATAGCAACTGGCTTGGCTGACATTGAACCTACGATTAGTTCAGCCACAGAGTAATTTACACTCATGAAGGAAATCAACCCCTTCTGGTGTCCAGTTACTCCAACATGTTTGACCTGTTTCAATGAGCTCTGTGGGTTACAAAACACAACAAGACATGGACATGAAAAGACCTGATCCAACCGGCTCTTCTTATGTTCTTATGACCTGGAATAAGGCAGCTGCCTCTGCTGTTTGGCAGCCTGCTGGATTTGCACATATATACTGCTTGGAAGAATTCTGACTCTAGGTGAAACAACAACAGAAGGGAGGCACAGAAAAGTTTTAAGGAAATGTTAAATGAGGACTCACGATTGATTCCTGCTGCACTGTTCTGCAGCTCACGCTCTTTCCTGTCCAACTCTGCTGCTTTCCTCTCCAGCTCCTCCTGCTGCTGAAGGAGCCCAGCCTGAGCTGCTGAGGCCACAGCCTGTGTGGAAGGAAACAAGAAGAGTAACAATCATCGGGGAAATGAAGAACACAAGGTTCAAAGCAAAGACAGTGAGAGTCTCTAAAAAGAAAAGGGAGGCTCCAAATACATTGACATCGAAAGGGAGCGTCGTACGAAATGTAAGCAATGCTTGGGAGGTCTCACTTTATGACCAAAAAAACCAGCCCCCTCCCCCAAAGCCATGCACAGTGGCTGGTTATGCAGATCCTGCACTTTCGCTCTGCAGAGTGGTCTGAAGCAGCAGAGTTAAACCCTTCCTGGTTTTTAATTTTCTGATCATAGGTTTTCTGAATTTTCCTAGAAACCAATGAAGTCTAGAAACTGTTTTTTCCTCTTAAAGAGAAAAGTTCACTATCTCTGAGTGCACTGAGTTTTATTCAAGGACTAGTTGAAGTTAGCCCGTTCAATAACGGGCGCTAGAGGAGGAGGAGGCAGGAGGAGGCAGAACAGCGGCCGCTGGGGGGTGGAGAGGGGCTCCCTCCCCCTTCTTCTTTTTCCCCGGGGGCGGCTGCAGCGGCGGCGGCGGCGAGGATGGGTCGGCCCTCCTTGGCTTCCGGAGCACTGGCGCTCCGTTGGATGGGCCGTCCCAGGCCGCTAGGCCTCGGAGCCGCGGGGATTGGGCTCTGCGTCCATGTGAGGCAGCGGCGCTGGCGCAACTGACAACGCGCGTGCGCCGCCGCTGCCTCTCGGACACGCCCCCCTCTCCGCCCGCTCCAATCCCTGCGTCCGTGTGGGACATGGACATGCGCAGTAGCGCAATTCCGTGACACACGGACTGGACGCAGGGACACAGCAACTTTATTATATAGGATGGGTGTCATGATTTTTGATGACACTGCAGCCAGGTTCCTTCTAAGAACCATCGGCTTATGGATGCAACAAAACGTATTAGAGCTGCATAAATGGGAACTTTCATCAACATTTTACCCTCTGTTGGAAAACATGCCATTCCCCATGCCCTGCAAAATATCTCCCTTAATTATGTTTTTCTGCTTACTCACAGAATTGTAGAGTTGGAAGGGACCCCAAGGGTCATCTAGGCTAACCCTGTGATGATGGAATCATAACTAAAACATACGTGACAGATGACCCTCCAACCTCTGCTTAAAAACCTCCAAGGAAGGAGAGTTCACACCCTCTCGTGGGAGTCTGTTCCGGTGTTGAACAGCTGTTGCTGTCAGAAAATTCTTCCTGATATTTAGTCCAAATCTCCTTTCTTGTAACTTGAAGCCATTGGTTTGAATCCCACCCCTCCAGAGCAGGAGAAAGCAAGTTTGCTCTATCCTCCATGTGACAGCCCGTTAGATATCTGAAGATGGCTCTCATAGCTCCCTCTCAGTCTCCTCTTTCCTAGGCTAAACCTACCTAACTCCCTCAACCATTCCTCATAAGGTTTGGTTTCCAAACCCTTGATCATCTTGGTTGCCATCCTCTGCACATGTTCTAGCTTGCCAATATCCTTCTTAAACTGTGCTGTCCAGAACTGGACACAGTATTCTAGGCATGGGCCAACTAAGGCAGAATAGAGCACAACTATTACTTCTCTTGATCTGGACACTAGACGGTTGTTGATACAGCCTAGAACAGCATTAGCTTTTTTTCCAATAGGATGCCTGGTGCAAACTATTGACTTCCTGAAAATCACTGCAACACCCCCCTCCCCGCCCAGATGGCCTGGGTTGCTGTGCGTAAGAGAAACCTGGTGGACAAGCAGCGGCAAGGACTGGCCCATCTGCCTCATCCAACCAAGTCTCTGTCACACATGCCAGGTCAAATCCTCCATCCACAATCAGGTCGTGGATGGCAGTTGTTTTGTTCATCATTGACCTGGCATTACACAGCAACGCTTTCAGGTCATGTGGGTATCCCTTGTTGATTCCAGTACCCGTCCGGTCAGGGCCAGACCTGGAGGCGGGGATAGTCTTCAAACAACGACTAAGCCTGCCTCCTCGGTAATAACATGGTCTGGTCTTAGCGTGACTCCTCCTCCTGCCCGTGATCACTGAGATCGGGTGTCCCAGTGCACCCCCCCCCCCCGTGGAACCTGCCCCAGCCATTCTGTTGGCTGGGGCCCACTCCCAGGCAGCCCTGATCCCACCCCTTAAAACAAACCACAAACTATACAACAACCAATAAAATAAAAAACAAAAACGGAACAATTATACTAAAATTAATCCCCAACAAAATATCCAACCCACCCAGCCACCCCCCCCCAACAACGCAAAAAGGAAAAGAGGAGGAAAGAGAAGAAATTGAAATGCCATCGACAGCTTAAGGACATTTTCCAGCCCCACTCTCTAAGCACTAGAGCAGTGTTTCCCAACCAGTGTGCCTCCAGATGTTTTGGGACTACAATTCCCATCATCCCTGACCACTGGTATTGCTAGCGAGGGATGATGGGAGTTGTAGTCCCAAAACATCTGGAGGCACACTGGTTGGGAAACACTGCACTAGAGAGTCCTTTTTATAGCTGAGGGTGTGAGGGCCTGGGCCCCGCCCCCTAGGCCAGCCTTGGAAGGGAGCAGGCCCTGCAGTCCTGGGTTTTCTCCCCCCCCCCCTTGAAGATGGGGATGTTTGCCCGACTCCAGACTGCAGGGACGTCACCTGTTCTCCAAGAATTCTCAAAGATTCTACACAGAGGCTCTGAGATTACATCTGCAGGCTCCTTTAGTACCCTATGATGCAGCTCACCAGGCCCTGGAGATATGAATTCGTTTAAAGTAGCTGGGTGTTCCCTTACTACCTCTTTTCCTATATTGGGCTGCAGCTCCCTCCTTGCATCATTTATTCTGTTATCACCAGGTTGGGTACTGCTTTCCTTGTGGGTGAAGTCAGAGGCAAGTAGGTGTTGAGCAGTTCCGGCTTCTCTCTGTCACCCAATAGCATTTCTCCATCTTCTCCATGCAAGGGGCCTCCTACATTTTAAAGACCATTCCAAGCAACACTAAACACCATTCCCTACTTCCACAGAGGGATGGACTAGATGATACCTGAGGTCTCTTCCAACTCTGTATGATTTTGGCCACACTCACTGTGCATATGTAAAGCACACGGCTTCGCCCAAAGAATACTAGTTCGTAGGATTCTTTAGGGAAAACCCATGACTTTTAAAGTGCTTTAAATGTGTGGATGTGGACTCTGTGATCAGAAAAGGATCAATATATTGGGGAGACATCTCACCTTCCTGTGGGTTTCCCTGCCCTCCCTTTTTACCTGAAGGTAACCCTGAGAGCTGCGGTCTTCTCCGAGCAACCTCTGCCTCTCTGAGCCTTCTGAGCTTGCCGAGATGAACTTAGGAGTCAGGTACTTGCTGGCCTGTCTAAGCAGCAGCTGCAACACATAACTAGGCTGGGTCTAAACTCACTGGGTGGGTCTGGCCTGATCACTCACTGGAACTGAGGCACTAAGGCTCTTTAACAGGTTAGATTACGAGACACACAAAAATGGAAGGACAGGTGGGATGGGGGCAGAAGGAGAGCCGTGTGTGCGCTCTCTCACACATGCACAAACAAAGACACAAACACACACACAAAGAGTCACAAGGGCCAGGGCTAGTGACCCTGTGGCTCTCCTAGTGCTCATCTGGACTACAACTCCCATAAACCCTGATCAGTGTGCCACTAGCAGAAAAGCATGGGGCAGCAGGGGAGCTTTAAAGCCTGGGCCATTCTACTCAAGAGGGTGTCAGAGGCTGATAGGAATTTGGAAGTCTTGAATTTGGCTCTTGGGTCACAGGGAACATGTTTGTAAAGCACACTCCGTCCCAGTTCTTGCCAAGAGGGAGATGGGTGCATCCCAATAAGAGGAGAGCTTAAGTGATACCTTTCCTAGTGATCAATCAGCCCTCAGGGCACCACCCAGGTGTGGTGGGAAGTCTTTACCTGCGGGGTGGGTTCCACCGAAGGCTGCAGCACAGCAGGTTGCGAAGGCCCGGTGGGCTGAGCAGCTGGAACTGTCTGAGCCACATTCGTCTGAGTCAAGAGAAAGGAAAACGTCAGAAGGCTGTGAGGAACGAGCTGGAAGGGCTTCTGGCTTTACTGCTGTGGAAGCACCAGGCAGACAGCCCACCCCTCTTCCCAGTGAATGTGGGGGTACCCTAACAAATCTCAGCACCCCCGTTTTACTTGAGGGATGCCATGATCATTTAAAGTAGTGTGATACTGCTTGTATAGTGCAAATGTGCCCCAGAAAGGCACTTACTCCAAAGTTCAATCCAACCTTATTACTAAGACCACAAAAGATACTACCATGAACATATTGTTGTTGTTTTACTAGCCTGCTAGTCATGCTGCCTGGGAAGCTCTTGGCTCTGCTGCCAGCCATGAAACACAGGCTAAAGAATTGTCTTCTGTCAAATGTACTGCTGGAGGAGGGGAAGTGTGTTCTGTCCCTCTTCCGCCAACCTGCTTAGTTTCCATGCAGGCCATGGAGGAGGGAACGGGGCAATCCACCTCCCCTCTGCCAGCCCATTCAGTCACCTGCATGTGGTAGCCTGAAGGGGCTACCAGGTGCACTGCTGTTGAATGAAAGCTGGGTTTCATCTGATGCCAACAGTTGTTTTGGAAAGGAGATTTGTCTGACTTCCATATGATGCCCATCTATGTTTCCATGGCCCAGGAGAATCCAGGGATGCTACGTATTACCTTTTCAAAGAGAATCAGAAACAAATCTTTTTCCAAGCTACTGTCAATTTAGGGGAACTTTTATTAGCAAGACTGACTTACTGGCAAACAGAAGCCAAGGATTATGACTCAAGCCTGCAACTTACATCTTAGCGTTATCTCCGTTTTGTACTACTTGTATGAAATCTTTGTGAACTGTCCCCAAGACCGCTGTGATGACAACATTGGTTAACTTACTATTAGAAACCAGTTCATATAAAATTCCAAATATACATTATTAATATACATTGTGCTGTATTTTCTGCATTTCTGTGATAGGACGTGGCCAATGTGAAATAATAAAACGAATGCTGAACTGAGCCTCTCCCAGTGCCAAGAGGCACTGAAAGGAGGGAGTTGTGAAAGGGAGAGGTGCTTTGAAGGTCCAGAAAGTGAAGCATGCTGATCCTTGGCAGTTCCAAATAGATCCCTCCATGAAGGCAGCCTTGCTAGCCGGCTCAGGGCCAGACCGCCCATGCTGCACTTACCAGCCGGGAGCTCTCAGAGAAGGGGTTGAATTCATCCAGGCCACCCTGGTTAGCGTGTGCCAGTTGCGTGACTGAAGGATCCTGGAAGAGAAGAGGGGTAAATGCTATTTAACACATGGCAACTCCTGATAAGTATGTGCAGCCGGGTGTTCACACCGGTAGACAGGGCATGCATTTGTAAAAATTGCCTGTGAACTTCCTTTGTCCTTGCTCACTCCTAACCCAAACACAGTGGGATTTGCCCTCCTCCCCAGCCAGCTACAATGGCTTCACTGACTCTTAATGTGAAAGAAAAACAAGAAATCCACATACCCTCTTGACCATACTTCATTATTATTTAAAATGCATAGGATTTTGCAGTACAAGCAACAGACGGGCCACTGCTCCCAAAGAGCGTACTGTCCAGAATAGAGATAGTAAGGAATAGAGAGAAGAGAATGTGTCTGACTGTCATTACACTAATTTAAAGCTTAACTGGGCAGGGAACGAAGTTTAAGGTAAACCAAGGTTTCGAGGAGGAAATTGACATGGGGTTGTAGCTGTAAAGCATTGTTTCAGGAAGCAGGAGATGATCAACTGAGGGTGTTAGAGGGGCAGAGGTCACAAATGGGAACAGAACAAGAAACAAGGGTCAAATGATAAGTTGCAGAAACCCTCTGACTCACTCGGAAAGTGGTTTATGCTGGATACAGGAGAGACTGGAAAGCCAATGAAGGGATCTGGAGAAGGAGGAAATGCAGGGTTCCTGGAGCAGAGTTTTTGCCTAAAGAGGACTAAGATGGGAAAGTGGTGTCCCGTTCCATTTAGTGGTGCAGGACCCCTTTTGCCATGGGATCACAACAAAGTTTTCCACCTTGTGGGCTGGGCAGACTGAGTGACAAAGTTCCACACAAATGCCCAGATGAAGCATCCCTCGAGTGCCCAGCAGAAAGTTCACTCCTAACTTTCTGTAGAGCATATTTTGGAAACTGTCATATAAATCCAAACATGCAGAAATAGAAGTGGCTGGCTTTGCCTCCAAACAAATAATGAATCAGATTAAACTGCTCAGACGTGACCAAGCAGTGAGAATCAGACTGTAAGCAACAAAGGGAGAGGAGAGCTTGTGCTGCAATTCAGTCTAGAAAGAGGAGGTCTATGGTGCTGGGCAAAAATCTAGTCTCGTCTCAGCTTTCATCTGCACACTGCAAGCTCTCGTTTAATGAATAACTGCAGGCAAACAGCCTGAGCCCTGACACTCCTTGCATAAGCATGTTGTTGCACAACCTCATGAATCACTCCAGGAAGAAGAAACAGGTGCAAGCCAACCAGTGACGAAGGCTGTGGTCTGATACAAGTGAACTAGGGAGGATGCTCCTGTTGGCCAGAGGGACCTACACATAGCAGAGCATCTGTTTTGCAAGCAGAATATGCCAGGTTCAATCCCCCACATCTCCAGGTAGGACTGGGAATGTCCCTTGCCTGAAACACTGACAAGATGCTGCCAGTCAGTGTAGGCAGTGCAGAGCTAGATGGACCAATGGTATAAGGAGGCTCCCTCTATTCCTAAGTAAACATCCACAGGGCTGAGTTGCACATTCCTTTGCCTTGCATGCTAATAGGTGCAGACTCAAGAGGGGAAAACTAAGGAACCTAGTAAGGTTTTTGCACTTACCGTATTTTCCGGCATATAAGACAACTGGGCGTATAAGACGACCCCCAACTTTCCCAGTTAAAATATAGAGTTTGGGATATACTCGCTGTATAAGAAATACGACCCAGCATATAAGACGACCCCCGACTTTTGAGAAGATTTTCCTGGGTTAAAAAGTAGTCTTATATGCAGGAAAATACTGTACTTAAGGAGGTAGCCATCACATGAGAAAAATGATGAACCAGAGCCAGTGTTAGAAACTAGAATAGAAAAGCTATTTGCCACATGGCTCCTGGAACCTGGGTTAAGGGCACAAAAACCAAGTGGCTAGTTGCTATTCTCCCCCCCCCCCCCCACAAATGCAGCAGCACTTTCCATTTACTTTTTCATAGAGAATTTATTTGGTTCTTTTTGCGATCTGTGGTATTTGGAGGATTGTAACCAGCTATAGCAAAACAGGTCATACAGAGAGCACAGTAGGACTTAAATTTAGGCACGTATAGGACAGTAACACCTAGTGAACTTCATGGCTGAGTGGGGATTTGAACCCTGGTCTCCCAGGTCCTAGTCCTACTGACACTCTAACCACTAGACCGCACTGGCTCTCACTGGGGGGAACCTTTTTCTTTCATCACAGCTTCTGTGATGGGTGGAGTTGTCCATCAGGCCCACATAACGTGATTATTTTCAAAGTTCTAATGTTTTTAATTTATGTAAAGGAAAGCACTTCCTTTACAGTTAGGGGATACTCCACCATTTCTAAAAAAATATTTCCAGCATAATATCCTTTGAGACGTGGTGAGCAGAATTGCACACAGCATTCCAAGTGCAGCTGCACCATAGACTTGTATAAGGCCATTATATTTCCAGCTCTACTTTCAATCCTTTTCCTAATGATCCCTAAAATATAGTTAACCTCTTTTTACCACTGCCACAACCTGGGTCAACATCTTAACTGAGTTATCCACTATGACCCTAAGATCTCGGTTCTTGTTCAGTCCTGCCATCTCAGACCTCAATAGCATATACTGTATGCAATGCTAGGATATTTTCCCCAGCATGCATCACGTAAAACTTGCTCACACTGAATCAGATTTATCATTTTAATGCTCATTCACCCAGTTCAGAGAGATCCTTTTGGAGCGCCTCACATCCTCCTGTAGTTAAAAACTACACTGAACAACTTGGTGTCATCAGCCAACTTTGCTGGCTCAACTCCAGGAAGGGCTAGAAAGATGCTCTGTCTCGTGCTGCAGACAGATTAAAAAAGCAGACAACACACATCCAGTAAATCTCACTGGCGGTCACAAATATGCAGGACTGGAACCAAGAACTAGATCAAAATGGTTTTCTTATATATTTCAAGATATAAGAATATTTATTCTACGTACACTCCTCCCTCCATACCAAACACGCCATCAGAAGCACAAAAGCAAACTTCAGAGTGGCCAGGTACACAGGAAGAGACACCCCGCCCCAAAAAATTACTCCTTTTTGTCATAATTTCCAGCGTGCTCTCTCCACCCCCATGCTCAACCTGCATTCCTGGGGGGGGGGGAATGCAGTAGAATCCAAATAAAGGGGGTAAACCTTTATTCTTCCAAGCCAGCCAGCAACAATATTATTATTAGAAGAAATGTAAGGCAAAGCAAGAAAGGAAGCACTGCTTTACTGCTAGAACCATTTCACTTTTGAGAAGCAAGATCACCAAGGGAGATCCCTTAATAATCAGCCAGTCCTCCTCCTTCTCCCACCTCCAAAAGAGAGAAGCAATCCATTAAGTATGTGCAGCTTGCTGGTTTGCAAGGGGATGCGGGTGGCGCTGCGGTCTTGTTATAAACAAAAATCTGCCCTTATTCCCTTATGGGGTACATAAGAGTCCTTTGTAGGTCCTTCATCGGTAGGAGAAAATAACAGAGGCCAACCAGAGAAAATTGAGAAGCAAAGCAGCTAAGCTTAATCCTCACTCACCACATGCAGGAGGGAGGAGGAACCCAGAACAATGGTGTGCAAGCTCCTATATAGACTTTTGAAATTGCCCCCCTCCCGCTCAAGACCACCCCCCAATACATCATACATACATCACAGAAGGGGCGGAATCCTGTCTGGCAGGAAACCTGTTGATGGATTTACCTGGCTGTTAATGGGTTTACCTGGAGAGCCTGGCCATGCT
The DNA here is from genome assembly GCA_034641385.1 of Darevskia mixta. NCBI lineage: Eukaryota > Metazoa > Chordata > Lepidosauria > Squamata > Lacertidae > Darevskia > Darevskia mixta. The sequence continues at coordinate 5,245,625 of JAWWNH010000188.1, forward strand.
TTTGTGATGATAAACACGTAATTCCTGAGTCCAGGTCACAGGCTCACCCTGTTCACCCCCAAATGTGCCCTTAAGGCAGGATTTGTGAGCACAGAGACAATGGGGAAGCTTTTCCCATTTCCATCCAAACTGCAGAGGAATATTTGAGATCACTGTAGAGTCAAAATGGCTTTAGGACTGTCTTCCTGTAATGTTTCAGACATGTGGTTTATATATTTATGTATGTCCTGGGAGATCTACATTGGCTCCCAGTACGTTTCCGAGCACAATTCAAAGTCTTGGTGCTGACCTTTAAAGCCCTAAACAGCCTCGGTCCAGTATACCTGAAGGAGCGTCTCCACCCCCATCGTTCAGCCCGGACACTGAGATCCAGCGCCGAGGGCCTTCTGGAGGTTCCCTCACTGCGAGAAGCAAAGCTACAGGCAGAGGGCCTTCTCAGTAGTGGCGCCCGCCCTGTGGAACGCCCTCCCAACAGAGGTCAAAGAGATAAACAACTACATGACATTTAGAAAATACCTGAAGGCAGCCCTGTTTAGGGAAGTTTTTAATCTGTGACATTTTGATGTATTTTAATGTTTGTTGGAAGCCGCCCAGAGTGGCTGGAGGGACCCGCCCAGATGGGCGGGCTACAAATAATAAATTTATTATTATTATTATTATTAATATTATTATTATTATGTGTTTGCTTGGTACATTTATGAACATTTATTATATATCTAAGACCTTAAAATTCCTATTACAATCTAAACCACTGAGCCTAGGGCTTGTGAATCCCCGGGGTGAGCTACCGTTGCTCGGTCCCAGCTCCTGCCCACCTAGCAGTTCGAAAGCACGTCAAAGTGCAAGTAGATAAATAGGTACCGCTCCGGCGGGAAGGTAAACGGTGTTTCCGTGCGCTGCTCTGGTTCGCCAGAAGCAGCGTAGTCATGCTGACCACATGACCCGGAAGCTGTCTGTGCCGGCTCCTCCAGAGTCGTCTGGGACAGGACCTTACGGTCAGGGGTACCTTTACCTTCACCTTGCTTGTTTGCAAACCACAGCACCTCTTAGCAAAAGACTGAAAGGGGGGGGAGGGTAAAATCAGCCAGATCTCCCCTCCTGCAACTGTGTGAAAGAGCTTCTTCCCAGTTTGCTTACTCATGATAATTGTACAACAATGGAAAGGTTTCCTCTTCTCAGCACATCAAAAGCCTTCCTGAAAGGGAACAGAAGCTGCCCTCGGCTCTCCTGCTGAGATATTATTTGCAAATCACTTGACTGGAAATCCCAACTTGGTTGCTAGGTGGCACTCCTGAGTCACCAACCCCCCCCCCCAAAAAAACCCCTGACAACTGGTTAATTTCAACCACTGACCAGAGCATTGACCTGATGGGAGGTGAGAGAGCAGCAAGGCAGGCTGCAGCCATTACAAATATTTTTGAGTGATCAAGCTGCACAGATGCCAGAGCACAACACCAGGCAGAGGGGAGACTTTGGCTGCAGAGCTTGCTGGAAAGAAGACGAAGACAGACGTTGAAAGCTCTGGCTGTGAGGCAAATGGATGGTTGTATTTCCTGTTGCAAAACTTCCAGTCTATTCTGCTTTGGAAGCAAGTTGCAGCATCACTGGTGTCACCAGCAGTTTAGCTTTCCAAATCTTGCCTAGTGTGGAACATAAGAAACTGCTTTTTTCAGACTCAGGCCACTGGTTTCCCCAACTCAGTCTTCTCCAACCTGACTCGCAGGGGCCACTGAAGGCCTCAGACTGAGGACTTTCCCCACCCACACCAAGTGAATTCAACCTGGATCTTCCATATATAATCCACATAACCACTAAAATACGGCCTCTTGCTTGCATTTAGAAATCTCCCCACCCCAATTCTTCCTACTTCTAGTGATATCTTCCCTCTAGATAATTGTGTTTTTGTGAAGCTGTTGTGAGCACACTGTTTGTCTTAATCTAGACTTTTAGCTATTAAAAGTGAAGCAAAATACAAGGAAGTATCCATTTAAAAGTCACAAGATCTCCCTGCGAAGTTATGCCAGTGTAAAGATTATAGACACAGAGCAGAGAAATCAGGAGCAGGGATCATAGAAGTGGTTTGACAAATGATTTGCTTTTTTGAGGGGGAGAAAAACAATGGCATCAAAGCAGAAGCAAAGGGTAATCAATGTCCCTGGAACACTGTAGACTATTGTTAGTCTTTAAGGCATCACAAGACCTTTTGCTGTCTTTCCTGCAAGAGGCTAACATAACCACCTTCAGGAAAGTGAGGTAACAGTGCTTATGTTAAAAGCAATAAGTGGGTTACTACAGAAGCTTCCAATTTCATTATGCAAGACTAGGCTTCCAGGCGTCCTCAACCTCGGCCCTCCAGATGTTTTGAGACTACAATTCCCAGCATCCCTGACCACTGGTCCTGCTAGCTAGGGATCATGGGAGTTGTAGGCCAAAAACATCTGGAGGCTCAAGGTTGAGGAAGCCTGTGCAAGACTCACTGCTAGACTTCAAAAAGGATCTAATTCCAAGATAACATGAAAACATGGGTTTCATTTGAGTTCAGATTTATTTTTCATTGACAGCAATTACAGGAAGGGCAGAAGAGCCGATCCAATGAAATACCAAGAAACAGAGCGAAAGGAAGCTTTCTAGTGGTGACCCCTTTCTGGCAATTTAGGGTTGTGAAAATCTAAGCACCACTATGGAAAGGCAGATGCTGTCCCTTGAATGCTTCCTGTGAGTTGCGCTCATGGCAGGACTTGTTCTCAAAAAGTAGAATCAAAAGGAAGTGCAGTACCATGGACGACTCCTGGGTAGAAAAGCCTATCAGCTGTTTTCACACACAAAGTAGTGCTATGTAAAACACCACCACCCAGACCAGGACACCTGGTCCGCCTTCACAGAGACACACAGTTAAACTGGGGCATCACTCACCACCTCCAGACTGCTCAGATCATAGGTGGTACTGTGGAAAAACCATCCCAGCACTTTTATTTTTATCATTTTATCCCCTTGCCCCACCATCTTTATTTTGCATAATTTTCATTTGTTCTCAGATTTATGTGTAAATAAAGAAAAAGAAAAGAAGACCCCAGGGTTGTCACATGGTGATGATGAGTATTCATTTTTTTCTCTTTTTAAAATAACAAGTATTTATAATGAAAACAGATACAACTCCAGAAGAAAAAAGGGGGTACTTGGTGGGGGGCAGGAGTGTTGATCAAAGGAGAGAAATGCAAATAATCATGTTTGACTAGATCAGTGCTAGCTCAGCATCTATGCAATTTAATTGGATAAAATCTGTGCAAGTGTCCATATTAGTAATATGATAGTACTAAAACATTTTGAAGAGGAGAAACACATACAGTCTTTGTTTTCCGTGATGAACGCAGGTATCATCCTAGAAGAGGCACTGAAGTAGGAAGTGCCTCTTCCAAAACACTGCCTCCTATCTGTGGTTTTTACTTTAAACAAAAGTACAGTACTAAATACATTTATTGAAAATATGTTGATCAATTGCCTTTTTACTAAATTAAAAAGGTTTTAATCAATTAAAAATTACAGCCTTAGAAAGCACATACACAACTTAAGTATAAAAGGCTCAACACCATAACACAGTCCAAGGAAAAGAATGTTGAAAAACACCTTTTAGTACCTAGAACAACAGGAAAGGTCTCTATGCTATTGTTAGCTTTGTTGCAGTTTGCCGGCCCTTTAAACTGCAAGGCTTCAACAGCTGATTGCCACAAAGCAAGCTTGGTTCCCACATGGGAGTTCAGAACTGCAGCTTCCTGAATAGCTTGATCTGCACACTGCTCTGCACACCCACACCCAGGTCTCCAAGATTGAAACGCTGAATTGGGAGCCATCTGCCAACTCCCTTGATAAACAAAGGCATGTTTCAGAGATGGCCAGCACTGCCAATGTTGTTTAGTAAAATATGAGTGACACTCTGGGAATAGAAAAGCTCCTAGGGAAAGCTGAAAAGAGAGGAAAATGCCCATGAGTTTCATATATTTACCTCTGAACCCAAAGTTTTGACAAGGAAAAACTCTGTAGTGTCGGGGGAGAATGCATCACTTGAGCAGGAATGGGGGACCTGCAGATGACCAAGCATGCTAGATTGCAATTCCCATCATCCCTGACCGTTTGGCCATGCTGGCTGTGACAGGTGGGAGTTGGGAGTCCAGAACACCTGGAGAACCACAGGTTTGCTGCACTGGCTATAAAACCAGCTTATTCAAGACAAGGTTGTTTTGCACCAGTGCCACCTGACACAATTACAACAACTGCTTCATCCCAGCGGCCCAGCCCTTCCTACTTGCGGGCTTCAACAACTGAGGATCCTTGCCGGGAAAGAAGAAGCCCTTCCCTGGCAAGCATGTCTGACTTGCTAACTTGGAGGCATTTATTAGGCCAGATTAATACATGCCTTCCTCCTGCCAACCTAGCAGTTTGAAAGCACGTCAAAGTTCAAGTAGATAAATAGGAACCGCTCCGGCGGGAAGGTAAACGGCGTTTCCGTGCGCTGCTCTGGTTCGCCAGAAGCGGCTTTGTCATGCTGGCCACATGACCTGGAAGCTGTACGTCAGCTCCCTCGGCCAGTAATGCCAGATGAGCGCCGCAACCCCAGAGTCGGACACGACTGGACCTAGTGGTCAGGGGTCCCTTTACCTTTACCTTTAATACATGCCTTCAGCAGTGCGAAAACTTCTTGAACACACAACCACACAGGGGCTACTCCAAACAACAAGCTCTTTGTCAGAAGCACACCCACGCACACTTGGTTCCAGGGATTCTCAATACAACTCATACAAACAACTTGTGTGAAAGTGCTGTATATAAGCCAGGCATAGGGAACCTTGGCTCTCCAGATGTTTTGGAACTACAACTCCCATGATCCCTAGCTAAAAGGGCCAGTGGTCAGGGATGATGGGAATTGTAGTCCCAAAACATCTGGAGAGCCAATGTTGCCTATGCCTGATATAAGCCATATCACAAAGCTAATTTCACATGTAAGATCAGGCCTTCAAAAAAAGAAAAGTCATGCCACCTGCATTTACTATAAGCTCAGCCCTACAATGCGGTGAGGCAGCACAAAGTGTGTCAGGCATAGTGCCTTTTCCTCACCACAGGCTCTCGCAAGATCTCCCAGTTACACAACCTGGCTATACTGAAGTAGGAGCAGGGAACCTGCATCACTCTATTGCTGGACTACAACTCCCACTGGCTATGCTAGCTGGGAATCTAAGCTCTGGAGGTTTACAGGTTCACCACCCTTGTGCTAGAGAAAGAGTGTAATCCTATGTACATTTCCTTGAAATTACCGCTGAATTTAGTTGGCCTTATTTCCAAGTAAACACCCAAAAGATATGGTTGTAAAATATATAATCTGTTCTGCATGTGTATGCATTTTAATTTATGATTCTTAAGACATGCTTAAAGTCATAAATGTTGATAAAGATGGATTAAAAAAAGGAACTCTGTAATCAAAGGCAAGTTCTGCGGCTTAACCCTGAAGAACCAACTTAAGCCATTAATTATGCTCCTTTAAACCCAGGCACATCAGATTGAATTGACCAGATACAGAGAGGAGAGCAGTCCAGCTTCTCTGCACAGTCCTATGTATGTTCAATCAGAAGTCAGTCCCACTGCATTCAGTAGGGCTGACTACCTAGCAAATATGTTTAGGACTGCAAATTCAGTGTCCTAAAAGAATCAGAACTACATTATGAGCTTTCATAGTGGGCAGTAATGTTCTCATTCCGCCCATCTCATGTACACCTGAGAAGCGTCAGATGTAGGAGGGCAGAGTCAAAGCAAAGTAGCAATATGACAGTGATGTGCTAACAGAAAAAGCAATACTGGATAAATTGAAGAAGAGTTGAAGCTGTTATAAACAAGCCAAAAGGATTACGATTTCCCACAGCAATAGTAGAATTAGCACTCAATTTCACCCCATCACACAAAGAGGTGTTCAGATCAATGATGCTGGATGCCTGACAGCCAGACAGCTCTGCAACAGGTAGCCAACCTGGCAGTCTCTAGATGTTGCTGGACAACTTCCATTGATACTGATCACTGACCATGCTGGCTGAGGCAGATGGGAGGTGGGAGTCCAACAATTTAGTGAGGGCAGCAGGTCCTTCACCCCTGCTTGACAGAAGCAGCTGACATTTGCAATAGACGTGTTGGTAAGTTGTCATTTATTATTTCCTTAAGTGCCTAAAGCACACTATGCACTGTACATGATGCATGTTTAAGTTGTCATATAATAATTGTAAAAGTGCCTAAAGGATACTGGGCACTGGGCATGAATTTCAAACCTAGAAATTCCTACCTACAGGCTTATAATCTAAAGTTTTAAAAGTGTACTGATCAAGTAGAACTGTTAACAGTATGCACATATGCAACTCTGCCCCTTTCAAGAGATAATACAGTGTAGTATCAAAAACCTGGTGTTAGTTCTTGACAGAGTAGCTCAGGAAAGGAAACGGCAACACCACTACAGAGCATTGCTCATTATTCTGTCACGAGAAGGAGCAGCAAGCAGAAATAGAGCAGCAGCAAGCTCTGCCTGGTACAAGTCAAAGAATTAAGAAAATTGCTACAAACTCCAGAGTGTACAAAAATTACAGCTCCTCAAAAGTGACAGTAAGCAAAAACTCCTTTTCCTCAACAATGAAGATACAGTTCTGCCTCCCTGCCACTTGGTTCTCAAAGGAAAAACCTGTTTGCCAAGACAAAATTTGTGTTTAAGGATGGACATGCCCCCACCCCATCCTCAGATGATCCCGTGTGTTAAGAAACAACAGTCTATGAGATGGATAATCTTAAAAGCACAGGCTTTGATTTTCTGTTAGAATTAAGGTTACAGGCCACATCCATTCATAACTGATGAAGCCCCAAATCTTGTCTCAGGCCAGACTGGAAATCCCCCCTGTAACTTACCTTGGACTTAAATCCATAACTTCCCTTTCCCATTCCTGCAGTTCATTGTGATATAACACCTGCTTCTGGAGGGCTTGTTATGTTCACTGGGCAATGAAGAGACACGTGACCTCTTTTATTTTATTTATCATTCCCTCATTCATTGCCTTTTCATTCCAGTCTTCCTCCAAGGAGCTCAAATCCCAAAACCCCTAGATCTTCCCAGTTGTTGTCCTAACCCCTAAACCATAAGGCAGGCTTCGTCAACCTCGGCCCTCCAGATGTTTTGAGACAACAATCCCCATCATCCTTGACCTGCTAGCTAGGGATCATGGGAGTTGTAGGCCAAAAACATCTGGAGGGCCGAGGTTGACGAAACATGCCATAAGGGGTGATTGAGAAACAGGGCTTCTTGGTTCGAGGGCCAAGATCCCCCAAAGTGGCTAGGAGACTACACGGAGCGAGCTTACTTTAAGTCCGGCTCGCTTCAGGCCCTGCCATCTCTGGGGCCACAAGGAGCGGGAAGGGGGTTTGCCACCCCCCACCCCGCCCCCACCCCGGGGCTCTTTTGCATTCGAGGGGGCCGGAGCCGAGGGGCGCCCGTGGGTCTCCCTCCCTTCGGGGCGTGGCCTGTTGGCCTCCCGCCCTCCGCGGCCACAGGTGTTCCCTTCACACACACCCCGCTCACCTGGAAGGGGTTGACGTCGACGGGGTCGGCGAAGGGGTTGGTGTCGAAGGCCGACATGGCTGCTGCCGCCGCCGCCGCCGCTCTCCGAGACTCAGCTCCGCCGCACCGGTTCTCAACCCGGTCCGCTCCCTGGAAACGGCACACTTCCGGGACCAAGGGGTCTCCTCCCCGCTCCTCCGCCTCTTCCCTTACGCGCCTGCGCGGAGCGACCCGCAAGACGCAGGCGCACTCCTTCGCCACGTGACAAAGACGCTTCTCTCCCTCTCTCTCTCCTTTGTGACCTCATCGAGCCACAAAGGAAAGGGCGCGTGGAGGTAGCAGGGCGCATGCGCAAATGCAGAACGCGCGCTTGTTCGCGTTCTCGCTCTGCCACTCCAGAGATGGAGGAGAAAAAGATATAGAAAGAACTCAAGATGAAGGGGAAGTTGACTTCTGGGCATGCGCACTGAATGGCGAGAGCGCTCCAGGTACCGCAGCGTACTGCGCAGTGCGCTGCAGTCTGTTTAACTCGGTAAGCGTGAATGTAGAATTGCAGCCAAAATACTAACAGCAACACACTACTGTATATGAATTGAATTACATTTATATTTCCCCCATTTCCTCTGAGTAATTTCTTTACTTCATGCCTGAAAGGTATTAAAGAAGGGGCCAGGCAAGCTTGCTTGAGGCTATTCCTTGGACTTTAATTAATAACAGTGATGAACATGAAAATCAGGGCACCACCACAGAAAAGGCCCTGTCCCCTGCAGAGCGTCCAAAGGTGGGCCAGGGCCCTTCCAGGCAACCTTAGCATACACAGGCAGGCTCACCCACAAGGAGACGCTCCTTCAGATCACCCGGCCCAAGGCCTTTTGGGGGAAGGGTGAGCATGAAAAGGGGAACCAAGGTCAGCTTGCAGGTTGATTAACAATTTGCAGTAGGCTCAAAAGTGCTTTTGACTTCACCCTCCCTGTCAATAGCAACAACAACAAAGGTTGTCATACTCGTCATCAAATGCTTTAGCAGCCTTTCTTAAAAACCATACAAGGCAACTCACAGAAATCTACAAATATATACTGCAATATTCTAACCACCTACTTTAAAAATATAGGCTGCTAGAATCTCTGATCTGTAGTAACGTGCAGGGCAGTCTTAGCCACATCGATTCAGAAGGAAGCCCTATGCAATTCCATGGGGTGTACTCCCAGGGTTAGGATGGCAGGTTTAGCCTTAGTTGTAGAGATGCACCTCACAGAGCTGTTATGGAGGGGAAAAGGGGGATCCATGTACATTGTCTCAAGCTGCTTGCTGGAAAAGTGGGATATAAAAATAGGAAATATAAAGAATAAGAATAACACATTTGCATTTGAATATGTGGAAGCCACCCCATTGCACTGCATGTGGGATGCCTGCAGCAGGTAATTGGCTCCCCTCCTAGAGTCACCATTTTGTACCTGACTCTGCAGCAGCTGAATGCAAGTGATGGACTCCAGCATCCTCATAAAAGCAAAACAAGTCCTAAATGCTGGAGCTCTGTGCACCCGATTTGGGGTTTTACTGGCCAAAACCAGTACTTTGAAACTGAAACCACTGAATGATTGATCAGCACCTTCTTCCAACAAGCCTAGTTCTAAGTTGAGATTTTTGTCCTGGTCAATATTTGTATTGAATTTGAAACTTTCTGTATATGTCGCTGTTTGAACAGTCATTATATATGGGATTGTTCTCTATGCTTTGCATTGTGATGTTGCTTTGAGATGCTTTAGGAAGTGATTCGGCTGTGGAAGAACAGGAGGAAGGTGGGGAGGCAACAAGCATAGCCTGCAACTGCCCTGCCAGAACTGTTGGCCCCTCCTGGGCCCTGGCCTCTGCCTGCCCCCCATATCCTGTGTGCAAAGGCAGCCCCACCTGTGGTGCATTTTTGGGTGTGATGCACACTCACTTGGAAGCAAGTGCTACTCGAGGCATAAAATGGTATAATTGTAGAGCTGGAAGGGACCACGAGGATCATCTAGTCCAACCCCGGCAATGCAGGAATCTTTTGCGAAATGAGCCTGAGATTAAAAGTAAGAGTCTTCTGCCGTACCGAACGGAACGGCTTAATATTTGCCAGACCTAAATGTTGCAAGAGCTTGATTAATTAATTGCATTAATGCATTTCCGGCAACTCATGCGTAATATAGCGCCTAGCCTGGCTGCACCATCCAGCAAAAGAACCGCGTTTCCTGGAACACAAGAGAGATTTATTTTTCACTCGTTCCAGGGGGGGGGGGGACCACCAACCCCACATCTATAACACGCCACTCGGCGTGGATCAGTTGAGAGTGCGGGAGAAGCCTCGGATCCGGGTTCGAATCTAACCGCTCACTCCCGAGTCTGACCATAAACCTTTAATAAAGTTCAGTGGCCCATCCTGCGACGCTGCGGAGCGTTTCAGGGTCTGCCTCGGGCACCTGCGCCTGTGTGGCTGCTGCACTGCACCGGTGCAATCCCTGCTTGCAGCCTAGCCCGGGCTGAAGCTGACAGGCGCTCTCGCTCTCCTTTCCCAGCCACCTGATCCGGAGCGGCGGACTACTTTTCCCGGCGTGCCCGGCCAGCCGGCCGGCGCCTGGAAGAGGCGGGGCACAGCGAAGCAGAGCAGCATCGCGGGGATGGCGGAGCTGCGAGGTGAGCGAGGCCGGGGCAAAGGAGGGCGCCCGCCTGCCCGCCCACCCGCCCGCCTTGGGGGTCCGGGGGGCGGCGGAAGGCGGCTCCTCGTGCTCCCCGCCCGCGATGGACGGAGGGGCTCCGGGACAAAGCGGCGGCGAGCAGGAGCAGGAGCGAGCCGCTCCGGGTGGGGAGGAGGAGGGGTTCCCGCGGAGCGAGCAGGCAGGAGCGTTGCCCCCTCTCGGGGGAAGCCCGGGTCCCTCCTGCGCCATCCGGGGGTGGGAAGGGGGTCCGAGCGTCATCTAGCCCGACCCCCGCCATCCAGGGCGCGCAACCTTGGCGCCCTCGACTGATGATCGCCCAACCTCTGCTTAAAAATCTGCAAGGGAGATAGGGCCTTTTTTGCAGCGGCTCCGTTGGCCAACTAAATTTTCAAGGCCAGGCAAATCTGTTTTATTCCCTTTAAAAGAAAAGATCTTAAAACCATCTAATTCTTTCCTATTCGTGTCTCCAATATCAGCCACCGCATCCCACCAAACCATCTTGGGAATTGTAGTTTGTTTTGGGCACTGAGGGTTTTTAGGAGACCCTGTTCCCCTCACAGAGCTGCAGTTCCCCATGAAGAGGGGTGGGCTGTGAAAACCAGATGGAACTGTAACTCTGAGAGATAACTAGGGTTCTCTCAGCACCCTTAACAAACTATAGTTCCCAGGATCCTTTACGGGAACTCATGACTATTTAACGTGGAGTGATCCTGCTTTAAATGTGCAGGTGGGGGTCTGTGTCAAGATGCAGGGTAAGGGTGAGGTGGGCTCGCTTACCCTGAGAGGGAGCACCCTGACAACAGCGATGGAGCTGTGGGGCCGACTGGGGACAGCTTCCTGCATTGTGTCCTTGTGTATGACCTCCCTGTGTCTTTTCCTCGCTCAGTGTTCCCTTTGGCCTGCGCCGTGCAGAACTACAACTGGGGCAAGCTGGGCCGGGACAGTGAAGTGGCCAAGCTCCTGGCAAGCAGTGATCCAATGATCCACATCGAAGAGGGCAAGCCCTATGCGGAGGTGAGTGCCACCTGCCTGGGGGCCCTTGGAGCCAGGCGCCCTCCTCTCCCCTCCCTCCTTGCCCGTTCCCAAATTCCGCTATATGGCTGGGAACTCGGATCAAGGTGCTCAGATCAGTCAGGGTGACCACTTGTGCTCTAGACTCTTGCCATAGCTGTCAACTTTCGGATTTGAAAATAAGGAATTTCCCCCAAACTTTCAGATTTGAAAATAAGGGATGCCGCGAGGGCGGTGCAATGGCACCAAGTAGCCTCGCCACCCTGCGCTCCAGAGGCTGCGCGCGAACGGGTGAGCGAAAGAGTGAGCTCGTAGACGGTAGGCAGGCTGTCTGTCTGGTTGGGCGTGAGGGTCTGGCTGCACAAGGCATGCAAGCTCCGCCCCCAGTCAGTTTCAGACTCCTTATTGGCAGCCGAGCAACGCAGCTGAGGAGCCTCCCTGGCCGGCAGGGAGGGAGAGGAGCTGCTTCCTTTGAAATCCAGGAAATTTAAGGGATATCAACAATCCGGGATAGCGGCGGGAAACGGCATTGGAATAAGGGAGTTTCCCGCAAAAAAGGGAGGGTTGACAGCTATGACTCTTGCCCCTCTTGGCCGATGAAAACCAGCAGGGAGGAAACAGCTGGCTGGATCAGTGAAGTGATCAGTGCCTCTTTACCAGAGAGGGTGGTCCCTGCCTGTTTGAAGGAGGCAGTGGTAAAACCACTCCTTAAGAAACCTTCCCTGGATTCAGAAAACCTAACTAACTACTGGCCAGTCGCTGGGCAAGGTTCTGGAGCGAGTGGTCATGGACCAGATCCAGCCGCTTTTGGAAGAAACAGATTTTCTGGATCCATTTCAATTGGGGTTTAGGCCCAGTTTTGGCACAGAAACTGCTTTGGTTGCTAGTGCAGAATTCAGCGGCTGGGTTACTCACCGGAGCAGGATGGTTGGAGCCTATTACACCAATCCTGGTCAGACTGCACTGGCTACCAATTAGTTTCCGGGCCCAATTCAAAGTGCTGGTTTCGACTTACAAAGCCTTAAATGGCTCAGGACTGCAATACCTCAAGGACCATCTCTCCATATGAACCTACCTGGACCCTGAGATCATCTTGTGAGGCCCCGCTTCGTGTGCCACCTCCTCTAGGAAGTCCAGAGGGTGACAACACAAGAACAGGGCCTTCTTTGCAGTGGCTCCTCATCTGTGGAATGCTCTCCCCAGGGAAGTTCGCCTGGTGCCTTTATTATACACCTTTAGGTGCCAGGCAAAAACGTTCCTTTTTAACCAGGCCTTTGGTTGATTTGATTGACATCCTATGCCCTTTAAAATGTGTGGGTTTTTTGGGGGGTGCTATTGGGTTGTTTTTATTTTGATTACAGTGGTCCCTCGACTTACGAATTTAATGCGTTCCGAAGGGACTTTCGTAGGTCGGAAAAAATCGTAGGAATGCATTGGGAGAAAAATATCCCGAAAAATTTGTAAGTCGAAAAAAACCGCATCTAAACTTCGTAAGTCGAGGAAACAGCATCTAAAACGGCCGCGATTTCCTTTCGGAAGTCGAAAAAATTTGTAGGCGCGCGGCCGCTTTTTTCACTCGTAACTCGAAAACTACGTAAGTCGGGTCATTCGTAAGTCGAGGGACCACTGTATATATCTTGTGGTTTTAATTTTTGATTTTGTTCTATGAACCACCTTGAGACCTCTGGGTATAGGATGGTATGTAAATTCAATTTCAAAAAAACCTCACGAGTCTGAGCTGTCAGCCCTGTCTAAAGTGGCCACAGGGGAACCGTCACAACACTGCTGCTCAGAAACTGATTTCTCAGGGCTCCAAAATGGGGACAAACAAGGTGCCACCTTTCCCTTGTTGTCAGACGCCCAACTCCCATCAGCCCCAGCCAACAGGGCTAGTGGTTGGAGCTGATAGGAGCACAAGTCACATGCCGTACTCCAAATCCTATCAGCCCTGATATTTGGCTGTGCTGCCTGGGGCTGATGGGAATTGGAGCCCAGCACCTGGAGGGCCACAGGTTGCCCAGAGGTTTTGTGCATCATCTGTGTGTTCTCTTTTCCTCCTAGCTCTGGATGGGCGCTCACCCCAAAGGAGACGCCGTGATCCTAGATAACCGCATCCCCCAGAAGACCTTGCGGCAATGGATCTCGGACAACCCCGACTGCCTGGGCACCAAGGTCAAGGAGGCCTTCCAGGGCCAGCTGCCCTTCTTGTTCAAAGTGCTGTCTGTTAACTCAGCCTTGTCCATCCAGGCTCACCCCAACAAGGTAAGGCCTTCTTCCCAGGGCGCCAGGCGGCATGGGATCCTGCTGAGCTCTCTGGACTTTGTAGGTCAAGGACAAGGAGCTTGTGCCGCTCCAGGAGCGGAGGGAGGAGCATCAGCCGTTGAAGCAGGACTTCAGAATGGCGTGTAAGGGAAGCAGGTGCTCATCTGTTGGGTCCAGGGGTTCCCTTCCTCTGACACAAGGAGCCTTCCACCAACCTTTTGGATCCAGCCCAAAGTTTCACGTTAATGGGTTAATGTCAGATCAGGGTGGATTTGATTTAAATCAAATTGATTTAAATCACGATTTAAATCACTAGTCAGTAAGGCTTGATTTAAATCACTAGTCAGTAAGACTTGATTTAAAATTTTTTTTACAGAAAGACTCATTCTTGCTGGTATAATCTTAATATTTACAACCATATGAAGGTTTCAATTTTGGAATAATAAATTTTCAGAGTACTTTTTACAGTTATATCAAAAATTACTGATTTGGTTATACTACTAGAAATACATAGACAGATAATTATGAAATTATGGTGAGGTTTAATAAGTTAACTGTTTATATTTGGACAACTTTTCTGCTGTACTTTATTGGAAGGAGAAAAATAATCATTTCCTTAATAACCATTTAAACAATTTATTTAACTAAAACAATAACATGATAGCATATGTATCCATGTTTGTTAACTGATGTGGTTAAACATTTTTTAAAAAAACTTAGACTGAGTTTTAGCACACTTGATAAACTTAAAACAAATCCTTATTTCCTGATGAATAGCCTTTGGACTACAATGTAACTTAAATAGAAGACTATATTTAGAAAGATTTTTCCTCCAAAAGCATTTTATTTTAAAAATCCGATTTAAATAAAAAAAAATCTGATTTTTTTGATTTTTTTAAAAAAATTGTTGATTTTTATCCACCCTGTGTCAGATCCTTCTGGGGTTGCAGCACAGGTTCCTCCTGCTTTGCTTCCCCAGCCCTGGGTGCGTTGCCTGGTTCCCCAGGTGCTCACTGAAGTCACGGCAGAGCACCCCCTGAGCAGACGGACTGTGACGCTGGAGCCTGAGGCTCAACACCTGTCCCCCCCTCTTCCCTCCCTCTTCCCCCCTCCCAGGAGCTGGCAGAGAAGCTTCATGCCCAGTATCCAGAGCACTACCCAGATGCCAACCACAAGCCGGAGATGGCCATCGCCCTGACGCCCTTCCAGGGCATGTGTGGCTTCCGGCCTGTTGAGGAGATTGTGTCTTTTCTCCAGAGTAAGCATGGGAGGGGAGGGGGAGGGGAGGAAACAAGAACCAGCAAGATACAGCAACTGGGGATGGAATTGTGTCCTTGGAACCGTGTTGTGATGGAAACGTGCATCGCCTCCCTGCAGGCTCACCCATCCTCTCCCTCCCCTAGCACAGCCACAAGGAGACAGTTGGCAGCATTTGCTTTCAGTTAACCACAGTTTAGTGCAGGCATCCCCAGCCTTTGGCCCTCCAGATGTTTTGGACTACAATTCCCATCATCCCTGACCACTGGTCCTGTTAGCTAGGGATCATGGGAGTTGTAGTCCCAAAACATCTGGAGGCCCGCAGGTTGGGGGTGCCTGGTTTAGTGTTACAGCCCAGCCCTCAACCTTGATTTTGCTTAATAGTAGTATGTTGAAAGGGACCCAGGTGGCGCTGTGGGTTAAACCACAGAGCCTAGGGCTTGCTGATCAGAAGGTCGGCAGTTCGAATCCCTGCGACGGGGTGAGCTCCCGTTGCTCGGTCCCAGCTCCTGCCCACCTAGCAGTTCGAAAGCACCTCAAAGTGCAAGTAGATAAATACCGGTAGGTACCGCTCCGGCGGGAAGGTAAACGGCGTTTCCGTGTGCTGCTCTGGTTTGTCATGCTAGCCATATGACCCGGAAGCTGTACGCCGGCTCTCGGCCAGTAAAGCGAGATGAGCGCCGCAACCCCAGAGTCGGACACGACTGGACCTAACGGTCAGGGGTCCCTTTACCTTTACCTTTAGTATGTTGAAATCAAGGTAGCTTCTTGAACTATAGTTTGAAATTGGCTTGTTTCAAGCAAGCTGTAGTTAAGATTGACCACACAATTAGTTGGGCTTGGTCAACATGACAGGCTGTGATTAACTGGAAGCAGAAGCTGCTAACTGTCCCCTCAGGGACCTGCCAGAGGTGGAGGAGGAGCAGCAGCCTGGAGGGTGGCTAGACTCCATGTAGCCATTCTCTCTCTTTTTTAAATAAATATATTTAGTTTTTCAAATTTTGAAATTTACAGACAAATGTCAAACATCCAAAATAAAAAGAGAATTCCGTAGATTCCTCTGGACTTCCCTCCTCCCCTTTGTGGGTCCTTAATTAACTTTTTCCTCCTGTATCTTCTCTATTAATCCAAATCTATTAAATCTCCATTACAACCATAATTCACAAGTATTATTAATCCAATCCAACTACCATATTTTTTGCTCCATAAGACGCACCTGAACATAAGACGCACCTAGTTTTTAGAGGAGGAAAGGGGGAAAGGCCTTTTTTTTTGAGGATCAGCTCAAAGTGGTGCAGCTTTTTTTTGCAAAGGGAAAAGCCCTGTTTTTCTGAGGATCAGCTCAAAGTGGTGCAGCTTTTTTTTTGCAAAGGGAAAAGCCCTGTTTTTCTGAGGATCAGCTCAAAGTGGTGCAGCTTCTTTTTCAAAGAGGAAAAGCCCCGTTTTTATGGGGTTCAACTCACAGTTTGCAGCTTCTAGTCCTACAGGTAAGGGAGCCATTTCTGCAGTTTCCAGACAGATAATCTAATCAGCCAGTCACATGTCGCTGGGGAAACAAACAGCCTCCCTTTGCATTCAACAACGGAGGCCTGGGCAAGGGGGCGGGGCTGGAAAGGGAGCCTTATCTCTCTCCCGATCGCTTGCTAAACAGCTGTTCAGAGGCTTCCTTTCAGCACACTCTTCTCTCTTTGTAAAAAAAAGAGCACAATCTGCTTTTGGCCCCTAGGCAATTTGGCTCCAGGGACCATGCATTCGCTCCATAAGACGCACAGACATTTCCCCTTACGTTTTAGGAGGAAAAAAGTGTGTCTTATGGAGCGAAAAATACGGTAATAATTTTAATTGTTTAACATTTTTAAGGTAAATTATTTATTTCCCCCATTCCTTATTAAAGTTTTGGTCTTCCTGATTTCTGATTCTTCTGGTCATTTTTGCCATTTTGGCATAGTCCCTTGATTTAATCTGCCATTCTTCTCTGGTAAGGATTCTTCTTCTTTCCATCTCTGGGCTAGTAACATCCAGGCAGCAGTGGTCGCATACATAGTCTTTTCTGTTCTGTTGTAATTTTGGCACCTAGAATTCCTTAAAGGAAAGCTTCGAGTTCTTTAAAGAAAAAGTTATTCTAAACATTTTTTTCACTTCATTATATATCATCTCCCAAAATTCTTTTACTACTTTTCAAGTCCACCACATATGATAAAAGGTGCCTTCTTTTTCCTTACATTCGCAGCATGTATTTGACCTTGTTTTTTACATTTTAGCTAATTTACTAGGAGTTAAGTACCAACGATACATCATTTTCATATAATTTTCTTCCAAAGTATAACATGCTGTAAACTTCCAAGTCCCAGTTCCATAACTTCTCCCATGCTGTAAGTTGTATATTATATCCAAAGTCCCTCACCCAGTGTATCATAACTGATTTAACCTATTCATCTTTTGTATGTTATTCTAATATTATTTTATACATTTTAGAAAGCAATTGGGTCTTGTTTCCTAATAGTTCTTTTTCAAATTTAGATGTTTCATTAAAAAAAGCTTTTCTTTTTATCCATCTTAAATATATCATTAAGCAGATGGTATTCTAGTGGCTGGGGAAACACAGCCAGATGGGCGGGGAATGAATGAATGAATGGATAAATAAATAATATTTATTTATTTGTTTGTTTATTTTATTAATTATTGTAACCAATCAGTTAATAGTTCTCTTATATCCTCAAACCTCTTTTATTTTAATTGATGTTCTACTTCAATTAGTAATTCTTTATAAGTTTCCCAGTCATTTCTCATATTTAATTTTTTTAGAGATGTCGCTTTTGGTGGGAAAGTCATCATGGTGTTTTTCATTCTAATAATTTTTTATATTTTCCCCATACTTCATAAACCACTTTCCTTGCTACACAGTTTAGGAAAGCTCTATGTACTTTAACCTCGTACCACAAATATTCATGCCAACCATATCTGTTATCATGACCTTCAAGATCTAAAACTTCAGAATTTTTAGTGATATCCATTCCTTTAGCCAGCATAGACAGGATGCTTCATAATATATTCTTAAATCCGGCTAGACTCCATGCAGCCATTCTCAATGTCCTTTGGGTTCCTTGCAGACGTTCCTGAATTCCGGGCCCTGATCGGGAACGTGGCGGCGGAGCAGCTGGAACGCAGCGTGGGCGAAGACCCCCGGGGTGTCTCTGCCGCACTGCGCATCTGCTTCACCCGGATGATGAAGAGCGAGAAGAAGGTCTTTGTGGACCAGCTTAACATGCTGGTGAAGCGGATTTCTCAGGAAGGTGGGTCTGGTGTGAGACTTGGGTGCTGGGGAGGTTGTGGCCCTCCGATTGTTCCTGGGACTGCAACTCCAGGCACCCTTGATGGTTGGCCATGTTGTGGGAGGCTGATGGGAGCGACCTCTGCAGGGGGTTAGGGCCTCTACTATAAGGCGAAACTTGGCAACCAGCAGCTGCTGCTCACCAGACTTCCTCCATGTGTCTCCATCCCACAGCAAATGCAGGGAAAGATACTTCGGCCAGCTGTGGGGAGCTGCTCCTCCACCTCCACTCCCAGTACCCCGGAGACATCGGCTGCTTTGCCATCTACTTCTTGAACCTGATGAAGCTACAGCCTGGCGAGTGCATGTTCCTGGGTGCCAATGATCCCCACGCCTACCTCTTCGGAGGTGAGTTTCTGGGCGTGGAAGCAAAAGAGAGGCTTTGTATGGCCACCAGATCTCCTCTCAAGGCAGCTTCCCAGGTCTATGGGATTTAACCGCTTCTATTGAGACCTGATGGGCTGCCTTGCAGAAGGTGGGGCAGACTTGCTCTCTGTTGCTCAGGAGGGCAGGAGTAGAGCAAAAGGTGGAAACGGAAAGGAAGCCGCCCGATGACAAGGGCTGTTCTGGCAACAGAATGCCTTGGCTGCCACTTCCTCCAGATGTGCTGGACTCCAGTTCCCATCAAGCCCCAGCTGGCACAGCTGATGGTCAGGGATGATGGGAGTTGTATTCCAGAGATGCCTGGAGGTCACTAGGTTCACCATCCCTGCTGCAGCTGCAAGAATCCTGCGCTGGACAGTCTTTGCAATAGGTTCGTAACAATAAGATTGTGTGAGCTTCCATAGCCCCTCGTCAACGTGTTTTACAAGCCATGGAGCTTGTTTTTGAACTTGAGTTTAGGTTTTTAACCTTTTGGATGAAGCAAGATTAGAATTCCTAGTTTGGATAATTACCATTTACTGTTTGGGAGTGTTCTTCTTTTCTGAAGTTTCTTTTATCCTCCCCCTAGATTTAATAGCATACAAGCTATTTTGAGTTATATAAATGCATTAACTTTTTTCCTTCTGAGGAAACTGATAGATCATAACAGTGAAACGAGAATCTTAGCCGGCAACTCGTTAAGGTTATTTGTTAGTTTATCTTGAGTTATTTTTTGTTATTTTTTGTTATTTGGAAGGTTTTCTTGAGTTATTTATATCTCTTTGAATTAGTTTAAAACGTTTTTGAGTACAGTGATCCTTTGACTTACGAAAGCCCCGAATTCCGTATTTTTCGAGTTACGAGGGATCAAAGGGGCCACGTGCTTCTGAATTTTTTCGACTTTAGTTTTAGATGGGGTTTTTTCCGACGTACGAATTTTTTCTCCCCAATGCATTCCTATGGGGACTCGACTTACGATTTTTACAAGTTCCGACGCTCTCGTCGGAACGGATTACATTCGTAAGTCGAGGGTCCACTGTATTTTTGCTCTTCAGCAATTCTGCTCTAGAATCATTAAACATATTGTTTGTTTGAGTATCATTATATAAATATACGTTCATCTCGTTTCAGGGATCTTTCACGGTGTAGATTTCCTTTGTTGTAACTCTGAAACTCTTAGCTCTTAGTTTGAGATGACAGGGAGGGAATGATAAAAGAGGGTTTCTTGAGATGGGGAAGGAGGGTGTTTCTGGAGGACGCCTCTTGCTCTTCCTGACGGGCAGCTTCTTTTTCCTTCCCGCCTTGCCACAGATTGCATCGAGTGCATGGCCTGCTCTGACAACACGGTGCGTGCTGGCCTGACGCCCAAGTTCATTGACGTCCACACGCTGTGCGAAATGCTCAACTACACGCCAGCCCCCGGCAGCGCCAAGCTCCTGAACCCCGTCCAGAGCCGCCTGGACCCTTGTGTCTACCTCTATGACCCGCCTGTCCCGGACTTCTCTGTCATGAGGATAGAGGTGAGCTTCTCGGGGGCTTCCCCTACCCCAGTGATGGCTAACCTTGACACTCCAGATGTTTTGGGACTACAACTCCCATCATCCCTGACCACTGATCCTGTTAGCTAGGGATGATGGGAGTTGTAGTTCCAAAACATCTGGAGTGTCAAAGTTAGCCATCACTGCCCTACCCTGATGACGGCAGGCTGCTCCTGCTGCAAGATCCTTTCAAGTGCCGAGGTGGCATTAGGCAGCTGCTCGCTGTGCAGATGGATCCGTCCACTTTGGTTTCTCATTCTGGCCTCACCCTGAATCTTAGGTTCAGTTTGCTCTCTTTCTGGATGTCTTTGCAGTTCATTTTTAAACTGCACATGGAAAATGTGCATAAATGTGTTTTACACACTGTTTCCTATAATATAGCTCCTGCCCACCTAGCAGTTCGAAAGCACATCAAAGTGCAAGTAGATAAATAGGAACCGCTATGGCGGGAAGGTAAACGGCATTTCCGTGCGCTGCTCTGGTTCGCCAGAAGCGGCTTTGTCATGCTGGCCACATGACCCGGAAGCTGTACGCCGGCTCTCGGCCAATAAAGCGAGATGAGCGCCACAACCCCAGAGTCGGACATGACTGGACCTAATGGTCAGGGGCCCCTTTACCTTTACCTTCCTATAATATAATGCATGTTGGCACATTATTTTCACTGATACACACTTTCCCCAAGTGATGTGTTTTTTTTTTTTGTTGGACAAGTGCATCACACATTTGGAGAACGGCATATCTCCAGGGATACCTGCTTTCAGATGGCATATTGGTTCAGAAAAGTGTGAATTAGGTAGCTTTGCATGTTAATGCAAACTTTACAAAATTGCCTCCCTGTTGTCCCTACATGGGCCCCAACTTTATTTATAATGACATTCTTCCTCCGAGCAGCTTGGGGTGACACGTGTGGTTCCTTCTCCTTACGTTTAAATGGGGATTTTTGTGTGAAACTTTATTTTTTTTAATGCACATGGGATAGGACACCCGCGAGATTAGCGTGGGTGAGAAACAGACGGGCCTGTCGTTGCCTGCTTGTACAGTTGCTGAAATCTCAGTTTGACTTGAGATGGAGACCAGCTTGCACTGCTGAGCACTCTGGAGGCTGGAGGGAAGTCAGGATCTGCCATTGCCTCTGGATTTGCCCCACACCTGGCTCATTCGCTTCCTACTTAGTGAGGCAGGGAGTTAAAATACCCAGGCCCCACCTCTCTACTGAGCAAGGGTTCTGCTTCCGCTTGCAGATTCCTTCCACCATCAAGCTGTACCTCATTTCGGCCATCGACTCAGCCAGCATCCTGTTGGTGATACGAGGAACTGCGGTCGGGACCTCCACTGCGGCCGCTTCGGAAATGGCTGTCCGCCGCGGCTCTGTGCTCTTCATCTCCGCCAATGAGAGCGTCTCCTTGCACCTGTCCGCACCTGATGGGATGCTGCTCTTCCGAGCCTGCTGTCTCGTATAATGTGGGGTGCTAGCCACTTTCTTCTCTTGCTGAGACTCCAGTAGAAACGGCTCTGTGTCCTCTGCACAGCCGGTTCCTCCCCTGACCCATCAAACCACTGTGTCAAAAGCCCAAAGCATTGGAGCTCACCCCTCTGTGGTGGGCCCTTGTTTCCCCCACACCTTGACTCTATATCCAGGGAGAACCCTCCTGCTCCTGTAACGGTTGCTGTAAAACATGGGGCTGGGAATTCTCCAGTAGACCTCGTCGTTTTTTAAAAACTCGTCTCCACCGCGCGCTCCGGTGGTGGGCCCCAACTCCCATCAGTTCCTACGGTTACTGGCTACGTGGTCCGATGGGAGTCCGAGTCCAGCAGCTCCAAGGGCCACCTATTGCCCCCCCCCCCGGACTAGACCGTGCTGCTTTTGAGGGGTAGCAGTCTGCACACCCTGAACTTTAAAAATGCTGTAAAACTTATGAAACCAGCAGCCACACTCAATTGTGTGCCTCTCTCACCCCCCACCACCCTGGGAAAAGGGTGGAAGTTTGGAAGAAGGGCTTGGTAATGATTTGAGCTTCCCAGCTGCTGGAATTGCCTCTTAGCCAGGACATTCTGCCTCCTGCCCTTTACCTGGGGGGCAGGCAAAAGTTCCTGCCACTGGAGAGTGGTTGGCTATCATTGCTTCCAGTCCCTGGCTGACAAAGTTTGGACAGCATGTTCTGGTGTGAAAGTGCTTCCTCCTTGAGGGGTGGCTGCGGGTGGTTGCTTAATCTAGGAGTGGTTCTATCTGGACTTCCATCCTGGGCCAGGTGGCAGAAACAAGAAGTCCTCTAATGCTACAGGCCTGGGGGGCAGGGCCTTTGCTTTGGCCTCTCTGGGTGCTTTTCACCATCTGCTTTCCCCCCCAGTAGCATTTTTCCAGCACCACGTAGGAAGCTCCGAGTGGTTCTATCCACTGGCTGCATGTGGGTGTCACAATAAACCATAGCTTGTTGTGATAAGAACAAACCTGCCCCTGGCCCAGCTCCAAGTGCAGGAGCAGTCTTCACTTTTCCTTGTTTGAAACAAGCACACCACGGGGTTGGCGGAGCTGGTTTGTTCCAAACAAAGCACAGTGAAGACAAACCAGTCTAGGGCTGAGATGGTTAATTAAAACTGACACCCCAATTTTCCTATTATCCCTCCCCCTCGCATTGGTTGGGGTGAGAGAGGCTGCGTGTGTGTGTTCAGGCCCAAGCAAGGGTAGAGGCTCCTTTCTGTCCAAACGTAGCCAGTACCTGCTTTCCCTGCAGTAGTTTGGAACCTGTTCCCAAACAACCAGGAAAAGGGTCCCCCTGTCCAACTAGTGTGTTAAATTTGGAGGTAGGCTCAGCTTTCTGTGGCCTGCAGGGGCTGTGGTTATAAGATGATCAAATTGGCACTCCGGTTTGGTGTGTGTGTGAGCCATATATCGTTAAGCGGAGGCAGAAAAACCATCTGGCTTTGCACTTGTCACCTCCCGCAACTGGGCCTTGTCGTATTTAGCCTGCTTTGAACTTGGCAGATCCCCACCTGTGTCCCCCTTTAGCCATGCAGAACTGCAGCTTATGTGGTGGTAGCATCATCTCGGAATGCAGCTCACGTTTGGCTTTTGCACCAACAGCGAGGGAGAACTTATTAAGAGTGGCTCTTCCCTTAAAAACATCAGATTACCACATCTTCACTATGGTGAAGCTACTTCCCTGGCATTTCAAAGTAAAGAACATGTGCCAATAGCTAAAGCGA
Organism: Darevskia mixta; assembly: GCA_034641385.1. Lineage (NCBI taxonomy): Eukaryota > Metazoa > Chordata > Lepidosauria > Squamata > Lacertidae > Darevskia > Darevskia mixta. Next base: position 5,268,857 of record JAWWNH010000188.1, read on the forward strand.
GTGTTATAATCGCTCTGCGCTACCCCTTGCTTCCACCTCCTCTTGCAGAAAAATTCATTGAACGATGGTACCCTAAACTCTTGGATAAGTCAGTGCTATAAATTCAAGTCTTGCTAAGGGACAGGCGCTGCCTTGGGGCAGGGCAGGGAGGTGGCCTCTGTTGTCACTGTCTTATAGCTCCCATCATCCAGAACCATTGGCCGTTCTGGCTGATGGGCGTTGGGGTCCCGCAAGATCTAGGGGGTCATAGGTTCCTCACCCAAAGTGCAGTTCTGTGGCTTGGAGAGCAGGAAGCCCAGCCACTCTACCTTCAACTCAGTTTGAAGTTGCAGTGTTGTAAGTTGTTGCTTGCAGAGGGAGAGAAAGTCCACTTGCCGCTTCCACTCGACAACTCTGGTTTGATTTTGCATGCTCACTCATTTGGGGCTCAGTATATTTCAGCAAAGAGAACCGCCCCAGTTTCTCTTTAGCTTCCAAATAGGAGCGTGTCCTTGCCCTGGCGGATTGCCAAGCAGGAGCGACTGTTCTCTGCTGCAGAATGATTCGAGAGAGAAAAGTGCAGAGGGAAAAATGCAGAACCTTCAGAGACTGAAATAACAGTTGTAAGTGAAAAGAAATAGGATGTTGGGGGACTGGCGGAATGCATGCGTTGTCTTAAGGGGTTGTGTATCAGAATTTGAATCTTGAGGTCATCCGTCAGGTGGATTTTGACTCCAGACTCTGGCGCTGCAAATCGTAGAGCTGTGGTTTCAGCATTTGACGTTTTGATAGCGGCCGTCAACCACTTCTTACCATTTGTGTTACGAGATGTGCAGACCCAGTTGTACACTTTATACAAACCATTTTGTTCCTAAATTAACCTGGAGGTTTGAGGTGTACAAGTAAAGACCCCTGGAAGAGCCAGTATTCCTGCTACCACTGTACTGTATTCCATATTTCACAGCTCTAGTTATGGCTAATAATCCCCAAGGAATGAAACAGGGAGATGAAATTCAGATGGGTTCAGAAACAAAAAAATCTCCCCACCAGTGTAAAGCATCAGTTGTTTAAGAGTCAAATGCAACGAGTTAAAGTTGACTAAATAAAGGAGGTGCTCTAGAGGACAGGCCCCGAGAACAACTTGTCTGGCGTATGTTTTTCTTGGGCTAAAGTTGCTTTTAAAATTGCATTTTCAAAAGGCCGAATAAAGAGCTTTGTCCAAGTAAGCTGAGGAGGTTAGGACATTCAAAGCCTCGAAGGAGCAAGGGAAGCAGAAAGAACAGCAGGCTGGACAGAGTCCCACAAATGCCAGGAGGACACGCCTGCCATGAACTGCCTCTTGCCCTCCACCACCACAGTGGACCCCAGGAGGAATCTTCGCTAACACACATGCAGGTAAGGAACAAACATTTCACATACAAAAGGATCCAAGCCTTGTGAATACAAGTTAGTTTTATTAATACACACTTCCCTTGCTCAGTATATATAAAACTATTTGCTAGATAGTTCTCTGCATATATAATAACATTAATATCCAATAAGATTGTCCTCTGTGCCTTTCAAGGTTGGTTTGTGTTTCAACTTCACTTCATTTAATGCATTTCAATATTTTAAGGCAGCTTTATAAACACTCTATAGGACACAGTCACTGAACTCCTTTCTCCACCCTGAAACCCCAACATACGCAACACTGTCAGCCTGCCAAGCTTACTTTGCAGCAGAAAGCGGGCAGTTTTCTCTCTACTAGTGTCCTGGCTCTCCACTGTCCACCTCATCTAACGTTACACACTATCTATTAAAAGCTTACAGCAACTAGGACTGAACAGCTCGAACTTGTCCAGGAACATCAACCTTTTACCATGGAGAAGTTGTCTCTGGAGGATTTGCAGGCAGCACAAATAAATATAGAAAATGAAAGGCAGCTTGGGGGGGGGGGGGGAGTTGCCTATGTAATCCAGTGACTGCAGCAGCAACCAACTCTCTCTACTGAAGGGCTGGAAAGTGCAGAGTTCACTTGGCTGCCTCTTGCTAACCATGTTCCCCAGTGAGTAAACACTGGCCTGTGTTATGGCCTGCCACGTGGCCTATCTCTTGACAAATAATTCTAGCAAAGCACATATACCCAACTGGAAACGGCCTCCTGGGTGCCACTCACCTGGGAACAGCTAAGCAGAGCAGAGAGAACTCCAGTTTAGGATCAAGTCTGCCAAGTAGGGCAAGACTATCTCATGCCTACTGGCAAGTTTTCCAGGAAGGGGTGGGGTGGGGGGAAGCAGCCGCCACTTTTGGCTACTTACAGTAACAGAGGACAACAGTGCAGTGGCATCTTGCTCAAGTTGTGTTAGTGCCTTCAGAGACCTCTGGATCTCTTGCTACTAAAGCTTCAATTTAGACGGCAGAGGTAAATAGCCTGCTATGGTCCCCAGACCAAGGCAGCAAAGGGGGTCCCATTCATACGGACTTATTACTCAATGAGGCTGCCCAAATATACAGGGCACATCTTCCTCCCACAACCTAGCGCCTTCCAGGTGTTGCTGGACCATAACTCCCATAATCCTTAATCACTGGCCATGCTTGGGCAGAAAGCACCAGATTGAGGGGAGATCATGGCACCAACTTGCATGCTAGCAGGGTTCCTCACAAAGCAACACTCACAAATGCTGGCAATTCCTCCCCTCCCTGTTCTCCACAACTGCCACATAAAGCGAACCACAGCTGGTGCTAGCGAATCAGAAAGGCTAGATCGCAGCTCTTGCTCACAAGCTGTCACTTAGTGTGCATGGAAAACACACAATGCACCGCTTGAAATCAAAAGGAGGCTGCATAAGCTAATTCTAATTATGGGGAAATGAAGTCAGAATAACAGGAACTGATGCAGGGATGGGAGACCTGTGGCCCACTAGATCAGGCTTCCTCAACCTGGTACCTGCCAGGGACTGGGGAAACTCCATATCCCATCAACCCCAGGCAGCAGGGCCAACGGTCAGGGATGATGGGAGCTGAAGTCCAACAACAGTGCTTGGATGGCGCTAGGAGGCACACCTGGTCTAAACCCCTCATCACACAAAGGCAGGCAACACAGAAATGAGGCTATGGGTGCCAGCACCTTAGCCTTCCTCCTCTGCTTGGTCTCTATTAACTTTGGAAGAGCGATGGGGAGAGGCGCAAGCATGTCTGTATCAGCAGTAGCTCCCCAGTCAAAGTGAGGCAGCTATGACCTAAACTAACCAGGATTCTCATCCGGAGCCAGGGATGTCAGATTTGTTGGTCCTTTTGCCAGAGAGGACCAGCCTCCAAGGCAAGGCAAGTGAACCCTTCCCCTCTATCTGTGGGAGGGGGGGGGATACACCTCCCTCCCACGCCAAGAAAAAAGGTTTAGTAGGTCCGTCTTTCACCAGGCCAAGACTTAATGCTGAGGGTCAATTTGAGACGATGCAGCAGCTGGTGAAACTGTTTTGAAAGCTCCTCAAGGGAAAGGGGTGAGAGCAGCAGCTTCCAGGCAGCAAAGCCAGCAGAGGGCTGGGTGGGAGTTCAAGAGACTGCAAGGATGCTAGCAGGCGGCGCTCCATCCAGGCAGCTTGATAGAGGAGCTTCTCCATCCCAGAAATCCGCATGACAATATCTTAGTCCAGCTCTACAAGGACCCCAGGAGATGGTGGCTCAAGCACTGGAGTCCAGGAAAGGATCCTGAGCAAGTGAGGAAAATCTGTTTGACCCGATGTAGTGATTGGTGTGCTTTTCCCCCCGAAATGTAGTTTTTGTAAACTAAAGTTTTAACTTGTCCTAGTCCATTCTTAATTCCCTTTCACACAAAAAAAGCTCGGCTGTTTGCCTTGCCCTGTCCTCTTCTCCCATCTGCATCTTTCTCCAAAGGCATTCCCAGGCAAGGGAACCAGCTGGCTCAGAGCCTTCCCAAGGGCTTCCACGCGAACAGTCTTGTATGTGCACCACAGATAAGAGCTTCAAGAGGCTATTTGGTGCCCGGACAAGTGCAAGCAGGGCAATGGTGCACCCCGCTTTCCCAGCCACCAAAGCACCCTCCTCCTGCTCCCTATCGGCTTGGTCAAGGCTCAGTGCCAGACTCCATTGCCTCTGCTGGACCTCCGGGCGTCTGAAAGGAAGGGGGGAAAGTGCTGGGTTCTTGACCTGTGCAGTGCAGTCCTGCTCTTTGGATCCTGCTTACAGGATGGAGCAGGGGGCAGACTCCCCAAAGCAGCAGGGACATGGCGAGGATGACACAGGCTTGGGAGGGATGAGGTCAAGGTCCTCGTCGTCTGGGATTTCATCGAGGCGATACCCATCTTGCAGCAGCTGACGGCTGAGATCCTGGTTGACCTGAGAAGCAAGAAGAGGGACAAGCTGAAAACACCTGCTGGAGGACTATGGAATTGGCCACGGCCTGCTGGTTATCAGTTTGTGGTAACATGGAGGCAGGGTTCTCCACTGGTGAAATCAGTGACATGCATTGAGCTCCATGCTGAAATATGAAAGCCCCATCAGTAGTGGCATTCTGCAGGCTCTTGAAGACACGCCGGTTGAGGCAAGCGTTCTCCTGAACTTCAACTTCCTCATCTAATTACTTTAATTGCTTTCCCCCCACTGTTTTACTTGCTATGCTTCTTCACTGTTTCCTTTTATTGTACACTTTAATTATGTTTGTTTTTAATCTACTCAGAACTGTGTCCCCTTATAGGATTGGACTGCAGTCCTAAGAAGGAAGGAAGGCCTGGAGAGCACTCCTTCCTAGCAAGCATGCGAGTGAGAAAATGCAGATGTGCGCACACACATCCATGTGCCTACATTTCCTCACTCATGCTCAGTCACAACATACCATATTTTTGCTCCATAAGACGCACTTTTTTCCTCCTAAATAGTAAGGGGAAATGTTTGTGCACCTTATGGAACGAATGCGTGGTCCCTGGAGCTGAATTGCCCAGGGGCGAAAAGCAGATCGTGCTCTTTTTTTTAGAAAGAGAGAAGGGGGTGTTGAAAGGAAGCTGCGGAGCAGGAGCTGATCAGCAAACGACCGGGAGAGAGATAAGGGAAGCTACCAATAAAGGAGGCTGGAGGGGGGGAGGTAAAGGCAGCGAACTTGCAAGGAGAGGAGACAGGAATACTAAAACAAGCAGTCAAAAAAATCACGCATCCACTGTTTCGTGGGGCTGCAATGGCGCAAAAATGTGGTTACAAAGCACACTTCCACATGGATGCTCTGGATTTTTGCATTGGATCACCCCAAATTCGCCATCAGATCACATTGCATGTCCATGGCTATAGCCTGTACCAAAACACACACGCATCCACTGTTTCATGGGGCTGCAATGGTGCAAAAACATGGCTGCAAAGCATGGGTCCACATAGATCCTCAGGATTTTTGCATTGGGCTACCCCAAACTCACCATCAGATCACATATCATGTCTGTGGCCACAGCATGCACCACAAAAATCATACATCCACTGTTTCGTTCAGAATTCCCCCCCCCCCTTGTTTTCCTCCTCTAAAAACTAGGTGCGCCTTACGGTCAGGTGCGCCTTATGGAGCGAAAAATACGGCACTTACTGGGACCCATGCACACACAGACATTGCATGTAAGAAAGGGCTCCCGGACTGCACGCTCTCCCATCCCTGACGACTGGCTGGCTAGAGATGGAGGCTGACAGCATCTGGAGGGTCATGGTCTTTGCACCCCAAGATTAATGTGCAGGCAACAGGAGTATCTGAGGTTCATCTTGCACCCCACCCCCACCTGCAATAAAAGCCTTTGCTCACTAACCATCAGAAGGTCAAACAGACAGGCAGACAAACCCCACCACCTGCAGGTCAATTTCAATGCCTATAAGGAGCAAGCCATGCACCAGACTTGCCTCTGCAGAGGAGTAACCGGAGGAACATCTTGATTCCAGCTCCTCATCACTAGGAGAGAAAAACACCAAGGGTCAGCACAAACTGAAAGGGTATTTCTAGCACACTTCCGGCTCCCAATTCTCTGCTAAGAATGAAGAGGGTTTTGTGTTATGAGAGGAAGTTTGTCTCCCATAAGGACATAAAATGACCCTGCTGGATCAGGCTAGTCCAGCATCCTATTCCCAGAGCAGCCAACCAGATGCTTCTGGGAAGCCCACAAGCAATGCTGACCCCTGCCATTGCTCCCCCGTATCTTCAGGGGAAGACTGCTTCTGAAACTGGAAGCTCTACAGGGCTACTGTGACTGGTATCCCGTTCAGAGACTGATCCTCTTTGCTAACACTCCTTTTTAGAGCCATTTAAAATTGGTGGCAATGCTCAAACCTTTTTGGCCTTCCCTACCCATAATCACCAAGCAGGTCCCACTCACCCCTCACCTGTCAGAGTCCAGGGACACCAGGGTTTCATCTGAGATCTGGCTGAGGGCAGCATAGCCCTTGTTGAACTTCACTGACCTGGAGAAAGAGGCAAAAACCAACATGAAGCACCTGAGAGCGGGGGAAGGTGAAGGGAAGGGTGTTGGTGCAAAGGAGGACAGGGTGCCACTTTAGAGTCCTCACTCAGGCAGAGGATGGCATTGGGCAAGTCACTGTCTCAACTGGACAAACCTGATGTGGCTTTTGGCACCAATTCAAGGTGCAGAAAAGTCAGGTTCTGTATCTACGTATTCTGGAAACACATTTCAAATCATTCAAAGCTGAATCCTGCAGTCAAGGCTGCAGGGACAGAGGAAGCTACCTCAACCAAGTGAGACCATTTGTGCTCTGCACCAAGCAGGATTGAACTCGGCGTATCAGCTGATTTGCAGAAGTACAATCCTGCTTGGTTCAAAGCTTCAGAAGCTCCTGACACCCAGCAGTATGATGCCAGGTGAGTGCAGCTTGCCCCAAAAGGCCTGGCAGCCCAAATGGAGAAGGCTGTTGTCCCAAGCCTGGGGTCCCCTGCCCAAGCTCTCCACTTTCAGACAGGAGTGTCTCCCAGCCCCACCTGGAGATCTCATGGACTGAGCCTGGCACCACCTTCCTGCAACGCAAGAGCTTCTACCTCTGAGCTGCACTGGCCCTTCTCTTAAATTGTGCCATTTCTAGAGGCCTTTGGCTGCTTTTCTGAATTCACCCCATCATGGGGAGCAGTAGAGAGAGAGCTAGATTAGGTTAGCAGGACACCAACGGTAGGAGCCTAACCAACGCATGCAGACTTGTTAAGGGCCACTAAACTCACAAAAAAGCCAAAAATCCCCCCAAAAAGCAATAAGAAAATGGACTGGACCTCTTGGCTGGTAGCTTGGGCTGGTGCCGGACGGCTCCTGAGAATGCGCCTCCCTTCCTCCGCAGCATCGCCTTTGCCATCTCGCGATGTTTCTCTGCAACCCCCAAAATGACCAAGGCAAACTCAGTGAATATTTGCTGTATTCCACGTCCCTGGGGAGGTTCGCATCCCATAAACCCCACCCCACCAGCCAACTGCTGCCTGTGGGGCAAGTTCAGACAAATATTTACTGCAAAAGGAAAGCGGGGAAACCCACTCTGGGGAAACGCTGCCTGCACAGGACATGAATCATCTGAATCCTCTGCTTGCCCAGCAAGATGCCAACACACTCTCAGAGGCTTGCCATCTATTAAAGTGGGTTGGCGTGGCAACTATGCTGCGCAAGCCGTCTTGGGGAAGTCCCAGGGGTTCCCACCACCCCTGCAGCAAATATTCAGGTGAATCCACACCACTTGCTGGTGTTGCAAAAAAGCTTCCAGGTGTAGGATGGGGTGTAGAACATAAAAGACCTGCTGCTGGATCAGGCCAAAAAGGGCCCATCCAGCCCAGCATCCTGTCCTCGCATTGGCCAACCAGATGCCTCAATGGGAAACCCACATGCATAACCTGAGCATAACAATACTCTCTCCACTTGTGCATCCCAGCAACTGGCATAAAGAGGCTTCGTATCTCAGACAGTGGGGGGAGCACCTACCGGTAGTTATTGTAGCTGGTAAGCATGGATGAGTTTATCCTCCATGTCATTGCCTTACCTTCCTCCTGCAGCAATGAGGGAGCACTTTCTGCTCAGCAGTGAAGAAACCACAACTATTTCTGCCTTCCTATTTAAGTCAGTAATTTCCATAGAAAATAATTAATCCATGAAACCCTTTGACATCCCACCCCCATTTCTGTACCTTGCTGGATGGCTGGGGAGCCTGTGCCCCTTCAGACGTTGTTGGGCTACATCTCCCATTGTTGAGGCCACAGGAACGCTCCACCCCTGCTCCTCCACAATGAAGCTCAAGCAGGAACAATTGCCGCCACTTCTTCTCCTGCCTACATTGTCACTTCTTTCATGGCTGTACATGGCTGACAGTAAGCAGGTATTGTATTGTTGTTGTTGCTAACAGCAATTTAGTTCCAACTAGAGACGTGCGGAGGCTTTGGTCAAATCATGAAAAAAGTGGGATCTTTCAGAGGGATTCTCTGAGGCAAAGTGGGATCTGCACAAGGTACCCCCGAGTCAAAGCAGGGATGCCCTCAAGGTGCCTCCGCATCTTGGGGACACACACACTACAAACTATTGTCTGCTAAAAGCAATGTATCTAAATTGACCATGCAAGGGGTGACTCATCCCCATCTCAGTGCTCTGAATACCCCAGTTGTTGAGGAACACAAGTGGGAATGGTGCTACTATGCAAATGAGCCACTTATGGGCTTCCTGTGGGCATCTTACTGGCCACTGTGGGAAGACGACACTGAAGAAGAAGACCTTGTGGGAAGAAGACCTTGCTCCTCAAGCGGTGAGCCCACTGTACTTGTGAAGGCTCTGCCCTCATGTAACGTGGATTCCAGCCCTGACTTACGTAGCTTGTCCTGAATGGAAGGAGTTTTGCTCATAAGGTACGGCCCCCTTTTCTCCACTGGTGTTTCCCTGGTTGTCCTCTTCTTGTCCCTCTGCCCCTGTCAGAAGGAGACATTTGACAGTCATTATACCCCAAAGAGAACACAGAAGTCCAAAGCAGGGGAGCTTTCCTGCCTTTTATTGATGCCCAGCTTTTTACTTATTTCATTGCTGGCCTCATATCAAACACATGCCTGTTTTATTTACTGCAAGACGCACTTTCAGGTGTTGCTCAAAAAGGGAGATAGAAAGTACAAAACAACAACAACAACAAATATGCTATATGAATCCCCTCGATTTTCAAGGTTCAGGCTGTGAGAGCCATTATGTAGCCTGCAGTGGGTGCTGAATGCTGATGGGACTATTAGCAGGGGGAAAGAAACATGGGGTAGGAAGGAACAGAGTGGCTAGTATTCTGAATGGGGAGCACTCTGTTGATGAACACCTGACTAGCTAGCAACCCACCCATGTTATCTCCCGCTTGGACTATTGCAATGCGCTCTACGTGGGGCTACCTTTGAAGGTGACCCAGAAACTGCAATTAATCCAGAATGCGGCAGCTAGACTGGTGACTGGGAGTGGCTGCCGGGACCACGTAACACCGGTCCTGAGAGATCTACATTGGCTCCCAGTACGTTTCCGAGCACAATTCAAAGTGTTGGTGCTGACCTTTAAAGCCCTAAACGGCCTCGGTCCTGTATACCTGAAGGAGCGTCTCCACCCCCATCATTCAGCCCGGACACAGATCTAGCGCCGAGGGCCTTCTGGTGGTTCCCTTACTGCGAGAAGCAAAGCTACAGGGAACCAGGCAGAGGGCCTTCTCGGTAGTGGCGCCCGCCCTGTGGAACACCCTCCCATCCCATGTCAAAGAGATAAATAACTACCTGACATTTAGAAAACACCTGAAGGCAGCCCTGTTTAGGGAAGTTTTTAATGTGTGATATTTTAATGTATTTTAGTGTTTGTTGGAAGCCGCCCAGAGTGGCTGGGGAGACCCGGCCAGATGGGCGGGGTACAAATAATAAATTATTATTATTATTATTATATTATTATGCACCCCCTGCCTGCAAAAAAATAATGATGTCCAAATTCAACCCTCTCTCATAACAGGACCTTCAACCTACATGGAGGTATATATGAGGTATATATGAGTGCAGGTCCTCAACTTTCAGAATCCCCCTTTACAAAGACCTGAGCCCCATCACATGGAACATCTTAAGACCTTCTAGCCATGACGGGCCAAACTCGCATTTTTGCTGGCCACAGATTCCGTCCTGGGAGCAGGTGCCTTTGCTCTGATCCAGCAGGGCTCTTGCTATCCTGAAGGAAGAAGAGGGCTTAAGAAGAGCCTGGCTGCTGGATCAGGCCAAAGGGGGCCAACCAGATGCCCCGAGCGGAAAGCACGCGAGGAGAGGGAGGGAACGGAGCGGCTCCCTGGGCGTTCCTTCCATGGCCCAAGGAGGCAGAGCACAGCCTCCATCACGGCCAGCGGTAGGACAGGCTTGCTTCTTCTCCACGAAGCCCTCTCATCCTCCTGCGGGAGGGAGTTCCGCAGTTTAGCTGCTCCGCGAAAAGAACTCGCTCCTTCCATCCCTCCGGACTCCTCTAACGTCTGCCGCACTTGGTAGGGGGCCCCGCAGGTCATCTACACGACCCCCGAAAGCCCCGGCAGGCGGCCCGTCTCGCCCCGCTTCCAAGCAGGGCAGCCAGCAGTAGAGCCTCCATGGCCAGGAGCAGCCTACCCGCCCTGCGGAGCCCCGGCAGGAGAGGCCCCGGAAAGACCCGCCGGCCACGCACCGTGTCTCTGCTGGGCCCGGGCAGCGTCGCGACCTCCCTCCGGCCCGGGGGCTCCGCTCCGCCTCCCGCCGCCGCCGCCGCCTCCATCGTCGCTGCCCTCACCGCGGCGGCGCCACAAAGACGCGCCTCCCGCTTACGTCACCCTGCCGGCTCTCCCCCATTGGTTTGTTTTCAAGCGGCCCGCCCCTCGTCCTCTCGCGTTAGCAGCGCTTGTTTGCTGTTGAGGGGAGAGAGACCAACCAGCGAGAAGAGAAGGCGGAAGAGCCGCTAAAAGGCAGAGACGGGGCGGAGGCGACGGTCTAGGCTTCCGGAGGTGTCGCAGTCTGTGGTGTGCTCCGCTGCTCTCAGAGTCGCAGAGCCCCTGCAGGAGATGCGAGAGGGAGAGTGGTAGTCTCAGGAGTTAGCTTTCTGATTAAACGCACTTTCCTGCCACCACAAATCCCTGCAGATAGAAAAGCAGTGCACCAAGAGTGGCTCTAACCAGGGTTGCCCTATTTCAAAAAGTAAGATTCCTGTTCACATTTTTAAAGGAAACCACAATTGTTGAGCTTTTTTGGGGAAACCTACCCCGAAAATGATTTTTAGCTTCTTGAACTGTTTCCACTTTTTTCATGGCACTGCCATACATCCAGGTTTTCCCTGACATTTTGCTGATTTGGCAACATACCCCACTGATGCAATTTTTTACACCTCAAAACCAGAACATGTCAGGAAAGCGGGCAAGCAATGAGTCTCTGCCCCACGGAACATGGAACTGTTGTGATGGGAACACAAGGCTCTCCCTTTGTTCCCTCTCAGGTGCAAAAGCAAACTATCTTGCTACCCAAGTCAAATTCAGCGTGTGAATGCTCATGTCTGGCTCAGTTGTAAAGGAGCAGATCAGGAACCCCCATAGCCTCCAGGCAGATGAATAGCTGGTCCGATGGCCACTGACACACCTGGAGTGAATGGCAGGGACACTGTCTGACGGCTGCAAGCGCTGCTTCTCAGGGGCCCTCTTGCACATTCCAGGAATATCAGTGTTTTGATGCAATAGACTAAAATAGAACTGGCTGACGTGTGGCCCTCTTGTTGGGACTGCAGCTCCCATCAGCCCCAAGCATCATGGCCAACAGACGATGGTGGGAGTTGAAATCCAGCACCAGGAGGGTCACAAGTTAAACGACTCTGGCATTCAAAGTAATGGTGTAGTGCAGTGGTGTCCAAACTTTTTTCAAAGAGGGCCAGATTTGATGAAGTGAAGGGCCGTGAGGGTCAACCAAAGGGCCAACCAAAGTTGTTAACCTTTTTTTAGGATTGAAGTTGTTGAGCTTTTTTTATGATTTTGCCCCAAAATTGTGGTTTTTTTTTTAGGATTGAAGTTGTTGAGGGGCCAGATTAATCCGACCGGCGCGCCAGATTAGGCCCCTGAAATGAACTTTGGACATGCCTGGTGTAGTGGGCTTGTGCATTCATACAATGATCAACCTAGCAGTCTGAAAGCATGCCAGAGCAAGTAGATAAATAGGTACCGCTGTGGCAGGAAGGTAAACTGTGCTTCCGTGCGCTCTGGCACTCATCATGGTTCTCCGTGCGCCAGTAGCGGTTTAGTCCTGCTGGCCACATGACCCGGAAAACTGTCTGTGGACAAACACCGGCTCCCTCAGCCTGAAAGCGAGATGAGTGCCGCAACCCCGTAGTCGCCTTTGACTGGATTTAACTGTCCAGGGGTCCTTTACCTTTTACCTTACAATGATCATATATGAAGCCTTACTATACGATTCTGCAATTTACTATTCAAGTGAAGAGGCAAGGAAGCCTTGCTATCAGACCACTAGAAATTTTAAGGGTTATTACCAGTTGCACTCAATTCTCTCCGATTTTAAACATGCCCCATTGATTTCAATTTGATCTAAGCTCAATGAACTTAGTCTGGATCCTTATTTAGTACCTCCAACTTACAGGACTCCACTAAATATTGATCAAATACCTTCAAGCATTTCTGCCATCTCAAGAGCTACAAACTTGCATTGCTGTAGTAGTACTATATCATGAATTATGAAATTTTTAATGGTTTTCTCACTGGATGTTGTTTTATCTGGTTCTCGCCATTAGTCACCCTGTGTGTCTGATTGGAGGAAGGGCCAGATATATAAATAAAATAGAAGCTGTCCTTAGCAAGCAAGTTCAGTGCTGTGGTTTTTGTGCAGCAGTGCACACGTAGGATCTGCACAAGGAACAGGAAGTCAAGCTCCTGGCCCCATCAGTTTCATGAACTCACATGGCGTTTTGAAACAAAAGCATGTAATGATAACCTTCTTCAATGTCCTTTATAGGGATCCACACACAAGCAATAAAAATTTGAATGTCATTGACACCAATAAATGAAATTTAAAAAAAAATCCTTCCAGTGGCACCTTAAGAGACCAACTAAGTTTGTTATTGGTATGAACTTTCGTGTACATGCACACTTCTTTGAGAATCCCATTGTCAGGTTGTGAAATTGAGGATTAAGTTCTGTACCCCATGTTTATTCACTTTTATTATGGGAAATAAGATTTTCTTTTCTAGTATATAATCACACAGGCTACAAACAACACTCAGTTCAAACCAGTTTCCCTTTATTAGGTCCAGCTTCACAACACATACTCCAGGACTCAATAAAAGGAAGTAATAATTTCAAATAAGTAATATTTTAACGTCTGTTTCCAGGCAATTGTTGTACAATCAAACAGCATTAACAATAACCCCACAGGAAGCTCATCTGGAAGAGAACAGATATCATGGATTAGTTCATGCATTTCTACACCCTTTTCAAGCTCTTTCTGCCTCCCCACCACCACCAGAAAGCTTCTGAAACAGAAAAAAATGGATAGTTGGGGGACTACAATCTGATCTGCGTACCAAGCAGCCGCAGATTAACAGCTTGCTGCCCAGTGGTGTAAAAAGACCATTTTTCTACCACAGCCTTGTGACCTTTGTGTGTTCCTCATCTCTCCATATATATACGCAGTCTAAAGAATTACAATCCTGCAGTTTGCTTAACATTTCTGCCCTTTTAAGTAGGGAGCTATTATATTCTTTCTATTTTAGCAGGTATCTGGCAAACTGGGCTGATTTTGCTTAGTTTTCTCTACTGCTTTGGGTTGAATCCAACGCTACTGTTCCATTAGCACTGCAGACTTCTGCCTGTGCAACACACCACACACACCCCTCTCCCTGCATCCTCAGAATCTGCTCCAAAGGGTTGGAGAACCCCTACAGAGCAGGTGTGGGTGGGCACACAGGGAGAGGAGAGCGACAGCCTGTTTCACAAGTGCGACTCTGTGCACACAGTACTGGACACAACCCTTTGTGTCTTAATCTGTATTTGTAAAATAATTGTGTTTTGATTTGCTGCTATTCTTAATCTGCTCTTATGTTATTGTACAATGGCTATCTTGTTCCTATTTCTTTTATTCAGGACTGTACTGTTCTTAGCCACTCTGGTCATTTTTATGAAAGGGGGGTACATTTTGTGGGGTATGAATGTAATAAATAAATAAATAATATTGGTAAGTCGATCTCCAGAATGCAGGCTTCCCCCCTCCCCACACAAACATACACGTACACAAGGATTACATTCTGGGTCCCCACACATGTAAGTGAAATTGCATAAAGTGGGGAGCACCCCACTTTAATAAGGAAGGTGTGTGGGGAGAAGAGACTCAGCCTGGAAATCTCTTGGGGATGCTGTCCCAAGTCTGCTTGCTTGCCTGCCTGCAAGGCGTTAGTATGTGTGGCAGCGGCCACTGGCCACAGAGAGCAAGGACCAAGAAGGGCACCCAGCAGAACTGGTGCCAGGATGGGGGCGTGGATATGCTTCCTGCCCTATGTCATTGGTCGATTGAAGGCCACCTTCTGTTGCTTGGGCAGGGAAGCATGGGAACCAGTAAAGCATTTCTAACTGCATACAGAGCTGCAGCTCTTCATTCAAAGTCTGTAGGATTCTAGTGTTTACACAGAACACACAACAGATGGTGCCCAAGCAGATGATTGTGGTCATGTGGCTGCAAATGAGGCCACAGATCAAGCCCCCAGCTCACTATAACCAATGCAACATTAGAGTAACAGCTCAGATTCTTCTCACTGGGGGAAAAAAAGCCTTTCTCCCTGCAAAGGCCACTTGCCCCAGATGAATACTTATGCTAAAGTCAATTCAGGTTTGTGTAGGCTTGCAATTAAATGCTTCTCCTTGTCTCCTCCCTGGTGCCACTACACCTAGCAGGGGCTCTGCTGCTTTTTTTCTGTACATTAAATGAGTGACAGCTTAAACCAGCAGAGCATTGCATGTATTGCCACTAAACATCCAACTTCCATAGCACTGTCCTATTTAAGGGAGACGTGTTTGCGTAGTCTCGAATGCTGCTCCATTAACAGAACAGCAGTTGCTAAGCTTAGGCTGAGTGCTTGACCCCCACTGTAAGTTCAGCACATATGACAGCAGGAGAAACACTCCTGGTTGCCAGGAGTGAAGTTATTTGATGCAGACAACTAAGCAAGAACCAATATTATATGGCTGCATTTGAGTCAGATTCAGAAATAAGGAGCCTGGCAATGATGAATGAGAAGTGTTCACTGTACTTTTCTCTAGTCTTTTTTAATCATTTAAGTATAAGAACTACATTTCAAGTACATTAAGAATGGCCCGCCAGAAAAGGGTGTGGGGCTAGGTGAATGCAGGGCATTTGCAAGTCTTTTTTTCTGCCTTTCCTCAGGCAAACCTAGAAAATGAAGCCTTGGTGTTCTACTCAAGATAGCTCAAACTCTATCTGGCATGCAGGACAACTGCAACTTGCACAAGGGTTATGTTCCCGGGGGTTGCGCATAAAAGCAAAATCACAGTCAGAACAACCCCTGGAACTGCTCCCACCTCTTGAGATCTTGCAAGATGTCAGATGGCCCCATGAGATCTCCTGGGAACCCCCAGAGGCCTCATGCCACTGTCCAGGAGCCTGGTAAACAAGATGAATGATTAAAAAGCTATTTCCGCAAAGGACTGAAGATTTGTTCTCTTACCAGTAATGTTTACACTTTGTCCAGGCCAAGTTCCTCTGGAGTTGAGATTCCCAACTCATTCAATGTTGGTCTAAGTTCCTGGATAACATATGGGTATATTTCCTTGTGAGGCCCTGCTTTGTCCTAATTGAAAGAACACAAAATGAATTTAAACTTAACAAAACCAAGACAGATTCATATCCAAGGCCAAAAGGCTTAATTCTTCAATAGTCTTAAGTATTTTTTTTAAAAAAAATACACACAAGAGAAAAGCATTTCACCAAGAGTTAAGCAACAATTTACTGCTTCAAAATCCAGCTTTTACGAGGGGAAAGTGGCTATAAGGTAAAGGTAAAGGGACCCCTGACTGTTAAGTCCAGTCGAGGACAACTCTGGGGTTGTGACGCTCATCTTGTTTTACTGGCTGAGGGAGCCGGTGTTTGTCCGCAGACAGCTTCCGGGTCATGTAGCTAGCATGACTAAGCCGCTTCTGGTGAACCAGAGCAGCGCACAGAAACACAGTTTACCTTCCCACCAAAGTGGTACTTATTTATCTACTTGCACTTTGATGTGCTTTCGTACTGCTAGGTGGTGAGGAGCTGGGACCGAGCAACGGGAGCTCACCCCGTCGCGGGGATTCGAACCGCCGACCCAGGCTCTGTGGTTTAGATGCTATGAGGCTACAAATCTATACTCGACTGAAAGCAAATCCCACTGAACTCAAATCCCACTGAACATGTAAACTTTGAGTTTACATGCATAGGCTTCCATTATAAGTAGCTTGGTAAACTTTTGTGGGGCAAAATGGGCAGGGGCAGAGCACATGTATTTTGTACAGAAAGTTCCACTCTCAGCCGCACATATCCTGTCAAAAAGATCAAGGTTTACAGGGTCAGAAGGACCTATGTCACAGGCTGTGGGGAGCCAATGACCATTAAAGTAGACAATGCTGGCTAGAAAGATTTGTTAGGCTCTCAAGGCTAGTCAAACAAATGTCTACACAGAGTGCAAAGGCTCTTTATGGATCACCAGCAAGCCAGAACTCCACAATATACACACTATAAACACAGAGGCAAATGGAGAAGCAGGGTGTTGGCTGCTCAGACGCAAGTGTCTTTCACCGACCTTTACAACTTCTAAGATACGGACTGCGCTAGCAAAGTCATCTAGTCGTCGGCATGCCCTCAAAGCAGCATCAATGATTTTTGGTTCTGGAACCAGGTCATAACCAACCAGTGTGTTCATGCCTGTGGGAATGAACAAGAATGAGAATATTCCGTTGTTCTTACAAGTTCAGGAGTGTGTCACACAGGCTCCACTTCTCTTCCTAACATTTCTGATTATATCTAAATATGCCAGAACATATTATTAATACCAAATTTCCTGCAAGTGACTTCTGATATTTGATATTGCCACAGTACACAAAATTTGTAGAGCTAACATGAAACGTTGCTTACATTCCACATACAAAATCTGAGATCAAATCTGTAATTTTCCATTTCAGTGCCAAAACTTCAATTCTTTTTTATTATTATTATTAAAATTTAATCTTTATTACAGGGGGGGAATCGGCACAAAAAGGAAAAAAGTGAACAATGCACAACACTGTACACAATACTGCAAGTAAACTTCAATTCTATTTTTTTGCATCCCATCCAACAACAGATCCCAATTTCCACAACAAAGCTCCATTTATTGTGGACTTTAAATCTGAAAAGTTAAACACATCTTCAAGATTCTGAATGTTTGTGGCTTTTATGCTTCCTGCTTATTTAAGAACTCACATACTTTGGGGAGTTTTCTAAAAGGTTACTTTATTCAACTATCAATTGCTGTTCAGCCTCTGTAGCGAAGAAGAGTCACCCAATAAAAAGTGCCATTTTGTCTTGACAACCGTCAACACAATAAAAACTGTACACTTCCTCTTACCTTAAACAGAATATTGCAAGGCATTCAACAGTCAAATGGATTTTATCAGTTTAGTGCTTGTTCACAGAGCCCTAATATAATTGTCCTCTTATGTACAGCCGAAGTCAGTCTTATCTCTTTCCCTAACAAAAGATATACCTTGAAAAAGGTGAGGCATGGATGAAACACCAAGGGACTGACAGAAACATTGAATCAGTTTCGATTTCAGCAAGATATGGTAAATGACCATTTTTTACTACTCATACAGCTATTAAAATACTAGAGGTACAATCTTAAAAGCAGAGGTTGAATGGCCATCTGTCCACGTATGTTTTAGCTGAGATTCCTGCACTGCAGAGGGTTGGACTAGATGACCCGCAGGGTCTCTTCCAACTCTACAATTCTATGATTTTATGCTCTGGAACAGTTCCATTAAGGCTGGTGGAATGTTGGGCAGGGACTGAAGAAAAATGCTCCATGCAAGCTACCACAACCAGCTTGCAGAAATGCCTCCATTCAGCAGCAGCCGCAGCAGCACACAGCAAAGGAGGGTTTCTCAAGTTCTTCAATACCACTCTCCCTCAGCCTTACCTTTCCTTAGCTCCCAGGCATCGATATCCGGTTTATTAAAGTACGTCACCCAGCGAGCGTCAAATTCTTCATCTGACTCATGTGACCCATGAGAATAGCAGCGCACAGGCAATACAGCTGTGACAAAAACAGGAAGTGGGAAGAAGAGGAAGATATTAAAGAGCTCAAGGTAAAGCTGCAACACAGCAGGTACACATGAAATCCCAGGAATGCAGCTCTCTGCTTTGGTCAGCAGCAACCATCCCCACATCACCTCCAGACTGTAGCGGACAGAGTTTCCACTGAAGCACTGTTACATCACCCCCTCCCTCCCCAGTAAAGGGAAACATGCACTGAAACAGCCCTAAACTACACCACTTTAAAAGGTTTGCCCAACTGTGCACAAGGGTTGCTTATGAATTTCCCCATTTCCTGCCAGAAGAGGGAGAGCGGAGCAGGAGGCAGCAGGCGAAG
Source organism: Darevskia mixta (assembly GCA_034641385.1). Lineage (NCBI taxonomy): Eukaryota > Metazoa > Chordata > Lepidosauria > Squamata > Lacertidae > Darevskia > Darevskia mixta. The sequence goes on from JAWWNH010000188.1 coordinate 5,287,441, forward strand.
GGTAGAAAAACTACAGCAGAGTATTGATTTGCATTGCTGGAGCAACATATCTTCAGAATTCATGACAAGTTAAGTCACCTAAAAAATCTAATTACCATCCCATCAGAATAAGCTTTCCAGCAATCCAATTGCTATTTTGTAAATTATCATAACTTTTTAACAGACACATTACAGGTATCACTCCCAGCTTTAGATTATTATTTTTTTTGCTAGCAAGTCACCTTTGGGCTTATTTACATAGTTGAGATAGCTAGTCTGGTGCTTTCAGGGGAAAACATGAAGTCCCTGGATGCTTAAGAATGTAAGCCAGAAGGATAGTTAATAATAGTGATAATAATTAAAATCACACTTCAATACTATCTAAAATAAGTCAGTGTTCTGAACTGTACAGTATACAGAACTAAGAAGAAAACCTGGCCTTCCAAGTTTACAACCTGGGGGGGAAAACAGACACACAAGAGAAAGGGAAGATAATGGAGAAGATTAAAAGCTCACTTAAATAGAACAGGAGTCACTTCATAAGGAGTGGGATGTGGGTGTGTGGATCATATGAGTACCTGGAGGCAGCAAGTTCCAAAGTTCCATTATCTCTGGCAAAGATTTGAAGCAGATATAATCTAAGGGTTCTAAAGTCTGTCACCAGAGTAGCAGTTCATATTCTACTTAACGCATCCTGCAGGATCACTGTCAGTGTTAGAAATTAGCCAGCTGCGTTTTGCTACTGGCGTGGGTCTAATTGCGACTATGTGGAGATATCTGGGGGCCTGGTTGGCGACCACAGTCTAAAAACCTCTCCCTTAGTCCATAGTTAAAACCATTTCCATAGTGTATGTTTCTCCTTCTTGCATACTGGGACAAGTGCACTGTTGTAAGAGCAAGTCAAGCAATGTAGCTGCAATCATAGAATATTAGAATTGTAGTATTGGAAGGGACCCAGAGAGTCATCTAGTCCAACCCCCCCGTCAAATAGACATTCTGTTATGGCGACCATAACCTAGGTTTAAGGTGCCAATTACTGCTGCTGCATAAATAACATTTAATTCAAAAAATCACTTCATTTAGTCCAATTCAGCAGTACAATGAACTCAAACAATAGTAAAAAACTGCTTTCATTCTGGACACTGTCTTGCTGTTGCACAATCCAAAGAAGAAATTAGACGGGTTTGGAATTTTAAAATGCCAGGTGTTAAAACTACCCAAAGAAATGAGATGCTGGCATTTCAGCTGCAAATTATCCATTTCACTCTTGATTTTTCTATTCTTCAGTTAATATGCATCCATCTCAGAACAGCTGCTCTGAAGTAAAACATGCTTTGTTTTAATGTTGGTGGTCAGAGACAATTATCAGTACCTTCAGTATTTCAACTTCCTCAGATTTTGTGGTAAATTGTATATGTTAAATGAATGCAAAATTTGTTGGAGTCTTTAGCATCAATGGTATTCTTAGTTTCCAGTACCTTCACCTGCCATCTTGGGGGAAAAGTACAAGGCACAAAGGCCATACAACACTTGGTAAGTATCCAGGAGCCTTCACCAAGAATAGACATCAATATGACGACTGCCTCAATGTCAGTGAAGTTTTATTGAGCCAATTTCCCTGCTGGGAATTAATTTAGATACTACTTTCACAATCAAGCTATTGTATAGAGCCAACTCACATGTAAATTGGGACTACACTGACTTGAAAAGAACGTGGTTTGGAACAAGTCAACAAAACCATGCATGAGTGAGTTCATAAGGCGGAGTATTTTTTTCCATATGTCCCTATCTTAGGGCTCCTCCATTTGACCCACTTACTAAATACCCATCTTGATTGGCTTGCACAAAGATTATTTAGCGATTAGCCTATGTCAGTCTATACTGAGCAGTCATTCTGACTTGTTAATGGGGTTGATATACAACAATAAATATTCATCCTGATATGCTTGTGCTTTGTTTATATGCCTTCCCATTTATTCATCCCACTGTTTTCAATGCATTGCCCTGTCACATTCCAAACTGCAAAAAACCACCCTTCTTTTTAACATGGATTTGTTGCATCAGGGCAATAACTACACTTTAATTGTGCAAACCTAAAGTTGTAGTATGTGCCTGAATCCCCCCTTCAAAATACTGACTGTCTGGAAGCACCCTTAAGCAGACCATGGCCCTAACTGTCCTTCTTAAATGGGAATGGGATACAGACAGGTTATCACATAGTTCCCCCCTACCCTTCCTTCAAGGAACTCAGGGTAGCATTCAAACAGGATCATCTACTCCAGGGGTCAGCAAACTTTTCAGCAGGGGGCCGGGTCCACTGTCCCTCAGACCTTGTGGGGGGCCGGACTATATTTTGGAAAAAATAATGAATTTCTATGCCCCACAAATAACCCAGAGATGCATTTTAAATAAAAGAACACATTCTGCTCATGTAAAAACACGCTGATTTCTGGACCGTCCGTGGGCCGGATTTAGAAGGCGATTGGGCCGGATCCAGCCCCCGGGGCCTTAGTTTGCCTACCCATGATCTATTCCTTTGTACCCTCACAGTGAACCTGTGAGGCAGGGTAGGCAGAGACTGGCGGGCTCAAGGTCACCCAATAAACTGTTCATTTCTTTGGACAACCTAAGAACACGCACAGCTTTGACTGCAACTGCTTTCAAGCCTGGACTGACGGTTGGCATATCAGCATATGAGCCCATTTTCAGGCAGGAGGAGAGCCTTAAAGGATGTGCACCTAGAAATGAAGAGTTGGTCCTTAAGAGAAGCAACCTATTCCATGAAATGGAAGCAGAGCCACAAGCCAAAAGTGAAACCAGGAAGAGCAGAAACTGAAGGAAGCACTGCAGATCAGACCCAAAGGCAGCACCAACTCTAAAGGTTGGGGAAAGCAGCCATACTCCAAAGCACATTATCCCGCCTGAGTAACCGGGCAGAGATCGTCTCCCGTCTCTGATCCTCTTCCTCCCTTCGAAATCATTTTCTCGTTGCATTTACACCTCACCTTTCCTCAAGACAACCCTGCGAGGCAGGCTAGGCTGACCCCCAAGGTCACGCCCAGAGAGCTTCATCCACGGCCGAGCTCGGGATTCGAACCCGGGCCTCTCCCGGGCCCCGGCGTCACCTTCCTACCGAGGGGAGCTCAGGAGCCGAGGAAAGGGGGCGGCTGAGGAAGAGCAGGCGGGCCCGCGACCTTCCTCGCCGCCGCCGCTTCCCGCGCCAAGGTCACCCGGCTCCCTCCCCACCTGCCCCCCCTCGCAGGGTCGCGACGAGGCCGAGCAGCGGGCGCCCTGAGCGTCCCCCGGGGGGAGAGGGAGGGGAGGGCGGCAGGGGACCCGCCAGAACCGGGCCGAGCGCGAGTCCCCGAGGAGGCCGACCGGCTCCCCGCGGGCGGGGTCACGGCAAGGACACGGCGAGGCCTCGAGCGCCGCAGCTCCGGCGCCGGCGCGGCCGAGAGAGTGGAGGGAGGAGGGGCGCCTCACCTGCGGGGGCCGCGCGGGGGACAAGGCCGCGGAGGACGGGCGCGGCGCAGCGGCGGCGGAGGATGAGCTGAGCGGCTGCCAACATGGCTGAGGGGACAGAGAAGCGGCGGCCGTGAGGCGGCGCGCGGGAAGGGGCGGTTGGGCGGGCGGGCGGGGGTGGCCGGCGCGGCTGCTGCGGCGGCGGCGGCTTCTGCTCCTGGCCGGCCTCCTCGCTTCCTTCCTCCGACGGCCACGCGCCGCTGCTGCTCCGCTGGCGAGACGCTCCGAGGGCAAAGGCGGGCGGGGCCGAGGCTACGGCGGCGCAGGGCGGACACTAACCTCCTCGCGCCCTCGCGAAGGACGGCGCCGGCGCGAGAGGAGAGGAGAGCCGGGGCTGCGCACGCGCAGTCGGGGAGAGCGGGCTCCTCCTCCGAGGGGGCGGAGTCGGCCAGCCGCGCGGATGGCGGGCTGGAAGATCCTCTGGCGGAGAGACCTGGGCGAGACCCCCGCACCAAAGGATGCCCTGTGGATGGCGCAGCGCATGGACTTGCAAGGCGCACCTGCCTGTATATTTAAGGCACCTTCGCGCACACCCCAAGACCCCTGGGAACCGTAGTTTCCACCTCAAGGTTCTTCAGCGCCCTCGATCAGCTACAGTTCCCGGGAGCTTTGGAGGGGGGTGTAGTGGGGGGGAAGGGTGCTTCCCGTGCAGAGCGCGAGACGCGGGATCCCCTGCCCCGAGGGGCTCGCAATCTTTCCTTCCGCTGCCGCTGTTGTTCTTGCTGCTTAACAATGGGGGGCGGGGGCTCTTTTCTGCATATTTTCAGGGAGGCGCCTTGCAGCCCGTCCCTTGGCGCATTTACTCGGGAACGCGGCCCGCTGCTTTCGGTGCAGGTGCGTCAGGCAGAAGCCCCAAGGCGGCGATGGGGCACCAGTGCCCCCCCCCAAGGTGCTGCTGGACACACACACACCCCTCAGCCGCTGGCCACGCTGGCTGGTGCTGGCGGGACCCGGAGTCCCACAGCTCCCGGGGCTTTGCTCTGGCAGAGCTTCGCCCCTGCGCTTATTTCAAGCAGGAACGCTTTGCTCTTCGTTGTGGAAGAAGCGCGACGTCCCCAGTGAGCAGAGCTGCCCTCGGAAGGATCCGCCAGGAGATGCCGAGGGTGCCTGGGACACCCTGAGAGCTCAGGGCAGGAAGCCAAGGGCCAATTAGCTGAACATGGGTTTGCTGGCAACGTGAGTTTGCGCTGCAGGGTTCCGATGGGCAGCCGCTCTGCCATGGGCAGAATGGTGTGGAGAATAGCCAGAACCAGGCCCAGTCATGTAAGGGTTAAATCCTTGTGTCAGTTAGAACCCAGAGGGGCGGGCTCAGCCAGAGTATAAAACCCCTCCCTGTGGGTTAGAAAGGTTGTTGGTGGTTGGAAGGGGGGTTGGAAGGGAGTTAGAAGGCAGTTAGAGAGAGAGAGCTAAAGAGTCCAAAGGGGATAGCTGGGTCTGAGGTTTTGTGGTGTAGCATTGAGAGAGAATCAACAGACAGGATAATATACTAGTGTGAAACTTGTTGTGACATTTAAGTAGTTAACATCTTAAGGTAATAGGCCGGTATAGGTCATTGGTTATAAGTTTATTGTACACTTTTCTTATCAGCAACCACAAGCGTTTGTACCTAAATAAAGCAACTTTTTATTCACAAAGTCCGTGTCTGTGGTAAAACATCAAGCAGGTACCAGTTGGCAGTCCGGTAGATTGCAGCTGGAACCCCGATGTCATTGGTGCAGTACTCATAGACCGTAAAACGTCCGGGGGTGCTGTACAGGTCGGTAGTGACCGTGACAAACGGCAGCAGAGAATCATAGAACTGTAGAGTTGGAAGGGATCCCGAGGGTCATCTAGTCTGCCAGTGTGGTGTAGTGGTTAAGAGCGGTGGACTCATAATCTGGTGAACCGGGTTCGATTCCCCGCTCCTCCACATGCAGCTGCTGGGTGACCTTGGGCTAGTCACACTTCTTTGAAGTCTCTCAGCCCCACTCACCCCACAGAGTGTTTGTTGTGGGGGAGGAAGGGAAAGGAGAATGTCAGCCGCTTTGAGACTCCTTTGGGTAGTGATAACGCGGGATATCAAATCCAAACTCTTCTACCCCCGCAAGGCAGGAATTACAGCCAGGAGGGCTAGCTTGGCCCTGCGGCTGTGGGTGCCCGGGGCCGTGGCTGCCATGCAGCGTGAATGGCCCTGGCGCTGAAATTTGTGGGGGCCTGGCCCCTTTATGGGGAATTTTGTGGGTGCTCGGGCACCCAGAGCCCCTGGAAGCTGGCACCTATAATTACAGCTGAAGCATCCCTGGCACATCCAAACTCTGCTCAAAAACCTCCAATGAAGGAGAGGTTTCACAGTCAGCCTACAACCCACCATGCTTAAAAGGGGAACAGTCTTGCAGCACATACAGGGAACTGTTTTGTACCAGGCCAATAGTTTGGCTGTCCTCATTTTGTACACTCCGACTGACAGCATCTCCAGAGACTTTCCCACCACCTGCTACCTGCAGTCCTTTCAACTGGACGTGTTGGGGACCAAACTTGGAATCTGCACCCCTCAAAGTATTTGCGGCTCTGCTGCTGACCTATTATGGCAGGAGTCAGCAACCTTTTTCAGCCGTGGGCTGGTCCACCGTCCCTCAGACCATGTGGTGGGCTGGATTTTGTTGGGGGGGGGGAATGAACGAATTCCTGTGCCCCACAAATAACCCAGAGATGCATTTTAAATAAAAGGACACATTCTACTCATAACAAAATAAAAAATAAAAAAAATCCTTCCAGTAGCACTTTAGAGACCAACTAAGTTCGTTCTTGGTATGAGCTTTTGTGTGCATGCACACTTCTTCAGATACACTGAAACAGAAGTCACCAGACCCTTATATATATAGTGAGAGGGTGGGGAGGGGTATTACTCAGAAGGGTGATAGGCTTAGACTTAGTTGGTCTCTAAGGTGCTACTGGAAGGATTTTTTTTATTTTTTATATTGTTTAGACTATGGCAGACCAACACGGCTACCTACCTACAGTATATCTAGATCAGCGGACAGCAACCTTTTTTAGCCGTGGACCACCGTCCCTCAGACCATGTGGTGGGCCGGACTATATTTGGGGGGGGGGGGATGAACGAATTCCCGTGCTCCACAAATAACCCAGAGATGCATTTTAAATAAAAGGACACATTCTACTCATGTAAAAAAAGCTGATTCCCGGACCGTCCGTGGGCCGGATTGAGAAGGCGACTGGGCCGCATCCGGACCCCGGGCCTTAGGTTGCCTACCCCTGTATTATGGCCTACAAACTGTTCCTCGGGTGCCACCTGCTGGATTCTGCAGGACTTTTTAGGAGGTTTTGTGAAAGATAACTCCCTTCACTTCACCTGTAGAGGCACACTCTATTGTCTCTTGAGAGAGACTGATGCCAACCAAGTCCCTCCCACACTCACACTGCTGGGTTGTGCAGGGTCTAAGGGTCTTCTTTCCATCCAGCACTTCTGTTGCAGGCAAATGACGTCTCCCTGTGACTCAAACCACAAGTGGGCTGTTTGAAAAACATGGTCTCTCCACCTCTCTCTCTCACACACACATGGTGCAAGCTTTCAGATTAGTGTGTGCTGTGTGACTTGTGGTTGTGCTAGTGTCACAAGTGCCAATTGGAGAGTGTCCGTGGCATTGCTATGTGGAATGTCACTTTTTATGGCATGTTTGGGTTTGGGCCTTGGAAGGTGCTTGACGGTGCCAAACTTGCTGCTTAGTACATTTCTAATATTCAGGATTTCATGGGCTACCTGTATTTGAAAAATCAGCTTTCTGGGTGATTTTTAAGCACCTTAACTATACTGTATTAGGATGTGCACAATGCCCTCCCTTTTGGGAAAGATAAACATTCCCAGAATCAGAATTTTTCTTGATTATGGTATCTGGAATTTGGTGTCTTTCACCCCCCCTTTTTTTTAGGCAACAAGTTGTGCTCCCTCTTCAGGGAGAATTGTACAAATGATTCCACTGCTGCTGCCTCCCTACAGATAATGCTATCTTGAATTATGCATATGAGAAAGTTCAGTCTTCTTCAAGATCACATGGAATTGTCCCCAAAATTCTGATTCATGCAAACATGATGCCTGAGCGTTTTCATTGTGTCCAAGAGGTCACATGGCTTTAAAACTAAATAGCGGCATGACAGGCATAAGTTCATCAGACTGAGCTTTCCCAATCACTGCCTTTGTATGACACAAAAAGCTTCAACTGATGAAATTTGCTTGTTAGAGGCAAAAAAAAAAAAACTTTGCAAGAAAATTTTCTTTTTGGCAATCCTTATATAGTTTGCTTAATCTCTACAGCTCAGACATTGCAACAGTTTAATGAATAAAAGACCCTAAGGACCTTGTGCAGCAAGAACCTAGAGGCTATTTTAAGATACCTTTTATTTTTGGTCACAGAATTAATTTTAACAAACTCCCCCTGCCTTTTCCCACCCTCTAAGGCAGAAAATCATTGATCTGCAGCCAACATAGTGATGGGCTTGGCTTCTCCAGAGCCCTGCTGCTTTCATAGCTTGAAATTGCCTGAATCTAAAATGAATTAATAATAATTCAAAACATTTGGCAAAATATTAAATTGAAAGAGGATGCCACTGGTTTCTTTTTATACACACACAAAAAACACACTTCAGTGGAAGCCATGAGATATGGCTAGATGGGAGCACAGAAGAGATGGGAATGTTATGGCTTGCAGCCCTGAAGACTCCCATGGCTAATTCATTGTTGTCATTGGCTGGTGGATATTCACAGCTTCCTATGGCAAACCAGATGAATCACAGATGAAATTATCCTACTGGCCACAATGATTGCATAATGGTTGTTTTTGACACAAGTCCCACCTCAGAACCCCGTGTTCTGCTCATTAGAGGAGGAGCAACTTTCCCGATAGCCCTTTTGGCCACTGTTTATAGAAGCCACCCCCTCCTGGGGGGGGGTGATGATTAACGCCACCCTGTTAGGGCCTTCCTGCCTGCATTTCTCTACCATGTCTCTCTATGGCAACATAAAGGTAAAGGTAAAGGGACCTCTGACTGTTAGGGCCAGTCGCGGACAACTCTGGGGTTGTGGCGCTCATCTCGCTTTATTGGCCGAGGGAGCCGGCGTACAGCTTCCGGGTCATGTGGCCAGCATGACTAAGCTGCTTCTGGTGAACCAGAGCAGTGCACGGAAACGCCGTTTACCTTCCCGCCGGAGTGGTACCTATTTATCTACTTGCACTTTGACGTGCTTTCGAACTTCTAGGTGGGCAGGAGCAGGGACCGAGCAACAGGAGCTCACCCCATCGCGGGGATTCAAACCACCGACCTTCTGATTGGCAAGCCCTAGGCTCAGTGGTTTAGACCACGTGGCAATATGGTTGACTTTAATTGCAGTTATTCTAACTTGTTATCCAGGCACACCATCTATGCGGGAGGTGGGAGGCAAAGCCCCCCCCCAAAAAAATTTACTGAGGGGGCCAGGCCCCCTCAATATTCCATTGCTGGGCGGGCCACCTTGGGCCCTCCCATGGCTGCGGCGGGCCCCGTCAGGCCCTCCTGCTGCTGTGACTAGTCCCCATTGGGCCTTACTACCACATGCGTGCACTGGGAGCCCCCAATGTTGCTATCTGACTGGGAGGGGGGTTGTTTTAAAAACAGGATAGAACTGACTGTAATACATAGATGACCCTTTGGGTCCTTTCCAGCTCTACAGTTTTATGATTCAATACACTTCTTTACTGTAACCTGACCAACAAACAGACAAGTTGGCCAAGGAGGGCATTTGCGTCTTCTGCTCTGCACTGTTCAGTTATCCAGGCTGTACAATTTTCTGGGAGGAGGGGTGTAAGAAGCCATTGCTTTCCATGCCACCCTGTATTTGTCACGTCCACCACTGTTTCTGTGCCACTGCAGTTTGTCTTCTGCCCGAAACAACACCATTTGTCTCACTGCAGTTAAATTACGTTATTTACATAATTTGACCAATTGTTTGCATACATTACATTGCCATTAGGCCATCCCCACCCCACTTATTTCAATGGAAAGGAGAAACAATGCAAAAGGAGTGAGGGGGGGTATAATCAATTACATAGGGTTTGCAGAGTGAAAGCAGCAACAAATACTGACCATATCAACTGGATTGATTTCCACGCAGGACATGGAACGAATAAGAAAACCTTTGCAATTTCCACTCCCATTTCCATTGGAATTCTCTGACGTCCCTACCTGAGAGTAAGCTGCATTGAATTTAGAAGAGCTTGCCTCTGAGTACGCATCAGTCTACCCAGCCAGATCCACCCGTAGTCAGTACTATAGTGGAGCAGAGCTGCACAGCTGTTCTCTTGAACTTTGCTGATGTCCCACTTAGCTACCATTTTTAGAGAGGGTGATTTGTCCAAAATGTGGAAGAGTTTGTGTGGAGCTGCTAGATTCCATCAGGGCCTCCCCGATCAAAAATAATAGCGATTTGAGCACTGTCAAACCCAGAAAGCTTTTTCCAGCTGCTTAGAAATTAAGTTGATGACTCACATGCAGACAGACGTGGAGGTGTTGGCATAATTGTTGCACTTTATTTTATGTGCCTGGCAGCGTGGGCACACGCAAAGCATCTGCTGGCATTTTGGAACAATGCTAGTGGCAGTTAAGTTCACGCTCACATGGATTAGGCCCTGTGCTCCCACCCCAGCACCTGGTGGAAAGGCAGTAGCTCAGCAGCAGAGAACCTGCCTTGCAAGCAGAAGGTTCCAGTTTCAGCCCCTAATGGCATTGTCAGGAGAGATCCCCGAGAGCTGCTGCCATTCAGTGTAGGCACTACTGAGCTAGATGGACCAATGGGCTGACTCAGTATACGGCCTCTGTCCTATTCCCAGTGCTGCTTCCAGGAATTGTGGGGGGGGGAGCAGGGTGCTTTCCCTGCTTCCCTCCCAGATGGACAGGGCATGGATCCTGAGATTTGCCTTCATCTTCACACCATGTGGGCCCTCTGCTGATCTGGGGGGCCCAGCCAATGCCCAACCTTGCCTCTATTCGGAGCCAGTTCCAACCTTAATCCAGAGCTTTCCTTTGAGATATTTAAGGTATGAAGAACACCTGCCTCGTAAGGTCTCCTGCTGTGATCTCAGGCACCCTTAGGAGCAAGTCCCATTTAACCACATGAGTTTGCTTTTGAGCAAGCCTGCTTTGAATCACAACACCAGGAGCTCACTCTTCCCATCTTTCTGCCCTCTGTCACTTCCGCTAAGCCTTTCAATGCAAACTCCACCAGGCCAAGGCGACGCATCCTCTGCCAAGGCTACAGGCCTTCTGACAACCTCCCATGATGCAGGGGAGAAAGACATCCATCATCTCTCTCCACCATGCCAAAGTGGCACAAACCACCACAAATTAAACCCATCAATCAGCTCAGCTCTGCCTCTGTGTGAGTTTGTTGGAAAGCCAGAGCGAGGAGTGGGGTGCTGAGACTTCTCTGCCGTACGCTGAAGAGGAAACCAGGTTATTTGCACCCCAGATTCCAGAGGCTGGAGAACTGAGAATTGGGATGGGCAAAGGTGGGGGACTGACTGGTGCCCCCCCTTCCAGCAGTGGTCCCTAGTGGTAGCAGCAAGCAGCAGTGGGTGGCCACAGCACTATGAGCGCTGCCTGGTGCCCACTGGGCAGAGTGTGGCCGAAAGCAGGGAGTCCAGCATTGGCGGAGCCAGAGACAATGGCAGGCAGGGAGTCCCCCTCTTTCCTCATCCTTTAGTGTAAGGCCCAAAGTGCCCACTGCCAATCCCTTATGCATAGGTGTAGCTGCAATGATTGGGGTGAAGGCATATTGCAAAAAGGCAAATTTTGGGGCCAGCAGGGATACGGGGGCATATGGCCTGCAACAAATTATCCTGAAAGGAATGCAGTGGGAGAGGGAGAGAAGGTTCTCAACACCTGTAATAGGCATTCTCCAATATATGGGGCCATGATTTGGGGTGCCCTAAAGGTTACGCGGGTGGCGCTGTGGTCTAAACCACTGAGCCTAGGGCTTGCCAATCAGAAGGTCGGCGGTTCAAATCCCTGCGACAGGGTGAGTTCCCGCTGCTCGGTCCCAGCTCCTGCCCACCTAGCAGTTCGAAAGCACGTCAAAGTGCAAGTAGATAAATAGGTACCGCTCCGGCGGGAAGGTAAATGGCATTTCCATGCACTGCTCTGGTTCACCAGAAGCGGCTTAGTCATGCTGGCTACATGACTCGGAAAAACTGTCTGTGGACAAATACCAGCTCCCTCCACCAGTAAAGCGAGATGAGCGCCGCAACCCCAGAGTCGTCCGCAACTGGGCTTAACGGTCAGGGGTCCCTTTACCTTTAAAGGTTACATTAGGGTACAGAGGTGGGTTGTACAACCAGCCAAGAACCCACTTGTCAGGCAGTGCCGTACTATGAGGAGTCGGGGGCTAGCCAGGTTTTTTTGCCCTGGGCCAAGCTTCCAGAGGGGAGCCATTGAGGCTCCCAGGATGTGTGTGTATGCAAATGCACATACTGCCAAACTGGGTCTTTGATCAGGGTGAATAAAGCCTAGTTTTGCCCCTGTTGTCAGGTCAAGGCCGGTGTCAGGAAGAGGCAGTCTCCGCCGTGCCTTGCAGCATTTGCACTCTGCACAAACAGTGTCAGAGCTGGGAGTGGCCATAAGCCTCCCTCCTTTACTCTATTGCAAGAGAAAGCCCAGTGACTGATGGGCTGCTGAAGTCTCCAGACCCGGAGGGCGAATTAGCTCCCCATCCCTCAACCTCACCTGCCACCCTCTCTCTGCCTGCCTTCTTGTCCCAAGGCCTGTCGCACTCAGAGTAAGGGGGCACCTGTCCTATCCTTGCTGCAGGCCTTGCCCTCCTGCCCTGGCATGGTCCTGGAGGAAGGGAGAGCGTGGGGAGAAGACAATAACAACAACACCTGACAATTAATATTCAATTATGCAGACGCAAGAGAAATGAATCAATCTGTGTCGCGAGGAGATAAGCCGCTGCCTGCAGCCGCGAGGAGCTGCTGCTTGCTGGCAGATAACAAGGAGAACGAAAACAAAGCCTCCTCTCTGCACCCCATCCCCAGGACACCCCATGGCCGATCCAGCCTCCCCTCTCACTTCCCCTCCACTATCCTGTACAGCAGGGCTTCCGTTTTCCAAAGGGAGGAGTCCTTCAAGGCAGGAGACGGGAGACAGTGAGCATCCAAGGCCCTCCCTTCCCCCAAAATGCTGCACATTTTCCATGGCAGAATCTGTCATTCTTCCTTGCATGGCTCCATGGCCTGCAGCTGGATTAGAAGAGGGAGCCGGGTGATGAATGGGGAGATAGGGGCAGAATGGCTGAGCTGGGAGGATTGGTATCTCTCCGCTGGCTCAGAGCTTAGGGAAACAATTAATGCATCTGACGGCCTGCGGATGCTGATAGGGAGTTGGGAGGAGGTGTGCCGATTTTGCGGTTCAGGGGCTGGAGGGGATGCCATCTGCACACACAGCATCCTTTCCGACTTTTGCAGTCAGCTTGTGAGCAGCGCTGTAAAATCCCGAAAAGCAGAGATGCAAGGATAAGGACAACAGAGCTGCTGAGAAGGGGGTACAAATGGCAGCTTAGAGTGAGAGGCCAGGCCAGGTGTGGCAGACAGGAAGCTATCTGAAGAAGTGTGCATGCACACAAAAGCTCATACCAAGAACAAACGTAGATGGTCTCTAAGGTGCTACTGGAAGGAATTTTTTTATTTTTTATTTTGTTTTGACTATGGCAGACCAACACGGCTACCTACCTGAAACAGGAAGCACTTTAATAATAATAATAATAATAATAATAATAATAATAATAATAATAATTTATTTATACCCCGCCCATCTGGCTGGGTTTCCCCGGCCACTGGGTGGCTTTCAACAGAACATTAAAATACAATAATCTATTAAACATTAAAAGCCTCCCTAAACAGGGCTGCCTTCAGATGTCTTCTAAAGGTCTGGTAGTTGTTGTTCTCTTTGACATCTGAAGGGAGGGTGTTCCACAGGGCGGGTGCCACTACCTAGAAGGCCCTCTGCCTGGTTCCCTGTAACTTGGCTTCTCGTAGTGAGGGAACCGCCAGAAGGCCCTCGGCGCTGGACCTCAGTGTCCGTGCTGAACGACACTGAAAGCACCTTGCGAAAGCACCCTGGATGGCGAAAGCACCTCAACCGGTTGATGATCCTGCTAGGTCTCAGAGAAAGCACTGGGCTGCCCATTGGACAAATGACACATTTGTCCCCAGTTCGGCTGCTTTTGGAGTGGGGGGGTTGCTGTCCCCACCCCCACTGGTGGCCACTCCAGGCTTAACTGGAATGCAGCGTTGCAGGAGTATGTGTGCACATGCGACAATGCGTGGAATATGTGGCCTGGCCTGGCTGCCTCTTCATTCATTCAGGAGCTTTTCTCAACAGCAGTGAAGGGACGTAGCTCAACAGTAGAGAATCTGCTTTGAATGCAGAAGGTCCCAGGTTCAATCCCAGCCAGAGCCATAAATAAAGTGCCTGCTATGTAGAGGAATATCTTATTTCCTCCTCCCTGGATCTACTGTCAATCAATTTCATTGAGTGACCCGGAATCGCACTATTGCGAGTACTTGTACCTTTGAATATATTGCTGTGAATGTCTTGTTACTGTAAAAGCGAACCATAAAGTAAAGGGGGAAACATTATATGCCCCCAGAAAGGGAGGGTGCTTTTGTTTATATCAATGGCTTGGATTTACAGTTTTAGTCTATAATTCAAACCGCCGCCCCCCACCACCATAAAAATGTTACAGACTTGAACAAGAGGCTGCTCTGGGAATAAATAAGTGTCAATGAACAAATCAGAATTGTTTGGTCTTATAGGCTGTGTTCACCTATTGTGGGGAGGAATGAACTACTCAGGTTGTCTGAGGTGGGCTGTGGGCAGCCATCGGAGGTGAGCCATGAGGTGGGACCCACGAGGTGTAGGGCAAAGCCAGTAGTCAATAAGCTGGTTCCTTAGCGCCCACATATCTCTTTCTATCCTCCCTTCTCGCAAGTGAGAACCACAATCAGAGCTCATGGATGCATTCCGATGGGACCAAAACACTCCAAGAGACAGCAAGATGAGGGGCGTGGTTTATTAGAGGGTGTGGTCTGGGGAGAGTCCCAAAGGCTCCAGTATACCTTAAGGAGCATCTCCACCCCCATCGATCTAACCGGACACTGAGGTCCAGCACCGAGGGCCCTCTGTCGGTTCCCTCACTGCAAGAAGCCAAGTTACAGGGAACCAGGCAGAGGGCCTTCTCGGTAGTGGCACCAGCCCTGTGGAACACTCTCCCACCAGATGTCAAAGAGAAAAACAACTACCAGACTTTTAGAAGACATACCAGACTTTTAGAAGCTTTTAATGTTTGATGGACTATTGTATTTTAATATTTTGTTGGAAGGACAACAAAGGGTTTTCTGGGGGAAACCTAGCCAGATGGGCGGGGTATAAATAATAAATTTATTATTATTATTATTATTATTATTATTATTATTATTATTGATGAAGAGGGCTGCAGAGAGGTACTTGGCCCTTGTCCTCTCTCAATCCCTGCTCCAACATCACCCATTGCCCAACCACCTGCTGCCTGAGACAGCAGGTTCACTTTACCTAATGGCAGGGCTGACCCCGGAAGGTCAAGCAGCAAGCCAACAGACAGCACCAAGTGGCAACTTTCTAGCCATGTTCTCGACCCTATGCATAGCGTTATCACCTCCATCCTGTGCCCCCTTGCTCACCTTTTTCCTAAACGTAACAGCCCCCAATGCTGCTATGCTCTTTAGCTCTGCGGTGAGGGAGGTGGCTCCCAGGTGTTTCCCACCCTGTGCCTTGTTTTGTTAACACATCACACAATGGGGGGGGGGCAGACCTTGCTGGAGAGAGATACACTGCCCCTCTGCCATTCAAGTCGCAAGCAATGCATCCAGCTGGGTCGCAACACTCAGGCAACTGCATTTTCCAATGGCCACCTGCATTGGTGATAGCTCTGCTATCTTGGGGAAGAATCACATTTTCCACGGAACAAGATATCATGCTCCAACACTTAAGGAATGTGATCTGCCCTCAAGAGAAGCTCTCACCCAGGGTTACTAAGTGGAACCTCTATGTTCAAAGCAGTGACACGGAGATCAAACAATGGGAGCAGTCAATACCTTAGATAGTGTGATGGCCTGGGATTCAGACTCAGGTGCTGAACCTGAGGGATCCCAGCCTGCACAGGATTCCCCGCCTCCAGAACCAGCAGAGCAGGGGCTGGGGCCTGAGTCGAAAGGGTCCTCACCTGTGCTGGATCCTCAGGTGCAGGCATCTGCTGAGTCTGCTCTGGCTCCTGCTGGGATGGAGAACCCACTGCCTGCAGGTGCTCCACTCCCAGTCCTGTCAGGGGAAGTTGAGGTTGCCTCTGGGTCCGGTAACCCTCCAGCCTCTCCTGAGCTGCAGAGACTCAGGGCAGAGAGGCGAAGGGAACTGAGTTCCCGCAGGAGGAGTGCTCGCCTCCAAGCCAGGAGAGGCGAGTCACCAGAGGATCGGGGCCGCCCTATGCCTCGGGGCAGATAAAAGCCGGCCAGCCCCAGCCCAAGTTGCAGGAGCAACATTGTTGGATACCAGTTCCTGCTTGAAACCTGTCCTGCTTTCCTGCCTGAGCTCCTGACCCGCCCTGGTTCCCTGCTTGCCTACCTGTTCCCGACTTTGCCTGACTCCCTGCCCTGCACCCAGCTTCAGCGACCATGGACTGCCTTTAGGTTGTACCTCTGACCACGGACCAGACTTAGACCTCGCCTTTCGGATACCCCATGGGACCAGCACAGATAGAGAATTCCTAGGGGACAGGACAGAACTGCTGAAATGCCGTGGGGCAATGGCTGCAAGATGCTTCCAAGATGCCCATGGGGCAGCCACAGAAGCACATTTTGTGTCAGCATCTCCTCAAAGCAGGAGTGTTGTCCTTTCTCTATGTGCTCTGCTGCCTGGCAATCCTCTCCACAGCCTCCAAGCAAGCACAGACCTCTCCCAAGGTCTCATGCTGTCTATCACTTTGCCTTAGCAACGGTTTGTATAGAGCTGAGTTGCCATTTTCCATTTTGGTCCCTTGTGGTTGCTCTGATGTTCACTGATGGTTCCTGGGGCTCAGCAGGACCGGATTGAAACCTGGAGTCTTGTGGCAAGTTCCTGTCGAAAAGAGACTGGTTAATGAGGTGGGCCTTTGACCTGACTCAGCAAGGCAAATCCTTACTGTGCACACTGCTCTGAGGGAAGGTGTCTGGATTCCAGAAAATAAATGGCAAACCCCTGCGCATTTACTGTGTATGAAGGGGAGAAACCCCTTTGCAGAAAGGACCTACACAACCACCTTTATCCCTCTCAGATCCAGGCTCCTCACAGGGATCCACTTCAAATATTTGGCCTTTCCCTCTCCCCATCCCACTCTGGGAGACCAAGGAGGGCTTCCTGCCTTCTTCAGAGCTATACAGAAGAGAGGGTGTTGGCAGGAGCTCTGCTCCAGGCAGTGGCTCTATTTGACAGAGGCAAGGGGACTGGAATGCTCTGAGGAGCCTTCAGCACAGCTGCAGGCGGAGCCACCTGGGGTGGGAATCTTTTTCAAGGGCCACATTCTCTTCTGAGGGCCGCACGCCAGTGGTGGGTGCAGAAGCAAAAGTGGGTGCAGTAACAAATTTTGCCTCTGCATTTTTGTTTCTGTAGCTGCACATTTCAGCAGCACATCTAACCCGGAGGGCCGCAGTCTGGAGGGGTCAGCCTCTTCCTCTGCTGACATTCTGGGGTCCTGGGTTGCTCTGTTAGCAGTTCCAGTCTAGGTCCACGGCCTCATCCCCCAAAGAGGGGAAGTTGGATCCTGAAGTCATGGTACCAGCTGTGGCCTTCCAGGCAGCACCGAACAAATTGCACCATTCATGTAACTTAAATATTTATTCATTTTATAAGAAAAATACACACACACAAACAAAAGAAAACAAACATAAAAACAAACCACACAAAAAATTCTTATACAATTAACATTTTAACCTTAACATCTTAGGGTGGCTTCCCCCAATCTCTTACTTCTGGATTTCATTATCAATCTTCCTTGACAGTTTCTCAACTTTATTTACCCTCTATCATCTTTATTGTAACTTAATCTCCTATACAATCTACTTATCCAACCTATTTTTAAACTTTATTCATAATTTCATTCAGTCTTAAACACTTCCTTATACTATCTTTTTCTATAACTAATTTCTCATCATGGTTCTAATTTTTCTTCTTAATATCAAATTAAAATCTATTTTTCATTCCTCAAATCAAGTTGCACCATTCATGGCACCATCTCCTGTGCAACTACAAAGATAGAGGAGCTTCCCTCCTTTGCAATAGACCACCCTTTCTGTCCATGCCTCAGTTTCAAGGAACTCTATGGCTGCTCACAGTGGCTAGATGGAACCTCCATTCAGCTCATCTCTGAATACCCATTGCAGGGGTTAATCACAGGACGGGCTGCTGCCCACAAGCCCTACTTAAGGGCTCCTCAGGGGCATGAGGAATACAGGAATGCTGAGTCAGGCCCACTGTTCCACCTGGCTCAGTATTGCCCAAGCTGACTGGCAGCAAGGACTCTCCAGGATTTTCCCCAGCCCTACCTGGAGACACCACCAGGGATTGTGGCTAGGGCCTTTCTGCATGCAAAGAAGATGCTCTGCCAATGAGCAGCAGTCCTTCTTCTGGGTGGGCAGTGAGGGAAACAGGATGCCAGACTAGGTGGATCGTGGCCTGATCTGGGCAGTTGTTCTGTCCTGTCCAATGTGGGAATCAATGGGACGAGGCAGCCAGAATCTCACAACCTTGGGCAACTCCAAGGACCCAACTCACCCTGCTCTGGTCCTCGAGAGGAGTCTGCAAAGCTGGTCAGTCATGACAGCACCAAGGAGAGCTCCTAAGTCAGCAACCTCATTCTGCCTCCCCTTTGAAGAGCTACCAGCTCTTACAGGGCTGAGTCTCAAGGAGGAGAAGTGGGTAAGAGGAAAAGAGGGAGCAAGGAAGCAGGGAGGAGAAAGAAAAAGAGGAGAGAGGGATGATGGCAGAAAAAGGAAAGGAGAACAGAGAAGGGACTGACAGAAAGAGAGAGAGAGAGAAAATGGTAACCTCATCCACCTTTGGCTCTAGCCCAGGAATAAGGAACCTCAGGCCTGGCAGGCCAAACACTGCCCACACCAACCTTTGTATCTGGTCCTTGGGACTCTCCCCAAACCAGAGACCCTCCTAAACCACCTTCCGCAGCAGCTGCAGCTGCTTGGCACCTTCCTTGTGTGATTTTGCCTGGCTGGACTGTGTTCTTGAACGCTAATAATGCCTCTTACTTGCCTGGTTGGAGGAGAGAGGGAGATCCATGCCTCTTGTACAGAGATAAAATTTACATCATTTGCTCTGCCCACTTTTGGCTCCCAGAAGGTTGTGCAGAAGGGGATGTGGCCTTCTGACTGAATAAGGTTCCCCACCCCTGCTGTAAAAAGGTAAAGGTAAAGGTACCCCTGACCATTAGGTCCAGTCGTATCCGACTGTGGGGTTGCGCCGCTCATCTCGCTTTACTGGCCGAGGGAGCCGGCGTACAGCTTCCGGGTCATGTGGCCAGCATGACTGAGCCGCTTCTGGCGAACCAGAGCAGTGCACGGAAACGCCGTTTACCTTCCCGCCAGAGCGGTACCTATTTATCTACTCGCACTTTGACGTGCTTTCGAACTGCTAGGTGGGCAGGAGCTGGGACCGAACAACGGGAGCTCACCCCGTCACAGGGATTCGAACCGCCGACCTTCTGATCGGCAAGCCCTAGGCTCTGTGGTTTAACCCACAGCGCCACCTGCTGTAGTCCATATCTAATCCATAGGCAGTGTGGTGTGATGGTTAGAGTGTAAGACTAGGAAATGGGAGACCGGGATTCAATTCCCCACTCAGCCAGGAAGCTCACTGGGTGAACTCGGGCCACTCACTGCCTCTCTCAGCTTAACTCACCTCACGGGCTGTTGTGGTGATTAAATGGGCAGACACTGAGCTCCTTAGAGGGAAGAAGAGAGTATGTAAATGTGAGGTGGGGCAATAAAAAACTTCAAAATTAAATACCCACTTTGAACCCCAGCCTGTCACCAGGATGCAGCCCCTGATAGGCCACCTCAAGGGAATGTGCCCCGGGTTAAAAGAAGACTGCTAGACCCTTCTGGAGCAAAGCAGTGTTTTCCTGGAAGCTCTGCAGAAGCCAAGGGTGCCTGAGAAGCACATGCTGAGGAACCACATTTTGTGCATTTCCATATATATACAGTATATAAATTAAAGGATGCTCTAGGCCTCATTACAGTGGAGACAGTGATCTGTGCGCATTATAATCTGGCTGGAGAGCCGCTGAGGCCGCAGCTCCTTCCCTCGCCCTTTCGCCTGCCCGACATCTGATGACATCCCTGCCACTGCTTTTTCCTGCCCTGCGGGAGGCTACCACCACCAATGCGAGGCGAAAGCAGGAGAGGAAGCACTTGAGCTGCAACCCCAGCTGACAAGCGGGACCAGAGGCGCTGGCAGAGAGACGGCTTTTTATAACTCTGATGAGAAATTAGCCATGCAGTGAAGTGCCCTGGGCAGAGTTTGCGGCTCTGGGCTCACCAAAGGAGCAAAGAAAGAGGGGGGCAGGCAGCTCCCCATCCCCGCCATCTGCGTCTCCCAGATAAATTCTGAATTTGGGGTGTCAGTGGATAAACAGAGGCAACGTTCCTCCACCCTCTTCCATCTTCAACAGCCCCCCCCCCATTTGTTTTTACAGCCAGGAAATATTAAGCCCTTCCACATTGGTGCAGATTGTTACCATTCTTGTCCCACCTCCCCATCGTAATGAGCTTCACCTGCCTCTTCAAATTCGAGGAGAAGGCCATGAAGAAGCCTCCTCCTCCTCTTCTTCCTCCTGAATAAGTGACGCCAAGGCCCCCCCACCCCCTCACACGCTCCGTTTGCTTTTCTCCGTTTATTTTCATTTTCATTTACTTCATGTTCTATAGCGGTACACAGTAAACAAGCACAAAACTGACTCTCCTAGCTGCAACGAAAAGAACTCACTCAGCGCTCCCCTGGAATCAGCACATGCCTGCTTCACTTAAGGACAAGTTGACTCTTCTCCCAGCCCTGCTGGGAGTCCTGCTGGCAAAATTGTCAGACTCCTTTCTGTAGGCTTTTGAGAATGTGGTGCTGTGGGTTAAACCACAGAGCCTAGGGCTTGCTGATCAGAAGGTCGGCAGTTCGAATCCCTGCGACGGGGTGAGCTCCCGTTGCTCGGTCCCAGCTCCTGTCCACCTTATTTTTTGGGGGGTGGGCAGGGGAGTTCTCCTCCAGATTTATTTGAGCCTAGGGCTTGCCGATCAGAAGGTCGGCGGTTCGAATCCCCGCAATGGGGTGCGCTCCCATTGCTCGGTCCCTGCTCCTGCCAACCTAGCAGTTCAAAAGCACGTCAAAGTGCAAGTAGATAAATAGGAACCACTCCGGCGGGAAGGTAAACGGCGTTTCCGTGCGCTGCTCTGGTTCGCCAGAAGCGGCTTTGTCATGCTGGCCACATGACCTGGAAGCTGTACGCTGGCTCCCTCGGCCAATAAAGCGAGATGAGCGCCGCAACCCCAGAGTCGGACATGACTGGACCAAATGGTCAGGGGTCCCTTTACCTTTAAGGGTTCTTCCACTCTTTAGATCGGGGTAGGCAACCTAAAGCCCGTGGGCCAGATGCGGCCCAATCGCCTTATCAATCCAGCCCGTGGACGGTCTGGGAATCAGTGTGTTTTTGCATGAGTAGAATGTGTGTTTTTATTTAAAATGCATCTCTGGGTTATTTGTGGGGCATAGGAATTCGTTCATCCCCCCCCAAAAAAAATAGTCCGGCCCACCACATCTTCTGAGGGACAGTGGACCGGCCCACGGCTGAAAAAGGTTGCTGACTCCTGTTTTAGATCAAGGCATGGTAGGATTTGCTGCCTGCTTAATTTGTAATTTTACTGTCTGGAACAGCATGTATGGATTCTGTCATTTTCATTTCATATAATCAAGCTTTCCTTGTTAATGTGTCTCCAGAATCTTAATGTAAAGCTATTTGTTTGCCTCTTAAAATTACTGGGTCGCCACACCCCCTCACTGGCAGAAATGTTCTCTTGAACTCTGATAATGCCTTTGGCTTATCTAGGGGGGGAAAGATACAGGAGTATGTAAGAGAGAGTGTAGAATTTACCCGACTGACCAAATTGCATCCATTGCTCCACCCACTTTCCCCTCTGGCCCTGCCCAACAGTGGCATGTGGCCCCCAGAAGGGAATGTGGCCCTTGGGCTGACACAGGTTCTCCACCCCTGATTTAAAGCATGCCGAAGGCAGGTATGGTGTGTCCCATTGCTGTGCCCTCTGCCAGCTGGACAGCACAGCAGCACCAACATGTTCAAAGGTCCTGTGAGCATGCCTGTCCATATGCATGGAAAGAGCCCTTCCACAAAGTGGGGCTGCTCCATCTTGCTAAACAAGCACAGGACTAGTACAGAGAGACTTCCTAGGGCAGGGGTAGGCAACCTAAGGCCCGTGGGCTAGATGCGGCCCAATCGCCTTCTCAATCCGGCCCGTGGACGGTCCAGGAATCAGCATGTTTTTACATGAGTAGAATGTGTGCTTTTATTTAAAATGCATCTCTGGGTTATTTGTGGGGCCTGCCTGGTGTTTTTACATGTGTAGAATGTGTGCTTTTATTTAAAATGCATCTCTGGGTTATGTGTGGGGCATAGGTATTCGTTCATATTTTTTTCCAAAATATAGTCTGGCCCACCACATGGTCTGAGGGACGGTGGACCGGCCCACGGCTGAAAAAGGTTGCTGATCCCTGTCCTAAAGAGAACCCTCAGTGTGCTCACTTCCCCTGCCTCCTAAGTGCGAATCCTGTAACAAAGGAGATAATCCTTTATCCTTCCTCCTGCCTCGGAGGACAACCCCGGACAATCAGGAAGCAGAAGTTCATGCCCTGTTGTAGCTGAAGGCCAAGGCAGCCTGGCATCAGTCCACCTGGTAACCTTACCTGGACACCTGATGAGCTGAGTTCCACACCTGGGGCGCCTTTCACAGAATGGGGCTGAACGTGATACAGTCACATCTGCTTGGCTGGCCTTGCTCCTGGCAGAGGCTGCGCTTTGCTCTCTGTTTCACAAGGCCTGCTCCAGTTTAAGGGAGCAGCTGACCTCTGCCTGACATCTTGGGAACCCACTGCCCAAGTAGGCAATACCAGGCTTGCTAGATAAGTAGCCTAACCTGGTACAAGGCAGGTGGAGGGCGGGGGGATACCATGGCACCAAACAGATCTGCCACAAGGAAGGGCAGGTACTCTCCACACACTGCTTCCTTTAGCTGTTGCGGTTTCCCCCAAAGAATCCTGGGAACTGTAGCTTTCAAGGGTGCTGGGAATTGTAGCACTATGTGGGAAACTACAGTTCCCAGGTTTGTTGAGGTGGGGGCGGAGTCATGTGCGTTAAATGTTTGCCAGTTGTGCCCATAGAAAGCTGCTGTCAGACCATTAACCCATCGGGCCCAGTATTGCCTGCACCCCTGGTAGCAGATCTGTAGGGCTTCAGGCAAGGCAATAGTTGGAGATGCTGCCACTGGGGACTGAATCTGGGCCTCTCTGCATGCAACACAAATGCCCTGATACTAAGCTGCATTGGCCCTTCCCCAGCCCACCCCCCTATTAGCAAGCAGAGTAAAAGGAACAGCGGCAGCCCCCAGCACTGGCGTGGCCGGCAGCTCATAAGTCATGGCAGTGCCTGGCCTGATGCTCTGCAATAAAGGGAGGGAGGGAGGGAGGGAGGAGAAAAGCAAGCCCATCTGCCTGTTTGTGTGTTTTATTCAAAACAAACCATTTGGCCCTGAGCCCTGAGCCGCCCATTAATAACCCTGACAGCTACTTCTCCGCCTGCCGATAATGAAGGCGCAGTTCGGCAGGCTTCAAGAGAGCCACACTTCCTGGCAGCCCAGATGTCTCAATGTGCGCCTGTCAGCTCCCTGCCACTCCACGCAAAGAACCGGCTGCGGCTAACAGCTTTTTCTGCATTCCCTGCACCCTCCCCAGGATGCCAGTCACAGGGGTACGTTTGGTAGGCCTCAGGCTGCCCCAGAGCACCCAGCACCCCAGAGCAGGCCTCGCTCAAGAGAGAGTGCAATTTCTTTTTAAAATGGGTTGCCACCTTTCAAAAAATGGCCCTCCTTCTTTGCCATCCACGAGAGCCAGAACCAGATTCCCTGTTCAATGTCTGTGCTCATACAGCTGAAGCTGAGAGGTTTGCTCAAGACCAGGCATCCCCAAACTCAGCCCTCCAGATGTTTTGGGACTACAACTCCCGTCATCCCTAACTAACAGGACCAATGGTCAGGGATGATGGGAATTGTAGTCCCAAAACATCTGGAGGGCCGAGTTTGGGGGTGCCTGCTCAAGACAACCTTCCCCCAGCCTCCTGCCCTCCAGATTTTCAGAATACAACTCCCAGCAGTCTCAGCCAGCACGGCCCATGGTCAAGGAGGATGGGAACTGTAGTCCAAAGCATGCAGAAAGCACAGGGCTGGGAAAGGCTATAGCTGTCAACTTTCAGATTTGAAAATAAGGGATTTTTTCAAACTTTCGGATTTGAAAATAAGGGATGCCGTGAGGGCGGTGCAATGGCACCAAGTAGCCTCGCCACCCTGCGCTCCAGAGGCTGCGCACAAACGGGTGAGTGAAAGTGCGAGCGCATAGACGGCAGGCAGGCTGTCTGGTTGGGCGTGAGGGTCTGGCTGCACAAGGCATGCAAGCTCCGCCCCCAGTCGGTCTCAGACTCCTTATTGGCAGCCGAGCAACGCAGCTGAGGAGCCTCCCTGGCCAGCAGGGGGGAGAGGAGCTGCTTCCTTTGAAATCCGGGAAATTTAAGGGATATCAACAATCCGGGATAGCAGCAGGAAATGGCATTGGAATAAGGGAGTTTCCCTCAAAAAAAAGGGAGGGTTGACAGCCGCTTGCTTCAGACCTAGTGAATGTATGATTGGAGCAGGATTTGCATCCTGCATTCTTTGCTGTCTCATCCTCTGTGCTATGCCAGAGCTTTCTTAAGGTTTTGATCTGGTGTTTCCTGATTACAAAAGTTTTCATAAGTTTAGCCTACTCCCCAACATTTTGCAGGTAGAAATAGGGGCAAATCTGTAAAACTATGCTTCTCACACTAAGGAGGAAATGTTGCTGGAACATTTACACTCCCTTCTCCATGCTGTGCTTATTTGCTCTGCAATCTTCCATTTCCCCCCAGTTTAAAAGCCAGGTTTATATGTGTTCCTTTGATCCAAGATACACTAGAAAAACACTGTTTCTTATATTTGCAGTGTTCAGGGGTGAAGTGCTAATCCTTACACAGACAAAACAGCTGCAGCAATGACTAAGAGGGAGCTGTCTAAAGGCTTGCTTGGAGGAATCTCAAGCTTTGCAGACGCGGATAATAATCTTTATAAGATGGGGTGGGAGGACCACACAGGAAAACAAAGACTGACTGTGCATGTGTGTAGTAGCATGCAGAAAACAGGAGAGGAAAATCAAGAGAAAGAAATGCATGCTCAGCTGAACTGCCGCCCTGGATTAAAAAATTCCACTTGTCTGGAGGGGCAGAGAAACACACACAGGCACAAATAAATCCATATGTAACATTTTGTTGCAGAGATCCTACTTGGCTCCATCTGCAGGTACAGGAGGAGGAAGAAAAAGGAAAAGGTGCCTACCATTCTTTATTTTCAGAATGAAACCAGTTTATTGAGAAGCACTTTTCAGAGTCCAAAAATACTCAATGGATCAGCTGCACAGACCATGCTCTGTCCCCATTCATTCTAGAATAAATTGTTGTGTGTATGCAGCTGGACCCTGAGAATAACAACTCTGACAACTTATTGTAGCAAGAAGTTCCCAAAAAAGTTTTTTTAAAAAAATAATTAGGGGCAAGTACTAGAAGATTGGAACTGTCCTTGGTATGTAGAGATAGCGGAAGCCGAAATCTGAGCCTGTTTTCTCCAGGCTAGTTTTCGAGAAGCAGAGCCAGACTCATGGGCAGGGACATTGGTTGCCAGCTCCCTCCCAGCCCCCAGAGCTCCTGTGCCTTAAACTGTGCCCAACAGGCAGAAATTCAGCAGGTAGAGATGGGAGAATTCTTGCTTGCTGAAGACCATTCCAGGAGTGAAGACTCAAAACACAAAACGTTCACTACCCTATTGCAGAACACAGACGTTCAGCAGCAAGCAACCAGCCAGGGTTTCTTTTTTTACAGTATTTTTTTAAAAGCAGTTTTTCCAACTGCACAAATTCCCCATCAGACACCCCACACCAAAACAAGAAAAAGCACAAAGCGTGCTTTGCTCCTTGCTTACACCCTCTGTCTGTGACAGTTTCTCTATAGGAGTCAGCAGTTCTTATCTACTATACAGTGACAATTCATTTATGAATCCGCCTTAGTTCAGTAACTAAGGTATTTGCAAGGGTGAAATAAAGCATTTTCTGGCAGAAGACAGCGCAGCAGAGAAGCTTCCATCCCTGAAGAAGCAGGTGTTTTGGCCTGGCTTGGGCATTTGATTGGAAGAATGCAGCACATTCTATAACCTGGGCACATGCTGGCCCTGGCATTGCCTGGCCCTTGACTGCTTAATAAACACTTATAAACTAACAAGACAGAAGTACTGTTTTTGGGGGACAGGGTGCGGGCGGGTGTGGGGGACTCCCTGGTCCTGAATGGGGTAACTGTGCCCCTGAAGGACCAGGTGCGCAGCCTGGGAGTCATTTTGGACTCACAGCTGTCCATGGAGGCGCAGGTTAATTCTGTGTCCAGGGCAGCTGTCTACCAACTCCATCTGGTACGCAGGCTGAGACCCTACCTGCCCGCAGACTGTCTCACCAGAGTGGTGCATGCTCTGGTTATCTCCCGCTTGGACTACTGCAATGTGCTCTATGTGGGGCTACCTTTGAAGGTGACCCGGAAACTGCAATTAATCCAGAATGCGGCAGCTAGACTGGTGACTGGGAGTGGCCGCTGGGACCACATAACACCAGTCCTGAGAGAATTACATTGGCTCCCAGTACGTTTCAGAGCACAATTCAAAGTGTTGGTGCTGACCTTTAAAGCCCTAAACGGCCTCGGTCCTGTATACCTGAAGGAGCGTCTCCACCCCCAACGTTCAGCCCGGACACTGAGATCCAGCGCCGAGGGCCTTCTGGCGGTTCCCTCACTGCGAGAAGCAAAGCTACAGGGAACCAGGCAGAGGGCCTTCTCGGTAGTGGCACCTGCCCTGTGGAACGCCCTCCCAGCAGAGGTTAAAGAGATAAACAACTATCTGACATTCAGAAAATACCTCAAGGCAGCCCTATTTAGGGAAGTTTTTAACCTGTGATATTTTAATGTATTTGAATATCTGTTGGAGGCCGCCCAGAGTGGCTGGGGAGGCCCGGCCAGATGGGCGGGGTACAAATAAAAAAAATTATTATTTATTATTATTAACGTAGCTAATTTCTCTGCTCCTTTTTTCCAAATGGCAGCATTACCAGCTTTCTAACTGCACTTTCCCACCCCAACTCAATGTTTTGCATCCAATTGCACACTCAGCAAAACCTTGCTCCGAGCCAGGGGTGAACAACTGTCAGGGTGGGGTAGGGTGGGAGGCTTCCTGTCCCTCAGATGTAATCTGTTGGGGGTGAGGAGGTGTGTGGGGGGGGTCCTGAAGGCAGTGGTGCACTAAGGCTAGAGCCCTCTTCCTGCCTCACCCTTCACTCTTTTGCCTCCCACCTGCCAGACTGCCTAAAAACAGTCTGGCATATCACTCTGGCCAGAGGTCTGAACTGATGGCTTACAGTGTTTTATTTTTAAGTAGGCCTCGTGAAATTCAGCCACAGAACCGCAGATTGCCCACCCCTGCTATCGATCTTATGGGACTAGACTTTCCTGAAGCTGTGTTCTTCTGAGTCAAACCATTGACCCTCATAGGTCATAGTGTTGTCCACACTAACTGGCAGCAGCCCCCGGGATTTCAAGCAGGAAGCATTCCTAGCTCCACCTGGAGATGTCGGTGGGAACTGAACTCAGCACCACTTGTATGCAAAGCAGATGCTCCACCATGGATTGGACTCTCAGCTCCTGCCAACCCCAGCAAGCAAGGCCAATGGTGAGGGATGGTGGGATCTGGAGAGCACCTCTTGGGGAAGTCTGACAAACGGTTAAGAAAATGAGAGTCTTTCTGGACTCCTTTTGTAAGTAGAGCCTCTAGATAATATCTCCTGTCCTTGTTAAGTGATCTCAGCTTTGACGAAGAGAAGACCATTGTCCCACATCCAAACGTCTTATTGTTCACATTTCAACTCATAGGATCCAGGATCTTTATCAGCAAATTTCCTCCATTATGATGGGCGCAGCCTGCTAGCACTTTGTCAAGTACAGCGAATGGAGCTAATCCTTCTTACTAATACTGTTCTCACCAAATTTGGCATCTTTGAGAGTTTACTTGGAAAATAGGTAAAGGTAAAGGGACCCCTGACCATTAGGTCCAGTCGTGACCGACTCTGGGCTTGCGCGCTCATCTCGCATTATTGGCCGAGGGAGCCGGCGTACAGCTTCCGGGTCATGTGGCCAGCATGACTAAGCCGCTTCTGGCGAACCAGAGCAGTGCATGGAAATGCCGTTTACCTTCCGGCTGCAGCGGTACCTATTTATCTACTTGCACTTTGACGTGCTTTCG
Organism: Darevskia mixta; assembly: GCA_034641385.1. Taxonomy (NCBI): domain Eukaryota; kingdom Metazoa; phylum Chordata; class Lepidosauria; order Squamata; family Lacertidae; genus Darevskia; species Darevskia mixta. The sequence goes on from JAWWNH010000188.1 coordinate 5,315,709, forward strand.
AATTGCTAGGTTGGCAGGAGCAGGGACCGAGCAACGGGAGCACACCCCGTCACGGGGATTCGAACCACCGACTTTCTGATCAGCAAGCCCTAGGCTCTGTGGCTAAAAACCAACCAGTTTGCGGCCCCACACAGTAGGAACTATGAAGCAATTTGCAGTTTTTGTTGGCCCTCTCTCACATTGTCCACAGTGGTTGCTTGTTGAACTGGAAACGTATTTCTTCACTACAGTACATTTATATCACATTGTTATTCCAAGGAACTCAAGACACCCCCCCGAAACATTTTCAAGGCTCACTTCAAAGTCTTAAGGTGACGCTAAATATTATGTCTAGTTATACTAAAGAAATGCAGCATGCATGAACATCCCTGACTAGTGAGGTGAGTGTGGGATTGGTGCAACTTCTTTAGGTGCTTCCCTGTGGTGAACATGCAAGCGCCTTCTGCAGGGGGTAGGAATGTGCCATTTCTCAGGATACATTCTGATTGTGTGGCACACTGTGGGTGAGCACATGCTTTGCTTGCAAAAAGTCCTAGGTTCAGTCCCTGGCTTGTCCAGGCAGGACTGAGAAAGAGTCCTCTCTGAAACCCTTTACTTTTGCCTGGATGGAATGGAACTCTGAAAATGCCTCTTGTTTGTCTAAATGGAGAGTAGAGCATAGCTGTCAACTTTCGGATTTGAAAATAAGGGATTTTTTCAAACTTTCGGATTTGAAAATAAGGGATGCCGTGAGGGCGGTGCAATGGCACCAAGTAGCCTCGCCACCCTGCGCTCCAGAGGCTGCACGCGAACGGGTGAGCGAAAGAGCGAGCGCGTAGACGGCAGGCAGGCTGTCTGTCTGTCTGGTTGGGCATGAGGGTCTGGCTGCACAAGGCATGCAAGCTCTGCCCCCAGTCGGTCTCAGACTCCTTATTGGCAGCCGAGCAATGCAGCTGAGGAGCCTCCCTGGCCGGCAGGGAGGGAGAGGAGCTGCTTCCTTTGAAATCCGGGAAATTTAAGGGATATCAACAATCCAGGATAGCAGCGGGAAACGGCATTGAAATAAGGGAGTTTCCCGCAAAAAAAGGGAGGGTTGACAGCTATGGAGTAGAGGTGTGCCTCTGTGCATGGGCATAGCCAGGGGGTAGGGGAGCACCTCTTTGCCCCCCTAACAAAAATCCTGGCTACGCCCATGCCCCCCCTCTGCGTGTGCGAAAAAAATAGCCAATTGTGCAAAGGTTGAATTTACCTTTCTTCCCTCTTTTGCCTCTGGCTCCACCCACCACTGGAATATGGCTCCTTGAGTGCATCCCCAGAAGGGAATGTGGTCCTCAGGCTGAATAAGGTTTCCTTGGGAGCTGCTGCCAGTTAGTGGCAGGAGTACCAGCTTGATCCTGCAACCGAGGTTGCCCAGGGCCATGGGTGCCAAACAGCATACATGGCCCTGGTGCTGAAATTTGTGGGTGTCCAGCCCCTTCTTGGGTAGTTGGGAACCCAGGGCCCCAGGGAGCTGGCACCTATGGTTAGTGGAGACAGTACTGAGTGAGATGGACTGTTAAACTGACTAGGAATAACTGATAAGGCATAAGGCAGCTTCTTAAGTTTCTAGCGAGTGCAGAGGGGGTTACAGCTCAGGGGCAGAGTAAAAACCGGGGGGGGGGGGTAAAGCACCCCTGGATGGTTAAGTCCAGTCAAAGGCAAATATGGAGTTGTGGCGCTCATCTCGCTTTCAGACCAAGGGAGCCGGCGTTTGTCCACAGACCACTTTACTGGCCATGTGGCCAGCATGATTAAACCGCTTCTGGCACAACAGAACACCGTGACAGAAACCAGAGTGCACGGAAACGCCATTTACCTTCCCGCCACAGCAGTACCTATTTATCTACTTGCACTGGTGTGCTTTGAAACTGCTAGGTTGGCAGGAGCTGAGACAGAGCAACAGGAGCTCACCCCCTCATGGGGATTCGAACCACCAACCTTCTGATCAGCAAGCCCAAGAGGCTCAGTGGTTTAGACCACAGCGCCACCCACGTCAGGGGCAGAGAACCCTGCTTTGCGCACAGAAGACCCAGGTTCAACCCTCAACATATTCAGGTAGGGCTGGGAAACCCTAGAAAGCTGCTGCCACTCAGAAAATACTGAACGAGATAGACAAATGGTCCAACTCAGCACATGACAGTTTCCCATTTGACTATCTAGGTTTTACATTGTTATGAGTTTGGGGGAAGTAGGCTATATTCCTGGACCCCCTTCTAATTCCTGGATTCTGCAAGTGTTAACATCTAAGCAAGGATTCAAATTGTTGAAATACCCAGACAAGTTTCTTGTTAGTGGGTCCTTATTAAGTATGGACCATTATGGAAGGCATCCCCAAACTTCGGCCCTCCAGATGTTTTGGACTACAATTCCCATCACCCCTGACCACTGGTCCTGTTAGCTAGGGATCATGGGAGTTGTAGGCCAAAACATCTGGAGGGCCGCAGTTTGGGGATGCCTGCATTATGGTAACAAAGGAAGTGGCTCTGTGCCAGATGAAAAATTGGAGGGCTTCCCTCCTTGACAAAGGCCAGAGGAAAGAGTTGAGTTATATGAGCTAGAAGCTGGAAGCGCGAAGCAGACTGGGAAGCCAGAAGGTCAGAGCAATGCCTGATTTCTGCTTGAATCCAAGGCTGTGGCTATGGGAGAAGCAAGACCATAATGGGGTGTTAATGCTGTGAACCCCTCCATCTAGACTCAGGTTGTAAAAGGTAAAGGTAAAGGGACCCCTGACCATTAGGTCCAGTCATGTCCGACTCTGGGGTTGCGGCGCTCATCTCGCTTTATTGCCCGAGAGCCGGCGTACAGCTTCCGGGTCATGTGGCCAGCATGACAAAGCCGCTTCTGGCGAACCAGAGCAGCGCACAGAAATGCCATTTACCTTCCCGCCGGAGCAGTTCCTATTTATCTACTTGCACTTTGACATGCTTTCGAACTGCTAGGTGGGCAGGAGCTGGGACCAAGCAACGGGAGCTCACCCCGTCGCAGTGATTCGAACCGCCGACCTTCTGATCAGCAAGCCCTAGGCTCTGTGGTTTAACCCACAGCGCCACCTGGGTCCCTAGACTCAGGTTGTAAATATGTGTAAATAAACTGTATATCCTAAAGACACCACAGTCTCCTCTGGGCCTCATTCCAAAGGAAACACAAACTCTGGGGGAGTGCCTGGAAACTCACACTGCTCAGAGATTGGGGTGGCATGCATCCATATCATACCTTGTAAACTTATTTTAAAACCGTACCTGAAAAGCAGGTATTGATTTTTTTTTTTTAATGTGGTTATCTATACAAAGCTAATGAAAAGCCTGCATTGACTAGAATGGATGTTTAGTTTTAACAGAGCTCTCTCTTGCTTTCTAGAACTACATTGCGTAGGTCTTCAACAGTGATGTGCTCCTGGCAAAAAGATACAGCAATCAAGTCATTTCTCGAGGGGAAAAAATGCCCATATAGCTCCTTGTTCTCAAGAAATACATTATGTAGCAGAAAAAGGAAGAAAGAAGGACCCACTGTAATTTGAAGGGGAGGCGGTGGAATGCGACAAAAGCATTCTTTAGTTACAATGATCCCACTCTGAATCAATACAACTTAACCTGCACCTTCTGAGCTCCGGAAAGGAATAAATCCATTGCAATGAGTTTTGTGTTCTACAAAGTGTCTGATAAGAGCAACCTCATTGCAAAGTGTTGAAGAGATACAGAACTCTTCTACAGCCTCTTCTACCCCCACCCCTTCCTGGACGAGAAGCAAGATTTCTTTTTATCCAGCCAGGAAGATAATGCTCCATGCAGAAGCTGTAGGAGGGCTGCAACTGTTCCAGAGAGAGTCAGAAGGAAAGAGTTCAAAAGGGCAGGAGGAGCAGAGAGATCCAAAATTATATCCGCCCCCCCCCCTGCAATCATGTACCTCTCCGGATTGATATAAGGAGAACCTCCTAGCAGCAGATAGAGGGACAGCTTAGAACAGGCATCCCCAAACTCGGCCCTTCAGATGTTTTGGGACTACAACTCCCATCATCCCTAGCTAACAGGACCAGTGGTCAGGGATGATGGGAATTGTAGTCCCAAAACATCTGGAGGGCCGAGTTTGGGGATGCCTGGCTTAGAAACTGGATTACCGACTTAAGAAGAGCTCTGCTGGATGAGCCCGATCCAATGTGTCTGCTCCAGGCTTTGGAGGACCCTTGGACAAGACTGCTCCTGTGGGGCCCCCTCACTCACTGAGTTCATATTTCCACTTTAGCAGGTCCAGGGGGCTCTTGGCAGTGAGGCCCCTGCTGGGGTGTGGGTCCTCAGCAGATGCCTGACCATACTGACCAAGCCACACATCGATCTAGTTTTCCACATGGGCTGCTAAGAGGCACACAGAAAAGGCCATCCGCACACCATGAAGGCTGCACTGGTCTGCTCCTCTGCTCCCCCCCCCCCCAAGCTGGCATTTCAGTGGCATCCTGCCCTTGGTGGCGGAGGATCCGTTTAGGGTCACAGGCCTGCCCTCCACAAATGTGCCTAATCCTTCTTTCATGCCACTTATGCTGGGGGTGGAAAATCCCAGACATCCGTTCTGTGTTGTGTGAAGCAGTTCTTGCTTCTGTCTGTCTCAAATCCACGCCCAGCCAATTCTGCTGGGTGACCCTGAGTTCCAGCGTGATGGAAAAGAGAGAGAAATCTGCTGCACGTTTTCTCCAAATCATGCTTTCCCCCTTTTCTTTTTGGAATGTCTCCTCTGATTCACCTCCAGCTTCAATAAAACAGAGAAACTCTTACAAAACAGAACAGATATGAGAGGAGCCTGCAGGACAGAGCATCTCATAGGACAGTGATGGCTAACCTTGACACTCCAGGTGTTTTGGGACTACAACTCCCATCATCCCTGACCACTGATCCTGTTAGCTAGGGATGATGGGAGTTGTAGTTCCAAAACATCTGGGGTGTCAAGGTTAGCCATCACTGTCATAGGATGTGGTCCAGTCCTCTCCAATACAAAGGCACCCACCTACTTCATTAGAAAGCGACGATAAGCATAGAGGCTGCTAAGACCTTACAGTACTCAGGCAACAGCATATACTTTCCTAAAATGTGCATATGCAAATCTATAGGCAGAGATGCAAATTTAAGTCAACTTTCAGAGGGAAAACTTCCCTGGAAGCAATGCAACCTTTTAAGTTTAAAAGGGGTAGTAGAAGGGGCACAGAAACCATGGCCCTGATCATAAGACCATTTAAAACACACACACACTTAGTCCTGGATAGAGCAAGATGTTTCCATTCTCAGGTTTACAGCCAATGCCTTTGCCTCTTATTGGGACCTTTAACTCCCACCCCCACCCCCCAGCAACAAGCCACGTGTGCTGTCAGTGGTTTTGAGCAACCCACGTCCTGAGTCCTCCACTTCACCTGGCGTGTGAAAACATCCTGCGCGCAGTCAACACCCAAACCGTGTCTTCCTCTCTCCTGGGCTGTTTTCCACACCCAGTGGCCTGCTTGAACGGACCATCCTTTGATTGCCTGGTATATGGAGCAGAATCCTTCGCTCCACCCAACCTGAGTTGGCAGGATTTGAGGCGGCTGTGGGGGACATCTCTCCCTGGGTAGAAGAACCCAACGCAAGGCCGTTAGCAAAGGCAGTCCCCGCTCCATCACTCCTTTTATCGGTTACGAAGCACCTGCAAATCCGGGATGCGCCCAGCCTCTCTCTGTCCCTCAGTCTGCACATAAAGGGCGGCAGATACGGCTCGGCTTTTCTCACAGTTGCTCAAGGCGCCGTCCGTGTCCACAACCCACCTGGATCTCTGGTACCTGAGCCTTCTTGTTCCGCGGGTCCTCCTCGTGGGGCAGCGCCAACCTCCTCTTCCTTCCCTTCGGGGCGGTGCTGGACCTGTCCTCTTGGCTGCCCCCCTCGCCCACCCACAGGCCGCCGGGGAGATCCGGGGGCTGGTAGCCCATCTGGCTGGGATCCAGGGGGTCCTTGGAGAGCAGGATGCAGATGGAGGGCACGTTCTTGTGGACGGTGAGATTTTCTGCCGGGCCCCCCTCAGGCCGGGCTGCCTTGTTCTCCCAGACCTCCAGGAGGGTCCTGTATTGGACTTTGGTGACCTGGTGGAGGCCGCCCACTTTCCTCTTCATGATCTCCACGCAGGTGATGGTCTTGGTGACAGCCCGGCCGCAGCCGCTGAAGACGATCTGCCGGGTGTCCTCCCGCGCCACCCTGCCCATGGCGAAGCCCATCAAGTTCCGGATCTTGCTGCCCTCCTTCACCTTCATCTCAATCACGTCCGAGGGGAGGCCCACGAAGGGCAGCGGGCTTTCTTCCTCGGACGTCTTGACCTTCCTGAAGTTCTCCATCCTGGACTGCTGGGGGGCGATGGGCTCTGTCCCCCCAGGAGCCCCCGTCTGGGGCACGGCGGCCAGGGACGAGGCTCCCACAACCTCCGGGTTTCCTGGGTGCATCTCGCAGAGACCCCGCTGCCTCTTGCTCGCAGGAAGGTGCCTTAGACCAAGCTGGCCCTCGGTCCATCTAGCGCAGTGCTGCTCACACGGGCCGGCAGCGGCTCTCCGGAGTTTCAGAAGGGGAGTCCTTCCTCCGTGCTGCCTGGAAGTGCCCAGGGATAGAACCGGGACCTCTTGGGCGCTCTAGCCACTGAGCCACGTTCCGGGGCAGCACAGACGAGAAATGCCCACAGCCAGGCTGGCTTCTCGCGGGAAGGGCGCGCCGTCCAGGAGAGACCGCAGCAGCGCTGGCCGGGCTGGATCCCTCCCTCCTCGGCTCGCTGGCCCCTGCAGCTGGACTTCGGCTCAGTGGGGCGCCCGGAGCCCCCGGAGGGATGGCGAAGAGCAAAGGGGGGAGCCCCGGCGTCCTCTCCCGCGCCGCTTCGCTTTCCCGCGCCGGACTTTCCTCCCGTTTCCTCTTTGGCAGCGAGCGAGGCCGGCAGCAGGAGCTTCTCCCGGGCTCTCCCTCCGCGTCCGGCCCCCTTAAAGCGAACCCGGCCCGCCTGCCGCCTGCCGCGCTCGCCTCCCGCCGCCTCTGCTGCCTCAAGGACGGGCGCGCCGTCAACTCGGAATCGCTCGTGTCAGCAAAGTGCAGGCAGCTGCTCGGGCTGAGGCGGCTCCGCGGCTGCTTCCCGCCTCCGCTTCCCTCCGCCTCCTCCGGGGCTGAGCGGGAGAGCTCCCCGGGGGCCGCGGAGAGGGCAGCCAGCCGGCGGGGCTGCGGAGTGCAGGCAGAGGTCCCGGAGTGACTTTTCCGGGCACGGGGACTCTGGCCACTGCGGGGCTCAGTTGGCTCGACTCCGGATTGGAAAGAGCCCCCCCATCCATCTCCCTGTCCACGTGACCAGCAGGCTCAGACCCATAAGTGGGGGTTCGGGAAAGGGGGCTTGTGTGAGCGGCATGATGCCGAGTCAGCCGCACAGGGAGCATTTTTCGGTCGAGGGCCGCATCCCCTCCTGGACAGTCTTCCGGGGGCCACATAGCGGCGGTGGGCAGGGCCAGGGACAACCAATATAACTGCTTGAAACGCTCAGGGAGGGAGCAAGTAGGGCAACTCAGGGGTGTGGCTTGGGGAGGGGGAGGGGGCAGAGTCCCGAGGGCCAGATGGAAAGGCTGGGAGGGCCACGTTTGCCCTCCTCACGGAAGGCTCCCCTTCCCTGGTTTACTCTGAGTGGCAGTGCAGCAATCCAAGGTTCCAGACAAGGAGCTTTTCGCAGTCCCTGGCTGGCAGCCCTAGGGGTTGAATTTGGGCTCTGCGTGCAGAGCAAGTGCTCTCCTGTTGAGCGAGGCCTCTCTGTAGCTTCTCAGAGCTTCTTTAGGTTCTAAGGGGATAGGTGACCAACAGACACGGAGGACATGACTTAAAGTTGGTAAATAATAAGCACGAGGCAAGAGACTATGTACATTAGGAAGCCCTTGGTGACACAGCCCCTAATGGATCTGTGGAACTCTCTGCCATGTGATATAGGTAAAGGGACCCCTGACCATTAGGTCCAGTCGTGTCCGACTCTGGGGTTCCGGCGCTCATCTCGCTTTACTGGCCGAGGGAGCCGGCGTACAGCTTCCGGGTCATGTGGCCAGCATGACTAAGCCGCTTCTGGCGAACCAGAGCAGTGCACGGAAACGCCGTTTACCTTCCCGCCAGAGCGGTACCTATTTATCTACTTGCACTTTGACATGCTTTTGAACTGCTAGGTGGGCAGGAGCTGGGACCGAGCAACGGGAGCTCACCCTGTCGCAGGGATTCGAACCGCCGACCTTCTGATCGGCAAGCCCTAGGCTCTGTGGTTTAACCCACAGCGCCACCTGGGTCCTTGTGATATAGTGATATAGTGAAGGCCAATGGAATAAGTGGTCTTTAAAAGAAGGGTTGGACCAAAGAGGGGAGCTTTCTCAAGAGCTGCTTGCTACACTAACTCTATTAGGCATTCCCTCCCCCATTCCCCCCCCCCCCAAAAAAAGCTGGTGAACGTTGTAGAATAGAAAACCATTGTATGTAGAAAACCTCTCTGCTGGCTTGCAAGTCTGAAGCACTGCAGGCTGGTAAGAAACAGCTGAAAAATGGCAAAACTGTTGCAAGTATTGATTTGCAATTGAGATCTGGACCACATCAGGCTCATGGATTGTTTTTATGCCTGTGGTAGATTGCAAATCTTTCTGACGCTGGTTTGTCAAGAACCTGGGTGGAATTTAGGGTTTTCCAGATGAGGCCTGGCAGCAAGGCTGGTGAACGCTCTCTCACGTAGGCTCCAGCTGTCCCTTATTTCACTAGGAGCAGTTCCAGTAGAGCCAGTGTGGTGTAGTGGTTTAGAGCAGTGGACTCATAATCTGGTGAACCGGGTTCGCTTCCCCTCTCCTCCACATGCAGCTGCTGGCTGACCTTGGGTTAGTCACACTTCTCTGAAGTCTCTCAGCCCCACTCACCTCACAGAGTGTTTGTTGTGGGGGAGGAAGGGAAAGGAGATTGTGAGCCGCTTTGAGAATCCTTCGGGTAGTGATAAAGCGGGATATCAAATCCAAACTCTTCTTCTTCCTCTTAATAATATCATTTGCTGGAAACCACAGGAAGGGAGAGGGCTTTTGTCCTGCTTGCAGGTTTCCCATAAAGGGCATCTGGTTGGCCAATGTGAGATCAGGATGCTGGACTAGATGGGCTCCCTTTGGCCTGATCCAGCAGAGCTTTTTTAATCTTCTTACATTCTCTCTGGCGGTTCCTGTGCCTGTCAAATCACCATGCCTATTTTTCTTTTGGCTTTCGGAGATGCCTTGTTAAAATGCTGTTAGCAGTGTGAGTTGCAAGTCTTATCATCCTTTTAGTGCTCAACTCCTTCCCTGGGCTGTCGGGAAGTTTAATCTTCGAGTGGGGAATGGAAGCGTCTTGTCTCTAGCATACATCCATGAAAAGGCCTGTGCATGAATGCAAGCAGCCCGTGCTTCACAAGACTGCGATCCCACACCCCGCAGGTGCCACAGTATGGGTTGAACTGTGGGCAACTTATAGACAGATGCAGGGCTGGCCCACCCATGAGGCAAGGTAAGGCAGCAGGTTCCACAGGGGTAGCAGTTCTGGCTTCCAAGGGATGCATCACCCAGTGCTGCTGCTGTGGTGGCAGGGACAGCTGTGGCATGCTCCTTGGAGGCTGGATCTGCCCCCTCCTCAGCAGCCCCCCACCCCATGCCACCTCTACTCTTGGCAAATAGGAGGCACTGCCGGCCTCCTCTCACCCTTGTTCCTGATGTAGATCTTCACTCACCGCTTCTTCCCAGGCAGGGTGTGGGCACCATTTTGTGGGTCACCTCAGGTACCAACATATCTTGGGCCAGTCCTGGGCAGATAGATGATTATGTTTTTCAGAAATAGATACAGATCAGGGCTGGGGAACTGAGACAAGGAGGAGGAAGCTGTCATCCCCTGGACTGGTGGTAAGTAAGAAGGAGGGCAGGTGAGGGCAAACTGAGGTGCCCTATTCACTCATATGGACCAGCCTCCCCAGGGCATGGCAGTGCATGATGTAAAAGGTAAAGGCAAAGGGACCCCTGACCATTAGGTCCAGTCGTGTCCGACTCTGGGGTTGCGGCGCTCATCTCGCTCTATAGGCCGAGGAGCCGGCGTTTGTCCGCAGACAGCTTCCGGGTCATGTGGCCAGCATGACAAAGCCGCTTCTGGCGAACCAGAGCAGCACACGGAAACGCCGTTTACCTTCCCGCCAGAGCAGTACCTATTTATCTACTTGCACTTTGGCGTGCTTTCAAACTGCTAGGTTGGCAGGAGCTGGGACGGAGCAACGGGAGCTCACCCCGTCGCAGGGATTCGAACTGCCGACCTTCTGATCAGCAAGCCCTAGGCTCTGTGGTTTAACCCACAGCACCACCTGCGTCCCCTGTGCATGATGTACTTAATTCCAATGGTGAGTCAAGCTCAGGGGGCAGCATCTGTAATGGTCACAGCTCAGGCTTTGCAGGTTCTGGATTGCTGACCTCAGATCTCATGGGCTCTGAGCCATCAGCTTTAGAATATATGGACTCCAGCACTAAGATCCTGGTCCAATTCCCCAGCTGGTGATACAGCAGCACCGGACTCAGACAGCTCCTCCTGGAGACTGAGAAGGACACAAAAAGGAGCTTGGACTCTGTAAGTACCCAAGGGCATTGCCAGCCATCTCTCTAGAGACCTCTGATGTGGGAGCAGCAGACTCTGGTTATCTCTACGTAGCAGTGTGTAAACTGTGCTTCTAACAACAAAAGAAGAGCCCTGTTGGATCAGACCAAAGGCACATCCAGTCCAGCACCCTGTTCTCACCATGGACAACCAGATGCAAGCAGGACCCAAGTGCTATAGCGCTCTCCCCTTCTCTGGTTTCCAGAAACTGGTATTTAGAGGTACACTGCCTCTGATATTCGAGATAGCACACAGCTACCATGGCCATTCTCTACCTATGTTCAACCTGTATATTTGTAAATGAACACAAGTATTACCAAATGCACAGATTCCTCCAGTGACCTCCTCCCAGCAGAAACAAAATCTAGGTCATTGCTGAAACCTCTCACCCCTTGGAGAAGTGGGATGAGCACCACAACATGCTCCCTTCCAATGCTGCAGTTCCTGTCCCAAGAAACAGAGATTCTATCAAGCACATTAAAGAGCAAAATCACTGTGCTTTGCTTCAGTCGGAAGCATGCTATGCGCTGGCCTGGAACATCAAGCTGTGTTTTGCCCAGCCCAGGCACCGGGAGCCAAGAAGCATCATGCTGCAGGGATTATCCCTGTGGTTCATTCTTGGATGTGATAATATGGTTCAGGAGGCTGATGCTTTTGAGGGGAACTTAAAGATTTGGCTTTGGCGCTGCATTAGTATGGAAATTGTTTGTGCTCCTACCGGTATGAGATAATTATAGTCTTCCCATCTGTATTTTCAAATGGTTTCAAGGGAGGATGGGGAGTTTGGGTGGATCTTTCATTGACGGATGCCCTGGAGCACCTTGTCTTGATAGAACAGCTTGCTTTACTCTGGGTACGGCTGGAATCCAAACCTTGACATAAGGTTTGCCTCACTCTTCCATGGGGCTGGAGTTCAGAGCATCACTGCAATGTCCCCAACCTTCTCTGTCTTGTCTTAATACTTAGGAACATTGGGAGCTCCTGATGCTGAGTCTGGCCACTGGTCCAACTAGCTCAGCATTGCCTGGCACCTTTTGCACTCAGAGCAGATGCTCTGCCTCTGAGCTAAGGCTCTTTCCCTTTGGAGTGGCAGCAGCACAGGGACTCTAAGTATCCCCTCCTGCAACAAATGCAGCCAGCTCCCAAGTAAGCTTTGCTGTGTTCCATGGGCGTACCCAGGGGGGGCAGAGGGGGCAGCTGCCCCCCCTAGAAGGCAGCCCTAGAAGCAAAAATGATCAGCGTCCATTCAAAGCAAACCTGAACGACCATGGCTTGCCCCCCCCCCCCTAGTTTTGATCCTGGGTACGCCCCGCTGTGTTCATGAGACTTACTCCTAAGAAGGGTCTGTATCAAGTGCCGGCATTGGTCAGGCATCTGTTGAGAGTTGGCATCTCAGTGGGCAGGCATAGGGCAGGGGACTGGCACTGGACTCCTCAACTTCCCCATGGCAACCTGCTTACTTGCTCACCCACCTCCCATTTTGACCCAGACAAGACTGGGGTGAAAAGGAGGAGCAGTCAATGCCTCTGCCCGCTTGCTCACTGGCTGTAGTGACTGTTCCCCATGCTGTCTGGGAGATGGAATCCAGCAATAGCTGCAGAATGGCTGGCTACCCATGTCTGCTTGAAACAGAAGGATTTAAATCGAAACAGGTTGTGAGAGAGCAGCAAATGGCTAACAAGCACAGAGTATTTCTGCCCCTCCCTATAATGCCCAGCTTGACTGATTTGCTTGATCTCTCTGATTCCTCTCTGCCCCCGCGCCACCCTGCCAAACAGCATTGGGTGCCTTGCTAATTCTTGCATGCTTGGGCAGAATGGGATGTGCAAGTGCACACGCTGTTCCAATTTAATTCCCAGCCTGCCTGGAACCTGCACACTCTGAGAAGGGAAGTCCAGCCTTCCATCACAGAATGATAGACTTGTAGAGTTGGAAGGGACCCCAAGCGTCATCTAGACCAACCCTCTGCAATGTAGGAATCTCAGCTAACATACCCCTGGCAGATGGCCATCATGGCTGTGGACAGGCAGCGAAGCCGCTGTTGAATTCTGACTGAAGTGAAGCCTATGTGTAAGTTTAAAAGAGCCAGACCACAGTCCATTGAGTAACCTCAAGACTCAATTGTTGCAATGCACTCTGTGTGGGGCTCCCCTTGGGCCTGGTCCAAAATGCTGTGGCCAGACTGGTGATGGGGACAGCACAAACCTCTGGTTCTCAAAAGCTTGCTCTGGCCACATTCAAGGTTTTGGTACTAATTTGTAAGACTCCTAGCAACTCCGGTCCAGGATACTTCAGGGACCTCCTGATCCCTTAGATCCCTACTAGATCTCTGCAGTCTTCAGAGGAGTCACTCTGAGTGGCTTGGATACATGGCTCCGATCCACCTGGAGCCCTGCTATGCCACCTGGAGCCCAGTATGGTGGACCCATTTTTGTGCCAATGCCACTAGAGATCGGGCAGGGCTCCTCCCTGTGGAACTTCAGGCACTAACTTATTATTCCAGCAGGCTTTTAAAGATGTCAGAATTTAAAGGTGCTGTTTTTGAATTTTGTGGAGATTGGTAACAACGTTTTTTTAAGCCTACCTATTACATCAGTCGCTCTGCTCAACCTCAATCCCCAGATCAAATTCTCACATTTGCTTTAAAGAACCATGGCATCTTGTTTGAAGATCACTAATGAGTTTGTAAAGAATAGGAGACATATTTTTTGTTTTCAGGGTCCAATTCAAAACCAGATTTTCAAATGGGGCAAGTGACCTGGTGGATGGGTATTTGGGCTGGAGATGAAATGAACCATATGAAGGATATGCCCCTCCTCTTCCAGTTTTGGCCACCAGTTGATCACCTGTTAGGAATATGTTATTACCATATCCTTCCTTCCTTCCATCCATCCATCCTTCCTTCCTTCCTTCCTTCCTTCCTTCCTTCCTTCCTTCCTTTATTGCTTTTTTAAAAAATGCCATGCACACATTTTTTTAATTGACCATAAGGAACAAAGATTGAAAACAGACTGCACTAATCATGCCCATTAAACGCTAGAAGCTCCAAGGGGATAAAGATAGGCAGAACTTAGAACAAAAAAGTTGAATCTCTGCAATAGCATTATTTTTAGAGCCAACACTCTGCCCAACCATGACATATTTGCCTTTGACCAGGTCTTAAAATCTCTCCTGATATCTCTTAATGGGGAACTGAAATTTAATTGTTGCACTTTGGTCCAAGACTTTGAAATGTATACATCCAAGATTTTAATGTGCCTGTAATCTCAATTGTACTTCAGTGGGGGTGTTCAGGTGCGCTGCTTCAGATTTTGTGTTGCTGATAGTCAGTCTTGCTACCCTTCCATAGTTTTCAATTACTCTGATGGCCTCCAAGAATGAGGCCTCCATTCAGAAAAGCTTCCTAAACACCCGAAAGCTCTGAGGAGTGAACAAGACACATTATAGAATTACCTTCTCAATTGATAATATTGCAGTGTGACACACGCAACTTTGCAACAGAAGCTTTCATGAAAAATGTGACCCTATTCCCACTTCAGGGGCAGGAAGGGAGGGAGGGAGGGTGAGAAGAAGGGAGAAATTATTGGGATATATTATTATAATTTGTTAATGTGCCTTTTTAGCTGCATAGTTTTGAAAACGAACAAACTATGTGTATTAAAAGGTAGGGATTGGACTCAATGATCTGAATGGGTTGCTTTCTGACTTCTGTGATTCTGTGTTTCTAGGCATTTGTCTGCAAGCAGAATACCCTGGGCTCAGTTTCTTTGGCAGATAAGCTGAGGTGGATTAAGTTTATGCATGGCAAGTGCTTCTTTTCTTGAAGATCCTCTTCAGGCTAGAAAGAGCTGGGGAACAGAACAGGCAGGGAGCTGGCAGTCATTCAGAAAACGTATTGGCGCAGAACGAAAGCCTGACAAGCAAGGCCTGTGTGTGTGTCTCATTAAGTGGGTGCTTCAAGTTTATGGCAAGCCAAGTAGATGAGGATCTTGATAAGGCATTAAAAAACAGTGACAGGGGTGTGCAGGGCTCTGCTTTGCCACAATGCCCTGCATTTCTCAGGCATCCTAATAATTCATTCCTCCCCCAAGAAACAAATTTGCCCAAGGTGTGTGGATTCGACTTCTTTCCCAAAAAGCGTTCAAAAAATGGTTGATTCCCCACCCCCAGATAAAGTGGCGAGTTAACCCGGGTTCAAATTCGAAACCCCGGTGGGCAAAGCTGATCCAAGCACAAAGCACCACAAACAATATTATACATACAGGTAGGTAGCTGTGTTGGTCTGCCGTAGTCAAAACAAAATAAAAAATAAAAAAGATTCTTCTATATAAGGGTCTGGTGACTTCTGTTTCAGTGTATCTGAAGAAGTGTGCATGCACACGAAAGCTCATACCAAGAACAAACCTAGTTGGTCTCTAAGGTGCTACTGGAAGGTTTTTTTTATTTTTTATTTTGTTTTGAATATTATACATGAAATTTAATGGATTATTTTTTGCCCAATGAAGGACAAAACAGTCACAATGAAAGGGAGCCCTTTTATTCTATTTTGCAACACACCCGTTTCTTTTATTAGGAGAAATGTCTTTTTGAGCCCGATACATTTTGTATTAACATTATTTATTTATTTATATTTTTGGTGTTCCATTCTTCCATCATGACCAGTGGGGAAACCAACCTAACCCTGTCCGTTGGCCAAAGAAGAAACAACTGCAAAAAGTTCATTCCCCTCCTGCCCTGGGCTAGAAAGACTAGCAGGCACACTTTGCAACAGCATGCCTGCACTCCATGCAGCGAAAGCACTTTCCTCACTCACCCCCCCCAAGAACCCTGGGAACTGTAGTGTACTCCTCATAGGCCTACAATTCCCAGTTGCCTTTTAGATTGTGTACCCGAGAGATGGACCATAAAGAAGGCTGATCGCCGAAGAATTGATGCTTTTGAATTATGGTGCTGGAGGAGACTCTTGAGAGTCCCATGGACTGCAAGAAGATCAAATCTATCCATTCTTAAGGAAATCAGCCCTGAGTGCTCGCTGGAAGGACAGATCCTGAAGCTGAGGCTCCAATACTTTGGCCACCTCATGAGAAGAGAAGACTCCCTGGAAAAACCCTGATGTTGGGAAAGATGGAGGGCACAAGGAGAAGGGGACGACAGAGGATGAGATGGTTGGACAGTGTTCTGGAAGCTACCAACATGAGTCTGACCAAACTGTGGGAGGCAGTGGAAGACAGGAGTGCCTGGCGTGCTCTGGTCCATGGGGTCATGAAGAGGTGGACACGACTAAACAACAACAACCCGAGGGCAAGGATGGTATTATTGCTGAGCGTTGTTTGTTTTGTTTGTTTTTTCGTTTATAATGATGCAATTTGTATACCACCCACAGGGCAGTTCACAACATAAATCCAACATGTAAACCACTTTCCCACCCCCAAGCTGAAGACTAACACTCATCACCCTCCCAAGTCCCAACCTTCGAATGTGTTTCTCCTAAAATAAGACACCGTCTTATATTTCCCCCCTCAAAAAAACACAGTATGGCTTATTTTCAGGGGATGTCTTATTTTAACCGCTCCATGTCGGTATGTGCATAGCCACGCCCATCCAGGCCGTCTTAAGGGAGAGGCGCCGCGTCACTATGTCTTATTTTCGGGGTATGACTTATTTTCGGGGTATGGCTTATATTTCACAAATGTGTAGAAATCCTGCTATGGCTTATTTTATGGCTACGTCTTATTTTAGAAGAAACAGGGTAGATAGATAGACAAATGCAACTCCTAGGCCCCCACCTCCCCCCCCGAAGGGCAGCATGTCTCTCGTTGGCCATCTCTACCGCGCAGCGTTGATTGGATATTGAAATCCAAGGCAATGTTTGGCATCTAATCTCCCGCTTAACAAACTCTTCTCATTGCTGCCTCCTAAATGAGGACGACGAGGTGCAATCATGTTAAACAGTTTCCGCCTCACTGAAGCAGATTGGTAGAGGGCTCCTCCCACCCCCCCAGGCTAGCAATGGGCGGGGGGTGGGGGGGTCGCTGCTTGCTGCTAATGACACAGAGCCTGGCTTCCCAGGCTGCTCCCCCTATCTCTCCGCGGTGCTTAAAATGTAAATGAATTTCATTATTAGCAACTCCATCCACTAATTGCCATCCAAAGCCATTCATTACCCTGTCAGCTTATTGGTTGGAGGACAACAGAGTGGCTCATTTATCCCAGGCTAAGGAAAAGCTGAAATTAGCTCATGCATATATAGAGGGGGGGGGCAAAGAAGAGGGATCCAGGGGAAGGCAGAAGGGGGAAAGGGGACTGCTTAATTGTTTTTAAAGAGGAGAGACTAAAGAAAAGGAGATGATGAAGGGTGATTAAAATGGAGGCGAGAGAGTGATTAAAAGCTATTATCTATTCCCCACTCCTCTGTGAGCCGTTTGCATCTGATGGAGTGGAGTCCGCGGAAGCTTATGGCAGAATAAATAAAGGAGTATTTAAGGTGCTGCAACACTCGTTTGTTGACTTTGCTGCAAGAAACACGGGCACCCCTAGAGAAAGCACAACAGTCTATTAAAATATTCTGTCTTCATATTTTTCACTTAACAAAAAAATATTTCCCATCAGCTGTAGTTACATAATACATGTTTGGGGTTTTTATACAGTATTAATAATTCTGAAATCCTTACTTGGGCAATGAATTCATTAGGGCCAACCATATGGTCACAAAACAGTAAGCAAACTTTTGAGGGTTTTTATTTGGAATTCTTGGTCAGGCAGCAGTTCTTCTGCTAGGCCAGTGTTTCCCAACTGGGGGAAATATGGCCCACTGGGACACGCCAGGATATTCCAAGGGGGCCACAGGTGAAAATGTGTAAATGGGGGGCCACAGCAAGAGGTTAGGGGGCCACAGGGGGAAGTGAGAAGTGAAGAAAGAAAATCCATTTTTAAAAAATCGTGATTGGCTGGCTATCCACTTGGTCAGTTACAAGCGGGTAAGGGGGTAGCCCACCAGGTGGGAGAGCTGAGGCTCCCATTTTGACCAGTCAAGCCCATAATCCAGAACCCCCAGGTCAGGTAAGTGCCATGGTGGGGTGGCAATGGGTAGGGCTGGGCCCCGTGGCAGCCTGGGCCTGACTCTGCAAGGTGCAGGGTACAATCCACCCCAGTGCCTAGTGGATCAGGGCCTTTGGATGGTGCTGAGGGGTGCAGGCTAGCCAAGCAGTCTTCTGGTGCTGCTGACTTGCATCTAGTAAATAATGAAGTGTCTACTCAGAAGAAAGTCGCACTGAGTTCAGTGGGCCTTACTCCCTGGTAAGGGTGTGTGGGACTCTAGGACAGGCATCCCCAACCTGTAGCCCTCCAGATGTTTTGGCCTACAACTCCCATGATCCCTAGCTAACAGGACCAGTGGTCAGGGATGATGCGAATTGTAGTCCAAAACATCTGGAGGGCTGGAGGTTGGGGATGCCTGCCCTAGGGCTTTATCTAGGCAGTCAGGGCTTCTCCAGATAATAATAATAATAATAATAATAATAATAATAATAATAATAATAATAATAAATACCCCACCTATCTGGCTGGGTTTACCCAGCCACTCTGGGCAGCTTCCAACAAAATATTAAAATACAATAGTCAGTCAAACATTAAAAGCTTCCCTAAACAGGGCTGGCTTGTTGCACTATTTTTGCACAATATCTTACGGTATGCAGCCAGGAGCGCGGGCAATCAGTGCCAGAGCATAGCAAATCGGAGCCTACCCCACACGCTGTCCCCTGTCCTCTTCCCCAAGGCCGGGAAGTGAGAGAGCGAGGAAGGGGAAAGGCCACTGGCCACGCAGCATGGCTCCCCCCTCCCCCACCACCCAGTTTGCAGCCAGGAGCAGCTAGGAAGGGAGCGTCTTATATTCGGGTTTTGTTTCCTTTTTTTCTCCCCCCCTCCAATTTTAAAGGTGTGGCATATATTTGGGACAATACGGTAAATCCTCAAGAGTGTCTTGCTGTGATCTTATATTGAGATGAAGATCCATAGTACTGGCCCCTACCCAGGAATTTCCATCCTTCTCAAACCTTTGACATGCATTTGGGGACCCCCTTCCTTTCTTCCTTCCTTCCTTCCTTCCTTCCTTCCTTCCTTCCTTCCTTCCTTCCTTCCTTCCTTCCTTCCTTCCTCGCTCTTAACCCTAAATTTGTAGGGTGATAACGGTACTGCTGAAGGGGTGCGGGTGGCACTGTGGGTTAAACCACAGAACCTAGGGCTTGCCGATCAGAAGGTCGGCGGTTCGAATCCCCGCGACGGGGTGAGCTCCCGTTGCTTGGTCCCTGCTCCTGCCAACCTAGCAGTCTGAAAGCACGTCAAAGTGCAAGTAGATAAATAGGTACCGCTCCGGCAGGAAGGTAAACGGCGTTTCCGTGCGCTGCTCTGCTTCGCCAGAAGCGGCTTAGTCATGCTGGCCACATGACCCGGAAGCTGTACGCCGGCTCCCTCAGCCAATAATGTGAGATGAGCACCGCAACCCCAGAGTCGGTCACGACTGGACCTAATGTTCAGGGGTCCCTTTACCTTTACTAATGGTACTGCTGAGACGCACCTTTAAGTTAGGCTGCGAGACACTAATCAGTGTGTTGCACCACAGTGATGCTCATGCAGAACCAAAGATGATGTTTCACATCCTCAAAATATTACCTGCCCTCTGGGACTCTGTGGACCATTTACATGTTCTCCAGAAACAATACTGAGAGTGAGTGGCCTCCTCATTTATCCCTCCCCCCTCCTTCCCCTGCACTGCATCCTGAAACTTTTGTCTCTTTGGGACAATCTGTGTGCAAAGACTGGTGGGAAAGACCTGTTTGATGGTCCTCACCTAGAGGTCTTCTCCAAACTTTCCTCTCTGGATCTTCCCAGTGTTATTTCCCAGCCCTAGTCAAAAAAGAAGCAACCCTACTCTTTTGTTTTCTCTCTCTATATTATTTTGCACCATATTAGTGCCCTCTGATCACTTGGTTGACCTAGCAAAGGGCTGTGTCCTCCAGAAGGGAGCAAGCTGAGGAAAGGAGCGGGTTGGGGTAGACATGTGTTTGTTTTCGTTTAAGAAATGTTTAATTTGCACCGTGATGAGTCATTTGGCTCTGAGCCCAGTCAGCTTGCAATGCTTGCAACTGAGCCGACTGTGGCACTGTTGGTTCAGCTTGGGAAATCTCACTCTGCAGGAGGCTGGGGGACAGTTTGCTGGCAATGCCCTATTTCTGGATTTCCTGCATCAAGCAGTGTGTTGCACAAGACGTGATTTTTGTCTCCTCTTAGTTAAAAAATAAATGCTCCAAAAAATTTTTAGCTCAGGAATGGAGAAACTCACACACTCCATATTTAAACATCTATTTTATTGCAATGTACACATTGTTTCTAAAGTACTTCATTCTAAAATATATACCGGTATGTTGTACTGCTCTTTGTTACATCTTCTAAGCTGAGACCTAAGCTGAGACCTCAGTCACAAAAAAGCACAATATTCAAAGGGGGGGAAATGAATGTTGATCTACACAGCAGCTACTGGAGTTGCAAAACCAGAACTCACAGGTCAACTGTTGTCACTCCCAAGTAAGTGCACATCAGATTGCTGCTTATACAGTAATGGGTGTGTTGGACAGACAATACAGGTATATCTGTTTGTTCAGTACAATGGGAAGTTATGATCTACGCCAGGGGTAGGGATGGGTAAACCTGTCCATTTAAGTTTCTCTGAGTTTCTTAATTTCCAACCTGAATTTTCATTCTTCCTATTTCGACATTATATTGTGAACCTCCCTGTGATCATCACGTGAAGGGTAGTATAGAAATTTAATAAATAAAATAAAATAAGTAAATCAGCTTGCGATTAGATATACATTTAATTCCTTGTGAAAACTCACCAACATTCTTGTGTGAATTTCTCCTGAAAGGAACATTTCATTTTTTATTTTTTTAATAATATTTTATTAAATTTTTAAAATGTAAACAAACAAACACCCACAAACATCTACAGACAAAACATACACAAACAAATATATATTCTTTTTCCATCACATTTCCCATTCATATTTTAGGGGGATTTCCCCCGACCTCGTCCTCCTGGTTTTCCATACAACTCTCACTAGACAGTTTCATCTTCATTATCAAGCCTTATCTATTATCTTAAGTATCATTATTGTTCCATCTTATCCCTTTTTCTTATTATAATTAAAAATTTCTAAAACTAAGACTTCCGGGAACCCCTAGATATTCCTTCTGAATTTCTATTTTAAACCTAATAACTTCAAACATTTACTTAATTCTTTTTAAAAATTTCCACCTATAGCTCCCCCTCCCCCTCCCAGGCTCGCAATTCCGCTGACAGTTTTACAAAATCATATTTCCCAATCCCACTGAACATTTCAGTGCACTTTTAATAATATAATAATAATATTTTTTTATTTGTACCCCGCCCATCTGGCCGGGTCTCCCCAGCCACTCTGGGCGGCTTCCAACAAATATTAAAATACATCAACATTTCTTTTCTCCCCAGTATAATTAATCTTTGCTTGCTTTCCCCCCCAGTAATAGATGCAAGATGCCTGTACACAGGCATAGACAGATGTGTCCCTGCCCACCCCTTACACGGAGTAGTGTCTTTGCTGTTCACTCATGGCTCCTCTGTGGGAAGCGCCGTTGGACTTGGAAGTGCTCACATCGCTTGTGCTTCATGGAGAGGCCATAGCGACGGGTCATGTCCACCTTCACCCCGTCCGGGACACTGAACTGCAGTTGCTGGAGCAAAGTGGCCAAGAAGAGGAAGACCTGCCACCGAGCAAGAGGCTCTCCAATGCACCTCCTCTTCCCCAGGCCAAATGCCAGGACCTTCTCGCTCTCATCCCGGTTGATGCCCTTCCCGTTGGCAGTCAGGAACCGCTCTGGCTTAAAGGAGGAAGGGGATTCCCAAAGGGTTCTGGAAAAGGAGCATTTTTTGAATGAATGAATGAATGAATGAGCATGCAAACTCCTTGCTTCAAGCAGAGATGAGAGAAAAATATGGATTCAGTTTGCATAAGGACACTCTGAAACAATACACTAGCTGAAACACAGCCATCCTAAGGGACCTAAAGGACCGCCTCTCCTGGTATGCCCCGTGTAGGACCTTAAGGTCCTCAAATAATAACATTTTGGAGGTCCCGAGCCACAAGGATGCTAGGCTGGCCGCAACTAGGGCTAGGGCCTTCTCAGTACTGGCCCCGACTTGGTGGAACGGTCTGTCACAAGAGACCAGGGCCCTGCGGGATTTGGCATCTTTCCGCAGGGCCTGCAAGTCAGAAATGTTCTGCCTGGCTTTTGGGTTGGTTTTAGGTTAACCCTGATGTTTCATTCTCTTATGGTTTGATTGGTGGGCTACTTAAAAATGAGGCTGCATTTTAAACTTTAAATCGTATTTTAACCTGCATTTTAATTGATTGTTTTGTATGTTCTGTTGTGATTTTATGGGTGTCTTGGCTGGGAAGGGCAGGGTATAAATAAAAAATTATTATTATTATTATTATTATTATTATTATTATTATTATTATTATTATCCTTTAAACTCACACTTTCCTGAATTTTGTAACACAGTTCTCTGGCCAAGTAGAAAAATGCTTAAACTGGGGTAAAGCATGCCTGGGAATGCATATACTGTATTGGTGAGAATGATATAAGCATGCATTATATCGAGAGGGACTGTTTAGCAAAAATGTGTAGATCAGGCAAGCTTTCATACAGATATGTGTCTACAAGGAGAAATTTGTTGAATTATTTTCATGAGGACATATTTTAAAAGAAGAATTTGAACTAATGCAGATAACTAATTTTAAGAATGGAAAACTGAAAGAAACTAAAATTGGCCAATTCAGAGCCTAGGGCTTGCCGATCAGAAGGTTGGCGGTTCAAATCCCCGCGATGGGGTGAGCTCCCGTTGCTCGGTCCCAGCTCCTGCCCACCTAGCAGTTCAAAAGCACGTCAAAGTGCAAATAGATAAATAGGAACCGCTCTGGCGGGAAGGTAAACGGCATTGGAATTGGAACCCAACAATATCTAGAGAGCACCCAATTTCCCATCCCTGCTTACATGAGTGCTAAGGAATATGACTGGTTGGTACAGTGTGCATCCACAAGGTGTGGGGAACATGTCTTCCCAAGAGTTGAGATTCACTTACTCATCATGGTTGACTTGCCACTGGTTGACAAAGACACAGAGGTCCTTTGGGATGTAGTAGCCATTCAAAACGGTGTCTTTGGTTGTACTGAAATGGGAAATAAATGTATTCATTGGGAAAACCCCACAAAGCATCCGAAGGGATGGAAGAGTGGAAGGAATATCAAATGGAATTTAGGAGGCTGTAGGAATGAAATGAACGCCATGCAATGGGGAAAGGGATGGAGATTAATAGGGCAGTTTCAGTTTTGGTCTTCTCTGGTCCTGCCTATTTCTCCTCTGATCCCATCCGTTTGGTCCCCAGAAGGCACAAATCTTCCCCCACAGGCTGAAAAAAACTCTACTCCCTACTGCAGTGGCCAAGGTCAAGTCATATTAGCCACCAGTAAAGTCAAAACAAGAAGGAGGCTACTCCAATGCATCCTAGGTTGCCATGCAATTGTCCTTAAAGATTGACCAGTCTCAGAGTCTAAGGTTACCAGATTTTTTTCAATGAATCTGGGGACACTTTAAACACATACACACACACACTTGAGACATTGATGCTGCAGCAATGGCGGTGGCAGAGGGGCGGCCGCCGCCTTGACCTCAACCACCATGTTTCCCCTTCCTCTGAGGCTTCTATCTCCTTTCTCCATGAGCCTGGGCAGCCCCTGAGTTGCTGGTTCTTTGGTGGTGGTGGTGGGGAAGCGGTGCGCAGTGGGTCAGGCATGGAAGGTGGAGAAGGAGGGCCGAGAGCGGCAGTGGCGGTGAGGCTCGGGCAGCGCGACACCTCCCTTCCCATCGGAGCAGCCCCAATTGGGAGGTTGCTCCGATAGGCAGCATGAAGCCTCCCTTCACAGCTTAGTTGCTGGGGTCAGGGAAGGTGGAAGCAGCCCGGAAGCTGCATCTTAGAGCCCCTGCACCACCATCATATGGGGACTTCTGAGCAGCTCCTGAAGCCAGCCAGAGCCAACTGCTCCGGGCTGCTGAGACTGCCGCTGCTGCGTTTCCCGGGGACATTAGATGAAATCCGGGGACATTCCGGGGATGGAATTTGTCCGGGGACTTATTCGCAAATCCGGGGACTGTCCCCGGGAAACAGGGATGTCTGGTAACCCTATCTCAGATGTCTCTCTCCCTGATCATGAAGGCCTGGAGTTTTCTTCATTTTTGAAAGTTGGAAACCCTGAAAATGCTGATGCTTCCATACCAGATGACCCACCCTATGTGGAGCAAGGAAGGCACAGGCTGAGGATGAGGCCCCTCGTGGACATGAGCTGGGGAATCGGGATGGGTTTGTATGTTTCTTTGGAGGGCTCAGGACTTACCAGTGAGGGATTGTGAAAGGCAGGAAGGAAGAGTGCCTGAACACCTCCAGGATGAAGGCTTCAGTGTAAGGCATCAGGGGACGGTCCGACAGCCGGGGCTTGCGCTCTCGGCCAATGCTCTCATCTACAGGTTAAGCATAAGAACGTCAGAAGACTCCACTGGATCAGGCCAGTGGCCCCTCAAGTCCAGCCTCCTGTTCTCACAGGGGCCAACCAGATGCCCATTCTGCAAAACCGACGAAAAAGGGGGAGAGCCTAGGCTCTATCGTGACGATCCCTGAAACGGGATACTAGAAACTAAAATGCTAAACCGAAGTGAATCATTACTCAAAAGAAAGGAACCGTAAAGCTGCATAGTAGGTAAGATAAAGCTTTTGAACTGATAAACTGAAATAACCTAAATAACCTGACGAGAGGCTAGCTAATATTCCCGTTTCACTGATTCTGCCTGTTTTCTCAAAGGTGGTAAGGTTACTAAAAGCTCAAAGAGCTTGCAAAATTTCCTTCCGAGAAAAAAGAAAATGAGCAGTCTGAAAGGATATATATATATCTACAATCCCTTATGAAACCCGCTGTGCATATTCTAAATAATTTATTGCCAACTTAAACGGCAGTCCTGCCTGTTTATCTTAACTTTCAACTTAATCATAAGGAGCGGCATTTCGACACCCAAAGTGTTGAACTCATACTAAAGACTGCTGCAGGTGGTTCCTAGTTCCTGGTATTTATACTAAACAGGATCTGGTTTCTTAAAGAGCCAGTACTGCAAAACCAGCAAGCAGGACCCGAGCAAAAGAGTCTTCCCCCCTCCTGTGGTTTCCAGCAACTGGTATTCAGAAGTATTCAGAAGTATTACTACCTCTGACTGTGGAGGCAGAGCTGAGCCAATGCGGCCAGGAGCCATCGAGTCCTTTCCTCCACGAATTTGTCTTTTAAAGCCATCAAGGTTAAAGAGGAGAGAAAGAAACTGGGATCCAGTCTGCCAAAGAGACGTGTGAACTACTATAAACACAGTTTTACCTATTTCTTCCTGAATCTTCTTCTGGATTTCTGGATAGACAACAAGATACATGAGGCACCAGGACAAGGCTGTGGTCACTGTGTCAAACCCTGGGGGGGAAACAGAGCGGTGTGGTTTTTTTTAAAAAAAAACCACAGAAGCTTCTTTTTCAAAAAAGCGAACCTCTATTTTTAAAGGTGAATATAATTTTAGTCTGCATCAATTAAATAGTATTCAAGTCTCAATAGTTCCCATCTGAGTGAGTGTGTATATAATTAGACATGCTGTTGAGAATGGGGACACATATCTGTTCATCTCCAAGATGCTCATAATACCAGAGCTCAGGTTCATCCAAAGAAGCGGACTGTGGGGAGATTCAAGACAGACCAAAGAGAATTGGGGAGCTACCTTACAATTAAAGGTAAAGGTACCCCTGACTGTTAGGTCCAGTCGCAGATGACTCTGGGGTTGTGGCGCTCATCTCGCTTTACAACAACTACCAGACCTTTAGAAGACATCTGAAGGCAGCCCTGTTTAGGGAGGCTTTTAATGTTTAATAGATTGTTGTATTTTAATGTTCTGTTGAAAGCCGCCCAGAGTGGCTGGGGAAACCCAGCCAGATGGGCGGGGTATAAATAATAATAAATTATTATTATTATTATTATTATTATTATTATTATTATTATTATTATTACTGGTCGTGGGAGCTTCCGGGTCATGTGGCCAGCATGACAAAGACACTTCTGGCGAACCAGAGCAGCGCATGGAAACGCCGTTTACCTTCCCACAGGAGCGGTACCTATTTATCTACTTGCACTTTGTCGTGCTTTCAAACTGCTAGGTTGGCAGGAGCAGGGACCGAGCAACCCCGTTGCGGGGATTCGAACCGCCGATCTTCCGATCGGCAAGCCCTAGGCCTAGGCTCAGTGGTTTAGACCACAGTGCCACCCACGTCCTTACAATTACTTGTTGGTAAAGCCTGTTGCTTCTCCCAGGCCTGACTTCCTTCCTGCTTCTTCTCTAAGTTTTGGTCAGTATGAGTCCGAGTTAGCCTGTGCTTGTGTTAACCTCTTGGCTCCATCTTGGTCACAAAGACTCCGAACAGCTTTTTTTGCTAAGAGTAACAAACCTTAAGTTTTCTTTATCCTTTCAACCAGCAGCCTTACCAGACTATTCCTTACCTGCCACTGCTGTGCATTTACCAAACTCCACCAATAATGAGTCAGACCATTGGTCCTTTGAGCTTAGTAGTATCTACTTTGACTGGCAGGCTTGGTAGCCACTGATAGCCTCCTCCTCCTCCATGATTTTGTCCAATCCCCTTTTAAAGCCATCCAAGTTTGTGGCCATCTCTGCCTCTTGTGGGAGGAAGTTCCACAGTTTAACGATGCACTGTATTGTAGAGGTGGAAGAGACCTCCAAGGGTCATTTAGTCCAACCCTCTGGATTGCAAGATTCACAGTTTAAGAATGGCCATGCAACATTCCAAGGAAACCTGTTCCATGGCTCTTATCATCAGAAAGTTCTTCTGAATGTTTATTCGGAACCTCCTTTCATGCCATTAGAATTCATTGGTTCTGAACCTCCCCTCTGGAGCACCAGGAAACAAGCTTGCTCCATCTTCCACGGGGAAGCCCTTCAGATATTTTAAGATGGTTCTCTTCTCCAGGCTGAACAGACCCAGCTCCCTCAACTGTTTATGATTTTGACATCCTTTCCAGCTCTGAAATAATCACCCTGCCGTGGTTTTGGTGAGCCCCTTCTCAAAACCTCCTTACCTGCCCCAAAGATGTCATTGACGAGGTTCACTACTTTTTCAGGTGAGAGCTGAAGCTTTGTGTTTTCTTGGCTTTGGTCAATGAGGGAGTCTGCGATGTCCCGGATGCTGTCCTGGGAAGGAATAGAGACTCAGTTCGCAATTATGGCCAGTTCTTGGCTTCCCAGATTTTATCTGGTGCTGCTCTTGTGATTTGACAGCAAGGTAAAGGTAAAGGGACCCCTGACCATTAGGTCCAGTCGTGTCCGACTCTGGGGTTGCGGCGCTCATCTCGCTTTATTGGCTGAGGGAGCCGGCGTACAGCTTCCGGGTCATGTGGCCAGCATGACAAAGCCGCTTCTGGCGAACCAGAGCAGCACACAGAAACGCCGTTTACCTTCCCGCCGGAGCGGTTCCTATTTATCTACTTGCACTTTGATGTGCTTTCGAACTGCTACCGGTAGGTTGGCAGGAGCTGGGACTGAGCAACGGGAGCTCACCCCGTCGCAGGGATTCGAACCGCCGACCTTCTGATCAGCAAGCCCTAGGCTCTGTGGTTTAACCCACAGCGCCACCTGGGTCCCTTGTCAGCAAGGACAGCCTGTATTTGTTAAAGCATGCATTTTCATTGGATTTTAATGGGTACGCACTCTTAAAATGAAATTTCATTGAGGTTTTTCTAGTGTTGACTCTGGTTTTGTTTTGTTTTCTAACAACAACCAACCATGTGGTGGCCATCACATACAAGATGAAATGCAATCAGAAGGTGGAAGAAAAGTAACATGGAGGGCATAACATTTCGTGGCCTATCTGGGAATTCCTTAGTTCAGACATAGGCAAACTCGGCCCTCCAGATGTTTTGGGACTACAACTCCCATCATCCCTAGCTAGCAGGACCAGTGGTCAAGGATGATGGGAGTTGTATTCCCAAAACATATGGAGGGCCGAGTTTGCCTATGCCTGCCTTAGTTCATTATATAGGGAAGGGTCATAGCTCAGAGGTAGAAGACCCCCGGTTCAATCCCCACTGACATCTCTGGGAAGGGCTGGAAATATTTCCTGCCTGGAACCATGGAGAACCACTGTTGCCAGTCAGAATGGACAATGGTGAGCCTGAAGGACTCATAGCCCAACCTGGCGTGAAGCAGTTCCCTGCATCCCTTACCTTGCTGAAGCTCTCGTAGTGCTCTTGGATGATCTTCTGCAGGAAGGTGGTGAAGCGTTGGTTGATGGCCTTAAACTTCTGCGCGTTGTTGCTCGGGAGGTACTGGAGGGCAGGGATGTAGTCAGCCGGGTTGCCGGAGGATGCAAACTCCACAAACTCCTCGGTCACATTCACTATGCTGAGCAGCTCCTCATCTTCATGGCTGTAGCGCTTGCCAAAGCAAATGGCACAGATGACATTGGCCACAGAGACCACCAGGTACCGGTAAGGGTCAAGGCTCCTCTTCTCCAGCATCACCTGCTGCAGTTTCATCACCAGGTAGCTGGCCTCTTTGGAGACGTGCTCTTCCAATAGGCAGGTGGAGGAGGAGTCAGGGCTGGGGGAAGCGGCGAAGCTTTTGAGGGCACTCTGGGCCAGTTTCCGGTGCATCTGCCACACCTCTCCAGAGTCTGTGCCGAAAGCCAGGCTGTTGCCTCCTGACACGAAGCGGGAGCTGAACAGGTCGGGACGGCCCATGAAGTCTCCTCCTTGCCTCACCAAGGCCTGCTTGATGGTCTCGAGACCACTTAGCACTACCACCGGCCTCATGCCAATATGGATCTTCATCACATCTCCGTACTTCTGGCTCATTTGCGTCAGACTCAAGTGGGGGTTCTGCCCCAGATCCAACATGTTGCCAATGAATGGGTAGCCCCATGGCCCTGGGAGACTCTTTAGGCCCTGTGGCACCGGCGTCCGGAGGGATTTGATAGCGATGGAGATCAGGCAGAACACAGCAATGGCAATGAGGGCTTCTGCAGCCGAGATGGTGCCCAGGCTTCCCACCAGCGACATGGCAAATGGGACGGGTAAGAAACCCTCCTGAAATTAGCCAAAGGACAGCCCAGGAGGCAGGGTTAGCGAGTGAAAGTCTGTGTCAGCGCTGGGAGACAGGTGGTCCTCCAGATGCTGATGGGTTACAACTCCCACCATCCCTGACCATTGACCAGTCTGGCTGGGGCTGATAGGACATGGAGTCCAAACACTCTTGGAGGGCCACAGTTTCCCCAGCTCTAGTCTATAGGGACGTCACTCTATGAGTAATACCAGTTAAATCAAACTACCACTCCCTCGGAAGGTGGTGAGAGCCAGTAGTGGTTAAGAGCGGTGGACTCGTAATCTGGGGCACCGGGTTTGCATCTCTGCTCCTCCACATGCAGCTGCTGGGTGACCTTGGGCTAGTCACACTTCTCTGAAGTCTCTCAGCCCCACTCACCTCACAGAGTGTTTGTTGTGGGGGAGGAAGGGAAAGGAGAATGTTAGCCGCTTTGAGACTTCGGGTAGTGATAAAGCGGGATATCAAATCCAAACTCTACTTCTTCCCTCCTTGGAAGTTTTTAAGCAGAGGTCGGGTGGCCATCTGTCAGTGATGCTTTCGTTGAGTTTCCTGCATTGCAGGGGGCTGGACTAGATGACCATCGGGGTCCCTTCCAACTCTACAGTTCTATTATTCTAAAACAGCTAGATACTATGTATATGGAGGCAGTGCATGACCTTCCTTAGTTGGGGCTGATTCATACAACCATTAAAAATGGATTTGCTATTATTTTTAATTTAACCACTGCTCCTTTCACAAAGCCCTCCACCTGCTTCCTACTTGCCGTGCCAATTTCGGTGTCTTTCTGCTTCTCTCTGTTTCGAGCTGATTGCTAATGACCTTTTATTACTGGTCATGACTGGTTGTCAATGGACTTGCAGTAGTCAATAAAAACACATCCTCCATCTGCTATATATTTTGGAAAGTTTGAGGAAGTTGTTTGTTTGTTTGTTCTGCATCTGGACACTTCTTAAAGTATCATGATTGAATTTTGCATAATGGCTATTGAGATCAAGGAGCAGGTTTTTGCCTCTGTTTGGAGACAAGTTGATGCCAATTTGAATCAAGATCGTGGGCTGAACCTTTCACAACAGTGCAGGTTTTTTTTTATTTTGGTGTTGTTGTTTTTTGTTGTTTTTTGTGTGTCTCAGAATTCCTGAGCAATGCCAGGTATGAGGCTGCTAGCCTATAATAAATGTTCTACGTCATAAAAATAGAAATCTATTCTTTGGCATTTTTGTGGAGAAGCAGCAGAGACTGTACCACAGTCGCTAATATTAACCAGTTGTAGAAACTTTTCAAATGCCTGCCATAATCTTCCTTCTTTCTTTTTGTGGAGAGTGGGGAAACCTTCCCAGTTCGCCCACACCAGCAAAAGTGTGCTATAACTTATGGACAATCTTCTTAAACTTATTTTTTTGGGGGTGGGCAGGGGAGTTCTCCTCCAGATTTATTTGAGCCTAGGGCTTGCCGATCAGAAGGTCGGCGGTTCGAATCCCCGCAATGGGGTGAGCTCCCGTTGCTCGGTCCCTGCTCCTGCCCACCTAGCAGTTCGAAAGCACATCAAAGTGCAAGTAGATAAATAGATACCGCTCTGGCGGGAAGGTAAACGGCGTTTCCGTGCACTGCTCTGGTTCGCCAGAAGCGGCTTAGTCATGCTGGCCACATGACCTGGAAGCTGTACGCCAGCTCCCTCGGCCTATAGAGCGAGATGAGCGCCGCAACCCCAGAGTCGGTCACGACTGGACCTAATGGTCAGGGGTCCCTTTACCTTTTTACATGTATATCTCTACCTTCAGGCATCCCTGAAGTTTTTAATGTTTGACGTTTTACTATGTTTCTATATACAGTGGTACCTCTGGTTACGTACTTAATTTGTTCCGGTGGTCCATTCTTAACCTGAAAACATTCTTAACCTGAAGCACCACTTTAGCTAATGGGGCCTCCCGCTGCTGCTGCGCCGCCAGAGCACAATTTCTGTTCTTATCCTGAAGCAAAGTTCTTAACCTGAAGCATTATTTCTGGGTTAGCGGAGTTCTTAACCTGAAGTGTATGTAACCTGAAGCATATGTAACCCGAGGTACCACTGTACACTGTAAGCTGCCCAGAGCGTCTGGGGAAACCCAGCCAGATGGACGGGGTAATAATAATAATAATAATAATAATAATAATAATAATAATAATATAATATAAAATAAAAATTCCGCCATACGACTGCAGTAAACTTCCAGTCTCCATTCTCCAGTCTCAGCCCACCAATGGCCCCAGGCGCCTTCAGACCACATTTGGGACAGATAACAGAGTCCACTCAGGCCCCATCTCTGCTTCTGCAGGTTTCCCCATATCCCATCCCTGCTACGTATGGTCAAAATCCCCATCCCTGCCTGCCTTGGTCCTCTAAGGAAGATGGTGCACTTTCCCAGCTGGGACCATCTCTATCCTACAGGTATATCCCCTATACAACAACTAACATATAGCAGACTTATAGTAAATAGGTAAAATGATACATTGCTATGCTACCTTATAATAGGATAATGCAGAAAAAAAGCCTGCAGCGGAAATCTATGCATGTTAACTTGGAGGTAAATCCCAGCATGTTTGCTGAGGCTTGCCAACAGGCAACCATGCAAACGTTTACAGCTTAGCACAATACAGACCTGTGTAGCTCAGATGGGCGAAGGAACTGGAGTCTTGAGCAGTGCCGTAGCTAACCCAGTCAGGATTTTCTGTCTTGATCTCTCTCTTCCCCCAGTGGACATGCTGTGCTGAGCAGTTCCAGAGGTCATTTTATGCACTGCCCTCAGATTGTCCAATCCACGTCCTCTTCCGCTGGCCAAATCCTCATCTTCGCAGCCAAGGCTGGACTAACAAACAGCTAGTATTGGAGGAAGCCCAATAAAAACACCCCATTCCACTCCACTCCAGATTGCGGTGGAAGCAAAGAACATGCCCCACATCAGCCAGCCACAGCCTTGTTGATCGCCACGAGCACACTCCAAGTGTTCTTGAGCTGTTGTGGTTTTTGCCTTGTCTTGATTTGTAATGCTGCATTGGATAAAATTTGATGATTTCGTTTTTTCTATCAAAGCAAGCTCTTGGTCATTGCAAGAGAAATTCACCAAACTAAAGAGACTTCTGCTTGTTGAAATGTATAGCTTGTACCAACTCAGCTCAGCAAATTGGAACAAAACAATGAGTGGTATTAAACCAGGTTTTACTCAGAGTAAACCCATCGAAATTAATGGGCCGAAATTAGTCATGTTCATTGATTTCTGTGGGTCTACACTTAGTTGAATATCACCCAAATGCAACTGATTGACGTTTCTCCAGTCTTCCTGCCTGAGCCCCAATGTCCACCTACAAAGGGCAGAGGTTTCCCAGGACTTCCAAAGAGAGTAAAGCTGTCCAGTTTGAAGACGAAGAATCATACGAAGGAAGGTTAGGGGCCTTGAAGTTGCCCACCATCCCTGGTTAGCACTTTGACAGCAGACTGAGCAGACATGCAGGGGACTTGGCCAAAGCCCACCCCACCAGGAGAAAGAAGAGGTCTTGTGTTTCTGTTGGAATGGTGGTGATTATTTCTATGCATTTAACTTAGCATATGCACATGCTTTGGGACGCGGGTGGCGCTGTGGGTTAAACCACAGAGCCCAGGGCTTGCCGATCAGAAGGTCGGCGGTTCGAATCCCTGCGACGGGGTGAGCTCCCGTTGCTCGATCCCTGCTCCTGCCAACCTAGCAGTTCGAAAGCACGTCAAAGTGCAAGTAGATAAATAGGTACCGCTCCGGCGGGAAGGTAAACGGCGTTTCTGTGTGCTATTCTGGTTCGCCAGAAGCGGCTTAGTCATGCTGGCCACATGACCCGGAAGCTGTACGCCGGCTCCCTCGGCCAATAATGCGAGATGAGCGCCGCAACCCCAGAGTCGGTCACGACTGGACCTAATGGTCAGGGGTCCCTTTACCTTTACCTTATGCACATGTTATGCAAGGTGAGAAGAGACAGGAGAGCAATCCAAATGCCAGAAAGTATGTCGCCTGGAAGATGGAGCAAGCTTGTTTTCTACTGCTCTGGCGGGGAGGACCCAAACCAGCTGATTCAAATGGCAAGAAAGGTGATTCCAGCTAAAGGTTAGGAAGAACATTTGAGGGTGAGAGTGATGGCCTATAAAACCTTAAATGGCTCAGGAGCACAATACCTCAAGGACCGCCTCTCTCTTTATGAACCTACCCGGACCCTGCAATCATCTTCTGAGTCCGTTCTTCATGTGCCTCCTCCATGAGAGGTCCAGAGGGTGGCAACACAAGAACAGACCTTCTCTGCAGTGGCTCCCTGTTTGTGGAATGCTCTCCCCAGGGAGGCTGATCTGGAATCTTTGTTACCCCAGGTGAAAATGTTCCTCTTTAACCAGGCCTTTGGCTGCTTGACATATGATGCCCTTTTAAAATATCTTATGGAAGGGGGGATAATCGGATTGTTTTTGTTTTTATTATGTATTTTCTGTTTTTTTATGTTGTGATTTTATGTTGTGAACTGCCCTGAGATCTACAGGTATATGGCAGTATAATAATAATAATAATAATAATAATAATAATAATAATAATAATGACAGTGGATGGTGATGGACTCTTCTTCATTGGAGGTTTCTAAGCAGAAGTTGGACATGCATCTGCCAGAGATTCTTGAGCTGTGTTTTTCCTGCATTGCAGCGATTAGACTAGATGATCCTTTGGGATCCCTTCCAAATGTACATTTCTATGATATCTCTGTCCTTAGTTTCCTCTTGAGGGTGGAAGGCAATGTGTTGGTGGCCGACTGATCTTTGAAAGGTGCTGAGAATTGGATTTTGATGAATCTGCATTGGAAAGGGGTCCACAGCTGGTCCCTAAGGTGTGTTGGGCAAGAAGAGTGGTGCTGAGCACCTTGGACAGGAAGTCCTCTTCCTCCAAAAGAACAAGAATATTGCCTGTGTGCAAAGTCGCCTTTAACCAGAAGGTCCCAAGACAGGTTGCCATAAATTAATGACACAATTTAGAATTACAGTAAATAAAACTAACAATATATACAACACCAAATAAATAGCTTAAAGCAGAGAGTAAAGGTGGGTTGAAACACGTGTTCTGAGTAGCTTGTCCCCATTCATAGGGCAGAAGATGCTCATTTTGAATAATAGAATTGTAGACTTGGAAGGGATGCTAGCAGTCATCTAGTCCAACCCCCTGCAATGCAGGAATTTTGGTACCCTAGAAAGATAGAAACTGTTCTTATAGTGAGCCAGACCATTGGCTCATTTAGTTTGTATTGCCAACTCTGGCCGGCAGCAGGCAAGACAGGAGTCTTTCCCAGACCTAACTGGAGGTGCCAGGGCTGAAACTGGAACGCTCTGTATGCAAAGCAGATAATCTACTGCTGAGCTGCAGTCCCACCCGTGTCTCTGAACCTAGCTGATTATGTTGTTCTGTGTGAAGCCAAACATGCAGTGTGTTGGGTCACCTGGCAGGGCACCCACAGTGGAATTTTTTGTGGGTGAGGCACCCAGCCCCCCCCCCAAGATGCTGGCTATGTGGTTAGGTAACCACAAAGGCCTGACCTGAGGCAAGAAGAAGAAGAAGAAGAAGAAGAAGAAGAAGAAGAAGAAGAAGAAGAAGAAGAAGAAGAGTTTGGATTTGATATCCCGCTTTATCACTACCCGGAGGAGTCTCAAAGCGGCTAACATTCTCCTTTCCCTTCCTCCCCCACCACAAACACTCTGTGAGGTGAGTGGGGCTGAGAGACTTCAAAGAAGTGTGACTAGCCCAAGGTCACCCAGCAGCTGCATGTGGAGGAGCGGGGAAGCGAACCCGGTTCACCAGATTACAAGTCCACCGCTCTTAACCACTACCCCACACTGGAGGAAGAAAGGGAAAGGAAGGTCAATGTTGGTTCAAGCAGGTGATCAAACTCCAAAGTCCCTGGTCAGGATCAGCACTGCAGCTTGTGACAGGTCAGGTCAAACTCTGGTTAAAGATTGTCCAGCTTTGCGTGAGAAGCCTTTTGGCTGAGCTTCCCATTGCGCCCTGGAATCCAGCAGTCGTCACAGCAGGGAAGAGGAATGTGGTGAAAGAAAAGGTCAAGGCAGAGGAGGCATGGCTGGAAAGAGGTGGCAGCCATTGGAGTGAATCATAGAACTGTAGAATTGGAAGGGATCCCAAGGGATCATCTTCTAGCCCAACCCTCTGCAATGCAGGAATCACAAGTGAAAGAACCCCTGACAGACGGTGGCGTCACATGGGGAGGGCCAGAGGGGCAGTGGCCCAGGGAGCATTTGTGGGGGGGGTGCATTATACTCCTTGGTGCCCTGCCAGCCCCACCCCCTGCACCCCTGCCCACCCGCGGCCCCTGGCGGGCACAGCAGCCACACACCCAAGGAGTGCACTCATGCTGTTTTGACAGCCTGTGTGAGAAGGATGAAACAGACATGGACCCTTCCTTTTCAGGGCGCATGCCTGTTGTGTCCTCCTCATGCAGCCTTGCAGCATCACAAAGTGGCACAGGACTGGAAGGCAGTTTGAGTGCGCCCTTGCATTCACCAAGGGCCGCAGGCAGGCAGGGGCACAGCGCAGCCCCACTTGGCAGCGGCAGCAGGGGCTGGGCATGGGCTCCATTCACCTTCTGCGCCTCTGTGCCCACACTATCCCAGGGGCATACCCGCCCCAGGCGCCTGCCACATGAGGTATGCAGCTGCGTACAGTGTGAGGTGTAGTGTAGCATGGCAGGCCAGGCGGGGCCGTTGTCCCGGCACAAAGTTTTTCAAGGGCACAAGTTGGGTGAGGGGAGAGACTCCATCAGGCAAGGCCTTATTCCACCTGCCTTGCCCCACCCTTCAGTCTCTGTTTCTCAATTTGTATTGTATTATTTTATGCAGTTGTTTTATTGATTGTAGTTTCGAAATTATTTATTGTGATTGTTAAGAGTGGGTATCTGTTTAATTTTTATATGCTGATATTATTATTCTATACCTATTCTAATGATTGTTGAATGTTACTTTATTTGATGTGTATTGCTTATTTTAAAGCTATGTTTCATTATCCCATTTTTTTATTGCCTTAGATTGTTATAAGGTGTACATTCTTTGTTTCTTCAGCTTGTAAACCACCTTGGGTATTGTAAGATAGAAAGGCGGTATAGAAATTAAAAGTGATGATGATGATGAGGGATGCTTCCTCACCTCTGAATGTGTTTATTACATTGGCGACCCAAACTACAAGCCCTGCTTACCTAAAACGGCCATTCGTGTATGCGCAAGGAGGACAACCCAGATGCAAGAGCTCCGTGGGAAGGTGAGGTGAGGCACCCTCTTTGGGGGCGACTCCTGGCCAGGCTGCTCCCACCTCTGCCTCCTCCTTTGCCCCAGTGTCCTGTGCTGCCCAGTCCTGGAGCCCCGCAGGCTCCGCCCAGGCTCCAAAGCGCAAGGCAACGACCAAGGTGACTCTCAAGCCGCAGGCCAGCCTAGGCTCAGCGGGGCAGCCCTTGATGCAGGCAGACGAGCAGGGTCTTCTCCTAAGGCAGACCTCTCTCTCTCTCTCTCTCTCTCTCTCTCTCTCTCTCTCTGTGTGTGTGTGTGTGTGTGTGTGTGAGTGAGTGAGTGAGAGCAGCCTGCAGCTGCCAAACCATGATACGCCACTGCTGACACATAGTTTAACCTCTGCTTAAAAACCTCCTCTTTTTGGTAAACAAAAGAATAGTACATAAATAATAGTTGCAATTGCATGCGAAAATGTGGCTATTAGGAGACATGCATGCAAAAAGGCATACAAATTTACATACATTTTAAAAAAAATGAATTGGGGTGCACTGAACTAAAGATTTGAAAAATGAGAAACGAGTTTGAGAGATGCATTGATTCATTCCCTATTCCCCCCAGTGCTGTTCCCATCACCTTCCAATTAAGAACGTAAGAAGAGCCTCCTGTACCAGGCCAACAAGTCTAGCTAGTCCCACATCTTCTTCTCACAGTGGCCAAGCAGATGCCCCCAAGGGAATCCTGAAAGCAGGACCTGAGCAGAAGAGGACTTCCAGCGACTGGGATTCAGAAGCACGGCTGCTTCCAACACCTCCTCCACGAATTTGCCCAGTCCTCTTTTAAAGCCATCCAAGTTGATTGCTGTCACTGCCTCCTGTGGTAACAAATTCTATAGTATGTGCTGCATGAAGAACTTCATTTTACCTGTTCTGAATCTTCCAATACTGAATCTTCCATGGAATTCATGGAAAAGGCAACTGTTTGAAGCAGCAAGTGTGCAGGGAGCATCCATGGGGGCTCCCTGCTTGCTTGTTTAGAACTCAGAATTCCCCCATGATTTCATGCCAGAGTCTCCTCTGCATTCCTCAGATGACAAAGCAGAATCTGCCCTCTCCAGCCCAGGTTAACCATTGCCCAGGTTTGTGTGAGGAGGTTGTTGGATCACTTTCAACTTTAATTGTTTCTTAATAATTTATCCTTATCCTTTTTGTTAACTGCTTTGAATGGTTGTAAATGTTATTTAAATATATATATAATAGCAAGAATAATAATGCTATAGGCTTGGAGGAGCGTCAGTCTGGATGATACCCGTGGGCCCCTTCTAAATCTGGGATCCTGTGCATGTGAGGAAACTTGCTGAAACAGTCAAACCGGGTCCTTTGTCAAAGGAATGGCCCAGCAAAGTAAAGAGTGAGCCCTGTTGCTTTCCCCCACCTTACCTGACCAGGTCCTGTGTCACCCCAGGATGAGGGACAAGAAGCCAAGACAGCAGGCGTTGTGGGTTTTGACTGTTGCTGGAAGCTGGAGACACAGAGACCTGCCTGCTCTGTGCTGGACCCAGAGCTCTGCCTCGGAGTTTTCCCTGGAACCTTAATGGGGAAGCTGATGCTATGAGCCCCTCCATCTTCTGCTCAGAAGGTCCATATGTGAAAATAAGTGCATATACCCCAAAGACACCACAGTCTCCACTGACCTTCCAAGGAAACCAAACCCTGGGTAAGCACCTGGAACACCTCTCACCACTCAGAACAATCATAGTCATCACCATCTCCAGCACCAACCATCTTGCAACTCTCTTATAAGAAGCTAGCTGACCCGGCCACGCCTTGCTGTGGCTGATTTGGTGAAATGCAAAAGTAAGATACAGTATGAAAGAGAAAGCGTGTGTTGTGCTGTGCTGTTTAACGTCCACAGGAGGGCGCTATATATTTTTTGCACAAAATCACATTTTTACCTGGGAAAGGTGTGGTATTTGTGCAATGTAAGTACATATGATCACTCCCATATGGGCAGGGAACGTTGTGTCCAAATTTGAACAGACTCGATCAAGGGGTTACGGAGAAAGGTGATTGTTAACAAACATCCAACTTGGACGATTTTATATATATAGATAAAAAAATTCCTTCCAATAGCACCTTAAAGGTGAAGGTAAAGGTAAAGGGACCCCTGACCATTAGGTCCAGTCGTGAACAACTCTGGGGTTGCGGTGCTCATCTTGCTTTAGTGGCCGAGGGAGCCGGCGTACAGCTTCCGGGTCATGTGGCCAGCATGACTAAGCCGCTTCTGGCGAACCAGAGCAGCGCATGGAAACACCGTTTACCTTCCCGTCGCAGCGGTACCTATTTATCTACTTGCACTTTGATGTGCTTTCGAACTGCTGGGTTGGCAGGAGCAGGGACCAAATAACGGGAGCTCACCCCGTAGCAGGGATTCGAACCGCCGACCTTCTGATCGGCAAGCCCTAGGCTCTGTGGTTTAACCCACAGCATGCACACGAAAGCTCATACCAAGAACAAACTTAGTTGGTCTCTAAGGTGCTACTGGAAGGAATTATTTTATTGTTTTATTTTGTTTCGACTATGGCAGACCAACACTGCTACCAACACCTACCTGTAACTCACTTATAAGCTTTGCTTGAGATGCCCACTAGGGGGCACCACTGTCAGCAGGACTCACCAGTGAGGAAGTCTTAAAGGCAGGTAAGAGGAATGGTAAAGGCTTCCCATCTGACAGCCTGGGCTTCCTCTCTCTGCCAATGGCTTGATCTGCGGGGCAGAGAGGAGGAAGGAGGTGGGGTTGGAGCCAAGCCTTGTAAGAATGAAAAAAGGAATTAAGTTTACCGCATGTACTGCTTTGAGAGAAAATTTGACGAAAATGATGTATAGATGGTATTTAACACCTGTAAAACTTGCAAAAATGTATCGTACATCTGATAACAAATGTTGGAAATGTAAAGAAAAAGAAGGAACCTTTTACCACATGTGGTGGACGTGCCCCAAAGTAAAAGACTTCTGGGGAAAGATTTATAATGAGATGAAAAAAGTGTTAAGAGACACTTTTATAAAGAAACCAGAAGCCTTTTTACTGGGAATAGTGGGGGAAGAAATCCCCAAAAAGGACATTACATTATTTTTGTATGCCACAAGTGCTGCAAGGCTACTACTTGCTAAGAATTGGAAGAGCCAAGACTTACCAACTATAGATGAATGGCAAATGAAGATGTTGGACTTTATGGAACTTGCCGAACTGACAGGGAGACTTCGCGACCAGGGAGAAGAGACGGTGGAAGAAGACTGGAAGAAATTTAAATTATATTTGGAAAAAATAATGTAATATTTATTAAAACTTAGGGAATTAATTATTATAGGTTTTCGGAATGTAATGTATTTAGGAAATAGGTTTATTTTAAGATGTGTTTGAAAAATATTGGTTAAGATGATATTTTTTTAGAAACTGCCAAAGAAGATTAGGGAATTGAAATTCAGAAGGGGGGATTGGGGGAAGTCACTTCTTGATGTTATTGTAAGAAGAATCTTTTTTTATTTTTTTCATGTCTTTTTATGCTTTATCTTTCTTTCTTTCAAAATGAATAAATTTTTTTTTAAGCCTTGTAAGAATGGCTTTTCAAACAGTGAAGGGTGATCTCCTCAAGAGCCACAAGGACTCTCCAGCTTCTCCCGCCATTTGCAGGTGTGAATTGAATTATTTAATTATTTCCCAGCGCGGCACGTATACGTGGTGACGCGTGAGTAGAATGCGTGTAAGGGGGTGTGTGCTTCTAAAATTGCAGGTGGGGGGGGGTAAAGTGTGCATAGAAGTTTATAGGTAAAGGGGTAAAGGGACCCCTGACCATTAGGTCCAGTCGTGTCCGACTCTGGGGTTGCGGCGCTCATCTCTGCAGGGTTTCGAACCGCCGACCTTCTGATCTGCAAGCCCTAGGCTCTGTGGTTTAACCCACAGCGCCACCCGTGTCCCTTTTAGAAGTTTATATATTAGTGCAAAAGGACAGCACACATTATTGGCCGAGGGAGCCGGCATACAGCTTCCAGGTCATGTGGCCAGCATGACTAAGCCGCTTCCGGCGAACCAGAGAAGCGCACGGAAACACCGTTTACCTTCCCACCGCAGCAGTACCTATTTATTTGCTTGCACTGGCGTGCTTTCGAACTGCTAGGTGGGCAGGAGCAGGGACCGAGCAACGGGAGCTCACCCCGTCGCAGGGATTCGAACAGCCGACCTTCTGATCGCCAAGCCCTAGGCTCTGTGGCTTAACCCACAGTGCCACAGAGGGGAAAAGAAGGCACCTCTCCCACTCTTTTGGTTTGGTGCTGCCTGCTCACACTGAAAGGAAGCCAAACCTGGGTTGCCGTGTCTCGCCACTTAGAGAAGGGGCCTGAATGTGACATGCTGTCACAGTCCGGGAAACTGAGGCTGCAGAAGAGGTGCCGCCAGCACCCAGAGTCAAGAGAGTGAAGGCATGCAGCTGAGAAGTCATGCCCAAGCAATTGCAGGAATGCTTCCTCACACACAAGTCCAGCATGTGCGTGACAACAAGAATTTGGAACAAAGCGCCTTGCCTATGCCAGGCAGGGCTGGGTACCTGCCGTGCCTCCTCCTGCCTACTGGGTATCAGGTACCATCCTTGCGTGCCAAGCAGCTGTAGCTCTGCCTTACCCACTTGAACACACCCTGCTGATCTCCACCTGGGAATCTGGGCTCTTTAAGAGAATTCTCTGCCATGCAAAACGTGCGCCACACTTCTCTCACAGCAAGAGCCAGCAAACCACATTGAGGGCTCCACTTGGAGTTGACTTATTTTCTCATGGGTAGTCACTGCAATCCAGCTGGAACAAACAATCCCATTCATGTTCAGTCTAGTAAATCAAGGCCAAAACAGGCATGGCAGCAGGAGGAGATTTGTGATTGTATTTTTCTTTTCATTCACATGATAAAGTTTCCATGCTATGGTGAATATTGGATGCAATGCAGTGATGTTTTAACAAAATAAAAAATATAAAAATTCCTTCCAGTAGCACCTTAGAGACCAACTAAGATTGTTCTTGTTATGAGCTTTTGTGTGCATGCACACTTCTTCAGATACCAGATATGCACACGAAAGCTCATACCAAGAGCAAACTTAGTTGGTCTCTAAGGTGCTACTGGAAGGAATTTTTTTATTTTTTATTTTGTTTTGACTATGGCAGACCAACACCTACCTGTAAGTGATGTTTTACTCAGAGTAGGCCCGATGAAATTCATAAGCATGGCTAAGTTGTCCCTTTAATTTCAATAGGTCTACTCTGAGTAAAACTTTGTTAAACGCCATCTTTTCTTGCATGTGCAATCATGTGTTAATTGTTTTCTTGTCTGTTGCAAACTATGACTGAAACATTCAAGGCAGACTGTTCCTGAATGTAACTAAGCCCCCGAAAGTGACTGGCCTCTGGCAACTTCCAAAGAAGGGTTGGGGAGAGGATTCCACTTGCAAGAACCTGTGACATCTTCACTGGGGCAGAGAAGCCCTCTGCCACTCCCCTGCCAGTCCAGCTCTATGGGGGGCACCCCTTGCGCCTGACCCAGAAGCTGCAGTGAGTGCAGAATGCTGCAGCATGATTGCTGACATGAGTGAGGCCTCTCCAGCATATCACACCTGTGTCATCTCCACTGGCTGCCAGTTTGCTACTGGGCCAAGTTCAAGGTGCGAATTGATGCTTTTGAATTCTGGTGCTGGAGGAGACTCTTGAGAGTCCCATGGACTGCAAGAAGATCAAACTGATCCATTCTGAAGGAAATCAGCCCAGAGTGCTCACTGGAAGGACAGATCCTGAAGCTGAGGCTCCAATACTTTGGCCACCTCATGAGAAGAAAAGACTCCCTGGAAAAGTCCCTGTTGTTGGGAAAGATGGAGGGCACAAGGAGAAGGGGACGACAGAAGATGAGATGGTTGGACAGTGTTCTCGAAGCTACCAACATGAGTCTGACCAAACTGCGGGAGGCAGTGGAAGACAGGAGTGCCTGGCGTGCTCTGGTCCATGGGGTCACGAAGAGTCGGACACGACTAAATGACTAAACAACAACAAAATTAGTATATAAAGCCTTTTAACAACTTAGGACCAATTTAGCTACAAGATTGCTCTACCCAGCCTGTGGCCACTGGACTGCTTTGATCCGTGGAATTGGCAGAGTTTCAGGTCCCACACAATACCCACTGCATTTGTAAGAACTCTGCTGGCCATTTAACATGGCAGCACCTACACTTTGGAACTCCCTGCCTCTTGATCCGAGGCACTGGCATCTTTGTGACATTCTTTGGATTGGACAACCCTACCCAGATATGTAGAAGGGATGTGAGTTTCAATCTGTTTTTTAGTTTATTGCTGATGTTATCCTTTGAATGTTTTAGAAGGGTTCTTTCTCCTGATGGTTTCATTCTCTTCGCAAACCGCTTTTGTTTTTTTAAAAAAATATTATTATTAAAATTTTATTAAATTTCAGTTTTAACTTTATCATAAACAACATACTGTATATCCATACCATTCATATTACATTCCCTCCTTCCTTCTCCCGGGGCTTCCCCCAACTCCCCCTTCTGGTCCCCCCCCTTATTTAGCACTGCTATATCTAATAATTTTAATATACTATTTTCTTATTAACAATATATCATGCTACTAACATTGTCAATGTTTATTTAAATCCTGCCATCAAGTCGCTGGTCGTCTTCTGTTTCTGCAGATAGTCTATAAATGGGTCCCATTCAAACTGCTTTTGTAGCTGTCAAGCGGTTTATAAATTTTAGGATATTTTTTAGAGATGGGTCAGGGAAGTTGATAATTAATATTTAAGTAAGTTTAAATGATTTTGTATTTGCTTTTCTTTTCCGCTCAGGATTAATGTATAAATGGAATTGTATTGGTAATAATAGTATCCTTTTTTTTTTTTTACCATCGCGGTAAAGAATAAGCAGGATTTATGTAATATGTGAAGAAGCGTATGAATTTTGTGTGTTGCTCGTTGTTGTCTGTCTTGTGATGTGTATTGTATTGTTTTGTATTGCTCTGTATTGTTTTGTACTATTAATTACGAATGAAAATAAAGTTAATTTTAAAAAAATAAGAATTTTAGGATATTTTTTAAAGGGCATTTTCAGAAAAAAGCAGCATTTCGAGGTGCTCGTGCCTCTCAGCTGTTCCCTCTCAGCTGTTGCTCTCCTAGTTTGTGGGAGGGTGTATTTAAGGCGTGACGCGGGGGGGGGGGTGTTGCGTGCGAAGAAGGGCAACCTCTCCCCACTCCGCCACTTTGCTCCACCCTGGCTGGCTGGCAGGCAGGCAGGCAGGCAGGCAGGCAGGCAGGCTACACGCGACGCGCTCCGAGAGGGCCTCCGGATCGTCCCCCGGGCTGGGCAAGGGCTCCTTCTCACGCAGCGGCTGTTGCGCCGCCGCCGCCTTTGCGCCTTCGCGTGCGGGGAAAGGCCGCCGGCAGCCCTGGGAGCGCCTCCCTCCGCGCCTTCACACGCAGCTGTGCCAGCCCAGCAGGCGGCTCCCATCATCCCCGAGCCCCGGCCGGGCTAGCGCGGGTTGTTGTGAGCCACAC
The DNA here is from genome assembly GCA_034641385.1 of Darevskia mixta. NCBI lineage: Eukaryota > Metazoa > Chordata > Lepidosauria > Squamata > Lacertidae > Darevskia > Darevskia mixta. The sequence goes on from JAWWNH010000188.1 coordinate 5,359,497, forward strand.
CGGCAGGGAGCAGGGGGTCCTAGCAGGCTCCCTCGGAAGGTGGAGCGGGGCTCCCCTTCGCTGGAGGTCTCTAAGCAGAGGTTGGATGGCCAACTGCGAGGAATCCTTAAACTGCGATTCCTGCGTTGTAGGGGGTTGGGCTAGATGACCCTTGGGAGTCCCGCCCAAATCTACAGTCCTATGGTAATCCGTGCTCTTCATAGCTGTCAAGTTTTACCTTTTCTCATGAGGAAGCCTATTCGACATAATGGAATTTCCCTTAAAATAAGGGAGAACTTGACAGCTATGCATAAGTGAAGAAGTGTGCATGCACAGGAAAGCTCATACCAAGAACAAACTTAGTTGGTCTCTAAGGTGCTATGCTGATCAGAAGGTCGGCGGTTCGAATCCCTGCGACGGGGTGAGCTCCTGTCCTGTTGCTCAGTCCCAGCTCCTGCCCACCTAGCAGTTCGAAAGCACGTCAAGTGCAAGTAGATAAATAGGTACCACTCCGGTGGGAAGGTAAACAGTGTTTCCGTGCGCTGCTCTGGTTCGCCAGAAGCGGCTTAGTCATGCTGGCCACATGACCCGGAAGCTGTACGCCGGCTGCCTCGGCCAATAAAGCGAGATGAGAGCCGCAACCCCAGAGTCGGACACGACTGGACCTAATGGTCAGGGGTCCCTTTCATAGCTGTCAAGTTCTCCCTTATTTTAAGGGAAATTCCATTATGTCGAATAGGCCAGCGTTTCCCAACCGGTGTGCCGCGGCACACTAGTGTGCCGCGAGACACCGGCTGATGTGCCGCGGGAAAAGGGACCTGCAGCCCAGGGCTGCACAGGACCGTGGCGGCGGCGCTGCTGGAGCCCGGCGGCGAAGCGGAAGCCAGGGCGGCGCTGCTCCCTTGGCGGCTGCTGCAGCAGCAGCAGCAGCAGCAGCAGCAGCCTCGCACGAGAATCAGAGCCCAGGGTGCCCTGCAGCCCCGCGCTGCACAGGACCGTGGCGGCGGCAATGCTGGAGCCCGGCGGCGAAGCGGAAGCCAGGGCGGCGCTGCTCCCTTGGCTGCTGCAGCAGCAGCAACAGAAGCCTCGCAGGAGAATCCCGACCTGGTGCCCCAGCTGATGGGCGGGAGAAAGGACACCGCGCTACAGCTGATCCCAGAGGTAACTCTGGGTCAGGAGACCCTGCGCAGCCGGGTCGGGGAGGAGCGGTGTGCCGCGAGATTTTTTTAATGAAACAAGTGTGCCGTTGCCTAGATTAGGTTGGGAAACACTGGAATAGGCTTCCTCGTGAGAAAAGGTAAAACTTGACAGCTATGGACTCCCTTTACCTTTTAAGGTGCTACTGGAAGGAATTTTTTTATTTTGTATTTTGTTTTGACTATGACAGACCAACACGGCTACCTACCTGTAACTGGATAATAATGTTCACCTGTTTGCCAGTTTTCTTAGCCTCCTTTCTTTAGAGGAACCCAGTGTATACGAACAACAGCAATACGACAAAATGCAATCCTTCATAAAACTATAAGAATCATTTTTAAAGCATTTTTTAAAAATAGAGAGAGAGAGAGAGAAATAATATAGCCTCTTTAAAATTAATCTGAAAAGAGAGAAGTCTTAATCTGGTGCAGAGAAAGATTGGCATGTGGACCCCAGTGGCACATCTCTTCCAAAGTTATTGGTTGGTTTGGCTTCACTCCAAGAGTAACAGGAGGATAATAAAAACCTTTATCAGGACCTACTAAAAATAGGATGGGCAACCTCAGGCCCAGAACTCCCGGCTTCTATGCCTGGCCCTCAGGACTCTCCTTAGCCACACGCCATCTAGCGTGTTGATCAGTTTATTCTGCAAGAGAGATCATTGATCCTCTTGATGCATTGCAATTCCGAAGTCTCAAGTTGCGGTTTCCCTTTGAAGTCCCCCCTCCCCTGCTGGCTTTTGAACCATGATGTCAGATTTGTGTCCTTTGGTGTAGAGTTTCAATCTGTTTTTTAGTTTATTGCTGATGTTATCCTTTGAATGTTTGTCATACAGAGAATGCCGAAGAGCACCCGTTGGCAGTAAAAGTGTCTGAACAAACATGGAAACAGTTGGCCTCTGGAACTCCTTGCAGGGGCCAGATCCTGCACCCACTCCTCTTAGGCGTTCTGTTGTTGCTGGTGAGCAATGAGGGGGCCGTTCACAAGCCAGCAAATAGCTCAAATAAAATAAACAGTACGGGCCTATCACATTCCTACAGGCCTGTGAGAGAGAAGGTTCATGGTGTAGGACACGCAGTGGCATAGCTGTCAACTTTCGGATTTGAAAATAAGGGATTTTTCCAAACTTTCGGATTTGAAAATAAGGGATGCGGCGAGGGCGGTGCAATGGCACCAAGTAGCCTCGCCACCCTGCGCTCCAGAGGCTGCGCGCGAACGGGTGAGCGAAAGAGCGAGCGCATAGACGGCAGGCAGGCAGGCTGTCTGGTTGGGCGTGAGGGTCTGGCTGCACAAGGCATGCAAGCTCCACCCCCAATCGGTCTCAGACTCCTTATTGGCAGCCGAGCAACGCAGCTGAGGAGCCTCCCTGTCACAGGGGGGATACCACCTACTTTGGGAACCACTGGTCTACAATTTAAACCCACAATTTAGATTCTGCAAATACCCACTCTGGCAAGTCCTTCACATCACAGCCATAACATATAAACCTTACTTTTCCATTATCAACTCTCTGAATAGCTCCAGTGGTTCTATTCCATGGGTAGGCAAACTAAGGCCCGGGGGCCGGATCCAGCCCAATCGCCTTCTAAATCCGGCCCGCGGACGGTCTAGGAATCAGCGTGTTTTTACATGAGTAGAATGTGTCCTTTTATTTAAAATGCATCTTTGGGTTATTTGTGGGGCCTGCCTGGTGTTTTTACATGAGTAGAATGTGTGCTTTTATTTAAAATGCATCTCTGGGTTATTTGTGGGGCATAGGAATTCGTTCATTCCCCCCCCCAAAAAAAATAGTCTGGCCTCCCACAAGGTGTGAGGGACAGTGTACTGGCCCCCTGCTGAAAAAGTATGCTGACCCCTGTTCTATTCCATTTAACCTTGGCGAAGCATGCAATCCTGAATGAAGCATGTTATTTGAACTGGCCATGTTGTTCCTCGACTGATGCCTCTCCTCCCACCCTGGCTCTGATACCAGCATGAGAAAGAAAAACACATCCCAGCACAATCCAATGTGATTCAGTCTCTTCATGTTCCTGTGAGAAAGAATGATGGCATATTATTAGGGGGGTATACAATGTTCTATTCAAGATAGACTGACTTAGGCTCATTAATTTCATTTTTAATTTTTTTTAATTTTCTATATAAATATTACATACATGCCAAAAAAGAGTACAGTTATACAAAGAATACAAGTTACAGAATACCAAAAAGCTACTAATAAGAAGAAAAAATACAAAAAATAAGAAAGTGATACATACTGAAAAGAAAAGAAAAAGAAAAAGAAAGAAAGAAAGAAGGAAAGAAAGAAAGAAAGAAAAGGAAAATAGAAAAAGTTGACTTCCTTTGACCACTATACAGTTTATATGATCTCATGTCTTTAGTTGTCTGTAATCATTTTGCATTAATGGAGAGACTATTTGTTTACCTGTGGAATTTTTAGTCTAGACTAATTATAATTTTGGGAACCAACTTTCTTCCTATAATTTGTAAAGACATCCCATTCCCTCCTGATTTTTTTCACTTGATTGGTTTCTTATTATTTCTGTTAATTTCGCCAGTTCGAGGTATTCGCTTAATTTTAATAACCATTCTTCTTTTGTTGGGATTATGTTGCTTTTCCAATATTTTGCAATCACTATTCTGGTGGCTGTTATTGTGTACAGAAAAAATCTTTTATTATCTTTTGGGATGTCTGTTGTGAATAAACCTAATAAGAATAGTTCTGGGTGTTTTTTTTTCTAAAGGTGTATCTTAACATCTTTTTAAATTCTTCTTATATTATGTCCCAGAATACTTTTATTCTGGGACATGTCCACCACATGTGAAATATATTCCCATCCTTGTGATTGTACCTCCAGCACTTACTACTGTGTTTTTTATTCATTTTCGCCAATTTTGATGGAGTGAGGTACCACCTATACATCATTTTTTTAAAAAAATATTTAATTAAATAGCAGGCTGTGAACTTGATGTCACATTTCCAAAGATTTTCCCATTTCTCTAAATCTATTGTATATCCGAAGTCCTGGGCCCATTTTACCATTACATCTTTTAAATTCCAGTTTAATAATAAATTCTACATTTTGGATAAGTTTTTTATGTTGTTTGAGAGCAACTCCCTATCTAAATCTGATATTTCATTGTTGAATCCTTTTGGTATTTTATCATCCTCAAAGATGCCATTTAATTGATGATACTGTAGCCAAATGAGCCCAGTTTGTTTGAGTATATCATATTTTTTTCAATTTTAATTGGTTATTTTCTTTTATTCTTTATATGTCTGCCAGTTGGTATCCATATTCTTCCTTTTCACAGCCACCTCCTCCATTGGTGATAACCAATAGGGGGTTTTCGGTTCCAGCAACAATCTATATCTGTCCCAAACTTCATATAGTGCTTTTCTGATGATATGGTTGAGAAATCCTTTATGTATTTTGATTTTATTGTATCCCAAATATTCATGTCATCCTACTCTATTACCCCACCCCTCTAAATCAAGCATCTTAGCATTTTTTAGGACCATCCATTCTTTCAACCACACCAGGCAGGCAGCTTCATAGTACAATTTTAGATCAGGGAGTGCAAAACCACTTCTATCCTTTGAATCTGTCAATAATTTAAATTTTATTCTGGGTATTTTGCCTTGCCAAATATACCTATGCCATTCTTTGAAACAGTTGAGTCAATTAATTATCGGAATAGATTGAAAAAGAAACAGCATTTTCCAAGTAGAGGGACCCAGGTGGCGCTGTGGGTTAAACCACAGAGCCTAGGGCTTGCTGATCAGAATGTCGGTGGTTCGAATCCCTGCGACGGGGTGAGCTCCCGTTGCTCGGTCCCAGCTCCTGCCCACCTAACAGTTCGAAAGCACGTCAAAGTGCAAGTAGATAAATAGGTACCGCTCTGGTGGGGGAAGGTAAACGGCGTTTCCGTGCGCTGCTCTGGTTCGCCAGAAGCAGCTTTGTCATGCTGTCCACATGACCTGGAAGCTGTACGCCGGCTCTCGGCCAATAAAGCGAGATGAGCGCTGCAACCCCAGAATCGGACACGACTGGACCTAATAGTCAGGGGTCCCTTTACCTTTACTCCAAGTAGAACTTGGTTGGCTACAGCCCTTTGTTTTAGCAGCTACCTTGATGATGCAAATCAGTCCATTGCTGGCATCAGGGAAACCTCCAGGCTGTCAGTGTTTTTAGGGCAGAACTCTCAGTTTGTGTGCTGAAACAGGATTATAGCACCCTGTCACCCTAGCACAACATTGCCACTTCTTGTGGTTTGGAAAATGACAGAGAAATTCACTGGAAAGTGTGGGGTGAATGAATGGCTTGCAAGAAGCTATGTGCAGCATAAAACAAATCTGAATGAATGGTCATTCATTGGGGGGCTTTTTAGTTCTGAGGAAAGGCGAGTAAGATAGAAGTGTGTAAAAGAAGTATATAAAATCATGCATGACGTGGAGAAGGTGCATAGAAAACAGTTTCTCTCCTGCTTGCATGACAACTAGAGCTCAGACATCCAATGGCTGAAGGATTTAGGGCACACACACACACACCCCTGAACGCTGGACCTCCCTCCCACAGGAGGCAGTGATGACCACCAATTTGGAGGGCTTTAAAAGAGGATTGGATGCATTCATGGAGGAAGGCCGATAGACATGATGGCTAAGCGATCTGTTGCATCCTCATATTGTACCTCCATATATGAATTTTCTTACATAATTTGGAGTGTTAGTATGGACATATTGTATGTATATTGATTGATTTAGGTTTATGCTATATCACACATTGGATTTGGTCCATGTGCATGTTTTGGGAGATTATTATTTTTAATTTACGTGCTATTACAATTATCATTTATCAGCCGGTTACGATTCATGCATAGCTGTACGTAACCAGGGTTTGCTGTTGTTGGATATTCAACTCTAGGCAGCCTCAACCAGCATGGCCAACAGCCAGTGGGGGTAGAAATTGTATCACAGAAGCCCCAGTCCCAATCTCCTCCGTTGACCAGCACCCTTCCTGAAGAATTTAGGCCTGGGTGCCTGTAATGGGCAAGGTAGGGGCCTTTTGTTTCAGCCTTGCTTGACAGTTCTTCTGTCCCTTTCATCTGGTGCTAACATGAACAGGTTCTGGAAGCAGGGTGTGTTCAGGTGTGTGAGACTCAGCCGCTGCCTGGCACGCAAGGCTGATATCTTGACCTCATTAACCCTGGGAACAACCAGCCTCTCTTGCTTTGGCAGAGATCATGAGATAGACACAAGGGAGCCGCTTACAGACACAGCTGGCATCATGTTTGCTCAGAAGGGAATCCCCACTGTTCAACGAGGCCTACTCCTAACCAGTTAAGTGTGTGCAGGATTGTAGCCACTGAGGCTAGCCATTCAATGAAGCTGAATGGAGAAAGAGTCCAAAGAGACAAAATCCTTAACACAGCACACCGTGAAACAATGGAACTCACTCCTGCAAGATGTGCTGATGCCTGCCAAGAATGGCTTTGAAGAGGGGTAGATAAATTCATGGCAGACAAGGCTATTCATTGCTACCGGACATCATATTAACTGTGTGCTACTTGCAGTGTCAGAGGCAGTATGCTGGAGAACACCAGCAGGAGAATGCTTGTGGGTTTCCCCAGAGGCAGCTGAGCCAGTGTGGTGTAGGGGCCTGAGTGTTAAACTAGGACCTTGGGAGACCAGGGTTCAAATCCACACTCAGCCATGGGACCAGTCAACTGATTCTCAGCCTAACCTACCTCACAGGGTTGTTGTGGGGATTAAATGAGGAAAGGGGAAACCATGGAGAAAAATGTGATGAAATAATAAAATTTAAAAACCTGGCTGGCCACTGTGAGAACAGGATCCTGGACTTGGTTGGCCGTGGCCTGATCCAGCAGCAGGGATCTGCTTATGCTCTTCTACTTCAGAAGCATGCGAGGACTGAGTTCACGGGAATGGCTACTGGCCGCAATGGCTGTATTTGACCTCCACTGTCGGAGGCAGTATGCCCTTGAGTACCAGCTGGTGGGGGAGGCCACAAGTGGGCAGAGGGCTCTTGCGCTTGGGTCCTGCTTGTGGGCTCCCCTTTGGCACAACTGGCTGGCTACTGTGAGAAGAGGGGGCTGGACTGCATGGGTCTTTAATCCAGCAAAGCTCTTCTTCTGCCCTTATTGGCTGTGCTGATGGGAGCTGGAGGCCAGCAACCTGGGGTGGGGTGGGGGGTCACAGGTTCCCTATCCCTGCTGTGGTATAATTTAAAGGTAATGATAACCAACAGTATATTTAATCAAAACTATGTTTAGTTTTTTTTAATTACTTCGGTTAAAAAATATTTCCGCCCTACCAGAAAGGCATTGATCTCTGATGGTGCTTTGGGTCAGGTCTCCATCAGAAGAATGCAGCCAGAGCAGTATGGGATCTGGAGGAGAGAGCAGAGCCTCTAGGTCTGCCAGGGCTGGCCCAGGGGTCAAAGTTTATCAGGCAGCATCCCAGTTCGCAGAGGCCACAGTCCGTCCCCCTCACCCTCGGGTTAAAGTTTGCCCTGGTTTGCGTGAGAAGGCGTTTGGCTGCTGTTCATCAGGTTTCCCGTGCAAACACAAACAGGGACTGGGGGGGAAGGGGGGATGGTCCTTGGGGCCGGGGAGGTCACTTACGGGACAGGACATCGCGTGAGAGTGGAGCAGGAGGCAGGACCAGGGAGGGGCTGTCAGCCTTAGGGAGAACCAAGGAGGGCAAAGTGCTCTCCCCATCAGGGCCACCCAGCAAAACAGCCTTCAGCACCAGGACTGGGCTAGAGGTGACGACTTCATGCTTTCGACTTAGATACATCCTGTAGGCTGGTGCAGATTCTTATTGCACAGCCAAGCAATATCCTCCAGTTCGTTCGTTCATTCATTCATTCATTCTCAAATCAATTCCACACCTGTGGAGATCAAATGGGCTTTACAAAACAGCATGTTGATGTCGGCTATCCAAACTACAGACATGGTCTAGTCAGGCTGCAACCCTATGCATGCTTTTCTGGGAGCAAGTCCCACTGAATTCAGTCTGACTTACTCCTGAGTACAAATGGGCAGATAGACAGGTGGATAGACAGGGCTGAGGTGTACAGTATAGCACTTAGAAGTCCCAACGGTTTTGATGAGAGAGTCCTACATGTGCTTAAATCTCTCCTGTCCGGTTGAGATTAATATTGAGCAATTACAGGTGCTCTCACACAGAAGGAAGTTCAATTAAGTTAACTGGCGCTTACTAACAAATAAGTAGGTTTAGGGCAGCAGCTTTAGGGCAACAGGACCCAGGTGGCGCTGTGGGTTAAACCACAGAGCCTAGGGCTTGCCGATCAGAAGGTCGGCGGTTCGAATCCCTGCGACGGGGTGAGCTCCCGTTGCTCGGTCCCAGCTCCTGCCCACCTAGCAGTTTGAAAGCATGTCAAAGTGCAAGTAGATAAATAGGAACCACTCTGGTGGCAAGGTAAATGGCGTTTCTGTGCGCTGCTCTGGTTCGCCAGAAGCGGCTTAGTCATGCTGGCCACATGACCAGGAAGCTGTACGCCGGCTCCCTCAGCCAATGCGAGATGAGTGCTGCAACCCCAGAGTCGGACATGACTGGACCTAATGGTCAGGGGTCCCTTCACCTTTTTAGGGCAACAATCCTGTGTAGTCTTTCCTGCCAGCAAATGCCTCTGAACTCAGAGCACCCCTGGGAAGACATGTGCTTTTAAGATGGCCAGGATTACTCAAAAAATGTTCAATTTGGTGACATCCCCCCCAATCGCTGGAGGGAGAAGCAGCGACGGTAGCCGCTCTGACTGCACCATGCCGCTAAAGGACGATAAGAAGAAGGACGCGGGCAAGTCGACCAAGAAGGACAAGGATCCTGTCAACAAGTCCGGCGGAAAAGCCAAGAAGAAGAAGTGGTCCAAAGGGAAAGTAAGAGACAAGTTGAACAACCTTGTTCTGTTTGACAAAGCTACTTACGACAAGCTGTGCAAAGAGGTGCCAAACTACAAACTCATCACACCCGCTGTGGTCTCTGAAAGGCGGAAGATTTGAGGCTCCTTGGCTAGAGCCGTGCTCTAGGAGCTTCTCAGCAAAGGCCTAATCAAACTGGTGTCCAAGCACAGAGCCCAGGTCATCTACACCAGTGTTCCCCAACCTTGGGCCTCCAGCTGTTTTTGGACTACAACTCCCATCATCCCTCGCTAGCAAGACCAGTGGTCAGGGATGATGGGAATTGTAGTCCGAAAACAGTTGGAGGCCCAAGGTTGGGGAACACTGATCTACACCCAAAACACCATTGGGGTGTGTGTGATGCACCAGTTGCTAGGGAGGACGCATAAAAGGTTCTTGAGAGGTTTTTAGACTCTGTAAATCACACAAATAAAATAATTTGAACTCCTAGAAGAAAAAAATTGGTGACCCCCCCCCCAATGCTTTTATTTTTCTCATGCTTCTTTTTATTTCATTTTGGAAGGGCAATCTCCAAAAGGCAATATTATTATTTCCATTTTTCTTTATTGAGAGCCAGTGTGGTGTAGTGATGAAGAGCTGTAGACTCGTAATCTGGTGAACCAGGTTCGCATCCCCGCTCCTCCACATGCAGCTGCTGGGTGACCTTGGGCTAGTCACACTTCTCTGAAGTCTCTCAGCCCCACTCACCTCACAGAGTGTTTGTTGTGGGGGAGGAAGGGAAAGGAGATGGTTAGCCGCTTTGAGACTATTTAGGGTAGTGATAAAGCGGGATATCAAATCCAAACTCTTCTTCTTCTTCTTTATTGCTAGAGATATGCGAACGGTGGCATGCTGTTTTTTTGTTTTTTTTAATGTTCCACATTTTGAACTACTAAAACATAATGCATCTAATCTTAGTAATTATTTGAAGGGGGGATTAAAATAACCAAAAAGCCATAAAACTGTAGAGTCGGAAGGAACTCCTAGGGTCAAACCCCCTGCGATGTAGAAATCTTTCATCCAAGGTGGGGCTTGAACCCACAACCCTGAAATTAAGAATCACATGCTCTACCGACTGTGCTTATCCCTCGTGGAAATTGGTGTAAAGAGACACAGACAAAAATCGCCTAAATGATGGAAGCTGCTTTTGGGAAGTGGGAGGGGAACCCAATGTACGTTTCCGAGCACAATTCAAAGTGTTGGTGCTGACCTTTAAAGCTCTAAATGGCTTCGGTCCTGTATACCTGAAGCAGCGTCTCCACCCCCATCGTTCAGCCCGGACACTGAGATCCAGCGCCGAGGGCCTTCTGGCGGTTCCCTCACTACGAGAAGCCAAGTTACAGGGAACCAGGCAGAGGGCCTTCTCGGTAGTGGCACCCGCCCTGTGGAACGCCGTCCCTTCAGATGTCAAAGAGAACAACAACTGCCAGACCTTTAGAAGACATCTGAAGGCAGCCCTGTTTAGGGAGGCTTTTAATGTTTTATAGATTATTGTATTTTAATGTTCTGTTGGAAGCCACCCAGAGTGGCTGGGGAAACCCAGCCAGATGGGCGAGGTATAAATAATAAATTATTATTATTATTATTATTATTATTATTATTATTATTATTATTAATGTGATGCTTTCAGAAATTTATGCCTTCGGTTCTTAGTAAAGGCAGGATTTAAATCTATGAGTAGAGCAGTTCTTTGGAACTCCCTGCCACTTGACACCAGGCAGGCAGGCGCCATTACTGTCCTCTTTTTGGTGCCTGCCTGAAACATTTTTGTTTAGGGAAGCCAATTCAGACCTGTAGGATGTTGACAGGCGTTTTTTAATCTGGCCATTAGCTTTACTGCTGATTTGAAACTATTTTTTTACTATTTCAAAACAGGGGTTCCCAAAGTGGGAGGTAGCACCCGCTGGGACGGGGTGACTCCAGGGTGGGCGCCAAGAGGCGGGGGGCGGTTAGGGGCGCTGGAGATGGACAGGACTGTCCGGCGTTGCGCAGCTGATTACCCTGGGTCAAGTTCATCACTGTGGTTGAATTAATTCACGTGAATAGTTTTAATTGGGCTTTGTGCAATTAATGGTCACTCTCTTGAATTTCATCGAGCTATCATCTCCGTTCAAGCCGCTATGCTGAGTGCTTCTTATGTGGGCGGGGGCTGGATTTATGGGGACTAAGGGGCTGCCCCTCCTCTCCTCCCGAAAAGTTGTGAGGCGCTTCGCTCCGGGCGCCGCTGCCTGCCTGCCTCCTCCCTGGGGTTGCTTATCTCGGCGCGCGATCTGCCTGCCGTGCCACTTGCGCGCTCCTTGTCACGCCAGCCGGGCCCGCCGCCTTCTCGGAAAGGGTCGGAGCCGCCCCTTTCCCGGCTCGCTTCCCGAGTTTGTTTCCGAGGAAAGGGAGCGAGGCCGAGGCGCGCCCGCCTGCTGCGCCGCCTTCTCACGCGAGGCCGGGCGCGCTCCCAGGGCACCTCCGCACTCAGCGCCGCGTCCCCGATCCGCGAGGCATGCTTAGCCCGCACCGCACGTGGCTCTTTACCGCACTGCCAGCCCGCGATCTTCTCCAAGGCAATTACACGGGGGTGCGCGCGTGGTTCCCACTTTCATCCTCGCAACAACAACCCCGCGAAGTAGGCGAGGCCAGGTGCCCGTCAACCTTTCCAGACCCAGGACCCCTTGTTACCCAAACATGTCCCTTTCTCGAGATCTCCCTGTGCTTTCACATGGTGGTGTGGTAGCCCTGCTGCGTCCCGTCTTGGATCAGGCCACAGTCCATGAGTGGGTCCCGACCCACCAGTTGAAGACCCCTGAGTTAGGCTACCGGTCAGTGGCCGGTCCAAGGCCACACGCAGCAAGCCATCAGGGATTTGAACCCAGGTCTCTCCCAGGTCTTAGCCTGACGCTCTAACCACTATACCACACTGCCTTTCCCATCTGCTTAGGCTTCCACTGCAGGGTTGTGGCAGACATAGCTCTGCTCTCCAACAGTAGGAAATGACCAGGGTGGTGAGCTCAAGATGAGTTGGGAGGAGGGCAGGGTTGCCACTGCTGCTCCCAGCATCTCCTGCCTTAGGCAGGGCCATCCCTGGAAATGGCCAACTCTGTTTTGAAGGCCAAACTGTTCCACAGCCTGGGTGCAGTCACCAAGAAGGCTCTGTCTCTTGTCCCACTCAGCCATGCCCCCCCTCATACTACCAACCTTGCTGTGTGCTTGTGAAACATGGACCACTTATAAACGCCATCTCCAACTCCTCGAAAGATTCCATCAATGGTGTCTCCGAAAAAATTTACACATCACTTGGGAAGAGAGGTGAACTAATGCCAGTGTACTGGAAGAAGCAAAGATCACCAGTGTCAAAGCAATGATTCTTCAACATCAACTTCGTTGGACTGGTCATGTTGTGCGGCTGCCTGATGATCGTCTTCCAAAGCAAGTACTCTATTCTGAACATAAAAATGGAAAGCGTAATGCTGGTGGTCAACAAAAGAGGTTTAAAGACTCTCTCAAGGAAAATCTAATATAATATGTAATATAAACACTGACAACTGGGAAACACTGGCCTGCAAGCACTCCAGTTGGAGAACAGCCTTTACCAAAGGCGTTGTGGACTTCTGTTTCAGTGTATCTGAAGAAGTGTGCATGCACACAAAAGCTCATACCAACAACAAACTTAGTTGGTCTCTAAGGTGCTACTGGAAGGAATTTTTTTTTTATTTTGTGGACTTTGAAGACGCTTGAACTCAGGATGAAAGGGGAAAACATGCTAAGAGGAAGGCACATTTGGCAAACCCTCACCGTGATCCAGAAACCTATGTCCCCACTGTGGAAGGATCCATAATTGGCCTCCACAGTCACTTACGGACTCACTGTTAAGACCATGTTCATGGAAGACCATCTTACTCGGCTACGAGTGATTGCCAAAGAAGAAGAAGAAGGATGCAGAGAAGGGCCTTCTGATTACAGAGTGGAGAAGATGGTATGGGAAGTAGCAGTCCCTAATGCAGTGGTGGTTAACCTTGGCACTCCAGATGTTTTGGAACTACAACTCCCATCATCCCTAGCTAACAGGACCAGTGGTCAGGAAAGATGGGAGTTGTAGTCCCAAAACAGGTGGAGGGCCAAGGTTAGCCACCACTGCCCTAAGGTGTCCTGGGCCCTAAGCCAGGTAGGTCTTTAGTAGCTTTGAATTCTGCCTGGAAGCAAAGTGGCCACCAGTGCAGCTCTTGAAGGATCCTTGTGACACCCGTGTGATTTATCAGCTCTAGACCACTAGAGGGGCAGTTGAATGTGTGAACTTTCTTGACACCACAAACAAGACAATATGGAAGTTCTGCCCATGCCTTTATATCAGCGACAGGAGCTCAATCACACACATAAAAAGTCTTGTCCACAGATAAAAGAACTGCATAGGATGTGCAGAAGTGTGGTGTTGCGTGTGTGTGTGTGTGTGTGTGTGTGTGTGTGTGTGTGTCAAAGACCCATTGCTATTTCTGCAGTGGGGGCTCTGTCTCCAGCATCCTAGAGCCACCCAATCCGCATGAAAAGGGAGCTTTTTACCCACTGTATGCTCGGAGACACATGTGCAGCAAGGCCCGTTCCAGCTGGAACTCTGCATTCTGGCCTCTATCCAGGAGAAACTGGAGCTGCTCCTCAGATGGGGTGTCCAGTTTGGGGAGTATGGGAGACTCCTTTGGAGGGGAGGCATAGAATGAAACTTAGTTGGGCATCTTGCAGTCAGCCAGCAGCGCCCCCTCCCTGCTCCTTTGTTTCCCCACAATAAACGTATAAAAAGATCTTGGAATCCTGCCTTATATTTTTGCACAAGTTTCTTTTAATATTTCCCTTTATCCCTTTCGTCTCCTTACTTTCCACTTGACCGTATCTGCCCAATTGCTTCCTTCCTTTGGCTGTATATTTTCTTTAAATATACATTTAATAATGAAATCATAAAACTGAGCGCGTGGAATGCTCTAAGGGAGATTCCGATGACCGGCATTCACTGAGCGCGCGAACAAGGCTACGACAGGATTTGATAGACTGGGAGGGGAATGGGGGAATTTCTTTGCTGTGTTCCCAATACAGTATGTTGAAAAGCAATAAAAGCAATCAGTCAATGGTTCCTTTTAGTTTATTCACATTGTCTGCAGCCGGGGCCAGGGGGCTCAGGACTTAAGCCCCCGCCGTCGGGGCGCAGCTCCCGGGCAGCGAGTCTCGGAGCGCAGCGGGTCCGCTTCCCAGCCCCGAGAGCGCAAAGGGTTGCGAGGACCCGGGCAAAACAAAGTTTTTCGTTGCGGCCACGTGACCCGAGGGCTGCCGGCCAATCAGAGCCCGAGGAGGCGCTTATAAAGCGAGCCGAAAGCGGCGCTCCGGGGAGCGTGTTCGGAGGAGGAGGCGAGTGAAGGCATCCCATCCGGAGCCAAAGTGGGCATCGCGGGCAAACCTGGTCTGGACGGAGCGGTGGAGACAGGCTGAAACTTCTGATCGGTGAGCTGAGTACTCCGACTAAGAGGGCTTCTCCTCCTCTTCCAGCCCCAGTGCTTGACCCAGCATACGGGTCAGATCTTCCTTGCACGTCTGAATGTGTGCATGCACGCTTTAAAATGCACGCGTTTTAAACGTTTTCTCCGGGTCATCTTTCTAGGCAAAACAATTGCTATTAGAACTTTTTGTTTAAGAGGGAGCTGGTATTCCTAACTCGCAATGATTATATGTTGCACTCACTTTTTTTTTGCTGCGGAACTGAAATCATAGAATCATAGCATTGTAGAGTTGGAAGGGGTCTCAAAGGGTCATGTAGTCCAACGCCCTGCAAATGTAGGCTGTGTCCGTGTGTAAGCCCTTATTGATTTAGAGGTGGTTTGACAAAAAATGCCCCTTGCACAGAATGCCTTCTAGATGCCACTCAGAACAAGCCTGGTGGATGCCTCAGATCAGCTGATAAATACAGGGACAGGCTCCTAGGTTGCAGTGTGAGCCTGTCCGTGCTGCACCCCTATTTTAAAAAAGACCCATCATTTTTTTATGAGAGTTTTTTTTTTAGATGGCGCCTCTCCTCAGGGAATGTGCGAATGGTTTTCCATGTATGCATGATCTGGATGTTCTGTCCTTGCTACAGCCTGCAAGCCTGGTTTTGAGGGGAAATGACATTTCCCCAGCACACAATGAATTGCTGGTGGGAAGATGTGGCTGTTGAACTTATGAAATTTTGTGCTTTTTGTGTGTGTGTTGTCACGGGCATAGGGACCCAGGTGGCGCATAGGGACCCAGGTGGCGCTGTGGGTTAAACCACAGAGCCTAGGGCTTGCTGATCAGAAGGTCGGCGGTTCGAATCCCTGCGACGGGGTGAGCTCCCGTTGCTCGGTGCCTGCTCCTGCCCACCTAGCAGTTCGAAAGCACGTCTAAGTGCAAGTAGATAAATAGGAACTGCTGCAGCAGGAAGGTAAACGGCGTTTCCGTGCGCTGCTCTGGTTCGCCAGAAGTGGCTTTGTCATGCTGGCCACATGACCTGGAAGCTGTACACCGGCTCCCTCGGCCAATAAAGCGAGATGAGCGCCGCAACCCCAGAGTCGGTCACGACTAGATCTAATGGTCAGGGGTCCCTTTACCTTTGTCACGGGCACATGTTGGATGGTGACACAACACAGTCTTCAGGTGAGCACCGAAGTCCTCCTTCCCCCTCCCTGGGTCATTCTGAATCCTGGGACATTTTGTTACTTCTGGGTGTGCCTCCTCCCAGTGCCTTATGGTTTCCTAGTACTTGCCAGTGCTGAAATAAATAACCTTGCTTGTACACGCACAAGATTATTTCTCACCACCGCAAGACAAGGGGAGATGCGGGGATATAAAAAAATGTGGATCAGGGCCTGCAGTATTCTTGGGCTGCAATAAAAAGAGATTAAACACATAGAGACATATAGAAAAGTCATCACGGGCTGTTTCCGCTTTATATACAGAATCATAGAACTGGAGGGTTGGAAGAGGCCCCAAAGGTCATCTCCTCCCAGCCCTTGCAATGCAGGAATCACAGCTAAGTAAGCCGTGACAGATGGCCACCTGACCTCCCTTTAGAAACCTCCAAGGAAGGAGAGTCCACCACCTTCCGGGGAAGTTTGTTCTGCTGTCCAACAACAGGTTCTTCCTAAGTTTTAGCTGGAATCTTCTTCCTTGTAATTTAGATCCATCAGTTCAGATCCTACCCTCTGAGGCAGCAGAGAATGAGCTTCTCTACCTTCCCTTCAGATATATGTAGAACGGAAGCAGATCATGCGTGTCTCCCGAGAGTTTACCCACCTTCTTCTCCAAGGAGCTAAAGGTGGCACACATGTCCGTCCCCCATTTAATCCCTACAACCACCCTGCGAGGTAGGTTAGGCTGAGGAGCAGTGACTGATCCCCGAGGTCACGTTCAGTGAGCTTCATGGCCAAATGAGGATTTGAACCCTGATTTCTCAGGTCCTAGTCCAGCACTAACCACTGTACATGCTGGCTCTCAGAGCACAAGTTTAGCTTGAGCTTGGCTCTGGCTATGGGTGTGGGCAGTCTAAGGAGGGGCAGGGTGAGAGTGCCCTGCATAACTTCTCGAGGTTGGTTTCACACCAGTGGGGAATATGGTGCCCTTGAGATGTTGCTGGGACTCCAGCCGGCTTTGGCCCCAGCCAGCTTGCCCAATGGTCAAGGGTGACGGGAGCCATCTTTCAGCAATGTCTGGAGGGACGCAGGTTCCCTACTCTGCAAAAGAGCCCAAGGCTTCAGTCCTAATGATGCCCCAGGAGAGGAATTATCCTCTGGCCCTCCAGGTGCTCAGAGAATTGTAGCATCGGAAGGTACCCTGAGGGCCATCTAGTCCAGCCCCCTGCAGCGCAGGCACCACAACTGAAGCATCCATGACAGGTGGCCATCTGTTATTATTCAGCTTAAAAGTTGAGTTTGGAGGAATTTCAGTCCTGAAAACACTCCTGATGTCAAAAAGCAAGTGCAGTTCAACTTCTGCAGTGTTAAGATTGTGCTATAACCACCGGATATTTGGTCCTGGCACTTACTCACAATGCTGTTTCTCTCCCGCTCTTCTCTTCCTGCTTGTATTAGGACACTTAAATCTAGGAAGATGAAGGCCGTGTTGTTGGGTAGCCAAAGCATTATGTCTCCTTCAGAAATCCTCCTGGCCATTGCGCTTTTCTGCCTGCTCCTGGTTGTCATCAAATCCTTCCGGCAGCAGATCCCTCAGGGGCTGAAGCAGCTCCCAGGGCCGGGGGCATACCCGCTGATCGGCAACATCCTGGAGCTTCAGAAGAACCCTCACCTGGCCTTGACTCAGATGAGCCAGAGATACGGGGATGTGATGCAGATCCATCTCGGAACAAGGCCAGTGCTGGTCCTGAGTGGGCTTGAAACTATCAAGCAAGCCCTGACGAAGCAAGGAGAAGACTTCTCGGGGCGCCCTGACCTCTACAGCTTCCGGTACATTGGGGATGGCCAGAGCTTGACCTTCGGCAGGGATTCAGGGGAAATATGGCGAGCGCGCAGGAAGCTGGCCCAGAATGCCCTGAAGGCCTTCTCGGCTTCTGCCAACCCAACCTCCTCCACTTGTCTGTTGGAGGAGCATGTCTCCAAAGAGGCAGACTACCTTGTCATGAAATTCCAGGAGCTGATGGATGAGAAAAAGAGCTTTGACCCCTACCGGTACCTGGTGGTCTCTGTGGCCAACGTAATCTGTGCCATGTGCTTTGGGAAGCGTTATAGCCATGAAGACCAGGAACTGCTCAGTATGGTGAACCTGAACAATGAGTTTGGGGTGGCTGCTGCTTCCGGGAACCCGGCAGACTTCATCCCTGTCCTCCAGTATCTTCCCAGCCGCACCATGAAGGCCTTCAAAGACCTCAACCAGCGCTTCACTGCGTTTGTGCTGAAGATAGTTAAGGACCATTACACGAGCTTTGACAAGGTGTGTTTGTGTGTGTGAACCATTCAGTTTAGAAAGTTCCATCCTTGCTTTCTGGCATGTATTCCTGGACCGTCACCAACATGATAGAAGACCAACCAGGGCATTGCAATGACTTGCTTGCCCATAACCTGCTGCAGGGATAGGCAACAGGGTGCCCTTCACCTGCCATGGTCCAACAACATCTGAACAAGTACCATGCTGCCCACCCAGACTTTAAAAGATTGTACTTGTTGATGGAGCAGATCTCCACACAGTAGATACACCAGATTGCATGTCAATGTGTGGCTTAACACTTGCAAAGGAAGCTATGTGGTGCCTGGGTAACTGGCCCATGCAGAATAGGAACCACAACATGAAATTTAACCCATATTCTCACATCTTAATTATATCCCATGTATCAGCTATGGAACAGGGTGGTGTCTACAGGGTTGAAGATGGTCTCCCATGCAGGCAGTGACACTAGACCTCGACCTGCTTAGCTTTAGGAAGATTGGTATGCCTTGAAGCAACCTGCAGCCAGGAGAGCTACAATGAGCTCTTGTAGCTTATTCTGTAACAGCTCATGGTAGATCATACGCTTTGCTTGCAAAAGGGTCAATCCCTGGCGATCTTAGCAAGAGGATCAGGAAGCAGGTGATGGGAGAGACATCTGCCAGACACTCTGGAAAGGTGCTGACAGTCAGAGCAGGCAATAGTGGGCTATTTGTTTATTTTATTTATTAAATTTATATGCCAGCCTTCATCCAAAGCCCACAGGGCACTTTACAGTAAAAAACCACAAAAATACATGGCATAATAACAATCAAAACAATAGCCCCATAGTTTAAAAGACCATAAAGGGACCCCTGACCATTAGATCTAGTCGTGACCGACTCTGGGGTTGCGGCGCTCATCTCGCTTTATTGGCCGAGAGCTGGTGTACAGCTTCCGGGTCATGTTGCCAGCATGACAAAGCCACTTCTTGCGAACCAGAGCAGCGCATGGAAACACCGTTTACCTTCCCGCCAGAGTGGTTCCTATTTATCTACTTGCACTTTGACGTGCTTTCGAACTGCTAGGTGGGCAGGAGCTGGGACCAAGCAACGGGAGCTCACCCCGTCGGGATTCAAACCGCCGACCTTCTGATCAGCAAGCCCTAGGCTCTGTGGTTTAACCCACAGCGCCACCTGGGTCCCTTTAAAAGACCATAGATTGTTTAATTAGCTAAAGGCCTGTGAGAAGAGGAATGTTTTTGCCTGGTGCCTGAAGGTATGTTAAGAAGATACCAAGTGAGTCTCAGTAAGACAGGTGGCCTGACCTGATATAAGGGAGTTTTATATGTCTGTCTTCTAACTGACCGGGATTGGCTCTGCAGTAAGAGACTTGAGAATTGGCACAACAGTTATCCCCTGGATTTGTATTTCAGGAGAACATCCGAGACATTACTGACTCCCTGATCAACCACTGCCAAGATAAAAAACTGGATGAGAATGCAAACATGTTGCTTTCGGATCAGAAGATTGTCAATATTGTCAGCGATCTTTTTGGAGCTGGTAAGAATCTGCTAATCTAAACTGTCTTTTCCCTCCTCCACCTCCCATTGAAGTTATTGTGCACGCTGCTTAGCATAAGAGGAGACTTGCTGGATCAGGCCAAAAGCCTATCTAGTTACAACCATTGGTCATTATCATTTGAT
Organism: Darevskia mixta; assembly: GCA_034641385.1. Taxonomy (NCBI): domain Eukaryota; kingdom Metazoa; phylum Chordata; class Lepidosauria; order Squamata; family Lacertidae; genus Darevskia; species Darevskia mixta. The sequence continues at coordinate 5,379,217 of JAWWNH010000188.1, forward strand.
ATGATGTTCACACCAATTGGTGTGAATACAAGAGCAGTAAACTGTAGCTTCAGATTTCTGATCCATTTTGTGAAGTAATGCGTTGGCTCGCCTGTCTCTGTATCTTAATAACTAATTCAGAGTCTGCAGTACAGAGAATGGAATCTTGGAACTGGGCTCCTAGACGACGTGTTGCATTAATGTTCAATGGCTTTGCACCTGATGCTGAATATTTCCCCACTTGATCCCTGTCTAGGTTTTGACACAGTCACCACTGCTCTATCCTGGTCCCTCATGTATCTGGTGACGTTTCCAGAAATCCAGAAGAAAATGCAGGAAGAAATAGGTAAACCTAGGCACTCCTAATTCAAGAGTTTCAAAACTGTGTTTGCCCAAGGCTAAATTTGAATCCATCTTACTTTCTGCCTCTTTCCGGAAATTGCAGACCAAACCATTGGCAGAGAAAGGAAGCCCAGGCTGTCAGATCGTTCCATGTTGCCCTACACAGAAGCTTTCATCCTGGAAATGTTTAGGCATTCCTCCTTCCTGCCTTTCACAATCCCTCACTGGTAAGGCTCGCACAAGGGAACAGTTTTGGCTTGGCATATTATTATTATTATTACTATTATTATTTCACACCTTTCCTCCAAGGAAATCAAGGTGGTGCACATAGTACTCCCTGCTCCATTCTATCCTTGCAATCCTGTACCCACTTACCTGGGACTGGGAATGAAGTTGATAGGATATACTTCCAGACAGGCATGTATAGGATTGTACCATTAGCAGCTGAAAAGATGATCCATCAATAGTGTCAGCTTGTAAATCTGCCGTCTCCTAACTTACTGCTTGACTTCCTCCATGCTTGTCTGAACTCAGCTTTCCTAAATCATCTTACTTTGAATTAAGTTTAATTATACTTTATTCCAGAGAGATACATGTTTTAGGATTGCAGCCATTTTTACATTCAGCCCATGCCACCTTTATCACAAGTGGGACCCAGGTGGTGCTGTGGGTTAAACCACAGAGCCTAGGGCTTGCTGATCAGAAGGTCGGCGGTTCGAATCCCTGCGACGGGGTGAGCTCCCGTTGCTCGGTCCCAGCTCCTGCCCACCTAACAGTTTGAAAGCACGTCAAAGTGCAAGTAGATAAATAGGAACCGCTCTGGCGGGAAGGTAAATGGCGTTTCCGTGTGCTGCTCTGGTTCGCCAGAAGCGGCTGTCATGCTGGCCACATGACTTGGAAGCTGTACACCGGCTCTCGGACAATAAAGCGAGATGAGCGCCGCAACCCCAGAGTCGGACACGACTGGATCTAATGGTCAGGGGTCCCTTTACCTTTACCTTTATCATATAAGAACCAAACACCTGCAGCTTCTTGTGCATGTATAAATTGTGTTCTGGTTTCTCTCCTTGTAGCACAACCAGGGACACAGCACTCAATGGCTTCTACATCCCGAAGGATCTCTGCGTCTTCGTCAACCAGTGGCAAGTCAACCACGACCCGTAAGCATCTCTGCAACCTGCTTTGTAATGCATGGAGTAGAGCTACCGTATTCCACTTTGCCCCCAAATAAACGGTTTTGATTCTCAGTGCAAAATCCTGCGTCCCTAAGATACTTGGCTCTGGATGGAAAGGCTGAGGCTGTAACCCAGTGGTGTCGAACCTCAGCCCTCCCAGCCTGGCCCTCTGCACACCCCATCCGAGTTCTCCCTGGCTGGATCGTGTCCTTGTGTGCAGAAACTAGCCTACTTATAAATGTTACATTAATTATTCTTTCCACTTTTGTCCCAGCCATCAGTGGTTCACAGGCTGAACAGAGAGTCTTCCTTTCCCCTGCAATAACTTTTCCCAGTTTCAAGTTTCCAGTTTCAAGCAGCTGGATTTACTACTGGAGACACCAAAATGGGTGCTTTCTCTTAACCTCATATGAAATGAGAGTCTAACCCAATGGTTCCCAAAATGGGGGCAGTGGGACTCTAATCCAGTGGTTCCTTGGGGAATTACCTGGGGTGGGGGCACCAAGAGGCAAGTGGGGGCACTGGAGGTGTAAATGACAGAGTTGGAAAAACTGGCGTCATTGAATCAAGTTCAGGCATAGGCAAACTCGGCCCTCCAGATGTGTTGGGACTACAATTCCCATCATCCCTGACCACTGGTCCTGTTAGATAGGGATCATGGGAGTTGTAATCCCAAAACATCTGGAGGGCCGAGTTTGCCTATGCCTGATCAAGTTCATCATTTTTGTTGAATTAGCTAAACTGGACAGTTTCAATTGTATTTTGAAGAAATGTGCAGTTGTTACTGTTCTGAATTTTATTGGGTTATCATCTTCCTTAGTGGCTTGTGCAAATACTGTAATGCTTTTTGGAGGGTAGGGCAGGGGCCACTGGGGAAGTGGTTTCTGGAACAAAGGAGGTGGGGCCCCACAAAAAGTTTGAAAACCGCTGGTCTAAAACACCTGCTCTTTGCTTCTCCAGGAAGCTTTGGCGCGATCCTTCTGCCTTCAACCCAGAACGGTTTCTCACAGTTGACGGGATGGGAATAAACCGAGCAGAGAGCGAAAAGGTTATGACATTCGGTCTGGGCAAAAGAAGGTGCATTGGAGAGAACATTGGCAAAGGAGAAGTTTTCCTTTTCTTGACGACCCTCGTTCAGAAGCTGGAGCTGAGTGTGTGCAGCGGGAAGACAGTGGACCTAACCCCTCAGTATGGACTCACAATGAAACACAAGGAGTGTGAGCATTTCCAGATTAGGCAGCGTTTCTAAGAACCAGTGGTGGCATCTGGGAGCAAAGAAAAGAGCGGGACGACCGGGGAGGAGGGATTCCTATCCTGTATCTGTAGCTTGACTTAGGCGTGGGTTGGTCACCCAGGCTGAACTGTGGATTGAGGCTGTGTCAAAATAATAAAAGTGGGCAAATTATATAGGTTGGGTAATGGCATGAGGCACTGTAATCATTTTCATTTGACTTGAAACAAAGTATGCCCTAGAGGAATAACTTCTCCGATTTGACCATAATACTGTGGTGGCTTTGGTCATACACTAAGACTTCACTGGAAGAGCCTTTCTAGGATGCAGACAAGTAACTTAGAGGTTACCATGCTTTTTGTACAAACATACATTTAAGAGAAAGTGTATAGGCATGTATGTACCCATCAAACGTTGCTTCCTGAAGGCCTTGTTAAAAGGGGCAGTGGACTCACACTTTTATAAACCTTTACTACTAACAGAACATTGTAATCACATTTATATATACTAATAGCAAACTCAGCCTCACACACAGCAAAATGGCACCAGCCATGTCTAAGAGAAGAATTAGCATGCTTGGGTTTGGGATCAAGAGTTTGCAGAAATAACACAAACTTTAGGAAAATCCCGGATGAATCCACAGACAGACAAACGAGAACAGTGTCTGATCAGTAGTCACAGAACTTTGACAGTATGTTGAAAAACTGGGAAGGAGAAACAAAGGGAATATCCTTGAAAACATCAGGAGTACTTTAAACTGCAACATTTTGTTGTGGGTCTCACTTGTGTTTACTAAATGCAAGTTGTGCTTCATGAATCATTCTCATATAGTTAAGTATTATGATGCTGTGCACTGGGAAACTCAATAGTAAATAAATTAAATGTGATGGTGGTATATATAGGAAATCTGTTTATGGGGCTATCTATAGAGACATAAGGGACAGAAAGGGGACTTGGTCGCAGAACATCTCTACATCTCTTGTCTTCCTTGAAATCCCTTTTCCTCTGCAGGCACTTTTGATGTGAAAAAAGTAGTCTGATCTGTCTGACTTCCCTTCGGTTGGGGGGGGGGAGGACTATCTATGTGTTGCTGCCAAACTCTAGGCAGGGACTAGATATACAGTGCTGTGTATATGTCGTGTCCCCAATGGTGACTGTAGCTAGCTGTCAAGAACGCACGCCACTCCGAGAAGTCAGCGGAAGTTGTCTTGAAGTTTATTGTACAGCACACAGAGAAACGTGGAAAGTCCGTGAGGATTCTGAGGAGGCCATCTCAGAATCCCCCTTATGTACACCTTGCTGGGTGACTCCCAATTCCCCCCTCCCTTCTGCCCTAAAGGTCCGGGGGTAATCCTCTTCCCCACCCAGGGTGGCTTGGACAAAAGAGTTAACTGCTCTGGTCTACCTGCACCATTCATGGGTGCTTTTTGCATTGTTATTGCGATGCTGCCGGTTCCACCACGCCCGCTGCTGATGGCTCGTTAGCGGTCGTTATCGCCCATTCTGGGGTTGTTTACCCCGCGGGGCATGCCTGGGCGAGGTCGGGCCTTGCTGCGCTCGGTTTAACCCCTGCGCGCCTGGCTCTGCTGTCGCCCCCTTCTCTGGCCCGCTGCATGGTTCCCCTTCCTGGCGCCCGCATGGCGCGACCCTGGCGGACCCCGGTCTATCAGTGTCTAGTCGGGTCGCGACATCCTGCCCCCCCGAAACTGACTCCCCCCTCCCCTGGGGAGCGTTCTGAGTCCCGGGGCCCCCCGGCCGGTTTGGCCACTGTTGGTGGAATCTCTTGACCAGCTGTGGGGCCAAAACGTCCGACGCCCACACCCATTCTCGGTCCCCCGTAGCAAAGTCCTTCCACTCCACCAGGTACTGCAAACGCCCTCTGTAGAGTCTGGAGTCCAAAATGTCCTTGACCTCATGGTGCTCCCCTCCTGCCAGGATCAACGGGTTGGGTGGCGCCGCCACGGGGTGCCAACCGTCGTCCTCCGGGGACTTCTTCAGCAAGCTGAAGTGGAACACCGGGTGTATCTGTTGCAAGTTCTTTGGGAGTTCCAGCTTCGCAGAAACTCCGTTGATTACCTCTAGCACTTTAAACGGGCCCAAGTACCGGGGCCCGAGTTTCTTGCTGGGGAGGCCCAGCTTCAAGTGCCGCGTGGACAGGTAGACCCGGCACCCCGCTTTGATGTCACCCGCCGGTCTTCTTCGCTGGTCCGCCGTCCTCTTCTGCGCCGCCTTGACCTCCAGCAGTTGTTCCCGAAGGGACTCCCAGCACCTGGCCGTCCTCTCTCTCCACTTTCCGAGCTCCTCCGGCTCCCGGGCGGTGGGCTCCCCCAAGTCCGGCAGGTGCCTCAGGTCGATCCCGTAGACCACGGCGAAGGGGGACATCTCCGTGCTGCTATGTACGGAGTTATTGTAAGCGAACTCCGCCAACGGAAGCAGCTGTGACCAGTCGTCCTGCTGGTAGCAGCCAAAGCACCGCAGGTACTGCTCCAGCACCTGGTTGACACGTTCCGTCTGTCCGTCAGTCTGGGGGTGGTAGGCCGAGCTGAGTCCCTGTTCGATCCCTAGCAGTCCCAGGAACGCCTTCCAAAATCGGGACACAAACTGGGAGCCGCGATCGGAAATGACCTTGTCTGGAACCCCATGGAGCCGGAAGATGTGCTCCATGAACAGCTTTGCCACCTGGGTGGCGGTAGGCAGTGAGGCGCAGGGCACGAAATGGGCTTGCTTGGAGAACAGGTCCACCACGACCCATATTGCTGTCTTGCCTCGGCTGGGTGGCAGATCCGTAATAAAGTCCGTGGAGATCACCGACCAAGGTCGAGGTGGGACCTCCAGAGGCTGTAGGAGGCCCTGAGGCTTGCCCACTGCCGGCTTGCAGGTGAGGCAGATGGGGCAGCCCGCAACGTAGTCCTTGACATCTTTGCGGAGCGTGGGCCACCAGAAGCTCCGCCGAACCAGCTTCCACGTCTTGACGAAGCCGAAGTGCCCAGCCACTTTGGCGTCGTGGCATGCCTCCAGGGCGGCCCTCCGGAGGGGTTCCGGGACGTACGCGGCGCTCCCCCTTCTCCAGATGTCCCCTTCCAGTGTCAAGGAGTCCCGCAGGTCCTGTAGTTCCGCGTCTGTCGGATACGCTGCCACTAGTCTGTCGCGGAGCGCTGCAGAAGGCTGGCTGCGCTCCCGGGGGGGTGTCCCATCTTGACCCCCTGTCTGTCCTTCTTTCCTCCTAGCCTGGTTACGGGTGGTGACGGCTCGGGCTAGGTGTTTGTCCTCAAATAGCGGACGCATCTCTGTGCGGACATCCGCCTCGTACTGGGGCAGGCGAGACAGGGCGTCCGCGAGGAAGTTGTCCTTCCCGGGGATGTGGCTTAGCTGGAAATCGTACCGGGAGAAGAACTCTGCCCACCGCATGTGCTTGGCGGTCAGCTTCCGTGGCTGTCGGAGGGCCTCGAGGTTGCGGTGGTCTGTCCAGACCTCAAACGGTTCCCTTGCCCCCTCCAGCCAGTGCCTCCACTCCTCAAGCGCCATGCGGATGGCCGCTGCCTCCTTCTCCCAGGTAGACCAGTTCCTTTCCGCCTTCCCAAACTTCCGGGACAGGTACGCTCCGGGCCTCAGACGGCCCTCCCCGTCCCTCTGCAGGAGTACCGCTCCCATGGCCACATCACTAGCGTCTACCTGTACCACCATGGGCCGGGCTGGATCCACATGGATCAGCGTAGGCTCGGCGGCGAACGCCCCTTTGAGCCTCTGGAAAGCCTCCTCCGCCCGGGACCCCCAATCCAGAGCCGCCCCGGGATGCTTGGCCCCCTTTCCTTTCCCCTTGGTACCTAGGAGATCGGTGAGGGGGGTCACCAAGGCCGAATAGTTGGGCAAAAAGCCCCTGCAGAAATTTGCGAACCCTAGCAAGCTCTGGAGTTGGCGCCGTGTCCGCGGCCGCTCCCACCCCAGGACTGCCTCCACCTTCTGGGGATCCATGGCCACCCCCGCCGCCGAGATCCTATACCCCAGGTAATCTAAGGAGGGGCGGTGGAACTCGCACTTGGGCAACTTGACGTATAGGTGGTTGTCCAGGAGTCTCTGCAAGACCTCCCGGACCAACCGGACGTGTTCCTGGGGGTCCTGACTGTACACCAGCACATCGTCCAGGTAGACCACCACCCCTTTGTACAGGAGGTCGTGGAGTACCTCGTTGATGAGGCTCATGAACACCCCCGGGGCCCCGCTCAAACCGAACGGCATTACCAGGAACTCGAACTGTCCAAACTGGCAGTTAAAAGCCGTCTTCCATTCGTCCCCCTCCCGGACCCGCACCCGGTAGTATGCCTCCCTTAAGTCTAGCTTCGTGAAGATCGTGCCGGTACCCAACTGGTCCAGCAGATCCGGGATGAGGGGGAGCGGGTACGCGTTCCCTGCCGCTATGGCGTTCAACCCTCTATAGTCCTGGCACAACCTCCGGGTGCCATCCTTCTTGCCCACGAAGATGACCGGAGCCCCCATGGGGCTCTTGGCGGGGCGGATGAACCCTCTGGCCAGATTCTTGTCCAGGAACTCCCTGAGGTCCTGGAGTTCCTCCCCGGACATCTTGTAGATGCGTCCCTTGGGGAGGACCGCATCCTCTGGGATGTCGATGGCGCAATCTGTGCGGCGGTGGGGGGGCAGCTCGTCTGCCTCGGTTTCCCCGAACACCGCCGCCAGATCCCGGTACTCCGGAGGTATCTCCGGCGCCACCACATCCAGCTTGCCCTCGTCCCCGTGGACCCCTTTGGCCTCCCCCTTCCCGGGGCACTGGGGGTCCGATTCGACCCTGTGCTGCCCACACCTATCCAGGTCGAACGTCAGGCGCCCTGAGCGCCAGTCTACTATGGGGTTATGTTCCATCAGCCAGTCCAACCCCAGCACTACCTGGTACCCATCCGTGGGGACCCTAACTAGCATCCTGGACTCCCGGTGGTCCCCCACCCACAAGGAGACCGGCCCCACTTCCACCCCAAACGGACCCCCCTTTATGGGACTGCCGTCCATCTGGACGAAAACTAAGGGGGTGCTCCGAACCTGGGTGGGCAAGTCCAGTTCCTTGGCCACTTCGGGGTGCAGCATACTGTGGTCGCAGCCCGAGTCCAGCAGCGCATCGCCCGTCCATTGCTTGCCGCCGTCCGGGTTTTCCAGCCTCACCCGGACCAGGTTGGGTGGTCTTCCCGCCCGTTTCTTGGGGTCCGTTGACCCTGGCGGGACCTGCAGCCGGGCGTCCTTCACTGCAGGTCCAGGTCGTTTCCCGACTCCGAGCCCTCGGAGTCGGACTGGCGCTTTCCCCTTGGCTCCGACGCGACAGCCGCCCGGCTCCCGGTCTTGGGTATCCTACTGGTTCCCGACGTCACTTGGGACCCTGCCGGGGTCCGAACCTCTCCCGGGGGTCGCTTGGGGCACGCCACCGCATAGTGTCCTGCCCCTCCGCACCTCATGCAGAGTCCCTCCCGGCGTCTCCTCTCCCGTTCCGGGTCGGGGGTGCGCTTGGGCCGGGGGACCCCCGCGCCATTGGAGGGACGGGGGGTCCCTGAGTTCTCCGCGGGCCTTCGGTCCTTGCCCGCCCTGGGTTCTAACTCCAGCATCCCCAGGTCTGCTTCCAACTGAGCCACCGTGCGGCACCAGCCGTCCAGCGTCGACAGCTCCCGAGGGGTCCCCTTCACTACGGCCCACTTGCGGAGCTCAGGATGGAGGCCCTCCTTGAAATAGTGGACGAGGACCTCCTCGTTCCAAGAGGAGATTCGGGCGGCCTCCCCCCTGAACATGTCTACATAGTCCTGTACCGGGAGACCCCCTTGCCTGGCCTTCTGGACCCGTCGCTTCGCCTTCTCCTCCGCCTGCGGGTCTTGGAAGCGCTCTCGCAGGGCCGCCAAGAAGTCCTCCAGGGTGGCCAGAGCCGGGTCCCTGCGGTCGACCAGGAGCATGGCCCACTGGCCGGCCTTCCCCTGCAGGGAGGAGATGACCGCCGCTACCAAGTCCTCTGGGTTGCAGTCGCCTCCCCCGTACCTTCTGGCGTGGTTCCTTGCGTGGAAGATGAAGGTGGAGAGTTCCGCCGGGTCCCCCTCGTAAGTGGCCCTCAGCTCCGGGGGCGGCCTGCGCCGCGCCGTCGCCCTCCGGCGGACGTGCCTCCCGCGGGCCTCCGGGGTCGCTGCCGCGCGCTCGTCCTCGCTGCTGTCGCCCGTGGAACTCCCCGCCACTGCGTCGTCCTCCAGCCGGCTGCTGCGACGTCTTGGCGGGGGAAGCACCTGCCCCCTCGGGGCCGTCCCGTCCAACCATGGCAGCCGCTGAGTCACTCCGGGCTCCTGACCTGAGCCCTCCCCTGGGGTCTGCCGACTACAGACCCCCGATCCCGCGTGGCCTTGGCTCCCGCCGTCGCTACGACTTGTCCGGGGCACCGCGCCCCCACAGGCCTGGTCCAACAACCGGCCCGACTCCTCGCCAACCCGCAGCCGCTCCCAGATGAGGCGGTTCAGCTGCTCCTGGAGTCGCCGTAGTTCGCCCAGGCTCCCGCTGTCTGGCCCGGCCGAGGAAAGGCTCCGTTGATTCGAGGTGAACAGATCCGCCGGCCGCTCGAGTAGGGTGCTCGAGGTAACGGGGGTCTGAAAACGTGCTGCTCCGCGCCATGGGGTCGCCATCTCGGTAGCTGCCGGTAAGCGATCCCAACACGATACGGACGTTGAAGTTTTGGCGAATCCTCACTATGTCGTGTCCCCAATGGTGACTGTAGCTAGCTGTCAAGAACGCACGCCACTCCGAGAAGTCAGCGGAAGTTGTCTTGAAGTTTATTGTACAGCACACAGAGAAACGTGGAAAGTCCGTGAGGATTCTGAGGAGGCCATCTCAGAATCCCCCTTATGTACACCTTGCTGGGTGACTCCCAATTCCCCCCTCCCTTCTGCCCTAAAGGTCCGGGGGTAATCCTCTTCCCCACCCGGGGTGGCTTGGACAAAAGAGTTAACTGCTCTGGTCTACCTGCACCATTCATGGGTGCTTTTTGCATTGTTATTGCGATGCTGCCGGTTCCACCACGCCCGCTGCTGATGGCTCGTTAGCGGTCGTTATCGCCCATCCTGGGGTTGTTTACCCCTCGAGGCATGCCTGGGCGAGGTCGGGTCTTGCTGCGCTCGGTTTAACCCCTGCGCGCCTGGCTCCGCTGTCGCCCCCTTCTCTGGCCCGCTGCATGGTTCCCCTTCCTGGCGCCCGCATGGCGCGACCCTGGCGGACCCCGGTCTATCAGTGTGTAGTAGGGTCGCGACAGTATATTGATGATGTATAAATAAAAATAGCTTTCTACAAGAATTTCAGGCTTGCAGTTATCTTTGCTTCATCAGCTTCAATGAAAATCTGCTTAAATAATTTTAAAGGAATTAAAAAACAACTAGAAAACTCTCAAAAATATTTTATTAAATGTATATCTCACACCAAGAAATCTTCCAGTTTATCTAAAACTGTTTTACAAACATCCCAATATATAAAAAAACCACCGATAGAAGACATTTAATCCATAAATGAATGTTTTGCTCAACATTGAAATTCAGGGATCAGTGGCACAAAACCCTCAATATAGATTGAAGACATGCCTCATCTGGTGAGCAGTCCTTTTAAACATGGCGGTAATCCTAAGGGAACGATCCTATACACAAGAAGCTGGTGTAAAGCAGACTGGCAAAAATTTACACCAGATCAAATTCTGTTCAGCAGCGGGGCTACTACTGGCTCAGCCGGCCAAAGCCTGGCAGAGGAAAACAAGCTTTTAAAATAGTGTTTGAGTTACATCAACCTTTCTGGAGGCAGAACTTCTGCCAGGTAGCCAGGACACAAGACCAGGCTGAATGGACTTAGAATCCAGCTTTTTCAGAGTTTAGGGCTAGGCCACTTTAAGATCATTATCATCTGCATTAATATGAGTTATGTTTATGTTGTAGCGTGGGTTAATGATTTCAGCAAGTGATTTCAGCTCTCTGACATAGCAGGCAGGAGACAGCTTCTTCATGTAACAACTCTTTATTCAGGCAAACAAGACTGGGGGAACTGAGGGTAGGGAAGCTACATTTATAGGGACAGAAGACTGGCAAGGAAAAGATAAATTTTGGAGGGAACAATCTCAAGCAATCACACAGCTGCTTTTTGGTGGGAACCAATAAGACAGAGGATCCAAATGCAGCAACTTGAATGCACCAATAGTAACTGTTCCTTCTGGGAATCACTTTACCCTAATGTGATTACAGACAATAGTAATATATATATGATAACACTCTGAATCAATACACAACAGTTTACACGAAGCAGCTTTTAACTAACTAATTAATTATTCCATAAAATTCACACACTGCTTGAGTGTAAAGAGCCTCAAAGCAGTTTACAAAACAGTAAAATCAAGAAAAAGTCACAACCTTACTTTAAAACATAGAAAAGTTAAAAATACCTAAAACAGATTAGAATTACCTCGGTGTACAACGCTGGCATTTTACTTATAATTGTCCGGATGGATTTCTAATTCCGCCTCTGTCGCGCTCGCAGGGAGCGTGGCGCCGCGGTTAGAGCGCCCGGCGGCGACCCGGGAGGCCGGGGTTCGGATCCCGCGCTGGACGAGGCTCACTCGGCGGTGCCCTCTGAGCCAGCCGCCGCCTCGCTCAGCGTAGCCTGCCTCGCAGCGAGGGCTCCTCGGTGGGGAGGGAGAAATGGACGAGCGGGAGAAGAGCCAGCTGAGCCGCCGCCGGAGCGGAGCAGATGCTCCCCCGCGACACGCTCTGCGCATGCGTGAATGAAAAGCCGCCGCGTGCGCAGGGGCGCAGGCGCATTCTCCACGGACGCTGCCCTGCAGCAGCAGCGGGACGGAAGTGACGTCGGGACGCCTGGCGCTTCCGGTGTGAAGAAGAAGAAGAAGCTCTGAGGGGGCAGAAGCGAGTGAGTGAGTGGTCGACCGACCCGCCGAGCGGCCTCCCTACCTTCTCGCCTCGTTGCCGGGAAAGGCCGAAGGAGGGAAGCCGGGGGTGGGCGTGGCTCTGGCTCTGCCGGGGGGGGGGGAGAAGAGCGCCGGGGCCCTTCGGGAGCAAACTGACGGGGGGCGCGTGAAGAGGAGGGGCCGCTGTCCCCTGCCCCTCCCCCCTGCGCGAGCGGCGCGGCCCCTGCAAACCAGCGCAGGAGGTTAAATGGAGTAGGTGACGTCACTTCCCCTCCCCCCCTCAGCCCCTGGAGGGATTCATCCTGTCATTCTTTCATTTCCTTGTTTGCCCTCAATCTAACGTGGGTGTCCCTGAATCCTGGCAGCAGTGAGGGAGGCGGGAAGCGCGCGAGAAAGCGGAGGGAGGGAGTTCCCTGCCCTGAGGAGCTTACAAAACGAGCGAACTTGGTGACGTTCCCTTTATTCAGGTTGAGGGTTAGCTGTTTGTTGTTGTTGTTGACCTTGTTCATGGTGTTTCAGAGGGAGAGTTACAGGTAGGTAGCCGTGTTGGACGAAACAAAATAAAAAAAAATTCCTTCCAGTAGCACCTTAGAGACCAACTAAGTTTGTTATTGGTATGAGCTTTCTTGTGCCTGCACACTTCTTCAGATACTGATACTTTGTTTCAGAGGGAGAGTGATGTAGTGCGAAGCGTACAGGTAAGCTCATGCTGCTATGGAGCTCTGCCCCAAGGAGCTAACATTGAAACAAAAGTGGTTGGTCCTTTGGCTGCTCCTGGGGGAGAGGGCTATAATGCTTCTGAATACCAGTTGGGGTGAGGGCTCTTGTGCATGAATGCGGCTTGTGGGTTTCCCACAAGAAGGATCTAGTTGGCCACTCTGAGAACAGGTTGCTGAACTAGATGCGCCCCCCCCCCCATTGGCCTGATCCAGCAGGGCACTTCTTATGTTCTTACAGAAACTGGGAAGGGAAGGTGCCCTTGTGCTCAGCTCCTGCCTGCGGGCCTCCCATTGTGACATCTGGTTGACCACTATAAACACACAATACTGTACGAGACGGGCCTTTGGACTGATCCGGCAAGGCTCTTAGGTTCATTCAGGTCAAAGGATTCATAATAATAGTAATAATTAATTATTGATAGCAGGGTATGATGTTAAAACAGCTTAATAATAATAATAATAATTTTATTATTTATACCCCACCCATCTGTCTGGGTTTCCTCAGCCACTCTGGGCAGCTTACTGCACATAAACATTGTAAAACAGCAGACATAAAAAATTCCCGATACAGGGCTTAAAAGTGTTTCAGAGCAGGAATGATTTGACTGTTTGGCCCTGAAGGCTAAAAAAAGGAGCCCCTTCAGTCACAAGCCTGCAGCCTGGCCTCTACAACTGAAAAACCCTTGTCCTCTGTCCCAGCTAGCTACACTTCTGAAGGTAACAGGACAATGAGCAAGACCTCTGATCATTAATGGCCAGCAAACTCATGTGGGAGAAGACGAACCTGCTAATAACCTGAACCCAAACCACTTACAGGTTTACAGATAGTCACCAGAGTCTGAAAACTAATTGGAAACCAACATAGATCACATAAGATGCCTGAAAAACTGAATAAAATGTGAAGGAGGAAAAAGTTAATTTAAACTTTTATTTTTAACTTGATTAGCTGGTATTGTATCCATTCTGGTTGCTCAGTTTACATGTATTGTATTCATTCATTGTAGTGATATTTAATGTTCTAAAGCAGGGGTGTCAAACTCAAATTCATCGGGGGCCGCATCAGCAGTTTGGTCACCCTCAAAGGGCCGGTGACCCTCAAAGGGCCGCCCTTCCCCTCTCCACTGTGTGGAAAAAAATTTTTTTCTGGTTTTCCTCCTCTAAAAGGCTGGGAGGGAGGGAGGGAAGAGAGAGAGAAGGAAGGAAGGAAAGAAGGAAAAAAGAAGGGGTGAGAAAGAGAGATGGATGGATGGATGGATGGATGGAAGGAAGGAAGGAAGGAAGGAAAGAAAAATAAAGGGAGAGAGAGAGAGAGAGAAGGAAGGGAGGGAGGGAGGGAGGGAGGGAGGAGGAAGGAAAGAAGGAAAGAAAGAAAGGAATGAGAGAGGGGGGAAGGAAGGAAAGGGTGAGAGAGGGGGGAAGGAAGGGGTGAGAGAGAGTGAAAGAAAGAGAGAGGGAAGGAACGAAGGGGTGAAAGATAGAGAGAGGAGAGAGGGGAGGGAGGAAGGAGGGAGGGAGGGGTAAAAGGGAATGAGACAGAGAGAGAGAGAAGGAAGGGAGGAAGGAAGGAGTGAAAGAGAGAGAGGAGAGAGGGAAGATGCTGCTTGCTTCTCCACCCCCCCACCCGAAAAAGAAGGCTTTTGCGAGGGGGGGGCGGGAGGAGCAAGAAACGTCTCCGCTGTAGCGGAGGAGATGCTGCTCATTCTCCCCCCCCCTCCACCGCTGCCTGCTATTCGCAGGGATTGGCGCAGCGCGGGGTGGTGTTGGGATCGGCAGGCTGGTGCGGGGGGCTTCCCTGACGCGGCAGAAAGCCGCGCGGGGCACCCCCGAGGCAGCAAAAAGCCGCGCTGGGCCAAAACGGCCGGGGGAAAAAACCTTGCCGGGTTCTCCCGGCAAGGCAAAAATGGTGCGGGGGGCTTCCGCGAGGCGGCAGAAAGCCGCGCGGAGCACCCCGACGCGGCAAAAAGCCGCCCTGGGCCAAAACGGCCCGAAGAAAAAAAGCCTTGCCGGGATCCCCCGGCAAGGCAAAAATGGTGCGGGGGGCTTCCGCGAGGCGGCAGAAAGCCGCGCGGAGCACCCCCGACGCGGCAAAAAGCCGCGCTGGGCCAAAACGGCCCGAAGAAAAAAAGCCTTGCCGGGTTCACCCGGCAAGGAAAAAATGGTGCGGGGGGCTTCCGCGAGGCGGCAAAAAGCCGCGCGGGGCACCCCCGAGGCGGCAAAAAGCCGCGCTGGGCCAAAACGGCCCGGGGAAAAAAAACCTCTGCTCCCTTCCTCTCTCGCGCGCTGACCTTCGCCGCCCACCGCCAATCAGCGCACGCTCACGGGCCACATGACGAGGTCTCGCGGGCCGCATTTGGCCCGCGGGCCTTGTCCTTGACACCTGTGTTCTAAAGTATTGAGAAAGTACAAGTGACTGAAAGCCAAGCCTTGGAGTGGTGGTCTGTGTTATGATGCAAGAAAAAAAAATCGGACTACAACAGCAAACTTTATCCCATCTTTTTCACTTTCATTTTGCAGTGATCAGGGAAAATATGGCTGCAGATTGGCTTGGAAGCATTGTCTCAATCAACTGTGGAGAGAGCCTGGGAGTCTATCAGGGAAGAGTGTCTGCTGTGGATCAGGGCAGCCAGACCATCTCCTTAAAGCGGCCTTTCCATAATGGTGTTAAATGTTTGGTACCAGAGGTCACCTTCAGGTAAATGGCCCATCTGTCTGCTTTTTCTAGACTCTGACAATTTAAGTGTTTGAGTGTTCGAGACCAACCATGAAAAACTGCCACGAGCTGGTGGGGGAGGGGGGCACTGCTGATATGTTGTTCGCAACCACATTTTCTTATTCCCAGGATTCTGGCTGATGATGCCAAATCAGTACGTAAACCAGGAGCTGAGGTGCTCTCAACCTCCAGACCAGATCAGGCTCATTGCTGCCATGGTGCAGTTTCTCCACTGTATCTGCAATAGCTCTGCCTTGCTGTCTTTTCTGTCTGTCTGCCTGCCTTTCATATTCTCCACATAGCAATCCAGCTATCACAAGAATAAAATGAGAGGGAGAGAGACCTGGAGCCTGGCAGGTGCACATGCATGTAGGTCAGAAACCCAACCATGGAGCACAGTATCCTTGTACTACCAGCAAGCCAAGTGTCCCCCTGTCTTATATTTGTGCAGTGGGTTCTTCCTGCTTAAGTGTAGAGACTGACATTTGTCCCTATTGAAATGCATTTTGTTAGTTTGGGCCCAGTTCTCCCATCTTTTAAGGTCATATTGAATCCGGATCCTGTCTTCTCCAGCATTAGCAACCCCTTCCAGTTTGGTGTCATCTGCAAATTGGTTGAGCATCCTCCTCCTTCCTTCATCTAAGTTATTTATAAAGACATTGAACAACAATGGGCCCAGAACAGAATTTGTATTATTTGTATATTTGCTTATAAGGGTAACAGAAACAAATGATATGCAATACTGTTCTGGTTGAAAAACCAGGATTAAATGACTCCTTCATTAGGAGCTGCTTTTCTGCCCCAAAACTGGAGCTTAAAGAAAGCAGCAAAGGGTATCTAATACATGTTAAATTTAGAAAAGGCCACAATAACAAGTGTTCTGTGGTGAAATGAAATTTTTGTACCAAGAAGCCAAATTCTGTGGCAAGCTATGAAACTTCTATGATGATAAGCAATATCCCACTGAACGCCAGTCGCTGGGTGGAAACAGCCAGCTCAGTTACTGCCTTCACACCTTGTTTCTGAGCTTCTCATGAGCCTCCTGTTCATCTCTGTTGAAAATGGGTGCTGGGCTGAACGGGCCTTTGGCTAGCAGGGCTCTTGTATACTCTTTCTCCTTCTATTCCTCCTTGTCCCCAAATATTAAAGTAGTTCTACCAGGGGGTATTGACTGTATAATGTATTGATGTGCATTAAAAATTGCTAATAATTTTTCAGCATTTATAATATAACTGATGGATTGATGAAGCCTGCTTATGTTTCATGATGTGATTAATTTGAAAAACTGGCTCTTTGCTCATATCTGCTTAGTATATGCCAATTCCTGAAAATTTGATGGTACTTAGTTTTTTGTGGTTATTGCCTCTTGTGTAACTGAAGTATCTGTTGTTACTGGCACAGGTTCTAACACATTTTTACACCTGCTAAACTTGTCAGCTAGCTGGTTTTGTGGTGCAATAGATCAGGGCTGGAGAAGCTGTCCAATATGTTGTTGGACCCTTATCTCCCATCAGTGTTGGTTAACATGGCCGTAGGTCAGGAATGATGGGAGTTGGAGTATCCTGGTATCTGGAGGATCACAGCTTCCCTATGCCTGATGTAGAGGTAAGCACTATTGCAAAATCACACCTTGTTTGGGCCTCTTCCTTTCGTTTAGGGCAGGTGACATTACTGAACTGAAGATCCTGGAGATTCCAAGCCCTGGTGATAATGGGCAATGTGGAGACTTTCAGCACACTGACCTTTGTATTCCTGGCATTGGATGTCCAGGGGGTACCAGCCAGAATGGCCCTGGCAAATTGCTGAAGAAACCTGGTGCTTCTAGTAGTGCCCCACAGAATATCCCCAGGCGAACAGACGCTAAAAACCAGGAGGTTGCCATTTCTCCCCAGCAGCAGCAATGCTCCAAAAGCTATATGGACCGGCACATGGAGTCCTTGAACCAATCCAAAGGCTTTCGCCGGAGGCACAACTCATGTGAGTACATTGGGCACATGATACTCTTCTTTCTCTTTGTCCTGAGCATGCATTGTTACTGCCATTCTTTTACCCATTTCCTTATCTGGGAGCTGAGATGGGGCCTGTAAGCACATTTAGAAATAAGAGGGTATGAAGCTTTGTTGCTTAAACTGTTTTTAATTCTGAATCTTAAATTGCTTATTTATTTTATTTTGTTAGATTTATATACCACCCTTCATCAAAAGATCTCGGGGCGATTTGCAAGATAAAAATGCAAGATAAAAGCACAAATATTTAAACCAGAAGCAACAAAACAATGACACCCCCCAGCACATTTAAAATGTGTTGTTGTAACCTGCCTGGGGGCCTTCTGAAGGGCAGATACTAAATTTAAAACAGTATAGAAATATATACAAATGCTCAAAAAGTGGGCTCTAGCATTGGCTTATGGGTAATCTCCTTTTACCAGCCAACGTTTGGGGAGGGTTAGAGAGCTTCCATTCAGAGTAGTGTACTGACAGCTTCCAAAATCAGTGGTAACTCTTGTGCTCCCATTTCCCCTTCCTGGAATGGCATGAGTTTGATATAATGGAGCACTCCAGCAAGGGGAGGGAGCCTCTTGCTGGCAAGACATGTTTTGACTTACCTGCCAGATTTCAAAGATGTGTGCAGCTGTCCTGAGGCTGGGCATGTTAGCAAGGAAACAGGACCTCATCATGCCCATCAGTCCCTCTTTTTTTGTCCAGCCTTTCATCAGGAGAAGACTTGGGATTGCAGCACTCAGATAAGAAAAGGGAGCCTTCCCTTTGCTAGTACACTCCAGCGGTCAGTCTGCCCACCTGTCTTCCAAAGGTGACTGAGCAGCTGTACCAAGACTCAGTTAATGCATAATGTCTGTCATTCACTTTTGTGTCATGCCCCACCCTCAACATAACCCCCCACCCCACCCTATTTCAAGTGCAGAGAGAAGGATTTAACAGGTATCGGATGGAATAAGAGAAGACAGTTCTGTGATAGGTTTGCCCATTCTGGCTGTAGTGAAATGCCATTTGTGAAGCTAGACCTGTTTTCTTTGCAGATGTTCTAGGACTCGTCCAGACATACTTGATGAGGCTTTTATGATGTCATCAGCTTGACCATAAAGGCTCATTAGCATTTGCCTTGTGGGCAAATAGTCATGCTCATAATATTCCTGCTTGCAGGAGTGTTTGGTCTGCAGTGGCTTAAGTGAGAAATGCCAGGTACCAGCTATTCATGTTTCATGCTCCTGTAAACGGCCGTGTAATAGGTGGCCATAATGCCTTCAGAGCAAAGGCTTTCAGTACTTTAGTAACTGTCTTTTTGTTAATCCTTCACTTTGGAACTGCTCTTCCCCTTAACTTGAATCTTACTTCTAGTGAATGCTTGAATGGTCCTTAACTGCAGCCAGCCATTGCAAATTATAACCACCAATGTGTGTCTGTACCTACCTCTGCAAATGAACCAAGCTGTCAAAACCAGATCTCGCTTCTTTAGTTTAAACTTGCTTGTCCCAGTCTTTCTAACTTGAATCACTTGCTTACTCTAGTTTCCTAATAAGTTCTATAAAACTGAGTTTGAAGGGAAGAAAATCTGGATCCCTTTATATGTTCTCTAAAAGCCTCCCATCCATAGTTACTGTCAGCCAAACCAGTAAGGAAAGTTTAACTCAGGGGTCAGCAAACTTTTCCAGCAGGGGGCCGGTCCACTGTCCCTCAGACCTGGGGGGGGGGGGGCCGGACTATGTTTTGAAAAAAAATAATGAACGAATTCCTATGCCCCACAAATAACCCAGAGATGCATTTTAAATAAAAGCACACATTCTACTCATGTAAAAACACGCTGATTCCCGGACCGTCTGTGGGCCATATTTAGAAGGCGATTGGGACGGATCCGGCCCCCGGGCCTTAGTTTGCCTACCCATGGTTTAACTTAACATTAAGTTTAGTTTAGCAAGATTACCTGGTGAGTGGGAGTGCAAATGCTGCACTGACAATTTCCCTTTGTTCTGCCATTGCTGCAACTTAACCACTTGTGGTAAAAAACCTTTTGATCAAAGATAACTCAGGAATGACTCTCATATTGAGCACCAAAGAAATGTGTTTATTCATGGGGCTGTAACATGACTGCCTTGAGATGGTGCGAACATTAAGCCGAAACCGTAACCTTGTAAATTAGTTTGCTCTAAGGACAGGTGAGGGTCAAGTAGGACAATGCAGGTAGGGACATAATTCACAGGGAGAATGTGTGCCTTAACTGCAAAGAATAAACATTTATTCCTTGGCATCTTTAGATAAAATTATCTTTGGTAATAGACAGCTATCTAAGACCCCATAAAGCTGTTGCCAGTTACCTGGCTAATCTATGACAGCTTCTTATACTTATTCACTTCTCTTTGGTCCTGTGGTGAAAATAAGCAGCGTTTCTAGATCTTCTCCTTTTCGAATCAGTCAGTGTTGGATGGATGGATCCTGTCTAGTTTCCCGACTATATTGCCCAGTCAGGGTTGTCTAGCTTTCAAGGGAGAAAAACATTTAACAGGTTGGGAAGAGCACAAGCTATGCAAATATCCAAAGACTGGTTCAACTGTTTTATTTGCCACCTGTACCTGCACTGTGTATCCTCATTCTAGGCTAGAATCTTGGGCATGAGGTTAAATAGACTACTTGAAGATGCTGGCTGTGAAAACCCAAGGGAGGTGATGGTGCAGTGTGGTTGAGTGTTATTATTGTTGGAGGTGGTGCCCTGCATTGAGTGAGCAGCTGTTGACCTTTAGATGCCCTGTAGCGTGCATGCTGAAGGCAGGGGCAAAGTTACCTCTTTATAATGCTGGTGCAAAAGGAATCAATAAATAATAGCATTGGGGTTACACAACAATGAGTTGCGTGCAGGGCTGGTACTGCCTGCTTCAAACTGGGGTTGGCAGGGCAGCCTTGGAAAGGGTTTTGCAGGAAGGCCCTGCTTGCCAGAGGCCTCGTGTGCTTGGCTTGTTGGTTGTAATGACTGAATCTGTCTGGGAGCCCTTGTTTACCTTTTCCAAGGGAGGGACTCCTTGGCTGCTGGCAGGTGGCCAAACTGAATTCTCAGCTGTGCAACATCTGACATTACAACCAATTGTTCTAGAGGTAAGCTAGTCCATAGAGGAAATGCAAATGGCCCACTGAAGGCAAGCCCCTGTGAAGTCTGCTTATCAGCCCATCTACTGTTTTGACTGTGTTTAGCTTGGCTTAGAGGTCTCTTGTTGTCCCAGCATTTTGGCTGATTGCATTGTGCTGTGTGGAAGAAGCACAGCTTTACCCACTCTTAGTGGCAGGCCTGCTGAGAACGTGCAGTCTACACTTGGACATAGCCTTGGTTGGAACACCACATCACATACCTCTTGAAGTCCTGAGTGGTGTAGGAAGGTTGTAAGTGCTTGCTCAGAGCAGCCATTCCTTTATCTGCCCACTGGATATAATAGTGTTGGTAGGGCAGTTAATTAGGGACACGGGTGGCGCTGTGGGTTAAACCACAGAGCCTAGGGCTTGCCGATCAGAAGGTCAGCGGTTCGAATCCCTGCGACGGGGTGAGCTCCCGTTGCTTGGTCTCTGCTTCTGCCAACCTAGCAGTTCGAAAGCACGTTGAAGTGCAAGTAGATAAATAGGTACCGCTGCAGCGGGAAGGTAAACGGCGTTTCCGTGCACTGCTCTTGTTCGCCAGAAGCGGCTTAGTCATGCTGGCCACATGACCTGGAAACTGTACGCCGGCTCCCTCGGCCAATAATGCGAGATGAGGACCGCAACCCCAGAGTCGGTCACAACTGGACCTAATGGTCAGGGGTTCCTTTACCTTACCTAGGGCAGTTAATTGGAACTACTCACAGTGGATCCCTTGGTTTTATGGCATAGCTTCCAGTTGTGAAAAGAGCATGCATCCTCTGTTAGATTACTCACTTCAATTGCTTTTCCTCATGTAGACCCAAAAGCTTCATGCAACCACCCTCCCTGTCCACCTGTGTCAAACATATAAGCCCTTTCAGAGCTGGTCATTCTGGGATGCAACTTGACATTCTGGGATGCATTCTGGGATGCAACTTGACTGGTCATTCTGG
Organism: Darevskia mixta; assembly: GCA_034641385.1. Classification (NCBI taxonomy): domain Eukaryota; kingdom Metazoa; phylum Chordata; class Lepidosauria; order Squamata; family Lacertidae; genus Darevskia; species Darevskia mixta. Next base: position 5,400,363 of record JAWWNH010000188.1, read on the forward strand.
GATGCAACTTGACATATTTATGGTGGCCAGGTTATGCAAGTGATGTCACTTTTGGTTGCAGCTGTCAGCAAGTTTTCAGAGCTGGCTGTCAGGAGGGTGGATTACATGGCTGACCTCCACAATCCCTGTGTATTTAACTCTGTGTATTTTACTCTGGTGGAGCTGGAGCTTGGCCTTCATTCAGGATGTCTCATGGGAGCCCAGAGAGAATATTCTGGCTATTGTTTTTCCTGCTTTTGTGGCTTGTTTTGTTCTGTCAGCATTTAGACTCCTGGCAGGCTGTCCACCCATACCGTTTGGAATTAGCCACTGTGGGTGTTTTTATGTCCTTTTTTTTTCAGGGGGTGGCGGAGCTGTGGAGTAGAACACAGTTTGTTTGCAGAAGAGTCTGGAAATATCTAAACACTCAGTTTGGAGGTGTACAGCAGAGTATACAGGCAGGCCCCCATTTACACAGGTGTTACGTCCCGAGGGACTGCATGCGTCGGTGAAATCATGTATAATTAATTGAAACCCATTGAAAAAGCCTGCAAACATCCCACCCTGCTCTTTTAGTGACATTTCAGAGACATCTTTATGATGTTTCTGGGTCACCTCTGAGTTCAGCGTGATGTACGTATACAGGCATAGGCAAGCTCTGCCCTCCAGATGTTTTGGGACTACAACTCCCATCATCCCTAGCTAACAGGACCAGTGGTCAGGGATGATGGGAGTTGTAGTCCCAAAACATCTGGAGGGCCAAGTTTGCCTATGCCTGCACGTATAAATAGTCACACACATATTGAATGCATGTAAACAGGGGGGCTGCATGATTGAGCTGACCTCTTTCTATCAGGTGCCTCCGTGGGTGACTGTGCTTTGCTTTTCTGAACTCATGCTGTTGGATGAGGTAAGGGTGGAAATTTAGGGGTTGGAGAGACCAGGCAAGGTCTTCCTGGAAAACAAGTGTCAAAATGTTTCCTAGATGTCCATAACTTTTGGAAGGCCTTGGTAGCCAAACCAAAACTTGAGTTTGCTAGGATCTTTCCCTGTGCCATTCCCCCACGTGAAGTTAGGGACAATCCCCTGCTCTTTTCCCATACTGAAAGTTGGTGCTAGAAAGAGTGGCAGTGGGCTTCTTGGTTTAGCTGTGTGCCATCCATGTGGCACTGGGAGAGCAAGACAATACAGAGCAACTGGGCAAGATCGACAGTTTTTCATTGATAGTGATTGAGTCACTGAGGCAGAGTGAACTATGTTCTGAAAGAAACAAGAATAGGCTGGTCAGATAGACAGTCTCATGCAGTGTTAGAAACTCGGATATATAAGCTAGGCATCAAATAGCACCCTAAACCTAGGTTACTCTCCCTAGGAGGTTAGACTAGATGACCCTCGGGGTCCCTTCCAACGCTACAATTCTATGATTTTGTGATGCCAACTACATTGCCTGACTAGTTAATTTGCATTTCCCTGTATGCAAGGAGAAACACACACACTGGAAATGGAAATGGTGTAAGCTATAGACTAAGGCAGAGGTTTTTAAAATGTTGTCTGAGTTCCATTTGGGTGTCCTTTGGAAAGGTTGCAGAACAGTCAAATATCTCTGCACTCAGCCCTGCTCTTACTTTCCTTGATGTGATGATAGAGGACTGAATTGTCAAAAGGTTAACAAGGCTCTAGCCCAGGCCTCATAATGCAGTGCTGGTTTTGATCATGATAGAAAAAAAATGGGAAGGGGCAGCTCTTCTTCAAGGAAGAAGGGTAGGGGGATGCAGAGTGGCACCCACATGAAAAGTGGGTGGGGCCACCCTCACATTTCAAACACTGGCCTTATGGGCAGCTTGAAACACAATGTGGTGGCTTTGCATCACTTGGCAAAGTAGTCTAGAATCCATCTTGTGCAGTCGACGGTTTGTGTTGTCTTCCTAAACATCTGCTTTCCTTGTTGACTAATCCTTGACTTGCCGTGTCCTTTACTTCAGGGTCCTCCAGTAGCCGCCATCCAAACCAGGTGACTCCAAAGAAGAGTGGTGTGAAGAATGGGCAGATGAAGAACAAAGACGACGAGTGTTTTGGGGACGACATTGAAGAAATCCCAGATACAGATTTTGATTTTGAAGGGAACCTGGCCCTCTTTGATAAGGCAGCTGTGTTTGAGGAGATTGACACTTACGAGAGGAAGAGTGGGACTCGCTCAAGAGGCACTCCAAACGAGAGATCTGCACGCTATCGCCATGATGAGAATATCTTGGAATCTGAGCCTATCGTGTATCGCAGAATCACTGTGCCCCAGGCAAGCAAAGAATTCTGCACTGGTATGCTGGCTTTTTAAAATTGAACACAGCGGCTTCTTTGAGGGATGATTTGAAAGGGAATGTCTGTTTAATACAAATGTGGCTGTTCTGGTTTTTATCTGTGCTGGGCCACTTGCTCTGTGCTGCACGGCCCTTTTTCTTTCATGGATTGGATCAAAAACACTCCGTCTCCCACATAGGTAGGTAAGCATGCAAAGATGTGACTGTTTATGAGTGTTTGGCTTTAATATAGAACTTTCATGGCGTCACATATATTAACGTAATCCTTACAGCAGCTCTGCAGAGCAGGCCAGTAGCACCCCACATTGCAGGGGCTGAAGGGGCATTGGCTGATGAAGAGGGATAGTGGGTTTGGATCAGGCCATGCCTTTACTTTCATGGCTGAGGTGAGACTTGAAGGACTGGCCTCTTGGTTAACAGGTCATACCTTTAGCCACTGTGCTGCCCTATCTTTTCCTTTTCTGGACTTCTGTCCTTAAAATACTTGCATTCATTGCAGCTTTACTGCCATAGTTGCTGCTCATGTTTGGATTGGATTCAGCTGTTTTTGCCATCCTCTCTGAGCGGGGTTGGTCTCCCTGGTCCTAGCCTGACAACTTTAGCTCACACTTTCCAGGTGTTGTTGGACTCCAACTCCCACCATCCCCAGCCAGCATGGCCAGTGGTCAGAAGGGATGGAAAATGTACTCCAGCAACTTCTGGTATGCACCAGGTATGCAGTGGGAGGGCAGGGTGCTCTAATTGCTATGCCATGGCTGTCAGTGCTGTACCCAGATGCATCCCCAAACCCTGAACCTTGGTGGCCCCCCAAACCGTTAGACAATGGTGACGTTGACCTCCTTTGCAAGCTACTGGAAGGATTATTGCAGCCAATAATAATAATAATTTTATTATTTATACCCCAGCCATCTGGCTGGGTTTCCCCAGCCACTTTGGGCAGCTCCCAACAGAATATTCAAAGCACAATAAAACATCAAACATTAAAAACTTTCCTGAACATGGTTGCCTTCAGATGTCTTCTAAAAGTCAGTTAATTGTTTATTTCCTTGACATCTGATGGGAGGATGTTCCACAGGGCGGGCGCCACTACCGACAAGGCCCTCTGCTTGGTTCCCTTTAATCTCACTTCTTGCAGTGAGGGAACCGCCAGAAGACCCTTGGAGCTGAACCTCAGTGTCCAGGCTGAACAGTGCGAGGAAGTGTTTCTCATAAAGGAAGAATGGTGCTTCTGCTTTGTTACTGTTGCTTGTAACTATTAGGTGGCAGTGATGGGGACAAGGCAAACCCCAAACAGCACAGCATTTCACAAGAGGAAAAGGAAATGAGCAGCCATGAGGGTGGGAGGCAGGGAAGGAGCAGAACAAGGAAGGAGTGGGCAGTGTCCCTTCCAGTGTTCTCTATCTGCTTTTGCATTTACAACAGTGAAATACACTCAGGCCTAAGATGATCTGCTTTTATTACCTTACTTATGGAATAATACAATCCACCATCTAGCACAAGTGTAATTTGAGTCTGGCTTTGGTCCAGCCCTCATTTGCGGCACTATTGTTGTTTTCCAGAGTTACACGCTACCTCTTAGATTGCCTTCCACCCTGAGTTTATTTAGCACGGTCTGGTCTGGTTTTGATAAGCCGGTCTGACAAGTTGTCCCTTGCGTGAGTGAGGAGAAGGGAAGTCCTCTTGGTACTTGCACGCTCCTGCCAAAGATCAATTAGGGCAAAGTGTAACAGAGCTCTTGCTTTGCTGGGATTGCATGCAACAGGGCTGTGTAATCTCTCACCTTATCTCTCCCTCCACTTCAAACAACATCCCCTTGAATGGAGGAGTGCTGAGCATGGAGAGTTCCCAAAGGCAAACAGACACTAGCGGAGTGGGCACGTGGTGACACCCATGCGGGTCCTCTTCTCTTGCAGGTTGTGGTGCCCACCCAGCAAAAACAAAATGCATCCTTTAAATGTGCACAATCCTGCAAAGTTCTACACACAGAACAGTCCCCTTATGCAGCTCCTATTTATTTCAGCACATCTTGCTCAGAAGAACATCTCAATGTGATGGTACTTCTATCATCCCTGTTGGTTTGTGTTTTTAAAAATTGAGCATCTGAACACAGTGTTATCTGAGGGCTCCCAGGACCACATAGGCAGCAGAGGTTGCTTGCTGACCTGACAGGAGGAAAGAGGCTGTAATGGGAAGTGCAAGAGAGGTCAGAGGCATTTGATAAGGAGCCCAGTGTGCTGAAATTACAGTGGATCTTGACTGGCTTGGTATTTTTCTTGACTCCTTGCTCTCTACTTCCTTTTATTCCCCCACACCTTTGGCTTTGGTTTGCAAGCCCTTAGGGGAAAAGGGATGTATTGCTTAAGGTTTCGTTGCACCAGGCAGTTTTGAACAACTGAATCATGTGGATGTTTCCTTGAAATAAGTTGATCCAATAGCGCATAGAACTGGTCTGCAGATTCCTTAGAACTATTTGAAACTCTCTTGAAAACCCTCTCTCCCACCTTCAGAAATCTTAATGAAAGCATTTATCTGTTTTCATGCCTACATTCAGCTTTCCTGGAACTTGCTACCACAAGATGTGATGGCTACTAGCTTGTAGAAAGCTTTGAAAGGGAATTGGGCAAAATTTAGGATAAATCTGAGCAGCTACTGGCTGTGATGGGGCCATGAAACGTCCATGTTTGGCGGCAGCACTGAATGCCAGTTGCTGGGCAGAGCTGTTGCATTCTTGCCTTGCTTGTGGGGCTTCCTGGAGACATCTGGCTGACCACTGGAGGAAACAACACTCTGGTCTAGATGTGCTATTCAGATCAAGCAGGGCAGGGCTGCTCATTGTTTTATTTCTAAAAATACTTATATGCCACCAACGTTTCTAAAATGTTCAGAACGCAGCTTCTTTATCAGCTTTGTTGCAAAGTAACTGGGCCAGGGGGGGCGGGTTCATTACTGTTACTAGGAAGGAAGGAATATTCCACATGGTACAAGACACAGAGGTTGAAAGGATCTGACAGGAGTTAGCCAAGGCCTGGTTAGAAAACTGTGTTGCAAAACTTGAAAATCACCTCTGTGCATCGCAGATCAGGTAGTGTGAGTTCAAACCTGGGCATATGTTGCCCTCCCCCAAGATATAGCTGTCCTTTAGGCTATTGCTATGAGAGTCTTTGCTTACAAGCAAAACACTACTGCTGAAACTTGTTTGAAAAGGAAAGGAGGCTGGTGAATGCTGTGAGACTAGATTGACTTTGAATATTCTGAGTTTTTTCTCCAGACTGAAGCTGGTTTAAATAACACTATAGCATTAACATGGGTGCTGCATGCAATAAAACTGATTAAGGCAACACAATTATCTTAATTGGTTCTTTACATGCAAGGTCAAGTTGTGTAAAGCAGTTTGCCTCTCCCATGTCGGTCACAGGGTCTGTTAAAAAAACAAACCAAAACCTTGACATTTCAACTTCAGTTGGCCCTCCGTGGAGTGGGACTCTGCAGAGCTCTTTGTTTATGTAGAGCAGGTGTAGCCACCATGGGTAGACTGCCAATCCCATCAGCCCCAGCCAACTTGAACAATGGTAAGGGATGATGGGATTTGCTGTCCGAGAACACCTGGAGGGAACCCTTTTTTTGAGTGACTAGCCGCTTTTCTCGCAGGACTGATACAGCCTCATTTAAGGATTCTGTGTTGCTATGATGACCTAACCATCCTTGCTTGGAAGAATGCTCCACTGATTTCAGTAGAATGCATACCCAAAGAAGGGTAGATAAAGAGGATGTGTGCCGTGTGGCCACTGCCTGTCAGAGCAGACAGCTCTGAGCTAGATGCAGCAGTACTCTTTCCCTATAATAACTGCATACACTGGGGTCATCCACTTGGCTGTGAGAAAACACACTCCTGTCTACACAGATTTGGGGCTCCTGGTTGTACTTCCAGGTGAGTGTTTCTAAAAACATGTGCATGCGTGTGCCATTGCTGAATATCTGTTGCGCTAAGCACAGCTATACTGAATCTTTATGGTGAGAAGAGCTAGAGGAAAGCACAACAAAACACATCCTTATGGAGAGCCATATCTCGGTGGTAAGAACTTAAGAGTCTACTGGATCAGGCCAGTGACCCTTCTAGTCCAGCATCCTCTTCTCACAGTGGCTGAACAGTTGCCTGTGGGAAACCTGCAAGCTGGATTCAAGTGCAGGGGCTCCCCTCCCATCGTGGTTTCCATCAACTACGGTAGTATTCAGAAGCATTGCTGCAAAAAACTGGAGTCTGAGCATGGCCGTCATGGCTAGTAGCCATCAATAGCCTTATCCCCCATGAGCTTGTCTAATCTTTTAAAGCCATCTGAGTTTGGTGGCCATCATTGCCTTCTGTGGGAGCAAGTTCCATTGTTTTAACTGTGCAGTGCATGAAGGATGACTTTCTTGTATCCCTTCTGAACCTTCCAACACTCGGCTTCATTGGATGCCCACAAGTTCTAGCGTTGGTGGTAGAGGGCTTGCTTTATGTGCTGAAGGTCCCAGGTTAAGTCCCAGGCATCTCCAGTTAAGTAAAATTTATATATTATATTTGCTTTATTGTATTGCACTCTTATTACATCCTGCCTTTTTCCCATCATTGAACCCAAGGCAGTGTGCCTGTGGTGCCTGATCAAGTCCCAATCAGATCCCCCGTTCAGGCACTTGATCAGACCTAGACATGCTTTGTTCCAGTGAGGTGGTGGCCTCCGGTGCCGTCAGACTCAAGAGCCCTTGGAAGACAGATAGCCAAGCTGGGAAAGGCCGCCTGAGACGCTGGAGTGCCCAGTGCCTTTCTAGAGTAGATAGTGGGCTGAGATAGGTTTGGATATATAGCAGGGAAGGATCACTACTCAGTGGCAGAGCAAAGGTTTATTCCTTGCAGCTCATGCATCCTGCCCTGGGGATGGTTCACTGCCTGAGACCTGCCAGCTTGAACAGGCATTACTGGGCTTTATATAAAGCAGCTTCTTTGTACTTCAGAAGCTTCCGTTTACATCTTCATGATGTTACAAAGGACTGATGAGCACAGAGCACCGTAAAGCATATCATGCTTCATTTCATTTCTATAGAATTTTGGATCTTGAAGGTTTCGTCAGCATTTTTTAAAAAGACAATTCTAGGCACACTTCAAGGTGTGTGTGTGTGTGTGTGTGTGTGTGTGTGTGTGTGTGTGTGATCTCACCAGAACCTTTGCATTTTGAATGTTACCCTAGATGGTGTTCTTTCTGTCTTCCCCAGTTTGCTGCACTAGCCTTTGGTATCCTATAATCCCAAGACGTGACATGCACACTTACGATGCAAACCTCTCTCCTGTAGACTTGTTTCCATGCTGGTGTATAGAAACGGGATCGCTGACAGGTTAACTGAAATTTATGTGAGTTATACAGCTGTTGGTTGTGTCTATTTGCCCCAGAGCCTCTGGGCAGTTGGGTGACCATGTTTAGAATGGTCCAGTTCTTAATGCAGAAACTGAGAATGTGAGTGCTGGCTCAGGCTCAGGCTCTGGACCTGAAGAGCAATGCTGTTTTTGCCAAGCATCTCCTAACAAATGGCTCCCTCCCTTCTGCATTTCAGACTCTGGGCTGGTCGTTCCAAGTATCTCCTATGAGCTTCACAAAAAACTTCTTTCGGTGGCAGAGAAGTATGGGCTCACCCTTGAACGGAGACTGGAAATGACGGGGGTATGTGCCAGCCAGATGGCCCTGAGTCTGCTCGGAGGGCCCAACAGGTAAAACACCTTTCCTAGAAAGTAGCAAGCCTCATTGGATTTTGCATGCTTCCTGTGAAAATCACAGAATGCTAAATGACATGACCTGTCGTGCTGCAAGCCACTCTAGCCACATGGCCATTATTGCGGATTGGAAGCCTGGGTCTTGGCTTTGAGCTGTGCTTGCTTCCCTGCCAATCAGACACAGGAACTGTGTTCAGGATGTAATTCCTTGTAGCGCCTGACGTGGGTTTTTGAGGCACCTGGAGCTGATTTGTTAACTCATCCAGTGTCATCTGCCTTGTTAGCTCCTGCTCATGGCTTTGTGGATGAATTTCTACAAGGGCTTGAACTTACAGAGAGTGTCCTTGGGGTCCTTACATCTCTGTCATTCTGTGCTGGGCACTTGGCTCTGAAAGAAACAAGCCAAGTTAGGCCTTTGTCCCTAAGAACTGACTCTTGGTCTACTTCCTCTGGAGAGCAGTTGTTCCAGTCCCTCCATGCAAGATTACCTCAGAGTGACCTGACCCAGGAACTTGTTTGGCAGTGATGCAGCCTGGCTGATTGCAAAGCAGAAGAGAAAACTGGAAGTTACACAGGGATTGTGAGATTTAAACATTAGATTTCTATCTCTCTTGATTATCAAGAAAACATTGTTGTTCCAGTATTTTAAAAACCACTAAGCAGTTTCATTATTTTAAAACCTAGCTTCCTAATCAGCAATGCTGCGTTTTGCTAACACATGCCCTTGTGACACTGCAAACCTTTGTATGCTTAGTTGGAAGAAAGCTGCATTTGAATTCAGTGGTGTTTCTTTCTGAATAAAGAGAGAATTGTTTGGGAAATTATGGAGTGATTAAAGAGTTATTGTGACTCTTGTATGTCTTAACTTTTGAGCCTTGGTTGCATGCATCTTAAATATGTTGAAAATATCTCCTCTCCCATTAAGAAGGCAAGTTTTTGTTCGAGGAAACTGCTTTTGATGTTTAAGACCCTTTGTACATCTAACTTTCAGGTTGAATCCAAAAAACATTCACCAGCGACCCACGGTTGCCTTGCTGTGTGGCCCTCACGTGAAGGGGGCCCAGGGAATCAGTTGTGGCCGGCATCTTTCCAATCATGATGTGCATGTCATTCTCTTCCTTCCCAACTTTGTCAAGATGCTGGAATCGATCACCAACGAGCTGACACTTTTCAGCAAGACCCAAAGCCAACAGGTGTCCAGTGTCAAAGGTGAGCCGGGTACAGCCAGGGATAGTTTTTCTAAATATATAGAAATAACAATTATTTGCTATATTGCCAAAGCCTCAAGTCAGCTGAATAAAGAAAGAAAAAAGTGCGCATTGGCCCAGTCCATGTGTCCTGCCAAGCTAAATCATGGCTGCTTAGCACAAGCACACAGCTTCCCAGAAAGGAAACAGCAGTTGCTTTTCTGTTAGCAGAAGAATCTAGTACTGCCATCTCTCCTCCCTGCAGACTGAAGTGGTGCACTTTTGTCACTACATCCTGGCTTTGCATAGGTTCTGGGGGTCAAGTGATGGAGCCGGACAGGGAGTAGGTGCTAATGTGATCTTTGTGGGGCTGTGGACGCAACCTCTAATGCAGCAGCGCCATCTACCGGCAAGGAGCTAAGCTATTTTTATACCCACAGGACTTGTAGGGAACACTTTAGTTGGAAAGAGGCGAGTTGGGTCAGTTCCATGAGCTGCTAACCAAATCCTGGGGCTTTGAAATACATGCCTACAGCTTTGAAAAAGTTGTAGAGGACAGATCTATGGGTGGGTGTTAGTCCTGCTGTCCATAAGGGACATTCCTGTTCATAGGCAGCCTGCCTTTGGGGCCGTTGCTATAAAGCAGAAGCAGGAGAGCATTGCCTGCATGCCGTCTTCTGTGAGCCTCCTAGAAGTATCCTGCAGGGCTCTGCTGACGGCCGGGCAGCCTGCCAGAAGAGTCTTAGGGAGGCTTTCCTAAAGTCCCTTATAGGTTTCTACATGACAAACATGTAAAGTGCTCTCTTGTTCCTCCCGCTCCCCAGATCTTCCAGATTCACCAGTTGACTTGGTGATAAACTGCTTGGATTGCCACGAAAATGCCTTCCTGAGGGACCAGCCTTGGTACAAGGCTGCTGTGGACTGGGCCAACCAAAACAGAGCCCCCGTCCTCAGCCTGGACCCCCCGGTGAATGACATGGAGCAAGGGATCGACGCCAAGTGGTCTCTGTCCCTGGGGCTGCCACTGCCCCTAGGCGAGAGGGCTGGGCGCGTCTACCTGTGTGACATCGGCATTCCACAGAAAGTCTTCCAGGAGGTGGGGATAAACTACCACTCGCCTTTCGGTTGCAAGTTTGTCATCCCTTTGCACTCTACCTAAAGTGGGGTTGGGGTGGGGTGGGCTTTGTCCCCGAAGAGGAAAGTGGGGCAGAACCACCTCGAACCGCACGACTGATCCTGACCATATTAAAACTCTTTGAAGCCTTAAGGATGTTGGAAGTTCTCAGCTGTGTTTCTTTCAAGAGAAATACCAGTATTGAGGAGGACCAAGAGGGCTCGTGCTCCTCTGAGCCTTTGATGCTCTCCCGATGCCATGAAGGAACGCAGAGGCAGCTAGTGTCTTCAACCAGCTCGGCAAGTTGGTGGTGGGAGGGCAGGGTGCGTGCTTGCTTACACATGCAGGTGCCCCTGCCCGTTCAGATATGCAGCTGACAGTATGGTTTCGTTTTTCCTCCCCCGCCCCAGGACTGGCAGGGGACATGTGTCCCCCTTGCTGATCATGTGGGAATGAGGGCTGTCCTGCTGCCACCGGCGCATCCCTCTCTTGTGCAGCTACAGCCCCGTCTCTCAAGCTATATGGTACATTGGCTTGCTCAGCCTTGGCAGGTGGTGGGAGGCTCCTGCTTCTGCTGGCAGCTTGGAGTTTGTAGAACAGCAATTGTCTCTCTGTTTCTTTTTTGCTTATTTGAGTGAATGATAATGTGGTTGCAATACTTGTGGCTTAAAAGAAGACTGAGGAAGCAGACTCATTGGTGCTGTCACTTGTGCTTCTCCACAAGTAGTGTCCTGCCATCTTACTGTAGAATTCACGTTGTTGGCGTCTGCTCCTTTTTAAAAAAATGCCTACTTCCCAGGGCCCATGTGTGTGAGAGTGTGTATGAGAATATTGAGACTGTCTAGCTGCCACTGGATATGAATCCCATAGAAAAATTCATGTTCTTGATGGTGGCACTGTCCTGTTCCCTCTCGCTATGTCCAGACAAGCACATGGCTACACTTTAAGTGAAGCAATGAAATGTGATGGGGCTTTGTCTAGCGGTGCAGAACAGTTGTAAAGTGGCATTGGAACAGAAGCGGCTTAAGATTTAAAGGCCTGTGGAGTGAGCCAAATGGCCAAGCAAAGCTGCCTCTTCCTGCATGTTGCTTTTGCACCGATATCATCCTCGTGCTTCAGGCATGAGCTTGTATAATGACCCACTGGTGAATTGTGCATCTCAGCGACTGCCTCCCTCTCTCCCGATGTGCCGTTCTTCAGTGGGAAGGGCACAACGTTGTGTTGCTCTCTGGGGACCAACTCATTGCTGTCACTGGTTTGTTCTTATTCCGAATGCTGCCAGCAGAACATTTTGGTTTGTAGCCAGGCTTTTCCTGGAGTTCAGGGGTGCAACGCACTGTTAAGTAGCTAAATACCTGTTAGCTCTGAGAAATCAGCTGTGCTTGACCTTCTTGTCTCTAAAGGTGCCATACAGAACTCTCTCACAAATCACAACGATTAAAATGTGCAGTAAAGCAGTTGTTCTTCTGGGTTGTTTTCATTTCTAGAGTGCAGAAACTGGTTTTCTTGGTTTGCAAGTGACCATAGTTCATTCAGACTTTCCTGCAGCCATCTCAGGTCCAAAAGAGACAATCACAAGACGACTTAAATCACTTTGACTTAAAGGCATAATTATTATCTCAATTTATTTGAGAAAAAATAGAATTCATACTCTTTAATATTTAAATGATTTCGCTAATTTTATTTCCTAAAAACTCCCAACTACAGTTATACTGTAAAATGCAGATTCACTCTTCCAAGAACCTTCCATTCATGCCAAAACATTTTAAAGGAGAATCCTGTACCTCTAGGAGGAAAACAGATGTTTATTACAACCACTGAGAACCTACACTGACCAGAGCTTTACTATTGGAATTGATCAAGCCACTTATCTACCCTACATCCATCTCTGATTTACCAAAATGGCAGGACAGCCTGCTAGGTGGCCCGAGATGCCTTTCTGCAGGCATAATTCAGGCCATAAAGCCTTCCAAACAACTGCCCGATTTAAGCTCCTCTAAAACTTTGAAGTGAACTGAACAAGCACATACCTGTGACAGAACGCAGGCAATAGCTAAGATTGCATTACCCACACAATATGAAGGAAGCAATTGGGGGCGGGGGGAACAAACCTCCATCCTCTTTCCCTCCTTCATGCAGCATTCTTGTAAAGGAAAGATGGCTGATAGCACAGCAAGGAAGAAACTACTTTGTAAACGCCCAGCAGAGATTGGTGGCAAGCTATAAAACCACTATTTTATTGTTAACAGAAAAATTCAGTAGGGCAGGGAGCAAAAATAGCTGGACACGGTCATACAAGTAAATTATCAAACAATATGAAACACTTTATTTGAACTTTACAACATATAAATATATGAGACAAATCTGTGCTTTTGGGTTGCTGTCTCCCCCCCGCCCAGGCCCAGGGTCCACCTGACATTGCACCAACCCCTTGGAACACTGCTACAGAAGGGTCTCTGGAGTCTCCACAATAAATGTCAGGCTAGTCTTGGAGTATGTACACATCCTGCAGGAATCTCCATGATCCCCATCTGTCATCTGCTCAGGTCCCGGTTTGAATCTCGGCAACTCAGCCGCCTTTCCTCCGCAGATAAGCCAGCAAAGAATGGGTGGACCAGAGCTTCGCCAAACGTGATCCGCTGGGCAGGATCAAATGCTAACATTTGCCTCATCAGACTGAACAGCTGCATGTGCTCAGCAGAATCGTGCAGCATGTATGTCTAGAAAAAGGAATAAGCAGGGAAGGAATTAGACCTGACATGGAGAGAACCAGAGCATGGGGTCATGAAGAGTCGGACATGACTAAACAACAACAACAAATGGAGAGAACCGATTTAGTATTGCCCTGGAAACCAAGTTATGTGATTACAATAGTGCCAAGCTCTATTATTTTGGTGTAAGGTCTAAATAATAGGGAGTTTAATTAAGTCGCTCTCCCAGGACTTCTACTGTAAAACTAGTAGTGGCAGAGTAGCAGGCAACACAGAAGTGTCCCAAGTAGTCCTAAGACTACCCAGTGTACCAGCAGGGCTGCACCTGCATCATGGCTGGCTGAAGCACACAATGCCAGAGGAGCTCAGCTTACATTGTTAATGCAGTTTCAAGCGCTTCTGGGCTATGGAGACATACCTTGGCTCTCCATCTCGGCTAAGAGAAACAGGTGTGCAAAGAAGCACCTGCCAATTGATCAATACACACAATTTAGGAAAGTCAAAGCATTTGGGGTTTCTCAAAAGGGGGGCAAACAGTAAATCATCAGTCACCACTAGTAGCTCCTTTTAGGGATGGGTTGACTAATTTCTCCATGCAAGCACACATACTCAAAATCTGCCCAGCATTATCAAGCCAACGGTGCTGTGGTAGGAGTTGTGAAGAGCTATCCTGCAACCCCCAGAAGACAGCTGCCAAAACTCTTCTTTAGGGTGGGACAACTGCTTACGGACATGTTGGCTTGCATGTTTTTTGCTTCACTTATCAATACAAGCAGAATTACACAGGTTATAACTGCATCAAAAAGTGGTAAGGCCTAAGAGTTTTGGGGGAAAGTAAACAAAGCTCTTTCCACAAAATATGAGACCAGGAGCTCAGTTGACAAGAGTCCCCTTGCAGCCACACAAGTGAAGTGTTGCCCTTACGAAAAGCTCCTACCTGGTATGTGGAAAGGTGTGGTGTAGGAAAAAAGGGATGGGGAGAGGGGAACATAATTATTCCACTCTGCATCCCCACAAGCAGAAAAGATGGAAGCAGATAAAAGGTCAAGTATATTCAGAAGATGGTGTTTTTAATGGGCCTGGCTTCCTGTTTCAAAGGCCTTGCTGAGAAGCAAGCAATGCGGATGAACACAGATGAGAGTAATTTAGCTTTCAGGCGCTCAGTTACAAACAAGTATCTGCATAAAGAGCTGCTTAATGCATTCTGACCAGAGCAGATCAAGTGGTTCTTACCTGCAATGGTTTGCAGTTTTCCTGGACATACCTCCCGTCAGAGGTGTTCTCATCCCATACCAGACTTCCCTTGTGAAAATACTTTTGTTTCCTGGGTGAGGGGAGACAGCTCAAATTGAACACATGTACTGGCCTGAGTTAGGCAAAAGAAATGGCATCTTTCCCCCAAGCAGTTGAATAAATCCATAGACTGCCTCTAAAAATGTACAGAGCATTTGAGTTGCACATCTCAACATGTCATCTACAGGCCTTGCTGCCTCATGTAAATTTTTTGAGAGCATAAAACATAGCAGAGTCAATATTAAATTGTCAACAAATCTCATTGACCTGATTTATTTGCCCAAAGTGCCGCTCTCTAATTTGGAGACCACCTATTTACCAGTCAAAACCAAGCATTCCTACCGTGTTTTGCGGATCATATGCTGTGGGATTGGGCCAAGGATCTTCTCCATCATCACAAGATGCTCTCTATTCTCATGAGTCTGTAGAGAGAAAAAATATATGCTGAACTTAGCAGGGCAGATATGGGGCTTCAAGCAGGAATCTTTTCAACCCCTACCTGGAGAGGCTGGGGATGGAACCTGGGACTTTTCACATGCAAATCATGAGCTACAGCCCTTCCGTAGGCATCTGGCTGGCTAGTATGGGAGAGAGGATACTGGACTGGGCATGCCTTCGGTCTGGTTCACCAGGGCTCATCTTATATACCTCTTGGGAAATGTATGGCAGCATTTCCAGGAAACTGGGAGAGGTGACCGGGCCCATTGTTCTCTCCAACAACCCCAGCCTTGGGGTTTTGAAGTAAGTAGCATGCTAATGCCTAAAATGCCTATTTGTGATAGTGATTTCTCCAGCACTTTACAAGGAAAAGAACCAGCAAACACCCCTTAAACATGAGGGGAAAGCATCCAGGTTAATGTCTTCAAGAGCACAACTAGATCTCTAGGTTGCAGCGCAGGAGCTGAACTGCAGAAAAACCTGGCAGGCAAAGCAAGGAACTGTAGCCATTCAAGTAAAACCTCTTGGCTGTTATAAAAAACACCATAAGGCCTGCATCCTAGTGGGGTCCTCCCTTTCGACAAATAGTGGACTGTGTGGTGCCATCTCTATCCCTTGGTGTAGCCAGGCCAGCTTTTAGGGAAGATTCAATAATTTTATTCTGCTCTCCGCAAAGCTCTTTCCACTGAGCAAAACCCAATAAACAATATTGTACTGAGAAGCACACAGGTTATTCAGCAGAAAGCAAACCACTATGCTGAATTGCTCCAAAAAGGAGTACAGCAATTCCTGTACCTGAAAGAGTGTGAATCCACGGTAGTACTCAAAGAGGATGCAGCCAATGCTCCAGACGTCACACGGCTGTGACCAACCCAGCTCTGCAAAGGAGAATACAGAATGAAGACTCGTTCTACTCTGTACCCAAATGCCGCCATTTTGTTCTTCGGTTGCCAAGTAGGGCTTTTCTGCTCGGCAGCCAAAGAAAACTTTTCAGTGGTTTGCCCTTTAAAAAGGGGCTGAGGGGAATCTACCAAAGGAAAAAACCACTAGGAGAAACTGCAACTGGGATGTCTGCTAAGCTCAGTGAAAGTAGATGGTAGCACATTCCTCCTTATGCCATCTCCCTCTTCCTGCCCATTAGCGGAAAAAGGTTGGACGAGTAATGATGCCATCCTTCAGCTCCATAAAAGGAGCTGCTGCTCTCCTGTCTTGCACAAGGTGGGTCACAACAGAGAGTTTGGAAAGAATTGCAAACTGACAGTGGGTGGGAATTCACATGCTGATGTGCATGTGCAGGGGAAGAGGGCAATGTGGGTCAGCCTGCATGTTCAGGAGGTGGCAGGTGGTCTCTGCGCAAGGCTGCAGGGCACAGCCATACTCCTGCATTGTATGCAGGCTGTGTAGATATGCTCTGGCTACTATGCCCTCTGCACATCTTGGGGACTGTGCACCCTACTGTTCAGTAACAGCAAGTGTGACTAAAGGGTGAATGCAATTGTGGTAAAAAAATAATAATAAAAATACACCCCAAAAAATATTCTTTGGCCATGTGAGAATGTCAGTGGGTTTAAAAAGGACTGAGGAGGACTACGTTCCCTCCACCCATCAAATGTCATCATGGTTAAATCAAAATGATCTTAAAGTTACCATTTTTGTTGTTATGTACCCTCCCATTTCCAGAGTTGAGAAAGGACTGCTTTTGTACAAAATCACTTAGGGGTGATAGTGATGCAATGCCTTATCCAAGAGGCCACGATTTAATTTATAGTGATATTGAAGTGGGGATTAGCAACATCTAAACTAGCACTTGCCTCTTAACCCCTTCAAGTTTACTCCCCACTCATCAAGATTATTTAAATGTGATGAAGTCATCACTTGCCCTCTTGAATGGGTCACACAGAGAGACCCTCATTTGGCGGAGTAAGTAGAGACTGAGTTCCTTAATCAGAGGCAGCAGATGAGAATCTCCAGTTCATCTGCAGGCCACGAAGTGTGTGCAAACACAAATACCCCCCTTACAGGGCTAGCTCACCCAAGCAAGCTAAAACACAACTATTTGCTCTGAAATATGTTGCCCCCTTTTGAACCTTGATGCCAAATTGCTTCACTCCTTTTCATTTCAGGCATACTCCTCCCCACAAGCCCCTCTGACATGTAGGTTCCTCTTGTTGCTTATGCAAAGCAAACTATTTTGCAAAATGAGCACTCACCCACTGTTTTTTGAACTGCTACACTCGACTCCCAAGAGTCAGAGTAGTTAATGCCAACTCACCCAAGATCACTTCTGGTGGGCGATAATGCCGAGTGGCCACAATAGTGGTGTGATGCTCATGATCAAACGTGGCACTCCCAAAGTCCGCTACTCGGATGCACGTGTTTCTGATAGACTTTTCCTCGCAGCTCTGTAATGCAGAAGACACACCCATGGTTACTAAGCTTTCTTCGAAAAGGTGGAGAGTTCCAGACAGAAGGCCCTACAGCCTTCAGTGGGTCTTTCCTTTCAAAAATGAAGGAACTATAAGTCTACAGACTTGGTGGTGGTGCATGTTCAAATAAGCCAACGCTCCGGTTGCCAAGGAGCCCAGATTTCAGAAGTTGGAGGGTGTAACCCATCCCATTCTCCAAATTCTGGGTGATCTGAGATGCTGAATGTGATCCTTGCCACCCACTTCCCAATACCCCTCCCCTATCTTTCATTCAAAAAGGGCAGGCTATTCTGCAACTTCTATGCTCTTAGGTGTAACCCACCTTTTTCTCGTTGTACAAGGTATCAAATTCTGAGTTTACAAACAGTATGTTTTCAGGTTTGAGGTCAGTATGAGTTAGCTGGTTGTCATGGAGAACTACAGAAAAATGGGAGAGAAAAAGGGTTTTAAGAGGCCTTACATTCCTGCTATACACTTTGGCTCTCAAGCAAAGCCTATCTCAACAGATGTTAAATAGGACTAAATAGAAGTATAGAATCAAGATTCTGCAGACCCGAATGTTCCAGTGATTTATATGGGTATATAAATGATTTAAATAAATGCTCATAAAAGGTTGTGGGAAGGCAATATAAACTTTGCCTTCAAGTTTATATTGCCTTCCCAACTTCAAGATATTGAAACAGCATTAAGGTGGAAGCAAAGAAACTTTCAAACAGGCTTCCACCCCCCAACCTTCCTCTTTTTCTTTTCCCAAGCAAGCAGAGCACATGAAATACTTACACTTCAAGGCATGGCACAGCTGGTAGGCCATGTGTCGGATGTGGGAGAGAGGGTATGGCTGGAAGTTATTCTCCTTCAAGAATTCAAACGTGTTCTTGCCCAGGAGTTCGAAAGCAATGCACATGTGACCATGGAAGTTGAACCAATCCGACATCAGGACACATAAGCTGGGCCAAAGGAGAGAAAAAACACACAGTAGCTGGGATTGTGGCTCTTGAGGTCGCACTGCCCATTCCCTTCCCTTGCTGAGGCTAGACTTGGGGGCCACATAGATGATTGCCTGTCTCATCCTGTTCTAGAATCATCTGGAGTTGCCTTTAAAATTCCATCCTCAGGCCACCCCTCACCCAGCAGGGCCCAACACACAACAGCACAGCCAGCGGCCCCCATCAGTGTGAGTGGCAGGCCTGGGGGAAATGGGGGTGCAGGGAGAGTGGGAACACAGGTTATCGGGGGATTCTTCCTTCTCTTAAAGGAGGATAAAGATGTACATAACAGATGTATAACAGAGAATGTTAATGTTTGCACCTGCTTGAAAATCCATGAGTCTGAAAGTGGAAGCCCTGTTGAAAGCATCTGGGTAAGGACAGAGAGAGAAACAAAAATGACATTGTTGTGGCAGTATACTACAGACCTCTCAGCTGAGCAGAAGATATGGGTGATGGTTTCTTAAAACATATTACAAAATGGTCACAAAAGTGAGCAATAGCAATAATGGGGCATTCCAACTATTCTGGCACCCCTTGGAAGTCTAACTCTGCTAAGAATGGAATGTTCAATATATCCTTGCCATGCCCTGCCAACAACAGCACCTTTCGGAAGGCAAAGAAAGGAACAAGGGTATGTATAATCCTGGACTTTATCGTAACCCACAAGGGAGAACTGGTTGATGGAGTGAAAGCAGCAGGAACCTTGAGGATAAGATGACCATATCATCTTGGAATTTGTGATGGCAAAGGATGTAAAAATTGAGCATAGTGGATTTCAAAAATCAAAGAAAGAAATTGGGTGGGAATTCTAAAACCCATGGCTAGAAATTCTAAAGGAGGGAGGAGCTCCAAGAGGCATGGGGCATTAAAAAAACTGAAATACTGAAGGTACAACAGCAAACGATTCCAATGGGAAAGAAAAATGGGAGACATCTAAAGAAGTCAGTGTGGCTGCACAAGGAGCTTTCTCATTATCTGAGATTTTAAAAAGACACGCTTCGCTTGAGAATTAGAAATATAAGCAAAGACGAAAGTGATACAGTAGCATGCAGTAGCATGGTGTCAGAAAGGCTAAAGCCCAGCATTGCCTCAGATCTAAAATGGATGCTAACAACATTTTTAAAAGGGCTTTTTGGCTACATTCAGAGCATGAAGAAAAATAAAATTTGCTGCTTGAGAGCAGACAGTGAGATGTTAATAGGTGACAGAGTTAAGGTGGAACTACTCAGCTTCTGTTTCACCTCAGTCTTCTCCTGCAATGCGAATGTTAGAACAAATGATACGAGGAGGCACAAGCAGCTCAGGATAAGTAAGGAGTTAAGAGAACATTTAGCTACTTCAAATGAATTCAAGTCTCCGGGGTCACATCCTGAAGGTGCTTGCCGATAATTCTTTTGAGAATTTTTAAAGAACAGGCCAGTTTCTGAAGACTGGAACTGGGCAAATGTTGTTGCCATCTTCAAAAGAGGTGGCCAGCCTAATGCTAAAACCAGACAAAATTCCAAAAGCTGGTCTGTGAGTGTCTAAAAAAATTTATGCAGTGATTATGACAAGCCAGCATGGGATCCATCCTGTTCAAAAAAATTAAATATGACTTGAAGATGTAGAGGGAATGCTGATTAAATTTGCAATGGCATGAAGCTGGGAGGGTCAGCAAAAGTATCTTGCCAGGCTGGAGCACTGGGCTGAAACCAGTAAGATGAAATCTGAGGTCAGTCCTCAAGTTTCACTTAACACGTGTTCAGATTAATGCCTGCAGTTCCAATATATTCTGCACTGGTCAGGCAACACACCTGGAATACTGTCTCCAGTTCCAGGAATATTTTAATGAGAAATTAGAGCCTGTCCAGAGGAGGGCAGTCAGGGTGTTGAGGGGGTCTTGAAACCAAGCCCTATGAGAGTGTGGGGGGAAGCTGTGGCCCTCTGGATAACATTGAAGTACAACTCTTATCATCCCTGACCACTGGCCATGCAGGGGGCGGGGGGCTGATGGGAGTTGGGAGTCCAACAATATGTGGAGGACTGAAGGCTTCCCCTGCCCTGTCCTACGAAGAATGGTAGAAGAAGCTGGGGACGTTTAAGGGGAGACAGGATAGCTATTTTCAAATATATAAAGGGCTGCCATGCAGAAGATGGAGCAAGCAAGGGGATGAAACTAGAACTAGTGGGTGGAGACTGCAGGGAAGGAGGCTTGGCTGAACATGAGAAGAAACCACTTAAGAGTGACAGCTCATAGACAGTGGAACAGACTGCCCTGAGAGGTGGAGGGCTCTCCTTTGTGGGAGATGCTAATCAGACGCTTGGGTGGGCATGTGTCAGGCATGAGCTAGTTGCACCCTGTACTACAGATCTTGCATTGAGCAGGGGTTGGACTAGACAATGACTACGTACGTTCCTCCAAAACTGAATTTTAATCCTATGACTTCCCGCTCCCCCCTGGGATGCATAAGCACCAAGCCCTAACCCAGGCACTTAAATATCTCTGTTTCAAAGTAATTAACAGAACTGCACTAACCAGTTCTAGTTGCCAACTATTCCTGAGGGGAGAGGAAAGGTGGTGATCCTCTGCTTCCCCTGCAGTGGGCAGAGCTGCTTGCTTTCATGTTCTACCACATTGAGCAGACTGATCAGAGTTCACCCCTGGACCCTTCCTTTAGGAAAGGAGTAGCCAACCTCAACCCAATCCCAATGGCAAGACTTACTGTTTATTTTCTTTGTCCTTTTCTTTAATTTTCTTTAGGACGTTAATTTCTAGTCTGGCTGCTTCACGGTATTTGCCAACATTTCGAATAATTTTCAGAGCTACCAGAGACTTGCCTCTACAGAAGGGGGAGGCAGGCAGGGGGGGGGGAAATGGAGTAATGAGATGCAAGGAACAACAGCAGAGATCTCTGCAACTGAATTCAAGCCTAACTCTTGGTCACACAACAAAATCCTGAAGGGAGAGGAATAAACTCCAACCTCTCCTCTGCAATTGCTCCCCATGGAGCCAAAGATTAAAGAAAGAAAAAAGAAGTAAAGCATTCATCATTACATTCTTTAGTAAAGGTCCTGGATATGACTACAGTTTGAAAAAAGGACCCAGGCTTTAACTTTCTCTCCTGCTCATTAGGCATGGGTTGGATCCAGACTAAGTGAGCTGAACTCAGTTCCCACTAAAAGCAATGAAACAAGTTAGCCATCAGTCCTACTGATTTCATTGGGCATTCAGTTCAATTAACTCAGTCTGGATCCAATCCAATAGGGTCACATCTGGTACAGCCAGGCCTATAGAGCTTAAGTGAGCCAGGGAACATATTTCATACCAACCTAGGCACACTCTTTCAATGGCAGGGAAGTACTTGCAGATGGAATGAGAATGGATTATTGTCCAGGTCCTCATGCCACTTGCAACCACTTACCTGCCCACAAGACAGGTCAAGAAAAAAAAACTTTTTTGCTCAGAACTTTTACATACTGTTTATGTTATTGTCTTGCGTGTCTAGGGCATAACTTTGTTATAACATGTACTGCTGAGCCGCTGTTTTAATGTTGCTCTTTGGTTCTATTTGTTGTTTTAATTAGAATAATCATTAGGCAGGAATTAAAAGCAGTGCAGAAACAGTGCACAAGGGGAGTGGGAACCAACCCAGATATTCTCTACCTCCACCAGGTGGTAATTCAACTAAGTTTTATTCACAGAGCCACTGAAATTTATGAACCTAATTTTGTCATGTTCATTAATTTAAATAGGTTCACTATCCACAATGCTTATCTGGAAAGGGCTCATTAACTACTATCTAGCCCACAACTACTTCTCTCATGTTCTGGAACTCGGGACCACAATGCTCTTTCAGCCTCAAACCAAACCAATAAATCCCAGTATTCCTTGACACAAGAGCACCAGGATAGCTTACCTGGCATGGTCCACACACTCCACAACTTTGCCAAATGTGCCTTCGCCCAGGCTCCCCACAATTTCATCTAGGAGAGAAAACAAAAGCAGATGTGAGCCCTGGAGACTTAATGAGTGTGTGAGGTCCTGCAATTTCAAAGCATTCAAGTCTCAAGAAAGGCTCTCACTGCTACACTCTTTAACACACAATTGTCTACTTCCTGTTTCAAGTATTTACTGTTCAGTCCATTTATAAGCAATAAACACTAGAGACCCCTCCCGTACACTGAGAGCGATCTCGTCTAACATGGGGATAGAAAGTAGAGAGGTAAAGTTTTACGAAAGGTGGCTGTACATCGCTCATGGAGCCAATCGCCGATCCTGCACACCAGGTGACCTTCTTTGTCATCTTCCACGCTCCTGCTGCGCTTATTGCTCTGTTGGCTTCTCTGCACACACCGCCCCCCGAAACGCCATCCGACCAATCGCACACAGCGGGCAGTTCCGATTGGCAGATTGAGTTGTCATTCAGAGGCGGAGAGACGACGATGCGTCGGTGGTTGGATTTTCCAGATCCCAGCATTTCATAAGGCACACAGCATATATAACGATAGGGATATTGCAAGGGGACACGTCAACACACAAACCGACTTCAAAACAAAAGTTTAAAAAACAGCTACAGGTATGTAAAGAAACTCTGATTAGCTATGGAAGGCAGGCAGGCAGGCGCAGGAGCCTCGCAGCAACGCGGTCCTCGTGTGGGGAGCAGCGGCTGGGATGCTCCAGCCCCTGGGCCCCCTCCTCCCACAGAGAATTACCATCCTTTCTTAACCACTAGGGAAAGACACAGCAAGCAGCGCAGAGAGGAGGACTCAAGGACAGTAGCTTCTCCACCAGCATCTGGGACGATGGGCAGCCCAAAGGCAGCTGGGTCAGCAGAAGTCTTAAGCAGCTCCCTTCCCCACCCCACCCCAGCCCGCCGCCTCCTCCTCCCATGAAGCCTCTCTCCCTGCCTGCCAGTTTCTGTAAAGCCCCTCTGATTCCAGCATGATCGGATTTGGGTGTCGCTGCCTGAAAGAAACCACTACAGATCTGACCCTTCTATGTGCTTGCAAGTCTGACCTGTGCCAGATCGGTTTGCTTTCACTTCTGAGCTGAAATCAAGCCTAGAAGAACTCTAGAAGCAGTGGCTGTGTCCTGATTCAGAATCAAGTATGTCTTGTGCTGCTGACAAGCATTGTGTGAAGCATCAAAATCCAACCAGACCCGCCCCCTAGGCCTCAGGAAAACATCTCACTTTTTCAAAGAGAAGGAGGGGATGCAAAATCAACCTGGCATTGCTATTCACTTCTACTGAAGTGGGGAGGGTGGGGAGAACAGCCAAGTAACCTGAAGGGTTCCACTACTGTGAAGAATTATTCCAATCCCCGATCCCCCCCACTCCACTTATAACGTTTCAAAATACAATGAATTGCAGTCTCCCTAGGCTGAGTTGCAAAAATAGGTTACAGACTCCAGGCCTGCACTTCCTTTCACCTCCCATTCCCTTCTGCTGTAGAATAAACCACATACAAATCCTAAAAGAGACGGTCTGAAATGGAGAGAAGTTGAGACAAGATCCTTAAAGAAGGTGTACGATATTGAAACAGTTTAAGCCACGCCAACCAAAATCCATACCCTTAGCACTGTACAAATGTAGCTTTGGGATAAATTTCAAGAACAGGAATGAGGGGGAAAGAGTGGGGTTAAATGAGATTAACCTCAGCTTTACAATAAAACAATCTTGACTGAAAAACAGAGGAATAGAAGAGATTGTAGTGCGTTCCAGACCAACAACAGAACTCATATCACATCAATGTGCATAAAACTGCACATTGATTAGAGCACTGACAGGTCTGTGACTCAATGAAGCAAAACTGGGTGTGTGCTTCAAGACTCATTCCTCTCGGGTATCTTTCCACTTTTTTCTTTGTGGTTCGGGTGAGTGAATGGGCAAGGTCTGTGGGCTGCTTGGGAATGCTAACAAAAAAAATTATATTAACAAAGGAAGATGATATGCATATGCGCTGCAATCCCAAAAAACCAAAAACTCCAACCCCTGCTCCCCAACCTGAAGCCAGTACAATCTGCCATCCAACAAGTCAGATGCAGTCCACCAGCCATATATGGAGACCTCTCTTGGGGGTGCATTCAGCCCTTCTTGGGCTGCCATATACAACTTGTGGGCTGCAGTGGCACAAGTTGTGCAGACTCGCTACGGTGTGAGGAAGGCACCATCTTATACCAGAACTGTTCACCCATGAAGGGTGTTAGGAAAGGAGAGGAAGGTCTGCAAGCTTAAAATTCCTGAGAAATTAAGTCTGACACAGCTTGACCTGGCCCTAGGAAGGAGAGGGTGCTGGCAGAAATGCCCTGTTGCAGCTGCAAAGGCAAAACTGCTTTGTGCCCCTGAACACAACCGCTAAGCAACACAGGATGTGAAAGTTGAGAGCAGAGGGTTATGTGTGCAAAACAAAGGGTGTGGCACAGCCATTCTGAGTCATGTGCACAAACGTCACCCCCACATTGTCACTGATGCCATGTTTGGCTTCTCTCCCTCCCAATGCACTCTGAGAAACACACACGAGTCTCAGACGCTATAATTATTCACAGCTGCATCATCAAGACTAAGAACAGCTAATATAACCAGTTATCACACAAGCAGAAGAAAAACTTAACTCTGCATTGAGGAGAAAGACAGGGGATTAGAAGTACTCACCCAGTATGATTCAAAGCTGGAAAAAAACTACAAGTTAGTTAGGCCCTGACCAATCCTGATCTCATTTTGGATGATACTCACCGATGAGGTACTGCTACATGACCTGGTCCTGCGTTTCCGGCAGCGATGCTGGTGCTTCCTTGTCCGGTGGCGCTCTCTGTCTCGAGATCTCCGGTGGTGCCGTGAACGGCGTGTAGCGTAATAGTCTTCTCCAAAGGATGAGCTTCGCTCTTCAAACCTGTAGACTTCACTGTCATCTCTGTCTCTGTATCTTCTCTGGTAGGGCATTCTGTCATGGCTGTGTGGCAAATAAAAAGCTGTGATTAGGAAATGGGAAAGGTGCCTTGGGGGTGGGGGGGGACAGGAACCTGTGCAGCAAACCCAGTGCAGGGCTGTGTGTAACCTGCACTAGACACTGCTTCCTGTCATTTCACTGCAGGGCACAAAGGGAGTCTTGTGGTAGCTGCAGGGGTAGCTGTAGCTGTAGATACACAGGACTAGAAGGGATCTGGACATCTACAATTCCAATTTAGAAGGATCATTTAGTACCAAAGCAAGCATTCACCATGCGGGTATGACTGCTTGTTCCAAGATAATCCCTTGCTCACCTTCTAGACCGTGACCTCCTTGACAGATCCCGGCGAACTGGGTATCGTGTTCTTCCATCATGTTGCTCCCTGCTGCAAGACCGCCTCCTCTTCCACCTGTGGCTCATGTAGGGCTCCTGCTCTGGGGAGCGGTAGCGCTTACAGTGATGCATCTAGACATACAAGGAAGGCACCTGCATGAACACCAGAACAACCTCTCCAGCAAAACAAGCTCATCCCGGCAATCTTCAGCAATCCTGGCCCACAACATTTCACCACCTTTTACAAGCCTCCCAAATCTTGCTGTATCTTAAACATAGTGTTTTAAAAATACCTATGAGAGCAGGCAGGTGTGCTATGAAACACAGGAACGGTCATTTCAGTGGCACTAAAAGGGCCTTTGTGACATAATCAACAGCTTCACCAAGAGCTATCTAGTTAAAGGAATACTACCTATTTACCCCAAACCCATTTAGAAAAGTCATAAACAAAGTATACATGGGAAAGGTCAGTAAGAGAGGCATGCATTCAATCCGATTGCCGTAAGATGAGCAGTGCAAAGGGGCTGCCACTTTGGAATTCATTTCTCACCAGCAATCCTACTTTAGAAGTTATGCTTATGCAAAGCGCTTTTAGGACTGCAGGTTAGATCAGTTTCGTTACTGCCACTACCAGCTTCTGAGAGCATTTCTTACGAACCCTGCAATTACAGACTGATATTGCCAAGCCTCATGAAATAAAATAAACTGGATTTAAAGTATTTTTATCCCAGCTATTTTCTCAATATTGTTTACAGCATATTGACAGATTGAACAAATGTATACCCCACCTTTCCCAACAGTTCAAGAGGTACAAAACGATTGTTCATTTACAGCCCCGCAGTCCATGCACATTTCTCAACATGGGAGGTTACACCATAATGGTATACGTTGCTAGAGATGGGAAGGCCTGGAGAAAAACCGGAAAAATTTGGGGGAAATCTGGGTCCCCCCATTTTTTCCCAAAGCCGTTTCCCCCCAGAAAAATTGGGGAAAAAACCAGTTTGATATAGTTTGAATATTCCACAGACTTTCCCCCCAATTTTTCTGTCCCCCCCCCAGGCCTTCCCATCTCTACGTTTGACATCTGTACATTATTGAGTTTCAAATTCTTCCTAACCAGCAATTTCGTGTTTTGCTAAACAAGATGAAATGCAAGCGTAAATTGTAGTACTTTAGAGATTCTACTTATTAAAGAGTGTGAAACAAGTTGTCTCTTTTAAACACAGCACTTGTTTCACTTTCCACACTATCTAGCATTATGTAATCTCTACGAAGTTACCAGAAAATAAATGCTTGAGCAAATGCCGTGTTTCTCCTAAAATAAGACACCGTCTTATATTTTTTCCCCCTCAAGAAAACACACTATGGCTTATTTTCGGGGGATGTCTTATTTTAACCGCTCCGCGTCGGTACGCGGCATAGCCACGCCTATCCAGGCCATCTTAAGGGAGAGGCGTTGCGTCACTATGGCTTATTTTCAGGGTATGGCTTATATTTCACAAATGTGTAGAAATCCTGCTATGGCTAATTTTATGGCTACGGCTTATTTTAGGAGAAACAGGGTACTAAATAAATGCCTGAATTGGAACACATGGCAAAAAAGTCCATTTCCCGCTCAACAAGGATATGCTGGTCACAAAGGGCGGTTCTTTAATTATCAATATAACTTAGAAATCTAATGTCTGCCCAAGTACATACAATTGGAGTTCCTATGTATATGCATGAGCAGCCCGAGAGAACAAAGTGTTGGCTATAGAATTTAGTAAAATTTGGAATGTTTCCTTCGGCAACTTCACTTAATGCTTTGAGCCTTCCCATCAACTTGTGTTCTTTCCCTCTACTGACTATTTTTTTTAATAAAGGTGAACCCAATATGCTTTAATTTAAATGCTTGCCATGGCTATTTTATAGATGTTTCTACATTCAAAAACTAAAATGTTTCTCAGTAAGATTATTTATAAAACATTTATATACTGCTAATTCACAAAGCATATCAAAAGCAGTTTACAACATTAAATGATAAAAAGCCATACAATAAAAGCACAAAAAATAAAAACAAGTTAAAAGCAAAAAAGGTTAAAAGCAAGTATCAACAAACCATTGTGAGAGACGTACTCTTAATTGCCTGCATAGGCCTGGCGGAATAGAAAAGTTTTCAGCAGACATTTAAAAGTTGGCACAGAAGACACCCACTAAATCTCTATTGGCAGGGTGTTCCACAGGATGGGAAGCTTTGCCAACTTGGGGAAAGAGCAAGTAAAGATGATCCTGCAAATTGAGTTGGGCTATAATCAGACCTGAGGTACCCTGGACCTAAGCTGTTCAGGGCTTTGTAAATTAATACAAGAACCTTGAACCTGGCTCAGTAGTAAATTGTCAGCTAGTGCAGCTGTTTAAACAATTGTGTCACATGTTCTCAGCCAGAGGATCCCCATCAGCAGTCAGCCCACAGCATTCTGTGGAATCCAGCATCAAGATTAAGAAAATGGATTCAAGGGGTGTTTAAGAAAAAAAAGGCAGCTTGCTGCACTTTTCGGCGATCTAGAATATTTCTTTTGTGATATTTTACTTTTACTGCTATCACCTATGATTTAAACTTTTTATTAAATATTAGCTTCCTAGGGCTGGAAAAAACACTTTCCTATTGAGGTACTGGGGCCAAACAGACCCCAATTAAGGGTGGTGGATTCTATAAGCTACCTTGAGTGCAGTTTCTGCCGGAAGACATGATACAAATTATTTTTAACAAATAAATAAAGGCATCAGTAAAAAACCCACCAAACTTAAAAGCTAACGTTTATGGCACAAGCCTTCATGAAACCAGATGAAAGCAGACTCTAGTACCAGTGTTCGAAATTAACCAGTCCTTTTTTTGCGACTCAGAAGCACTACCTAGGTTGAGATTTCCAGTTGCCTGGTTTGCTAATTATTTCCTCTGCAGGAGAGCCAAGGGCAGCTTCTGACAGAAAGCCTTTTGATGTGCTGAGAAGAGGGAACCTTTCCATTGTTGTACAATTTCAATAAGTACCGTAAGCAAACAGGAAAGCAGCTTTTACACAGTTGCAGGAGGGGAGATCTGGCTAATTTTACCCCCCCCCCATAGGCAATGGACTGCTTCTCTCTTGGGGGAGGGGCAAGCAGGAGGGCTGGCTGATTATTTAAGGGGTTTCTATTGGTGATCTTGCTTCTCAAAAGTGAAATGGCTCTAGCAGTACTGTATAGCAATGCTTCTTTGCACATTGGAAATTATGACAAAAAGGAGCATTTTTGCAGGAGGGGTTCCTTCCTGTGTACCTGCCCATTCTGAAGTTTGATTGTGCGTATCTGTTGGCATGTTTAGTATGAAGGGAGGAGTGTAAGTAGAATAAATATTTTTCTATCTTGAAATATACAATAAAACCATTCTGGTCTAGTTCTTGGCGTCTTTCTAGCCTTTCCTTTCTTCACTAGCAGCCTCAAGCATTTCTGTTTCACATGTTTTCATGTGCAGGAATAAACTTTTATTTGGGTGAGATGGGTTCAAAATTGAAGCATTTGGGGTGGGAGGGACATTCACAAATTAAAACCTATCTCCTACATGCATTTCTGAAGTGACTAGCAATATTTGCAATGGCAATAACACTGTTCTCTACATAGTTCAGAGGTGATCATTTTCCATTCCATTTACAGAGGTGCTAAGTGAAACCCAAGTATATGTATCCCTTCATACCAAAGTATGCATGTGCTTGAATTTCACAGAACACCTCAGTGGATGGCGTGCCCCAACAACAGACAGCTCTGTAAGCCGACTCATTTTTTTTTCTTTTAAAGGAAAATGGCCTTGCCAGGTAAGATTAACATACAGTGATCCCTCGACTTACGAAAGACCCAACTTACGAGTTTTTCGAGTTACGAGGGATCAAAGTGGCTGCCGCTTCCGATTTTTTTCGACTTCCAATCGGAAGCTGCGGCCGCTTTAAATGCGGCTTTCTCGAGTTCCGAAGGTTTTTTCGACATACGAATGCGTTCTTCAACGCATTCCTATGGGGAATCGAGTTACGATTTTTTCGACTTACGAGGAATCCGTCGGAACGGATTACCTTCGTAAGTCGAGGGTCCACTGTACCAACATTCTATCAGCTGCAGCAGCCCCCAGAAAGTTTGAGGCTGGCCATTCACTGCTCGTCTCCTGCATCTAGTCATCAGGTATGCTGCATTTTTAGCCAGTACAAGCAACAGTCAACCTCTCTCCCATGAACTTGTCTTTTAAATGCCACCAGAGCTGGTGGCAATGATTCACAAGAAAAAAACAACAGCACTACATCCACACACACTAAAACACTTCCATTTGTTTCCCCAAACTCTACCATCAACTTCATTAGATACCTGCAATTTCTAGCACTTAGAAATGAATTCTCCCTCTTTACCTATATGTACATGATAAAAGATTTTAAAAATTATAAACTATTTTTCTGGTTGCCGTTAAATAAAAAGTTACTGACTGTAGTTCACATTAATATACTGGCCATGAAGAACTGATTCCCCTCCCTCTACTCCCTTTCTCTTGCACGGCCAGTCTTTCTAGTTTTAAGTCTGATGGGAAGAACGGCCTGCTTCTTTCTCACCCTCTCTCTTAATTGATGTGAGTCACCACAGAAGGCAATAGTTGTCTGAAGTGGAATAAAAATCTAGCAAAGTAATAGAATTCAAAAACACCCCTAAAATTGCATTGATATGCCCTACCACCAATGACCCCGAGGACCACAACTCCCAGACTATTTAAATCACCACCTTTTTAAAGGACTGTAATTAAAGGGTTGTATTTTTATTTTTTTTAAATCCACTCCTTGTTTTTGGGCAGGTGTATTAAAACTTTAGAATTTTTTGTGCTAAGCTGGTGCTCAAATTAAGGGCTCCAGTGACAGCTAGACTATGGCAGAACCCTCTTCTCCCTTTGCTGCTCCCACAATTTTGCTTACAGGGTTAATACTAAAAGCCTGTCAGATTTAATACACCCCATCCCAAAGTGAGAAGTGGATCAAGTTTCTGAGAAGCAGGTAGGAGCAGGGTAAGGCACCTGGCTGTCCTCCAGATATTCCTGGTCTACAACGCCCATCACAATCATCCTCCTCCTCCTCGTCCATTGGCCATGCTAGCTAAGGAATGAAGGGCGATGGGAATAAACCCTGGAGTATGGAGAGGAAGGCTGTAACAGGCAGTGACAGAGCATCTGCTTTGCGTGCACAAGGCCCCAAGTTCAAACCCCTGGTGGGGCTGGGGGAGTTCCTTGCCTGAAACCCTGGAGAGCTGCTGACGCCAGTCGGTGCAGACAATACTGAGCCAGATGGATCCAACAGTCTGGACTCGGAATAAAGCAGCTTCCTGCACTCTCGTTTAAATCGATCCCTTCTTCAGATCCTTGAGGACTGGAGCCTTATTTTTAAAGGAAGGGCCATCGCAAAAGCAGCTGTCCCTGTTCCTACTCGGGAAGGGCCGCAGCTCAGCAGCCGAGCATCTGCTTCGCATGCTGCCACGGGCTCGATCCCTGGCAGCATCTCCAGGTAGGGCTGGCAATCTCCCTGTCCGAAACCCTGGACAGCCGCCAGCCAGCCAGTGCAGGGCCACGGAGCCGGAGTCTTGCTTCCAGGGAACTCGGGGCAAGGCAGCGGCCTGGGCTTCCTGCGTTCCAGCCGCAGAGCCACGCCCAAGTCCCGCGAGACTTCCTCCTGGCACCGCGAGACCGCGCGGCCTAGATCCAGACAGTAGTCGCTTACCCACCGCTCAGAGGTGGTCGGGACGAGGGGAGAATGATGGCGAGGCCCGATGGGGCGTGGCTTACTCGAAGCCCCTCCCCCTCCCGCACAGACCGCAAAGGCTCGGCCGGGCCCGACAAGGCCCGACGCAGCGGGGCCTGAGGCCTTCCTCTCCCGTCGCTCCTGGGGCTCCTTTCACCACCACCACCCGCTCTTCCGTCCCTCACCTCTGTCCCGCGGCTCCTCCGACTCTCCTGGTCCCGCTCGTTCTCCCCTTAGCAGCGGCGGCGGTGGCTGCAGCGACAGAGCGGAGGCGGCGGCGACGCAAACGGCACCCTGCGCATGCGCACTCTGCCGTCCTATGCGCCGAAGGAAGCCGCCGCCGCCGTGCGGGCTAGAGCGGCCCACGCTTCTTTTTCCTCCTTGACGCGACGAGTCTGAGGAGCGTGGGCCGCTCTACCCGCGCGACTTTATGGTGGAGGAGGAATGCGGCAAAGAGGGAGATTGACCGGAATTATGTGGCGGCGGCTATAGGCAGTCCAAGGGGATGCGGGCTAAAGAGGTTACTGCGGAGACTTCCGGTTCGCGATTATGCAATAAAACCTGCATTTAAAAATACCCTAACAGACAATCCTGTTTAAAAAGGCAAACAAACTTACATTAAAACCACAGTTCCCCAAGCTGCCTGTGTCGTGTGCCTTTTACCTGGCTGCCCCACCGCAAAGCAGTTCCACAAAAAAATCAGTTTCCTCCAAGAGAATCTGGATCTAAACCACAACCAAGTATCCTTGTTTTCACCTATAGAGTGTTCAATGGTGTGTCATTTCTATTGACACACACAAACACACACACCCTTTGCTGTGTCCTTCCTTTCTCCTCCCTGCTATGGCGGCTCCTCCCTTTTTGAGAAGTGACCCACGTTTCACAATGGCCAATTTATTAGCAGGCCAGAAGCAGGCACGGCCTCGTTGCCACCACAGTTTCCATAGCAGCAGCTGCCCTGCTTTTTGTCTTGGCATGGGATACGTATTTCCCCACAGAAACCTGGTGCATACAGAAGAGAAAAGAACACATTTGCAGGCCTCTCTCTCTCAGCACTGGGAATTCAGAGTCACCCCAGCATGCTTCGTCAGGAGGTAAGGTAAGTCTAGAAAAGTCCCAGAGTTCTGGACGCTTCATTGCTGCAAGCGATTTCCCCCTTTAGAATGCTACTTGGGCTCACTTAGATACTCAGAGCAGCTGACCTCTGGAGCAGCTTACCTGTGAGAATCTCTAGATGGGTCTCAGAAGGGGTTGGCACAAGGATGATCCTGTCTTTGCAAAGGGAGTTGAACGGCCACTATTTTGAATGGGGTTCAGTCACATACCAATAGATTCAAGTGGCACAGTTCTGGTTCCTTGGGAGACCTTGTGCAACAAACCTGGTTCCCTGACCGTTTGCAGTCAGGAAAGTGACAGGAAAATACGCTGGGAAGTGTGGGATAGCACTTCCTTTGATGCGATGTCAGTTTAAAGCACCCCTCCAGGAATTGTAGTTTAGCCTTCACAGAGCTACAATGCCCAGCAGCCTTCACAAACTACAGTTCCTAGATTTGGGGGGGGGGGGATATAAAGGCATGGTATTTAACCACCCCTGAAACAAATCAGAATGACTGCTCAGTAAGCAGGTAATCTGCAAGTGCCCCTACATTCACAAGCTGATTTTTGCACACCATTATTCTGCTATTTGTGATATCCCTTGGATTGCACGCTGTTTGAATCCCAGCAGGAATTGATTTCAGGATGTCAGTAATGGATATGCCCATGCACAGTCCTCTGGGAGGTTTCAGAAAAACAGCACTCATTCTTTAAAGTGTTTTGCAATGACTTTGAAACCCACAATTTTAACCACTGTGCATTGTGCAACTGCAATTCCAAAGAAAAAACAAACATAAACATTTTAAATTGTCTTTAAACAGTTTTTAATTTCAGTTTTTCATGCAAATTCTAGAAATATGTCTTTGAAAGAGTCACCGAATCTGACATTTTCAGTTCCGCATAGGTAAGTGTATCTGGTAAAGGAGATAATCAAAATTCAGGGATGGATCCAACAATGTGGATTCTGCAAACACCCTGATGCTCAGCATCTCTCAGTGTTGAACAGCTTAGTCATAAGGATTTCCCAAGTTCCAGGATTGTGGAAAAATCTCTATAGGCTGGGAAAGACACAGCTTTGTGAGATCTCTCATGATGATCCTTTTGGGGGGGCTATGTTTGGTAACATGTCTTTTAGATCCCATGATCTTCCTGGATCTTCTGCCATTAACTTGGATCCATAGATCCCAATTCTGGATCTGTGCCTAAATCTACACAACTGGAGACAGACAAAAAGACTCGACTGTGACCTTTCAACTCTTCGCCATGTTGCTCCAGAATTGGAGAGGATTTGCAGGCTTGCTCTCCCAGCACTGTCCTAGCAATAAACATTTGCCACATGGCTTCGCAGAAATTGAGTCTTTGGAATTGCCCAGCAAAGCTGCAGAAAGTTCTAGAAGAAACCATCAGCCCTCTCAACCATTTTCTATGTCAGAGCTGAAGAGGATCAACATGGACAGGGCTCTTTCTCCAAAGGTTCTCTATCCATCAAAGGTAAGAGAGCACCTTTTCTGCGGGGGCTTAGCCTGTCAGGTTTATCTGAGATGCTCCTGGATCTCAGTCAGCAACCTTCTATGCTAGGTTTGGTACCCACCTGCTGCCTCTTTCTTTCTCCTCTTGATCAGAGAGTTGTCAATGGGGCATCAGGACCGCTGGAGCTCAGCAGCTCAAGAGGCCGAGTGGGAGAATACAGCAGGGAATCCCTTCACCCCAAGCATCCTCAGAGAGCCAAGTCTATGTGTCCACCACAAGCGCTCCACACGAAAGGCAGCAGAATGTACGTGTGTCAGGCAAGGTCAAAGTTCTGTTTTCAAAACCCTTCTTTAGGAAAGGAAGCATGAGGTACAAGATGTCGTGATGGCCAGCGATTGAAATGGCTTTAAAAGAGGATTAGACACATTCATGGAGGAGAGGGCTATCAGTAGCTTCTGCTTCTGAATAGTAGTTGCTGGAAATCATAACTGGTGAGAGGGCTTGTGAATTCAGGTCCTGCATGCAGGCTTCCTGTATCCTCTTTCTCCACGGTCAGAGGCAGGAAGCTTCAAAATACAGTTCCTGGATGGAATAGTTTTCTGTATTATCTAAAAAAGCGGTGCAACACCAACACGGTTCTTGCGTCGGAATAACTCTTGTCCAATATAGATAAGATAGCGATGAAGAAGCTTGTAAAATTATATGGTTGTTGAATAATTTTATAGTAAAGGAGATCAATGTCTTGTTCATTCTTTTTTTGGTTTACCTATTTTGGTTTAATGGAGAGATGGTGTAGGGAAGCCCAATAACAATATATAATTTAGCTTTCTCTCTGTTATGGATAGAATAGCTAAAGGAGATTAATTAGATATAAATATTATCTGTAAAACTTTCTTGATTTAATTATTGTTGTAATAAGGTACAGTGGTACCTCAGGTACCACTTAATTTGTTCCGGAGGTCCGTTCTTAACCTGAAGGGTACTTAACCTGAAGCACCACTTTAGCTAATGGGACCTCCTGCTGCCACTGCGCCGCCAGAGCACAATTTCTGTTCTTAGCGGAGTTCTTAACCTGAAGCGTACTTAACCTGAGGTACCACTGTATATTTATTTATTTGTTTCTTTGTTTGTTTGATTGTATGTTTGTTTGTTGGTGTTACTTACGACGATAATGCGTTCCGACGCGATTTTCGTAAGTAGAAAAAATTCGTAAGTCGAATCCCCATAGGAATGCATTGGGGGGGGGGAATTCGTAAGTCGAAAAATCCGGGTCAAAAATTCGTAAGTCGAAAAAATCCTATTAAAAGCGGCCGCGACGTCTTTTCGTAAGTAGAAAAAATTCGGATGCGGTGGCCATTTTGTTTTACCGGAAGTCACTCGTAACTCGAAAAAAAATGTAAGTAGAGTTACTCGTAAGTAGAGGTACCACTGTAAATAAATAGAAAAAAATAAAAAAATACAGTTCCTGGAAGCTGCAGGAGGGGAGGTTGCTGTTGTGCTCAGTTCCTGCTTGCGTGCTTCCTACAGGCATAGAATTGGAGAAGACCCAAAGAGTCATCTAGTCCAACCCCCTGAAATGAAGGAATGACTCTGGCTGGCCACTTGTTGGACTAGATGGGCCTTTGGCCTGATCCAGCAGAGCTCTCCTTATGTTCTTCCTTGTTCTTGTCAGAGACATATCAGATGGTACAGAACACAACAGCTCAACCGTCAGAAGAAGGCATTATTTCTATGGCCTCCCATACTGGAATACAGGGGAGGATAGTCCTACACAGCCGCTAGCTAGAAGGAGACAGAGCTGCTCAGAGTTGGACCTGCGAGCATCTTTACCAGAAGAGCTGCCAAGGGAAATTGAGGCGGGAGAAACCTGCTCCGCGAGGAACCTTGAGCTGGAACTCAACATGATGCACTTTGAGCTGCTCTCCCTGAAACAGAAGGTAACGTGGGATGTGCACCGTTTTGGATGCTGTGCCTCAGAAACTAGAGAGATTCAGAAAAGGGCAACCAACGTGATCAGGCAGGTAGAGCAACTCCTCTCTGGGGGAAATTTGGGCTTTTTAGTTTCGGGGGAAAGCCTAAAGTGTTAGATCATGTGAGGTTTGGAGAAAGAGGCTAGAGAGACATTTTTTCTCCCTCATTATATCAGAATCTGGGGGTGCGCTGTGGGTTAAACCACAGAGCCTAGGGCTTGCTGATCAGAAGGTCGGCGGTTTGAATCCCCGCGACGGGGTGAGCTCCCATTGTTCAGTCCCTGCTCCTGCCAACCTAGCAGTTCGAAAGCACGTCAAAGTGCAAGTAGATAAATAGGTACCACTCCGGCAGGAAGGTAAACGGCGTTTCTGTGCGTTGCTCTGGTTCGCCAGAAGCGGCTTAGTCATGCTGGCCACATGACCCTGAAGATGGACACCGGCTCCCTTGGCCACTAAAGCAAGATGAGCGCCGCAACCCCAGAGTCATCCGTGACTGGACCTAATGGTCAGGGGTCCCTTTACCCTTTACCTTTAATGAAGGGCTGTAGCTTCTCAGCATCTCCAGGTAGGGATGGAAAATATTCCTGCCTGAAACCCTGGAATGCTGTTGTCAGTCAGGATAGAAAACTGATAGATGCTCAGTGGCCTGACTCCTATGGGAGGGAGCTTCCTATGGAATTGCAGCTTGACAGTGGAGCACGCTCCCTCGGAAGATGGTGGACTCTCCTTCATGGGAGGTTGTTAGGCAGAGGTTGGAGGCCATCTGCCATGGATGCCTTAGTTGAGATTCCTGCTTTGCAGGGGGTTGGACTAGATGACCCTTGGGGTCCCTTCCAACTCTACAATTCAATGTTTCTATGGTCCTTTGAGCGTTGGAATATTCAGAACAGGTAGAAGAAAATACTTCTCCACGCAGCACATAGTTAAACTATGGAATTTGCTCCCACAAAATGTAGTGGTGGCCACCAACTATGGTGGCTTTCAGTGAGGATTAGACAAGTTCATGAGGTTCATGCCTCCAGGATCAGAGGCAGCGTGCCTCTTGAATAGTTGCTGGAAGCCACAGGAGGGAAGAGTGCTGCTCTTGTGCTCAAATCCCCCTTGTGGGCTTCCCACTGCCATGTGTTTGGCCCCTGGGAGAAGAAGATGCTGAGCGGTGAAACTCGAAAAATTAGAATATCTTGGAAAAGTCCATTTATGTAAGCAATTGTTTTCATTAGCTACTGGAGTTTAATATATGAGATAGACTCGTGACATGCAAAGCGAGATATGTCAAGCCTTTGTTTGTTATAATTGTGATGATTATGGCGTGCAGCTGATGAAAACCCCAAAGTTGAAATTGTTAATTTGGGGTTCTCATCAGCTGTACGCCATAATAATCACAATTATAACAAATAAAGGCTTGACATATCTCGCATGGCATGGCATGAGTCTATCTCATATATTCGTTTCACCTTTTAAGTTGAATTACTGAAAGAAATGAACCTTTCCACGGTATTCTAATTTTTCGAGTTTCACCTGTCCTGATCCAGAAGGGCACTTTCTACCGGTATATTCTGAAATCTATGACCTGTAGAATCTGGTTTGCTGCCAGAGCACCACTCTCAAGTGTCTGGAACAGTTTGCACTCTGGTCCTTGTTGGGCTGAATGCCGTCTCACCTGGGAACACAGCCTGGGACCTCCTTCGTTCCATGCAAATGGGTCTGAATGCACAGTTTGCCTCTGAAATCTCCTCTGATCCCTTGCCTTTTCCGCAGCAGATGGAGAGTTCTTTCGCTCATATAGAAAAGGAAAAGCAGTGGTTGGAAATGACTTGCTCAGAAAACAGGAAGCACAAAGGAGACCTGGCTGATAAGTGAGTAGGGGCGTAACCTCAAGAAGGCTGGTGCACAACAAACTTGATGAAGCTAAGCAGTCTGGAAGGGAGTCCCACACATGAGTTCCATGGAAGAAAAGCGGGATATAAATACATTTGAGTTGGGGGGAACAAAAACGAGGAAATATAGAATCATAGATTAGTCTGAATTATTATAGAATCATAGAATTGCTCATAGAATCATAGAATTGTCAGCATAGTATGTCAGCAACTGGCAGAAAACAATGGCAAAAAAAGCCATCTCTATTGGTCTGTCACCCACCCAACTCTATTGCCTGGGTTATGAAGGTGCCCTAAAGACTTTAAAGCAAAGACTCTGGGACATTACACACAGTGACTTGCGACATCGATCACACGCAGTCTGCAGTCCGCTGGCAGTAGGAGTACAATATGGGCATGCCTTTAAGTTAACATCTTACATTAAAAATCTGACAGTTCCAAATTACAGAAGGCTATTTACAAAAGCCAGACTTTAACGTCTTTCCTTCTGCAGTGTTGGATGGCAGATTGAGAGGAGTTCCATACCAGGACAGACTATGCTCATGTGCCCAAGACATTGACTCTATCCTATATAATAAAGAGCCTGTGTCCGTACGTACTACTTTCCGTGTGTCACAGGAATTCGCAAGTGCGCGTGCGTTCCAGTGACACAGGGATTGG
Organism: Darevskia mixta; assembly: GCA_034641385.1. Lineage (NCBI taxonomy): Eukaryota > Metazoa > Chordata > Lepidosauria > Squamata > Lacertidae > Darevskia > Darevskia mixta. The sequence continues at coordinate 5,438,661 of JAWWNH010000188.1, forward strand.
AGGACGCAGACCAATAGGAGCGGGGGCAGCGGCGCAAAGCGCCGCTTCCCGCAGCCTCCTGCTGTCGGCCATCTTCAGCGGACCTTTCCGCTGCCTCCGCCGCTGGCTCCGGCTTCCTCTTTGCTTGCCGCACTGCCGCCCATCTGCAGCGGACAAAGCAAAGAGCGGGGGCAGCGGCGCAAAGCGCCGCTTCCCGCAGCCTCCTGCACGCCGCCGACGCCGCCCCGCAACCTCCTCGCCCCGGGAGGGGTTTGTGTGTGTGCGTGCAGACAGCGCCAGCCCCGCCGCGCAGAGCAGGAGCCTGGCTGCGCGCTCCCAGCCGGGCACCGCCAAGTCACCGCTGAGCGATCCGCCCAGGGAGCGCCGGCATTGTCTTCTAGCCCCCGCCCGTTTTTCAACGGGCTTAATTTACTAGTAAAACATATTTTGCTGCACTGTGTGAAATTCGAGCAAGCCAGGGCAGAACTGATATTACCCTTGCTAGTACCTTTCCCGGGAAAATCAGAGGCTTACTATGTCAGGTTCCTACTGGAAGACCGGACAAATGACAGAACATTAGCAGTGGCGAAGTTTCTATCGGTGGTTGCAAGAACCAATGATCCCTATTCCTAAGCCTGAACAAAATGCTTGTGTAACCTGAAGGCGGGCTGTCAAAATTGTGTATTGTTTTGTAATGAATTGTTGGGTCTCTGGACTGTAATAAAGATTTGATTGATTGATTGATTGAGAATTGTAGAGTTGGAAGGAACCCCAAGGGTCATCTAGTCCAACCCTCTGCAATGCAGGAATCGCAGCTAAAGAATCTCTGACAGATGGCCGTCTGTTTAAAAGCCTCCAACGAAGGAGAGTCCGCCGCCTTCCAAGGGCTCCATTCTACTCTTGAACAGCTCTTGGCACCAGAAAGTTATTCCTAATGTTTATTGTTAAAGGCTGATTCCCTTCCAGGAAAGAAGGCTCACATGACCAGTTGAGGCTGGTCCATTAGAGCAAGGGGGGCCCTTGCTGCCCCGCTAAGCTTGGTCCTCAGCAAGCCCCTGCCTCTCAACTTACTATTATTATTGCATCCATTCATTCATACCCTGTCCTTTTTTCTGACAGGGACTCGAGGCAGCTTAGAGATAAAACAGAAACAGCTAAAAACATAGGAAAAAAGGAATTGCTAAAAAAACAATTAAATATTAACATATCTAAGATCTATTAAAACATACAAATAATTACAGTAAAAATATCACAGCACCAGCCCTTTCTTTAAAAACAGTCAGTTCCCAAAGGGCCTGTTGGAATATAACAGTCTTCGTCTGCTAGCAGAAGCTGGGCGTAGCGTGGGGAGGGCCGGGGGGAGGGACGTAATAATATAATAATAATAATTTATTATTTGTACCCCGCCCATCTGGCCAGGTCCCCCCAGCCACTCTGGGCGGCTTCCAATAAACACTAAAATACATTAAAATATCACACATTAAAAACTTCCCTAAACAGGGCTGCCTTCAGGTGTTTTCTAAATGTCAGGTAGTTATTGATCTCTTTGACATGGGATGGGAGGGTGTTCCACAGGGGGGCGCCACTACCGAGAAGGCCCTCCGCCTGGTTCCCTGTAGCTTTGCTTCTCGCAGTAAGGGAACCACCAGAAGGCCCTCGGCGCTAGATCTCAGTGTCCGGGCTGAACGGTGGGGGTGGAGACGCTCCTTCAGGTATACAGGACCGAGGCCATTTAGGGCTTTAAAGGTCAGCACCAACACTTTGAATTGTGCTCGGAAACGTACTGGGAGCCAATGTCGTTCTCTCAGGACCGGTGTTATGTGGTCATGGCGGCTACTCCCAGTCACCAGTCTAGCTGCCGCATTCTGGATTAATTGCAGTTTCCGGGTCTCCTTCAAAGGTAGCCCCACGTAGAGCGCATTGCAGTAGTCCAAGCGGGAGATAACTAGAGCATGCACCACTCCGGCGAGACAGTCTGCGGGCAGGTAGGGTCTCAGTAGTCAGACACGTAGTCCCGGGCACATGGTTTTGAGGGGGCGTCAGGGGTCTCTGGGCTCCCCTCTGAATGGGTGGGCAGGCAGGCAGCGCAGCCTCGTGAACCCTCTGTGCCCAGCGCCTGCCCAGTACTTCATGCCCGTCCCTATTTTCATCAGAGAAATGTTGGAGGGAATGATTTCTGCAGAGCATGTAGATGATATGTTCTGGGTACTGTTACTCTTTTGGTGCATAAGCAAACGTAGGAAACAGGGATGAACTATTCTTAGCATGGCGGGCAGAAACCTCATATCATGGATGTGCCTGCCTTTTAGGCTCTTCAGTTTGGAAACAGAGCTGGTAAAGGCCAGATCTTCTCTAGGCAAAAGGAACCATGGATCACTCTCATCCCTGGGCTCCAATCAGAACGCCACTGTGGTAAGCATGACTTCCTAAAATTGACCTCAGCCGGGGGTGTGGGGGTGTCTGGACCTAGCATAGGATCGGACATAGATAGGTTATCATGTTTAAAATTGCAAGAATTCATAAAAGGTGGTGTATGGGCACAGGATTTAGTGTCCTAGGGATCACAGCTTTCAGTTGAAAAATGAAGTTGCTAGTCTTCATGAAAGCACAGATATACAGTGGTACCTCGCCTAACGAATAACTCGCCTAACGTCTTTTTCGCCTAACGAATGACTTCCGGCAAAACAAAATGGCCGCCGCTAACGAATTTCCTTGACTTAAGAAAAGACGTCGCGGCCGCTTTGAATAGGATTTCCTCGACTAACGAATTTTTGAATAGGATTTCTTTGACTAACGAATTTCCCCCCAATGCATTCCCATGGGGATTCGCCGAATGCATTTTTTCGCCTAACGACGATCGTGTTGGAACGCATTATCTTCGTTAGGCGAGGTACCACTGTATTTGAAAGCATCTGAGTGATGCCTCTTGAAATCTAAGAAGGCAGATTCCCAGTTGTTGGGGGGGGGGGGCTTTGGTGCCTGCATAACTTCTTACCCCCTCCTCACAACAATCAAAACCAGAGTGAATGATGAAAAATAAGAAAGATTGCTTACTGAATTCAGATCACAGAATTCATCCCTACCCCCATGCAGAATTTGGGTTGCTGGGCAGCATAATTTGCCCTGCTCATCAAGGTCAGAAGCCCCACTGCCACAAATATAATGTCCTTACCAATGATGGGTTAAGGCATTAGGGGTTAATGCATGGTGTTCTGTTGTGTTGTTGTGGTTGTTGTTATGTTTCTGTATATTCAGTTGGAAGCCTCCCAGAGAGGCTGGGGCAACCCAGTCAGATGGTTGGGGTACAAATCATCATCATCATCTGTTTCAAATGTATTTAAAAACCACAGAAGTCATTCAAATGCACTCTTGATTTCCAGGAAGAACTAGTCAGCCTCCAAAGCAGCCTGTTGGCTCACAAAAGCCACATCAAGGCCTTAGAAGAAAAACAAGAGGAGATGGGGCAGATGCTGGAAACTGCAAAAGAGGTTTGCCAAGGAGACTGCAAGTTCCCTCCAGGGCTATGGAGTAGCTAAGATATAGGGTTGCAGAGGGACCCACACTGTACATTTCAAGCACACAACTTCCCCCAAACACTCCTGGGTCCTATATTCTATTAAGGGGGCTGGGAACTTGCAGTTCTGTGAGGTGGGGAACTATAGTTCTCAGGGGCCAGGAACCACAGTTCCCAGGATATAAAGCCACATGCTTTATACGCGTGTTAAATGTGCTTTAAATGTATGGTGTGAATGCGACCTATGCTCGGGGAAGGGCATGTTGCCTCCTTAGACCCACGCAAAAGTACTTTTCCCTAATTCTGCAAACATTGGGGTTATGCTGATATCTCCCTCTTGTTTCTCAATAGCCCTGTTTTGGCTACATAGCTGTTGGCACTAAGTGGTGGTATTATAGTTTTACATGCCATCCCAATTTCTGAGTGGCAAGAGATTCTGGAGTTTCCAGGCTTCCGTTTCCTTGGAATGAAGACCAGTGGGGTCTTTATGATATACTAGTAAATTAAGCCTGTTAAGAAAAACAGGCGCTAGAAAGCTCTCTCTCTCACACACACACTAACACACCCCTCCCCCCCCACTTACCAGACCTCCACAAAGTTTGGCTCTGTCTCCCTCCCTCTCCCTCCCCCTCCCACACACACAGCGCCGGCCAACCGCCCCTTCCCGCGCGTCGCTTCATTCTGCGCGCAGCAGCAGCTGCCGCAGTTCGCGTCTCCCTCCCATCGCGGGCGGGCGGCGGCGGCGGCGGAGCAGCCCCTGTCCCGGGCGGAGGGAGCGTCTTGGAGCAGCCGCCGCCGCAGCAGCAGCAGCCGCGCCGGCCAACCGCCCCTTCCCGCGAGTGTGTGCTCGCGCCTCCCTTTCTCTCGCTGTTTTTCTCTCTCTCCCCTCCCCTCCTCCCTCCTCTTTTTGCTTTCCCTCCTCCTCCCCCCCCCTCGCGCTGCCTTGCCTGCCCGGTGCATTCTCCGATTAAAGGGAGGAGGAGGAGAGCAGAGAAGGCGGAGGAGAGTAGTCCCTTCCCGGCTTCCGAAGGCCCCACTATCCCACTGTTCCCCTCCCCCCCCACCAGCTCAGGCCGCCAGAGCTGCTTCCGCTTCGCTATTTTCTCTTTTCCCGCCTCCTCCGCCAGCGCCTGAGGGAAGCGTAGGCCTCGGCTCTCGAGAGCGCCTCGGGAAGGGGCTGGAGGCCGCCGGCAGCGGCTTCTCCTCCGCCTCTTCCCTACTCACACCGGCGGCCCTGGCCTGAGCAGGGGCTCCCGCGGTGACTAAGGAAAGGGCGGGATGGCGGCGGCAGTGGCCTCCTCCTCCTCGCTCCGGGCAACCCGCGTCCATTGCGGCGTCTCCGGGTTGGGGGAGCTCGGGGGGCCCCGTCCGTCCCAGCAAAGGCCACCCCACTCGCCGGGCCGGGGAGGAGGGAAGGCGGCGAGCCCGATACCCCGCTTCGGATTCGGGGCGGAGTGTCGCCGGGAGTGGAGGGCGAGGCCGGCGGCGGTCGGTTGCCCCCTCAGCGGCCCGGGAGGGCGACTGTGCGAGGCGGCGGCACTGAGGCAACTGACAACGCGCCTGCGCACGGCCGCCCTCTCGGACACGCCCCCTCTCTGCCCGCTCCAATCCGTGTGTGACTGGAACGCACGCGCAGTTGCGAATTCCTGTGACACACGGAAAGTAGTACGTCCCGACACAGGCTCTTTATTATATAGGATGCTTTATTTACACAGAGGTACAACCCGAGCTTGGACGCGGGTGGCGCTGTGGTCTAAACCACAGAGCCTAGGGCTTGCCGATCAGAAGGTCGATGGTTTGAATCCCCGCAACGGGGTGAGCTCCCGTTGCTCAGTCCCAACTCCTGCCCACCTAGCAGTTCGAAAGCACGTCAAGTGCAAGTAGATAAATAGGTACCACTCCGGCGGGAAGGTAAACGGCATTTCTGTGCGCTGCTTTGGTTCGCCAGAAGCGGCTTAGTCATGCTGGCCACATGACCCGGAAGCTGTCTGTGGACAAACACCTGCTCCCTCAGCCTATAGAACGAGATGAGCGCCACAACCCCAGAGTCGTCCGCGACTGGACCTAACTGTCAGGGGCACCTTTACCTTTACCTTTACAAGATGGAGGGGCTCACAGCATTAACACCCCAATAGATGTTGCTTCTCCATTAGTCTAAGCTTTGGATCCAGCACGAAACAAAAAGTTCTCTGTGTCCCCAGCTTTGAGCTCTGCTCACACTGCCTATTGTCCCCCTACCTAGCAGATAGTTGAGGGGGCGGTGGAGAGGGCCAGCCTTTGACTAGAAGGGCCCCATCACTTAGTTGCAGATCTTGAAACCTAGCTCATTGTTTTGGGACACTGATAAGAACATAAGAAGAGCCTGCTGGATCAGGCCAAGGGCCCATTGAGTCCAGCATCCTCTTCTCTTCCCACATGCCCACTATGGGAATCTAGCAAGCAGGATCCGAGCACAAGAGCAGCCCTTTCCCTCCCTGTGGTTTCCAGCAACTGCTATCCAGAAGGATTGCTGCCTGCAACTGTGGAGGGCAGACCATTGTGGCTGGTAGCTGACGATAGCTTTATCATGAATTTGTCTAATGCTCTTTTAAAGCCATCTAGGCTGGGGGCCGTCACTGCCTGCCGTGGGGGCAAGTTCCATCGTTTATCTATGTGCTGTGTACAAAGGAGACTGAAGTGGCCAACGAAGGTCATTGTCATACAAAGAGACTTGTTTGACCAGTTCTGCAAGCTCCTCCCTTAGGTATTAACCCTCACGGAACCCCAAGAAATGGAAGGATCTCTGGGCATCGTCTAGGCTGACCCCCATAAATCCATAAACTGGATGGATGCGTGGGAGCCGGTTGAAGCTAAATCCTTCGAAGACAGAGGTCCTCTGGCTGGGTCGGGACGACATGGGGTTGGGGGGCCAACTCCCATCTCTTGCGGGGGCCCAATTAGTGCCAGCGCCTTCTGTCAAGAGTCTGGGTGTAACCTTTGACGCCTCCCTTTCCATGGAGGCGCAGGTTGCAGCCACAGCAAAGGGGGTATTTTTCCATCTCCGCCGTATTAGGCAGTTGGTCCCCTACCTCTCTCGCCCTGATCTGGCCACAGTGATCCATGCGACGGTCACCTCCAGACTTGATTATTGTAACTCGCTTTACGCGGGGCTGCCCTTGAAGTTGACCCAGAAACTCCAGCGGGTGCAGAATGCCGCGGCGAGGCTCCTTACGGGGTCTTTGCCGCAGGACCACATTCATCCAGTGCTCTACCAGCTGCACTGGCTCCCGGTGGAGTACAGGGTCAGGTTTAAGGTGCTGGTTTTGACCTTTAAAGCCCTATGCGGCCTAGGACCCTCGTACCTAAGGGACCGCCTCTCCTGGTATGCCCCGTGTAGGACCTTAAGGTCCTCAAATAATAACATTTTGGAGGTCCCGAGCCACAAGGATGCTAGGCTGGCCGCAACTAGGGCCAGAGCCTTCTCAGTACTGGCCCCGACTTGGTGGAACGGTCTGTCACAAGAGACCAGGGCCCTGCGGGATTTGGCATCTTTCCGCAGGGCCTGCAAGACAGAGCTGTTCCGCCTGGCCTTTGGGTTGGTTTTAGCTTAACCCTGATGTTTCATTCATCCATTCCTTATGGTTTGATTGGTAGGCTACTTAGAAATGAGGCTGCATTTTAAATTTTAAATCGTATTTTAATCTGCATTTTAATTGATTGTTTTGTATGTTGTATTGTGATTTTAGGGGTGTTAGCCACTCTGAGCCCAGTCTTGGCTGGGAAGGGCGGGGTATAAATAAAAATTTATTACTATTATTATTATTATTATTATTATAACATCATGGCAATCCTGGGATGTGCTTTTGACCTTTGCTCGCCAGGGGCAGCGGAGGGCATTGGGCCAGGCTGCCGAGGCCAATCAGAGAGCAGCTGATTCCCAACAGGCCAATCGAGTGCTGCGTGAAGAAAGAGGGAAGCTCCAAGCTGCCTGCAGCGGCATCAGCCTGGTGTGTATAGCAGACAAGAAACTGCCCCGGACTTAGGGCTCCACTGATTGGCCAGTGACTTTGCTTGCAGTTGAGATGACTATAAGCATGGCTGGAGGAGGAGGTGCCTGGCTTGCTGGCCTGACAGATCTAGAAGTGTGGCACAGGGTGGAGGAGGGCATCTGCAGATCACAACTCAAGCTAGCACAGGTACTGTAAGAGCAGAGCCCCACACAATATGGCTCCAGTCCACCAACTCCTGGTTCCATAATCTCATGCCTGGTGCCCTCTACTCCTGGGCTGCATCAATAGGAGTATAGCATCTAGATCAAGGGAAGTAATAGTACCACTGTATTCCGCTCTGGTCAGACCTCACCTGGAATACTGTGTCCAGTTCTGGGCACCACAGTTCAAGAAGGATACTGACAAGCTGGAACGTGTCCAGAGGAGGGCAACCAAAATGGTCAAAGGCCTGGAAACGATGCCTTATGAGGAACGGCTTAGGGAGCTGGGTATGTTTAGCCTGGAGAAGAGACGGTTAAGGGGTGATATGATAGCCATGTTCAAATATATAAAAGGATGTCATATAGAGGAGGGAGAAAGGTTGTTTTCTGCTGCTCCTGAGAAGCGGACACGGAGCAATGGATTCAAACTACAAGAAAGAAGATTCCACCTAAACATTAGAAAGAACTTCCTGACAGTAAGAGCTGTTCGACGGTGGAATTTGCTGCCAAGGAGTGTGGTGGAGTCTCCTTCTTTGGAGGTCTTTAAGCAGAGGCTTGACAGCCACCTGCCAGGAATGCTTTGATGGTGTTTCCTGCTTGGCAGGGGGTTGGACTGGATGGCCTTTGTGGTCTCTTCCAACTCTATGATTCTATGATACCCTGTTAAAAAGTATTATTCAGAATAGCGGTTCGCAAGACCCACTAAGGGAGATAACAGCACAATCAAATTCAGAGTAGGAATGATTTAATTGCACGTTTATTCAACATCCAATTAAAACTATTTAATTCAACAAAATGGGCAAACTTTATCCCGTGATAGTCTGACAGTCCTTTGTACCCCCAGAGCCCCCTGCCGCCCCATGACATCTTATTGCCCACCACCTCCAGGGAACGCTACCAACTTAGCAGTTTGAAAGCACACCAGTGCAAGTAGATAGATAGGTACCACTGTGGCGGGAAGGTAAACGGCGTTTCCGTGCGCTCTGGCTTCTGTCACGGTGTCCCCATTGTGCCAGAAGTGGTTTAGTCATGCTGGCCACATGACCTGGAAAGCCATCTTTGGACAAACGCCGGCTCCCTCGGCCTGAAAACGAGATGAGCACCGCACCCCATAGTCGCCTTTGACTGGACTTAACCATCCAGGGGTCCTTTACCTTTCCTGCCCACTCTGGGAACCTCTGCGTTAAGCCAGAGGGTAGGGCAGAGGGGCGCTGGAAATGAGTTTATGGAACCAAGGTGGCCCCCAAAAGTTTGGGAACTGCTGGTCCATGAACTCTTCACTCTGACGAAATATGTTTGAATGACATTTTGAGGGGGAAATGTGCTGGTTTGCCTGACAGGAGAAGGATCGGCTGGAGGAGAAAGTGAAGGAGCTCAGCCTGAAGTTGGCATCTGCCCTTTCTGACTGGGAGAGACTCCTCCAGGTATGGTGTCTGGGCAGGGCCGTAGCTTGGGGGTGTCGAGGTGGGTCCCTACCAGGGTTGCAGGCGATGGGGGGCCACAAAATTGGCTAAAATATGTCCATAAATATAAATATTGATTATTGCTTCATAAGAAATGGTTTTAAATAGAGGGTGAATTGAATGGGTGGAAGGCAGGGTGTTGGAGGAGAGGCGGAAAGAAGAGCTAATTTGTCCGTGGCTAGGGGGCGCAATCTGGGTGGTTCTGCCAGGGGCGCAAGATCACCTAGCTACATCTCTGGGTCTGGGGAGAGGGCAGCCGGTGGGTGTCCAGGGGGCAGGGCAGACTGGCCTGGCCCCAGAGGGGAAGGATAGTGAGGAGACAGAGGCTGAGTGAGCAAGTCTGTATTTGCATTTTGGAATCTGGGGTACGGAAAAAACTTTTTTTTTAAAAAAAAATGCCTGCTCCAAAGGTCTTATCTTACTACACTAGGGATTATATAGCTATATCTGAAATTTCATGCATCTCAGTTAATATCTTGACCCTGCTCCACTGAATTGAAATTTCAGCCTTCACGACATAGGAAAACGGCCAAGTAATAGTAATAATAATAATAATAATAATTTATTATTTATACCCCACCCATCCAGCTGGGTTTCCCCAGCTATTTTCGTGGAGGAGGGTCAAGATATTAACTGATGTGCATGAAATTTCAGATATAGCTATATAATCCCTAGTGTAGTAAGATAAGACCTTTGGAGCAGGCATTTTAAAAAAAAGAAAAAGTTTTTTATGAACCATCCTAGTAGGGCAGTAATTGTTCCTTGATAATTTGTCACCCCCCTCCATGATGGAACCTGGGGCGGCCCCCCCACCCCCCCACCACTTCCTATGCCCCTGCTTGCAGGAGAAGGTGGCTCTCCACCAGGAGGTCCAACATCTCACCTTGGAGCTGGAGCGTGGACGGAAACAGCAGGAAAGCTCCAACGACCAAGTCTCAGCCCTCCATTCGGAGCTCGTCTGTGCCAAGACCCAAGTCAACCACCAGGACAAGGAGAAGGTTCTCATGGAGGAGGAGCTGGAGTCCACCAGACAGGTGAGTTCCCCCATTCCTGCCCATTTCCCCAGCTGTGGGTGGGATCCATGAAACACCTACATCACTCCGAGTTCCTTGGAGAAAAAGGTGGGATAGAAATGCAATACATTACATTAAATTGCTTCGTCCACTTTTGTCTCTGGCCCATGCACTGTTGGCATGCAGCCCCTCCCCTGGAAAGGAATGTGGGCCTCACACGGAAAAATGTTCTCCATCCCTGAAAGATTATTATTATTAACTGCAATTTATCACCCGCCCTTCATCCTAAAGTCCCAGCAGGACAGGTTATAAGAGTTAAAACACAGCAGTAATATTAACGCACAATATCACACAACGTCAAAAACAGCTTAAAATAACATTAAATATATATATATATGAATCAGCTCTGTATAGGTACGCTCAGTGGAGACGCAGGAGAGGGCCTTCTCAGCGGCTGCTCTCAAGCAACCAGACTGGCTCCCTCCTTGCTGCCAGCAAGTGAAGACTTTCTTGTTCCAAAAAGGTCTTCGGGGAATGACTGTTTTTAAGGAAAGGGCAGGTGCCATGCTGTTTTTATTGCAATGATCTGCATATTTTAATAGATATCACACACACACACACACACACAAACACAAACACAAACACTCACACACAATTTTAAATCTAATTAGTGTTTCCCCCCCAAAAAAAATTTATTGGTTTTAACAAAATAATATAATTAAAAAACAAACATCAGTAAACAAACAAAAAGAAAACAACAACAATAATACACATGAAAACATACATAATTCCTTTTAACCTATTAATCTTTCTTATCATTGTGGGTTGACTTCCTCCCATCCTCTCTTCCTGCGTACCTTGTATATCATCTTTAGTCATTTCTTGACATCATTAAAAACATTTTAATCTAATTAGTGTTTAATTGTTTTTTAATGATTGTGTTTTTCTGTTTTTAGCTATTTCTATTTTATCTGGCAAGGGACGCGGGTGGCGCTGTGGTCTGAACCACAGAGCCTAGGGCTTGCCGATCGGAAGGTTGGCGGTTCGAATCCCCGCGACGGGGTGAGCTCCCGTTGCTCAGTCCCAGCTCCTGCCAACCTAGCAGTTTGAAAACACATCAAAGTGCAAGTAGATAAATAGGTACCACTCCTGCGGAAAGGTAAACGGTGTTTCCGTGTGCTGCTCTGTTTCGCCAGAAGCGGTTTAGTCATGCTGGCCACATGACCTGGAAGCTGTCTGCGGACAAACGCCGGCTCCCTTGGCCTATAGAGTGAGATGAGCGCCGCAACCCCAGAGTCGTCCGCGACTGGACCTAACGGTCAGGGGTACCTTTACCTTTACCTTTTATTTTATCTGGCATCTTAAGTCCCTGTCTGGGAAAAAGCTAGGATATAAATTATATTATATTATATTCTAATAATAATATTTTCATAGGTGGACAGTTGTGGTTAGGTAGCGATCTGGCCCTGTGCCGAACTGTTCACTAGATCAGCAGTTCTACCCAGAAGATCTTGAGTTTACCAAGTGGCCGTGCGCTTTGACCTGGAAGGGTCTCTGGGCCAAGTGAATAGAGCAAAGGCCTTGCAATCTCCCTCGCAGGCATGCAAAACGCTCTCTTCCGAAGCAGCCGAGAGCCGCCAGAGGCTGGAAGAATCTCTGGAGAAGCTCCATCGCTCCGAAGCAGAGAAGAAGATCCTTGAGAGCCGCATCCGGGTGCTGGAGAATGAGCAGAGCCAGCTGCTGGAAGAGGCGGAAGGAAGGGGAGAGGACAGGAGGAAGCTGGAGGAAGAGGTGAAGGCTCTCCAGGAAACCTGTGCGAATCTCAGGTACTTGGCAGGAAATATTGGGAGATGGATGAGATGGCCTTTTCCCTGAGCTGTTGGAGGATGGATGTTGAATTGAGGTTGAACAGATTGAGGTTGAATCCTGACAAGACAGAAGTACTGTTTTGGGGGGACAGGGTGCGAGCAGGTGTGGAGGACTCCCTGGTCCTGAATGGGGTAACTGTGCCCCTGAAGGACCAGGTGCGCAGCCTGGGAGTCATTCTGGACTCACAGCTGTCCATGGAGGCGCAGGTTAATTCTGTATCCAGGGCAGCAGTCTACCAGCTCCATCTGGTACGCAGGCTGAGACCCTACCTGCCCGCGGACTGTCTTTCCAGAGTGGTGCATGCTCTAGTTATCTCCCGCTTGGACTACTGCAATGCGCTCTACGTGGGGCTACCTTTGAAGGTGACCCGGAAACTGCAACTAATCCAGAATGCGGCAGCTGGACTGGTGACTGGGAGCGGCCGCCGGGACCACGTAACACCGGTCCTGAGAGATCTACATTGGCTCCCAGTACGTTTCCGAGCACAATTCAAAGTGTTAGTGCTGACCTTTAAAGCCCTACAGTGAAGGTGCCTGCCTGATATCAATAGGCAGGGAGTTCCAAAGATAGTGTTCTTACAATTGTAGAATGGGTATTATGTGGCACGTGTAAAAACGCCATTTCCAGCAATTGAAGCAGTCAGATGGGGGGGGGGCTATATTTGGGGATATGGGGAAATGAGATCTCAAGCTGTTCAGGATTTATACACTAATCGTAACACCTTGAACTTGGTCTGGTAGCAAATTGGCAGGCAGTGCAGATCTCTGAGCACAGGGGCAATATGAAGTAACCCCTGTCATCACGAGGTCAGAAAGCGAGCGAGTGCCTGCCTTGTCCCCTCTGGTTCTTGCAGGGAATCTTGGAGGCTCCTGCAGAGGGAGAAGGACATCCTGGAAGCTCGTACCCTGGAGCTAGAAGCAGCTCTGCAAGCCAAGCAGGAGGAGCTGGGCAGCCGGCTGGACAGCCAGGAGCACATCTCCCAGGACGGGAGAGGTCGGCAGGGGCAGCAGACGGCAGCCAAGAAGACCAGGGAGGAGGAGTTGCAGAAGATGAGTGCCCCGGACCTCTCTGCCAAGGTGTGGGGCTGCTGGGGAAACAACACCCCCCCCCTAAGGCTGTTGCCTTTTTCTTCCCTTTTGCTACAGCAGGGGTGGGGAACTCCAGGGCAGTGGGGGACCTTGGGGGTCAGCAGTGCCCTGTGCAACTCCAAAATGTGGCACCCCCCACTCTTGCGCTCCATGCAAAATAATAATAATAATAATAATAATAATAATAATAATAATAATAATAATTTATTTATTTATTTATTTATTTATTTATTTATTTAAAACCCAGCATGATGGGCGGGGTGTGTGTGTGTGTGTGTGTGTGTGTGTGTGTATGTATATATATATATATCCCGCCCATCTGGCTGGGTTTCCCCAGCCACTCTGGGCGGCTTCCAACAGAACATTAAAACGCAGTAATATATTAAACATTAAAAGCCTCCCTAAACAGGGCTGCCTTCAGATGTCTTCTAAAAGTCTAAAAGTTGTTTTTTTTCTTTGACATCTGAAGGGAGGGCGTTCCACAGGGCGGGTGCCACTACCGAGAAGGCCCTCCGCCTGGTTCCCTGTAACTTGGCTTCTCGCAGTGAGGGAACCGCCAGAAGGCCCTCGGATCTGGACCTCAGTGTCCGGGCAGAACGATGGGGGTGGAGACGCTCCTTCAGGTATACTGGACCGAGGCCGTTTAGGGCTTTCAAGGTCACAGTTGCGGCGCCCCTGAGGCTTGGCACCCAGTGCAACAGAACGGGTAGCGCTCTCCTGAATCTGCCTCTGTGCAGGGAGACTTCCGGGGGGGGGGGGGCTTGCCATCTAGCCACCAGGACTCTCTGCAGGCCAGGCCTCTCCCTGGCCCTACCTCACAGCCTCTTGGAGCAGGGAGGTCCAGCTTTTCATACCAAGTGGGCCTCAAGAAGGCTTTGACACGGCACCCGCAGGCTCATTCTCTGCCAGAGACATCACACCTCTTTCCCAAAGCCCAGCGCCTCCTTACCAGGCTTTGGGAAGGCAGCATTGGGGCTGGGGGAGGCGTCAAGTGTTGCCAAGGGCCACCCCAAAGGCCTTGAGGCCTGCATGCTGCCCTCAGGCCACGTATTGGACCGCCCTGTCCTGAAGTTTTTTTGTCTGGCTGGAAATATGTCCTGGGGCTCTGACCTTGCCTGGTGCTTGAGTGTGCCAGCTGAGCAAAGGAATAATTTGCATCTGTTGCTCCACCCGCTTTTGCTTCCGGCCCTGCCCACCGCTGGCATGTGGTCCCCGGAAGGTTGCCCTGATGGGAAGGCAGCCCTCCCGGCTGTCCCTTTGCGAGCGCCTTTAGCCGTAGCCTATCTTGTTGAAATCTGAACGGGTGAAGCTTTTCCGTTCTCTCTGGCCACAGCCAGGCCATGCCTTGAAGCAGACACAGAGCCCTTGGAGCTTTTAGTTTCCCCACCACAGCGCTATAGTTTCCGGCACCCGGAACAAGTACCTTTCCCAGGATTCTTTGAGGAGCCGTGTGCTTTCTGTGTATGGCATGGATGGGACCAAGGAAAGGCTTCCATTGCTTTTAAGTCATAGAACTGCAGAAATCCTTTAGGCAGAGGCGTAGGAAGGTCAGGTGGTACCCGGTGCACAAAATTTCTTGTCACCCCCCCCCCACATTGATTTTTTTTTTTTTGCCTGCAAAAATGGTTTTATGTTATTTCATATTTTCTTACAAAGGAATAATAATAAGTAAAAATAAACTTTTATTTATATCCCGCCCTCCCCGGCTGAAGTCAGGCTCAGGACGGCTAACATCAGATACATAACATTGATATAAAATCAAACAATAATTAAATTACCTCCTAAAAACATGTCAAAATCAAATTAAAGTCTAATTAGATGGCTTTCTGCAGGGTTAGGGTTGGGAACAGTAACTGCTCCACTGAATAGAAATTTCAGCCTTCACGACATAGGAAAACAGCCAAGTAAACAGCTATTTTCGTGGAGGAGGGTCAAGATATTAACTGATATGCATGAAATTTCATATATAGCTATATAATCCCTAGTGTAGTAAGATAAGACCTTTGGAGCAGGCATTTTTTTTAAAAAAAAAATTTTTATGAACCACCCTAGTAGGGCAGTAATTGTTCCTTGATAATTTGTCACCCCCTCCATGATGGAACCTGGGGCGGACCGCCCCCCCCGTCCCCCACTTCCTACACCCCTGCCTTTAGGCCAGCCTGCAGCAAACTGTTATGGGGCCAAGGAGCGCCATGTTTTGCTAGGAGTCGTCAATAGTCCTCCCCTCCATTAATTTCTCCAGTCCTCCTTTACAGCCAAGCTGGCGGCCACCACTGCCTCATGTGGGAGGGAGTTCCATAGTTTAACTGTGTGCCATGTGAAGAAATGCTGCCCCCCCAATCCATCTTGAATCTTGCAACATTCAGCTTCACCGGATTTTCATGAGTTCCAGTATTATGAGAGAGGGAGGGAAACTCTCCTCTGTCCACTCTCTCCATGCCATGCTTAGTCCTAGGAACCTCTGCTATACGGCGTCTTCCTCGCCTTCAGGAAGGAGTCTCTCGCAGCCTCACTGGGAGATGCCCGCGGGGACGGAAGCCGGGACCTTCTGCTTGCAAGGCAGACGTCCAGCCGCTGACTGTGTCTCTTCCCTCACTTTTAGCCTCCCTGCTAAGCCTGTGTGGCCCCCCCCCCCCCCGGATTGTCCTTGAGGGCGTTGGGAAGGGAGGTGCAGAGGGCATCGCAGGGCAGGCTTGGGAGAGTTGGTGTGGCTGGAAATGACCCGGAGAGTATGCGACCAGAGGGAAGAAGCAGCGGAGCAAGAATGGAGAAAATTTAAAGATTATTTAAAAACTTACTGTAAGGTTTAATTTAGGAAAAGATTTGGAATGGAATGATAGCCCACAGAGTGTGTAACACTGATTAAGGGAAATATGATAGATATATTAGAATGAATAGAGGTTAGAAGGAAAAATTAGCTTAATAAATATAAGGAGTATTTACCAATGAGAAGAAATTACTAAAAGGGAAAAAGACATTGAAGCGCAGCGGGGGGGGGGGTGACGAGAGGAAGTCCCCCCTCTACCATGATTGGACAGTATGAAATTAAGTACAAGTTTGATTTCTGTTTTGTTTTTTATGTAGTATGTATTTGTTGGTGATGTTTTGTTTGTTTTGTTTTATATGGAATTTTTGTTGAAAACTTAATAAATATTACTTTAAAAAAAGAGAGAGAGTTGCTGTGGCTGGCAGGGCACCCATCTGGGTTGCTGAAAACCCCGAGGCTCCACCTCCCACTTCCAGAAGCCGAGATCCGTGAAAGAGACGGCAACCAGAACAGGGGCCTGCCATCCTCCGGCCTCTGCCCACACAGGTCCGTTTCCTCCCCCAGGGACCGAGTCAGGACTCGGAAGCAAAAGTCCCCAGGAGCCCCCAGGGAGAGCAGGAGAGCCTGAGACGGCAGCATCAGCTGGTGACCGAGCAGGTAGGCGGCAGCATTACCTCTGTCATCGCCCCTCCTCACCTTTGCCTCTTCCTCCCTGACTCACCATGTTCTTCACGGCTCTTTGGAGAGAGCAGGCCGCAGCCAAGGAGGAAGGAAATGTCATCCTGGCAGCGTTCACAAGGCGTGTTATTTGTGTGGGTACTGATGTTCAAGAGCCTCTGTTGACTCATCTGCCCACCGCTTCCTGCTTTGAAGTATGAGCATGAGTCCACTTGGTGATATATTCATAGGGTCGTAGAACTGTAGAGTTGGAAGGGACTCCAAGGGTCATCTAGCCCAACCCTCAGCTAAATATATGATTTTGAACGACACTTGCTTTCATTTTGGAACCCAGAGCAGCCTTTGCCAGCCTGGCATCCTCAGTACGTTTCCGAGCACAATTCAAAGTGTTGGTGCTGACCTTTAAAGCCCTAAACGGCCTCGACCCAATATACCTGAAGGAGCGTCTCCACCCCCATCGTTCTGCCCGGACACTGAGGTCCAGTGCCGAGGGCCTTCTGGCGGTTCCCTCACTATGAGAAGTCAAGTTACAGGGAACCAGGCAGAGGGCCTTCTCGGTAGTGGCACCCGGCCTGTGGAACGCCCTCCCACCAGATGTCAAAGAGGAAAACAACTACCAGACTTTTAGAAGACATCTGAAGGCAGCCCTGTTTAGGGGGGCTTTTAATGTTTAATAGAATATTTTATTTTAATATTTTGTTGGAAGCCACCCAGTCTGTGTAAATAATAATAATAATAATAATAATAATAATAATAATAATAATAATTATTATTATTATTTATTATTTATACCCCTCCCATCTGGCTGGGTTTCCCCAGCCACTCTGGGCGGCGTCCAACAAAAGATTAAAAATACATTAAAATACTGATCTAGACGGACCCGTGGTCTGACTCAGGCAGCTTCCCGTGTTGCTCAACCAAGCACAGCAGGTCAAGCAAGGCACAGGGACATATTTAAAAGGGGCATCAGGCCTCAAAGGCCAGAGTCCAAAATTACCCAGCTGCAGCGTAGCACCATAAAGGTTAGGCATCCGACTGTCAAGGTGGTGTGAAATTCTACCCTTCGCTGCATTGGCTTACGTGCATGAAGCAAAATGAATGTTTGAGCTGGCATGGTGCCAGGAACGCCCCTGGCAGGTTAAACTTCTCCTCAGAGGAAACTTTGTTCCTGCACCAACAGAAGGAATCTCCTCCGTGTGACTGACTTGGGGGCTCCTCCAGAAATACAGCTTATTCAGCACCAATCCTGATTGGTTTGCAAAAAGGGTACAAGGCAGCTAGACTCTGCCTGGTCTTTACTGGGCATGCATTCTGATTTCTTTGCGTGGCAGTTACGTGGAAATGAGCCCGTGTCCTGAGCTGCTTGTGGAACACGTTCCTGTTCGTAATCCGTTCACCCCACACTTTTTAGTGTGTTTCCATTGTCACTTTCCAAACCACAAAGAAGTCTGTGTTGTTGCTGCTGTTTTTTCTTCTTCACAAAGTGAATTTGTTGTACTAGGGGCAGCAGAACACTTTTAATCAGCTTTAAAATTGCATACATAAAGTTTATTCATTTATTATGTTTATATTCATCTTTATTGCAAGGAGCTCAGGGTGGCATATGAGGCTGTGCCCACCTCTTCATTTAAGACCCACTGCAGCCCTGTGAGGCTGGTGAGGCTGAGAGTGGGTGGCTGGCCGGCCCAAGGTCACACCCAGTGAGCTTCATGGCTGAGACAGGATTTGAACCCTGGCCCTAGCCTGACACACTCACCACTATGGGCTCTCAGTTTTAGCATGCGCTTAATTCACTCCTGCAAAACACCGACAACCCAGAAGCACCCAAAATATGTAATCCAAATTACATGGATTTAGGGGGCTCTCCTGTCTTTGGGTGGGTGGGAGTATTCTGCAACATGTTATTTTTATTTTTATTATTGTTATCACAAAATATATACAAGATACTACAAATAAGCACATACATACATACATACATACTTAGTTCCATAAACACAAATCATTATCTAAATCAACAAGAAAAAATGAAGAAGAAAAAAGGATTCAGAAGGAATCCTTCCAAATCTATACTATGTATTTCTCAATACAAAATCGATATTAAAATTTCATTGATTGACTTCCACCGCTTACACTGCACTACCTATAACTGAAACAGTAATTTCACCTGTCATTCTTTTGTCTTACACCATTTAATGTATTTTCTGATACTATCACAGATCTACTCTAAACATAACCAATACCTCTCATTTAATCCTTGTCTACCTAAATAATCGCTAAGACATTTCCATTGTTTTTGAATTATATTTTTCGGTTTTTGTCTTATCAAATCAGTCAACTTTGCCAAATCCAGATACTCACACAATTTACTCAGCCATTCTTTTTTAGCTGGGATATGATTTCCTTTCCAATGCTGACCTATCAATATTCTCGCTGCAGTTGTTGCATATAAAAAGATATTTACTTTCTCTTTTAGGATGTCTCCATTCACTATTCCTAATAGGTGTGATTCTGCTCTTTTATTGTGTGATGTTTTTTATCAATTTTTTAATTTAATCATGTATCATGTTATTGATGCAATGATGGAAGCATCAGAGGTCCACGCAGCATTCTGCTCTATTTGTTTCTCTGTGATGCTTCCCCAACTGTTGCCAGGAAACTTGGAATATACCATGGCACAGCTCAAATATTGCATCTAACCCAGATTGGCAAATTTTTCATAGCTGCTTTTGGGAATCCCTGCTGGCTAAGGTTAACCCTGCATCTGTTTTCTGCCCTTCTGACAGCTGAAGGGGCTTTTCAGGCAGCAGCAGGCAGGATACAAGAAGCATCCCGGAGGACCGAAGGAAGAAAGATCAGTGGCGCCTCCGAAGTCGCAAGGGATGCTGGTAAGAAGTCTTCCCTCCCTCCATCCCTGATGGGTTTCTTGCGGAGTAACACTGCAGTTGGATGTTGAGAGTCACAGGAGTCCCGGAAGAATGGATAGTGAAACTAATGGAGTATGCAGAACTGGACAAAATGACGGGGAGAATCCGAGAACAGCAGGACCAGAAGTTCATCAAAGACTGAACTAAATTTGCGGAATATTTAAAGGAAAATTGTATTCAATTGAATACGTTGGTAGGACTGCAAGAAGCTTTGTAGAGTAAGGAAGAAATATCATTGTTAATACATTAATATAGTGATTAATTTTTAGAAAGTAACAATATAAAACAATGATTGATTTAGGAAATATAGATGTTAGAATATCATGTGGAAGGTTTGACGGAAGTCACGGCCATAAAAAGCCAAAACGGTATAAGATGTGAAGATAAACGTGTGAATTTTATAACTGTATCTTTATAAAACTAATAAAAATGATAATGCGGGGGAAAAGAGAGAGAGTCACAGGAGTCCCAAAATCCCCCACATTTGTCAGAGGAATGGTGGGGAGAAAGAAAGAGATGAGGTTGGGGGCAGCCCCATATGTTGCCCTCCAGACATTACATAAGAACCTAAGGAGAGGCCTGCTGGAAGATAGGAAGATTCAAAACAGGGGGCAAGGCGATCGTATGGAGATGAAATATGGACTTAAACCCACACAGGGACATTGTTTGTTTTGATTTATCTTGCTTGTTGGAATATATCAGAGGCTGAGAAAATATAGGAAGGGTAAAAAGCAAGGACAAATAGTTGATTAGGAAACTCCGGAGTTTGAAGCATGGGAAACCTCAAAATCAAAATAAATTTAAATAATAATCTGGCAGAATTGGAACTTTTCTTTTTTATTATTGATAATTGGATAAATAATTTGAAATGTAATCTGGAATGTTTCAATGTGATTATGTTGTATTGGAAACCTTAATAAAAATGATTTTTTGGGGGGGGGAACAGAGAAAAGAAAGTCCGTCTTCACGCAGTGCAGAGTTAAACTGTGGAACTCGCTCCTGCAGGAGGCAGGGAGGGCCACCAACCTAGAAGGCTTTAGAAGAGGTTTGGACAATCTCATGGAGGAGGAGGAGGAGGAGGAGGCTCTCTATGGTTCCTGGCCAGGATGGCTCTACTCTGCCTTCACAGTCAGAGGGAGCATTGCTTCTTAATGCCAGTTGCTGGAAACTGCAGGAGGGGAGAGGATTGCTCCTGTGCTTGTGTGCTCCCCACTGGGCTATCTGGTTGGCCACCATGAGAACAGGATGCTGGACTGAACGAGCCCTTGGCCTAATCCAGCAGGCCGCTTCTGATGTTCCCATCCCAGCATCAGAAAAGGAATCGGCTTTC
Source organism: Darevskia mixta (assembly GCA_034641385.1). Lineage (NCBI taxonomy): Eukaryota > Metazoa > Chordata > Lepidosauria > Squamata > Lacertidae > Darevskia > Darevskia mixta. The sequence continues at coordinate 5,459,475 of JAWWNH010000188.1, forward strand.
TCTGGTTCAACAACGTGCCCAAACCCTGCAAACCCCTTTTATTTGGGGGGAGATGACTTGCCCCAGCACTGTATGGGGGGCACTTGTTCTTTAAGGGCAATGGAAGCATGATCACATCACTCCCTCTGCCCCACTATTTTTAGAGCAGCGGAGAAGCTACAGAAGGACCCTCCATCCAAATGTGCCTTTCCAGGGGAAACCCTTAAAAGTGTTGAAGGCAGGTGTGGACAACCTGAGCCTCGCGGACGGCTTGTAACCCTCGGATGCCCTCTGTGTGCCCAACCCACCAAACCTTCATGCTCCTGCCACCATCGCAATGGGAAACAGAGTAGCTGGCTGGAAGGGGGAACCCAACCCCAGAGCACAGAGCCTAGTGTGTGGTTCCTACACCGCTCTGGGCGCATGATGTCTGGTCGGGTTTCAGGGCATGGTGCTCTCTGGAATTTCAAGGATTTCTATAGCCTCTTCTTTGTGCTTCCTGCAGACTGTAGCCAAACCCATCAGGCTTCCTGAGGAAGGTCAGGCAGAACTTCAGGGTGTTCCCGGCACCAGCAGGGAAACCCAGAGTCTACAGCAGCAGCTGAGAGAGAAAACGGAAATAGTAAGGAAGACTGCTGAAGCTAAACCTTGTCCGGGGGGGGGGGCAGGAGAATGCCAGGGGTCCCTCCTGCTCACTCAGGGGCAGACCAGGCTGCCTCACTGCCTGAGGCAAAACAGGAAGGTGTGCTGTGCACCGCCTGCCCCCCACTGCTGCCTGCGCTAAAGCCTTGCTTCCCAGGGTCCCGAGGCTGTGGCCTCCAGTTTCCAGTGAGATCTCTCAAGGCCTCTGTGTGATCCCACAGGGCTCTCGATAGATTTCTCCTTACCTCTGAGAGGCCACGTGACAAGTCCACCTTTCCGATCTGATGAAGCCGGCGTTTGGACACTGAGATCCAGCGCCGAGGGCCTTCTGGCGGTTCCCTCACTGCGAGAAGCAAAGCTACAGGGAACCAGGCAGAGGGCCTTCTCGGTGGTGGCGCCCGCCCTGTGGAACGCCCTCCCATCAGAGGTCAAAGTGATAAACACCTACATCACCTTTAGAAAATACTTGAAGGCAGCCCTGTTTAGGGAAGTTTTTAATCTGTGACATTTTGATGTATTTTAATGTTTGTTGGAAGCCGCCCAGAGTGGCTGGGGAGACCCGGCCAGATGGGCGGGGTACAAATAATAAATTATTATTATTTATTTATTTATTTATTTATTTATTTATTTTTATTATTATTTATTTTTATTGGAAGGTTCAGGTCACATTAAATAAAGTTCCCCAGGATTCTTTGGGGGATGCCATGACTGCTAATCATGGCCCAAGAGCCCTTTAAATGTATGGTGCAGATGTGACAGCCCTCCCCCCTGTATAATTCATTTCTCCCTTCCAGATCACCTCCATGGCCTCTGAGATCCAAGCTCTGAAGGAAAAGAATGAAGCCTTAATGAAAGGTAGGAAGGATGATAAGGAGAAGGATGATGATGATGATGGGCACCTGGTTTTCCACTATGAGAAGATGTTGCTGCTGGACTTGGTAGACCTTTGGCCTGCTGTAAGGTGTTAGACACAGGTGGCGCTGTGGGTTAAACCACAGAGCCTAGGGCTTGCCGATCAGAAGGTCGGCGGTTCGAATCCCCGTGACGGGGTGAGCACCCATTGTTCAGTCCCAGCTCCTGCCAACCTAGCAGTTCGAAAGCACGTCAAAGTGCAAGTAGATAAGGTAAGGTAAACGGCGTTTCCGTGCGCTGCTCTGGTTTGCCAGAAGCGGCTTTGTCATGCTGGCCACATGACCCAGAAGCTGTACACCGGCTCCCTCGGCCAGTAAAGCGAGATGAGCGCTGCAACCCCAGAGTCGTTCGCTACTGGACTTAACTGTCAGGGGTCCCTTCACCTTTACCTAAGGTGTTAGAGCACCTGCTTGGCATGCAGAAGGTGCCAGGCTCAGGCCCCGGCATCACCAGGTAGGACTGGGAAAGATTCCCTGGGTAGTGTAGACAAAACCCACTTTGACAGAATCTTCTTTTTCCTTCCACATTATTTAAGATAAGTATTAATCACTTTTTTGCCACAGCAACTCAAAGTGACTTACAGTATGTTAAGCAAAAAACACATACATCCATTGAAAGCAGCACATATATTTTTAAAACACCTACATTAAAATACACATGCAAGAAGGCCATAGATAGTTAAAAGCGAAAGGCCTGACCAAAAAGGAATGTTTTCTGAAGATAAAAGGAAGGGGCAAGATGACTCTACCTGGGGAGAGTCTCCCACTCTTGGGAAGCCATCTTGGAAAAGGCCCTGTTCTTGACTGGCTGCCCGTGAAGGGTGGCTCATACAGAGAAAAAGGCTTCAGATGACAATTGCAGGACCAGGTCGGTTCCTATGGAGGGAGGCGGTCCTTGAGGTATTGGGGTCCTGAGCTGCCTAAGGCTCTATGGGTGAAAACCAGAAAAGAATTGACAGGAGAGTCAGGCAGAATTAGTGCAATGCGCTCAGACCTTCTGCTCCCAGACAATAATCTGGCTGCTGAATTTGTCACCAGCTGTAGCTCCTGAACTGTTTTCAAAAAGAGGTCTGTACTGCGCATTGCAGTAATGTAATCTGCAGTGGCACCAGCTAATCCTATATAATAAACTTGCTGTGTCCCTGCGTCCGTTCTGTGTGTCACGGAAGTGCGCTACTGCGCATGACCGGGACCCACACGGACGCAGGGATTGGAGCGGGCGGAGAGGGGGGCGTGTCCGCGAGGCAGCGGCGGCGCACGCGCGTTCTCAGTTGCGCCAGCGCTGCTGCCTCGCACGGATGCGCCCAATCCCCGCGGCTCGCCGCCGTTACTGCCGCCGCTGCAGCTGCCGCCGGGGAAAAAGAAGAAGGGGGAGGGAGCCCCTCTCCACCCCCCAGCGGCTGCTGTTCTGCCTCCTCCTGCCTCCTCCTCCTCTAGCGCCCGTTATGTAACGGGCTAACTTCAACTAGTTTATTATATTTGAGACTGCAATCATTGTTTTTGTGTTACTGGTTCTTATGTCTCTGCCTATTTGCTATAAGCAAGGGTCACCAACCCTTTTTGGACCAGTGGGCATTCTTAGGCGCCGGGTTCCGCCCAACTTTTGGGGGGGCCCAGTGCATGTGCATGGCGTCACACAGCGGGAGGAGGCACTGAGGCCGGATGGGGCCCATCACGGCCGAAAGGAGGCCCAACGGTGTCTGTTGCAGCCATGAGAAGGCCCAGTGATGCCCACAGGAAGGCCTAGTGGGGCCCGGCCCCCTCCTTGAAATTTTTTGGGGGGCCCTCGGCCCACCCTAGATGGTGCCCCTGGTTGAGAAACTGCCATGGGTGCCTGTCACAAAATGGCTACTGTGAGGACATGGTGTAACACAAAATGGCTACCACATCTGAAAGAGCGGGAGAAGACAGGCGGGGCAGGGGTGGCCCAGTCAATGGAAACGAGGAAGAGGGAACAGTCCCACATCTATTGCGGATCTTTGAGGGGAGCTTTACTGAGGCCTTTCACAAGCACCTTAGGACATACTGCAGGGAGTGGGGCTGTGTTGGAGACCCCTGGCATAAGCTTTAATGGAGGGAGGGAGAGTGTTTATGCCATAGCTGTCAACCCTCCCTTTTTTTTGCGGGAAACTCCCTTATTCCAATGCCGTTTCCCGCTGCTATCCCGGATTGTGGATATCCCTTAAATTTCCCGGATTTCAAAGGAAGCAGCTCCTCTCCCTCCCTGCCGGCCAGGGAGGCTCCTCAGCTGCGTTGCTCGGCTGCCAATAAGGAGTCTGAGACCGACTGGGGGCGGAGCTTGCATGCCTTGTGCAGCCAGACCCTCACGCCCAACCAGACAGACAGCCTGCCTGCCGTCTATGCGCTCGCTCTTTCGCTCACCCGTTTGCGTGCAGCCTCTGGAGCGCAGGGTGGCGAGGCTACTTGGTGCCATTGCACCGCCCTCGCGGCATCCCTTATTTTCAAATCGGAAAGTTTGAAAAAATCTCTTATTTTCAAACCCGAAAGTTGACAGCTATGGTTTATGCTGAAATAAATCTATTAGTCTTTAAGGGGCCACCGCACACCGTGGTTGCATTTTCTTGCAAGGACTTCTTAGACAGCCTGACTTTGGAGCAGCTGAGGTTGAACCATTGGTAGTTCTCTACCGATGCTTAAACGTTATCGAAGAACTTAAAAACCTAAGAAGAACTTAGCTGCTGGATCAGACCAAAGGGGACCCATCTGGACCAGCATCTTGTTCTCACTGTGGCCAACCAGATGTGCCTTACAGTTTTATATAGGGATTTTAAAAACCCAACTGTATTATTTGCTGCCCTGGAATCTTTTGGAGCTGAAAGTGGGGGAGATAATATTTCTTTACTAAATCTCTGTTCTTTGTTTCTACACTCCCTAAACAGCCAAACTCAGGTTCCAGCAACAGATCCAAGAGATCTGCAGACTTTCGAAGCAAGGACCAGAAAGGAGCAGGGTTCCCCAGCTCTCCGCTAACCCGGACCAGGATGGGTGCAACAACCCTGTGCCTTCACCCCAAAGGAACGAACTCACACCCTCCATTTGTGGCAGAGAGAACTGGCCTGCGGCTGCACAGGAGGCCCAGCTCTACTCTGGTGCTGAAGAAGAGCAAAGCCGTGTCTCTTCTGACACCAGTGTTGCACATTTGTCAGCCACAAGCTCTGCTGCCCATGGAAACCTCCTCTCTGCATGGCCTCTCCCCTCGCCCCCGGGGTCCTCCGGCCCCACTGTGCCTTCTGTAATGCTGTCGTTGCCCCCCACGACTTCCCACCAAGAAGGCCAGGGCCACCTTGAGGGCGAAGGGACCTTGCTCAGCCCCCGGAGCTCAGCTCTTTTGTCCCCGAGGCCATTTGGGTCCCCAAGATCATGGTCCCCCTTTAAATTCAGAGGGAGCCCCGAACCTTCAGATGACTGAACTGAAGGAGAGCTGGAGAAACTCTGCCATATTTGAACATTAGGAAATTCAATGGGAAGATCACTTAGATCACCTGGGGAGAGTCTCCTTGCAGCACTGTGCCCTGCAGGGTGTCACAGGGTGGTGACTCCCAAAATGGGCTTTCCTGCTATTGTCCTTCCACCATGAAGCAGCACCCATCTTGCCGAGACACCCCTTCTTCTCCCCCAGGCATGAGGCCAGTTTTTATCTGAATTCTTGTTTCTGCATGCTTTCATACTACTTTTTTACTGGTTTTGTGTGGTATTTTTGTAGGACTCGTCTTATTTTTATGGTTAATTTTTTTTCATATCCTCTATAATAATTCCCTATGTCCCTGCGTCCGCCGTTCGTGTGTCAGTGGAAATTTCCACTGCGCATGTCCGAGACGGGCGCAGGGATTGGAGCGGGCGGAGAGGGGGCGTGTCCGAGAGGCAGCGGCGGCGCACGCGCGTTGTCAGTTGCGCCAGCGCCGCTGCCTCGTACACATGTCGCCTTGGGCTCTGCTGCCTCCGCTGCTTCCTTCGGCTTCTCGGTCCTTGGCGGCGGCGGCAGCAGCTACATGCCCGCCCGCCTGCTTCTCCCTCCCTCCCTCACTCCTCGGTCTCTCCCAGCGTCTGTTTTTACAAAACAGGCTTGGAGCGCAGAGGCAGGCGGGCGGGCGCGCGCAGAGGAGGAGGAGGGGGCGCTTCGACTCCGGCGCCCGCCCAGGAAGGCTCGCCCTGCCTCCGGCGGAGGAGGCGAGTGGCGCCCCAGCTGCCCCGACGCGGAGCAAACGGGGGACGCGGCGGAGGCTTCGCGTTCCCTGGAAGCGGCCAGAGCGCCAGCCGAATCGGCGGCGCGGCTGCAAAGCGGGGGGAGCTGCCTGGAGCGCACGTGCCCAAAAGAGCCCGGCTGTGCGGGGCGGGGTGGAGGCTGCCGGGACGGGCGCGCAGCTCTCGCCCGCCGGCCTCCTGCGTCCTTCGCCGCCTCCTCCTCCTCCCACCGGCTCGGCAGGCCAGGCGCGGCGCTCCGGCGCTGAAGGCGGGGCGTGCGGGGCGGGATGGAGGCTGCCGGGACGGGCGCGCAGCTCTCGCCCGCCCCCGCTTTGCCGCGGATGCTGCCGCCGCCGCCCTCCGGAGCTACAGCCCACGGGGCAGAGGGAGCGAAGGGCCCCGGGTTGCTGCGACATGTCGCTGGGGAAAGCAGCTAGCGCCCGTTTTTTAACGGGCTACCTTCAACTAGTTGTGTTATAATCTTGCAACCTGCTCCGGAATCTTCCCAAATTATGGGCCTCCAAAGGTCATTTTATGCAGGGGGGAGGAGAAGTTTGAACCCTCCCTTTCTGCCCTTTTCACTTGGCTTTGCTGGAGCCCTGCGCTGCAAAAATTGAGGAAGTGCAGATTTAAAAGGCTGCATTTCAGTTTGCTCCTTGTTTCACGAAGCGTGAATTGGCCAGGTTTGCCTCTTAAGTTACGGTATATAACCTTTAGGAGACATCTGAAGGCAGCCCTGTACAGGGAAGTTTTTTGAGGTTTCATGCTTTACTGTTTTTATCAATGCTGGAAGCCACCCAGAGTGGCTGGGGCAACCCAGTCAGATGTGCGTGGTACAAATAATAAATAATTATTATTAAATGTAGACTGTATGGGCATTCTCCTGCACATGCTCTTGTTTCTGCCTTTGAGCCATCCGCTTGGATCTTAGCTGGCTTTATAAAAGACTAGCTGACCCGGCCACGCCTTGCTGTGGCTGATTTGGTGAAATGCAAAAGTAAGATACAGTATGAAAGAGAAAGCGTATGTTTACTTACAACTTATCTCGTTGAAGTTCAGTCTATGTGCTCTCCGTTTGCCCCTCCCGTTTATGTCTTCATTTCTACAACTGTTTATTACTACTATTTTAGTCTATGAGGTTCTTTGTCCTGTTTTTTGTCAATGGCCTTCTTCGATGTAAAATGGCGATTCCTCCCGGCGTGGCTCTATACCCGCCGGCGGAGCCAGCAGTAGTGTTTGTGGGCGGTCTGTCTGTCGATTGGATGGTGGTAGTGACGGCGGGAAAGGAGGAGCAGGGGTCAGAAACAGGTGTGTTGTGCTGTGCTGTTTAACGTCCACTGGAGGGCACTATCTTTTTTTGCACAAAATCACATTTTTACCTGGGAAAGGTGTGGTATTTGTGCAATGTAAGTACATATGATCACTCCCATATGGGCATGGAACATTGTGTCCAAATTTGAACGGAATCGATCAAGGGGTTACGGAGAAAGGCGATTGTTAACAAACATCCAACTTGAATGATTATATATAGATACGCAGACACTGATTATATTCCCCCCGCTTTGGGTTATCTGACATGATCATGACTCCCACCTGTGCAAATGGCCCAAGGGGGAAGCTCAGGATCCCTGAAATATTTCCAGGCACCACCATATAGAGAAGAACACACACACCTGGCTCAACTGCAACATGGCAAAAGCTTGTCTCCTGGCGGGGAAAGGGCAAGCAGACTGAGCCAGGGAGCTGCAGGGGTTGAGCTGGGGTGGAGAACCTGTGGCCCTCGCAATGGCATTGCGCTCCTAATCTCAACTAGCCTCAGGGCCAATGGGAGCTGGAGCCCAGTGACCCCTGGCGGTCGAAGGTTGCCTTTCCTCAAAAGGACTGAATTAGGAAGGGAAAGGAGAGGAGGAGGGCAAACCAGGATGACCAAGGGCCCAGAAACCAACTTTCATCATAATAATAAATTTTTATTTATACCCCGTGTGAGAGGGATGTGTATCCTCCTCAAGAGCAAGCATCCGTAGACTCAGTCTATTAAACTAGTAGCTTTATTTACAGCATCAAGCATAACAGATGTTACAGTTCTCCATCCGACCCTTCTGTGTCAGATCCCCGAATTACCGCTTTTCGGCTCCGCCCCCAACATAAAAGCTTCGGGAAACCCAGGCGCCGCCTCCCTTCTTTCCTCTTCCGCCCTCTGGACCTAAGGGGGGGGCGGCCCTCGCCCCTTCCCTTTCACTCTCATCCTCCATGCTGGTTGTTTCCGATGCTCTGGCAGAATCTTCGAGCCTCATCTCCTCCCCGGTCTCTACTTCCTGATCCCCTTCCATTGGCTGCACTGGAGCCCCGGTCGGAGCCTCCTCCCATTGCTTCATTACCGCTTCTGGTGTTAACGGGCTGTGCCTGTTCCTCGTCCCACACCCTCAATAACTCCTCGGGCGTTAGCTGTGCCCTGCCTTGGTCAGCTGTGTCCTCAGACACTGCCTCGGAACCCTGCCAGCCCCTGACACCCCGTCCTTCCCGGTCCAAAAACCGGGCTCAGGGCGGCTAACAACAAATACAAAATAATGATTAAAAACTAAAAACAGCTAAAAACAGCATAAAAATAAACATCAGTGGGCTCACCAGGGCTAACTGGCCAAGTTAGTCTTGCTAGGCCAGTAGGGAGACCAGGGAAGAATTTTAATGTGGGGACCCAGAAGGGTTTCTTCAGAAAAAAGGGAAGGGGGAAAAGGAATAGGGGATCAGGCTAGATTGAAGGCCAGGCAGAATAACTCTGTCTTACAGGCCCTGCGGAAGGAGGTCAGGTCCTGCAGGGTCCTAGTCTCATGGGACAGAGCATTCCACCAGGTCGGAGCCAACACTGAGAAAGCCCTAGCCCTGGTGGAGGATAATCTGGCTTCTTTGGGGCCCGGGGCCCTTAAGCTATTGTTATTCGTGGACCTTAGAGTCCTCTGTGGGGCATACCAGGAATTGAGGATGTTAAGTCTCCTCTTCTCCAGGCTAAACATGAGGCGACATGAGAGCCACCTTCAAATACCAGAAGGGCTGTCACAAGAAGGCAGAGTAAGCTTGTTTTCTGCTGTTCCAGAGGGTAGGACCCAAACTAACAGTTTCAAATGACAAGGAGATTCTGGCTAAATACCAGGAAGAACTTCTTGATGGTAACAGCTGTTCAGCTGCAGCAGACTCCCTTGGGAGGTTGTGGGCTCCTCTTCCTTGGAGGTTTTTAAGCAGAAGTTGGACGGTCATCTGTCAGGGATGCTTCAGTTGCAATTCCTGCATTGCAGAGGGTTGGACTAGATAACCCTTGGGGTCCCTTCCAACTCAACAATTCTGTGATTCTCTAAGGACCATAGCTCAGTGGTAGAGCTACCTGATTCAGAAGGTTCAGTCTGCAACAGCATCTCTAGGTGGGGCTGTGAGAGACCCCTGCATGGATCCCTGGAGAGCCATTGCTGCAGGGCGGTTTGGACACTACTGAGCTGGATGGACCAACGGATCCGACTCAGTACAAGGCAGCTTCTTGCATCCCTCATAATACAAGAAACTAGAGTTCAAATCCTTGCTCGGTCACAAAGTTAACCTATCGTGTGAAACAGCTTCCACATGGCATTGCCCACTAATACAACCTCGCAGGGTTGTGGAGAGGACACAAAGGGGTGGTGGTGGGGAGATCCGCGTGTGCCGGCCCTGACCCCCTGGAGGGAAGGGTGAGGTAAGAGAATGAAGTTCAGTTCTTTATTCGACCGTCAGTCAGAAAAGATACATTTCCATACAAAATTAAAACATCTAAAACGTCTAAAAGAACTTTGGAGTAACATAGCCAACAATAAAATGAAGCTATACCGATAAACCCATGTCGATGCTGTCAATTTTAATCTTGCGACGCTTAAGAGCTAGAAAAAGGAATTTGGCCACCAGGGAGGCTGTTTTTCCAGTAACATTATTCAACAAATATAGAACCTGTCTTTCTCTGGATAGAGAGCTACGTTGACATAGGAGTGGAGCTATAAGATTTTGCCTGAGATCTGCATAGAAAGGGCAGGTCAGGAGAATATGTTCGGTGGACTCTACCACTCCCAGGGCACAATGACAAGTTCTCTGAGCGTATGGGACTCCCCTGAACCTTCCCCACAATACCGCAGATTCGAGGACATTTAATCTGGCCGCTGTTAGGAGTCTACGGTATTCCACATAGTGGATTTCCGCGAGATAAGGGGCTGGTGTAGCCTGATAGATCTGATCCCCCAGGAACATCCCTGATTTCACAAGGGCCATGTCCTCTTGTCTAGCGATATCACTCAATCTCTGGGAGATCACTGCTCTGGCTTGGCTATATGTCATAGATTCCAGGTAAAGATGTGACAGTCCGCAGGCCTGTACTTCATTTATGATCTCTCTTTCCCACGATGATTGGAAATCATCCCTCAATATCAAGGGGGCCATACCCTCTGGTTTAAAGCATAGCTTGAGCCATAGCCAAAGCTTCGCCTTCAAGGCCACAAACCGGAAAGCTTGCCAGCCAGCCTCTAATCTCATAACAGCACCCGCTACGGAAGGGGGAATCCTAAGGATGGCTCTAAGGAATTGCGATTGGATAGATTCCAGTCTCAGGAAATCCCTACGGGAACCCAAGGAGATGCCCATCAAGAGTAGTGGAAGGACTTTCATTTGGAAAAGTCTCAAGGCTACTTTCACTGATTGAGCCTGATTCTGAGCATATAGAGATCTAATCAGCATGGCTGCTTTAGATGCGTTTGTAGTTATATAATCTCCATGAGCCAGAAAAGACCTGAAGAGAATGAAATAAGCATGTTCTGAGAAGGAATGCAATAAAGGCTGTTAATGGGCAATGCATATGCTTTATACAGACAGGCTCTCCTTGCAGAGCTCTGTCCATGGCAGCCTCCAGCACAACAGCCCATCCAGCCTGCCCTGCAATGATGCCACTAGCACCTTCTGTCCTGACATTTCTGTTTGCACCTGGCTGCCCCAGTTCAAGTTCCTCCTCGTTGCAACAGCAGCAGCAGGAGAGAAGTCAGCACTTTGAGCGCCATCCAAATCCAGCTTTGCTGACGCGGTTTTCAGCTCTCTTTCGTTATGGCTGGCAGCCGAAAGTTACGTAGATGATGGAGTGCCCCAGAAGCTGCTGCTGCAGCGGATCTTAGATCTGAGGTCAGCGGGTCCAGTGGAGGTGGGGAGCATTATGGAGGAAGAAAGCTCGATCCACCTGCTCTTTCTGCCTTCCTTGGCTCTCCCGGAGAGCTTGCAGTCGACTTTTGAACCCCGGGGTTTCTGAAGGGCTCCAAGCAGCATCGCCTGTCTTTGGGCAAAAAGTCCCTGCCTTGGAAGGACTTGGAACTGGCTTGGATTTCTCCAGCTGGACTTTCTGCAGTCCTGCGTACCTTAAAGGTGTCGCAATGCCAAGTTCCCCTCAAACCTTCCCATAGCAGAGGGAGGCCATTTCTCGCAGGGTGCCATTGCTTTGGCTGCCATCGTTCGCAGACAACGACTCCCCAGCAGGAAGGCTCTGGACGCGCATCTCAAGGGCAGAGCTGAAAGCCTTCTGACTGAATGGCATGCCAGCGAGCAGATTCCATGTTCCCCCGGCTGCACATCTCCTTCCAGTGGACCTGCCCCATCTCAGGGGCCACGGGACCGATCAGCACTCGGCCAACAGCGCAGCTGCGGGTGTAGAGGCGAGCCTGGGACAAGATGGAGGGGGAAACAGAGTCCGTGTTAGGAATAGTTGTGGGGGACCTCAGAGCTGCCCTATAGCAGGGCCAGCCCATAGCTGTCAACTTTCGGATTTGAAAATAAGGGATCAGCAGCCCCACCTGTCCCGGGGACAGTCTACGGTTCTCGGGGACAGTCCACGCTGCGGCAATTCCCCCAGGCTACAAATTAATTTACACCAGGCTACAAGTTAAGGCTGAACAAATTTTACCTGCAAGCCAGCTAATCCTCCACGTGTTTTGCTCAGAGGGCAAGCAAGCCCCCGAGTCCGGTGGGTGTTACTCCAAAGTAAGCCTGTCCACGGTGACACGAGGAGGGGAAGCAGAGTGAGCTCGGGGCCCCTTCTCAAACAGGCAGATGGCGCTCGGGAAACGGGCGCCGCAGGGCATGGCAGGGTGCTGCGGCGGCCGCCTGGGCTCAGGGATGCCGCGAGGGCGGTGCAATGGCACCAAGTAGCCTTGCCACCCTGAGCTCCAGGGGCTGCGTGGGAACGGGAGAGCGAAAGAGCGAGCGCGTAGACGGCAGGCAGGCTGTCTGTTTGGTGGGGCGTGAGGGTCTGGCTGCACAAGGCATGCAAGCTCCGCCCCCAGTCGGTCTCAGACTCCTCATTGGCAGCCGAGCAACGCAGCTGAGGAGCCTCCCTGGCCGGCAGGGAGGGAGAGGAGCTGCTTCCTTTGAAATCCGGGAAATTGAAGGGATATCAACAATCCGGGATAGCAGCGGGAAACGGCCTTGGAATAAGGGAATTTCCCGCCAAAAAAGGGAGGGTTGACAGCTATGGGCCAGCCCATTCTGAGACAGACTGAGGCAGCCACCGCGGGAGGTGGAATCCAAGCCCTGCCGGAAGAGTGAGGAGGACTGACTGGCTTCCAGCAAGGCTCTCTTGCCGGGGGCATCCCTCCCTCCCATGCCCCCCCTGCCGCTGCCAGAGAAGCAAGGACAAAGCGGCAGCGACCTCCAGGTTCCGGCATGATCCCCCAGACCCTGTCAGATCCCACCAGACCCTGGAAGCCACCACAGGACCCTGGCAAGCAAAGTTGGGCAGGGGTCCATGGCAGCACCTTTCCACTTCACCTCAGGGTTTCCCCTGCCTATAGGAAATCTCAGCCCAAGTTTTCCCGCCTACAAAATACTTCTTGAGGAAGTGCACCCTCTTGTGTAAGTTGGCACAACAACAAGCAGGAATCCATGCATTGTTTCGTTTCCTCCTTGGACAGAAAGGAGTTTTTCACCCGGTTCTCCTCCTCCTCCTTTTATCCCGACAACAACCCTGTGAAGCAGGTTAGGCTGAGGGTAAGTGAGCTTTATGGCAGAGTGGAGATTAGAAGAACCCTGGTCCTACTCTAATACTGCCTTTCTAAAACCTCATTTCTGCTTAGCTCAACTCAATGGCTTAAGACACACCTCTTGACCCCAGCTTTTGACACCCGAAGAGCATATTTTTAGGACCCCCCATACTTTCGTGACTGTAAATTGTTTGGAACTGTTTTTAACATTGTGTTTCAATGTTGTGACCTGCCCATGGACAGTGAAGGGAGTGATGTAAAAATCACAATAATAGATCAATAATAAATCTATACATTTGTGTTGCAAGTCCAGAAGTGTGGATCCAGAGTGGGCTGGGCTCAGCACTCAAGAACATACGTTGCATTTGGGCCCAGGAAATTACCTGTGTGCCTGCACCTTTCAGGTCAACCCAGGATGCAAGCTGCTCTACCTTTGCTTGCCTCCCCCCCCGGGTGGATTTGATTTAAATCAAACTGATTTAAATCACGATTTAAATCACTAGCAGGGTGGATAAAAATCAATGATTTAAAAATAATAATAATAAAAATCTGATTTTTTAAATTTAAATCTGATTTTTTTTTTAAATTGTTGATTTTTATCCACCCTGCTAGTGATTTAAATCGTGATTTAAATCAGTTTGATTTAAATCAAATCCACCCTGCTCCCCCCTCCCCACAATGGGCTAGGACAAGCTTCTTCAGCCTCGGCCCTCCAGATGTTTTGAGACTACAATTCCCATCATCCCTGACCACTGGTCCTGCTAGCTAGGGATCATGGGAGTTGTAGGCCAAAAACATCTGGAGGGCCGAGGTTGAGGAAGCCTGGGCTAGGAGAAGCCCTGCTGCAGGCATGCACTGCAGACCTTTGCTGGGGAGCTGCATATAGAATCCTGGTCATAAAAATTGCTCAGAAGAGCCTGCTGGATCAGGCCCATGGCCCATCTAGTCCAACACCCTATTCTCACAGTGGCTGTGAGGAACCAGCAAGCAGGATTCAAGCGCATGGCCCTCTCCCCTCCTGTGGCTTCTACAAGCATTGCTGCCTCCAACGGTGGAAACAGAGCAGAGCCTTTCTGGCTAGGAGGCATCCTTAGCCCCCTCCTCTGTGAATGTGTCTAATCCTCTTTTAAAGCCACCCAAGTTGGTGGCCAGTGGCCATCCCTGTCTCCTAGGGAAGCGAGTTCCAACTAGGCACTGCGTGAAGGACTTTTATTTTATCCGCCCCAAATCTTCCAGCACTCAGCTTAGTTACGGCCAGAGTGGAGTCAGAGGTTCAATGGACACCACAGCTCTTTGCACCTGTCTTCACCCTACTAAGTGTGGCAGCCGTCATCATCTCCATCACTGGTCATCAGGGAGAGATCAATCTCTTTCCCTAACATAAAAAAGGTAAAAGTAAAGGGACCCCTGACCGTTAGGTCCAGTCGCGAACGACTCTGGGGTTGAGGCGCTCATCTCGCTTTACTGGCCGAGGGAGCCAACGTTTGTCCGCAGACAGTTTTTCTGGGTCATGTAGCCAGCATGACTTAAGCTGCTTCTGGCGAAACCAGAGCAGGGCACAGAAACGCCATTTACCTTCCCGCTGGAGCGGTACCTATTTATCTACTTGCACTTTGACGTGCTTTCGAACTGCTAGGTTGGCAGGAGCAGGGACCGAGCAACGGGAGCTCACCCTGTCGCAGGGATTGAACAGCCGGCCTTCTGATTGGCAAGCCCTAGGCTCAGTTGTTTACACCACAGCGCCACCCGTGTCCCTGAAATAAAGGTAAAGGTAAAGGAACCCCTGACCATTAAGTCCAGTCGTGTCCGACTCTGGGGTTGCGGTGCTCATCTCGCTTTATTGGCCAAGAGCCGGCGTACAGCTTCCGGGTCATGTGGCCAGCATGACTAAGCTGCTTCTGGCGAACCAGAGCAGCGCACAGAAACGCCGTTTACCTTCCCGCCAGAGCGGTTCCTATTTATCTACTTGTACTTTGACGTGCTTTTGAACTGCTAGGTTGGCAGGAGCTGGGACCGAGCAACGGGAGCTCACCCCGTCGCAGGGATTCGAACCGCCGACCTTCTGATTGGCAAGCCCTAGGCTCTGTGATTTAACCCACAGCACCACCTGGGTTCAGAGGTGTAGCAAGCCCAGGCGGTACCCGGGGTGGAATTTTTTTTGTCACCCCCCACCACTTTAATTTAAAAAAAATTAAACAAAATTAAAAAGTGTCACCCCCCCTCTGATGGTGCCACTTTGCGAGGTGTGGGGGTTTTGTGTGTGTGTGTGTCTATTATCTCTTTTTTTTCAATAAAGTTAAAATAAAAAATAATTTAAAAAAATGATAAAAATAAAAAAAATAAAAAGTGTCACCCCCCTCTGATGGTGCCACTTTGTGAGGTGTGGGGGGTTGTGTGTGTGTGTCTATTATCTCTTTTTTTCAATGAAGTTAAAATTTAAAAAAAAAAATTTTTTTTTTAAAGTGTCACCCCCCCTCTGGGGTGGAACCCGGGGCGGCCCACCCCCCTTGCTACGCCCCTGCCTGGGTTAAATACTTCAGCGTTTCCCAACCGGTGTGCCGCGGCACACTAGAGTGCCGCGAGACACCGGCTGATGTGCCGCGGAAAAAGGGACCTGCAGCCCAGGGCTGCACAGGACCGTGGCGGCGGCGCTGCTGGAGCCCGGCGGCGAAGCGGAAGCCAGGGCGGCGCTGCTCCCTTGGCTGCTACAGCAGCAGCAACAGCAGCCTCGCGCGAGAATCCCGACCGGAAGCCTCGCGCGCGCCGCGCTACAGCTGATCCCAGAGGTAACTCTGGGTCAGGAGACCCGGCGCAGCCGGGTGGGGGAGGAGCGGTGTGCCGCGAGATTTTTTCATTGATTCAAGTGTGCCGTTGCCTAGATTAGGTTGGGAAACACTGAAATACTTTGACTTAAATCCATTACCTGCATGACTGTGAACTCCAGGGACAACTGCTGTTCCTGGATGTCTCCGGCAGGTAAGCTGAAGAGGAACGGGGCATTCCACACGGGGTTGTAGCCCGCTATGGACTTGGTCTCCTTCGTGTCAATGACCTTTCCGTCGTGGCAGAGGTGGATCAGAACGTAGTGGTCTAGAAAGAGGAGAAGCAGAGGACAAGCGTTGGGAGATGCCTCAAGACCGACAGGTTTGTGCCTGAGGGCTGGAAGAGGCAGAGATGGTGACCCTTGGAGTCCCTTCCAATTCCACCATTCTATAAAAGAAGGGGAACTAGAGAGATTCCTCTCTCCCCCAACTTTGATAGGTGGACAGGACCCCCCACCACCTGGTATAACCTGTCAAAGTTCAAAGAAAATTGCTGATTGGCATCTTTGGGGATGTGCTTTCAGTGCCCATCTGTTGACCAGGAGCAGGGCCTGCAATAAAAAGGTAAAGGGACCCCTGACCATTAGGTCCAGTCGTGACCGACTCTGGGGTTGCGTCGCTCATCTCGCATTATTGGCCAAAGGAGCCGGCGTACAGCTTCCAGGTCATGTGGCCAGCAGGACTAAGCCACTTCTGGCAAACCAGAGCAGCGCACGGAAACGCCGTTTACCTTCCCGCTGCAGCGATACCTATTTATCTACTTGCACTTTGACGTGTTTTTGAACTGCTAGGTTGGCAGGAGCAGGGACCGAGCAACGGGAGCTCACCCCGTCGCGGGGATTCGAACCACCGACCTTCTGATCGGCAAGCCCTAGGCTCTGTGGTTTAACCCACAGCGCCACCCGCATCCCAGGGCCTGCAATAGGCTCCCTATGATGGATCATCACCTGATCATCAGTCCCAGGGAGCCCCTTGGAAGCCTCTACGGAGGGAGAAAAGCTCCCCTAAGCTAGCATTTCCCACTCTGCAAAGAAAGCAGTTTCTAGCTGCAATTTCCAGAGTTGTTTAGCAGTCCTGCCCTCTTCCCGGAGAACTCTGGGAAATGTAGTATTGTAAGCAGAAGAGGAGTCTCCTAACAACTCTCAGCGCCCTTAACAAACTGCAGTTCCCAGGATTCTTTGGGGGGAAGCCATGTGTGTTTAATGTGCTTTGCTAATGCTTTAAATCAGGGACCCAGGTGGCGCTGTGGGTTAAACCACAGAGCCTAGGGCTTGCTGATCAGAAGGTCGGCGGTTCGAATCCCTGCGACGGGGTGAGCTCCCGTTGCTTGGTCCCTGCTCCTGCCAACCTACCGTAGCAGTTCGAAAGCATGTCAAAGTGCAAGTAGATAAATAGGAACCGCTCTGGCAGGAAGGTAAACGGCATTTCCGTGTGCTGCTCTGGTTCGCCAGAAGCGGCTTTGTCATGCTGGCCACATGACCTGGAAGCTGTACGCCGGCTCTCGGCCAATAAAGCGAGATGAGCGCCGCAACCCCAGAGTCGGACACGACTGGACCTAATGGTCAGGGGTCCTTTAATGCTTTAAATGCATAATGCAGAAGGGGTCTGAGAGATCCCCCATCTTAATTTGCTCACAGATTTTAAAAAAATGTGTGTGTGTGCATATAGATTAAAATATGCAAATTTTATGAAAATTTGTGTCCTGAGTCCTAAATCTGTTAAGGTACTGCACCAGATCCCAGCTTAAACACAGAATTATTGCATGTGGAGATCGCAGAGGAAGGCATATAGGGCCAAAGCTCAGTGTATGCAGAACGTCCCAGGTTCAATCCCCGCTGACACTTCCAGGTAGGTCTGGCAGGGACTCCCTGCCTGAACCCTGGAAAGCTGCTGCCAGTCAGAGTAGACAACACTGAGCTAGATGGAGCAATGGTCTGACTCAGCAGAAGGCAGCTTCCTATGTTTGTGTGTTCCTATACACGTGTTGGTACATGCATCCTACCTGGTGTTCCCAGCATCCGGCTGACGCGTCCCAGATTCTCTGCTTTGCGAACCAGAACTTTGATGCGATTGGCCAGAGCTTGATACTGGAGCAGGAGGAAAAGCTGCCCCAGGGACTTGGGCTGAGAGAGCCAAGAGGCAGAGCTCATGTCCTGGGAACTGTAACACTGAAGGTGGAGAGAATGAACACGTCATGGCACATATACACATATACAGAAGTTAGCCAGCTCCAGTTTTATATTTAACATGGATTTAAGAACCTAAGAAGAGCCTGCTGGATCAGGCCAATGGATGCCCATTGAGCCCGGCATCCTCTTTGCACAGTGGCCAGCCAGAAGCCTCAATGGGAAACCAGGAAGCAGGTTTCCAGCACAAGAGCAATTCTCGCCTCCTGTGGTTTTTGCACATGCCACTTTGCGCTGCTTAGGGCCTCTTTGTTGGGATGCCTGCGTGTCAAGGCTTTAAAATGCTGTTTAGTTATTCCATTATAAAAAACTGCATGAGCCTGTCCTTCAGGGGCCTACATACCCCCCCCAGGCAGCAGCCAATAGGAGTTGGAATCCAATAACATCGTAACCCTGCTCACTTTTTAATTAATTAATTTAATTAATTAACACTCATGACACACATAAAGGTAAAGGGACCCCTGACCATTAGGTCCAGTCATGACCGACAGGGGTTGCGACGCTCTTCTTGCGTTACTGGCCAAGGGAGCCGGCGTACAGCTTCTGGGTCATGTTGCCAGCATGATTAAGCCGCTTCTGGAGAAACAGAGCAGCGCACGGAAACGCCATTTACCTTCCCGCTGGAGTGGTACCTATTTATCTACTTGCACTTTGACGTGCTTCCGAACTGCTAGGTTGGCAGGAGCTGGGACTGAGCAACGGGAGCTCACCCCGTCACAGGGATTCGAACCGCCGACCTTCTGATCAGCAAGCCCTAGGCTCTGTGGTTTAACCCACAGCGCCACCTGCGTCCCTTCATGACACACATACAAACATATAAAACCAGCCCTTACCCATCCAATGCAGGGTTTCTCAAACTGTGCCCCATGGGCGAACAGCGGGGTGTGAGCATTTGTGGTTGCAGGTGACCCATCCATCGCTTGGAATATTGGGGATTGGTTCTGAATTATATAATAATAATTTATTAGTTATACCCCGCCCAACTGGCTGGGCTTCCCCAGCCACTCTGGGCAGCTTCTAACAAAATATTAAAATACATTTCTGTTGCTCCTTTTATTTCTTATATTGCAATTTGAATTTTAGGGAACTACCATTGCTGCCCAAAGACCTCAAGCAGTCCGCAGGCGGAGCGGGAATTGGGGGTCCCCGTCGGGCGGGAGGCGACGACTCCCCGGCCGCTGGGTGACGCGAGCCTCACCTTCGTGAGCGACAGCTCCTGGGCGTGCGTAGAGGGCGAGGCGCCCTGCTCGCCGGTCACCTGGGCGCAGGGGAACAGCACCTCGCCCACGAAGGCGTCCTTCCGACGGGCGAAAGCCTTGGCGTAAACAGCGAGGCGCAGCGTCAGGCCCGGCAGCTCTTGGCGGGCGCAGCCGGGGAAGCGGAGCTGCTCATGGAACTCGGGGTGGAGGCTCCTCCGGCGCCGGGCGGTGCGCTGCGGCTCCGCGGAGCCCGGCAGCAGGCGCGCCTCGACGTAGCAGCTGCGGGTGGTGCCGAGGCCCCCGGGCAAGTGGGCGATGCCGACGACGTTTACCGTAAGCGTGGCCTCCGGGGGAGAGTAGCCGACGGCGAAGTGCAGGCGAGGTCGCGGCTTGGCTTGGGCAGCGGCGGGCAGGAGCCCCGCGACGGGGCGCACGGCGAGGAGGCTGCTGCTGTCTCCCGCGGCGATGGTGCTCCGGCGCTGCGAGCCCCGAGGGCGCTTGGCCGGCGGCGGCGCGCTCAGCCCTGGCGGGACGACGAGGCTGGGCAGGGAGGCGCGGCCGCGCAGGAGGGGCGTCGGGGGGCTGCCGTCGGGCGAGGCCGGCGCACGAGCAGCTGCAGCAGGCAGGCTCTCCAGAAGCTGCCCCGCCAGCTGGGCGTATTGTTGCTGGATGGGCACCGCGGTCGTCGGAGAGGGCAGAGCGGGGCCCAGATCCACCAGGGGGCGGCCCGACGCCTGCGCCTCGCCGCAATCCGGGCGCCGCGTCCTCCGCCGGTGCCAGCAAATCGCGCAGCCAAGGAGCAGGCAGAAGCACAGCAGGGCCAGCCCCACGCCCAGGAATACCTGTAAGTGCACTGAGCAGAGAAGAGGAGAACAATAATCTATATAATGTACTGTATATAAAATCGTTCAAGTTGGATGTTTGTTAATGATCGCCTTTCTCCGTAACCCCTTGATCCATTCCGTTCAAATTTGGACACAACGTTTCATGCCCATATGGGAGTGATCATATGTACTTACATTGTACAAATACCACACCTTTCCCAGGTAAAAATGTGATTTTGTGCAAAAAAATATAGCGCCCTCCAGTGGACGTTAAACAGCACAGCACAACACACCTGTTTCTGACCAATCCTCCTCCTTTCTCGACGTCACTACCACCATCCAATCGACAGACAGACCGCCCACAAACACTACTGCTGGCTCCGCCGGCGGGTATAGAGCCACGCCGGGAGGAATCGCCATTTTCGTGGTTTGCAACGCTACCTCGACCGGCTGTAGAGAGAGGCCGGACGACAACGCCGCTACTCACATTTTGGGCCAGATACCACACCTTCCACACATACAAACATGTTACTATAAAAACAAACGTACAGGCCACCACTACACGTCAACAACATCGAAGAAGGCCATTGACAAAATCAGGACAAAGAACCTCATAGACTAAAATAGTAGTAATAAACAGTTGTAGAAACGAAGACATAAACGGGAGGGGCAAACGGAGAACACATAGACTGAACTTCAACGAGATAAGGTGTAAGCAAACACACTTTCTCTTTCATACTGTATCTTACTTTTGCATTTCACCAAATCAGTCACAGCAAGACGTGGCCGGGTCAGCTAGTAGAATAATAGAATCTAGAGCTGGAAGGGACCCCGAGGGTCATCTAGTCCAACCCCCTGCAATGCAAGAATCAGAGCTAAGCTAAAGCATCCCTGACAGATAGCCATCCCAACCGCTGCTTAAAAACCTCCAAGGAATGAGCGTCCACCCCTTTCCGAGGGAGTCTTACCACCTGAAAGTTACTCCGAATGTTAAGTCTGAATTTTCTTTCTGTTTGCAGAAGAGGGTCAAATTGTAGGAAAAGCAAC
The DNA here is from genome assembly GCA_034641385.1 of Darevskia mixta. Lineage (NCBI taxonomy): Eukaryota > Metazoa > Chordata > Lepidosauria > Squamata > Lacertidae > Darevskia > Darevskia mixta. The sequence continues at coordinate 5,480,313 of JAWWNH010000188.1, forward strand.
TGCAGAGCCTCAAGGGGGGCAGGTCCCAGTTTCAGGGGAGGGCTCATCATGGGCCATCTATTTAATTTATTTACTGCACCTTTTTCTGCAAGGAGCTCAAGTTGACTTACCTGATTCTCCCCGCTTCCTTCAATCCCTGCAGCAACACTGTGAGGTAGGTTAGGCTGAGAGGCCGAGACTGGACCCCCCAGTGAGCTTCATGGCCGAGTGGAGATTCAAACCCTGGTCTCCCAGGTCCTAGTCTAACACTGTAATCTCTGCACCACCACCGGATCTCCATCTATGTACTCACTTCTCCACTCACAAGTAGGAATGGACAAACGTCCATTTGGGTTTTGCTCGGTTTCTCTTTTTCGTTTTCATTTGTAAGTTCTGTTCACATGTCCACATAACGTTGCAGGTTTTTGAAGTATAACAAGTCACCTTGAAAATCCTTACGCAATCTGTATGCAGTTTTGCCTAACATGCACATTCCAAATGCAGCCGCAGCACAGATCTGTATAATGACATTGCACTATCGCTATCGGCAGTGTGGATTCGGTAGTAATAATAATAATAATAATTTATTATTTATACCCTGCCCATCTGGCTGGGTTTCCCCAGCCACTCTGGGCGGCTTTCAACAGAACATTAAAATACAACAATCTATTAAACATTAAAAGCCTCCCTAAACAGGGCTGCCTTCAGATGTCTTCTAAAGGTCTGGTAGTTGTTGTTCTCTTTGACATCTGAAGGGCGGGTGTTCCACAGGGCGGGGGCCACTACTGAGAAGGCCCTTGTATCTCCTGCAAGTGTGAACTGGATTCCTCCCCGATCTCTGCTCGCAACAGCTGGAACAAATTGGCAACAACAACTACCACTAAGGCTCAGAAGCATAGCTGTCAACTTTCGGATTTGAAAATAAGGGATTTTTCCAAACTTTCGGATTTGAAAATAAGGGATGCCGCGAGGGCAGTGCAATGGCACCAAGTAGCCTCGCCACCCTGCGCTTCAGAGGCTGCGCACGAACGGGTGAGCGAAAGAGCGAGCGCGTAGACGGCAGGCAGGCTGTCTGTCTGGTTGGGCGTGAGGGTCTGGCTGCACAAGGCATGCAAGCTCCGCCCCCAGTCGGTCTCAGACTCCTTATTGGCAGCCGAGCAACGCAGCTGAGGAGCCTCCCTGACCGGCAGGGAGGGAGAAGAGCTGCTTCCTTTGAAATCCGGGAAATTTAAGGGATATCAACAATCCGGGATAGCAGCGGGAAACGGCATTGGAATAAGGGAGTTTCCCGCAAAAAAAGGGAGGGTTGACAGCTATGCTCAGAAGGGCGAGAGGGGCAGCTCAAAAGGAGAATAGTGAAGGCAGGAAAGGGACCCCATCTCTCCAAAAGACGCCTGCAGCAGCTCTGGCATCATCAGTTCGACATGTTTGCTCAGCAGCTAAAATAAAACCAGACTCTCCTCAAACCAGATAAACCCCAGGGAAAGAAAAGCTCTGCTTATCAGGGCTGCAGGTTTGCTGACGCAGGGCAGTTGTGGAGCTAAGAGGCCCTTGCCTAGTCAAACAGCCCTTTGCAAAGCACTCAATCTGTGCTTGGCTTCCAGGTCAGTTGGCAGCTGACCCGAGAATGTGTGTGTGTGAGAGAGAATGTTGCATTATCCCGTGAGATGGGGGGAGGGAGGGCTGCAGCGCAAGGCTAGAGCGCATGCTTCGCATGTAGAAGGCCCTGGGCCAATCCCCTGCACCTCTGGATTCTAACAAAAATGGGGAAAGAATTGTAGGGCTGGAAGGGATCCCAAGGGTCATCTAGCCCAACCCCCGGCAGTGCAGGAACTTGCCAATGTTCCTTTCTTCCTCTCACGTCCAGAACAGAAATCAATCCAGAGAACACTGATAAATAGTGGCGGCTGCTGCACCTGTTTGCAGACTGTGGCCCTCAGGATGTTGCTGGACTGTCTAGCTCCCATCAACCCTGAGCACTGGGCATGCTGGTTGAGATGAATGGCAGCTGGTGCCCAAAGGTGAAAGACTTCTGGGAAAGGATTTATAATGAATTGAAAAAGGTGTTGAGAAACACATTTAATAAAAAAACCAGAAGCCTTTCTACTTGGTATTGTAAGCCAGGAAATCCCAAAATGTGATAGGACTTTCTTTATGTACGCCACAACAGCAGCCAGAATCTTAATAGCTAAAAACTGGAAGTCAGAGGAATTACCAACAATAGAAGAATGGCAGATGAAAATGATGGACTATATGGAGCTCGCTTAAATGACCGGGAAACTTCGTGACCAGAGGGAGGAAGTGGTGGAAGAAGATTGGAAGAAATTTAAATTATATGAGATTAATGGCAGCTGGGAGCCTCACAACACCTGGAGATCTGCGTTAGAAGGTTGCCTTTGATTTTTAGAGAATACGACCCACAGCTAACTTTTTTAATGCTTTCCCGCTCCCTAAAAAGGGATGGGAAATAGAACCAGATACCGTAGAATCATAGACCGTAGAATCATAGAATGGTAGGGCAGGAAGGGAACCCAAAGGTTCCCTTCCCTAGTCCAACCCCCTGCAATGCAGGAATCAAATATCCCAATGCCAACAATGTGCTGCAGTAGTGATAGGTCCCATCTGCACTGTACCGGTACTTCAAAAACAGTATGGTATCATACCACTTAACAAAGCAAACAAACAGTTTGGATTCCACCAAACTACAAAATCTGGTAGTTTGTTAAGGGTGCTGAGAGTAGCGGGGGGGGGGGGCCCTCCCTCCGCCCATCCCCCTCACAGAGGGGCAATTCCCAAAGTGGTTTAACAGTCCAGCCATCTTCCTAGGGAACTCTGGGACGGACCCACCTGGGGCCATTATACCCTTGGAGCAATATCTTTGAGGGGCCATGGAAACCCAAAGAACGCTGGGGACGGTAGTTGGCTCAGGGTGATGGGGCTAAAGGTTAGACCGTGGCCATTTTTTTTACTGAGCATTGATTCTGATTTGTTTACAGGGTGGTTATACGACAATGACTGCTCACCCTGATTGGCCTGCAGGGTTGCCTTCCCATTAGCCCAGGGGTCAGCAACCTTTTTCAGCTGTGGGCCGGTCTACCGTCCCTCAGACCATGTGGTGGGCCAGACTATACTTTTGGGGGGGGGGACGGACGAACAAATTCCTATGCCCCACAAATAACCCAGAGATGCATTTTAAATAAAAGGACACATTCCACTCATGTAAAAACACACTGATTCCCAGACCGTCCGTGGGCCGGATAGAGAAGGCGATTGGGCCGCATCCGGCCCCCGGGCCTTAGGTTGCCTACCCCTGCATTAGTCACTTCTTCATCCCACACACTTTGCTATGCATCTTTCCCTACTGCCCAAGGCCAGGGTGCTTTAGTCCCCTTTCAACGCACAAAGCTAAAACACGAATCCCTCCTGCAAAATGCTGTCGCTCCAGATTCACCCATACAAAGGACAATCGTCCGCAGAATGCCCACCCCACAGGCTTAAAAGGCACTTTAGCGCCACGTTAACAGCCATGGCTTCTCCCAAAGAATCCTGGGAACTGTAGTTTATTGAAGGTGCTGAGAGCTGTTAAAGAGAGGTAAAGGGACCCCTGATCATTAGGTCCAGTTGCGGACGACTCTGGGGTTGCGGCGCTCATCTCGCTTTATTGGCCGAGGGAGCCGGCGTACAACTTCCGGGTCATGTGGCCAGCATGACAAAGCCGCTTCTGGCGAACCAGAGCAGCGCACGGAAACACCATTTACCTTCCCGCCAGAGTGGTACCTATTTATCTACTTGCACTTTGACGTGCTTTCGAACTGCTAGGTTGGCAGGAGCAGGGATCGAGCAATGGGAGCTCACCCCGTCGCGGGGATTCGAACCGATTCGATCAGCAAGCCCTAGGCCAGTGGTGGCTAACCTTGGGACTCCATATGTTTTGGGACTACAACTCCCATCACCCCTGACCACTGGTCCTGTTAGCTAGGGATGATGGGAGTTGTAGTTCCAAAACATCTGGAGTGCCAAGGTTAGCCACCACTGCCCTAGGCTCTGTGGTTTAACCCACAGCGCCACCCTCTGTTAGGAGACCCCTATTCTCACAGTGCTAGAATCTCCTTAGGAAACTATAGTTCCCATGAGGGGGTGAGGATGGAGGAGGAGGAGGAGGGCATACTCACCCTGCTGGTGTTTGTCTAGCAGGACCTGGACCAGCAGCCACAGGAAGAGGAGGACCACCAACCCTTCAATCATCCCGTTGCAGAAGAAAAAGACGATCGACTGGCAGAGGGACAGAGCTGGGATGATGTAGTCCTTGAAGAGCGCCATCCCCTGCCTTGCCCCAGATGGGAGTGAGGGCCCCCGGAGGGTCCTTGCTCACCTGAGCCGGGCACTTGGGGTCGACAGAGGAGGACAGTGGAGATCAGCCATGGAAGAAGAGAAAGGCGGCAGCACCCGGGGAGAGCTCTGCAGCAGGAGCTGGCAGGCAGGAGAGGTGCCCTAGGTGACCTCCCCGAAGCAAGGTCCCTGAGGGGGCAGAGGAAAGGGGCTTGTGGGGCGCAAAGGATCCAGCATCCCCGGAGCCTGCCTGACAGTGTGCAAGTCAACGCATCTCTCTTTAAATAATCCAGAGCTCTGCGGGCAGATCCTCCGGTTCACACCACATCTGTTCCGGTCCGCTTAAGGCAACCGGCAGTGACCCCCTTTCCTTCCTCCCCCCGCCCACCATTCCGCATCAGGAGCAACAAGACCAGCCACGCAGAATGTCATCTGCCTTGCGGGGCAGGCGCGTTATTGGAAGGCCCCTGACCTCCCCAAAGGTGGGCCGCTCCTTGCGAAACGGAGAAGAGGGTATAAATAGATCCAGGGCGAGAGGCACCATCCGCTTCGTAGATCTTGCAGGCAAGAGATGGTGATGTGGTAAGACAGCTGTGAAGATCAACTGCACCTTTCTGATAGGGAAGGCAGCTCTTTGATCTCTCACTTTTGTCTTTGGTGTTGAGAGAGCTGCCATGTAGATGATCATGCGCAGGGGGCGTTTTACTCCACAGAGATTATTCACCGGAGCAGAATTAAAATGGTAGTTGAACATGTAACTTCACGTAGGGATATCTTGTACTGCAATGCCTGTCCCTGCAGTCAAGTGCTTCCTATCATGTTCATGCAAAAGCCATGCCCATCCGGCAAAGGCCCCTTGCAATGTTAGTTAAAAGCTTCCCATTTGCAGCTTCTGCTCCTTTTGTTGGGTGGCAACAGCATGAAAGATGAATAGCTTATTGGTCCCTCGCATCACCCATTAGCCCATTAATAATAATAATAAATAATAATAATAATTTATTTATTTATACCCCGCCCACTCTGGGCGGCTTCCAACAGAACATTAAAATACAATAATCTATTAAACATTAAAAGCCTCCCTAAACAGGGCTGCCTTCAGATGTCTTCTAAAGGTCTCCCAGGGATGGGGCAATCCAGCACATAAATGAACTTATGCTGGACTATCTGTCCTCCCAGCTTGCAGGTTACGGGGTGCAAAACTGGCACTCGTTGTGGCTTTCCAGTGGCTCCTACAATGCTGATTGATTCGGCTGTCGGTTTTGCAATGGGGTTGGGCCTTATTATTATTGGAGGTATATTCTTAGCCATGCCGGGGGGGTTGTCTTCTGCCCAGACTTCAGGATTCACAGTGTCCAGGATGAAGGGAGGAATAGGTTCCTCCTTTCCTGCTACTACCATGAGGCGCCAGTGTTCCTTCAAAGGGGCTTCTACTATTAGTTCTCCCAATGTTCCGGTGGTGGTGGACATGGTGACTTCCCCTGATGGTTTAAAGGTGATTTGTGCCTGTAGTTTAGCTAACAAGTCTCTTCCCATCAAGTTCTCTTTGACATCTGAAGGGAGGGCATTCCACAGGGCGGGTGCCACTACCGAGAAGGCCCTCTGCCTGGTTCCCTGTAGCAGGGCTGAATTACTGCTTTCCACTATGTTTTGTTTTGTTTTGTTTATAGTGAAACAGTATTATTTCTCATCTAAGAATGAAAACCATTTTTTGCTGCACCCAGGAGGAGGCATGGTAGCCCTGAAAGGGCCTCACTGCATGGCCCCAATCCACACTGAACAGGTTGCTGCTGTTTTTAAATACAAAGAAAGGCAATAAATTGGGGGGGGGGGTGGAGGGAAGAGAGGGGGTGGAGATAACCTCAGCTGGGTTCTCTTTGAAGAGCAAATGAATAAAGAATGACAATCAGTGATGCCTGGGGGATGTTGCGCATCATCTATGTGTGACGTGTGTCTGTCGCACAACGTCACACATGTCCACATGTCTCCCGACACCACGCAGGCTGGTGCAGCCTTCTGCAATGTTCCGCCAGCCCCCCTCAAAATTGAGGGGCTGGGCCCCCTTCAAAAAATATTAAAGGGCCGGAAGACACCTCTGCTCCCTAGAGTTGGCATACCTGACCTCCCAGCAAGCAGCAAAACGCTCAGGGCGCCGCCAAACTGTCAGTCCTTTGCGGGAGGGATTCAAGCGCACAGCAGAACTTTAGGTTTGTGCATTTCAAGTGGATGCAAGCTTTCTGTCGCCCGAGTGCAACAAATCCGCTTGGTAAAAAGAAGAGGGCATTTTGCAGAATTGAGAGTGGCAGGGAAATGCCCTAAAAAGTGTGGAGCGAAGGATAATGACTTAAGAGGAAGCTGCCTAAACACACTGTGAGCAAATCTGGATGAAGGCAGGACATATTCATGTTGTGTGCCCTTTCCACAAAAAATCATAATGCTCAGTAAAAGAAAGAGCAAGCTTTGGGCCAGCAGATCAGGGTGGATGCTCAAGAAACAGGTACTAAGGGAACCTAATATCCCTCATGGTGGGGCTGCCTGCTAATACAGGGGACTGGTACCCTCAGAAATATTCAAAATAATTTGGGAGCTCCTGCATTTCTCCCTCCATTCTTAAAACAACAACAACAACAAAAAATCCTTCCAGTAGCACCTTAGAGACCAACTAAGTTTGTTATTGGTATGAGCTTGTGTGCATGCACACTTCTTCAGACATGAAAGCTCATACCAAGAACAAACTTAGTTGGTCTCTAAGGTGCTACTGGAAGGATTTTTGTTTTGTTTTGTTTTGACTATGACAGACCAACACGGCTATCTACCTTTAACTTTCCCTCCATTCTTGTTTATTATACCTCTTGTCTCAAACCTGGAAGGTCTTAAAGGAACCATCCCCAGATTTATGGTCCAACAATGTTTGGCGAGGGACGCGGGTGGCGCTGTGGGTTAAACCACAGAGCCAAGGGCTTGCCGATCAGAAGGTCGGCGGTTCAAATCCCTGCGACAGGGTGAGCTCCCATTGCTCGGTCCCAGCTCCTGCCAACCTAGCAGTTCGAAAGGACGTCAAAGTGCAGGTAGATAAATAGGAACCGCTCTGGCAGGAAGGTAAATGGCGTTTCCGTGCGCTGCTCTGGTTCGGCAGAAGTGGCTTAGTCATGCTGGCCACATGACCTGGAAGCTGTACGCCGGCTCCCTCGGCCAGTAACCCGAGATGAGCGCTGCAACCCCAGAGTCAGTCACGACGACCTAATAGTCAGGGGTCCCTTTACCCTTTACCTTTAATGTTTGGCGACTAGCCATTGCTGAGAAAATAACATTCATTTTAAAGTGATAAACAGAAAAATGGATAAACTTTATGCAGTATGATGGCCTTTGGTTCTCCTGGAGAACAGAAGGCTGAGAGGTGATCTGAAGGGCTTGCTTTCTCCTGCTCTGGAGGGTAGGGCCAGAACCAATGGATTCAAATTGCAAGAAAGGACATTCCAACTAAAGATTGGGAGGAACATTTGAAGGTAAGAGGTGTCGGACGTTGAAGTGGATTCTCCATCGCGGGAGGATGGCTGTCTGTCGGGGATTCTTTACCGGCAATTCCTGCATTGCACGGGGCCAAGCTAGATGACCCTTGGGATCCCTTCCAGCTGTACAGTTCTCTGATTCTATTTGCTTATCATCCGTAGGGCAAAAGGCTCCCTGTCCTGGCCTGCTGGATTGCAGCAGTGGGGGACACGGCCAAGGGCATGCCAGGAAGGGTGGTTGGGAGCCAAGAAGTCTGACGCTGGCATGCTTCTGCTTGGCTTTTTCAAGGGCGGGTGCAGACCAGCGGCAGAGGTGCAGGTGGCCTTCCGCTTTAGGCAGTAGCGCCTAAGCAGTGGACAAGGGTCCAAAGCAGAGCCCATCTATTTTTAGCTTATCTGAAAATCTACAGCCGTACAGATTAAGATTGTCAATGATTGTTCCCTGTGTGCTCAGAGGCCAAGAGAAAATGTTCCGATAAAAAAGATATTTCACTTGCAGTTTCCAAGCTGCCGTGGTGGCAGCGTCCTTGGCTGGGTCTGGAGGACTGACCTGAAATAACCCTGGGGCAGCTTTCCCTCTACGTCTGGAGGGCTGCAGTCCCCCCCCCCCGAACTATAGCTTCCCCCCCTTTTTTTAAGGGGAGGAAATGTGCTTTAAATGTATGGCGAGCATACTGGATTAAGAAGGTATGGAAGAACTGAAACAAATTTGTGTCACTTGTAACTTTGTGATATTAATTTATTACATTTGGTTTGGGTTTGAAATTCTGCTCCTATATGTTTGGCAAGGGATGCAGGTGGCGCTGTGGGTTAAACCACAGAGCCTAGGGCTTGCCAATCAGAAGGTCGGCGGTTCGAATCCCCACGACGGGGTGAGCTCCCATTGCTCGGTCCCTGCTCCTGCCAACCTAGCAGTTTGAAAGCATGTCAAAGTGCAAGTAGATAAATAGGTACCGCTCCAGCAGGAAGGTAAACCGTGTTTCCGTGCGCTGCTCTGGTTCGCCAGAGCATGTGGTCATGCTGGCCACATGACCTCGGCCAGTAAAGCGAGATGAGCGCCGCAACCCCAGAGTCGTCTGCGACTGGACCTAACGGTCAGGGGTCCCTTTACCTTTATGTTTGGCTGCAGATACCCTCAATTGCCTCTATTTTTGTTTTAGTTAGCATCTGGTGTTATATTTCGTTGTGTTTTCTCATAAATAAATATATCATAAGTAAACAATAAACAAACAAAAACCTGGGGACCCCTCCCTCAAATTAATAAATAACTGTAGGGTTCTCCCGCTGCCTGCCAACATGCCTGAGATCCCGCAGCCGACAGCAACCTCTTGGCTGGAACCCGTCCGCTGCCCCCTCCTTCCCATCCCTCTGAACAAAGCTCCTTGCTGTTCTGCTGGGAGCAGGGCCCTCCTCTCCCAAGCAAACAAAAGAGGCTCAGAGAGGAAATGGACTGGCCTCCTGCAGCCGCATCCCTCCTCCTCCGCTGCCCACCTTTGCTGCGAGGGAAGGGCTAGAGCTCAGCACTGGAGCGACTGGTCTGCATGCAGGAGGCTCAGTCCCCAGGACCAGCATCTCCAGGTGGGGCTGGGAAGTCAGTCCCCTGCCTCAAACCCTGGAGAGTCATTGCTGCCAGCTAGAGTAGAGAGCACTGGTCTGAGTCGGTATCAGGCGCCTTTCAGTGAACCAAGCACAAGCTACGAGCAGGCTGGTGCCACTGTTTCGGGGTCTCTGAATTTTTGCATCTTGGGTTGCTGTGATGGCCTGGGATTCGGGCTTGGACTCAGAACCAGAGGAGTCTAAGTCTGTACAGGATCCTCTGCCCCAGATATCGTCTGAACCAAGTCTGAGGCCTGATCCTGAGGAGCCCCAGTCTGCACAGGTTCCCCTGCAACAAGCACCAGCTTAGTCGAGTCTGGGGCCTGAGCCTGTCCTGGCTCCAAGTGCGGAGAATACCTCATTGCCGTCAGCTGGGTCAGGAGAGGCTGAGGCGGGCCCTGGGTCTAGGAACCCACCGGCGTCTCCCGAGCTGCAGAGACTCAGGTCTGAAAGAAGGAGAGACCTGAGTACTCGCAGGAGGAGTGCTCGCCTTCGGGCGAGACAAGGTGGTGAGTCGTCGGGGGATCGGGACCGGCCATTACCTCGTCAGAGATAAAAGGCTGCCAAACCCCGCCCCAGGTTGCGGGAGCAACATTGCTGTTTGCCTGATCCTGCCTGTGTTCCTGTGCCTGACCTTGCCTGGTTCCCTGCTCCGTTTCCTGCCTTGACTCTTCTGGACTGACTCCTTGCCGACTCTTCGAACCCTGGACCAGACCTGGACCTCACCTCCCGGATACCCTCGGGCCAGCACAGTTGCAAGGCAGTTCTCTAACCAAGTAATGTGTACGCAAAACATACATACTGGGGTGAATGGAAATGCATTGTACAGCGGAAATAACATACGAGCATATTAGGGCAGGTTGCTTTGCAAAAATTGCGTGCAGGATGGGCACAGGAGAAATTTGCAGTAAAATGCTGGTGCACTTTTCACGTAACTCAAATTCTTCTTTCTTGCAAAGTGATGTGGAAAACGGAACTGAAGAGTGGAAAATGGCCCAAGGCCTTTGCAGCTCATTTTAAAAGAACCTTGTGCCCCAATAAAAGTAGCTGGCCTTGCTCTCCCCCATCCGCCCCCCAAGATGCCCCCCCAACCAGGCCTGTTGCTTTCCACTTACCTGCCTCCACAGCTTTGCTCCCAAAGTGAGCTGGGAGGATGGAGGAGTCCTGAAGCGGCCCTGGAAGTGCTGGCATGGAGGCGCCTGGCAGGAACCAAGGGAAGGTGCCCAAAGCGTCACTGTGGAGCGGGTTAGGAGGAGCCGCTTAGATCTGCCAGTAAGATTTGCAGACGGCAGGTGCCTGTCGGTGGCAGCGCTGGAGAGCGGGGTGGCATTGGCAGGGTTGATAAACAGAAGCCAATAAAGCTCTCTAAGCCCACAGAGCTGAGCAAACAGGTGGGAAAAAATATATTCTGGAGTGTTTACTCCCCTTCCAATCCAGGGAAAGGGCGGGCTCCCAAAGCAGAGGGTGGGAGGGAGGATGCCAGAACAGCGGCCTGCGTCAAAACCATTCTTAAGTGTTTGCTGCCAGGGAATGCGGTGTTTGAGAGGCAGGATGGCAGGAGGGGCAGCCAAGCAGCAGGGAATGCAAGAGTGCAGGGGCCAGGGACAGACAGACCTGTCCACTTGGGTTCTCAGTTTTCCAATCTTCAATTCAGTTCAGGGGCGTAGGAAGTGGGGGGCGGGCCACCCCAGGTTCCATCATGGAGGGGGTGACAAATTATCAAGGAACAATTACTGCCCTACTAGGGTGGTTCATAAAAAACTTTTTTTTAAAAATGCCTGCTCCAAAGGTCTTATCTTACTACACTAGGGATTATATAGCTATATATGCAATTTCATGCATATCAGTTAATATCTTGACCCTCCTCCACGAAAATAGCTGTTTACTTGGCTGTTTTCCTAAAGTCGTGAAGGCTGAAATTTCAATTCAGTGGAGCACTTACTATTCCCAACCCTGCGGAAAGCCATCTAATTAGACTTTAATTTGATTTTGACATTTTTTTAGGAGGTAATTTAATTATTGTTTGAGTTTATATCAATGTTATGTATCTGATGTTAGCCGCCCTGAGCCCGACTTCAGCCAGGGAGGGCGGGATATAAATAAAAGTTTATTTTTACTTATCATTATTCCTTTGTAAGAACATATGAAATAACGTAAAACCATTTTTGCAGGGGGGGGGGAATCAATGTGTGTGTGTGTGGGGGGGTGACAAGAAATTTCAGTTTCTCCACATTTCTGCAACTACCTGGTTCGATCAGCTCTGCTCTGCCTTTGCAGTTGGAGGTTGCAATGCTTCTAAATACCAGATGCTGGAAACCACGGGAGGGAAAGTGTTGCTCTTGTGCTCTTGTCCTGCTTGCTGGTTTCCCTTTGGGGCATCTGGTTGTCCACTGTGAGAACAGCATTCAGGACTAGGTGGCCATTGGCCTGACCTGGCAGGCATTCCTTATGCTCTTATGTGTGTTTTAAAGTCCTCGTGAAAATGCACCAGCATCTTAGTGCACATTTCACCTAAAGGGCACATTTTTTTGGAATCAATTTTGCCTAAAGCACATATTTTTGCAAAGCACTCCCCTCCTGCCAAATATAATGCATTTTGGGTTATGTTATTTTCACTCAGAGTTTCATTTTTCTGCACACTTTAACCTAGTGCATACCTTTGTGTACACGCTACCTGGCTGGAGAACTGCACTGCAAACCATGAAGGATGGCTATGCTTCAGTATGTGGATTGTTTGAGATGGTGCAAATGAGGCAGGTTTGCCTTTCAATGTGAAATGAGTCAAATTTCTCCCTGATCTCCAATAATGGGGCATTACTGGAAGGAGATCTTGGGAGGGCCACAATTGGGGACTGTGCCTTTGACACCCCCCCAACTTTCTGAGTGCATATTGCATGCAGAAAGAAAAGCTGGCAAAAGGGCAGGGTGGGGGCGTTCCATGCTGGTCCCGATTCTCCCTGCCCTCATTTTGCAATGTACCTGTTTGCTTCCATAGCAAACTCTCCACCAGGGTACCAATGGCTCATTAGTGGGGAAAAAGGAGGCACTAATTTGCATAAACTTGCATACACTGATGCATATGTACCAATGCAAATTGAGAAATAGCTATAATTTATATATCAGCATTCGTCCTGATTTGAGCACACAAAGCTTACACAGAGGTTAGACCAGGGGTCAGCAACCTTTTTCAGCCATGGGCGGGTCCACCGTCCCTCAGACCTTGTGGGGGGCTGGACTATATTTTTTTGGGGGGGGAAAGAACGAATTCATATGCCCCACAAATAACCCAAAGATGCATTTTAAATAAAAGGAAACATCCTACTCAGGTAAAAACACGGATTCCTGGACCGTCTGCGGGGTGGATTGAGAAGGCGATTGGGCCGCATCCGGCCCACGGACCTTAGGTTGCCTACCCCTGGGTTAGACTATCTCTGGTCTTTGAGTTTTGACTTGTTTGCAGGAAGGTCATACGACAATGGGTGCTCATTCTGCACTCACCCCGTTTTCCCTTTTGATACTCATTCATCCCACGTTTCAATTTATTTCCCTGTCACTTTCCAAACTGCAAAAAGAAAAGCCAGCTTCTTTTTAAAAGTGGATTTACTGCACAATTACTGTAGTTTTAGTTGTTGTTAATTACCCACCCTTCATTGTAAGGTCCCAGGGCAGGTTACAACATTAAGACACAGTATTAAATTAATTGTGGGGGTTAAATGAGGAGGCAGAGAATCCTATACAGTGGTACCTCCGGTTGCGGACGGGATCCGTTCTGGAGCTCTGGTCAGATCCCAAGGTTTCCGCAACCAGAGGTGCCTGTTCTGTGCACACGCGTGGCGCAACAGAGTGCTTCTGCGCATGCGTGCATGGTGAAACCCAGAAATATACTTCCGGGTTTGCCATGTGTGTATCCCGAAGGATACGTAACAAGAGAGGCACGTAAGTAGAGGTACCACTGTACTTGAGCTCCTTGGAGGAAAAAAGGTGGGTTAGAAATGAAACCGATTAATTCAAAGAATCATAGAGTTGGAAGGGACTCCGCGGGTCATCTAGTCCAACCCCCTGCAATGCAGCAATCTCAACTAAAGCATCCATGATAGATGGCCATCCAACCTCTGCTTAAAAACCTCCAAGGACAGTCTTCACTGGTCACCACCTTTATTGATTCAAGTAACCTTGATTAATTCAATCAGTCAAGAGAAGATGGTAAAGGTAAAGGTACCCCTGACCGTTAGGTCCAGTTGTGGACGACTCTGGGGTTGCGGTGCTCATCTCGCTCTATAGGCCGAGGGAGCTGGTGTTTGTCCGCAAACAGTTTTTCCGGGTCATGTGGCCAGCATGACTAAGCCGCTTCTGGTGAACCAGAGCAGCGCACAGAAACGCCGTTTACCTTCCCTCTGCAGCAGTACCTATTTATCTACTTGCACTTTTACGTCCTTTCGAACTGCTAGGTGGGCAGGAGCTGGGACCGAACAACGGGAGCTCACCCTGTCCCGGGGATTCCAACCACCGACCTTCTGATCGGCAAGCCCTAGGCTCAGTGATTTAGTCCACAGTGCCACCCGCTGCCCCTCAAGGGAAGAAACATGGGTGCAAAAAGGAGAAATACACCTTGTGGGAGTTCCTTCAAGTTCAGGCATCCCCAAACTTCCGCCGTCCAGATATTTTGGACTACAATTACCATCATCCCTGACCACTGGTCCTGTTAGCTAGGGATCATGGGAGTTGTAGGCCAAAACATCTGGAGGGCCGCAGTTTGGGAATGCCTGTTCAAGTTCCTCGCCAGTACTGCCATCTAGAGATAAGCATAGAGAACTGCAAGCCAAGCGGGCTTCTGCCCCTCCTTCTAACGTGCTCTGAAATTGATCGGGGAAGAAGGCTGGGTGGGTGAGACATAGTACACCCCCCCCCATTTTATCCTCACAATAACCCTGCAAAGTAGATCAGGCCCAAAGAGCCCAGGGTCACTGGTTCGAGGTCACTCAGAGAGCTGTGCAGCCAAGTGGGGTTTCTGAACCAAGCCTTCCACATCCTGCTACAAGCCTCTTAACCACAGCACCGCAGGAACTCATATCTGTGCTTCCTTATTGACACCAGGTTTTTTTGGTAACTGTGCTCATCTATTTACAGAAATGCAACCAAAACATCAGCAGGCAGTAAAGGCTAAGAGAAAGAAGCACAACCCTCTAGAGCAGTGGTTCCCAATTTGGGGCCCGGCGACCCCTGGGGGTCCAAGGAATGCACCCAGGGGGTCCATGACCCCATTCCTTGCCTCTCCCCAACTAATATTTTTGTCATTTTTGCATGGTAATATCACAAATTTTATGGCCTGTTGTAGCATATTGGCCAAAATCTGTTTTGCACTGCAATAAAATAATAATAATAATAATAATAATAATAATAATAATAGGGACGCGGGTGGCGCTGTGGGTTAAACCACAGAGCCTAGGGCTTGCCAATCAGAAGGTCGGCGGTTCGAATCCCCGCGATGGGGTGAGCTCTCGTTGCTCAGTCCCAGCTCCTGCCAACCTAGCAGTTCAAAAGCACGTCAAAGTGCAAGTAGATAAATAGGTACCGCTGCAGCGGGAAGGTAAACGGCATTTCCGTGCGCTACTCTGGTTCACCAGAAGCAGCTTAGTCATGCTGGCCACATGACCTGGAAGCTGCATGCCGGCTCCCTCGGCCAGTAAAGTGAGATGAGCGCCGCAACCCCAGAGTCGGTTGCGACTGGACCTAATGGTCAGGGGTCCTTTACCTTTACCAATTTTGACCCACCAATAAGCAGCAATATATCGCTCCTCTCACGAGGGGGAGCAGGGCATCCAATTTCAAGGCATCAACAATATCACACAATGATCTCCACCAATAACACTGCTGATCTGAGCTGCCTTCCCTCACAGGGCAGCTGGTTGCCCTCACTTCAAGGCAGCATGGCACTACCTTCCCCTGGCACTGAGGCGGAGCAGCTTTTCTCAGCCAGCAGGAAAGCAGCCCCCATTCCCATGTGGTGGAGGCGGCTACACTGCATCTCCTCTTCCCACCCACCCAATCTCTGCAGCTGCTCCTTCCCTCATCCCCACGCCTGATCTCCAATCTGACATTGTGATATATTGGAATATTGCAATGTTTAACTGCCGATATATCACGATGCTGAAAACCTGGTATCACTCAGCCCTAGTCTGTTTTTTTAGTATACCTAAAATCCATTCCTTATTAGGGGTTGCCCCACATTTTGTTCAAAAAATTGCTTTGCAGAGGTAACTACCATAGAATTATCAAAATTTTCAAAAGTATGGGGTCCATAGCTTGGCTTTCGAAAAATAGGGGTAATTAGCTACCGTAATTGGGAACCACTGAGTGAATGCCAGAAACATTATCGTGATTTCCAGCAATGCTTACTGTGGTAGAGAAAGGTCTCTTGCATATACCTTTGGGGCTGTAGCTCAGTGGCAAGATGACCTGCTTTGCATGCAGAAGGTCCTTGGTTCAATCCCTGGCAGCATCTCCAAATAGGTTAGGGATGTCTCCAAGGCTTAAATCTTGGATGGCCGCTGCCAGTCAGAGAACAGCAAGGTAGATGGCGCAACAGTCTGACTCAGTACAAGGAAGTTCCCTGTGTTCCTATGAACTGCATGAACCTACCCGAGATCATCCTCTGAGGCCCTCCTTTGTGTGCCTACTCCACAAGAGGTCTGGAGGATGGCAACATGAGAACGGGCCTTTTCTGTGGTGGCTCCCCACTTGTGGGATGCTCTCCCCAGGGAGGCTCGCCAAGCACCTCCATTACATATCTTTAGGTGCCAGGCAAAAGCTTTCCTCTTCAGGCAGGCCTTGGGCTAATAAAACAATTTATGGCCTTTTAAACTGTGTGTATGGGTGCGTTTTGTTTTGTCTGTTATTATGTTATGTATTTTAGGTTCTGTGTTGTAAACTGCCCCGTGGTCTCCTGATGAAGGGCAGTACATAAATTTACTGTATTTTTCGCTCCATAAGATGCACTTTTTTCCTCCTGAAAAGTAAGGGGAAATGTCGGTGCGTTTTATGGAGCGAATGTGTGGTCCCTGGAGCTGAACTGCCCAGGGGCAAAAGCAGATCGTGCTTTTTTTAAAAAAGAGAGAGGGGGGGGTGTTGAAAGGAAGCCCGCTGAGCAGCTGCTCAGCAAACGATTGGGGAGAGAGAGAAGGGAGAGAGATTCCAGCCCCGTCCCCTTGCAGAGGGAGGCTGTTTCCCCAGCGACATGTGACTGGCTGATTAGATTATCCGTCTGAAAACTGTAGAAATGGCTTCCTGAAGCTGCAGAACTGTGAGTTAAACCCCATAAAAAAGGGGTTTTTTCCCTTTGCAAAGTAAGCTCAACAACTTTGAGCTGATCCTAAAAAAATGGGGCTTTTCTCCTTTGCAAAAGAAGCTACATAAATTTGAGCTGATCCTCAAAAAATTTGGGGCTTTTCCCCTCTAAAAACTAGGTGCGTCCTATGGTCAGGTGCGCCTTATAGAGCGAAAAATACGTAAATAACAACAAGAACAATGTCCGCTTCCTGGAAGGGCTTTTAAATCCTTTTCCACCACAGGATTCTGCCAAAGTGTTGGAATGGAAGAGCTGCTGTTTGGGCTTTTCCAGGGAACTACAAAGGAGGAAGCAGCAGTGGGGGGGAAACAAACCAAAAACGGCACAAAGAGGAAGAAGTTCATAGCCGTTGTATGAAGAGGTAGAAGTTTATTGGAATATAAACATTCAGATAACATGTAAGATAGAAAAAAAAAACCCCACCAACAACATATACAGACACTTGCTGGAAGGAAACATCTGAGGTATTTATTTATTCACCATCTAGGCTATCACATTTTATTTCTTCCTTTAAATAGTTAAGAGAGAGAGAGAGAGAGAGAGAACACCCCTAGCTGTGCAGCTGCTGCAAAAGTGGTGGCAGATCTCAGCACCACCTGCCTCCTTCCCTCCTTTGGATCCGCCTGGAAGAGGCAGCCGCTAAGAAAGGGCTCTGCGTGTTACCCTATTTGCTTGGGAGGACCCAGAGCGCCTCTCTGGGACAGCAACCCCCTTTCCACCTCCACGGCTGAAGGGACCTTGTCCTGGAGTCTTCTGGTGCCACCTGAAAAGCACTGGGCGTTCTTTGCCAGGGCAACAGAAAGAAGGGGTGTTGTTTTTAAAAAAAGACTTTGTGAGAGAGGGGCCGTAGTTCAGTGGCAGAGCACAGGCTGTGTGTGCAGAAAGTCCCAGGTCTGCAACTCTTTGCACAACCCAGAGCTAAGCCAAGGAGGGCCTTGAGGATCCTTTCTTGGGGGGATGCACCTCACATACAAGCCCAGCATCTCTGCTGTGGGATTTTGTGCTTGAGTTGGGGGGTGGAAAGGAACCTGCCTCTGCAAAATGAAACCAAGACCGGGGTGGAGGGGCAGCCCTTTCTGTCATATCAAAAGCCCTGAGCGTCAGAATTGGGTAACGTGGAGTGAATGCCCCGCCCTGCTCAGCTGCACCTTACCGAGCCAAAACTCTGCTGCTGGTTTCTCCGCCGACCTCCAAAGCCTGGCAAAGCACAGCGCAAACAGCGATACAACCCAGCCCATCGAAAAGAGGGGAGGGAAGGAGAGGAGGTGGATTTCTACAACCTGAAATGGCCGACCCAGAAAACAGCCAAGGGTCTGAAGTTTGATGCTGTAGCTTATTTTAATGAGGTATATACTTATGTATGTCGTTACAAATCCCAAAATCTACCCTTTTCCCTGAACTGGGTTCAGAACGACCCTATAGCTCCCTGCCTGCTTCCAGTTTAGCTGAGTGAGGAAACTGATGGGCCTGGATGGAGGGCGGAGGCCACCCCAGGGCTCCAAGCACCTTCCTGTGCAAGAAATGCAAATGGTGTCGAGTGCAATGGGACCAAACTGGACAGAGCAGTGGGAGACCCGTTGGCGGAAACTCAGCTCTGCCTGAAACTTCAGGTACCGCAGATGACTGGGAGGAGTGGGCTCCTTTTTAAATCAATCGGGGCACATGGGTTTGGAGGTTGCCCCACAGTTTACCCTTCCTCCAAGCCAGTTCCCATCACCCTCCAGATGTTCCCTGTGCCCAGAGCCAAACTCTGACACCCAGGAGAGCGTGGTTGAGTGAGAAGTGCTGGAGGGTGAAGGTTTTATGCTTTCAGTGATTTATTATTAAATCAGGCCCCTTATCCTCCCACGCCTGCTTTACACATAAATCAGAACAGACCCAAGTGCTCTCTGCCACTTCTGTGTCTAGCTTGGTACACATTAAAGCAAGAAATCCCAGAATCCACTGTTGACAGAGCTTGGAGTGGGGGGAGAAGGTGTTTAGGAAAAGCCTCTCCCTGCCTTCACCCCCCCTCCCAACTTAGAACTCTGCACTAGGGTAAAAAGAAAAGAAAAGCTGAAGCCACAAGTTCTGAAACCAGGAAACCGAGTTATGCAGATGAAGCAACTCTGCGCAATATTCACCTGTGTTTATATGGTTACAGGATTTTGTTCTGTGTGTTCCACTTGCGTAGGGATTGGGAGAGGAAGTCTGAGCGTCACGTGAGTATTGGGGAAATTGGTGCAGGAAAGGTTAGAGCCGTATTAAATGCTGAAACCACACTGCAAACCTTCAAATTCTTATCCTCCACCACCAGCGCCCAAAACTGAGGCCTGGAAACCTACGCTTACAAGACAAAAGCAGTCTTCTTAGGATTCCTTAGAATTACTCAGTGGATCTCAACTTCCTAATGGAAGGGGAACAGCTCAGTGCTGCAGCACCTGTTTTGCTTGGAGTTTCCGTCCCCAGAGGCCTGCCTGAAACCCTGGAGAGCTGCTGCCGGTTGGTGCAGAGGATACTGAGCTCAATGGACCCATGGCCTGGCTTTGTATGAAGCAGCCTTGTAGGATCCTAAGCTGGAAAACAACCACCACTGCAAATGGGACAATCTTCTGTTGCTGGGAGTGGTGGTGGGGAAAAACCACACACACACACACAACAGAGAAAGAAAAAGAATTAGCCAGCAAAACGCCCGAGAAGATTCACACCCAACCCTGGTTGTGGTGCAGGTTGTGCTTAAAAGCAAAGGAGGCCTGAGGCAATGAGCCAAGAGGCCCATGGAGACAAATCTCAGGCCACTTTGGCAAGCTTTCTGCCTGCTAGAATAAAGTCAGCCAGCTGCCTTTACAACCAGACCATCTGTGCCAAAGGAAATCAGGTGGACTACAGGTTTTACTGCTAACAAATACTTTAGCTCCTGGCACCCAGGAGGGCAAAATATTTTTGGCTGAGGGCTTCCAATGCAAATGGGAGCAACAAGCAGCATGCCGTTATGAAAAGCTGAAGGCAGCCTTTGGATTTTCGACATCCCAGCCTCCAGCTGCCACTTCTCCTACCTTCTCTGTTTCAAGAGGAGGAAAAGCCATACTCTTGACAGTAAAGGAGCCAAGTAGAATCGCAAGGGCCCCTGAGAACTGGCCACAGATAAGGCCTCCACCTTATCAAGTCGGCTGGAGGTGGGGTGGGGGTGGCTGCTGCTGCTGCAGGGGACAGAGCTGGATTTTGCTGCAGAATCCGCATCACACCTTAGCGTAGTCAGGTCTGGGATATTATTTGCAGAACCCGAAAGACACAGAGAATGCTATCCTGTGGAATCCCCATCACTGAGTATGTGGGCAGAATTCCAGCCACGTTTCATTCAAATCTAGCAAGGTTGTGGCAAGGGAGAAAAAATATATGTTTGCAGACTATTCGGTCCACAGCTGGCCAGATCTGACCCAGGCTTCTGTGTTCCCTAGAGCAGCGGCCCAGGGGCCAGAGGTGTGTTTTGACACACTATCTGCTCCGAATCATCCAGGACGAATGAGTGTCACAGTTTGGGAGCCATGCAGTCACATGGGAGAAGGCAATCGGTTGGGGGAGGGGGCAGAATTGCTTCGCAAAGATCTGCAAAAGAGGTCGCTTGGGTGTGGAGCTTTGTTTTCCCCAGAATCTGCATGAGACAGCAATACAATGAAATGGGTAGGGAATCTCCTGCAGTAACAGCAGTGTAAAACCTTTATCGGATCAACTAAAACACCCCAAGTATGAGCAAGCTTTCAGTTTCAGCAGATCTTTTCTTCAAGGTTTGCTTGTGACAATTTAGTTGCAGGATTATGCTGCTGTTGCATTTTTAAAAACAAGATTCTGATGGACCGACCTGGTTCTCTGCAGTTTTGGTCTGCTGGAAAGCATCCAGTGTCCCATTGCTTTTCCAAGCAGCTGTTGGTTGAAGAGAGATAACACTGAAGTGTGGAATCTCTTTCTCTTCTACGAAGGCTAGACTTTTTACAATGCCTTGCTTAAAGTTTGGCAGGGTGGCTGCAGGCCAGGTAAGAACGCTTTGCAGGCCACATCTGGCTTGCCAGCTGAGCCTCCCTGGTGCAGACTTGAGGCCTTCCAGCAGGAATGGCGTCTTCTCTTGCTCACGTCCCCTTTGATAAAGCTGATTGGTGGAGGGACGAATGTGGCATCACTTGGAAGGATGTGTGAACTTGGCACCACGGCAATTTCCTTTGGCCCAATGGTACATGTTCACATACACAGCGGTTGGGAGTGCCTTGGGTAAGCAACAGCAGAGGAGAAACATACTGGACCTAGAAATCCTGCAGGACCGAGCACCATCAAAGACTAATAGAATTGTGGAGTTGGATGGGACCTCCAAGGACCATCGAGTCCAACCCTCTGCAATGCAGGGATCACAACTAAAGCATCCCTGACAGGTGGCTTTCCAGCCTCTGCTTAAAAAAACATACAGCCAAGGAGAGTCCACTGCCTTCTCAGGTGGTCCATTCTTGTGCTCAAAGATGTGTCCAGAAAGGAACATTCTTATTTATTACATAATGCATTTTAAATGCACCCTTCAAATACAAATCGTTTCCCTCCGTATTTTTTCTCTGCAGGAATTTGTCCAAAAGCAACATCGTGGAAGGAAGAAGATTTGGTGCACGTGTGTCCCCTAATCTATTTCTTGTAGCCGAAAAAAAATCACTTCAACCATTCCCAGTAGTTTCACAGTTACAGATGTGCCTAGCTTTTCCAAGCTGGGGGTTCTTAAAAAAGAGGAGAGGCGAGGGGAGAGAAACACCTGCATTTCTGAGAGGGCCTAGCTGCCTCCAGAGCTCCACCTACCATGCAGGACTTGGGTTAGAATTGCATGAGAACCAGCAAGCTCTCAAGAGGCCAGAAATAATCAGAATTGCATCCCAGGACTTTACTTCAAGGATAATAAGGAAACAGTCCTCTCATTGTTTTGGGACTGAGATGCACCTAACATGGATTGTTTTGAAAAATCCTGAACAACTAATAAGCCCTTCAAGGATAAAACAACATCAAACCGACGAGAGGGAAAGAGAGAAAGTCAGCCTGAGAAATTAACCTGCATCTTCCACCACCACCTATTACCCCATGAGCCAAGTGCTTCCATGCTATCTTGAGGACATCAAAGGTTTCTGATCCTTCAACTCAGGGGGCTCCTTTTTTTGGTGTGTCTTTGGTGCTACAATATATAAAATTTAAAATAAAAAGCAGTCAACAAGACATATAAAAAGAAGCTTTAACATATGCAAATCCTTCCAGAAGAGAGAAAGAGGAAAAAACAACCCCAACAACAACACAGCAATAAGTACATATTTCTGAGGTATTTCATCTGCTCAGGAGAAGCTGATGCAGATCTGTAGCATGACTGAGACTCGTCAGGGTAGGAGAGGGAGGGCTGATCCCTGTTGGCAAGGAGGTGGGGGCTGCCGCTGCAACAGGCAGGCAGTGGGCTTCTGCTACAAGGAGGACGCAGAAGCAGGCAGAAGTTCAAGGGGGGAGGTACAAGGAAGTGCTAAGTGTGTGCACAAGTGTGGAGGGGGAAGCAACTGAGAAGAGGAGTCCATCTGTCCTAAGGAACAGCCCATGGCTCCCTCATCAAGATTTTGGAAGGGAAGATGTGGGGGAAGGCGCTCAGAAGCCTCTGGTTGTTCTAGGGCTGTGGGGCAGTCAATTAGGGCTGGCCCCACCAATGCACAAGGAGCAGCCAATTCCCCTTTGATAGGCTGGGATCACAGAGGATTCTCAGCAAGTGTTAAGTGAGTGGACACAGGCAGCAGCAATGCAAGAACAGCTTTGTTCTTTCAGCATCAAGATGCCCAATCCAAGTTACATTTGGGGAGAGACAGGGAAGCACAGGTGGGTGGGGCATAAAATGTGCCTGACCTAGATGAGCCCCTAACCACTTTCACCTTTAGCTTTCTGACTGGTAGAGTTTTTTAAATTAACAAATAATAATCCATGCATCCCCACCCACCCCTGAGGCAGAAAGAACTGAGAAATAGAATTGCACAACTTGACCTCATGGGAAGGCTGGATAGGAGTGAGGCTGCGGAAGAACCTGCCAATGCAGGTTCTGCCTGAGCCTGCCTGAGCCCCAGTTCTGCAGGGAAGGCTGGGCAAAGCTGCAAAGGGCAGCTGGTGCAGATTCCTCCAAAGGCCTGTCCAGCCTCCCAGGGGCCTTGCTCAATGCTGCAGAAGCAGCACGAAAGGGAACTTCCATGCTGTCAGACTCCTCCAGAGGAAGCTAGCATGCCAAACTTAAGGACAGAAGGAGAGAGGGAGGCAGGAGATGCACTGGCCCTTTGAGTCAAGGCTGGCTAACTGGGAAGAGGAAAGAGACCCAGTAAGACCTGCACATTAACACACAGAGGGATCAAATATGGGTTTGTGTGTCTCTGTGTGTAAAAGCAAGCTGGAGAGAGGAATTCAAGGATGTGGATTCAAGGTATATGAGAGAAGAGAGCTATGTTCCCCCCCTGCCTCTGGGGGTAGGATTGTCAATACACTGCAGTCATGTTAGGGGGAAAAGGTCGTTTGAAGCATGGGAAAATGGGTTTCTTGCCTTCGCCTTTTGCTACAGTGGCGATGCTCAGTCATCTACAAAAACTCACACAGCCCGTCCAGAGAATCCCTGATTGAAACACGCCCTGTGTCCCCTCCCGCCCCCCCACCCCCGCCCCCTTGCCCTCCTTTTCCCACCGAGGACACAGCAAGACCTGAAGAAAGGTGAGATGGGCAGCAAGAGACCACCTCGGCAGGATCCTTGCCAGCACAGGATCTTTGCTTCTCTGCCACTGGCTGGTCTTCTAAGCGGGCTCCTCGAGGCGAGGTCACCGGCAGGACCGCTTGGGGCCAGGAAGAGAGAGAGAGAGCATCTCCTCCCTGCTTCCCCCTCAGAGAGACCAGCTGGTTGAGGGCTCAACACCAGGTGTGCCCCTGGAGGAGGTCGGGCTGGGTGAACAGTGGGAGGAACTGCTGCTGCCGCCGCCGGTACTCTGCGTGCTGGATCCGGCAATGAGGTGGACGACAGGTTTCTGGGCAAACAAGACCCCTGCAGGGCAGAGAGAGAAGGGAGGAAGATTAGCAGGCCAAGGACAACACAAGAAAGCAAAAAGAGCTCTGCTGGTTCAGGTCAAAGGGGACCCATCTAGTTCAGCATCCTGTTCTCACTGTGGCCTTCCTGATGCTTGTGAGAAACTAGCAAGCAGGATCCAAGCACAAGAGCCCTCTCCTGTGGTTCCCAACAACTGGTATTCAGAAACATTGCTGCATCCATCTGTGGAGACAGAAGCATAGCCATCCTGGCTAGGAGCCATCGATAGCCCTCTCCTCTTTTAAAGCCACCCACATTCGTGCCCCTCTCTGCTCTGGCTTCCTCAGAGCGGCAATGGAGTATCAACAGCCGTGTGTGTGGTGTGTGTGTGAGATCAGAGGATTGTTCTGAATTGTTCTCCAGAGACCAGACATTCCGCAGCTTGGCAGAATGCTCAGCCTGAAGCTGGATTATTCCCAATATCGGGTGGCTGATTCCAAGGGATCCACCTGCTTCAATCCCTTGCCCCATTTCAGAAGTGGACTCTTTCTCTCTCACCCGCATAGATTGTGCCATTGATTTCCACAGACATATTAATGCTTCCAAAGCCAGACGGGGTCCAGTTCAGTGCTGCGGATGTCGCTGCTGAATCTGATTTATCCTCTGGTGGGGGAAGACAAAAGACTAGTGTGAGTTGTGTTATGCTCATCCCACTACATATGACAGACCTGGCTTGGTCATTTCTCTCTCTCTCTCTCACTCACCTCCCCAGACCTGATAGTTGTAAGATGGTTGGTCAACTGGTAGAGATTTCGCCTTGCTCTGCACTATGCCTTGATCCACCATTAAAATAAATGGAAGGAAACAATGGGCCCTGAATGACTCAAAGTACCAGCTGGGGAAACACTGGACAAGGGAAGTCATGCACAAGGGGTTTAAACCAGGGATGGCAATTTTTCTTTTTTGGACTGAGGGTCACATCTGGCGTGGAAACTGTTCAGCATGCGGGCCTGATCCCTGCATCTGGAAAACACCACATCCTAGCTGGTGGTGGGCTTTGAGGCTGGGCAATGACCCCCAGCATCCTCCTCCTCCAACATGCAGCTGACTGTGATAGACTCTGTAGACCTGCCATCTCTCCACCCCTTTGGGTCCCTTCCAACTTCCATTCCATACTCATGCATCTGTGGCTGAAGTGATGAAGAGGCACCAGTGGCAAAGCAAGTCCTGCACATCTCATGAGACTTCTGACATGCACCTCATCAGTGCTGTTTTTCTAGAAAAAGAGGTGCTGGAACACATCAAGAACACCTCCCTCATTCTCTTAGAATGGCAATGGCACCCACCTGAGAGGTGCCAGAACTGAGTTCTTGGGGGGGGGGGGTTCCGGCTGAAAAAAAGCCCTGCTTGCCCAGCCAGCCTTATTGGGAAGGGACAGCTCAGCTCTCTCTCGTCCACTCCAAGGGGGTCAGGAGTGAGAAGGAGGAGAAGCCGGGTGATTCTCAAGGGGTAAAAACTCCCACAAGGCCAAATGTGGTCTAAGGGCTGTGGTTTGCTCATCACTGGTTTAAACCAAAAAGTTGCACCTATCTGCCCACATCCCATTCTTGGGCAGGGGGGAGGCCAGGACATTGTGATGACTACTGTGCTTCCCCCCGTGCATCAAGTCCCTACCCTCCAAAAAGCATTATTCAGAATAGCAGTCTGCACAGCCCACTAAGGAAGATAATAACACCATAAGATTCAAACCAGTAGCAATTAATTGCACTTTTATTCAACATCCAATTAAAGCTAGTTCCTTTAATTCAGCTTAATTGATGAACTTGATATGAGATAAGCCTGTCAGTCACTGAGCAAGTCTTAGATACCACATTTAGTCATGGCTTCACTGTTCAGCAAACTCTTAATGCGACGGGTGGGCTTGATGGTGACACCCGTTTCCCAATGTCTGGGTTTAAGGTCACTTAGCAGGAGATTTAAATCACCACCTCCAGTGCCCCCCTGCTGCCCCCTTGCCTCTTAGAGCCCCCTAGGGAACCCCACCCCCCAGGGGATGCTGCCACCCACTTTGGGGACCAGTTTTAGACTATGACTCCCATCAGCCTTTGCCAACCTGACGCTCTCCAGATGCTTTGAACTACGTGCGCTCGCTGGGGCTGATGGGAGTTATAGTCCAAAGGCTGCGGCAGAGCCAGGGCGGCCTCACCTCGGCCGTTGATCTTGATCTTCATGGGCAGCTGGCGGGCCATGCTGAAGAGGTTCCGCTGAAAGGCCTGCTGGATGAAGCGCTGTTCCTCCTCCGTCATCCGCGCCACCTTCTCCGCGGGCTCCCCAGACTCCAGCCTCTCCCTCAGCTGGTCCAGGGTAGCAGTTCGTGCCGCTGCCGTCACAGCCGCCTGCTGATTCGCCAAGGCCACAGGCATGGCAATGCGGTTTGGCGTGGACACGGTCAAGGGGACACCGTCACCTAGGGAAGCAAACGGGCCACTCAGGGACCTCGAGGCAAGCTGACGCGGGAGCCATGGCTCAACCGGCAACTTGCCCAAGGCTGGAAGCACCATCCTGACAATGCTATTAGTAGCACTGCCCTTCTCTTTCCCCTCTCAGGCAGCAACTGCTTCATCCCTGGCACTGATATAAAAAAAATATGTGATCTTTGGGTGTAGGGCAGTATATATGTTAAATGAATGAATGAATGAATGGTCAACGAAGAAAGAGACCGCAGGGGTTCTAGGGACAGGGAAGAGCTGGGTCCAGGTGGTCTGAAAGAAATCAGTAGGGTCCTGCTCCCTGTCTTTCTCCTGGCACAGGTCATCCATTGTGGCGATTAAAGTGGTTTTGGAAATGGATTCAGAAATTCAGTTTCATCTGACACAGCACAGTGTTGCCCCGCCACCACTTACTAAGTACGCTGCCCCAGAAGAGGATGCTTGAGACTGGCTGAGGGCAGTTATAAATCTCTGCCCCAGAGGATAGGACCCAAACCAATGGATTCAAATGACAAGAAAGGAGATCCTGGCTATATGTTAAGAAGAACTTTCTGAAGGAAAGAGCTGTTTGACAGCAAAACAGACTCCCTGAAGAAGGTGGACTCTCCTTCACTGGAGGTTTTTAAGCAGAGGTTGGGTGACCATCTGACAGGGATGCTTTAGCTGTGGTTTCTGCATTGCAGGGGGTTGGACTAGATGACCCTCGGGGTCCTTTGCAACTCTACAGTTCTATGATTCTGTGTCCAGAGAGATCTTCTTAAGGGACAGTGACACAACTGCCCCCTTCAAGACTGCTTGGCCCACTCAGTCTCTTAAAGAGCTGCTGCTAACTATGTCTCCATTTCTACTGCATGTATCTGAGAACTTGTTGGGGTAGGTAGGGAGCAGGGCATCTCATGTTACACTTAGTTTTGGAGCAGACAACAGCTGCTCCCAAGCTCATCCCAGTAAGATGTCCTTCACTCTCCAAAGTTGTGCAAAGTAAGGATTCGAGTGAAACCGACCACCTGTCTCCTTGATCCTTGCCCATCCTAGCTAATAAAAGTGAGCCCGGAAGGGCTGGGTGATGGGCTCTGTGGGGTGGCGAATGCTTCCCTCCCTGTGAGAAGAGAAGTTACAGGGAACCAGGTAGAGGGCCTTCCTGGTAGTGGCACCCGCCCTGTGGAATGCCCTCCCCTCAGATGTCAAGGAAATAAACAACTATCTGACTTTTAGAAGACATCTGAAGGCAGCCCTGTTTAGGGAAGTTTTTAGTGTCAGATGTTTTATTGTATTTTTAATATTTTGTTGGAAGCCGCCCAGAGTGGCTGGGGAAACCCAGCCAGATGGGCGGGGTATAAATAATTTATCATGATGATGATGATGATGATGATGATCCCCCCTGTTGTACTTGGCAGGGAAGGGATGACACTTGTTCCCCCTCCTTGCACTAAACAGGAATGTAAATGCTTCAGGGGGATCACGAGCAGGCAGCTGACAACCTGCCAAAACTAGGACAAAAGAAGAGGGGACAGAAGTAAGGAGGTTTAGTGTAAATGAGTTCAGGGAAGGACTGCACGGTTATGATGGAAACAGCTAAAAAGTGAAGGAATCAAAAGGATGAAGAATGGAGAAGAGAGGGAATGAGGCAGAGAATAGGGAGGGAGAACACATTTAGGGGTGAAAAAAGAAGTTTATTCTGGATGCACGAGGGAAGGGGAGCCAGTAAATGCAGCTGAGGAACAACTAGGAAGATGGAAGCCACCCTTCCCCTCCATACACCAGTCCCAAAACCAGGTGGCAAACTTTGCTGCCTTCGCTCACATGGCTCTGACCCAAGAACACTAAAAATGGTGGATGTCAATGTAGCACACACCCAGCTGAAATTCTCACCTCTGTTGGAGGAAGTGGTCACTGTGAGCCACACCGTGTGTGCATGTATGCGTGTGCAAACACACCCTCGCCCACTGTATCCATCTGACTGCTAAACCTGAGCGCCTGGCCCTTCAGGCCACCCAAATGACGAACCAGGTAAGTGGCTGACCTTTCCTGAGAGCGCCTGCTGAAGACAGGTGAGGGGTGCTGGTTCCGCCACCAGGGGCGAGGCTAACGATGGGGAAGCGGATCTTTGGAGGGCACAAGAGCGAAGGAGGCCCCGTGGCAGCAGGGGAGTAGCTGAACAAGGAGGAGCTGTAGCTGGGCCGCCGGCCTTCCCGCCTGTTGCCGTCAATGGCAGCCTGCAGCTCAGCGGGAGAACTTAAGGACTTCTTCTCACATTCATAGGCGTAGAGGTACTTCATATACCTAGAAAAACAAAACAAAGAACAGGAGATGCAGAACCAGACAGAATGTTGCATTTGGTACAGCAGAGATGGACTCTAGTCAACACTCAGCCCAGGCCCAGTCACAGGGCTCATTTAGACATCAAGCCAAACCATGGTTTGTACTAACCATAGTTACAACAGACCCCGCCATGATTTGAGCTGCTTGTCTGTTTAGTTCTCATCTGATCAGGACTCCGCTCCTGTAAGTTTGTGTTCATGTTTTACGGTGCAGCAACCTTTTGAGGGACCCAGGTGGCGCTGTGGGTTAAACCACAGAGCCTAGGGCTTGCTGATCAGAAGGTCGGCAGTTCGAATCCCTGCGACCGGGTGAGCTCCCGTTGCTCAGTCCCTGCTCCTGCCAACCTACCAGTCCGAAAGCACGTAAATGCAAGTAGATAAATAGGAACCGCTCTGGCAGGAAGGTAAACGGCGTTTCTGTGTGCTGCTCTGGATCGCCAGAAGCGGCTTTGTCATGCTGGTCACATGACCTGGAAGCTGTACGCCGGCTCTCGGCCAATAAAGTGAGATGAGCGCCGCAACCCCAGAGTCGGACACGACTGGACCTAATGGTCAGGGGTCCCTTTACCTTTTTAACCTTTTGAGGCCCTGTCATTTGCCAATGATCTGTGGATCCAATCATAACAACAAACCACAGTTAGCACAAACTGTGGTTTGACAGGCCTGCTTGGAAGCTCTTTTTAAACCATGGTTCATAAGCAGACAAAATTTCAGATATAATGCCAGAACATTTTATCTGACTGCAGTTATACTACATAGGGGTTGCGTGAGAATAAATGAGATAAAATAAGTCAGAAATGGCATTATGGAAATGCTATTAAAAGGGCGGAGGGTGAAGCAGATGGCAGGCTTCAATTTGGTGATAACTTCAGTAAATCAACAGTTCTAGCAGCTGCTGGAAGAAGGCACAACCCAAAATACAGAAGCAGCTAGGCAAAATAGTATGTTTTTCTAAAACTAATTACAGCAGGAATGTAGAAATCCCAGAGTTCTGAATCACAGTTTACTGAGATGGGAACAAGTTGTGATGGGCCTCGGACTCAGGTAGACTGGAAGTTCCTTGCAACTACCTGTACACCATTTAGAATTCAGCCACAAACTCTTAATCTAGTTCTAGACTGAGATATCACACAGGCTTGTGGAAGGTCCACGACTTACTGGGTGCGAAGTGTAAATGCAGCACTGGTGATGGAGGTGGGTAGGTTAAGGCCTTTGGTGATCTCCCTCCAGATCTTCTTGTTGATGATTTCCACCAGCCCTCCCTTGTCGGTCACCAGCTTGTAAAGCATGTAGAGGTCAAGGATCTGCTTTGCCATGATGGGGATGCGGTTGATTGGCGTCCCTGCAGCCAAAAAGAAGGAAGCAGGAAAGGAAGAGAAAGGGAGGAAGAGAATGAGGGCAAGGAAAAGCCACTTAAGACTCCAGCTGGACTTTTAATGCCTGGAACTGCCTCTGTGATCTCACAGTTCCTGTAAAGCCTTTGCCTCAACCACTCAGTCCCCTACTACATCTAAATCCAAGTATGTGTAAACCCAAGTGCACATGTATTCTTCCCATCTCCTCTCTCTCTCTGTTTTTCCTCCTTCTGTTGCCCTGCTGGAGCCAGTTAAGATTGTAAGTTGCTGTGGGCAGTGACTGAGAGGTGATAGGCTAGCCATCTTGAAATATCTGAACGGCAGGTGAGGGCATGGAAGATGGAGCAAGATTGTTTTCTGCCACTCCAGAGAGGAGGACCTTAACCAATGTATTTAAATGGCAAGAAACGAGATTCTGACTAAGCATTAGGAAGAACTTTCTGGCGGTAAGAGCTGTTCTAGAGTAGAACAGACTGCCTCGGAAGAAGGTGGACTCCCCTGCAACCGAGGTGTTTAGACAGAAGTTGGATGGGCATCTCTCAGGGATTCTTTAGCTGTGCTTCCTGCACTGCAGTGGGTTGGACTAGATCACAGAATCATTTAACTGTAGACTTGGAATGGACCACAAGGGTCATCTAGCCCAACCCCCTGCAATGAAGGAATCTTTTTGCCCAAAGTGGGGCTCAAACCAACAACCCTGGGATTGAGAGTCTCACACTCTACCAACTGAGCTATCTATCCCTCAGATGATGACCCCTGGTCCTTTCACTTCTACAGTTCTATGATCCTATGAGTGACCTATCCTTTGCCTGTTACTCAAAGTGCCATTCACATTGTTGGTGCTGTGTGCATTCTATAAAATATAAGAATATCCCCACCTACCCAGCTAGAAGAAAAGGGTCCCTATTTGTGACAGAAGTGCAGTAACGCCACTAAAGTTCCCCTCCTGGCACCCGCTTCCCCTTAGGGCAAGCAAAAACACCCGACCATACGGAAGAGCTCTGCACCTAGGCAACGGACAGAGAAGAGGCCCAGCTTAGGGGAAGAGGAACAGCCGGCATTATTATGTTTAGGAGGCCAAGGTGTGAAAACCCAACAGTTTTGGTTCATGTGCAAGATTACTATGGCATTTCTGAGCATGATTTTAATGCTCTTCCTCAGGGGTTCCCATGTACCAGTACACCAGAGGTGGGCAACTTTTCCTGTATTTAACTGAATTGATTGTGGTTTAAGTTTTGCCTTCCGTTTCCCTGACCGTGGCAGAAGTCAAATTGCAACCACTGGGAATTGCATGGCAGTTCTGCAGCACTCCCAATCTGGAAGGGTGACTCTCGGGGGGGGGGGGGAGCTGAAAGCATCTTCATTTTAGAAATGGAAACAAAAAAAAATGTTTTTTGAGCTGGGGTGGGGAGGGGAGAGAAAAGCACCTGGCCCGCTTCTTGTCTTATTTTTATATAATTAAATACCGTATTTCACTACATAATCACTGCCACCGCATAATAGTCGCACCCCTTTTTTCAGGCCCTAAAATTGGTCCCAAATTTTTCACCGCATAATCGTTGCAGAAGGAATGCTGTGCTGCCTACTGTGCCTGCATAAGTGTTAAGTTTTTGGGTAGCACAGCTCAGGGGAGAATACAGTCGTATCTTGGTTTTCGAACAGCTCAGTTCTCAAATGTTTTGGCTCCCGAACACCACAAACCCAGAAGTGACTGTTCCGGTTTGCGAACTATTTTTGGAAGTAAAACATCCAACGGGGCTTCCACGGCTTCCAATGGGCTGCAGGAGCTTTTGGAAGTCAGACTTCCGGAACGGATTCCGTTCAACTTCCAAGTTACGACTGTATAACAAGGTGGTGTTTTGTTTCTGATTTGCTTCATTAGGAAGGAGTGTAGATGAGAGGTTTTATGGTGCAATAGTATTAACTATCTGAACAACTCTTTTGAAGTCTGGCCATGGTGCCGTTCTGGACCTATTTCCTAACCACTCAAGTCTTTGGCAACAAAAATGACGCATTTATTTCCCACCCTGTCATGGGCAGCCGGTGAGCATGCAACATGTTTGTTTCAACACTGACTGGAGGCTGCATGTTTTAGGGCAGTTGCCTCTAACTTTCCTTTCTGTTCCAGCACAACTTCCTTCTGTCAGCCAGCAAATCTGGTCTTTGTGAGTCTCCTCATATTTTGAAGATGGAAAGAACAAGCCAAGCATCCCCCCCCCCGAAATGTGAAAATGGAACACAGGCCAACACCTTTGTCAAGGAACAAAGCTCAGCTGACATGCTGGAAACTAGGGGGTCAAATTCACAGTAAGGTTTGGCACGTTTAAAAACACACACACAAGGAAGCAGAATTCAAGTGATATATACTTAATGACTAGAGAAACACTACAAAACCCTCAAACGGAAAGAAGAGCCCTTTTCAGCAGGTCCTCTTTGATGGATGGATTGTGAACACAATGCATATAGCTGAACCAGAACTCCCAACCTATGGTTCAAGGAAGCCCAATACTGGGACTGGAGTAGAGGCTGGAGCTCAATGGATGCATTAGAAAGGCGGATCATTATCTCTTGCCACCATAACTGTGTTTATTTTTGTGGGGAGGGTGATATGGAGTTGAGAAATGCCCCTCCCATGCCATTGCTTCTTTGGTCTAAATTCCCCATCTGCTTTTCTGGTGGCTGTGTTTTTGGAGAAAGAGGTGTCAGGATACCTGCACACAGTTAGATCCAAAGCTTTAAATCAAAACTTCTTCCTAACCAGAAAGTTTGCAAGCAAGGGATTTCTTGGCAACATTAGCAAACCCCATTGTGTTATATGGCAGTTCATATATAGCAAATCATGGTTTGGTGTTGTCTTGGGTTCAGGTACTCCCTCTTTCCCTCCCACAGAGAGATTTCTCTCCCTCCAATCCTAGTGTGAAACAAACCATTGCCAGTTTGTAAAAAATAGCAAACTATGGCTTACTTCAAGCCAAAAAAATGAGTGGGAGGGTTGACAATCTCTCTTCATGAGAGAGCTCGCAAGTTCCAAGTATTCTGGCTGCTCAAATAATGCCAAGCCAGGCTGTGGCATCATTTCGGAGCTGTCTTCACCTGTCCAACAGAAGCAAAACACTTGCTTACGGAAGTCTTAGCAGCCCATGTTGCTCCCAGATAATTAGTAAGGGTTTGAGACACGTACACTTTATTAAACTAAGTGTTCCTTAATGTTAAAAGAAAAGGTCAACTTTATTACACCACCAGGCCAAAACATTTTTTTTAAAAAACACCTAAGTTGGCTTTTCAGTCTAAGTATTGCTGAATAAAGTCAGTCTCCCAATAATTAAGCTAAAGCTTTAAATCAATCAAGCTGATTAAAGCATGCAACTCTCATTTTGATTGTTTGAGGCAAGCGAAAAACGGCTAAGAATAAAAAAGTGTCCTTGATTTGAAGGATTACTTTGGTTTTTACAACCTCAGGAGTTTTAAGCCTCTGTAAGGAAATTCCTCTTCTGGCAGGGATGTTTTTAAAAACTACTTTATCACTTCTGGACTTAAGCTTGCTCCTTTTCTTTTCATATACACTGTAAACAAATCTAGCCAATGGAATACAACAAAAACAGGCAAGCAAGGCAGAATAGGAAATGCCACAGTGGGTAGATCACATATTAAGGGCCAGTTTGACAGGAAAGGGCAAGAAATCCCCAACCAAAGATGACAGATGCTGCCCAGAGGACAGATTTCCTGCAAAATGTTGTCAGGCTCTGCAGCAGAAAACATTCATAATCCTTAGAGTTTGCTTTGCTACTCTTCCTAGGATAAACAAAAGTTCCTATTAACCAATTCTCTGGAATTCTTTTATGCTTTTTTATGCCACATATTTTTAATGTCAAAAAGCCTGACAAGTTAACAGGGTGTGTATGCTTGTGTGTGTTTCAACCTTTCATGGATGATTTGCAACTAAGTAGACCCACTGAAATGAATGAACTGGACTAACTTAGGTCCAAGACTAAAAAACAGATGATTACCATCCCATATGCTTAAAATGTAATACTTTGGGGGTTGCAGCAGCTTTACTGGTGCAGAATAATGGTTGCTCCAGCCTAGTGGTCT
Organism: Darevskia mixta; assembly: GCA_034641385.1. Lineage (NCBI taxonomy): Eukaryota > Metazoa > Chordata > Lepidosauria > Squamata > Lacertidae > Darevskia > Darevskia mixta. The sequence goes on from JAWWNH010000188.1 coordinate 5,514,355, forward strand.
GTCCTTCCAAAAGTTAAGAGATCCAGATGTTTCTTGCTGCTTTTATGGGTCTCAAAGGCAGCTGACTCCTACAGAGTCAGGCCAGGGACCCATCCAGCTCAGAACTGCCTATACTGACTGATGGTGACTCTCCAGGGCTTCAGACAGGACACTTTCCTAGGCCTAACCTGGAGATGCTGAGAATTTTTAAGCCCTGTGGCCACTGAACAAGCAGCATGACCTTCCCCACTGAGCTGCAGCCCTACAAGAAGTGGTCTGCTGGATCAGACGAACAGCATCTCATTTCTGACAGTGGCCAAGCAGCACCCAACAAGCAGAGGGTGAAGGCAGCAGCCCCTCTCCCTCTGCGGCAACCTGTACTCAGCCACATACCGCCTCAGTGGTACTCTTGAGGAAATATTCCCAACATTACACTTTTGCACAGACAGGGCCGTAACATTTGAAGAAAGACAAATAAGAATTAATGGGAGTAGTTAGCATTTGTACAGTGCTGCTGAGTGTTGTGCATAGCTTCATGTACACTTTTGGAATGTGATCTCTGCAACAGCCCTACAAGGTAGGAGAGTATCATCATCTCCTTATTGCACATTGGCTTGAGACAGAGAATTCACCTTGCATCAAACAACTTCATGGCAGAGGTAGACACACCAGGCCAGTTCTCACATGCAAGGATACATGGGTTTGGCCTAAAACAGAGTTTGGTTGAGATGTTCTACTTCCAATACATACGCCAGTACCAAAAATGCAGAAGCTTCAGTTTGTGCAGAATGTTGCAGCACGATTGCTGACAGAAGTCAGGCTTTGTGAGCATATAACACCTGTGCTCAGAGATCTCCACTGGTTGCCAGTTTGCTACCGGGTCAGGTTTAGTATATAAAGCCCTCAACAATGTGGGACTACCTGAGAGATTGCCTTACCCCATAAGCATAAAGGCTCACTTGACCGTTTCAATCAGCAGAATTGGCACTATTACAGGTGCCACAGGTGTTCCGAATTTGTAAGACATGGATCATTTAGCGTAGCAGCACCTACAATCTGGAACCTGCTGCCTATTGACATCAAGCAGGTGCCCTCATTGTACTCGTTCTTGTGTAGACAAACCTACCCAGATGCTTGGAAAGTTTATATTAATCTTTAGTATTTTGACTTTTTGTATGTTTTTAAAGTATCGTTGTATGTTTCTTGATTTTATTGTTTTATATATTTTTTTTAATCAAGCAGTGTATAAATTTTATAATAATAATAATAATAATAATAATAATAATAATAATAATAATAATTTATTATTTGTACCCCGCCCATCTGGCCGGGTCCCCCCAGCCACTCTGGGTGGCTTCCAACAAACACTAAAATAAATAATGCATAAATAGGGGAATCAGCTGTGGGAACAAAGAGGAATCCAGCCACTGTATGAAATGGTTTTACAAGTATCCGACAGGTAGCCGTGTTGGTCTGCCGTAGTCAAAACAAAATTAAAAAAATTCCTTCCAGTAGCACTTTAGAGACCAACTAAGTTTGTCATTGGTATGAGCTTTCGTGTGCATGCGTGTATGTGTGTATCTGAAGAAGTGTGCATGCACACGAAAGCTCATACCAATGACAAACTTAGTTGGTCTCTAAAGTGCTACTGGAAGGAATTTTTTAAATTTGTTTCAAGTATCCGACAGATCTCCCAATCCTCTGTTGAGCCAGTTTTATGGCAGCCCACTTAACATCTGTGCAAGACATGACATGATTCAAAAGGCACTGCAGAGCTTTGCGGAGCCACCAGCTAAAACTGCAAATGAAGAACAAGGCCAACTGCCCATCCTCTTGCTTTCACAAAAGCAGAAATAAAACTGATATGCACATTTGTGTGTGCAAGTGTTTCCTTTCACTGATGGGCGTCATTCTTCTGCCCTGGTAAATTCTCTGTGAGAAAGGTAGGAGAGAGCTGGGTGCGTGAAAACATTAATAAAGATTAAGCCCAGAATGCATGCCTTGCGTATCCAGTAAATGCACTTTTACACTCCCCTGGGGCCTCCTGTGGGACTAATTACCCACCCACTCTTCCCCAATCCAATTTAGCGTATGGTATTAACTTATCCCTAAGCATGCTTGATCCAGTGACCAGATGGGGAAGGCAGAGAGTGAAAGGGGAGGTAACTAACAAATTTTCCCAGGAAGACGAGGGGCAGCATTGAAGGCTGCTCTATGCAACCAATGGATAGATTTAAGGTGGCTGCAGAAAGACTGCTTGTCAAGTCCTGGGTCCCTGCAATATACATTGGATGCCACGTGCAGCACATATCACATATTGTCAAATGCTCAAGACAGCAGCAGCATTTACAGTGGGATACCAGAAGTGAAAACCTGAGTTTGCCTGCACTGATATGATTTCAGAGATGGTGCTCTACAGTTTTAAACTATTGTGACTTTCTGAATGAATGGGAGGTTGAATGTGGGCTATGTTGTTGGCTTATTTGCTTTATTATAGTTGCATTTTTAAAAATATGTTTGCATGCTGCCCTCAGACTGTTGATCTGAAGGCATCTTGCCTATGAGGAGCTTCAAAACCTGGACCCAACACCAAATGCACCGTACAAACACTGAATGGGGCACAAAATCACCATGCATTTTTATTTATTATATATATTACTACATTATTAGATTTAGATGTAGATGTAGATTTATTATATTTGAATGTCACTCTTCATCTCAGGGCAGTTCACAACATAAAACAGCAATATATGAAACACAAAATACGTAATAAAAATAAGAACAAAAACACATTAAAAAGGGCAACGGATGTCAATGAGCCAAAGGCCTGGTTGAAGAGGAATGTTTTTGGCTGGTGCCTAAATGTGTATAATGAACGCACCAGCCAACCCTCCTTGGGGAGACCATTCCACAAACGGGGAGCCACTGAAGAAAAAGCCCGTTCTCATGTGGTCACCCTATGGACCTCTCGTGGCAGAGGCACACAAAGAAGGGCCTCAGAGGATGATCTCAGGGTCCGGGAAGGTTCATATGGGGAGAGCCAGTCCTTGAGGTATTGGGGTCCTGAGCTGTTTAATGCTTTATAGGTCTACACCAGCACTTTGAATTGGGCCCAAAAACTAATCGGCAGCCAGTGCAGTTGGACCAGGATCGGTGCAATATGCTCAAACTGTTTTGCCCCAGTGAACAAGCTGTCTGCCGTCTGTACTAGCTGAAATTTCCAAACCGCCTTCAAAGGCAGTCCTAAGAATAATGCTTCACAGTAATCAAGCCTAGAGGTTACCAAATGATAGGCAACAGTAGTCAGGCTGTTTTACAACTTCAGAGTTTTGCTGCTTCTAAGGAGTTGGGAAGTCAATTCACGTTGAAGACACAATATGTTGAGGACATAGCCTCTCTCACACTTGCAAAGGGCCATAGAATGAACAATTGACCAAATTAAAAGACAACGGCAGACATCCTACCATCAGTCTATACCAGGGGTTCCCAAATGTTTTTGAGACACTACCCACTTGGTTCCCTTAAACTCATCCCCAATTCAAAACAGTAACAATTAATTGCAATTTTATTAAAATCAAATTCAAGCTATTTTAGTTTAATTCATTCAAGAAAACTGATCCACTGAGACCAGCTTTTCAAAGTCTGATAGTCATTCCTCCAGCACTCTCCTGCCCCCCCCCATGCCTCTTACCCCACCCTAGGTAACCCCAACGCTCCCCAGGGACTGTTACTGCCCACTTGGGGAACCCCTGGTCTGTACCCTCTGAGGGGAAGAAACCCTTTTATTATATGGAGAGCTAAAATTAAAGACTCTAGCGTGCGCACGCACACACATACAAAATCCATTTAGAAGGGACCTAAGTTTTATTTCTTTTTTGGGGGGGGGGTAAGAATAAACCAGCCCTATCTATTTCCTGTGCCAGGCTCTCTTGCTCTTTCTAAAAAATCTACAAATCTACTAGCTCCTTAATTCTTTATTCTTAAGATCATTAGACTCAAATAGGTTAACATCATTCTCAACTTTCTATGCTCTAAATGCCTATGTCCAAAGAATATAGTTCTGCAACTAAAGTGGCATATTTCAAGATAAGCAGGTGCTCCAATCAAGGGGGCATTTATATTGCTCTGTTTACCCTTCCAAAAAGCTTTCCAGCATTACCCAGTTTCCTGATATGATCCACTAATGGCTTTGAAATTTCAAAACCCAATAGAAAGTGTTGTCATATATTATATTTAAAATATTTATATCCCACCCTGCATCGCATCATCTCAGGACTGGGTGCAATAAAAGTACTTAATACCAAACATACAAGCTAGTAAAATTAATCTGCTTAAATCCCTCTGTATGCTGCTCTGTATATTCTGTGGTGCTGTATGCCCCTAGCACAAAGAGCAGCATAGTCTACATTCATAAAATGAAATCTAGCCCTGTTTACTTCCTGTGCCTGACTCTCTCGCCCTTCTCAAAAAGTGGCTTAGGTTTTACAGCACAATCGTATGCGTATCTATTAAAAATAAGTCTGAATGCATTCAGATTTACTCCAAGGTGAAGTGCAGCCTTACCCTCACAGCAATCCTGTGAGGTAGGCTAGGTTAGTCATTAAAGAATCATAGAACTGTAGAGGTGGAAGGGACCCTGAGGGTCATTTAGTCCAACCCCCTGCAATGCACAAATTTCAACTAAAGATCCATGATAGATGGCCATTGAACCTCTAATTAAAAAACCCCAGTAAAGGAGAAGACACCACCATCCGAGGCAGTCCGTTCCACTGTCAAACAGCTCTTACCATCAGAAAATTATTCCTGATGTTTAGTTTGAATCTCCTTCCTTGTAACTTGAATCTATCGGTGCCCAGAACTGGACCCAGTACTGCAGGTGGGGTTTGATCAAGGAAGAAGAGAACAATACTTCACAGAGCTGGGGTGAGGAATCTGTGCCGCTCCAGATGTTTGCTGTTGGACTACAGCTCCTACCAGTCCCAGGCAGCATGGCCCAATGGTCAGGGATGGTGGGAGGTGTAGTCTAACAACATCCGGAGAGCCACAGATTCCCCACCTCTGGCCTAGAGCATTCTCTGTGGCTGCCCACATGGATGGAGTTGTGTTTTTTGAGAGTCACTAAGCAAGAGTGCAGCCTGCCAAGAGTTACCAGTAATAGCAGAAATATGTAATACCAAGACTTTTATTTTTAGATAGGCTTTTAACCTCCATATGATGCAGTTTAGTTTTATTTGTATCATTCTTCCTGGTGAAAATATACATTTTTTACCAGATCTCTCTGCTTTGAGAACTTGTTTTAGTTTAAGAACAGATGTAAAAACAAACAAACAAACTTGGGGCAGATACACTGGGAATATACTGATACACTGCACCACAATGTCTTATGCTTGAAATGTGAATTCTGTGTTTTCATACCATTTTTAATTGAAGGATTGAATTAATGTTACAAATGTGTGTGTGTTTTTTTAAAATTGCTTTGGTGTTCCCTGGGGTTGAATAGCGGTCTATAAACAAAATACCAAACAGCCAGCCACCAATAATGCCTAAAAAACCCATCTGAAATCAGAGGAGGTCCAAGGATATGTTTGTGATTCAATGTCTTTGTGGAAGTCACTGCTCCCTCTGACTAAATAATTAAGAACCAGCAAACATATGCAAATGTTATTTGTTAGCACTGTTTCTTTGTGCAGAGCTTCTATCTAATAATAATAATAAAAGCAGAAAGCAAAGCCCAAATAACACTGCTCATTTTTAAAGAACTGCATCAGTATTTGCTTGGCCTTGGGTAACATATGTGAACAGTGCATTAACTTCCTTGTATACAGTGAATTTTTTTTAAATAAACCACATGGGCTATATGCATATTTGAAATCCACAATACAAATATGTGTTAGGAAAAGAGGAAGTTGCCTGTACAGAGTTATAGCCACGCGTCTACACCAGGGTTGAGGAACTCTAGCCCAGGGGCCAATCTTGGCCTGCCAGGGAGTCCGATCTGACCAGCCAATTTCCCCCACACCACACCCACCTGTCAATCAGCTGACTGTGTTGGGAGACATCAGCTGATGTGGGGTGGGGTCAATTATGCGTTGGCTGCCCCCGCCAGTTCCCAATAGGGAAGTAAGCAGCAGACAGCCAAAAGCAGGATTTAACCTCTGTTTTATCAGCTGATAAGCGGGCAGTAAATCCTGCTGGGTGCTGTTTCTCCAGAATCTGCTTGCCTAGGGTTTTTTGTTTTTTTGACTATTTTATTCTCCATGGTGTTTAATGAATGATCAGTTTTATTCTGAACAAAATAAAAAATAAAAAATTCCTTATAGTAGCACCTTAGAGGCCAACTAAGTTTGTTCTTGGTATGAGCTTTCGTGTGCATGCACACTTCTTCATGAAAGCTCATACCAAGAACAAACTTAGTTGGTCTCTAAGGTGCTACTGGAAGGATTTTTTTTATTTTTTATTTTGTTTTGACTATGGCAGACCAACACGGCTACCTACCTGTAACCAGTTTTATTCTGGTATTTCCTCTGCTTTTAGTGCTGGTTTTCCAGGTTTTAATACTGTATTACATTTACTTAACATGAACTGCTTAATTTTAAATGCACAGTTTGGTGCTTATTTGAAAGGCTGGACAAAGCCATTTAAGATAGATTTTAAAAATAGATTTAACAGTAAAGGGAAAGCAGACTCCATGTTCCATTCCAGTGCTGTTTCGGATGCTCGAGCCTTTCACAGGTGGAGACTGAGAGAAGCAAACATGGCACAGTAAGTGTGGAAAGGTTCCTCGTACAGCCCTCAACCGCCTGCCTTCCCAGCCCCCTGGTAGGAAGAGAAAGGCGTTAAGTCTTTATTGGAAGCCCCCAGCGCTGAACAGGAAAGGCTGAGAAATGAGCATCATGGGACAGAAAGAGAGAGAGACAGAGGCTGAGCAGATCCTTTCACGGCCGGCTGCGAGGCTTGTCAGGGCCCATGATGGATTACTGTCATCTGGCAGTGGGGGGATTAATGATCTGGGGGTCAGAGGGGAGAATTCCAGAGGGAAAGGTCACTGACCGGGGGCACGGGGCAGGACTTGTTGCCTTTTGATGGCAAGCTCATTTCTACTGTACTTTCCAGTGTGTCTCTCTCTATTCCGACAGCACGCAGGGACCTCTTGGATTGCGGCGATGCAGACAGAGGGCCCAACCTCTTGCCAGCAAAGGGAGTGGGGCTGTTTCCTCTGTCCTTACATTCTGCACGCACTTCCCCTTTTCACTAACAGAGGAACCCCCCCCCCCCGCTTAACCCCTGCTGCTACATGATCCCAAGCCACCTCACCTCTGATACAGGGTAATCAAAATCAGATGGGAGCCCTGGGCACAGATAATAAACAGCAGCCCAAGGAGTCTGCTTTCAGGCGCAGGGGACTACAGAGGCTTTTCTGAGTCCAGAACTGGAGATGACAAAATGTCTATAGCCTGGAGAGAGGAATAATTCTCCAGGGCTCTGTGCTAGCAATTTAAAATATAAACTGTCCCGGGCTCTGCGTTCATCATCTGAGCCCCTTCTTTGTGTGCCTCCTCCATGTGAGATCCGGGGGGGGGGGGGGCAACATGAGAACAGGCCTTTTCTGTAGTGGCTCCCCGTTTATAGAATGCTCTCCCTAGGGAGCTTCAGCTGGCACTATCATTACACACCTTTAGGCACCAGGCAAAAACATTCCTCTTCAACCAGGCTTCTGGCTTAATAATAGTCTAAAGGTAAAGGTAAAGGGACCTCTGACCATTAGGTCCAGTCGCGGACAACTCTGGGGTTGCGGCGCTCATCTCGCTTTATTGGCCGAGGGAGCCAGCATACAGCTTCCGGGTCATGTGGCCAGCATGACTACCGGTAAGACACTTCTGGCAAACCAGAGCAGCGCACGGAAATGCCGTTTACCTTCCCGCCAGAGCGGTACCTATTTATCTACTTGCACTTCGTGCTTTCGAACTGCTAGGTTGGCAGGAGCAGGGACCGAGCAACGGGAGTTCACCCCGTTGCGGGGATTCGAACCGCCAACCTTCTGATTGGCAAGCGCTAGGCTCTGTGGTTTAACCCACAGCGCCACCTGCGTCCCTAATAGTCTACACCCTTTCAAATGTGTCTGTGGGAAGGGTGGTGGTGTTATTTTGCTGTTTTGTTTTACTTGTTTATTTGTTTTTATCCTGTATTTTATTCTGCGAACCAAATCGCTGTGAGATCTTATGATGAAGGGCGGTATATAAATCTAATCTATAAAAAAATAAATGGAGCTCGGTTGCTGCAACAGACCTGCATGCATATGTGACTCCCTGCCCCAAATCGGCATGTTTGGGACCTTGGTAGAAAGATCTCCAGGACGGCAAAGGTGCTACTTGAACTGTGGTGCTTGGTGCCCAACTCCAGAGGTAGGGCAAAATTAAGAAAGGTATTTGCTGTCACAAGCAAACAGGCTGGTGGCAAATATTGTGCACCCAACAGGCTGTCCCCTGCCAAATAAGGTGGCATGTCTGTGGTTCCTAGGCAGCTGCCCATCCAGGCAGCTTAGCTTTGAGACCATGACTCTATTTTAAAGGAAAGGAGATTCCAGTGGCTAGCTGACACCTATCCAATTTACAGCAGAACCTAAGAACACAAGCTAATTACCACACGCTGCTATGGGGTAGCCAACGTGCTGCCTAGCAGATGCTGTGGACCTACAGCTCCCATCCAACCCTGCCAGCACAGGTAATGGTCAAAGGAGACGGCAACTGTGAGCCAGCAATATTGGGAGGGCAAGGCCTGCCTCTGAGAGGTGTGTATTCAAATCCTACCTTTGCCATGAGCTCTGTGCATGGCAGCCTGGTGCCCTCCATACAATCTGGAGTACAATTTCCATCAGCCTTGACCACTGGCCTTCATGGATGTGGCTGATGTGGCTGATCAAGTTTGCAGATGACACCAAATTGGGAGGGGTGGCTAATACCCCAGAGGACAGGATCACACTTCAAAATGACCTTAACAGATTAGAGAACTGGGCCAAGGCAAACAGGATGAATTTTAACAGGGAGAAATGTAAAGTACTACACTTGGGCAAAAAAAATGAAAGGCACAAATACAGGATGGGTGATACCTGGCTTGAGAGCAGTACAAGTGAAAAGGATCTAGGAGTCTTGGTAGACCACAAACTTGACATGAGTCAACAGTGTGATGCAGCAGCTAAAAAAGCCAATGCAATTCTGGGCTGCATCAATAGGAGTATAGCATCTAGATCAAGGGAAGTAATAGTACCACTGTATTCCGCTCTGGTCAGACCTCACCTGGAATACTGTGTCCAGTTCTGGGCACCACAGTTCAAGAAGGATATTGACAAGCTGGAACGTGTCCAGAGGAGGGCAACCAAAATGGTCAAAGGCCTGGAAACGATGCCTTATGAGGAACGGCTTAGGGAGCTGGGTATGTTTAGCCTGGAGAAGAGAAGGTTAAGGGGTGATATGATAGCCATGTTCAAATATATAAAAGGATGTCATATAGAGGAGGGAGAAAGGTTGTTTTCTGCTGCTCCAGAGAAGCGGACACGGAGCAATGGATTCAAACTACAAGAAAGAAGATTCCACCTAAACATTAGGAAGAATTTCTTGACAGTAAGAGCTGTTCGACAGTGGAATTTGTTGCCAAGGAGTGCGGTGGAGTCTCCTTCTTTGGAGGTCTTTAAGCAGAGGCTTGACAGCCACCTGTCAGGAATGCTTTGATGGTGTTTCCTGCTTGGCAGGGGGTTGGACTGGATGGCCCTTGTGGTCTCTTCCAACTCTATGATTCTATGATTCTATGATGGAAACTGTAGTCCAGCAACAACTGGAAGGCACCAGGGTGGGGAACACGCATGTCAGGTCTTGGGATAGATGACTCTAGCCATCTGCCAGGGATACTTTAGTTGAGATTTCTGCATTGCAGGGAGATGGACTAGGTGACTCTTGGGGTCCCAATGCAACTCTACCATTCTATGATTCTATGACTCTCTCTGACCTCCAATTGTCCATCCACAAAGTACAAACACCGTTTAGACTACAAAGTACCCCGCAAAATGGTCCTAGAGAGGCATGGTAACAAAAGCCTGATAGTCCTATCACCATAGGACAGGAAAAAGAAACACTGATAACACTATGCTCTTCCTTCTCACTGCTCAGCAGCCTACACACTTTTCTAGAAAAATAAAAAAAAACTTCCTATTGAAGCTCAACACTGGCTAGGAAGAGAGTGTGGTAGTATTAATGGGCATGCAAAAGGATCACGACCAGGAGACCTGGATCCTTTGCTCTCTGTTAGCCTGAAAATTTACCAAAACTCCACACTTCTGCTCTGTGCCACAATTCTGCCTCCCCAAAATGGAGTCAATGTCATAGTACAATCAAGTCTTACACACATTTAGCTTGCACAATTTCAGCCAGACATGGTTATTATTATTACCATTTATTGAATTTATATACCGCCCTATACCCGGAGGGTAAATGTCGCCAGTTGAAATCCAGCAAATTAACACAAGCAAGGCAGAGGACTTAAAAGTTATTTTTGCTCCAGGGTTTCTTGGTGCAAAATAGCTTTTCTGGGATGCTCTTGCGAGATCTCGCAGGGCCATCAGAGCTTCTGAGAGATGTCGCACAAGCATCCTTAGCCTTCTGGAGCAGGTGTGCTGAGCAGCCCTTCCCAGCAAGCTTAAATACCCTTTTTGCACTGGGAAAACTGTCTCAGATAGATTTTAAAAAGAATTAAGCAAACTGTAGGCGGACTGACCTATCACTGGCTACTCTAGCTAAGATAGAAGCTCCATATTCAGAGCTAGTGTACCTCTGAACACCAGTTGATGCAGTAGGGAGACAGTTATGGTGGCGGGGTGGGGATGGGGGCTAGGGTCTTTAATTCCTGCTTGTGCGCTTTCTGGAAGCACTTGTGGGGAAACTCTTTCTGATTTGTCACCTCCCATATCTGTTGTATGCCCCAACAACGCAGGATAGGAACATATTTTCAGTGGCAGCACCCCAATTTTGCAGCTCCCTCCCAAGGGAAGATGGCCCCATGCTAGACCCCTTTTAGGTCTCCCTTCCCTCCGCTTTTAATGGTTTTAAAAAATTGATACTGAAAGTATTAAATTCTGCTCTTCTTTGTTTTAACACTCTGGTTTATTTTAAGTTATTGTTTAAAATTTGTATTTGTGATTGGCTTTTAAAATAATATTGGGGGCCCTCATTTGGTTTTGAAAAGCTTTAACAAGTAAAAGAAATATGGTGCTTGGGGGAGGTGACTGGAGGCCCTGGAGGAATTGCCTCCATCTGGTTTTACCAGTTGCTGGAAACTGGTAGGGGAGAAGGCTCTTGTGCTCAGATCCAGCTTGCTTGTTTCCTGGAAGAGGCATCTCTTTGGCCCCTATGAGAACAGGATCCTGGACTAGATGGGCCATTGGCCAGATCCAGCAGGCTCTTCTTATATTTTTATGTCACAAGCGGCAAAGAGCAACCAATCCTGCATACCTCAATGCTTCAATAAAGGGCCAGAAATGTTCCAGATCTGCCTTCTACAACCTGGTGCCCTGCAGATGCTCTGGACTTCCACTCCCATCAGACGCAGCTGACGTCTGTTGCCAGAATCTCTGTGCATGTGGCAAAGCAAGAAGTTACAGGCTCTGCCCTTAGGACTTGTTTGAAAGGTAATAAAATACAGTCCGGAGAGAAAGAAGCCCTCTCTGCCTGTCTGCCCCCCCATCCCATAGCAGCCCTCATCACTCATCCCATGCCCCAAGCCCCTTGTCTAGTTCCACAGTGAATCTTCACACCTCCTGATGTGATAGTCATTACCTGATCTGCTAACCTGTGGGCCCTCACATATGTTTATCAAAGCGGGAGCTGGGAAGGAGAGCAATTAATCATGTTCTATTTGATGTGAGGCCCAGTTCTTATCTGCACCCATGGAAATGCCATTGGGCTTTGCTTCCCCTTCACCCCCTGAATAACGCAAGACTGACAGATTGCTCCAGCTTATTAGATGAGCTGCCAAACTGAAGGCTACTTAACAGGCACCTGTGTCCTTATGTCAAGGCGACCCACCCAGTCAAAGTTGCCTAGTCTGCCCTGATGCACCCACTGTGTCCCAACACTACTCCCTAGGCCCGTTCTCATTGAGTTTGTTCACGTTAAGCCTCGCTAGTGTTCAGTTGCTCGATGGCTACTGGCACAGCTGGGTTCAATATACTTCACGCTCATAACATCTTTACCAGATGTTCAACAGCTCTGCTACTGGTGGGGTTCTCACCCCTCTGACCCTTGAACTAACTCCCCCAGCGATATCTGAAGCAGAAACACAGTTTTTCAAGAAGTAAAAGCAGATCCATTGATGTCTTAAAGGCTTAAATGGGCAGCCTTGAGCCCACTGGCTTCAGATATGAAGCAAAGGCCTCCACGGGCATGTTGGCGAAGAGGCCTGCTTCTTCCTTCAGCACTCAGGAGACTCAGCCACATTGTGTGGCCTGAGTGCCCTGCATTAAACTAGTAAAGCACATTAACTGAAGCATCTGAACAGAAGTCATCGGCTCTTAAGCTGGATGGGGCAAGGGCCCAAGGGTATCCCTAGCAAGACAGGAAGATGGAAGTATCTTCATGTGACTTACCTTAAAGAAAGCTAAGTGTGGACGAATGGAAGTTCAGACTCAAAAGGAGCTATGCTAATGTGAGAGGTACGCTGCTATGAAGTGAAACAGGGAACCAAGATTTCTCTGATGAGCAAGGGCCCGCAAATTTGGAAGACGGGCAGTCAACAACAACAACAAAATGCACACTCTTGTGCAACGCAGCTCCTCTCATGAGGGGAAAAGCATTTATTGCAATTATTGGTTTCAGAGGCATTCCAAGATCCAGCGCCTGTTGTGCCTTCAGCTTTCAGGCGTGCGGGGGGGGGGGGGGGAGGACAGCACTTGTTGCTGTCATGCCTAGCCCCAGAGGTTCAAAATCCAGAGAAGCATCTTGCAACTGAGCTCCAGAGAAAGGTGGGAGATCTTGCTGGTATGAACCATTGATACCCTCTCCAAAAGTCCTCCCTGCGTGCACCGAATTCACACTTGGAAAGAGACTGCCACTTCTACATAGTTATAAAAGGTTCCTTCTGAGAGAAATTCCAACAAAGGAGGAGCAGGCTGTTTTACAGCACTCCATTCTGTATGTTCCTTCATTCTTACTTAGTAGTTAAAGTATCCGAAAGCTGGAATCGGTGAATGGCTTAATTCTCTCTGAAGCCATGACTTCCTTTCCAAATTCCTCAAGGCAGTGCCACAGAAGGCTCCACAGGCAAAAGCCTGATGGAATAGCATCTTCCAAGGTCAGAGATGGAAAAGGTAGCCAATAACAGTGTATATGGTAAACGAAACCTTCTCCTTTTCATCAGTATTCTTCTCCTATCTTTTCCATACAAATACAAATACTCCAAGTTCATGATATGAACCAATTGCCCACAGCAGCAAATAACTGAATGAAAAGGCATGGGAATTTTGCACTAGTTTTAGTTCAAAGCAAAAGAGCACAATTTCCTTATTTCTTTGCTCATCACTAATCTCCTCCAGGACCCGCAATAGAAAGTCCACAACACCACTGTAAGGAATTTGTATAGCGGAATTAGGGTAAACATGCTCCTGTTAGCTCACTTGATTTGGCCTGCTACTGAAGGAGAAATATCGGCAATATTCAGACTCTAGGATATCCTCCAGGTAGCAAAAACTTAGTGGTGAAGCTGCAGGAAAGAAAAGGGGGGAAAGGAGGTATTAAGGGTATTCCCTAGATAGGCTTCATAAGTGCCACTGCTGCCGGGAGATAAAAGAACCCCCTGCCAAATGCTTTCATCAATATCAGTATTTGCTGCAAGCTTTTCCACATCTGAAAACATGCAGATAAGGCATACAACAGCAGGAAAACATTAAAACCACACGCTTGGGCTTACAAAGCCTCTTCTATGTATATATACATCAAACTCAGAATGGACAAGCCATCTGGGAAAACTAAGGTCACGTAGGAAACCTTGAGCAGCAGCAGAATGGCACAATCAGAAGCTTTTTATGAGATCTTCACAAAGGAGGAACTTAAATGAACAAAACAGTTTTCCTGGCTACACCACCATTTGCAATCCAGCATCCTTGCCTTCCTGAGAACTGATGCACACCCATATTCCCTATGTAGCGTAGTTTATTCGCCTAGAAAACAACCTACCTTTTCCAGAAGATTTCTAAAGAAATCCAGACAATGGTATTCTGATATAATGGATCTGTTGGACTCCGTGAGAATAAGATGCTGAGCTAGCAGAAGAATGGAAGGGGAAAGCTAATGCAGTCAGGCCCTTCTTCATGTGTCTCCTCCACGAGAGGTCCAGAGAGTGGCGACACAAGAACAGGACTTTTCTGCGGTGGCTCCCCGTTTGCGGAATGCTCTGGCCAGGGAGGCTCACCTGGCACTTTCATTACCACTTTAGGACCCAGGCAAAAATGTTTTTTCTATAACCAGGCCTTTGGCTGATTAAACATTATATGGCTTTTTAAATGTGTCTTTGGGAGGGGGGGTTATTTTGTTTGTTCTTGCTCTTGTTTCATTATGCATTTTGTATTTTTATGTTGTGAACCACCCCATGGTCTTCAGACGGTATACAAATTTAATAAATAATAAAAAATAATAAATGAACACAAAGCCTATAGCTTGAACCTAAGACTAATTTCATAGGATGTGGAACTCCCTGCCCCTGGAGATGCTTGCTCCCATTTCCCCCCAAAGCCTACTGAAGACGTTTAAGCAAACTAACAACTTGCCTGCTGAAATTTGAGGCATTGGTCCCTGTTGCTTGGACTATTTTTATGGTGCTTGTCTTACTTTAATTATTTGTTTTATTGTGTTCCTGTTTTTACTATATGATTACTACATGAGCCACTCTGAGCATTTCCTCAGATGTGGAAAGACAGGATAGAAATATCTTTCACAAATAAACACTGGATCAAGGTGACTAGCTACTAGCCATGATGACTATGTTCTACCTCCAGCTGATGGGATTTACAAGCGGGGAGAGGCCTGGGGCACCTATGTCCTGCTTGTGGGCTTCCCATAGAGGCAT
The DNA here is from genome assembly GCA_034641385.1 of Darevskia mixta. Classification (NCBI taxonomy): domain Eukaryota; kingdom Metazoa; phylum Chordata; class Lepidosauria; order Squamata; family Lacertidae; genus Darevskia; species Darevskia mixta. The sequence continues at coordinate 5,529,439 of JAWWNH010000188.1, forward strand.
CTAGTTGGCCACTGTAAGAACAGGATGCTGGACTAGACAGGTCTGATCCAGAAGCCAGGCTCATATATTCTTTCAATGAATTGCCTTGTTTAAGCTTTGAACTAGAGCTCAGGTTCCGTCACAGGCAGCCTCGATAAGCAGAGGAAAACAGCTGTTGGGGCGCATGAGTATAATAAGCGAGCTCCCAAAGTCATGATCATCACGTTAGTTCTCTCACACAACAGCCACCAAATCATCCAGGAGGGTTGTAAGCAGAAACTCTCTCCCCCATGCACCCCCCTCTAAAAATCCCTACTTGACATAGAATGTTGTAGGGAAGACAATACTAGGAAGGGGGAGGCTGCCTACAAACTTTTCGTGGAGGGTCTAACAAAGTCTGGCCTTTTCTCTCTCCCTGATAAATTACTTTTCTGGCATTGCCCATTTCGGCATTTATCGTGTGCTTTGAGAAACAAAGATTCTCTGGCAACAGCTCTCTGACAAGGGGAAGTGTATGACAGCACTGGGCACTATCGGAAGGGCTGTCACATGGAAGATGGAGCAAGCATGTTTACTCCTGCCCCAGAGGGTAGGACTCAAACCAATGGCTTCAAGTTACAAGAAAGGAGATTCCAACTAAACATCAGGAAGAACTCTCTGACAATAAGAACTGTTCAATAGTGAAACGGTCCCCCTCGGGAGATTGTGAACTCTCCTTCCTTGGAGGTTTTAAGAAGAGGTTAGATGGCCAACTGTCTTGGATGTTTTAGTTGAGATTCCTGCATTGCGGGGGCTGGGACTTGATGACCCTTGGGGTCCCTTCTAACTCTACAATTCTATAGAAACAGAGAATCATAGCTTTGTAGAGTCGGAAGGGACCACAAGCGTCATCTAGTCCAACCCCCTGCAATGCAGGAATCTTTAGCCCAACATGGGGCTTGAACCCATGACTCTGAGATGAAGAGTCTCATGCTCTACAGCAGGCATAGGCAAACTTGGCCCCCCAGATGTTTTGAGACTACAATTCCCATCATCCCTGACCATTGGTCCTGTTAGCTAGGGATGATGGGAGTTGTAGTGCCAAAACATCTGGAGGGCCGAGTTTGCCTATGCCTGCTCTACAGACTGAACCATCCAATTTGAATGATTCAGTCTTTCCAGACAGAGCGCTATTACTTTGATCTCCTTCTTGTTTCCTCTCACTCAGTCATTGCAGGATCAATCCAGATACCGAGGAAAAGGAATCCACCATGATAACTCTCATTAAGCTTATACAGCAAATCCCTCCCTCTTTTCTGGGATGCAGCCTGTGCCTGTGGGTGGGTGGACCAGGTAGCAGTAGCTCCACCCCTCTGAAATTTGTTGTTTTAATCCATTTTTAAACTCATGTAACTTTATGCACAAGGGAGAAGGACGTCGGTTGCTTAACCAAACCTCAGCCATAACACCTGAGTAGCTCTCAGAAAGTCTGCTGGCCCTAAAACAGATGAGAGGGCTTTTGCAGAAATGCAATTCTCCAAGGCAACCTTTCATCTTCAGGACAGCCCAAGAAAGGGACGAGGTCTTCATGAATCTAAAACAGAGTCCTATAATTTGAAGGCATGGGCTAAAGGTTGACGAACCAGCTCCATTTATTCTCATTTCTCTATTTTAGTGTCACAGAGGGGGCAATCTCCCCCCTCCCCAGTGTGTTAAAGCCTTCCTCTCCTCTCTCGTCATTACTGCCACTGAAGAGGCATTTTATCACTTGCAGGTGCAGCTGCTTTGTGGCAACCTGCTGTGCTCAGAGGAGGCCCGCACATTTGATCTGCATTAGGCCTGATGCAGCAGGGCATTGGACACAAATAGCCTGTCAGGGGATGGTATCCAGGGCCAGGGCTTTTCATCCTCAACTCTTTTTTCAGGAGCGCATGTGAAATCTGCTGTTTGTCTTTCACACTGGGCCTCCAAGATCAATCCTCAACTTACCAGCCTGTGCTGATTCAACCTACAATACTGGTGCCACCTAGGAAAGGATGAGCAGCTTGTTCAACTTCAGAAACCTATCTAGAGCTAAAAGAGCCTCACAGCAACCCTGCATTTTGTGACTGACGCAAACAAAACACACTACAGACAACAGAGGTTATGTTTTGCTTCCAAATTTAGTGGCACTAAGCAGGGAGGAGATTCATTGTATTTATTTGACAGTAATGGAAAAACCTGTTTTTTATGGGTTGCCTTAGCTGTTGAGATTGTTTAGAAGCCTCTCCCCCCCCAAGCTCTCTCTCTCTCTCTCTCTCTCTCTCTCTCTCTCTCTCTCTCTCTCTCACACACACACACACACACACACACACAGCTTCTTTTCTTTGCTCCATTAAGAACATTTGCTATTTAAATACTTCAACATATGTTCTACCATGAGGACAAGAAACTTGTGGTTGCAGAGTGAGGCACATTTACCTAACAGACCTCTTGCTTCTACTTGGGTTGGTGTAGGGGAAATGGAAACCCATGTATGTGCAAATGTTGTCATTCCTGCTGTTTCCTTTCCTCCTATCCTCTTTCCATTCCCGCTGTCAATGTAACCGCCTCACAACAGGTCTCAATAATAATGAGTCTATCCTTGTTTCAAACCAAGTCTGGAAGGGGGGAAATGACAGTATCTCTTTGACTCAAACTTCCAACTAAGCTGTCTGTTTCATGGGATTCTCTTTCATAACTCTCCACCTTCGAAGCAGCAGGTACCGTTTCCTCTCCTCCCCACCCACCAAGAAACAAAATCTCTGAAGCCAATCCAAGCAGCAGCTTCATTGGACAGGCTCCAATTCTAGCACAGGGCACTAGCAGGTGTATTCCTCTCTGTGACTTTTCAGGTTATCGAAACAAAACTCAGCGTAAGAGTTCTACTCACCCCTCTTCTGCATAAAAATGAAGAGGTCATCCAAGAACTTCTTCCGTTCAGGATCACCATCCAGTTCATACAACTGGGGAATAAAGCAAGTAGATTATAATTCATGCTGGGTTGGGTTTGGAAGGAAAAACAAGGCAAACCAGACATATGGTGAATGTGGGCTGTATCTTTGGACCTTGAAATCTAGTTTGTTGGATTCCCTTCCAGCTGCAGAACCATACCAGGGATTAACACATTCTTCACCGCAATGGGCTGCACTGAGCACTGCTGTTTGTGTAACAGCACTTCCCCTTCCTCTTATCCTCCCCTGAAGCCCACCCCACCAGTGCCCCCTCAAATTCTGCTCCAAACAGATTTTGGGGTGCATAGGGAGCTACAGTGGGGAGGAGAGGATAATGTCTTGTGTGAGTGAAAGCAGGCTCAACGCAGCATCAGATACACCCTAAAGAAAGCAACTCAAATGTTGTTTTCCCACTAGGCTCAAATGTACACTCAAACTCAGGCCATTGTACTGACCTTGGCAAAGTCTCGAGATACCTCTCTTCCTCTGCTGCCATCAGCTTCTTCGTTCCAGCTCAGGCTCCCATTCTAAAGAAGAAAATGAACAAAGAGGCAGTGATTAAAAGGTAGAACACTAATGGGTTATTTACAACAGAGGAAGCATTTAGGTCAAGAAACAGGAAATCCTAACTGCTACAGCCACCTTCTGTGGGTCAACATTAGCAAGAACTAAGAGTTGAATTCAGAGAAGACCTCCCCCTGCTCAAGGAAGGGCGATTTCTGACTTTATTCTGGAACAGTGCATATGAAAAGCAACTGGTTTTTCAATTTGCACAAACTCTTTTCAAGCCCTTTACATGGCCTGCTAGAGTATATGGGTTACACTCCCCCCCCCATTGTAATGGAACCACAAGACACGGCATGTGCAGCTTGCCTCAGCCCTATATTAAACATCTTGCATTCAAGCAAACCCCTGAACACCATTTAACATGTACCCACTTTGTGATTATGTGAACTCTTAACTTCATGGGATTGAGGTGCAGTTGCCCTCCCACTAGGATATGCTTCCACTGCAGACACGTTTCAATGAGAAACTCATCATCTCAAGGAGTTGCCAGAGCAGGAAGAAGTGGCCAAGCAGCATTTGCTTCTAATGGTTGTGGGAACGGAAGGACAAATTCTGCTGCCATCTGAACTGCAAACACCACAGTGTAAAAAGTAGCCTGGGCAACAGACAAAAAGCCAACCGGGGGAGGTCAAACACCACCGGCTGGTTCAGATCACCCACCCACCATCTGGTGGTGAGCACATAGGATCTTAAATCAGATAAAAAGCTACTGAATTCACGAAGGGAATTCCAAACAAAAACAGTTTTTAATTAGAGCCACTTTAGTGTCTACAGTCTTAGTGTCATCTGGTAGTGACACATACACTGAATTACCAAGATGAATAGTCCCTGTCAGAGTCAGGCAAAGCTACATTCTCCCTTTCAAAACAGCAGCAGGCTGCCCTAATGCCTGCTGATTTAGTTTGAGCCAGTAATTCCTGCTGGAAAGTCAATTATCCGGTGAGCCCCATCAGCTGAAAGATATTTAATGGAGGATTATTGCCACTTCTGTTATGTCAGCTGTTTATCACAGCACCCTGCTTTCCCAGCCCTTCTCCAGGAAGAGCTCAGAAAACAAGCTTTGTATATATGGAAAGATGACCACTCATCTACCCTTTGTGCAGAAATCATCTGCAGAAATCATGCACACCTTTCTTCCATGCTCATCTGCACTACTGGTCAACAGATGCTCCAAAATGTACTGGTAAGCAAGTAGTTTACGACTACCACCACCCTGTGAGGACTGTTTGACACACAAGCTGGAGGAAGATCCCCCACCCCCACTCCAAAATAAACAGGAGCTGAATTGTTCCTTCGTTTGTGGACTGTTGGCATCCGTCTGTCTTGAGAGACAATGGGAGTGCACTTGCAGGGGTGAATTCAAACCACTACGTTAGCAGCATCAAAGTAACCTCACCTGGACACAATCCTGTGCAGTTAGTATGGAGGTCCCAGTCTACAGATCAGGACTTTTAACATAAACATCTAAAACTGATCAGCAGAGATGCACGAAGACATAGTCAAAGGCAGCCAATGAATGCTCATATTTTACTAGTGAAGAACACAGGGGCAGAGAAAGGCTAGTTCACGTCTCACCATAGTTTAGCGTGCCATCTGAAGGCAGCCAATGAATTAAAACCTGCTTTTCTTGTTAAACGTGGGGGAGAGAGATAATGGGGGGGGGGGATATTTGTCTTGGGTTAAAGGTATGGTGCAATGGGCGTGCATTAATTTTTTGTATTGTTAATGTATTTATTGCAACAAATTAAAAATATGCATTATTCAAACAGACGGTATGGACATTTACTTTCCATTTCACTAGAGAAAACACTTTTGCTCACTAACACTACGCCTTGTTTTTGCAGAGTTCTGGGCACTTAGCCCAGAATCCAGCACATCCAATGTGTTAGCAGCACTTGTCCTTAAATAAGTGATCTTGCTTAGTGTCCTTATGTATATAGAGAACCAAGAAGAAATATATGAATTTTATAACTGCACCCCTTATTACTAAGCAGAAACAACTGTGCAGTGGCAAAAGGGTTGTGAACTGCATAACCAGAGGTTTTAGTTTGTGCTCCTCAGTAATATAAACGTTCCATTTGGTTGCAAACAACTATTTTGAATTGTTACAGCAACCACAATTATATGATCCTACGCACTCATATTCAGGGAATTCATGAATCACAAAAAATGGAAACTTTATTTATAGCATACCAATACACCAATCCACTCTGACTTCCAGCAGGTGGGAAGGCTTCAGGGCAAGACATGGCTGCTTGCTCTTTCCCATGACTGGCAGAAGGAAAATATATAGATGTATGAAATAGTGAAAAAGCAGAATTATACAGAGAGAGTTGTCACACAAACTTGCTTCATTTACCTAAATTATACAAGTTGCAGAATTTACTTAATGGTATAGAATTGGGAGTATTTGGCATTATATTAATCATAGAATTATAGAGTTGGAAGGGATCCCCTGAAGGTTCATCTAGTCCAACCCCCTGCAGTGAGGGAATCTCAACTAAAGTATAAAAGACAGATGGCCATCTAACCTCTGCTTAAAAACCTCTAACAAAGGAGAGTCCACCACCTTCTGATGGTGCTCATTCTACTTTCGAATGGCTCTTACCCTCAGAAAGCTCCTCCTAAAGGATGGGTAGGCAAACTAAGGCCCAGGGGCCGGATCCGGCCCAATCGCCTTCTAAATCCAGCCTGCGGACAGTCCAGGAATCAGCGTGTTTTTACATGAATAGAATGTGTCCTTTTATTTAAAATGCATCTCTGCGTTATTTGTGGGGCATTGGAATTCGTTCATTCCCCCCCCCCCAAAAAATATAGTCCGGCCCCCCACAAGGTCTGAGGGACAGTGGACTGGCCCCCCGCTGAAAAAGTTTGCTGACCCCTGTCCTAAAGCTTTCCCTTGCCTGTATAAAATGAAACCCAAGACAACATGATCACTTCCTCCCAAGTTTCAGAGTACTTCCACTTCGTCAATCAGTTCTTCTCTGTTGGTGAGGAACAGGTCCAAGATAGATGATCCCCTTGTTGTTTCTCCCACTTTCTGGGAAATGAAATTGTTGGCAAGGCAATGGAAAAATTTGTTCGACCTTACATTCTTGGCAGAGTTTGAGTTCCAACAGATATTGGGGAAGTAGAAGTCTCCTATGACTACTATATTGCTCCTTTGTGAATGTCTGGTAATCTGCTGTAGGAAGGCATCATCCAAGTCTTCAGTCTGGCTTGGAGATCTATAGCAGACACCCACAGTTAAGGTCACTGTTGTTTCCCTCTCCTACCATTTTTATCCATACATTCTCAATCTGTCTTCTGTGCTCCAGGTCATGGATCTGTTCACAAATGGACACTTCCTTTACATACAGTGCTGCTACTCCTCCCTGCCTGCTTGGTCTATTCGTTTTGAATAGATTATACCCCTCAACTTCTACATTCCATTCATGAGTCTCATCCCACCAGGTTTCAGTAATACCTATTAGGTCATATTTGCCATCCTGTATTAAGAGCTTGTCAAGTTCTCTTATCGGTTGTTCAATAGGAATGCCAAAGCCATTTGTCTTTAAGTCCTTTTATTCAGTGCCAAACTATTTACAGTGCAGAGCTCAGTCTTATCATGTCTGCTCACTCACTAGCAGAATCCGGAAGTGCCTCATTCCTGTTTTGGCGCCGACACCAAAATCTCGGCATCCTAAATTGCCGCCATCTCCTCCTACGTGATATCTGCGCCGGAACTGACGCTTTCCCCTCCGCGCAAGTCTGCTGGGTGGTGCCAGGTCTCCCACTCTCTCTCTGGACACCTGGCACTCCCTGGCTCTCAGCCACTAACTGCTCCTCCCCCGAGACTGGACTGCTAGTTTCACTTGAAAATGAATCTGTTGTCAACACAGGTTGCGGCTCTCTATAAACACTCAGAGCTGGACTGGCAGGGGCTGGCAGATCCCTGAGAGAGCTCTAATTTGTCTTGTTTGTTTCCCATGCTCTGTGCATTAGTACAGACAACTGAAACCAATCGTCATTCTCTCTAGCTGCTTCCTTATTGTAGTTTCTTGCCCTTTGACAGGTTTTTGGAGTACCACCTCAGTTTCCTGTGTATCAATGAAGCTATTATCTCCAGAACCAGGTGTTCTTCTGTCATCTGTAATGTTGTCTCCCTCCCCCTCAATATCTAGTTTAAAGCTCGCCTGATCAGGTTTGTGAGACTCTTACCAAACATATTCTTGCTACCCACTGTGTGGTGCAGCCCATCTCTTGCCAGAGGTCCTTCCTCAAGGAACTGGAGATCATGATCCAAGAAGCCAAACCTTCCTGATGACACCACCTACACAGCCAGTGGTTTACCTCCAGTATTTTCCTCTTCCTTCCTGGGCATGACCTTCAACAGGAAGGAGTGATGAAAATACCACCTGTGCCTCAAGGCTCTACAGCTTCTGCCCAGAGTCTCATCGTCCCTAGCTGGAAGGCTGTCTGTGGCAGTATTGTTTGTATCCACATGAATCAGAAGGAGCGGTTGGTTGTGGTCAGGGGGCTTTATAAGACTCAGCAACTTCTCTGTCACATCGTGAATCTTTGCACCTGGAAGATAGCACACCTCCTGGGACATCCTGTTTCCTTCACACACTATTGCTTTTGTCCTCCTCAGTAGGGAGTCACTTACCACCACCACCACCACAAGTTTCTTCCTCCTCTGGGGAATGGCAGGAATCGTTCTATAAAGTGTGCCTTCTAAAGGCTCCTTGGACTGTTCTAAGGTCTGCAACTGCTGTTGAGTCTTCCCCTCTTGTATATTGGAGCTTAGCTGGATATTATTGGGATAGGTTACAAAGCCAGGAGCCTAATGGCTCAAGAACTTGCTGCTACTTCCTCTCAGCTTGTCTTCTTCAGACTGCAATTCTCTTTCTCAAGAGTTCATTTTCATAGAAGGTAGCAAGTGGGTTATCAGCATACTCATCCACATCTGAAGCATTAAGGTCAAGAATAGAAAATGACTCCTCCAAGTCCATCTCCTCCTGTCTCTTCATCTTCTGGGGGGTGGCAGGAATCATTCTGTGCACTGTACCTTTCACAGCCACTTTGGTATATTCTGAGGTTGGCAACTGCTGTCCTAGCTCCTCAGGCCCAGAATCGGTGTCTGAGATGAGAGCATGAAATTGATTTTGCAACTCCAATGACATAGCATGGATCCTGACAGCCCTACCTCTGTGTGTCATGTTCCTCCACGGCGTTGTCTCTTGCAAGTATATTTACATGTTCACCAGACAAATATGGCACAGGTGTTGCAGGTTACTGCAGCAGCTCTCTCACCCTTCATGTTTCTTGGGCCTTTGCACAACATGAGGCATCTTAATATTTATTATTATTAATAATACACAGAATACAAAAAGCCTCGGCACTAACCAAGTAAAAAAGGCCATACACTCCTTCTCCAGACACATAGACAGAAGCTTCTGGACTTCCTCTCCCAACCGATTCACCCAAGCAGTCATTTCGCCTGCCTGAGCAGGTAACTGAACTCCTGCCTGGTCCTCCACATCTTGTTCCTGCTTAAGTCTTTGCTCCCATCTGATCCTGGACCACTTGCTGCACACCAGCCACTTTTAGTTACTCTAGACGTTTCTTTTCCTGCATATTTACAGTACTAGAATACATACTTGGCTATAGTGCATGCTAGCTATGGCATGTTTTGGATCAATACCACCAAGGTTTTACAAAGCAGCGGGGTGGTGGTAAATGCTGTATTCCTTGTGTTCACCTGAAATCTCTAACAGACATATCACAGATAAGGATTCCGCTGTGTGTGTGTGTGTGTGTGTGAGAGAGAGAGAGAGAGAGAGAGAAGAGAGGCAGCTTTAGGCCTTAGGGGCATCCCCAAAACCTGCTGGCGACATTCCCCTTCATCTCTGATCCACATACACACCTTCTAAAGTTAGTCAGCTATCAAAGCATGCCAGGGAGCTGTTCCTCCCCAGAGATTGCAAGCCTGACTTTACAGAAGCAATTAAGAGCTGCAGCTATTTTAGGATTACTCCCCAGCCACCTGGGACATCTTATTAGAGTGGAATTCAGATGTCCAAAACAATTTCAGTTTCCCTAGTACTGCCCACCCCCAAAGCCACTTAACCCTTTCCTCAAGGACTGAAGTGGAAATTCCTGAGACGACGACACTTCTCCATTTCTATTTCTTCAGAAGCCAAACTTGTAAATGGTTGGAGGGCCCCTCCCATGGGACAGCTTTTCCCACCATCAGGATGAACTATTTCTTTCATTTATGCACCATGGGTCCTGCCTATGCAGAACTCTAGTCTTCAAAAGGCTGCCTTTTGGCAGGGGATGTAGCAGCACTTAAGATCTCTCACATCAAAGTCCTGTAACACCTTCATTCTGGAGGAACATGTCAAGGACCATCAGAGGCATTTATTACCGTTATAGCAATATTTGCTGCTGCAAACCTTATAAAAACTGGTGCAACAGAAAACTGAAGCACAAGACCAAAAAGTTTTACCTAATACTGTGCAACTCTTTCAACAACTGCTGTCAAATGGGCAGCTGCCCTCAGTTCCATTTCTCTGTTGGTGCTTCCCAGAACTGCTTCCTTTCATGCACCCACTCCACAGAACACTTTGGTTCCTATTATTTATTACACTTGCAGTTAATTTCATCTGTGAGATTTTATATCCTGCCCCAGCCTAAAGGTGTTTGGGGGGGGGGGAAATCACAACCACTTGAAAACAAAACTAAAAGAAAAATATAAAAATCTAAAGCACGTCATCCAAATAAAAACTGCACCAAAACCTAAATATAAGGCTGAACTGATAAACTCCGGACTGGCTTAGCTTCAGCCACCAAATGCCAGCCCAAAGAGCAACGGTTTTGTAGCACCTCCACAAGAAATTCAGGCCATGGAAAAAGGATTCCAGCACTGCTAAGCCTTCACCAACAGCACCCACACAGGAAAACTTCCAAGGGACTGTGCCCTTTGGGCCCAGATATGATTGTAATAGAAACACTCAATCTTTCAGAGAGGGAAGTAATTTCAGATATTTGTGCACTAGATTCTTATAAAATCACTCCAAGAGCTCAAAACAATGTCTACAAAGGCATCTGATATTGCTATATGCCGTACCCAAGCTATTTAGGACTATAAATGTCAGAAACAAACTTAAGAGCAGAAAGGCTGCAAACATCCCCTGCAGTTGCTTCAGTTGCTGTAATGCGTTTCACCCTCTCAAAGAAGTGGGTCATGGCATTTAGGAACAACTTGTGACTAGTCTTAGAATCATAGAATTGTAGAGTTGGAAGGGACCCATGAGTCATTTAGTTCAACCCCCTGCAATGCAGGAATCTCAACTAAAGCATCTATGATAGGTGGCAACCCAACCTCTGCTTAAAAACCTCTAAGGAAGAAGAGTCCACAACCTCCTGAGGGAGACTGTTCCACTGTCAAACAGCTCTGCCAGAAAGTTCTTCCTGATGTTTAGTTGGGAATCTCCTTTATTGTAACTTCAAGCCATTGGTTTGAGTCCTACCCTCCAGAGCAGGAGAAAGCAAGCTTGCTTTATCTTCCATGTGACACGCCTTGAGATATTTGAAGATGCTTATCATATCTCCTCTCAGTCTCCACTTTTCCAGGATAAACATACCCAGCTCCTTCAACCATTCCTCGTAAGGCTTGGTTTCCAGACCCTTGATCCTCTTGGTTGCCCTCCTCTGCACCCGTTCCAGTTTGTCAACATCCTTCTTAAATTGTGGTGCCCAGAATTGGACACAGTATTCCCTTGATCTGGACATTATACTTCTGTTGATGCAGCCTAGAATAGCATTAGCTCATGTTGACTCATGTTAAGCTTGTGGTCCACTTTGTTCTTCATGAGCAAATCTCACATACAGCTTGCTGCTGTAGCCTAGTCTCAAGGCCCTCAAGTACAAATCACAATGGCTGAACCAGAATCTCAGGCAGGGAGTGGGAGGCCAAATGGCCTTCTCCCATCATCAGCCTGAATTTGTGAGAATTGTTCTTAACTACCTCTGAGAAGTTATGGGAGCAGCAGTGAATGTAGGACCATTTGAAAATGTTAATGCTGTGAAAATTAAGAGGTTCAGCCATATCTGACAATGGCTCTTCAAATCACAGACTAACCATCTTCATTATTTTAGTCCTCTTTGATTTGTACCCCCCCCTTTCTATTCTATCTATTTAGAAAATAGCAAGGCTTGAATATCTATAAAGTGGTGGTTTCTCCAGGAATAAGCACTCATTTTGAGACAAGGAAAGGTTGACCAAGGATCTGTTCTGGTTTCGCCCACCAGCTTTGCCACACACAGAGAGAGAAGTGAGAGAGGTGGTGGTGATGGTGGTGGGAGAATGATTTGAAGATTATTGGAGAATCAGCAGAAATTCCTTCTGTGGGTCGAGAGAGGAGCCCTCGGAAGTGAACCAGATGCTGTTAAAAAGAAAAACTGTTCTAGTACAACACTCTGATAAGATCAGGTTTACTATCCCGTGCTGGAAGCTCTTAAGCACTAGCAGAGAAGAATGATGTAGTAATTCTCTCTCCCACACATACACCCCCGGCCCCAGATGTACACCTTCTATTGCCTGTTATACTTTGCATGAGTTGCCTTGAGTCCCTGTCTGGGGGAAAGGCGGAAGATAAAGAAATAAGTATAATAATAAGAGCTGGGAAATCCTCCTCCCCCCCACCAGCAAGTGGTACGAAAGCTCCTGTGGCTTTCTAAATGTTTGAGAAACATGAAACCAATCAAGGTTAAGTGTGAGAAATAGGAAATACACTAAATTTTGCATGTATAGGTGACCAGTTGACTCTTTCATTAGATTTCCGTTACAACTTTAAAATCCATGGTCAGTCAACACCTCAGTTGGGAGGTGTGGCAAGCTGCTTAGTTCTCCAGAACTCTTCAACACACAAGTTACCCAGAATGGGCAGGTCAGCAGTGGAGGCAACAAATATTAGGCTCATGCTGTAACCATGAGCTCAGCTTAGAGACTCTTTTTCAAAATGAAGCCTGCAGGCTGACTAAGTCCCTCCCAGATGCTACACATATCAGATTACACACCTATGATAAAACCATACAAACTAGACACTCGTGGCAAAGACCCATTTAACAAAATTGTCTCCAATTGTTTCTGGAAAGTGCAGACAGTGGATGCCTGTCTTATTTTGACAGAAATACTATTCCACAGTGCTCCAAGTACCACCACCTCTATTATTCTCTCTCAACTAAGTAAATAGTTGCTGTGCATCTCCACACTTAATGGCATTCTTGATTACAATCAGCTATTTTTCTAGAAAAAGAGGTGCTGGAACTCACTACGGACACCTTCCTTGTTCTCCTAGAATAGCAATGGAGCCCCCTGAGAGGTGCCGGAACTGAGTTCCAGCGAGTTCTGGCTGAAAAAAAGCCCTGGTTGCAATGAAGGCTGGACTTGCTGTCCATCCTTAATACAGTGGAACCTCGGGTTGTGGACGTAATCCGTGACGGAGACACGTCCGCAACCCGCAGCGTTCGTAACCTGCAGCGCCGCATCTGCACATGCGCGTGACGCGATTTGGCGCTTCTGCGCATGCACAAGCGGCGAAACCCAGAAGTAACCCTTTTCGGTACTTCCAGGTTTCCCACGGTCTGCAACCTGAAAACACGTAACCCGAGGTACCACTGTACTGACCATTGGGATAGATGCAGGTGTCCTGTCCCAGAGACATGAGTGGTCCCAGTCACTCAGAATCAACCTTGCTTCTGTCTGCTTAGCTACATCCTAGATGTTTTAGTCACTATACAGTGACAGAACTTTGCAAAGAGTGCAACAAACAAGACAGCAGTTCCTATTCCAAGCAGATTAAAATTAGTATTATCTAAACAAATGGACTTGGGACCTGTCCTAGGGAGCATCACATTTTCTCCTCCAGCCATAAATGTATGTGTGTGAGAGCATTCGGAGATTTTATGTTCACGGCAGAGATGTTTCAGATTCCAAATTCATCATCAGCATCTAAACTGAGCATTGTGCTGCATGTGCAAGGCTTAAAATAATAATAAACCCACACCATACCACATTCAGCTTCCGGACTTCAAGACTGGATTGTGTTTCTTCACTTATGACCTCAATCTGACACATCTTAAATGGATCTGATAGAGAACTCAAGCATCTACAAGTGTACACATATTAAGATAAACTTATCTGCTTGAAAATTTGTGCCACTGTTTCTATGCAACAAAGTCATATAAATGTAAGCACAAGCATTTTAAACATGCAGTGGAAGAGTTATGTAACTTGCTGTGAAATGTTACCCCAAGTGAACAGAACTTGCTGCAATTCTCTCTGCACTTCTTCTCCCTGGTAACCTGAGAAGCTATTCAGCTATGCCTACAACTGGAGAGGGGCCCACACCTCTGCAAGGAACACCCTTCCCCTGCAAAGTTTTCATTTCACCTCTGCTCAATTGCAGCCAGCCACAATGACCTTCCTACTGTAAGCCGACTGAGCCCAGATGGATCCAAGAAGCCTAGGAAAGATAAAAAGCCGAAATGGCTCCCTCTGCTTTCCTTTGGGGATTTGCCAGTCCCTTGACAAGCGGCCAACCCTTCCCTCCTCATTTTGTGCTGACAAGATTCTCACCGCCCCTGTGTCATAAGCTGAGCCAGCTCTTTTGTCTGCAAGGGTGCTCTACAATTATTTACTTGACTGTGGGAGGCTGAATGGAACTCAAAGCAGCCAGGCATCACCACCTGCCTGCCTTCCAATAGTATTTAGCAACTGAAAACAGGACTTGCCTACAATGGGATGGAGCTTGAGTTTTAAAATGGGGATGAAGAGCGGGGAAAGTGGTATCATTTTGGTTCAGAGTGTCAATTTCAAGTGAAGTTAATGCAGTAGAGAGCCATTTATAGATCAAACGTATGCACTGGTCAATGTAAAACACCATTTAAGAAGAACATTACCAAGAGAGATCAAATGATTCCATTTCTTCCACGTGCACAAGGGTAAGCATTTGATGTTGTGGGACTACAATCTCATTAGGCTCAGCCAAGGGTATGGGGTGAGGGGAGCTGGTCCATCAGATGCCTTAAGGAAGCCGGTAAGCAGGGTATGTTGGCCAAAGCCCTCGTCTTTGCCTCCTGATTAACTTCTAAATCAGCCTGGAGTTTACATATGACCATCTATGACCAGTAGACAGATGTTCCCTCTGTGAATTTACCTAGCCTCCTTTCAAAGCCATCTAAGCTAGTAGCCATCACTATATCATGTGGCCATGAATGCTCTGGAGCGACTGTCCACCATAGCCTGAAACAGGGTGGGTAGCCTGTGGCTCCTTCAGATATGGACAGATAACCCCCCTTTCCCCTGACGAGTACCCATGATGGCGGGGGCTGCTGGGAGAGGAAGAAGAAGAAGAAGAGTTTGGATTTGATATCCCGCCTTATCACTACCTGAAGGAGTCTCAAAATGGCTAACATTCTCTTTTCCCTTCTTCCCCCACAACAAACACTCTGTGAGGTGAGTGGGGCTGAGAGACTTCACAGAAGTGTGACTAGCCCAAGGTCACCCAGCAGCTGCATGTGGAGGAGCGGAGAGGCGAACCCGGTTCACCAGATTACGAGTCTACCGCTCTTAACCACTACACCACACTGGCTCCCATGTGGAGCACCGTAGGCTGACCAGTCCTGGCTTGTAACACTGTCCTCTTTGCGACACATGCCTTTAAGCCATCAAGACTGGATGACTGGTAACAAACTCCACGTGGGCTGATTCTGGAGGGCATTCAGGAACTTCAGTTACAGCTGTGAAAAGTGCTGACCAAACCCAGTCCTTGAAGCATGTTGCTCGACCTGTGGGTCTATTTCCAAGCACAGTTGAAACCGCTCAGTATGAACATTAAAGTCTTAAGCAAGTTGGGCTTAAGAAACGGAAGAGAACCAGCTTTCCTCATACACACCAACTGTCCACTGAAGTCAGTGAGAGAGATCCTTCTGTGTATCCTGCCACCATCAGAAGCACAGCTGGTGGGCACACAGGGAAAGGCCTACTTGAGTGCAGTGCCCAGAGGTGGTTTCCAGATGTGGCTAGAAACCACGCCTCATGAGGCTACATGCTTCGCCTGGAGAAGAGAAGACTGAGGTGATATGTTCAAATAGTTAGCGGGTTGTCCCATGGAAGTTGAAGCAAGCTTTTCTCCTGCTCCAGACGGAAGAACCCAAACTATTCAAATGACAAGAAAGGAGATGCCGACTAAAGATTAGGAAGAACTTGCTGGCTGTAGAAGCTGCTCAACAGTAGAACGGACTCCCTCAGAAGGTGATGGGCTCTCATTTGTTCGAGGTTTTCAAACAGAGGTTGGCAGGTCCTGTCAAGGACTCTTTAGCTTTAATTGTCGCATTGCAGAGAGTTGGACTAGATGACCCTTGAGGACCCCTTCCAACTCTACAATTAAATGATTCTGTTAAATTTGCTTAGCCCCCTCTCCGTGGACCATCCAATGTAGGCTGAGAACCTTTTCATTTTTGTTTGTTATTAATGTGACACTCTCCCTAGTTTTCCGTTTGCCTGATATCTGCTATTTTATTGTTTAGAATTTGTTTTTATTTTAAAGGTATGTATTGTTTTTAACTAGATATGAAAACTCTGTAAAGTAAAATGCCAGAATAAAAATCCTAAAAGAAAGCAAACAAACACACAAACAAACAAACACCTAGTGGTGCAGCAATAAAACTGCTAGCCCATATACAAAGCTAAGCAGGATCCAGTATGGTTTCAAATTGGATGGGGACCCCGTATTGAGATTCCTGCATTGCAGGGGGTTGTACTAGATTACCCTCGGGGTCTCTTCCAACTCTACAATTCTATTGTTCTAAGTAAACAAACAGGAATGCAAACTGTTGGCACCCAGTACTCCCTTCGCCATTGGCTATTTATAACATTAAAGGCCAGGAATTTCTGGAATTATTTAGGGACTGCTCACATTGAACAGCTAGCACCGCACCTTCACATAGCATGACAGAATAGTGACAGAATTCACATCACACTATTTACAATGACACAGATTGCACATCTCTGTCAGGGTCGGCTTTTATCGAGCAGGTTGTGATATGGCAGAGGGTAATTGTCCAGTAGGATTTCTATACATCAAAAGCTCAATTGAGCTGTGCAGTTTATCTGAGGAGGGCCAATGATCATTTGCCAGATGGCTTGCCACCACCTGACTGACACTCCCCCTGCTCCTTTTGCAGATGTGCTCACTGCAACACCAATTACTGCTATTGTGAATGGTCATGGGACTAATCTGTATACATTTCATCCATGCACAGAAATGGCACAAGCTGAACCTATTGCATTCTATGACCTTTAGTGTGTTTTCTTCCCATATGGGTACACAGATCTCCCTCTCCCTCTCTCTCTCTCTGTGTGTGTGTGTGTATACACACACACACACACAGACATAACTCTGTCATCTCTCTCTCTCTCACCTGAGGATGACATTTCATCAGGAGCAAGAAATAGACTATACTTCACAAACATTGATGCTACTACAAAACTGCTCAACTTTAAGGTACCACAGGGTTTTTTCCATTTTTCTTTTGCACTTGCTGTAAAATTAAAAAGGTAAAGGGACCCCTGACCATTAGGTCCAGTCGTGACTGACTCTGGGGTTGCGGCGCTCATCTCGCTTTAGTGGCCGAGGGAGCCGGCGTACAGCTTCCGGGTCATGTGGCCAGCATGACTAAGCTGCTTCTGGCGAACCAGAGCAGTGCACGGAAACGCCGTTTACCTTCCCGCTGCACCGGTACCTATTTATCTACTTGCACTCTGACGTGCTTTCGAACTGCTAGGTTGGCAGGATGCTGTAAAATACCAACATGCTAATTCTCTAGAACCATTTCGAGAAATCACTCCTGAGCAACAAGCAAAGAGGATGTGCAACTAAAGGGCAGCCAACCCCCATGCAAGATGGTTCATGAACACCTAGAGACCAATTTACAATTGACTCAGCAGGCTGGCTGAACTTCTGCCAGTTGCATCACACTGCATGATTTTAATTGCAACATCCGAAAAGCTCTTTGACCACAGAAGAGTCACACGTAGCAGTATAGAGAGAGTGCCCGTTACTCTCCAGCCAACAATACCAAAGCTGCCAGCATTAGCTGCAAACGGAAACTGTTAAGGGGGCAGGGGAGACTTCCCATGGTGTGCTCAGAGGGTTCGCCACATTCCTGCCATGCACTTCACCTTCCCTTCCTGGGACCACAGTGGCAGGCAGGAGCTGCAAAAAGCAAAAGGCTTCACTTCTGTTTTTGAAAAAGCTGCAGAGGGGCTGCTTGACAGCCCACAGGTACCAGCTGCACAAATATAAGTATGGGGACACCTGGATTGCTAGTAGTAGATGTGAAAAGGATCTAAGGGTCTTAGTAGACCACAAGCTTAACAAGAGTCTACAATGTGACGCAGCAGCAAAAAAAGCTAATGATATTCTAGGCTTCATCAACCGAAGTATAATGTCTAGGTCAATAGGAAGTTATTATTGTACCACTCTATTCTGCCTTGGTCAGACCACATCTGGAATACTGTATCCAGTTTTGGTGCACAATTTAAGAAGGATATTGAGAAGCTGCACTGTATGCAGAGGGGGGTGACCAGGATGAGAAAGGGTCTTGTGAGGAATGGTTGAGGGAGTTGGATGTGCTTGGCCTGGGAGGGAAGGGACTGAGAGAAGATATGGTGGCCATCTTCAAATGTCTAGGGGGCTGTCACGTGGCAGATGGGGCAGGCTGGTTTTCTCCTGCTCTGGAGGCAAGGACCTAAACCAATAGATTCAAGAAAGGAGATTCCGACTAAACATCAGGAAGAACTTTCTGACAGTAAGAGCAGTTTGACAGACTCCCATGAAAGGTGGAGGTTTTAAAACATAAGTTGGATGGTCATGTGTCCTGGATGCTTTAGCTGAGATTCCTGCATTGCAGGAGGTTGGGCTAGATGAACCGTCAGGAGTCCCTTCCAACTCTACAATTCTATGATTTACCTTTCCCCCTTTTCAGAACTGACATTTCTCAAGGGATTAGACTGCAATAGCCTTCACCACAGTGCTGCAGTCTTTCCTATTATTTCATAGGCAGGTAAACTACTTGATCTGCCCTTATACTGGTCCATGACCATAATAAAGATTTAATTGTTTGATACTTGATCTGCCCAATACAGTCATTTGGCAAACTCTAACACAGCTTTCTGCCAACCTAGTACCTGCAGATGCTTTTAGACTACCACTGCCATCAGCCTTGACCAGCTGATGGAAATTGCAGTCCAAAACATCTGCAGGGCACCAGGTTGGCAAAGGCTGCACCAATGGAACCCCTCAAGGGAAGTGCCTGCTTCCAGGACCACCAACAGTCAACCCAGATGGCAGGGGTAACAACCACTATTACTGACCTGCTTGAGCTGCTCATCCAGCCTCCAGGCCTGCCTTCCAGATGATGAACCACAATATGGAGGGTTGGCAGACTCATTACCCTGCTCATCCTTTCCCTGCTGTCCCCGCTGCCCCCCTAGAATAGGCAGAGGATTAGAGGAAGAAGCCACTCTTTGGTTGTGGGGGGCAACTTTGGAAGCATGAAAATACTTCAAAGCGGAACATGACTCTTTCCCAGTTCTTGGTGCATCATCCTCAAGGTCACCATCTTCCAAATCTTCTTCTCCTCCCTCCTCTTCCTCCTCATCTTCTTCTTCCTCCTCTTCCTCCGAGTTCATACTGCTCTGATCAAACGTCTGGGCAGCCCCAAGCACAGGTGGGACTCGGGCGGAAGGACCAAGGAGGGGGCCACCTGGAGCCTTTCCAGATGTGGCACCGAGAGCAGCTTGCTGCACCGTCAGCTGCTGGGCATAATGCAGCTGGGTTTCCCTCATCTGCCTCTGTTGCCTCTCCCTGGAATCCATCTGCAGAGGGGCTGCTTGCTGTTGCTGCTGCTTCTGCTTTTGCAGCTGCTCCACGACAGCCTCCAGTTTCATCCTGCTGTTAACATGGCTGCGATAAGGTGAGAGTTCTGCTGGAGAAGACTCCAGCCAAAGCCTCTGGAGAGCAGTGGAATCTGAAAAACAAATATTGACCTGTGTAAGCTACTTGCCGCTGTCCTCCCACCAGGAGTCCTCCCACCAGGACAAGAAGAAAAACGCAAAGCTCATATTCCCCCGCCCCTGAATGAGAAATCACGCCATTCAGTCCCAGATTTCACTGCATAATTTGGTATCTTTTCATTTACAACTCCTCTCCCTAATGAAGTGTAGTCTCTGAAGCAGCGTCATGATCTGTGCAAAAGGAACATTCTCCCATCTTGTCAAATTTATGAAATATTTGAGTGTTACATTTTAGCCTATTTTTATTAAGTCAATACCTCTTGTCATCTCTCCACAATGAGACCCAGAATACTTAAATTTTGCACAATTAAAAGCAAACAAAATCCAATCCAAGCAGTAAAAAGCAGCACTGAGACCTATTTAAGTACTCAGTCCTATCCTGAATGAAGTGCCCCAGATGATTCTTTATTCAGAAGTCTCTTTATTCAGAAGCTTATTTGCATACAAAATAAACTTTCTCCTTTGCCTGCTATTTTACTATGGACTGATCTGATCAGTCAATAGTATTTAAGGATCATAAGAAAATCTGGAGCTTTGTTTGTATGCATTGGCAGTCAAAAAACCTAGGCAGGAGCCTTTTAGACTCAACAAGGGGCTAACAGGGGCTGTTTTAACTCTCTCTGTTCCTTTTCTCCAGCCTCCAGTTATGGCAGTGCATCAGATTAGGCTGGCCAAAGCCAGCGTGCTGCAGAGTTTAGAGCATGGGCCCAGAAGTGAGGAGGCTTGCTTGGGTACAATCCCCTACTGAGCCACAGAGCTCCCTTGGTGACACTGGACCAGTCACTATCTTGCAACCTAACCAATCTCACCAGCTTAGGATAATAATAATAATAATAATAATAATAATAAATTTTTATTTATACCCCGCCCTCCCCAGCCAAAACCGGGCTCAGGGCGGCTAACATCAAATAAAAATTACAATAAAATATAAAGAAAACCATTAATTAAAATACAGATTAAAAACCAATTTAAAAATGCCACTTCATTTGTCGCCCAAGACAAAACCAGGGGAGGAAACCATCAGACTGTGTCCGATCCGAAAGCCAGGTGGAACAACTCTGTCTTGCAGGCCCTGCGGAAAGATGACAAATCCCGCAGGGCCCTAGTCTCTTGTGACAGAGTGTTCCACCAGGTTGGGGCCAGAACTGAAAAGGCCCTGGCCCTGGTTGACACCAGTCTGACAGCCTTGTGGCTCGGGACCTCCAACAAGTTGTTGTTTGTGGACCTTAAGGTCCTTTGCGGGGCATACTGGGAGAGGCGGTCCTGTAGGTACGAGGGTCCTAGGCCGCATAAGGCTTTAAAGGTCAAAACCAGCACCTTGAACCTGATCCTGTACTCCACCGGGAGCCAGTGAAGCTGGTAAAGCACTGGATGAATGTGGTCCCGCGGCAAGGACCCCGTAAGGAGCCTCGCCGCGGCATTCTGCACCCGCTGGAGTTTCTGGGTCAGCTTCGAGGGCAGCCCCGCGTAGAGCGAGTTACAATAATCAAGCCTGGAGGTGACCGTCGCATGGATCACTGTGGCCAGGTCCGGGCGAGAAAGGTAAGGGACCAACTGCTTGATACGTCGAAGATGGAAAAATGCCACCTTTGCTGTGGCTGCAACCTGCGCTTCCATGGAAAGGGAGGCGTCGAAGGTTACACCCAAACTCTTGACAGAAGGCGCTGGCACTAATTGGGCCCCCGCAAGAGATGGGAGCTGGCCCCCCAGCCGCATGTCGCCCCGACCCAGCCAGAGGACCTCTGTCTTCGAAGGATTTAGCTTCAACCGGCTCCCACGCATCCATCCAGCCACAGCTTCCAAACACCTGGTCAGTGTGTCTGGGACCGAGTCAGGGCGGCCGTCCATCAACAGATAAAGCTGGGTGTCATCAGCATATTGATGACAACCCAGCCCAAAACTCCGGACAATCTGGGCAAGAGGGCGCATAAAGATGTTAAAAAGCATCGGGGAAAGGATTGCGCCCTGCGGAACTCCACACACCAAGGAGTGCCGCGGCGACAACTCCTTCCCTAGCGCCACTCTCTGTCCCCGACCTGAGATAAAGGAGCGCAGCCATTGTCGGACTGTGCCCTGAATCCCCACGTCGGCAAGGCGGTGGTCCAAAAGTTCATGATCGACCATGTCGAAGGCTGCTGACAGATCTAAGAGAATCAGCAGTCCCGACCCGCCTCGATCCAGCTGTCTACGGAGATCATCTGTTAGTGCGACCAAAGCCGTCTCGGTCCCATAACCAGGGCGAAAACCGGACTGAAACGGATCCAAAGCCGATGTTTCCTCCAGAAATCCACCAAGCTGTTGGATAAAATGGGAAGGTGGGAAGAACACACGTCACCCTGAGCTCCTAGGTGGGAGGATGGGATAAAATGTCATAAAACAAATACTTCTGAATTCCATTTGCTAGAAACCACTGGAGGGGAGAGTGCTGTTGTGCTCAGGTCCTGCTTGCAGGCTTCCTATAGACTTCTGGTTGGCGAATGTGAGAGCAGGATGCTGGACTAGATGAGCCACTGGCCTGATCCAGCAGAGCTCTTATAATGTTTTTAAACAAGAAACTACTTTTGCATCAGTTTTGATTAGATCAAAGATGTGGGAAACATCCTTAAGGTGGCAAGGCATCTGACCCAAGAGTTTGTGTGCCCAATCTGCACACTCTGAAGAGGGCCAGTTTCATTTTTTTCAGCAGCTTATTGTTTACGTGACTACTGTACATACTTGGGATTTCACTACTTGTGTATTCACACAATTATATACTCATTTGGACTCTGTCTCCAGTTGCAAAACTGTTGCAGCAACAGGCCCCTCATTCATACAACTTGGCAAGCAAAATGTGTGTGAAAAGGAATGGGGGGGGGGAGAGAAGAGGCGAGAGAAAAGCCTCAGCACTATCAATCAACAGGGCAGCAACAACAGGGTGCCAAGAAGAGTTCCACTCTCCCTTAGCAACTGTCCCAATAATAGTAAGACCTGCCTCACAGTTTTGGATGCAGGAAAATACAGCACAATAGCAACCTGCGAATATCAAGTGGTTTACAAGATACACCAAGAAAACTTGCAATTGGTAGTTATGTGATCAACTCTCCTCAAGGAAAGTTACCTCCTGCTCCAGAACTAAGCTAGCGATTGCATGTTTTAAATGTAATAGTGGTCCTGGTGAGATCCCTTCTGTACAAGAGTAAACATAAGCCAGACATGAAGCCCCTTTCCCTGTCCCCTACTGTAGCTGTGCCTAATACACATAGTTGAGCTAAACATATTATGCTCCCATTTTCTGTAATACTTCAATTTTCTTCCCAATATCAAATTTTACATTAGAAAGTATAAGAGGAACGGCCTGTCAAAAGTGCCATATGCAATGATGGCACTAATGAAAAAAATCACCTCCCAGTGTGAATTTTGTACACATCACTTTTACAAAGGCAAGAGGGATAGTCAGGAAACAGAATTTTAATATACAAGAAAGCAAAATGCAAACAGCAACCTGAACAAAGTGTTGACCCTTTCCTCCCGCCCCCCCCGGCCCATCTACTGAAACTTTAAAATAAACTTGCTTCTTTTTCTTTGCCTCTTAAGATTGTACAGGTATACTGACATTTAACAAAATAACTTCTCTCTAAATGAAAGAGGTTATTTTGCTAAGACTAAGTATGCAGCTTCAAGAACAAGTACAACAAGCCCATCTCTCATTTTGGAGAACACCAAACAACCAAAAGAAGACCAAGAATTTCCAGTGTGCATCTCAAATGTTCTACTAAGCTACAGTAAATCAAAATCAAACTAATCCCTAAGTCAGGGAGAAATGCTCAAGAGCTCATAGTGCAATCATCCCATCAATCCCAACCCCATGCTTTCAGTTAGATTAGAATGCCACAAACAATCTTGTAATGCCTGAACTAGTACTTGACATACTGTTTACAAACTGCAAGGACAACTATGGATTTTGGATAAAAGAGCTATGACATCTATAAAATCTCTATTTTACTTGGAACATGCTTTAAGGACATTACTGTAAGTTGTCTACAGTGCCTCAGGTGAAGATCCACAAAAGAACACACAGGGAACATGTGCTACAGGTCCAATACTATAATTCATTCTCTTGCTGTGTCCAGTAAACACTTCAGGTGTGGGAACACTTGCTGTGCTCTCTCTCTGGTTCCTGCTGGTCTCACCCAGGTCCAGAACAACTCTACTTGGCAGGTTCCAGCAAGACGGATGCATCCTTGCCGAAGGCTACAATTAAACATGAATGCAAAACCCTACCAGCCTCCAGTGCTAAAGAAAGGGACCTGATCAAGAACAGCCACACCTTAAGTATTCAGGCAACCATCAAATCCCTATCACAGCAGTTCAGTCCTGAGAGTGCTTCCCCCAATTTTCAATGTGCGCAATCAATTTCAGATTGCATGTGCTTGCCATACCCTTTGTTTCATTGAAATATCCCTGTCCCCAGCAAATACAGGTTGGATTTGTGGTGTCCATTTGTGGACATCGTTTCATCTGCGTTTCAATCTTTCAACAGTATCTGTGCACGGACTTTAACCATGCTTACGTGCAGAGTAAGCCCCACCAGGTCCTGCATCCTGATATAGGTATTTCAGATTGCAGCCTTAAAGGATAAAGAAAAGCCTGCTGGTGCAGTATCGCCACTTCTTCAGGGTATACCATGCAAGACCCTAAAGATCAAGATACACTCCCCAATATACTAAAAAAAATATCCCCACACAACGTTCTGAGAAAAACACACTTACTGCAACAACTTCATGGTGAGAACCATCCCCTATTTTTCGGGGGGGGGGGACACTGGGTAAAACCACACCAGAAAAAATATATATGGGGGTAAGAGTCACTGCTGCTTGCTGGAAATTGAGCTACAATGTGATTGGATGTATACACATAACTGGGCTGCTCCCCCCCCCATCTGATGAATTAATGGTTTGTATTGGCACAACCAGAGCGCTCAACAGTCACTTCTCCATAGACGTCTCTGTGCTGCACCTAACCTAGCTTCTAATCACAGAAGCTTTATAATGTTATAGGTCTATAAAATTACGGCCACAACTAAAAACAGTTCTCTCACCCCACTGACACGAGATCCCAAGTGGAATTGAATTGGTGGCAGCAGATTCAGGATATGCTGCATTCAACTGAAGCAGAAAACACAACTGAGCATCTGGAATTCTTCAACTTCAAACTGTGGCAATGGTGAAAGTTTGTATACTTCCCTTCCCAGAAAAGGCATTTCTTACACCCTCTGAAGTTCACTACGAAATTCTGTGCTTTCCACACACACAAACAGACACAAACCCTCTCAGAGATAAGAAGTCCCACTTTAATAAAAAGGGACTGACTTGAATCGTGTGCAGGATCTCTTCTAACTTAGCTCTTTTTCACACAGACTATAGAGAACTTTCTTATCCCTCCTCGAAAGCGGCTCGCGATAGGAACGACTGTTCAAGTCAATGGGAGGTGGAGCAGCCCAAAGGCGCCCCGCGGCCCTTCCTCGAGAGTAAGACCGCGCAGCAGGATGGGATTCCTCTCAGTCAGGGTCGGAAGAAAACGCGTGGCGGAGGGTGCAGCTCCTGCCCCGCCAGAGCGCGCGGCCTGAGGCTGCGGGTCGAGCCCCGTTCCCCGGGGGGCGTCCACGGGCCCCGCCGCGGTCCTGAGAGAAGCCCCGCCGAGACCGCCAGGCAGCTGCTTTGCAGCCCGAACCTGAGGAGGAAGCGCCGCCGGCTTACTCGCGAGTAAGCCCCTTCTCGCTGGGCGGAGGCGCTCCCCAGAGCCAACTCCGCGCCTCCACGAGCGGCCGCCGCCCGCCGCGCCAACTCCCGCAGCCCCGCGACTCCTTTCGCCCCCCCTCCCCCGCCGACAGGCCGCCTCTTTACCTCAGCGCGGCGACCACAGCAGCCAGGCAGCCCAGGAGGCAGGCAGGCAACCGCCCGCTCCGGCGGGGTCTCGCGCGCAGCAGCAGCAGCCGCCGCCTCAGCCGCGCCCCCAAACACCCCCGCCCCGTCCCGTGGTCCCTCCCTCGGCCGGACCGGAAGCGGAGCACACAGGCGGTGCGGGGGACCTGTTTGACAGAGCACCGGAAGTGGCGTCACCAACGGCGACTCGGGAGGCGAACAACCACTAACAGGGCACTTCCGGGTTGGGGGGGAAGACGGTTTTTTAAAATTATTACATGATTAACAATTAAGATAATCGGGGAAAGGGGAGGATGGGAGGCCCGTTAGGCTAAGTGGAGCTTATTCCAGGGAGAAGCGCCCCCCTTCCCCGCAAATGGAACGGTTCGATAGGCGCGTCACTAGACTCCGGAGGCGACGCTCTGTGCCGTTTCCCTATGGCTTGCTCTCCTATACCCTCCGGCCCTTGCCATCTCTATGTCTCTCCCGCCATAGAGACGGCAGTAGAGTGACGCCATCTGCGGCCATAAGACGGGACGCTTCCGACCGGAAGTTTGGACTAAAATGTGCAAAATGTTCGCTATTTATTATCTCTGCCTGAGGGCTTTTTGTGTGTGCAATTATTCTCTATTTCCACAGGAGAAAGTGAGAGGAAAGGAAAATAAAGGTGGAACTAAAAAGAAAAAGAGGGAAAGATCTCCACCGAAGACTCAACCACAGAGACTGAGAGTGCGGGGCAGGCGCCTCTTTTTGCAAAATCACTATAGCAACCGATAAGAAGCGGGCCGAGGAGGGAGAGGGGCGGGGCCAAGGAGTGGACGGGCGGGACTCCATAATCAACAGCCAATGGGCGTAAGGATTAGTCCGTTCCGGGAAATATAAACGGCTCTTGGCTCAGCAGCGTTGATAGCATCTCTTCTGAGGTAGTGCGCACGCGCGCCAGTAGCTCTTCGTTCTGATTATGGCGCCCCCTTCCGTGCGGGGCGGGGCCTGGAGGCAGAGCGCTTGAAACTCGCGCTCGGAAGGCTGCAGGTTCGATCCCGGAGAAGGAGAGAGAGAGAGAGAGATGCGATGCTACCCTGTTTCCCCTTTTTTAATACGTAGTCATAAAGTAAGCCATGGCAGGTTTTTTTTACCTTTGTGAGAAGTAAGACGTACCCCAAAAGTAAGCCATGGTGCCGCCATTGTTCCCGTCACCTCCTCAGCCCCTCAGGGAGCCAGCGAACCAGTGAGAGGCACGGGGGGGGGGGAACGCGCCTCTTGCGGAGTTCTGCCCTGCCTGCTTAGCGCGCAGGGAGAGGTGCGGGGGGGGAGACGCCTCTTCCTGCCCCACTTGTTCCCCGTGCGCAGGGAGCCAGCGAGAGGCGCGGGGGGAAACGCGCCTCTTGCGGAGTTCTGCCCGGCCTGCTCAGTGCGCAGGGGGAGGCTGTACTGTACCATACTGACGTAATAAACATAAGACATCCCCCGAAAATAAGCCACCCTGTGTTTTTTTGAGGAAAAAAAATTATAAGATGGTGTCTTAAAAAGGGGGAAAGATGGTAAAAGGCAGGGCACGGAGGGCAGCCAGGATCAGCGGATTCGGTGTTTGCAGCCAGGATGCTGTCCAGCTGATTCCTGCATTGCACGGGGTTGGACTCTAGACCTTGCAGGTCTCTGCCTGTAGGACTCCCGCGGATCATCTAGTATTCCAGCCCCCTGAAATGCAGGAATCACAATACCATAGAATAAATGAAATAAATAAAATGTGTCCCGTGGCTATCAGAGACAGGGCCTTTCTGCTGCGGAACCCAAATTCTGAGGTTCCCTCCCTGCACCTATTCTCCCAGGTATTTACTGTATTTAAAATTATTAATTAAAATTATTATTATTATTTTCATCCACTTCACCGATTTTCATTCTGCTATGATCACAGCAGACTTCGTCCTTTTTTTAGAAAACGGTGTATCTGAAGAAGTGTGCATGCACACGAAAGCTCATACCAAGAACAAACTTGGTTGGTCTCTAAGGTGCTACTGGAAGGAATTTTTTTATTTTTTATTTTGTTTTGACTAATAAGGCACAGAATGCATGGTGGCTTATAAGAATTTGTCTGTTCAGGTACTTTGGGGCACTTTTTAAAAGGCAGATTAAATCCAGCTAATAAAACAAACAAATATTGCAAGGTGGGTTTGAGTTGGATGGAGGTTGCCCTGATTATGACATGTTTTTTTTTTTAAATGAAATTTTTATTAAGAAAGTTTCAAATCCATACAATTTATCAACAATACAATCAATTACATTCCCCCCCTTCCCCCCTCTTCTCCCTCCCCCTCTCTTGGACTTCCCTCAGCTCCCTTAACTGTTTTGTTAATTCATATTGTTTCTGCATGTTATACAATCGTAAATATCATTTTCCTGTTGTTCGTATCCATGTTTTACTAATAAAATTTGTGTATGTTTATGCAAAACCTGCCAATGATTCTAAGTCTCTTTGTTGTTTTTTCAAATAATTAGTAAAAAATTCCCATTCTTCCTTAAAGTCCCGATTGTCCTTTTCCCCGTAGTTTATATTTTAGTTTTGCCAGTTCTGCATAGTTCATTAATTTTTCTTGCCATTGTTCCTTCGTTGGTATTTCTTCCTTCTTCCATCCTTGTGCTAGCAAAACTCTTGTCGCAGTTCAGTTGTAGCATACAGCCCTGATTATGACGTTTGAGGAGATGCATAAATGCAATCTATAATAAATAAACTGCTCAATGATGCCGACTATTGACTCGCATGGAGCTAAATATTCAGGGTTACCCTCCCAGAGGTTGGTACTTCCTCCAGCTGCTGCCACCTTGCCCAGTCATCAGGGATGATGGGAGCCAGAGGTCATATTCATATGTTAGGCCTCCCCTTAGCATTCATTTTTACCACATTCTCGAATTTTAAGAGCAATCATGTCTCAGATTAAAACTGGGGAAAGTGAGGCGTGATCCTTCGGAGCAAGCTCCATTGGGGAGATTGCATTTGTAGCCGTTGTAACCCTGGGAACAAGACTTCATCAGAGTAAGCCCTGGGTCAGTGCAAACAAGCGACCCTTGGCTACAGCTCGTGGTCTGTTTGGAGTGAGACCAACCATAAGGCCCGTGTCCAGAGGTGACGCTCAACCAAACTACTGCTCAGCTCTCGACCACCAACTTTTGGACCACTGCCTTGCCGACGTGGGGATTCAGGGCAAAGTCTTACAATGGCTGCGCTCTTTCAGGTCAGGGACAGAAGGTAGTGCTAGGGGAGGAGTTGTCGTGGCACCCCTTGGTGTGTGGAGTGCTTTTTAACATTTTTATGCGCCCCCTTGCCCAGCTTGTCCAGAATTTTGGGCTGGGTTGTCATCAATATGCTGATGGCACCCAGCTTTACCTGTTGATGCGTGGCCATCCTGACTCAGCCCTGGACACACTGACCAGATGCTTGGAAGCTGTGGCTGGATGGCTGCATGGGAGCCAGTTGAAGTTAAATCCTTTGAAGACAGAGGTCCTCTGGCTGGGTCGGGATGACATGGGATTGGGGGGCCAACTCCCATTGCGGGGGCTCAATTAGTGCCATTGCCTTCCGTCAGAAGTTTGGGTGCAAACTTTGACGCCTCCCTCTCTATGGAGGCGCAGGTTGCAGCTACAGCAAAGGTGGCATTTTTCCACCTTCACCGTGCTAAGCAGCTGGTCCCTTACCTTTCTCGCCCTGACCTAGCCACAGTGATCCATGCGGCGATCACCTCCAGGCTCGATTATTGTAACTTGCTCTACGCGGGGCTGCCCTTGAAGCTGACCCAGAAACTCCAGCGGGTGCAGAATGCCGCTGCGAGGCTCCTTATGGGATCCTTGCCATGGAACCACATTCTTCCAGTGCTATACCAGCTGCACTGGCTCCCGGTGGAGTACAGGGTCAGGTTTAAGGTGCTGGTTTTAACCTTTAAAGCCCTATGCGGCCTAGGACCCTTGTACTTACGGGACCGCCTCTCCTGGTATTCCCCACGGAGGACCTTACAGTCCGCAAATAATAATATCTTGGAAGTCCCGGGCCTCAGGGAGGTTAAACTGGCCTCAACCATGGCCAAGGACTTTTCGGCTTTGGCCCCAGTCTGGTGGAATAATAATAATAATAATAATAATAATAATAATAATTTATTTGTACCCCGCCCATCTGGCCGGGTCTCCCCAGCCACTCTGGGCAGCTTCCAACAAATATCAAAATACATTAAAATATCACAGATTAAAAACTTCCCCAAACAGGGCTGCCTTCAGGTATTTTCTAAATGTCAGGCAGTTGTTTATCGCTTTGACCTCTGCTGGGAGGGCGTTCCACAGGGCGGGTGCCACTACCGAGAAGGCCCTCTGCCTGGTTCCCTGTAGCTTTGCTCTATGGTGGAACGTTCTATCACAGGAGACCAGGGCGCTGCAGGACTTGACATCCTTCCACAGGGCCTGCAAGACGGAGTTGTTCAACCTGGCCTTCAGTCTGGGCCCAGTCTGACCCCCCTCTAGGGGACCCTGTAAGTTACCTCTTTGGCCCTTTTATCGGCTCGTGGGACCAACATGGATAGCTAGCCCTGATGAATACTTGAGGTTCCTGAGCCCTATGGTTGTAATTTCATGGGCAGTCTTTTATATTATTCTGATTCTAATTTTTAAGCTGTATTTTAATCAATTGTTTGATTGTGTTTTAATGTATTTGATATTTGATGTTAGCCGCCCTGAGCCTGGTAAATAAAAATTTACTTACTCTGGGCGCTGTGGCAGCAGGACATGGGGACAAGTGAAGCAGAAACCACGAGTGTGGCTCCCTCTACCCCCATGCTGGCTCGTTGCAACGCTGAGCAGTAGATTGGCTTCATGTTACGTGTTGGCTCCAAAAAGCTGCGGTTATCGAGAGAGTCGTTTACTACAAGAAGCACACCAATTTTACTTCATTTAGCATGACTTTATTGGCTTGTTTTGTTCAACAGAGAAAATGGATAGTAATAAAGTACTGAACGCCACATGAATCAGAAAAAAAGATAAGGCGAAGGTGGTACACAATCAGAGTGGCTGGGGAAACCCAGCCAGATGGGTGGGGTATAAATAATAATATATTATTATTATCAAGAGTGTAGCTGTGGATAAGCCTTGGCAAAGCGGTCGACAAAGGTTGCCCAATGCAGGAGCCAAATCAAAAATTGGACAAATGCTAAATATCCTGCAAGAGAACAGATTTCAACAGATAAAAGCAAGGCACCAATATATATTGACTTGGCCAGAAGAAGTTAGCTGCTTTGATTGTTAGAAGCATTTTCGGTGGACGATGGATGGGCCAGACTCATCGTACTCCTGCTTGCTGATCCACATCTGCTGGAAGGTGGAGAGAGAGGCCAGGATGGAGCCCCCGATCCACACCGAATATTTGCGCTCTGGCGGGGCGATGATCTTGATCTTCATCGTGCTGGGGGCCAGGGATGTGATCTCCTTCTGCATCCGGTCAGCAATGCCGGGGTACATGGTGCTGCCGCCAGAGAGCACCATGTTGGCATACAGGTCCTTGCGGATGTCCACATCGCATCTCATGATGCGGTTGTAGATTTCATCGTGGATGCCAGCCAACTCCAAGCCCAGGAAGAAGGGTTGGAAGAGGGCCTCGGGGCACCGGAAGCGCTCGTTGCCAATGGTGATCACCTGCCCGTCCGGCAGCTCATAGCTCTTCTCCAGGGAAGAAGATGAGCTGGCCGTGGCCATCTCCTGATCAAAGTCCAGGGCCACGTAGCAGAGCTTCTCCTTGATGTCCTGAACTATCTCCCTCTCGGCTGTGGTGGCGAAGTTGTAGCCCCTCTCAGACAGGATCTTCATGAGGTAGTCAGTCAGGTCATGGCCCCCAACGTACAGGGGCCTGAAAATGGGCAGGGCATAGCCCTTATAGATGGGCACCGTGCAGGTCATCCCGTCCCCAGAGTCTATGACAACCCCGGTGGTGCGGCCAGAGGCATAGAGCGACAGCACGGCCTGGATGGCCACGTACATGGCTGGCGTGTTGAAAGTCTCAAACATGATCTGCGTCATCTTCTCGCGGTACACCTTCAGGTTAGCAGGGGGTTCTGTGAGCAAGACTGGGTGCTCCTCGGGGGCCACCCGCAACTCGTTGTAGAAGGTGTGGTGCCAGATCTTCTCCATGTCATCCCAGTTGCTGATGAAGCCAAGTTCAAAGGGGCACTTCAGCGTGAGGATGCCCCTCTTGCTCTGTGCCTCAGCCCCCACGTAGCTGTCCTGCCCTAAGCCTGCCATGGCATCTTGGTGCCTGGGCCTCCCCACAACCATGGGGAAGACCACCCTGGGGGCGTCCTCTCCTGAAAAGCCTGCTTTGCATGTCCTAGAGCCATTGTCAATGACCAGAGTGGCAGCCTCATTCTCAGCCATCTGGAGCAAGTCTGCAGGAAATAAGCAAAGAGTTGTTTATCCCCCAGATAATATTCATGTTGGGGTTTATGAATATTCTAGAACTCACTGCAAGGGAGGAAATGTGCTCATATAAACAATTAGCAAGTATCTAAGACTGTTTATCCCCATCCATTCCTTTAACCAGCAAAGACAGGACGCTTCATAATATAATTTCAGGTCTGGCGGGGCGAAACCTCCTCTTTCTTTACTATCAGTTAAAAGTTTATACTGTATTCTTGGTTTCTTCCCCTGCCAGATAAATCTTGAAATCATCTTTTGCCATTCCTTAAATATCACTGCCTCTTTAATTATTGGAATTGATTGAAACAAAAATAACATTTTTGGTAGCACATTCATTTTAACAGTCGATATCCTACCCCAAAGGGATAGTTTCATCCTTCCCCATATTTCCAGATCTCTTTTTATTCCATTCCACACCGGTGTGTAATTATTCTGAAATAAATCTATATTTTTTGATGTTAACCAAATTCCTAAATATTTAACTTTTTTTGCCATATCTATACCAGTCTGTTGTTGCAACTTGTCCGTCAAATCTAGATTCATATTTTTAACCAGCATTTTAGTCTTCTTTTTATTCAATTTAAAACCTGCAACTTCTCCAAAGTGTTCAATTTCTTCCAGCACCTCTATCATACTGTAAAACAGGTCCTCCATTGTCAACTCTCCATTTCCATCCCTTTCCCCTGCCAATCTTTGGAGAACAGGAAGGACACACAGAGAAGCTGTCACAGTGACCTGAACCAATTGTCACTAGAACAGTTCTCCTAATTCAAGGTCTCCTTCCATAGCCACTCCATTTCGTGGTTTTGTTGGTAATGTGTTTTTTTTTATATAATAAATATCTATATACTGTTGTACCCTACAAATATATCACGGCAGCTTACAACAATCTGAAACTATAAAACGACAGAATCCTAAAAAGTTAAAAGCAAACTAATTTACAACAAACATTCCGTGGGGAATGCACTCTTAACTGCCTACATAGGCCTGGCAGAATAGGAGAGTTTTGAGCAGGTCTTTAAAAGTTGGCATGGAAGACACCTGCTGGATGTCTAGTGGCAGAGAGTTTCACAGGAGTGGGCTGGTGGCACTAAGGGTTTGAGTTCTTGCTGTTATCAAGTGAGTCTCAGCCACTCGGGAAACACCCAGTGGTGCTCCTGAAGCTGATCTCAGTGACATAGCTGTCAACCCTCCCTTTTTTTGCGGGAAACTCCATTATTCCAATGCCGTTTCCCACTGCTATCCCGGATTGTTAATATCCCTTAAATTTCCCAGATTTCAAAGGAAGCAGCTCCTCTCCCTCCCTGCCGGCCAGGGAGGCTCCTCAGCTGCGTTGCTCGGCTGCCAATAAGGAGTCTGAGACCGACTGGGGGCGGAGCTTGCATGCCTTGTGCAGCCAGACCCTCACGCCCAACCAGACAGACAGCCTGCCTGCCGTCTACGCACTCGCTCTTTCGCTCACGCATTCGCGCGCAGCCTCTGGAGCGCAGGGTGGCGAGGCTACTTACCGTATTTTTCGCTCCATAACGCGCACTTTTTTCCTTCTAAAAAGGAAGGGGAAAAGTCTGTGCGCGTTATGGAGCGAATGCATGGTCCCTGGAGCTGAATTGCCCAGGGACCAAAAGAAGATCGAGCTTTTTCTTTTACAAAGAGAGAAGGGGGTGTTGAAAGGGTGCAGCTTTACAGCTGATCAGCAAGAGATCGGGAAGAGAGATAAGGTCCCTGCAGAGAGAAAGAGATCGGGAGGAGAGATAAGGTCCTCCTGCAGAGGAGGCTTTTGGTTTCCCCAGCGACATGTGACTGGCTGATTAGATTATCTGTTTGGAAACTGTAGAAAGGGCTTTGAGCTGCTTTTGCAGATGGGTCTTTTTTCCTTTGCAAAAGCTGCAGCAGCAGCACAACTTTGAGCTGCTCCTCTTGCAGATGGGTCTTTTCTCCTTTGCAAAAGCAGCAGCACAACAACTTTGAGCTGCTCTTTTTGCAGATGGGTCTTTTCTCCTTTGCAAAAGCTGCAGCAGCAGCACAACTTTGAGCTTCTCCTTTTGCAGATGGGTCTTTTCTCCTTTGCAAAAGCAGCAGCACAACAACTTTGAGCTGCTCTTTTTGCAGATGGGTCTTTTCTCCTTTGCAGAAGCAGCAGCACAACAACTTTGAGCTGCTCCTTTTGCAAATGTTTCTTTTCTCCTTTGCAAAAGCAGCAGCACAACAACAAGTTTGAGCTGATCCTTTTGCAAATGGGGCTTTTCTTCTTCCAAAAGAAGATGCACAACTTTGAACTGATCCTCAAAAAGGAGGGCTTTCCTCCTCAAAAAACTAGGTGCGCGTTATGGTCCGGTGCACGTTATGGAGCGAAAAATACGGTATTTTCAAATCCGAAAGTTTGAAAAAAATCCCTTATTTTCAAATCCGAAAGTTGACAGCTATGCTCAGTGATCAAGCTGGGATATAAGGATTCCGACACCCCGAGGATCCCTGGACCCAAGTGGTTCAAGGCTTTGTAAATTAGCACAAGGAGCCTGAACTCTGTTCAGCAGTAGGTGGGCAGCCGGTGCAGCTGTTTTAACAAGAGTGCCTCATGTTACCAGGGCATGGCCTACAGGGGTTAGGCTATCCCTCTCTGGGAACAGCCATAGCTGGTGAACCAGATGAAGTTGGAAAAAGGACTTCTCAACTACAGGACACCTGGGACTCTAGTGACCAAGATGTATCCAGGAGTACCCACAAACTACGCACCTGCCTCTTCCTGAACATGGCAGCTACCTACCCACAGAGCCCCCATCTTCCCAGGAGTCAAGCCCAGTTGATGGGCCCTCACCCAGGCCCTCACTGCATCCAGACGCTGCTCCAAAGCTTTCACAGCCTCTCCTGATCCAGATGTTATGTTGGACCAGGACCAGGAAGATCTGGGTTCAAATCACCGGGTGACTTGGAGGCAGGAGCTGTCTCTCAGTGTTACCTACCTTGCAAGGTTGTTGTGATTATTAAAGCAAAGTAGGGGGTGCATATGGCACGCTGAGCTGCTTGAAGGAAAGGTGGTATATCTGTGAAATAATCATGGCGGCTTAGCCAATGTGGTGCTTTGCATACTATATGACCCTTGTGGGTCCCTTCCAACTCTACAGTGATTCTACAGAGAAGAGAGGAGACAAATGAACGGGAAAGGATCAGGCAGAGAAGCCGTGGGCGCTGAGCCCCTTTTCATACTTACCTGAGGGAGATGCAGTCGCCTTTGCTGTTAATCTCACGAAGCTCCCAGTAATCACAAAATCTTTTCCTTTCTCACCGCACTTAGCTGTTCCTGGCCAATCTGCCCTTGATCTTATATCTCTGCTTCTCTATTGACACAAGTTTTATTGGAAACTACGTGTGCAATAAAGAAATATCATAAATACACCTACCATAGCCTCTCAGGGCAAAGAGCAAAAGGACAAAGAGCATTTTGCAATATGGCCAAATATGGTCAGATTGAAGCATCTCTGGCCATATTCTAGCAATTCATGGGTGTGGCTTTAAAAAAAGAAGTCCTGCTGACTCAACATCTCCTTTCTGTTGCCAGATTTTACGAGCTCTCTCTGGAAATCTGATGCAGCCTCCCACATATCTTTGGAGATGGATTATTGGTTTTACGTTCAGAAACGTGTCCCAGATTGTGCCTCTGAGGTGCCAAGTAAAAGGTGGCTTAGGATGCAACACTGTTAACACCTGTTTAGACATAGGGATGGAGGAAAAATTCAGTTGCATTTAATGGTGAGCCCAGCTAGTGGAAATAAAAGGCAGAACCTATAAATTAGGGCTCTTTGCAGACGACCTAATGGTCACAACACCAGACCCCATAAACACAGCAACCTCCCTAATCAGAGAACTCAACACATGGTGTCGGGCCTACAGGTAAATTTTGCCAAGTCTGAGGCTATGTGCTTCAACAACCCCCTCATTCACCAACAGCACCAAGATAAAACTTTGCTGCACCAAGTTCAGATACCATGGGGTACAAATAACCAGAAAGCTCAACAAATTACAGTCATACCTCATGTTGCGAATGCTGCGGGTTCGGGTTGCACTCCGCGCCGAACCCAGAAGTACCGGAACGGGTTACTTCCGGGTTTCGGCGCATGCGCAGAAGCGCGAAATTGCGATCCGCGCATGCGCAGATGCGGCGCTGCGGGTTACGAACGCACCTCCCGCATGGGTCGTGTTCGCAACCCGAGCATCCACTGTATACCTCCACAACTACAACCCCTTGTGTTAACAAATCAACAAAGACCTGAAGGGATGGAACAACACCAACTTCACTCTCTCAGACAAAATAGCCATCATCAAAATGATCACCCTCCCAAAATTAACCTACCTATTCCAAACCCTCCTGAAATATACTTGGAGTCGAGTGTGGATTTCATGCTCTTTATTCAGCTCATAGTAGCGAGGAATCGAAGTTCCCTCTGCTTTATATACATTATTTATACAATGGGCCCCACCTGATTGGCTAATTCCGGGATACTCCTGTAGGCCAATCAGGTTGCAGATTCACTTCCACCTGGAGCTGGATTGGGTGGCTCCTGCGGACCAATCAGACTGCTGCATTCTGGATCCTATTGTTCTAGGACCAATCAGACTGCTGCATTCTGAATCCTATTGTTCTAGGACCAATCAGACTGCTCCATTTTGGATCCTATTCAACTCAGTACATAACACCTCCCGATCTGGATTTTCCCAGCCCAACTTCGCAAATGGCAGAAAAAATTACACTCATTTATCTTCTCACACAAAAAAACAAGAATAAGCCCCAAATACCTGCACCTCCCCTCCTCAGAAGGAGGATGGGGAATCCCCAGCCAAGTACGCCGCATAATCCCGTATATACTAGAAGACGAGACAAAAGAATGGGTACACCTGGAGAGGGACACAATTGAAAATGCCCGCACCGCAGCATACTCATTCCTCCCAAACAAACTAAGGAAAATCCCCACAACACTAAATAGGTTCACACAGACCATGCTTAAAGCATGGAAAACGAAGTAGGTAAACTGGTCCCAACCCCATCCCCACTAATTCCCTTGGCACACCACCCACTATTCCACCAGGCAGCACAAAACCTCCAGATAAAAACCTGGCAAACCAAAGGCTTATACCGCCTAGCAGACTTCTACAGAAATAACAAGCCCATATCAACACAGGAAATACATGACAAATTAGGGGACCCTCGGATGCCCTGGGCTAACACACCACCAATTACATGCCCTCTTAAACAATCCAGTAGTGAAATCAGCAGCAACTAGGCTGTATTCTCTCCGAGAAGAACGACAAGGAGAGAAGCCATGTTTTCTTTGTCCTGATTTATGTACAATAAACGTAGCCTAGTATCCACACGGGTGGCGCTGTGGTCTAAACCACAGAGCCTAGGGCTTGCCGATCAGAAGGTCGGCGGTTCGAATCCCTGCGACGGGGTGAGCTCCCGTTGCTCGGTCCCTGCTCCTGCCCACCTAGCAGTTCGAAAGCATGTCAAAGTGCAAGTAGATAAATAGGTACCACTCCGGCGGGAAGGTAAATGGCGTTTCCGTGAGCTGCTCTGGTTCGCCAGAAGCGGCTTAGTCATGCTGGCCACATGACCCAGAAGCTGTATGCTGGCTCCCTCGGCCAATAAAGTGAGATGAGCGCCACAACTCCAGAGTCATCCGCGACTGGACCTAACAGTCAGTGATCCCTTTACCTTTACCTAGTATCCACGCCTCGAGCCAGATCTGTTGTGTGTTTACTTTGCCGAATAACATGTGCTCATGCACAGCAGCATGAGTCGCAGACGCACATCGGAGGAGGATGACTGATGGATCTCCGCAGTGGCAAGGCTGAGAAGGGAAACTCTCGAAGAATACTGAGATACCCACAATAGAAGAATGGCAAATGAAGATGATGGACTTCATGGAGCTGGCAGACCTGACTGGACGAATCCGCGACCAGAAGGAGGAGATGGTGGAGCAAGATTGGAAGAAATTTAGAAGTTATCTAAAGAAATATTGTAATATTTGAAATTAGTAATGTTTCAGAAGACCAAAAGAGGCTCAGATTAGAAATAGATGTTTAGTAGGTAGGAAAGAGGGACCCAGGTGGCGCTGTGGGTTAAACCACAGATCCTAGGGCTTGCTGATCAGAAGGTCGGTGGTTCGAATCCCTGTGACGGGGTGAGCTCCCGTTCCTCGGTCCCAGCTCCTGCCAACCTAGCAGTTCGAAAGCACATCAAAGTGCAAGTAGATAAATAGGAACCGCTCTGGCGGGAAGGTAAACGGCGTTTCCGTGCGCTGCTCTGGTTCGTGCGCTGTCCTGCTGGCCAGCTGTACGCCGGCTCTTGGCCTATAGAGCGAGATGAGCGCTGCAACCCCAGAGTCGGACACAACTGGACCTAATGGTCAGGGGTCCCTTTACCTTTACCTTAGGTAGGAAAAGTCTAAGTATTTAGAAATTAGGATTTAGAGAGTATGTGGAATAAGCTTATTAACAAAGATTAGGAGAAGGTGAAGATAAAAATTGAGAAATAAAAAGGAGTAAATTGGTAAATAGAAGTAAGAAATTGGACAACTGCTAAAGATGTAAAGCATGGAACTTTAGATAGGGAGGTTCAGAGGAAATCAAATCTTAGGTGAAAATATAGAAGAATGGAAATTTAGGTACAGTTGATATGTTTATGTTCGGTTTTGTTGTTTGTATTGTTTTTATGTATTTGTGATTGTTATATTTTGTTGTTAAAAAGTGTGGAAAACCAATAAAAATTTTTGATAAAAAAAAGAGAGAGATAGAGAAGGGAAACGCTCCAGCTGGGGTCTGTCCAGCTAGCTTTCCATCCCACGGTTCCGACAGTTATGTCGTGCATCCATAGCAGTGACCAGAGGAGGAATGAGTGCACAACGGGGACGCCCCAGCTGCAGATGAAAACTTGTCTCTCATGTATCAGTCTCTACAGCCACAGGAAGTGCTGTAACTCTCCAACAGTTTGACTTCACCCCTGATGGTGCGCTTTCCCATTGTTTCTCAAGACAGACGGATGCCAACAACAGGCCAAGGGCTGCAAAGAAGTTTTTCAGTGCAATTTTAAAACAAACCAAGGCTAACCCGAAAGGTGACAGTGAAGCAATGCCCAAGTGAAGAGAGACTGGCTCAGCTGTCAAACCTTCACTGCACCCATCATGTGCCCACATCTCCCCACTTGAACCACTGTGAAGGGTGGGATTGGCACTCTACAGGTGCCACGTAAGACCCCGTTCCACCTTTGTAAGAACGAGATCGCTGAGTGAGGCATCACCTACATTTCAGAACTCCCTGCCTATTGGTATCAAGCCTTTGCGGAGCTCTTTTCGGCACCTGCTAAAAACATTCTGTCCAGATACTTAGGAGGTTGGCGTGGATTTTAACCTGTTTTAGTATTTTAACTTTTTTGTGTGTTTTAAAGTGCTGTAGATTTTTCATGCTTTTATCGTTTTGTGATTTTGTAAGCCACCAAATTTCTCCCCCGCCCCTACTTCTAAACAGGTGTGGACAGGGTTGCATCCTAAACCCACCTTTTACTTGGCACAGTCTGGAGCAGGGGTAGGCAACCTAAGGCCCGTGGGCCGGATGCGGCCCAATCGCCTTCTCAATCCGACCCATGGACGGTCTGGGAATCAGCGTGTTTTTACATGAGTAGAATGTGTCCTTTTATTTAAAATGCATCTCTGGGTTATTTGTGGGGCATAGGAATTCATTCATCCCCCCCCCCAAAAAAATATAGTCCGGCCCACCACATGGTCTGAGGGACAGTGGACCGGCCCACGGCTGAGAAAGGTTGCTGACCCCTGGTCTGGAGCATGTTTTTGCAAGGGGAACCAATCAATCTCCAAAGAGGAGGCTGGATCAGTCACCTCTTTAAATGGATTTCCAGAGGAAGCTAGTGAAATCTGGCAACAGAAAGGAGACGTTGAGTCAGCAGGAAGACTTTTTTTTTTAAAGACACACCAATGAATTGCTAGAATATGGCCAGAGATGCTTCAATCTGACCATATTTGGCCATACTGCAAAATGCAGCCCTTTTGCTCTTTGCCCTGAGAGGCTACGGTAGGTGTATTTATGATATTTCTTTATTGCACACGTGGTTTCCAATAAAACCTTTCAACAGATAAGCAGAGGTATAAGACCAGGGGCAGATTGGATAGGAACAGGTAAGTGGAACGAGGAAGGAAAAGATTTTGCGTTTACTGGGATCCCCGTGAGAGTTAACAGCAAAGGCGACTCCATCTCCCTCAGGTAAATATGAAACAGGACTCAGCACCCATGGTTTCTCTGCCGGATCCTTCCTGTTCTGTTTGTCTTCTTTCTACTCTGTCGAATTACAGAACTGTAGAGTTGGAAGGGATCCCCAAGGGTCATCTAGTCCAACCCCTGCAATGCAGGAATCACAACTACAGAACCCCTGACAGTTGGCCATCCCACCTCTCTTTAAAAAACCTCTAGCTTATGATCAGAAGCAAGGTGAGCTGTGCTGGAGGCTGGGTGAGGGAGGAAAGGAAAGGCTCAATGGGAGAGCACCTGCCTTGCACACAGAAGGTCCTGGGTTCAATCCCTGACGGCCTCTCCAGATAGGACTGGGAGAGGCCCCTGCTTAAAATCCTGGAGAGCTGCTGCTGCCCACCAGTGTAAACCATCCTGAGCCAGATGGACCAAAGGTCTGATCTCGTCCAAGGCACCTTCCTGAGCGCCTAAATTTAAAACAGCAGCCTGGGCAGTTGGAGGGGCCTTGGCGCAGCAGCAGAGCGCAGAGGTTGTTCCTGGCATCCCCAGGTGGAAAGCAGCAGGTGTCTGGAGGCCCAAGAGCTGCTGCTGGTCAGGGTAGGCGAACAGACTTGGTATATGGGCAGAGTTTTGCCTAGAGCAGGCTTCCTCAACCTCGGCCCTCCAGATGTTTTTGGCCTACAACTCCCATGATCCCTAGCTAGCAGGACCAGTGGTCAGGGATGATGGGAATTGTAGTCTCAAAACATATGGAGGGCTGAGTTTGAGGAAGCCTGGCCTAGAGAGTCGCTGCAGCTCAGGGACAGAGCCTGTGGTCTGAATCGGAACACAGGAATCACTTCCAAGAAGCTGCAGGACTGAGCAGCTACGCAGGAGCAACTGGAGAAATGGTCATCATCGTCCCTAGACCCCTGAACTTCCCACCTTACATTCCAGGGAAATGGGGTACCCACCAGATGTTGCTGAACTACAACTCCCAGCGGCTCCAGCTAGCACAACTAGTAGTCCGGGATGAGGGCAGCTGTGGTCCAGAAACATCTGTTGAGACCCATATAGGCTACCCCGTCATGATTATTTATTTCACGGATATACCACCTTTTCCTTCAAGCAGCTCAGAGTGCCATACGTGTCCTCTGCCCTGCTTTAATCTTCACCTTGCAAGGTAAATTACCCTGAGAGACAGCAACTGCCTCCAGGTCATCCAGTGATTTGAACCCAGACATTCCTGGTTCTAGTCCAACATAACATCTGGATCAGGGGAAAGCATTGGACCGGTGTCTGGATGCAGTGGGGGACTGGGTGAGGGCCCATCTACTGTGCTTGACTCCTGGTGTGATGGCCTGGGATTCAGACTCAGATGCCGAACCTGAGGAATCCCAGCCTGCACAGGAGAGCTGGGGCTAGGGCCTGAGTCTGAAGGGTCCTCACCTGTGCTGGATCCTCAGGTGCAGGCATCTGCTGAGTCTGCTCTGGCTCCTGATGGGATGGAGGACCCACTGCCTGCAGGTGCTCCACTCCCAGCCCTGTCAGGGGAAGCTGAGGTTGCCTCTGGGTCCAGTAACCCTCCAGCCTCTCCTGAGCTGCAGAGACTCAGGGCAGAGAGGCGAAGGGAACTGAGTTCCCGCAGGAGGAGTGCTCGCCTCCAAGCCAGGAGAGGCGAGTCACCAGAGGATCGGGGCCGCCCTATGCCTCGAGGCACATAAGAGCCGGCCAGTCCCAGCCCCAAGTTGCGTTGGTGACCAGTTCCTGCCTGAAACCTGTCCTGCTTCCCTGCCTCAGCTCCTGACCCGCCCTGGATCCCTGCTTGCCTACCCAATCCCATTCCTGACTCCCTGCCCTGCACCCAGCTTCAGATATTACGGACTGCCTTTACGTTGTACCTTTGACCATGGACCGGACTTGGACCTCGCCTTTCGGATACCCCACTGGACCAGCACACCTGGGAAGATGGGGTTCTATGTGAAGTAGGGTGGATAAAAAGCAACGATTTTTTTTTTTTTAATCATATTTTTTTTTATTTAAACCAGATTTTTTTTTATTTAAATTGGATTTCTAAAATAACATGCTTTTGGAGGAAAAATCTTTCTAAATATAGTCTTCTATTTAAGTTACATTGTAGTCCAAAGGCTATTCATCAGGAAATAAGGATTTGTTTTAAGTTTATCAAGTGTGCTAAAACTCAGTCTAAGTTTTTTGTAAAAAATGTTTAACCACATCAGTTAACAAACATGGATACACTAGTGAATTTAGCCCGTTAAAAACGGGCGCTAGATACCCACGCGAGGGCTGAGAGGGTGCCCGGCCGCCATGGTAGCTTCCGCCGGGAGAAAGAACAGCTTTCTTTGCCTTGCCTTTGGGCAAAAATGGCACTGCAGAGAGAAAACGGGCAGCACTGATTTATCAGGGAGAGGCAAAATGGATCTGTCTGTGCTGGGTAAGTTGACCAAACCAGGGGCCAATTGAGTGGTGCCATCTTAATTCGTATTGACACCAGCAGGCACCTTTGCTGTACTGTTCTCGGAGCATGCCGGCACTTTTCTCCGTCAGGCAAGCCTCTCTAAATGTGTAAAGCTGAAGTGTATTCCAATGAGTACCGTATTTTTCGCTCTATAAGGCGCACCTGACCATAGGACGCACCTAGTTTTTAGAGGGGGAAAGACCCAATTTTTTGAGGATCAGCTCAAATTTCTGCAGCTTCTTTTGCAAAGGAGAAAAGCCCCATTTTTTGAGGACCAGCTCAAAGTTGTTGAGCTTACTTTGCAAAGGGAAAAAAACCCTTTTTTATGGGGTTTAACTCACAGTTCTGCAGCTTCAGGAAGCCATTTCTACAGTTTCCAGACAGATAATCTAATCAGCCAGTCACATGTCGCTGGGGAAACAGCCTCCCTCTGCAAGGGGGCTTCCTTTCAACACCTCCGTCTCTCTTTTTTTAAAAAAGCATGATCTGCTTTTGCCCCTGGGCAGTTCAGCTCCAGGGACCACACATTCGCTCCATAAGACATATAGACATTTCCCCTTACTTTTTAGGAGGAAAAAAGTGCGTCTTATGGAGCGAAAAATATGGTAATTTTTTCCCCTTTTGTATGTGTATGAACTTAAACGCCAGGTTCCATCTAATACTTCACATTTTAATCTAGGCATATTAGCATATCTTTTTTTTTAGCAGAAAAATTTGTAAAGAAAGAAAAGAAGAATACATACCGTCTTTCCCCCTTTTTAAGACACCGTCTTATAATTTTTTTCCCTCAAAAAAACACAGGGTGGCTTATTTTCGGGGGATGTCTTATTTTTATTACGTCAGTATGGTACGGTACAGCCTCCCCCTGCGCGCTGCGCAGGCGGGGCAGAACTCCGCAAGAGGCGCGTTTCCCCCCGTGCGCGCCTCTCGCTGGTTCGCTGGCTCCCTGCACACGGGGAACAGGCGGGGCAGGAAGAGGTGTCTTCCCCCCCCCCGCACGCCTCTCCCTGCGCGCTAAGCAGGCGGGGCAGAACTCCGCAAGAGGCGCGTTTCCCCCCCCCGTGCCTCTCACTGGTTCGCTGGCTCCCTGCGCACGCAGGAGGGGCTGAGGAGGCGACGGGAACAATGGCGGCACCATGGCTTACTTTTGGGGTATGTCTTACTTCTCACAAAGGTAAAAAAACCCTGCCATGGCTTACTTTATGACTACGTATTAAAAAAGGGGAAACAGGGTAGATAATTTGAGAAGGTTATAGAATGCAAGGATTACTGTAACTTATATAATGTGAAGGAAATCGAGTTGGGGTGGAGGGAAGTGGGAGAAGACAGAAAAGAATAAATAGGATTGGGGCAAATTTTTGGGTTATCTAAAAAAGGTGTGACCTGAACAGGCTACATGCTCTGCAATAGCTCTTGCAGAAAATTGTTAGCTAGTGAAAAACTTATTTTTAAGCAAAATCAATACCAATCGAATGGATCTTTAACATTTGGTTTCGGAGCTTAAAAAAAAAAGTAAAACAATAACAACAGGAATATGATAATTGGAATTGGAATATTATATTATATATGTTATCATGTGATGCAATGGAGTGCTAGCTGAGGGAAGTCAATTTAGATACAAAATCTACACAAAATTAAGTATGAAAAAAAATATGTATCAGTTGGTTTGTTTATAGACTATTATTTAGTTGCTGGAGATAAGGAATCCAATGTATTATGAAGAAATCTGTGTAGACATGCATAATAATTTTTTATTTATGTATTTATGTATACATTTATGCATTTTTGTGTTTGTTAGTTTTTGCCCTTTTTTCTTTTGTGATCTCTTTTCTTTCTCTTTGTAAAATGAAAAATGAATAAACAGAAATTGGGGGGGGAGGATAAATAGGATTGTTTGACGATATATAAAGATATGGGGGGGAAGGGTGGTGGTTTGGGTACATGTGT
This sequence comes from Darevskia mixta, assembly GCA_034641385.1. NCBI lineage: Eukaryota > Metazoa > Chordata > Lepidosauria > Squamata > Lacertidae > Darevskia > Darevskia mixta. The sequence goes on from JAWWNH010000188.1 coordinate 5,574,067, forward strand.
AGTGTAATGTAATATGAGAAAATGAAATAAAATAATAACAAAACAAAAACCACGCAAGCTTTGTTTGCATCTGGCAGATTTCTTAGCTTGATTTGTTTCTTACTTCTGACTCATATGGATAATTCTAAAGTGCATTTTGTATAAACTGCTTAGAGAGTTGCACTCTCAAGGTGGATGAAAATGAATGAAGTTACCTGGGATGCTGATGGGGCTTGCTTGGTTTCCCTGAAGCTGGAGAATACATTAGTGTTGCATAGCTTGTCTCTAATCTCTGCTGTCTAAAGTGTCCCTTACCCTTGTCCTAAACAGCTGCCTGAAGTCTGTCCCGTCTTGCGTTCCCTACAGATCCATTCCAAATGGCGGAGGATGAGGTTGCCGCTCTGGTCGTGGACAACGGCTCCGGAATGTGCAAAGCGGGATTTGCGGGAGACGACGCTCCACGGGCCGTGTTCCCCTCCATCGTGGGGCGGCCCAGGCACCAGGGGGTCATGGTGGGGATGGGCCAGAAGGACAGCTACGTGGGGGATGAGGCACAGAGCAAGAGGGGCATCCTCACCCTGAAGTACCCCATCGAACATGGCATCGTGGGCAACTGGGATGACATGGAGAAGATCTGGCACCACACCTTCTACAATGAGTTGCGGGTGGCCCCCGAGGAGCACCCAGTCTTGCTCACGGAAGCCCCCCAGAACCCGAAGGCGAACCGCGAGAAGATGACGCAGATCATGTTTGAGACTTTCAACACGCCAGCCATGTACGTGGCCATCCAGGCCGTGCTGTCACTCTATGCCTCTGGCCGCACCACCGGGATTGTCATGGACTCCGGGGACGGGGTGACCCACACGGTGCCCATCTATGAGGGCTATGCCCTGCCCCACGCCATCAAGCGCCTGGACCTGGCTGGCCGTGACCTGACTGACTACCTCATGAAGATCCTGACTGAGAGGGGCTACAGCTTCGTCACCACAGCCGAGAGGGAGATAGTGCGGGACATCAAGGAGAAACTCTGCTACGTGGCCCTGGACTTTGATCAGGAGATAGCCACAGCCTCCTCCTCCTCCTCCCTGGAGAAGAGCTATGAGCTGCCGGACGGGCAGGTGATCACCATTGGCAACGAGCGCTTCCGGTGCCCCGAGGCCCTCTTCCAGCCCTCCTTCCTGGGCTTGGAGTTGGCTGGCATCCACGAGGAAACCTTTCAGTCCATCATGAGATGCGATGTGGACATCCGCAAGGACCTGTATGCCAACACGGTGCTCTCTGGCGGCAGCACCATGTACCCCGGCATTGCTGACCGGATGCAGAAGGAGATCACATCCCTGGCCCCCAGCACGATGAAGATCAAGATCATCGCCCCGCCAGAGCGCAAATATTCGGTGTGGATCGGGGGCTCCATCCTGGCCTCTCTCTCCACCTTCCAGCAGATGTGGATCAGCAAGCAGGAGTACGATGAGTCTGGCCCATCCATCGTCCACCGCAAATGCTTCTAACAATCCAAGCAGCTAACTTCTTCTGGCCAAGTCAATATATATTGGTGCCTTGCTTTTATCTGTTGAATTCTGTCCTCTTGCAGGATATTTAGTATTTATCCAGTTCTTGATTTCATAGAATCATAGAATCATAGAGTTGGAAGAGACCACAAGGGCCATCCAGTCCAACCCCCTGCCAAGCAGGAAACACCATCAAAGCATTCCTGACAGGTGGCTGTCAAGCCTCTGCTTAAAGACCTCCAAAGAAGGAGACTCCACCACACTCCTTGGCAGCAAATTCCACTGTCGAACAGCTCTTACTGTCAGGAAGTTCTTCCTAATGTTTAGGTGGAATCTTCTTTCTTGTAGTTTGAATCCATTGCTCCGTGTCCGCTTCTCTGGAGCAGATTTGGCTCCTGCATTGGGCAACCTTTGTCCACCGCTTTGCCAAGCCTTATCCACAGCTGCACTCTTCGTAGTAGTAGTAATAGTAGTAGTAATAATAATAATAATAATAATAATAATATATTATTTATACCCCGCCCATCTGTGTACCACCTTCACCTTATCTTTTTTTCTGATTCATGTGGAGTTCAGTACTTTATTACTATCCATTTTCTCTGTTGAACAAAACAAGCCAATAAAGTCATGCTAAACGAAGTAAAAATTGGTGTGCTCCTTGTAGTAAACGACTCTCTCGATAACCGCAGCTTTTTGGAGCCAAAACGTAACACGAAGCCAATCTGCTGCTCAGCGTTGCAGCGAGCCAGCATGGGGGTACAGGGAGCCACACTCGTGGTTTCTGCTTCACTTGTCCCCATGTCCTGCTGCCACAGCGTCCAGAGCTGAGCGGTAGTTTGGCTGAGCGTCACCTCTGGACACGGGCCTTATGGTTGGTCTCGCTCCAAACAGATCACGAGCTGTAGCCAAGTGTCGCTTGTTTGCACTGAACCAGGGCTTACTCTGAGGAAGTCTTGTTCCCAGGGTTACAACCACTACAAAGACATTTCAAAAAATTCCCCCCAGCATCCACCCCCACCCCCACCCCCAGATACCTGCCACATCCATCACAGAAGGGGTGTAACCCCAGACCACTCCCCAGATCCATCACAGCTGCATCACAGATTGGGAGGGTCAGAGGAGGTAACCTGAGAATTCTCACACCTGTGCCATCTCTCCCTGACCCCTCCCAGACACACATTTCAGCAAAACAAAAGGTTTCTTGTTTCCTGCCCTGGCCTGGCAGGGCTAAAGATCCAAATCCATTTTAGGTGATGGGTTCTTTGTGAAGGAACTGGCTCATGTCTGGCACTCAGGCATCAGGATGCCAGAATTATCACTTTATTTTCCTGAGACAATCACCCCCTCCTTCCTTGCAGAGAAACAGTTTGTCAGTTTGGGAGTCAAAATGGAGACAGGCCTGTCTTCCTGTGTTGCTTCAGACATGTGGCCTTATTTTGCTTGGCACACTTATGAACAATTATTATATATATATATATATATATATATATATATATATATATATATATATATATATATAAGTCCTTGATATTCTTACAACAGGTGGCAGCAGCTGAAGGAAGTAATAGGAACCTCTGGTTTGTTTATTAACTGGATTTAATCTACCTTTTGACAGGTTCCCCCAAAGTACCTTAGAAGGCCAATCCTTATAAACCACCATCAATTTTGTGCCTTATTAGAATTTATTAGAGTGTTTTCTTTAAAAAAAATGACGATGACAGATAATGATCAGAGTATGGTAAAAATGGGTGCTAAACCCAATTACTGTATTGGCCCGAATATAAACCACCCCCGCAAATTAGCTGCACCTTTAAAATTAAAGGGGGAATAAGAAAAAAAAGTCAATACCTGAATATAAGCCGCTCCCTTAAAATTCTGCAGGCACTCCCGTAAATGGCGAATGTAGAAGAAAATCCTACGGGGACAATTCTCCCACGCTCCCGGGCTGCTTCCTGGAGGGGGGGGGAGCCGCGCCACTTTGCTGGCGGCCTTCCCCCCCTTCCCCCTTCTTTCCAGAAGTTCTGGGGAGGCTTGTGAACCGCAGTCGGGATGGGCATTGTTGTCCCGCACCCCCCGACGGTCCTCATGGTGGCATCCTGGGTGGCGGGGTGTGTGTGGCGCTCTCCATTTTGGCCTTGGAAGGCAAGGCAGGGCCGCAGACCTAGGGCAGCTGTTTCAGCAGCGATATCATAAAAACCAATTTTTGTAAGGTCACGAATATAAGCCGCACTTTAACTTTTCACGGTCAGAATTTGGAAAAAAAAGTGTGGCTTATATTCGGGTCAATATGGTAAATGGTCCCAAATACCATAAATACATGGGAGGACAAGAATAGGTGCAGAGTTTGGGTGCTGCAGCAGACAAGGCCCTGTCTATTATAGCCACGGGGCATATTCATGTATGTCATTTACATACACTCCATCATTTTTCCGATGAAAATAGGAATGTCCTAAGGCAGTGATGGCTAACCTTGACACTCCAGATGTTTTGGGACTACAACTCCCATCATCCCTGACCACTGGTCCTGTTAGCTAGGGATGATGGGAGTTGTAGTTCCAAAACATCTGGAGTGTCAAGGTTAGCCATCACTGTCTAAGGAAAAGCAGGACATTCCAGGATCAAATCAGAAACTGGCCCGACTTCTGTAAATCTGGAACTGTCCCTGGAAAATAGGGATACTTGGAGGGTCTGAAAAAACCTGCACCAAATGAAGAAAAAGAAGCTGGCCTATGAAGCCCTTCCTATATTTTTGAAGAAAAAGGTCACCAATCCACTTTAAATTATTAAATTGCAATGCTTCTGCAGCCAGCCATTTTTAGGTAGCATGGGGAATGTTTATTCCTTTCTTGTAAATGGAGCCTGACACTTAGGAGAGTCTGCATTTATTCTGCGGTTTTGGGATTCCTGCATTTCAGGGGATTGGACTAGATGATCCGCAGGGTCTTCACATTCTATGATTTATATCCCACCTTTCCTCAAAGGGGCTCAAGTTTGCATGCATGTTGTTCCCATTTTATCCTCACGTGTTGCTTCCTTTTAATCCTTGGGTTAGTCTGAGGGTGAGCAACTGGCTGTAAAAGGGTAAAGGGACCCCTGACCGTTTTGCGGACTTAAATTTGCGGACTTAACATATAGAATAAGAGAACAAGAACATACATTTAAAGAAGATTGGGAAATGTTTATTGAATATATGGGGGAAATTTGTGTACACTTGAAAACGTTGGCAGCATTAAGATAAATTCAACAATGTAAATAAGTTTTGGTGGATGTAATAACTGAATACTGAATGGTTTAGTTTATGTAAAATATATGCAGGAATTTGTGATATGCAAAATGAACCATGGGAAGAGAAGAAGGGAAGTCACTGATATTTTAAGGATGTTTAAATGAGTATTCTAAATTGTAAAACAGAAATAATTTAATACAAAATAATATATATTTTATATTATATATATATATATATATATATAATATTTTATATTTTACATATACATATATATATATATATATATATATATATATATATATATATATAAAAGGAAAGTTTATATATATATATATATATATATATATATATATATATATATATATATATATATATATATAAAAGGAAAGTTTGCACTCCTCCAACTCCTTTAAGTACTGTAATCATTAATGACATTAAAAATAAAAGCAAAACTCAATTCAAGCCCTAGACGAAAGCCGCTCGACCTCCAACTACCGTAACTGAGGAAGAGAAGCGCCTTGGAAACTTCGCGCGCCCAGATTCTTTCTAAACTCCCGCCCGCCTATTGGCCCCTCCTGGTACCCTACATTGAATTTCTGAATTCCCGCCCGCCTATTGGCCCCTCCTGGTACCCTCCTCTCTTCTGATTGGCTCTGGCGCTTAACGTCACGACGCTGCTCTACCCCGATCCACGGGTTTCAGTCTCTCCCCCCCCCCCGCCACCACCCGCCGTTCCCAGGATGCCCTGCGGATCGACTCACGAGGGGGCGGAGCTTACCGTCGCCCCTCCTCTTCCTTCTCCGGCCGCCCAGGCGAGAGACGCGAGGCCGCTTCCTCCGCGCGGACTCCACTCCCCAGCATGCCTCGCGCGGGGTCAGGGAAGCGCTTCCGGCTGGAGGAGACCGTCGGCTGTAAACATCCCGGTAGGCAGAGCAAGGAGGGGGGATTTTGTAGGGAAATGGGCTTCTGCTGCTGTTGTTTACTGCATTTGTGGCCCACGTAGGGCCTCGAGTAGGACAGCCAAGCGCCTCTCCCTCCCCGGTTTATCCGCACCACAACAACCCTGCGAGGTGGGCCAGGCTGAGAGTGGGAAGGGGCTGCCCAAGTCACACCCCGTGAGAGCTTCCTGGACTGGACTGGGGGGGGGGCGACTGTAGGGTTGCCACCTTTGTTCTGGCAAAATACAGGACAGGGTGGGGTGGCGGCAATTATATATACATAAAATGGGTGTTTCCCAACCTTGGGCCTCCAGCTCTTTTCGGACTACAATTCCCATCATCCCTGACCACTGGTCTTGCTAGCGAGGGATGGTGGGAATTGTAGTCCGAAAACAGCTGGAGGCCCAAGGTTGGGGAACACTGGTTAAACCACAGAGCCTAGGGCTTGCCAATCAGAAGGTCGGTGGTTCGGATCCCCGCGACAGGGTGAGCTCCCGTTGCTCGGTCCCTGCTCCTGCCAACCTAGCAGTTCGAAAGCACGTCAAAGTGCAAGTAGATAAATAGGTACCGCTCCAGCGGGAAGGTAAACGGCGTTTCCGTGCGCTGCTCTGGTTCGCCAGAAGCGTCCTAGTCATGCTGGCCACATGACCTGGAAGCTGTAAGCCGGCTCCCTCGGCCTATAGAGCGAGATGAGCGCCGCAACCCCAGAGTCGTTCGCGACTGGACCTAATGATCAGGGGTCCCTTTACCTTTATACATTAAAGGTAAAGGGACCCCTGACAATTAAGTCCAGTCGCGAACGACTCTGGGGTTGTGGTGCTCATCTCGCTTTACAGGCCGAGGGAGCTGGCGTACAGCTTCCAGGTCATGTGGCCAGCATGACTAAGCCGCTTCTGGCGACACCAGAGCAGCGCACGGAAACGCCGTTTACCTTTACCGCCTATTCATGGGGGACTTTGCTAAAAGACTTACTGGAATCAAGATACACGACGTCCACAGCATTCCCATGATCCACCAATCTTGTAACTATCTAAAAAAAGCCATGAGATTTTTCTGTCATGACTTGTTTTTGAGAAACCCATGCTAGGTCTTAGTAACCACAGCATCCTTTTCTAAGTCTCATAGACCAAGTTGGGCACTACTTTCCTTTTGGGTAAAGACAGAGGCAAAGTAGTTGTTGAGCAGTTCTGCCTTCTCTCCGTCCCCCGATAGCATTTCTCTGTCTTCTTCACAGAGAGGACCTACGTCTTGCTTTTTCTTCCTCTTGCTTTGAAAGTAGCCAGAGAAACCTTTTAAAATTTATTTTTAACCTCTCTTGCAAGCCTGAGCTTATTCTGAACCCCTGTCTGACCTCCCTGCAGCTGGGTGTGCTGTGAGGTCTGCAACTGCTGTCCTTGCTCCTCTGGCCCAGAATTGGTGTCCAAGGTGAGGGCATGGAATCAGTTTTGCAGCTCAGGTGAAAAAGTTTGGACCCAAACAGTGCTAAGGGCAGTTGGGGGGAAGGTTACACCATGGTTAGTGGTGCCCCTCGGAAGAGACATTCCTTATGTAGAAGGGCTGTAGTGTAGTGGCAGAGTACCTATTTTGCATGCAGAAAGTCCCTGGCATCTCCAGATAGGCAAACCCCTGCCTGAAAACCTGGGGAGCTGCTGCCAGGCAGTGTAGGCAGTACTGAGCTCAATGAGCCCATGGTCTGACTCAGTAAAAGGCAGCTCCCTGTGTTCCTTTTACAGATTCCGCTTGGAGCTCAGATTGGGGCCTCGCTGGACCAAGTCCTCCCAGGGAATCGGACGCCATGGCTCTCTCTGAGTGCTACATCGCAGTCAAGCTGGCAGATCAGCCGCTGGCTCCCAAGTCCATTTTGCGCCTGCCAGAAACAGAGCTGGGCGAGTGGCCCTTGGGGGGCTGCAGCATCTCCTATCTGAAACAGCTCATCACAGGGAAGCTGCAGGAATCCGTCCCTGACCCAGAACTCATTGGTGAGCTGCTGTTCTTAACTTCCTGTCGTTTCATCATCACCATCGTCAGAACTCAAGGTCATGAAATGCCCTGGCCACACCTACACCACACATTTAAAGCGGTGTCATGGCTTCCCCCAAAGAATCCTGGGAAATGTAGTTTGTTCAGGGTGCTGAAAGTTGATCAGAGACCTGCACCCCATTCCTTTCACAGAGCTACTGTTCCTGGAGTTCTAGGGAAGAAGAATCCAGGTCTCAGAAACAAGGCTAACTACTCTGTTTCGTGCAGGTGTAGCCGTTGTTGAAGCCAGCTCCCACCATCCCTGACCACTGGTCATGATTGTTGTTGCTGATGGGCATTGGAGTCCAACAACCAGGCTAAATCTAAGGTGTTACTATAACATACTTAGCAACTAGGGACCAGTGTACCCATGAGATCTCCTTGCCCTGCATGTGCCCATTCAGCAGCTTTGATTGGTGGAATTCACCCCATTATAGGTGCCACATAAAACCCACTCCAAATTTGTAAGAACTTGATCCTTTAGTGTGGCAGCACCTAAACTCTGGAACTCCCTGCCTATTGATCTCAAGCAGGCACCTTCACTGTATTCCTTTTGGTGTCTGCTAAAATATTCTTGTAAATTGTAAATTTATCTTGATCTTATGTTTTACCTTTTTGCAAAGCGCTTTCAGGGTTTTTTTCTTTTTACAATCAACCAGTGTATTCATTTTTATAAAACAAACAATCGGACATTTGGAGGGGGGCACCATGTTGTCCAGCTCTGGTTCAGAAAGCGGTGCTGGTACCTCCCTGGCCCACAAGCCCAGCTTTTTCACGTGTGCCATGCTGCACTGCCTGCCTTTCAGATCTGATCTACTGCGGCCGGAAGCTGCGGGATGACCAGACACTTGAATTCTATGGCATCCAGTCCGGCTCCACAGTCCACGTCCTCCGAAAGTCCTGGCCAGAGCCAGAACAGAAGCCAGGTAAGCCGGGATGGGACCAACCACTTTGGGAACCACTGATCCAGCGCATGGCGCATGAAGGCCAAGATGTCCCTGCATCATCAAATCCCAGCTCTGTGGCCCCTTCTGGCACATCAGACAATGGAATTGCAGAATATGCTTGACTCTTGTCTCATGGATGCCTGCTGCTGCTGTCGCCTTTTGCTGACCGATTCCACCGAGTGACTGATCTCTTGCTCTGCCCTTCTTTCCCCCAGAACCAGTGGACAAAGCTGCCGCAGTCCGAGAGTTCCGGGTCCTGCACACCGCTCTGCACAGCAGTCCTGTCTTCAGGGATTCGGTGAGCTGCCCCTCCTGGGCCCATTGCACCCCTTTCACAGGGAAATGGGAAGCGTCAATACGTTGCAGCTGCTGTTCTCAAAGGCAGCTTGTGGCTTTGTCTGTCAGCCTTGCTGATTTCTCTGTGTCCCCCACGCAGGTCTTCAAGATGCTGGGGAACAAGGAGTCGCTCGATCAGATCATTGTTGCTACCCCTGGCCTCAGCAGTGACCCAGTCGCTTTGGGTAGGTAGGCTTGGTGTGTAGGCAAAGACACTGCCATTCTGCGTTTATCTCAGGCTGTCATACCTGAGCTGGCAAAAGGATTTAACTGTGTGAGGTCAACCCATCTCGTCTTCTTCAAACCCCTCCTACCACCTACTGCAGGTACCAGAAGCATTGCAGTCAGGCCGGCCTTCCGGCCTTCCGTCTGTCTGGATACTGCCTTCAATTCCCCTTATCATCCAGTTTTCTGACCCCCTCCCCAAACCAGGCGGTCAGTCAGCATGTTATGCCCACTGAGCACGCTGAGTCCACAGTGGGCTGGCTTTTTATGGGGTTCTCCCCTCCAAAATGTACTTACCTTGGGGTTCCTCTGTTTTTTTTAAAATTATATTTATTGGGTTTTCAACAAAAAACAAAAAGACTTAACATCCTATATAATAAAGTCCCTGTGTCCCTGCGTCCAGTCCGTGTGTCAGTGGAAATTTTCCACTGCGCATGTCCCACAGGGACGCAGGGATTGGACGACGCAGAGACCGAGCGGGAGAGAGAGAGCGCGAGAGAGGGGCAGCGCGCGAGAGAGGGGCAGCGCGAGCAGCCGCGTGAGGCCGCCTCAGCCGCCCTTCCTTTCCTCCGCGTATCTCCCGCCGGCGGGCTGCGATGTCTCCCGTCTGCGAGGAGGTGGGAGCGGGAGACGCCTTCCCGGTTGCCCCCGTAGCCCCTTTCGAGGGGGGCGAGGCGCTGGCCGACGAGCTGAAGCAGGAGAACGGCGGCGAGTGGTGCTCGCACCAGACGCTGCTCTCCTCGCTGGAGGCAGCTGCCGGGGAGCCTCTCCCGGTGACGGCGTTCGCGGCGGCTGGGAGCCCCCCGGAGAAGAAGGTGCAGATGCAGCCAACGCCGCCGCCGAAGGGAGGCGAGGCGCCGTTTGAGCCCCCCGAGGGCGGCTGGGGGTGGGTGGTCATGCTGGCCTCCATGTGCGACAGGGATTTGGGGGTGAGGGGTGCGGGTTGCGGAGGGGCCGCCGCCGCTTGCTCGCTCGCTGGCTCCGTTTTCGCTTCCTCCGAGAGAGAGAGAGAGAGAGGCAAACTCTGTGTGGAAATGTGGGAAGTAGGGGGGGAGATAGGTAGGTGTGTGTGTGTGTGTGTGTGTGTGTGAGAGAGAGAGAGAGAGAGAGAGAGAGAGAGAGAGAGAGAGAGAGATGGAATATATAGGGCTCACAACATTCAGAAGAAGAGTGTTCAACTCAGCAAGAGTTTTTTGTATTGGAACAAGTCTGTTTTTACAACTGTTTGACCACATATGTTCTAGCGCCCGTTAATTTAACGGGCTAAAAACCACTAGTCATACATAATACATAATACACAATACAAAATACACAATACAGAAAACACATACAAGCATCATAGTTAGACATAATGAAAGGGAAACTATGATACCTTGGGGTTCCTCTGAGTCTTCTTGGACTTCCCCCTTGTTCAAGGGTGGTGCCAGTTTGGTGATGGCAAAGTAAGTGACAGGGCTCTCCCTCTGTAGACTGGAAATAGAGGGGGTGATGATTAGGTGGGACCCTTGAATACAAGTTTGGGGGGGACCAGTGGGGTACACCAATGCACCCAGTTGGGAAATAGGATTTTGGAATAGGAGGACTTTTGATTTGATCCAGGAGTGTTTCTGTTGTATCCTCAGATTAGACGGCTATCTGCTGCGGATTCTTTAGCTGTGATTCCTGCATTGCAGGGAGTTGGGCTAGATGACTCTGCAGTTCTATCATTCAGTACTCTAATCTTCAGTCCTTTCAGCTGGAAGGAGGTCCTTGTGGTTTCAGTGGATCTTCTTTCCAAGTAAATGTGCTTGGGGCTGCAGCAAAATGTTGTTGCACTACACCTACCCCTAGGAAAACCCTAAATTAATGCGGTTTCCAATCATATTTGGCTTCCTGACTGATAGGATTGATTGCTTCATGCCAAGTCAGTTTAGGTCTGCATTGCTTACAGGCTTCAGGTTTCCACTTTTTAAGGCAGGGTTTCCTCTGGGGTTTCAGACAGAGCTAACAGATGGTGTTCGAAACTCCCATTGTTTTAGTCACATTTTGCAACAGAGAATTTCATTAGCGTTAGTAGTTTCTGAGCTCTGACCACAGCATTGCGGATTAAAACTGCAGAGTGGAAGGAAAGGAGGACCTTCTTCTGCCTCCCCACTTTCAGCTACTCTGTAAAGTCTGGAGAAGAGACTCTCTTAAGAATGTTAGGGGGGTGGGCAGGGGAAGGACTAGACCATGTGAAAAATGAACATAATATTTTAGCTGCAGTTCATTCATTTTCAGCTTTGTATTCTTGTTATTAAAAAGTGTGCCTAGACATTCCGTTGTTGCGCCCATAACCTAGGTTCATGGTGCCATTTAGCTCCTAGCATTCATATATCAGTTTCTAACACTGCTCATATATTCCTGTGCACTGCACTGAGATCTTCTGAAGTATATAAGTTTTCTTCCTGAAGTATATAAATTCTGCAGTATGTAAATTTAATAATAAAAATATTTCTTGGTGGATAGGATGTTACAGATTTTTCTTGTTGATTACAATAAGTTCTTTGTCTGACAGGTGTCTTGCAGGATAAGGATCTTTTCTCTGTCTTTGCTGACCCGAATATGTTGGACACGTAAGTTTTTATTTAAACATCATAGACATGAGTCCTGGTGTCCTCCTGAGTCACTCCAGAGAGAGATTTTCACAGACAAAACAGATTTCCTGTCAAACTTCAAATCTTTCGCCCCTGCCCCTGAAAAAAAGAGTCAGGATTTTTGTGGTGCTGATTTTTTTTTTGCACTTGGCACCTATTTCCTTATGTGAAGGCATCTCAACCAGTTCTGAGTTACTGAACCATTTTTTAAAAAGTTTTGTTTCTGGATTGGTGAGTTCAAACTGATGAACCTGGACTGGAATACTACTACTACTACTAATAATAATTATTATTTATACTCCCACCCGTAGATGTCTTTGGAGGGTCCTGTGGCTGTTGGGCCTCCCGCAGCTTACTTGTCCTTGCCACTCTTTCTAGGCTCATCCCATCCCACCCTGCTTTGGTGAATGCCATTATCCTGGTTCTCCACTCCGTGGCCAGCAGCACCCCCTTGCCCACGGCAGAGACCTCCTCGCGCAGCATGCCTTCCAGCTCCTACCGGGACATGCCAGGTGAGCGAGGGGCACAGATCTCTGAGGGGCTGAGAAGCAAATGTAGTGCATTTCTGATGTTTTGTAATTCTAAAATGGGGAGTTTGCACATCAGGATTTGTGCTGTCGGTATTGAATGGTACCTGAGTTTGAGGAGAACCCTGTCCTTCCCTCTGGCTGGGGAAACTCAGCCAGATGAGCGGGGTACAAATAATAAATTATTATTAATTATTATTATTTATTTATTTATTTATTATTATTATTGTCTCTTTTCTTGGGCAGGTGGCTTCCTGTTTGAAGGTCTCTCCGATGATGAAGACGATTTCCATCAGGTAATGTTGAAAAGACCCGAGAGTTGCGTTGGGTGTCCCTGTGAAGGACACGAGGTCAAAGGACCATTCAGTCCTGTCTCCTGTTCCCACGGGGCCAACCAGACGCCTCTTCTGACAAGCCCACCCGCAGGACAGGAGGGCGACTGTACTCAGCCCAATTGTGCTGACCATCAGCTGACATTTGGAAGCATATGGCCTCTGTTACCAGAGTTCAGCACATAGTTGCCCTGGCAACTAGCCATTGGAAGCCTTATCCCCCGTGAATGTGTCTAAATTGTTCAAAAAGCTGCTCACGTTAGCAGCAATACCTGCCTCTTACAGCAAATTCAGTGGTTTCACTCCGCTTGGAGGGCTTCCTAGTGTTTTGGTTTGAATTGCTCACAATTTGGTTTCATTGGATGGTCCTGAGTTATAGGATTGTGAGAGCTTTCTGAGACTATGCCTAATGTTATGCCTTGATCATGTCCCCTCTCCTTACCTTTTAGTTCAAAAAGTTGAAATATGTCATCTGTTAATGCATATGCAGCAAGGCCACACATTGCCTTAAAAATACGTTGGGGTTGAATTTGATATGACTTGTAAGCTTTGGGAGGGAGCTGTCTGTTTTTTATATTTTGGAGTGCCTTTTAAATATTAAGTGCTACTTAGATTTTTCAGCATTGAATGGGAATATCTCAGAGCAAAAACATACGTCCCCGACTCTCAAGTTCTTGAGCTGCCTTGTTCAAAACACAGCCTATACCACCGAATACCAGGTGCTTGGGGTAAAAACAGCCTTCTTGGTGGGCTTCAGGTCTGATCCAGAAGGGCCTTTCTTACGCTGGGCAGTTGGCAGGAGCTCTGTATCGACTGGATTTGCCAGGATGCAATGGAATTGCACTCAAAAATAGCAAGAGTCTAGAAGCTGATTTCTCCTGCTCTTTGCATCGTGAGAGAAGCAGGAGCAGAATGAACATTAGAAGAGCCCTGCAGAATCAGGCCAATAGTCAAGCCTTCTGTCCTCACTGTGCTCACCAGGTGTCTCTGAGGAAGCCCACAAGCAGGATCCGAGCACAAGAGCCTCTCCCCTCCAGCACTTTCCAGCAACTGGTATTCAGAACCATTTACGGCTCCCAACAGTGGAGGCAGAGTGCAGCCATCTTGGCTCGGGGCCATTGATAGCCCTCTCCGCCATGAATTTCTCTTAAGTGCGCTGAGTGCTTGTTGGCTTATCCTTTTTAAAAAAAAAAATAATTTTTATTAGGTTTTCCAAATATATAAACACAACTTAACACATAACACATACTAAAACAAATTAAAATACAACAATAAACACATATATCTTTCTTTTTCCCTTATTCTTCCCTTATCATCTTGGTTTGACTTCCTCCTATCACTCCTACTGCGTTTCATTATCTTTCATCTTTAGCAATTTCCTTCCATCTTCTAATATTATTTCTCTTATTTAACTTATGCTGTTTCTTATTCTCACTTAACAATTTATATTCCTTACTTACATTATTCTCTTAACCTATCTTAATCATACATCATAAATTTCACTTAACTAATCTTATTTCTACTCTGTAAACTACCACTTCTTTCAGCTTTTTCCTAACTTTGAATCTTACAATCGTTTTTAATATAATCTTTAAACTTCTTCCATTCTTTTTCCACCGCCTCTTCCCTCCGGTCGCGGATTCTCCCCGTCAGTTCGGCAAGTTCCAGCTTGTTGGCTTATCCTGATGTGCGAATGCAGCCAGTCTATGAAGTCATCCAAAGATCTCCTGGAACGCTTCAGTATTTCCTTTCTAGAGAGGAAGCAGGTCTCTCTGTGGCAGGCAGAGACTCCTCTGGTGGGGATTCTGAATGTTCCCAACTGGTTCAGAAACAGAATCACTCTTTGAAAAACAAAACCCTGGTCTCTGCTCACTTGGGTTAGAACAGGAGTTGGGGAGTCAGCTGTGCAGTTGAAACAAACCTTTTTGTGCAAGCGGTAAGCAGCAGCATTTTCTCTTTGCTCTTGCAGAGCACAAGGACCACACCTTCCAGCAGCACCTCTGGGTCCCGCCCGGCATCCCTTGGCTACACTGGGGCAGCCGGCCCCCGGCCCATCACCCAGAGCGAACTGGCGACGGCCCTGGCTCTGGCCAGTACTCCTGAGAGCAGCTCCCACACTCCGACCCCCGGGACCCAGGTAAAAGAGAAGTATGGGGTGTGGCTGCATGCTGCTGGGCACCTTCCAGAGGCATTCCTGGGGGCTGGACTAGATGACCCTGGGAGGGCCTTCCAACTCTAGGACTCTGTTCTTAGACCTGGGGTGCAGGCCTATTTCCTGCACATGCTGTATACACACATGTGCTTCTATGCAGGGTGGATAAAAATCAACACTTTTAAAACAAAAAACAAAAAAATCGGATTTTTTGATTTAAATTGGATTTTTAAAATAAAATGCTTTTGGAGGAAAAATCTTTCTAAATATAGTCTTCTATTTAAGTTACATTGTAGTCCAAAGGCTATTCATCAGGAAATAAGGATTTGTTTTAAGTTTATCAAGTGTGCTAAAACTCAGTCTTAAGTTTTTTTAAAAAAATGTTTAACCACATCAGTTAACAAACATGGATACATATGCTACCATGTTATTGTTTTAGTTAAATAAATTGTTTAAATGGTTATTAAGGAAATGATTATTTTTCTCCTTCCAATAAAGTACAGCAGAAAAGTTGTCCAAATATAAACAGTTAACTTATTAAACCTCACCATAATTTCATAATTATCTGTCTATGTATTTCTAGTAGTATAACCAAATCAGTAAGTTTTGATATAACTGTAAAAACTACTCTGAAAATTTATTATTCCAAAAATGAAACCTTCATATGGTTGTAAATATTAAGATTATACCAGCAAGAATGAGTCTTTCTGTAAAAAAAAAAAAAAGTCTTACTGACTAGTGATTTAAATCGTGATTTAAATCAAATCCACCCTGCTTCTATGCTAAGGGTGAGGGGTTTATTCTCCAGCTGAGGGCCACATTCTTCTCATCGACAACTTGCTGGAGGCCAGGGGTGGGAGGGGCCTGGCACAAGAAGCCCCTGGGGCTTGGGTCCTGTAGGCCACCTCCTTACAGTGCCCTCTGGGACACAAAGCACTGTCTTTGGGGCTTCGGAGGGGAATATTCTGCTCCCCCTGCAACAGGGATGAGGCAGCTGTGGCCCTCCAGGGGTTATTGGTGGCCTCCAGCTCCCATCCACCCTGACCATTGACTTTGCTGGCCCTGGTTGCTGGGCTGGGAGTCCAATATCGCCTGTAGAGCCACAAGTTTCTCCACCCCTGCGGTAAAGAGACCTATAATGGGAAATCCTCCATTCTCTTCTATGCACCAAAAGCACATTCTTCCTCTACCTCTTCCTCTTCCTTTTCCCAGGGGCATTCTTCAGGCACGTCTCCGATGTCCTCCAGCGTCCAGTCAGGAACGCCCATCACCAATGACCTCTTCAGCCAAGCCTTGCAGCACGCCTTGCAGGCTTCCGGTCAGCCAAACCTTCAGGTCTGTTAACCTTCAGGCGCACCTGCCCACCCCAGTGGCGCAGTCGGCTTGGCCGATGCCTTCCTTGCTTTTGTCGCCTGGGCAGCGCACTGCGCCCACGAGCCACTTTTACAAGGAGAATAATATATCAAAATGACGCAAACCGTGAAGAATATTCCATCATATATATATGCGGTTCCTGCTTGGCAAAGCGTTTCAGCCTAGTTAAGTGTTTATGTATGAACAATTTGACGATGTCCGTCCCTGAAGAAACGATAATACAGGTGAAACTCGAAAAATTAGAATATCGTGGAAAGGGTCAATTCTTTCAGTAATTCAACTTAAAAGGTGAAACTAATGTATGAGATAGACTCATGACATGCTAAGCGAGATATGTCAAGCCTTTATTTATTATAATTGTGATTATTATGGCGTACAGCTGATGAGAACCCCAACTTAACAATTTCAACTTTGGGGTTTTCATCAGCTGTACACCATAATCATCACAATTATAACAAACAAAGGCTTGACATATCTCGCTTTGCATGTCATGAGTCTATCTCATATATTAAACTCCAGTAGCTAATGAAAACAGTTGCTTACATAAATGGACTTTTCCACGATATTCTAATTTTTCGAGTTTCACCTGTAGTGAAACGGGGATAATACAAGCTAGCCGCCCGTCGGGAGAAGCAGACGTGGACTCCTGAGAGACTTTAGCACTTTATGACATTGGACTTGTTGCACATCGGACATTGCACTTTTGAATCTCTTGGCACTTTTTGAGACATTTGTACGTTGTATGGAGTAGATTTCCTCCGGTTGCATATGCATATATATATGATTGAATATTCTTCACGGTTTGCGTCATTTTGATATATTATTCTACTGTACCGTGTTGTCTGTTTTGTATTCGCTGTGTATACTTTTACAAGGAGGGCTCCTTTGGGAGAAAGAGTGGGATGGAAATGTAGTTAATAAATAAATCAACCTGGTGACATTACATCCTCTTTAACCACCCTACACAAGGTGGGTTAGGCTCAGGGCTAGCGTCTTGCCCGATTTCTTTATCTCTCCCCTACCTGAAGCTAATTCAAGTGAGCATTTAGTTTCATGACAACCCACCAGGGCCGGTGAAGCCAAACGGCCTGCCTGAGGCCGCCTGAGGTGATTGCAGGCAGACCTGTATTTGCCCTGGGGATTTCCTGTGAGCTAAGCCTAGTGTTCTGCAGCCTCCATGTGCCACCTGCTTCTCCCAGAGCAACTTTATGAGGTGGGTCAGGCAGACGATTATCATGATTGGTTGGTTGGTTGATTACCCACCCTTCACCCTAAGGTCCCAGGGCAGGTTATAGCATTAAACACAACATTTAAAACAACTTGCAACCATAAAATTAAGGTGGGTCCTGAAAACATACACCTTCGGGCCTCCAGATGTTTTGGACTACAATTCCCATCATCCCTGACCACTGGTCCTGTCAGCTAGGGATCATGGGAGTTGTAGTCCCAAAACATCTGGAGGCCCGCAGGTTGGGGGTGCCTGACCTTGACTATTCAAAGCCAGGGATACAGCTGTGTCTTCAGAATCCACCGGAAGCTGTGCAATAAAGGTGCCAGGCACAGCTCTGGAGGAAATCGTTCCACAGCTTGGGCCACCACGGAGAAGGCCCTCTCCCCTTGTCCCCCATCCCTGCAGGCAGAGGAACTGCCAAGAGGACCTCCTCTGCTGATTTCAGCACCCACCCAAAAGTGCCTGTAAGGAAGGGTATTTGGGGCCTGAGTCATTTAGGGCCTGGAAATGAACTGGCAACCACTGACTTGCCCAAGAGCACCGTGCCAACGTCTGCAGCCCTGCCTCTGGTTCTCTCCCACTGCCCCTCCAAATCCAGCCACCCCACTTGACTGTGTTGGGACTTGGGCTAACGCTGCTCCTTCCCTCTCTTCTGCCTACAGAGCCAGTGGCAGCTGCAGCTGCAGCAGTTGCGGGACATGGGCATCCACGACGACGAGCTGAGCCTCCGAGCCCTCCAGGCCACTGGGGGCGATATCCAGGCCGCTCTGGAGCTCATATTTGCTGGAGGAGCCCCCTAATATCTCTGCATGCTTACCTGCGTGCCTCTGACGGAGAGGCCTTGGACCCTGGGAGGTTATTCTATTGCGCTTGATTCCTGCACCCACTGAGCCCGTCCTCGGTCACCCGGCACCCACCATTGCCCTGTTCTCCATCCGCGCTGCACTGGGCCAGCCCAGAATCTTCCCAACCCTCCACTTTTCCTTGTCTGAAGAAAAGCCTTTTTAAGGCAGAGGGGCTGATGGACAGCGACAAGGCAGAAGCTCTGACTTTGGGATGGATTGTGATGAACCAGCAGCTGCTTCCGGGGCTGGGCGAAAAGACTCCGCACCCCAGACAGCTGGGTGCCCCTGTTCCCCTGTGGGAAGACGATCAGCGCAGCCCTCTCTGAAGGGCTCCTCCATCATTCTGAACAACTTGCATGCTTTTTCCTCCTGTGTTCATGGCTCTGTCTAGTTTGTATGACTCTCAGGCACCTTAATTAAAGCTGCCCTTCTCCCAACAGGCTGTGCTTCTGTTGTCCATTAAGGTTTTGAGCCTCTGGTGCCCAGCTGACAGCTGCCTAGTGCTCTCATGAAACAAGGGTGGACATCCAACAAAGCTGAATGTTGGAAGATTTAGGGCAACTGAAAAATGGGACTTTTTCATGGAGTGCACAGAAGGCCTGGAACTGGCTCTCCCAAGAGGTTCAATTATGGCATCTCTAGATCCTGGATTTTTTGATAAAGATCAGGTAGCAGGTGAATGGGAAAGATCTTTGCCTGAGATGTAGGTTTAAATATGCAGGTGATTCCAGTGGACATCTTCTGGAGGTGCATGGGGTAACAGACTATCCTCTATTAAAAAATAAAGTCAAGACATTAATCGACCCATTAAGAAAATATATAATTAGCTGTGCTTAATATGCATTACCCTGAATATTTAATAAAATTATCAACATTTATTTAATTAGACCCAATGGTATGATGCTCAGTTCATCAAAATGAACACACCAGCAACATCATTATCTGTAAATTCTGAAAATGCATGAAGAGTTTCAGTACTAATTTGGCGATGCGTTGATCAACAGTAAATAGTGTGACTACATATTACATCCACCTTGAAAGCACTGACTCTTCAAGAATACTCTCAACTTTTTTCTTAACCTCTTAGTCAACATGCCCTCCAGATGTTGCTGCCCCCCAACTCCTGTCATTCCTGACAACTGGCCATGTTGCTGTAATCCAAAAAATGTTTGGCTGTGATTCCTGCATTGCAACTCTACGATTCTGTGAACCTCTAGAGCAGGCATAGGCAAACTCTGGCCCTCCAGATATTTGGGACTACAATTCCCATCATGCCTGACCACTGGTCCTGTTAGCTAGGGATTATGGGAATTGTAGTCCCAAAACATCTGGAGGGCCGGAATTTGCCTATGCCTGCTTTAAAGGTAAAGGTACTCCTGACCATTAGGTCCAGTCGTGACTGTCTCTGGGGTTGCGGCGCTCATCCCATTATTGGCCGAGGGAGCCGGCGTACAGCTTCCAGGTCATGTGGCCAGCATGACAAAGCCGCTTCTGGCGAACCAGAGCAGCGCACGGAAACGCCGTTTACCTTCCCGCTGGAGCGGTACATATTTATCTACTTGCACTTTGATGTGCTTTCGAACTGCTAGGTGGGCAGGAACTGGGACTGAGCAAGGGGAGCTCACCCTGTTGCGGGGATTCAAACCACCGACCTTCTGATCGGCAAGCCCTAGGCCACAACGCCACCCGCGTCCCTGCTCTAGAGGCCCACAATTTCCCCATCCGAGGCTGTCATGAAGTTCAGAGGCAGCAGGTGGTGCTCTTGCCACAGAGGCTGTGCAGCGCTCCAGGGAAGTCCCAGCTGGCTGCCAGGATGAGCTGGGAAGGAAGAGCATTTAGAGCAGCGTTTCCCAACCGGTGTGCCGCGGCACACTAGTGTGCCGCGAGACACCGGCTGATGTGCCGCGGGAAAAGGGACCTGCAGCCCAGGGCTGCACAGGACCGTGGCGGCGGCGCTGCTGGAGCCCGGCGGCGAAGCGGAAGCCAGGGCGGCGCTGCTCCCTTGGCGGCTGCTGCAGCAGCAGCAGCAGCAGCAGCAGCAGCCTCGCACGAGAATCAGAGCCCAGGGTGCCCTGCAGCCCCGCGCTGCACAGGACCGTGGCGGCGGCAATGCTGGAGCCCGGCGGCGAAGCGGAAGCCAGGGCGGCGCTGCTCCCTTGGCTGCTGCAGCAGCAGCAACAGAAGCCTCGCAGGAGAATCCCGACCTGGTGCCCCAGCTGATGGGCGGGAGAAAGGACACCGCGCTACAGCTGATCCCAGAGGTAACTCTGGGTCAGGAGACCCTGCGCAGCCGGGTCGGGGAGGAGCGGTGTGCCGCGAGATTTTTTTAATGAAACAAGTGTGCCGTTGCCTAGATTAGGTTGGGAAACACTGATTTAGAGGAGGACTGAATAGGAATCCGTGGGCATGTCTCAGAGAGGGGTGTGCTCCCCCCACCCTGCAGCCCTGCCACCTGGGGATCCAGCGCTGGCATCATCTGAGGAAACAGGAATGCGTAGGGAGCTGTGTCATTAAGCCCTGTAACCTGTTTTGAAAGGGAGTCATTTCTGGCTGCCTCTGTATAATGAAAGATAATCGCAGGACTTCCTTGGGGTGCTGGGAAGGGAAAAGGGAGGAAGAGCATCTGCTTTGTTTGCAAAAGGTCCTCAGCATAGCTGTCAACCCTCCCTTTTTTTGCAGGAAACTCCCTTATTCCAATGCCATTTCCCGCTGCTATCCCGGATTGTTGATATTCCTTAAATTTCCTGGAATTCAAAGGAAGCAGCTCCTCTCCCTCCCTGCCGGCCAGGAAGGCTCCTCAGCTGCGTTGCTCGGCTGCCAATAAGGAGTCTGAGACCGACTGGGGGCGGAGCTTGCATGCCTTGTGCAGCCAGACCCTCACGCCCAACCAGACAGACAGCCTGCCTGCCGTCTACGCTCTCACTCTTTCGCTCACCCGTTCGCGCGCAGCCTCTGGAGCGCAGGGTGGCGAGGCTACTTGGTGCCATTGCACCGCCCTCGCGGCTTCCCTTATTTTCAAATCGGAAAGTTGACAGCTTTCGGAAAGTTGGGGTTTTCCAAACACAAGAGCTGTAGTTTGGTCCTTAAAACATGAATCCTTTGAGGTGTAGGAACCTTTTGTTTCACCTGCCCTAGGTAGCTGTTGTACAGAGCCTCAAGTTAGGTCCTTAGGACTTCCTTGTTTGTTCCAGAGGCTGGGAAAACCAGGACCACCCAAAGAAGCTATCAAGTCCTTTTATTGGATTCTATAAATGAAAATTTATAACAAGTGTTGGATGGCAGATTGAGAGGAGTTCCATACCAGGACAGACTATGCTCATGTGCCCAAACATTGACTCTATAAAACATATTTTGCTGCACTGTGTGAGATCTGAGCAAGCCAGGGCTGAACTGGTATTACCCTTGCTAGTACCTTTCCCAGGAAAATCAGAGGCTTACTATGTCAGGTTCCTACTGGAAGACCGGACAAGGACAGAACATTAGCAGTGGTGAAGTTTCTATCGGTGGTTGCAAGAACCAATGATCCCTATTCCTAAGTCTGAACAAAATGCTTGTGTAACCTGAAGGCGAACTGTCAAAATTGTGTATTGTTTTGTAATGAATTGTTGGGTCTCTGGACCGTAATAAAGTTTTTGATTTGATTTGAAAATTAATAAAATAATAAGAAGAAGAAGAAGAAGAAGAAGAAGAAGAAGAAGAAGAAGAAGAAGCCATCAAGTGGATGATCTGAAACTCCGAATTCCCAAGTGCCGTTTTGGCATTCTGTTCCACTGCAAAAGCAAAAATGCAAGGCAATGAACATGTATCTTTATTATGAAAAACTATTTTTGGGTGGAGGTAAAAGGCACCCATTGTTACCTAAATAACCATAAGCTTGGAGGAAGAAAGGGGTGGGACCCAAATATTGTCACACTTCTCCCTTGTAGAAGCTTCAGTGGGGGCTGACTTTTAGTAAATTGGCTGCGTACAGCACATGTCTTCCCTCAAAAGACTCCTGGGAACTGTAGTTAAGGGTGTCAGGAATTGGAGCTCTTTGAAGGGCAAACTACAGTTCCCAGGATGATTTGGGCGAAGTTGTGCGCTTTAAATGACCTTTTGATGTATGGTGTATATGCACTGGAGTCTCCTTATGAACTTTATCTTACAAGGAAGACCTGCAACAAAGTGTTGCAGTGTAGAGTGCTCCTGTTCGGGGTGCCGGCCAGCCATGCCCCCTTTCAGGATGCTCCATTCCACACCCTGTTATTCATTTCTCTGGATATTCTCTCTCACTTGTCAGCATTCTCCTCGTCACTGTGGAATGTTGCTGTGATAAAGCAATAAGCAGGATTTCGGAAACGGAGTGCAAAGCAAACCACTCGCAAGGCACGGGGTGGAAACTTTAATCTGAGACAGGGTGGAGTCGTGGAAAGAACTCTGCGTGGAATAAGCAAGACTTAGTGAGCACTTCTGGTTTTGGGAGGTGCCGTAGCTACAGGATAGAGGAGGTACTTTTGGACTCTGGACTTGGTGGTTCCACAATTATTATTTATGCATTACATTTATATATCACCCCCAGTCCCCCAACACATTTAAGAGGCCATAGATTGTTTAACTGCCCAAGGCCTGGGTGAAGAGGCACCTAAAGACACGTAATGAAAACACCAGAGGAGCCCCCCCCCGGGGAGAGCATTCCACCAACGGGAGCCACCACAGAAAAGGCCTGTTCTCGTGTTGCCACCTTCTGGACCTCTCTTGGAGGAGGCACATGAAGAACGGCCTCAGAGGATGATCTCAGGGTCCAGGTTAGTTCACATGGAGAGGCATGTTTAAAGCTTTATAGGCCATTTAAAGGGCACCCAGGTGGCGCTGTGGGTTAAACCACAGAGCCTAGGGCTTCCTGATCAGAAGGTCGGCGGTTCGAATCCCTGCCACGGGGTGAGCTCCCGTTGCTCGGTCCCAGCTCCTGCCCACCTAGCAGTTCGAAAGCACATCAAAGTGC
The DNA here is from genome assembly GCA_034641385.1 of Darevskia mixta. Lineage (NCBI taxonomy): Eukaryota > Metazoa > Chordata > Lepidosauria > Squamata > Lacertidae > Darevskia > Darevskia mixta. The sequence goes on from JAWWNH010000188.1 coordinate 5,597,302, forward strand.
AAGTAGATAAATATGTACCACTCCAGTGGGAAGGTAAACGGCGTTTCCGTGCGCTGCTCTGGTTCGCCAGAAGCGGCTTAGTCATGCTGGCCACATGACCCGGAAGCTGTACGCCGGCTCTTGGCCAATAAAGCGAGATGAGCGCCGCAACCCCAGAGTCGGACACGACTGGACCTAATGGTCAGGGGTCCCTTTACCTTTACCTTTTAGGCCATTTAAGGCTTTACCTACATCACCTTCTTTACATGAGGAGCATTCTTTCCCTTAACTTTAAGATTTGGTAAACTATCTCTCCAGAGTTGGGGGCCCGTCCTGCTCTTTCTGGAGTCCTGGATGTCTCCACAACATCCTGCCCCAATACCACGACCATCATCCTTCTGATGCTGTTTTTCTTGACCTTTATAGTCTGTAAGCTGCTTTGATCAGCTGGTGGAAAACATGCCCTCCAAGAGTCCTGATTTTCCAGGGACAGTCCTGGAATTACAGAAGCTGTTCCAGTTTCTGGTCTGATCCCGGAATGTCCCACTTTTCCTTTTTCCTCTCCTCCACATCTCAGAACAATGAAAAGGCTGCATTGACAACTGGCAGAAATAAATATCTAAATTTATATGGTCAGGGAGAAGACCAAGAATAACACACAAGGTTTTAATAGATATTAAGGAAAGGGGAGGCTTTGGTCTTCCCGACTTAAAATTATATTACGAGGCTGCTTGCTTCTCATGGATGAGGGACTGGTACCTGTTAAGTAACACTGATGTATTAGATATAGAAGGGCATGACATCCGATATGGGTGGCATGCGTATTTAAACTATGGGAAATACAAAGTACATAAGAGTTTTACAAATCACATAGTAAGAAATGCTCTGTTTAAAGTATGGGAAAAATATAGAAGACTTTTAGTACCAAAGACCCCAAGATGGATATTGCCATTGGAGGCAAACACAGTTAAAAAGAAGAACATGAACGGAAATTGGATAACGTACAATTCACTATTGATAGAAGAGGAAGGCCAAACAAAACTTAGAAAGTATGAGGAAATAAAAGACCAGCTTTCCGGCTGGTTGGAGTACCACCAAATATACAAAATATTCAAACAGGATAAAAAGATTTGATTTGATAAAGAGCCCTCAAAATTTGAAATTAATAAACAACAAAACAAAGATAATTTCAAGAATGTAACACCTCCTTGACTGGGAAGTCAAGGAGGAGGAGGTTAAAGCTACAATGATTAGATGGGCACAGAATATTGGGCGCCCGATAATGATGGCCGAATGGGAAAACCTTTGAAGAATAAATATGAAATTTACAGCGTGTTATAACACCAGGGAAAATATGTTAAAGATGCAGCACAGATGGTACCTCACGCCCTCAAAATTATCTAAGATGTACAAAAATTTAGTTAATATTTGTTGGAGATGTGGTGGGAGTAATGGCGACATGTACCACATGTGGTGGACGTGTGGGAAGATCAAAGTGTTCTGGGGTTTAATTTATGACGAGTTGAAAAAAATGCTTGGAATAACTTTTCTAAAAAGACCAGAGGCATTTCTGCTAAGTATTTTTGGTAAGGACATACCAAAAACTCTGAGAGAAATATTTCTATACGCAACGGCCGCAGCTCGAACCTTGGTGGCAAAAGGGTGGAAGGAAGAAGGAGTCCGAACAATAACGGACTGGCAGAACAAATTGCAAGAATTTGCTGAAATGGCACAATTGACAAATAGCTTGAGAGGCAATTCAAAACAAATTTTTTAGGAAAAGTGGGATAGATATAAGATATATGTCCAAAAATACAGCAAAGGTTCGTTGTCTATGCTAGCATTCAATTGACTTTGGAGAGAGAATGAATTGAGTTATAAGACCAAGGATACATATTGATGTAGGAATGTAATAGACAAATAAGTAAAGAAATATATAACAACTAGAGTACATTCATGTGTAAAATAAAACTATATATTAGGGATTGACAGGAAGTCCAAATTGTGGCTATATATATGACTTTGGAATATTTTGGGATGTATCTTTATTTATTTTTTAAATTTTCTTCTGTTTTTTTCTTTTCTTTTTTAATTAATTTATTTTTGTATGTATATTATCTCTGTACATATGTTGAAAAACATAGGTCAACAAGTTTTGTTAAGTGACATAATAATGTTTATTTTTGTAATATAAGAATATCAATAAAACCAAAATGTTAAAAAAAGTGTTGTGTGTGTAGAGGTGAAAAAATGGGGTTCTGTTTTTACGAGAAAAATAATGCATTTCTCCGATGAAAATAGGGACATCCCATTCCATAATGATAATTTTACTATTTATACCCCACACATCTTACTGGGTTGCTCCAGCCACTCTGAGTGGCTTCCAACATATATAAAAAACATCATTAAACATTAAACATTTTTTTAAAACTTCCCTGTACAGGATTGCTTTCAGATGGCTCAGAGGTTGGGTAACTCCATGCCCTCCAACATTTATCAAATGAAAATAGGAACGTCCTAAGGAAAAGCGGGAGATTCCAGGATCAAATCAGAAAATGACATGGCTTCTCTAAATCAGGGACATCTCTGGAAAATAGGGACACTTGGAGGGTCTGAAAAAACCTGTACCAAATGAAGGAAATGAAGCTGGCTTTCGAAGCCCTTCCTACAGTTTTCAAGAAAAAGGACGCCAATACGCTTTAAATTATTAAATTGCAATGCTTCTGCAGCCAGCCATTTTTTAGGAAGCATGGGGAATGTTTATTCCCTTATTGTAAATGGAACCTGACACTGTCTACTCAGAAGTAAAGGTAAAGGTAAAGGGACCCCTGACCATTAGGTCCAGTCGTGGACGACTCTGGGGTTGCGGCGCTCATCTCGCTTTATTGGCCAAGGGAGCCGGCGTCCAGCTTCCAGGTCATGTGGCCAGCATGACTAAGCCGCTTCTGGCGCACAGAAACGCCGTTTACCTTCCCGTTTACCTATTTACCGTATCTACTTGCACTTTGACGTGCTTTCAAACTGCTAGGTGGGCAGGAGCAGGGACCGAGCAACGGGAGCTCACCCCGTCGCGGGGATTTGAACCACCGACCTTCCGATTGGCAAGCCCTAGGCTCTGTGGTTTAACCCACAGCGCCACCTGGGTCCCACTCAGAAGTAAGTCCCACTGTATTCAATGAAGCTGACTCCCAGGTAACTGGGTCAAGACTGAGCAGCCTTACACTGCAGTCCTGATGAGGAAGAGGAGGAGAAAGAGAAGGAGGGTTTGCCAAATGCAGCCACTTGCTCAACACCTTTTGGCCCTGAACTTTTCTGGAGAAAGTCAAAAAGTTCCTAAATGTGTGGTAAGGCCATGAAGACAAACTTCAAAGCAGGAGAATGTGTTACATGCACTATAAGGCATAGTGGTTCATTTTAGGTTTTGAGGCAAGAGGGGGAGCTGTTTACTTTGTGCTGGAGTGGTGTTGCAAAGGGGTCCCCTCACTGGCAAGGCATAATATTAATAATAATAATAATAATAATAATAATAATAATAATAATAATAATAATAATTTATTATTTATACCCCACCCATCTGGCTGGGTTTCCCCAGCCACTCTGGGCGGCTTCCAACAGAATATTAAAATACAATAATCTATTAAACATTAAAAGCTTCCCTAAACAGGGCTGCCTTCAGATGTCTTCTAAAAGTCTGGTAGTTGTTTTTCTCTTTGACATCTGCTGGGAGGGCGTTCCACAGGGCGGGTGCCACTACCGAGAAGGCCCTCTGCCTGGTTCCCTGTAACTTGGCCTCTCGCAGCGAGGGAACCGCCAGAAGGCCCTCAGCGCTGGACCTCATAATGAAGTAATCCTTTCGGTCTCCGCCCAGTGGAACTGCAAGTGGTGACAATAATTTCTATGATGTAGTTAACTGGAAACAGAATACAGTACATAATGTTTTAATAGGAACCCTTAGTAGTTTCCTTTCTGGAGCCTACAATGACTTCACTACAGATCCATAAATCTTTAAAGCAGCTTAAAATTCTTAGGAAAATATGGGAAACTGTTATGGGCGTGTATAATTACAATGTTTTTAAAGGGGAAGATGGGGAACTGGTGGCCCCTCGGATGTTGAGAGCCGACAGGAGTGACTTGTGCCTGAGGAAACCCAGGCCAGCTCTGTAAACCTGCTTTGAAAGCTAGAGCTCAAAATGGAACAAGAAAGGTGAACTTATACGTTATTTACAGGAATATATTAATTTTTCAGCACACTTTCTCCTAATATATGCATATTCATAAACATTGGTTGGAGAACTGCATTGCAAAATTTGGATAAATGTACATTTTGGATCAGAGCTGTGGGTTGGTTTGTATATTGTTTCTTTGATAGATTTGCCTTTACCCGGAGACTGAAACAAATTTCTCCTGCTCCCCTAGGCAAAATGCTGCAAATATTCCGCTCTAGTGCCCCTTTTTATCTCATTGAATGAGATAAGTGGGAAGGACAAATACATTTTATAATCTCAGAGAACAAGTTATGAGCTAGCAGTTTCCATCACGCACAATTAAAGGTAAAGGGACCCCTGACCATTAGGTCCAGTCGTGTCCGACTCTGGGGTTGCGGCGCTCATCTCGCTTTATTGGCCGAGAGCCGGCGTACAGCTTCCGGGTCATGTGGCCAGCATGACAAAGCCGCTTCTGGCGAACCAGAGCAGCGCACGGAAACGCCGTTTACCTATTTATCTACTTGTACTATTTATCTACTTGTTCCTATTTATCTACTTGTACTTTGAGGTGCTTTCGAACTGCTAGGTGGGCAGGAGCTGGGACCGAGCAACGGGAGCTTACCCCATTGCAGGGATTCGAACTGCCGACCTTCTGATCAGCAAGCCCTAGGCTCTGTGGTTTAACCCACAGCGCCACCTGGGTCCAAGGCTACCTATTTTCCCACTTGAAAGGCAGGTGGGCCCTGTCTAACTTTGGCCTTGGGGATTCCTGCTATATTCGATGTCAGCATCTTTCCATGTTATGCCTCAGCTTGCATGTTTTCATCCATGCCTGTAGCCCGTTAACTGGAATCTTCTCGGGGGGGAAATGCCATGGAAGGGTGCATCCAGCTACAAACTCAGTGGTATCACAAGAGGTTGGTGGACTTTTTGTACACCAATTCCTGTACGCAAGAAACTTTGGAGGTTATTTCCTGTGCAATGACTTGGAGGAGCAGAGCAGTTGCTGACCAATGGTATGTGTGTGTGGAACTAACCACAATGCATTAAAAGTGGATTATCTGAAAACAATTTTGCTGGAAGAGGAGAAGCTTTCGGAGACAATCCAAAAGTCGGCCATCGCCTACAAAATAATTTTGGTGAAACTTAAAGGTAGGCTTCCTTATAGCACAATCCTCCAGTGAATGTGTTGAGAATCCTTTGTAGAGCACCCGTCTCATCCAATGCCCTACGGAAACACCGTTTACCTTCCCGCCGGAGCGGTACCTATTTATCTACTTGCACTTTGACGTGCTTTCGAACTGCTAGGTTGGCAGGAGCAGGGACCAAGCAACGGGAGCTCACCCCGTTGCGGGGATTCGAACCGCCAACCTTCTGATCGGCAAGCCCTAGGCTCTGTGGTTTAACCCACAGCGCCACCCGCATACCGGTAGATCAATAAGTACCGCTGCAGCGGGAAGGTAAACGGTGTTTCCGTGCGCTGCTCTGGTTCGCCAGAAGCGGCTTAGTCATGCTGGCCACATGACCCAGAAGCTGTACGCCGGCTCCCTCGGCCAATAATGCGAGATGAGCGCCGCAACCCCAGAGTCGGTCACGACTGGACCTAATGGTCAGGGGTCCCTTTACCTTTATGTGCTCTAAAGGTATGCTGTGTTCTAAGGCAATAAAAGGCTCTGCCATTTTGTGTTCATTTCCTTGGGATGCAGGCAGCTCCGTGGGACTCAATTCTGAGCAAACAGACACAAGGATTTGAGCACCCAGTAGATCTCTCTCTCTCTCTCTCTCTCTCTCTCTCTCTCTCTCTCTCTCTCTCTCTCTCTCTCTCTCTATTTCCAAGGGAGGAAGCCATAGCTAATTTTTAACCGGCTCACTAAATGCAGAAGTTCAGATTATAGTGGGATCTCCCAAGAATAGAATTGCTAAATGTGTGGCAGTTTCTGAAGTTGCAGAGGAAGTTACGTTGGAACAGACAATATTAATCATCAGGCTGTACATAAAAATTCCTTATTGTCTAATATTTACAGAAGATGCACAGAAGTTTTGTTATTGCTGCACCGTCTTAATTATGTAAGGTGCAAAGCACTTTTTCCCGCCCCGAGGGCCACTTTCTCTTCCTTTAAAAAAAATTTTTTTTTAAATTATTTTTCCAATTAAACAATTTTAACAAATCAAAAACAAATAATTTCTCATACATCTTTGCTCTGCCGAGCTGCGACTTCCCTCCCTCCCATCAGCAGGTTTTCTAGTCCAAGGGCCACTTTCTCTTCCAGGGGCCACATGCCCTTTGGTGGGCAGGGCCAGAGATGAAAGTGGGTGGGGCAACAAACGCCAAAGTTACCTTTGCACAGGAGGCTGATTTCCACACCTGTTCCTCCTCATTCCAAGTGAGCAAAAAACCATTTGTCAGAGTTTAAGGAGGAGGCATCCCAGTCAGGAAAAACCCTCGATGAGAGTGCAAAGGGTGACACAGGTGGCAGGAGCAGGGCAAGGTGTGGCCTGATGAAATCTCAAAGACTAGCTAGAGAGGCTGCGGATGGGAGTGAGGCCTCTTCAGCATATCACACTTGCACTCAGAGATCTGCACTGGCTGCCGATTTGCTACCAGGTACTCAAGGTGTTCCTATTAGCATATGAAGCCCATGACAACTTGGGACCAGTTACAGGTAGATAGCCGTGTTGGTCTGTCATAGTCAAAACAAAATAAAAAAATTCCTTCCCGTAGCACCTTAGAGACCAACTAAGTTTGTTCTTGGTATGAGCTTTCGTGTGCATGCACACTTCTTCAGATACACTGAAACAGAAGTCACCAGACCCTTATATATAGTGAGAGGGTGGGGAGGGGTATTACTCAGAGGGGTGGTGGGAATGGGTGCACCAGAGCCTGCAATAAACCCAGATGCCAACTTTGCTGCCACATACACCTGGACAACACCATTACTGGCCCCAACAACATCAAACATACCAGCTCAGGACTATTTAATTGCTCATCGTCTAACATTGTGTATGCCATCAAATGCCAACAGTGCCCTTCAGCTCTCTATATTGGACAAACAGGCCAAACCCTACGCCAAAGGATAAATGGACATAAATCTGACATCAGGAATCACAAGACAGAGAAACCAGTAGGAGAACACTTCAATCTCCCAGGACACTATACAAGATCTCAAAGTAGCTGTCTTATTGCAAAGGAATTTCAGAAATAGACTGGAAAGAGAAGTTGCTGAATTGCAACTCATTACCAAGCTTAAAACCATGGAGAGACCTGGTCTGAACAAAGACATTGGATTCTTATCTCATTATACATGGCAAAGCTTTTTTAACCTTCTCACCCCTTGCTTTTTCCTGTAAGACTAATTGCAGTCGTTAACAGTCGTCAGCAGGTTTACCTCTCCTATCAGCCTATCACCCATTCCCACCACCCTTCTGAGTAATACCCCTCCCCACCCTCTCACTATATATAAGGGTCTGGTGACTTCTGTTTCAATGTATCTGAAGAAGTGTGCATGCACACGAAAGCTCATACCAAGAACAAACTTAGTTGGTCTCTAAGGTGCTACTGGAAGGAATTTTTTTATTTTGTTTTAACTTGGGACCAGTTTACCTGCAAAACGGCCTTACCCCACATGCTCCTGCTTGATCGCTTTAATCCATGGAACTGGCACTGCTACAGGTGCCGCATAAGGCCTGTTGTGCCTTTGTAAGAACCCGACTGTTTAGTGTGGCAGCGCCTACACTTTGGAACTCCCTGCTTATTGATCTCAAGCAAGTACCTTTGCTGTGCTCTTTTCAACGCCTGCTTAAAAACATCCATCTTTAGACAAGTCTGTTCAGATGCTTAGGAAGTCGAGGTAATTTTAACCTGTTTTAGTATTTTAACTTTTGTATGTTTTAAAGTATGGTTGTAATTTTTTCTTACCTTTATTGTTTTAACTTTTCGCAGACCGTTTTGAGGTTTCTTACATTCATATACATTTTATGAAATAAATACATAAGACGTCGTTCCTGGGCATAGCTGTCAACCTTCCCTTTTTTGGCGGGAAACTCCCTTATTCCAATGTTGTTTCCCGCTGCTATCCCAGATTGTTGATATCCCTTACATTTCCCGGATTTCAAAGGAAGCAGCTCCTCTCCCTCCCTGCCGGCCAGGGAGGCTCCTCAGCTGCGTTGCTCGGCTGCCAATAAGGAGTCTGAGACCGACTGGGGGCGGAGCTTGCATGCCTTGTGCAGCCAGACCCTCACGCCCAACCAGACAGACAGCCTGCCTGCCATCTACGGGCTTGCTCTTTCGCTCACCCGTTTGCGCGCAGCCTCTGGAGCGCAGGGTGGCGAGGCTACTTTGTGCCATTGCACCGCCCTCGCCGCATCCCTTATTTTCAAATCCGAAAGTTTGAAAAGATCCCTTATTTTCAAACCCGAAAGTTGACAGCTATGTTCCTGGGTTGCAGATTCCACCCCCTGCCCCCGCCCCCTGCCCAAGCTGTACACGTTTATTGTTTCCAGCTCTGGTTGAGCTGTTCTAAGTGGAAAAAATGAGCCCTTGGCATGCTGTCTAGCGAGCTCTAGCCATGAAGGGTGTTACAGTTTCAGCAACTTTTGGTGGAAATTCAGGAAGAGGATCAGGCAAACTGCCTTCTGAGCCATGATCTGTCACTGTATGGGAAGCACGAGGGCAGATTCTGGAAGCAGGAGGTCACTTCCTGCCCTCTGACGAAAGACCTGTGCCTCCTCCTTCCTGGATTCACCCCCAACGCCATGGGTCACTGTGGAGTTCTTAGAAATTAAGCATGATCCATTCTTCCATTAACCACAACAGGTGCTCATCACTCAACAGAGGGTCAAGGAGTCCACGCTGGAAGGGTGGAAATGGGAATAAATGCTTTCTGTTGAAGGCTCAGGGACTGTCAGCGGTGCCAGTGCCAACAAAATGTTGTGGCATCAGCTCTCAAAATAAGCTGTCTCCTCCCAGAGGAAAACATCTGTCTGTGTTCTTGTTAAATGTTGGTCTTTGAGCACCGCACCCTGTTTATCTTCAACGAGCAAAGCAGGACCACACAAGAAAGATCATTCATGCAGCCTTAAAGACAACAAAACTCATGCTGCAGTGCAACCGCAAGCCAAACACGCACCCACAGAGAATTCTCTTGAAATGAAAGAAATGGAAATAAGAAATGGAAGAAAGGGGAAATCACGAAAGAAGAGTATAAATGAGCAGGCAAAAGTTGCAGGGAAAAGGACTTGAGCATGTTTAGCCTGGAAAAGAAGAGAATTAGAGGAGATATGGTAAAGGTAAAGGGGCCCCTGACCATTAGGTCCAGTCGTGACTGACTCTGGGGTTGCGGTGCTCATCTCGCATTATTGGCCGAGGGAGCTGGCATACAGCTTCCGGGTCATGTGGCCAGCATGTGGCGAACCAGAGCAGCGCACGGAAACGCCGTTTACCTTCCCGCCGGAGTGGTACCTATTTATCTACTTGCACTTTGACGTGCTTTTGAACTGCTTAGGTGGGCAGGAGCAGGGACCGAGCAACGGGAGCTCACCCTGTCGTGGGGATTTGAACCGCCGACTTTCTGATCGGCAAGCCCACCTAGGCTCTGTGGTTTAACCCACAGCACCACCTGGGTCCCATGGAGATATGGTAGCCATCTTCAAATATCTAAAGGGCTGTGACATGGAAGATGGAGAAAACTTGTTTCCTTCTGCTCTGGAGGATATGACCCAAACCAATGGCTTCAAGTTATAAGAAAGGAGATTCCGACTAAACATCAGGAAGAACATTCAACAGTGGAATGGTCTCCCTCTGGAGGTGGTGGACTCTCCTTCCATGGAGGTTTTTAAGCAGAGGTTGGATGACCCTCTGTCTTGGATGCTTTAGCTGAGATTCCTGCAGTGCAGGGGGTTAGACTAGAATGGTCCTTGGGGTCCCTTCCAACTTTACAATTCTACGGCTTCCGGTCGGCGCGCCGGAGGGGAAGGTCGGGGGACATGCCGCTGCTGGCATTCCCCGACCCGACCGGCTTTAAAGGGGTGCTTGCGACGGCGACGCAGCCCCCAAAACTCCCGGGAGTCTTGATCCCGGGACCTTAGGTCCGGCAGCAGCTCTTAACGTCGCCCCAACTCCCGCGGCGGCCACAGTAGAGGCTGTCGTGTGAGACGCGGGGCGACGGAGCTCCACGGACCGCCATTGCCCGTCGGGTTGAAGCTGCGAGCCCTTCCCAGCTGAGCGCGCTGATTTCTCCGCAAAAGGACAAGATTGGCTATTTTAACCGTGAGTACTAGAAAAGTACCGAAGAATTTGGACTAATTTGACGAAGTACAGGGATGTAATTTACGGAGGTCCGTCCCTTGCTATTGTGGCACTAAATCAGGAACTTTATTACCGATGCGATTGAAACTGTAACGGAATTTGGCTTGGCAACAGAGATTCGATCCTTCTGATACCCCTGATCGGGGGGGCAACTAACTAACAATTTTGACATGTAGTGGATTGAATCGGACCTGTTGGATTTTATTGTGGAACATGGAATTTGAGTCTGGACTTGGTTCGGTGTGGAACTTTGCATAACTATGTCTTTGAAAATGGAGGATGATTTGGACAAAGGAGGCTGGAAGAGGGTCCTTGAAAAAATCTGGGAACTGAGAAAGGAGTTCCAAGCGGAAACCGCAAGAATGAGAGGAGTTGTAAACAACAGTGATGCCATCCCAGCTGCACAAAGGATGGAAGGGGGAGAAATTCCCCCCAAGGTTAAAGAGAAGCCTCGCTGCAGGAAAATTTCTTCTCGGCACAAGATAACTGGACCCAAGAAAAGAATCAAGAAAACAACATCTGCGAAAGTTAACGCTTTTCAGCGCAAGAGGACAACAATGAAGGAGAAGAAGTTTTTTTTTAAAGACTGGGAGCTGGAACAGCGGAGAAGACACAGAGATGATGAAGCCCAACTGCAAGCAAGCACTTGGGCTTGGACTGGGGAACGGCGAGGGGAGGGTTGAGCAGGGTAGGTGGGCAACCAGGGACTGATTATATATGCGGACTTTGAATATCTATGTCGGACATGGTTTTGAGTTAGGATTATGTTAGGATCTTACGAAGTTAGGAGCCTGAAGATTAAGGGGAGTCAGAAGGAACCTTATAGAAGATTTGGGAGGAGGACGCGGAGGTTGGAACTAGAAGATGAGGTGAAATAAGAATTAAGGATATTGTATTTGAGTTAGAATTATGTTTTGAAATGATGTTAAAGATATGTTTAGTACACCTATGTACCTGAACCAGAATTATGTTTTGTTTAATGCAGCCACTGGGGAGGTGCGGAGGAAGTCACTATGGATATGTTTTGTAACCAAGAATGGTCTACCTGAGAATAGGGTTAGGCCGAAGTTAGATAATGATTGGTTTAAGGTCAGGGAAAATAATGAATGGGTTTACCTCTGTGAGAGGGAGGGTAAGATTAAATAACTCCTCATGGTGAGAGGTGGGGAGTGATGAATCCTGACTGAAATGTAAGGTCTTATGTGTATAAAATTTTAAAATTAATAAAAATTATTTAAAAAAAAAAAAACTTTACAATTCTACGATTCCATTATTCTATGAAGATTGCTTGCAAAAATGTGTACATTAGTCAAACTGGCCTATAAAAATGCGTGGTGAGCCAGTGTGGTGTCGTGGTTAAGAGCGGTAGACTTCTAATCTGGGGAACCGGATTCGCGTCTCCTCTCCTCCACATGCAGCTGCTGGGTGACCTTGGGCTAGTCACACTTCTCTGAAGTCTCTCAGCCCCACTCACCTCACAGAGTGTTTGTTGTGGGGGAGGAAGGGAAAGGAGAATGTGAGCCGCTTTGAGACTCCTTCGGGTAGTGATAAAGCGGGATATCAAAACCAAACTCTTCTTCTTCTTCTTCATCTTCTTCTACTGATTAGAATAAATCTGCACTAAAATGCTGGTGAATTTTCATATGGATTTAAAAAATAACAAGAAGTTGCTGCAAAATGAATGAATTTAAATTTGGGGGTGTGTGGAAAGGAGAAACTGAAAGAACTCAACATTAACAGACCTTCCTGCAATAAAACAGAAGTCTGGTAGAGCCTTGAATTTGCCAGTAGGTGATTACATCCCAGCTGGAAATAGTGACCTTCTGAGAACACTCCAGTCCTGTAATACGAATGTCAAATGCCATAAGGCTGCAAGAACATGGGGGGGGGGAAGGGTTCATAAAGACCCCAAGTCAAGGCTTCCTCCCTTTAATTGCTTGATGCCATTAATTCTTTTCGAGTTGCAACCCAATGCGTGAAAGGGAGGGCTTTGTTTTGTCTGCTCCGTTCCCCCTTAATCTCTTGGTCTGCCAAAGCATTCTTTCTTTCTTTCTTTCTTTCTTTCTTTCTTTCTTTCTTTCTTTCTGTTGTAGCGTGGGTTAATGATTTTAGTAAGTGATTTCAGCTCTCTGACATAGCAGGCAGGAGACAGCTTCTTCATGTAACAACTCTTTATTCAGGCAAACAAGACTGAGGGAACTGAGGGTAGGGAAGCTACATTTATAGGGACAAAGGACTGGCTAGGAAAAGATACATTTTGGAGGGAACAATCTCAAGCAATCACACAGCTGCTATTTGGTGGGAACCAATAAGACAGAGGATCCAAATGCAGCAACTTGAATGCACCAATAGTAGCTGTTCCTTCTGGGACAGGAAGGCAGTTACTTTACCCTAATGTGATTACAGACAATAGTAATACAGATATGATAACACTTTGAATCAATACACAACACTTTCTTTCTTTCTTTCTTTCTTTCTTTCTTTCTTTCTTTCTTTTTACAAAGGAGAAAATTATTTATATATCATAAAATGAAAATAATACTCCACAAGTGTGATAATCTTGCTTTGTTTAAGTAATGACACACAGGATTGCTAATGGGGACTTAAATTACGCTCCTACATTTTATGCAGAGTCTATACATATTTTTGCCACGATGAATGTTCCATCTTTCATTCTCATGGGTCGAGCTTCCTACGATTCTGAGCTCAAAGTTTATCATTTTTGTGAATTATTGACACCCCGTTGTATCACACAACAGCAGTTTGAGACAGGAGGATGAAATGGGAAATGCGAAATGGATAACTCCTGATGTTATTTTGCTGGGAGAGGCTTTTTCTCCTGTTCAACCTTCTGAGTTCCTTCCTAAAAGGATATATTGTGGAGAGGGATGTCAAAAGCAAGTTAAACCACACACAATAAAACACCCCTCCCCTGAAATCAACCCTATAGTTGCTGGCCTTTTCCGTCTTGCAGGGCTGTGAATGGTATCTAAGAGGAACTTTCCCAGCCATGTGCTGAAAACATTTTAAAATACAGAGAGTGGGGAGCACAGAGAGATCGTAAAAGTACAGTCCAAGGTGCCTGTTTGCTTGTCCAGTCCTGAGATTCTGGCCACTTGAGGCACTCAGACTTTGCCATTCCAACTCTTCAAAAGGAAGTTGCAGGGGCTCCGTGGCTTGTTGGATCAACGTCTTATCTGGTACTTAGCCAGGCATCTCTGCTTCTCTTGCACCTGCTATTCTGTGAAACCCAAGCACTGCTTTGACTGATGTATTAAAGCCTTGGGCAGAAACTGATGAGGGCCAGGGCAATCAGCCACCACCGGTGTGTGTACCTGCTTTCTCTCTTTCTTTCTTTCTGTGTGTGTGTGTATGTGAACCTTCTAGGACCATAGCTGTCAACCCTCCCTTTTTTTGCGGGAAACTCCCTTATTCCAATGCTGTTTCCTGCTGCTATCCCGGATTGTTGATATCCCTTAAATTTCCCGGAGTTCAAAGGAAGCAGCTCCTCTCCCTCCCTGCCGGCCAGGGAGGCTCCTCAGCTGCGTTGCTCGGCTGCCAATAAGGAGTCTGAGACCGACTGGGGGCGGAGCTTGCATGCCTTGTGCAGCCAGACCCTCACGCCCAACCAGACAGACAGCCTGCCTGCCGCCTACACGCTCGCTCTTTCGCTCACCCGTTCGTGCGCAGCCTCTGGAGCGCAGGGTGGCGAGGCTACTTGGTGCCATTGCACCGCCCTCGCGGCATCACTTATTTTCAAATCCGAAAGTTTGAAAAAATCCCTTATTTTCAAATCCGAAAGTTGACAGCTATGTCTAGGACAGTGGTTCCTAAGCTTTTGGGGGGCCCACTCCCTTGGTTGCATAAGCTCAGGGTAACAATTAATTGCACATTTATTCAAAATCCAATTAAAACTATTTAATTAATTCCCACAAAGTTGATTAACTTCATCCAGTGATACCAGATTTTCAGATTCATTTACACCTCCAGCTTCCCCCTGCTTCCTCCTTTGCCTCTTAGTGCCCTCCCCCAGGTAATCCCACTGTCCACTTGAGGAACCACTGGTCCAGGAAATTGCCGCTAGGGACAATCCTCCCCAGCTGTAGTCTCCAAGAGGCTTGCCCCTACTCCAGCAATTATTCATTCATTCATTTAAAAATCTAGGCCGCTTCTTATTCAGAATCTGAAAGTGGTTTACGATGAAGGTAGCAGAGCAAACTGCACAATTAAATGTCTACATTTGAGTACTGAGGTCACTTAAAAGCTGGCCTGTATTGGGAAAGCTCATGCAAAAAAAGTAAGGGACTTTTTAAAGCACCCATCAGGAACAACCACAGTGAAGGGCCTATTGCATCGTAGGCAGGCACCACAGCTGCCTACACACGATACCTGGAAAGCACATTCAATCCCTCAAAGAATTCTGGGCACTGTAGTTTCCCCCTCGCCTCCTGCCCCAACAGAGTTGCAAGTCCCAGCAACCCTGAACAAACTGCAGTGCCCAGAATTCTTTGAGGGGGAAATGTGTTCCGAAGCGTCTTAAATTATGGTTACCAGATGTCCCCATTTCCCGGGGACAGTCCCCGGATTTACAAATCTGTCCCCGGACAAAATCCGTCCTTGGAATGTCCCCGGATTTCATTTAATGTCCCCGGATTTATATTCTAAATGTTGTAGATTTATTAGTAGGGAATGAATGTTGCGTGATTGGTTCAACGGCACAAGACACATCATATGGGGACTTCCGGCGAGGCAGTGAGCAGCTCCTGAAGTCAGTCACAGCCAACTGCGCTACCTTATCTTAAAGGTACAGTGTGTCCACAGCCAAAGAATGCCTGTCCGGTGGATTTCTGTCCAAAGGTGGATTTCTGACCTTTGATCGTTCTTACAGTATTGGCTTTTAATAGCGTTGCAAGGACACAGACGCCCTATGGCCGCCACCTGCTGGCCATAAAATGATTTCTCCTAGACTAGAATCATTCGTAAAGTCTCATGTTCCTTATTTATTGCATTTCTATCGTGCCTTTCTTCCAAGGAGCTCAAGCCCGGTGGAGTATGTGGTTCTCCTTCTCCTCATTAAATCCGCACAACAACCCTGCGAGGTCGGCTCGGCTGAAAGTAGTAGTGACTGGGTTAGGGTCATCCAGTGTGCTTCGTGAACAAGCGGGGATTCGAACCCTCGTCTCCCAGGTCCTAGTCTAACACTAACCACCACACCACACTGGCACTTACTTACTTACTTACTTAATTTCAATACCGCCCTATACCCGGAGGTCTCAGCAGGCCCTTGCAGAGCCAGGCAGAGGCCTGGGCCAGGTAGATAATGTGCCCCCCCCCCTTTTTTACCCTGGGGATCTCCGATAACGTAATTTTTTTTAATAATGTATTATAATTTTAAATACGTTTTACAATAAATACATTATTCATTTTAAAATGTATTATACAATTTTTAATAGTTCAAAAATGTATTTAAAAATCTATTTTTAAGTAGACAACTTTGACTATTATTTATTATCTTCTTAAAAAGATGTATGCTTGTGAGAAAGCCACTATTTCTCGTAAGCCACTATTTCTTTAAAAAACATGGTTTCCACCAAATTTTATCCTCATTGAGCTGTATGTACTCTTCGGGTGTAAGTAATATTCCTGGCCTAGTTAACAAAATTTCAAACAAATGGCCACATCTTCATCAATTTTTCATCATTTTCCAAAAAAAAATTAGAAAGCCAACACACTTATCTTTTAAGTTACGCCTGGTTTAAATTTTTGGCAAACAAGATTTCACAACAAAACTCTTTGGAGTCCAATGATGACAATTTAATGAAGTCAATTTAATGACACTCTTCTAGCCCCTAGGCCACACTGCCTCTCAGCCCAAATCCTCGGTGGGCTGCGGCAGGCACCTCTCCGCCTCGCCCACCTCGCCGGGCTGCTGTTGTGGGATGCAAACCCAGCAGCCGCGAGTTCCGCAGGCGAAGGGAGCGAGGGGATCCCGGGCGGCTCCTCCCCCAGCCCCGCCCCCTCGGCTAGCCCCGCCCTTCCCCGCGCAGGTACTTCTGCCGGCCGCGATGCTCCGCGCGGAGGCTACTCACGCTTACCACGGGATCGCAGATGGGAGCCGAGCGACGCCGCGCCGCCTCCCTCCTCGCCCGGTGGGCCAGCCGCCTGCTGCCGCTGCTGCCGCCGCTGCTGCTTCTGCTCCTTCTTCCCTCCGCCGTCGCGTCGCGGCCGGCCGGGCCCAGGATCGTCACGCCGGCTCTGGGTAAGCGGACCATCGGAGACGATCCTGCTCGTCCCGCTCCTCCTTTGGCTTCGGACCCGGCTCGCTTTGCGGGGGATAGGGGATTTCGGGAAGGGGCGTGGGGCAGTGTGGTATAGTGGGGAGAGCGCTGGGCGCGGGCCGGGGAGAGGCCGGGGTTCAGATCCCGCCGCACCCCGCACTCAGCCTCGAAGTGACCTTGCCTCGCCTACCTCGCAGGGTGGTTGTGCGGGGATTAGATGAGGCCATACCCGCATTGCCTTGAGCTTCGTGGTCGGAAAGGTGAGATAGAAATGCAACCAGTCAATCAATAAAAATTGCTTAGCGTGTTTCACTGCATTTCCTTCCATCGGGACTGAATGATAGAATTGCAGAGAAAAGGAAGGTTCAGCTTTTTAGTTCTTAAGGGTGCCTGCTTTGGCATGACCTCTGCAGCCTTCAGTGGTGCCTACTCTTGTGCAAAGGGCTCCAAGCACGCTGGCATTCTTGCAATTAAGTTAGCTTTGTGAGCTTAGTCAGGTTCACCACCCCAAAGGCTGAATTCCCTGTGTGCTTACCTGGGAGTAAGCCTCATTGAATTCAGTGGGACTTACCTCTGAGCAGGCGTGCATTGATTGTATGGGTACATTAGGGAAGAAGGTATCTGTGTATTTACTCAGAAGTAACTGCACTGCTTTCAGTGGATTTACTCCCTGGTAGGGATGACTGAATCCGTCCATTTTGGTGTCTTGATTTTGCAATCTTAATTTCAGTTCTCCACATTTCCACATTAGTGTTCTTTTAATATATTTTTTCAAGAAAAGGTACTCTTGAAAATTTGTCTGTGTTCCTCTTAAAATGCACATTTCTTTGTAATGTTGCTTTGCCTAATGCATCTTTGCAAAGCAATTATCTGCAATAGTATGCAGAAGTTTCTTTCACCAATATGCAGTTTTAATTGATAGGGGACCCATGTGCCCACACTTACCTGGGAGTAATCCCCACTGAACACAGTGCAGTTTGGATCTGAGCAAACAGCAAAGTTTGGCCTAGTAGTCTGAGTCTTTGCCTAAGAGCAAGAGAGCTGGGTTCAAATCTTTTCTCTCTCCCGTGTGTGAGACCCGCTGGACAGCCCTGGGCCAGCCGAGGATTCACTCTCTGCTTTAACCTCACAAGAGGGAGAGTCTGCACTGCGGGACACAAAGTGTTCAGCCTGAGTCTTTTCTGTGCCAAGAACTCACTTAGTGGTCTTTTGCGAACCTCCTTGCTCAGGCTTGGCTGCCTTATCTGCTCTGGGGAGACAATACTAGCCTAAAAAAAGATCCGGGAAGGACTTTTATGCCCTCTCCCTGCCAAGGAGCCCTGGGTGCCTGCATGTAATTCCCCTCCTCTCCCTTAATTCTCTCGAAAACCCTGTGAGGTAGGAGACGGGGACTGAGCCATGGCCACCCTGTGAATTTCATAGCTGAGCAGGGATTCAACTAGCCATTCTTGCCTTCTGCCTGTTGCTTGTGAAATGCTTCAAACACTCCCAGAGACTCCTTGGGGGTCACCAATGTGGTGCCATCTAGATGTTGTTCATTAGTGTGTTGCAGGCACGTCCAACTCCCAAGGGACTGTGATCTACTCACATTATAAAAATACTGGCTGTGATCGGATGGTTATTTATTGACAGGCAAAGTTGTTGAGCTTTTTTTAGCCAAAGCTTTTTCTGGTGGTGGGGGAGAAGGGATCTACCATGATCTACCATAAAGGTAAAGGGACCGCTGACCATTAGGTCCAGTCGTGTCCGACTCTGGGGTTGCGGCGCTCATCTCGCTTTACTGGCCGAGGGAGCCAGCGTACAGCTTCGAGGTCATGTGGCCAGCATGACTAAGCCGCTTCTGGCGAACCAGAGCAGCGCACAGAAACACCGTTTACCTTCCCGCCAGAGCGGTACCTATTTATCTACTTGCACTTTGACGTGCTTTTGAACTGCTAGGTGGGCAGGAGCAGGGACCGAGCAACAAGAGCTCACTCCATTGCAGGGATTCGAACCGCCGACCTTCTGATCAGCAAGCCCTAGGCTCTGTGGTTTAACCCACAGTGCCACCCACAGCAGTAGTCATACAGGGTTTCATTTATGTTATACAATTTATACAGGGAAGGCACCTGCTTCATATCAATAGGCAAGGAGTTCCAAAGTGTAGGCCCTGCCACACTAAATGATACATGTCACATAACATTCTCTGGATTGTGGTGGGTGGTCTGTGGAGGAATGATGATCCCTGCCCTTTATCAGAGGAGATAACTAGGTGACTCTCTGGCTCTTATATCCAAAGGACATTGACGGGGTTTTGGAGAGCTGATCTTTCTGAGCTATATCAATGAGGGTTGTTGTTTCATTTTTTAAAAAGAAGTGTCCCACCTTGTTTTAAGGGGGTGATGGAAGACTTGGTCAGCGACCTATAATGTGGGGATGCATAGCATAGAAAATAGGTTAGGGGAATGGTCCAGCGAGTTCTGCTCAATGTGTATATTTCCTGACGGATTCTCACAAGAGCAGCCCTCTTCCCTCCTGTGGTTTCCCGCAACTGGCATCCAGAAGCACAGCTGCCTCCAGCTGTTGTGGGCAGCAGCCCCGACTAGCCCTCTCCTCCGATGCTGGGTGGTGTGCCTTCTGCATGCCAAGCAGCTGCTCTGCCCCACTGAGCAGCATCTCTTTCTGGAAAGAGGTGGGCCGAGGGGTTCTTTAGCTGCGCAGGCCTATTCCTTCACTTGCTTTCAAAACGTGGGGAACCAGCCCTGCTGTGTTTGGGGCCCGCCTGATGGTGCTGCAGGAGCAGAGCCCCCGCCGACCCACATGTAGCCCCCCCCTACCTGTTGCTGTATATGTTGCGGTCCAACCTCAAAGGATGCCTCCATCAGCCATGATATCGCTTTGGTTGGCATTTGCATTTTACAGTGATATCACTTTGGTTGGCATTTGCATGTTAGCATTTGCATTTTACAGAGAGGCGTTTGGCTTCATGGCTCTTGCTTCTGAGAAAAGAGAAGTGAAATACCAGAGAGTTGACCTGGAAAAGCACCTTTTCTTCTCTGTCTCTCTTGAAACAGAACTGCTTCTGTGTGCAGAAAGCTCTCCTGTCGTGGCTTTGTAGGGGGTTGGACTAGATCATGGGTAGGCAACCTAAGGCCCGGGGGCCGGATGCGGCCCAATCTCCTTCTCAATCCGGCCTGTGGACAGTCCGGGAATCAGCGTGTTTTTACATGAGTATAATGTGTTCTTTTATTTAAAATGCATCTCTGGGTTATTTGTGGGGCATAGGAATTCGTTCATTTTCCCCCTTCAAAATATAGTCCGGCCCACCACATGGTCTGAGGGACAGTGGACCGGCCCACGGCTGAAAAAGGTTGCTGACTCCTGAACTAGATGGTCCCTTCCCACTCTGCAATTTGCTCTCTCTCTTTCTGGAAAGAGCAGGAAGCTTTTTGGAATTGGAGAAACCTATCTGAGGCCACAGGGACGTGGGTGGCGCTGTGGTCTAAACCACCAAGCCTCTTGGGCTTGCCGATCAGACGGACGGCGGTTCAAATCCCCATGACGGGGTGAGCTCCCGTTCCTCGGTCCCAGCTCCTGCCAACCTAGCAGTTTGAAAGTACACCAAAAAGTGCAAATAGATAAATAGGTACTGCTGCAGCGGGAAGGTAAACGGCATTTCCGTGCGCTGCTCTGGTTTCGCCAGAAGTGGCTTAGTCATGACCCGGAAAAACTGTCTGCGGACAAAAGCCAGGCTCCCTCGGCCTGTAAAGCGAGATGAGCGCCGCAACCCCAGAGTCGTCTGCGACTGGACTTAACTGTCAGGGGTCCTTTACCTTTTTATTTATTTATTTGAGACCAAAGATGTGGAGCATTGGGTCCCAGAGTAGGCAGTGGTGCCCCCTGGGTAGTGTAGTGTGGTGTAGTGGTTAAGAGCGGTAGTTTCGTAATCTGGTGAACTGGGTTCGTGTCTCCACTCCTCCATATGCTGGGTGACCTTGGGCTAATCACACTTCTCTGAAGTCTCTCAGCCCCACTCACCTCACAGAGTGTTGTGGGGGAGGAAGGGAAAGGAGAATATTAGCCGCTTAGAGACTCCTTAGGGTAGTGATAAAGCGGGATATCAAATCCAAACGCCTTCTTCTTCTTCTTCTTCTTCTTCTTCTTCTTCTTCTTCTTCTTCTTCTGTGGGATTACCAAGGGGTAGGAGCAGTGGGGCACTGGAGGTGGGTCCCTCCAAGCATGCTGATTGCTTATTCACAATTGACCAGGCTGGAGCAGCGGCAGAGCAGGCTTTCACTGCGCCCAGGATTCGTGGCGCAGAGGGCGAACAGAGCACTTCCACAGTAATCCAGTTTTGAAGTAACCAGTCCATGAACTATTGCAGCGAGGCTTTCAATGATCAGTGAGTGATGCCCTCCCGCTTATTAAAACCTGCACAGTGAGGTAGTGATCCCTTGCATCACCGATCCAGAATGATGAAAGGATTTGGGAGTCAATGGGGTTTGTAATCTGCCAAGATACTGAACAGCAAAACCAGAAAAGCTTAAGACAATGGGTTTTGTAACGCTTTGTGCTGCAGGCCTTGAAAGCCAGAGCTGTTAAAAGTAGTATCTGATAAGCCTGCAAGGCATCTCGGGAATTGTATAAGCTTGAGAAGCTGAGCCTGACTCATGATTGGGGTTAGGAAGCCTCTGAAGGACCCAAGTGCCAGGATTAAGATGTAGTAAGATTCAAAGTGAGAGGTGTTGTTGTTGTTGTTGTTGTTGTTGTTGTTGTTGTTGTTATTGTTAGAATTTGCATACTGCCATTCATCTGAAGATTTTGTGTTCTCATTTTGTATGTTTATGAGAACACAAAATACATAATTAAACAAAAAACAACCAATAAGCTCCTTTCCACAGACACATTTAAAAGGCCTGGGAGAAGAGGAATGTTTTTGCCTGGTGCCTAAAGATATGTAATGAAGGCACCAGGTGAGGATCCCTGGGGAGAGCATTCCACAAACGGGGAGCCACCACAGAAAAGGCCCATTCTCATGTTGCCACCCTCTGGACCTCTCGTGGAGGAGGCACATGAAGAAGGGCCTCAGAGGATGATTGCAGGGTCTGGGTCGGTCCGTATGGGGAGAGGCGGTCCTCCAGGCCCTTTATGACTTAATGCCCAACACTGCCCTTCAGGTTTCTGCAGTGTCACCAGGTAGGAGGTGTGGCTGATTTTGTGTATGGCTGCTCCCCTTTGCGCTTGTTTAATTGCCAAGATCATAGATTCCACAATCTGCACATTATAAAAAGCAATGGGTGCAGAATCCTGTGCACCTCAAAAAACGATTTAAAGAAAAAGTTGTGAAGGCAGGCTTGAAAGTGCCTGGCGACATTTCTGAAGCAAAGAAGGAGGGAAGGCACCTTCTCCTGAGTAAGGCTAATGGGTCATCTAGCTGAGTATCTATACCAGGGGCTCCCAAATTGGTGGTAGTATCCCTTGGGGGGCAGTGGGATTACCTGCCGGGGTTGCTGGAGGGGTAAAGGTAAAGGGACCCCTGACCATTAGGTCCAGTCGTGACCGACTCTGGGGTTGCGGCGCTCATCTCGCTTTATTGGCCGAGGGAGCCGGCGTACAGCTTCCAGGTCATGTGGCCAGCATGACCAAGCCGCTTCTGGCGAACCAGAGCAGCGCACAGAAACGCCATTTACCTTCCCGCCGGAGCGGTACCTATTTATCTACTTGCACTTTGAAGTGCTTTCGAACTGCTAGTTTGGCAGGAGCAGGGACCGAGCAACGGAAACTCACCCCGTCGCAGGGATTCGATCCTCCGACCTTCTGATCAGCAAGCCCTAGGCTCTGTAGTTTAACCCACAGCGCCACCTGGGTTCCTTGCTGCTGGAGGTGTAAATGACTATTAAACTTTGCAGAGAAGGTATTGATGGATCAAGCTCATCCATTTTGTTGAATTAACTAAACTAAATCACTTCAATTGGATTTTGAGTAAATGTGCCATTAATTGTTAGTTTTGAATTTTCTTGTATTATTTTCTTCCTTGGTGGGTTGGGCGAACCAATATCCCGAATAATGTTTTTTATAGGGTAGGGCAGCAGGCACTGGGGATGAGCACATGGAACCACTTGTGTACAATGACTGGCAGGAAATCTGCAGGGTTTTGGGCAGGGCTTCCCACAGATGTTGGCGGTTGAACCCAGGGCCCCTTCCCTGAGCCTTGCTGGCTTTGGAGTCCTGCACAGCTCTGACCCTCAATTCAACCAATTATTTCATATCCTTCTGCTGTTATGGGGGGGGGGGTGCCTGTGTGGCAGGATGCCCTCCCAGGATGACTGCAGCCCTCCCTCCCTTCTGGGAGACAGACTGACCTCATTGCTGCCTTGCAGGGTGATGCCTCATTGCTGACCTCTCCTCTCCATTCTGGAAAAATGCCACATGTCAGCCAAGTTATAGAAGAATGACTGGGGAAGGGCTGTAGCTCAGTGCTAGAGCAGGGTGAGTCCTCCATGGCATCCTCACATAGGCCTCTCCTGGCTTGAAGCCTTGGAGAGCTGCTGCCAGTCTGTGTGGAGAATACTGAGCTAAATGGACCCAAGTGTCTGACTCTGCATAAGGTTTGTTCCACATTAAGATTGATAAAATTGTAGTGGAATGCTTCCTCCTTGAACCCCGCCAAAGAGTTGCCACAAACAAACAAACCCCTGTGTTGTTAGTTTTGATGTTAGTTTTTCATATTGTATTTGTTTCTGGTCATCGTGTTGCTTTTGATATTGCTGCCAAACATAAGTTAGACAGTGCAGCAATAGCAAAACTTCTTCCGGAAATATTAGACAGTAAGGAAATTTTAAGCACGTGGCTACAGCCTGACGATTAATAGTGTCTGTTTCAGCATAACTTCCTCTGCAATTTCTTAAACTGCCACACATTTAGCAATTCTATTCTTGGGAGATCCCACTATAATCTGAACTTCTGCATTTACAGTAGTGAGCTGGTTAAAAATTAGCCATGGCTTCCTCCATTGGTGTGTATGCAGCCTAGACCTTAGTGCTGAACGTCTTATATACACGTACATAATTCAGCACATGGCCATGATCCGTTCTTTGTTGCTCCATCTTGAGCAATCTGCCACTCATTTGAGATTTCCATTTTAATGCCCCAGTTACTTCTCTGAAGTAAGCCTATGCATACAATACCAAAGCAGCATCTAAGAGACCAGCTCATTGCAAGGGGTGCTCTTTTAGCCTGTTTATTTGTTTAAACCCTATCTGCTTGATTCCAAATTCTGATCCTTCACCTCTCAGGTTTTTAGCTTGCCCTGTGTTAATAACTTTGCCAAATCAGGATTTGTTCTAACAGCATTTTCCAGGAGAGTTTAATACACACAGACTAAAGTTGGAAAACCATGTTTAGTGGGGTCGTCATCTCCTCCACCACAAAATCAGGCACACAAAATCGGTAGCATGCAATCAGTTTGCATTGAGACACTGCAATGTTTTCCCATAAAAAGAAACCAGCCCCACCTCCCCACCCCAAATCCCAAGCTGCTGTTTGCAATAAATGGCATATTCAGGGG
Organism: Darevskia mixta; assembly: GCA_034641385.1. Classification (NCBI taxonomy): domain Eukaryota; kingdom Metazoa; phylum Chordata; class Lepidosauria; order Squamata; family Lacertidae; genus Darevskia; species Darevskia mixta. Next base: position 5,621,614 of record JAWWNH010000188.1, read on the forward strand.
GCAAATAGCAGCTGGGGGAGGGCAATTTGGGATGGGGAAATGGCAGAGAGACTCCCTCCAGATTTGCAGCATGCTCCTGATTGAGGTTCCATGTTCCTGCTTCCATTGCATGCTACTCTAGGCAATGGAGCTAATAAATGAGCCCTGCTGGATTAGACCAAAGGTCTCTCTAAGCCAGCATCTGGTTCTCAAAAGCCCCAAAGCAGGACTTGAGTGCAACAGCAGCTCTCCCCACTTGTGATTCAGGGGTAGACTGCCTCTGACAGTGGAGGTGCCAAACACACTAGTAGCCTCTGGAAGTCCGACCCTCTTTCTCCCTGTTCTCTCCTCCGTAGGGTGAGGAGGTGGCTAGCATGTTTGGTTAGCTGTGGATTGGGCCAGTAGCCCAAAGTTCAGGAAAGCTGTGAGCTGATCTGCTTACAGCCTTGTTGTTTCCATCATGGCTTTGAGGGTCAAAATTAATGTGCCCAAAGACAGTCGCTGACTCATCTGCTGTAAATGTGTGTGCAGATCTATCTATTTTGGCCTCCCAGCAGACGGACTGAACTTCCTCTTCCATCCCGTGCTGCTTACTTTTGTTATGACTTTGTTCTTTTATTATTCCGCAGTTTTAAAAGCCCTGTTGTAATGGGGACTAGAGCTGTTTTTAGGCTCCAGGGTTTCAGGCAGCGCAGAGTGGGGTGTCTCTCCCAGCCTGACGCGGAGACACCAGGGATTGAGCTCGAGACTTTCGACACGAGGCCAGAGGCTCTCAAACTGAGCTGTGGCCCTGCCATAGGGCATGCGCCGCTCTTGGCATCCATCCTGCAATGGAGGGGGTTGGACTAGATGACCCTAGATCAGGCATTCCCAATCTTTGGCCCTCCAGATGTTTTGGACTACAATTCCCACCATCCCTGACCACTGGTCCTGTTAGCTAGGGATCATGGGAGTTGTAGGCCAAAACATCTGGAGGGCTGCAGTTTGGGGATGCCTGCCCTAGATCCTCTGAGTTCTGCCCTGTAACTCCTTGAGGACCTGCTTACTGATCACTCACCCTGGTTTGTTTGTGGGGGCAGGTTTTGTTGTTTAGTCGTGTCTGACGCTTCGTGACCCCATGGACCAGAGCACGCCAGGCACGCCTATCCTTCACTGTCTCTCGCAGTTTGGCCAAACTCATGTTAGTAGCTTCGAGAGCACTGTCCAACCATCTCGTCCTCTGCCGTCCCCTTCTCCTTGTGCCCTTAACCTTTCCCAACATCAGGGTCTTTTCTAGGGAGCCTTCTCTTCTCATGAGGTGGCCAAAGTACTGGAGCCTCAACTTCAGGATCTGTCCTTCTAGTGAGCACTCAGGGCTGATTTCCTTAAGAATGGATAGGTTTGATCTTCTTGCAGTCCATGGGACTCTCAAGAGTCTCCTCCAGCACCATAATTCAAAAGCATCAATTCTTCGGCGATCAGCCTTCTTTATGGTCCAGCTCTCACTTCCATACATCACTACTGGGAAAACCATAGCTTTAACTATACGGACCTTTGTCGGCAAGGTGATGTACCTGCTTTTTAAGATGCTGTCTAGGTTTGTCATTGCTTTTCTCCCAAGAAGCAGGTTAGCCTTGGTCAGTGATTTATTGAGCACATATTACCCCATACTTTCCAATGGATTCTCTTGCAACTCACCTTATCGCAGAAAGTATTTGGGGTAGGGCAGGGGCCAGTGGCAAAAGGTTTGCTGCTCAAGAGCACTCAATCAACTTTAGTTGTGCAACCTGGCTTTGTCAGGATGTGATTAAAACCCACATCGGAATTAGTAACAGTCTAGAATTGCCCTTTGTACACTAATCCTTGAGGCAGCTTCTGAAATAGGGTAACCAGAGAGGCCTTCCTCACCTCTGCCAATTGTGTGGGAGGTGGAATTTGATCAGGTGTTACTTGTTAGGCTGAAAGTCCCTTTTCTACCCAACTATTAAAGCTGCAGCCCTGTGTTTCAGAAGATGTCTTAGCTGTGTGCTCCTTAACGAAACTGAAAACATGGCACCTCACTAATATCGCTCTACGCAGGCATGGCCAAACTTGGCCTTCCAGATGTTTTGGTACTACAGTTCCCAGCATGCCTGACCACTGGTCCTGTTAGCTAGGGATGATGGGAGTTGTAGTCCCAAAACATCTGGAGGGCCAAGTTTGGCCATGCCTGCTCTACAGCCATGGTGAGAGGACTCCGACTCCCATCAGCCCCTGAGCCAGGAAGATGAATATTCCAGGATGGTGGGACATAGTTCAGCACATAGCATCCTCTTATTGTGGCATTTTTAGGTTGCACACTCCTTGTTTAAATGTATAGTTAGATACCAAAGGTGTTTTGCAGCCCCCTTCAGACCATGAAATTGGGGCCATTTTGGTGGGGATGGGTGCACAGTTGTCAGAGCAGCAGGGAGACTCGCTCGTAGCTCTGATGGGACTAGCAGCCACAGTCTTGTCCAAGGCGCATTCAGGGGGGAAAGGCAAGCAAGCAGCTCCAAACAGTAGGCTAGAAGCCAGTACATCTGAACTGGGAGAATTTGCCCAAGTTCTCTCCCAGTACTTTCCACTTCTGCTCTCTAGGGCTCTGAGGTCAGGCCAGCTCAATTCCAGCCTTGCCAGACACAAAATCCCATGTCATGGATGTGGCCTGCAGGCCACTGACCCAAGAGATTGCTGGTTCACACCATGGTAGCCTAGTTGCTTTCCCCAGCTGAGGAAACAGCAGCCCATTCCCAGGAAGTGTGAAGCTACTGGTAGCTCAACCCTCAAGACCCTAGGCTTATTCCTAAAAGTATTTTGAGTGTCCCATGGACTGCAAGAAGATCAAACCTATCCATGCTGAAGGAAATCAGCCCTGAGTGCTCACTGGAAGGACAGATCCTGAAGCTGAGGCTCCAATACTTTGGCCACCTCATGAGAAGAGAAGATTCCCTGGAAAAGACCCTGATGTTGGGAAAGATGGAGGGCACAAGGAGAAGGGGACGACAGAGGACGAGATGGTTGGACAGTGTTCTCGAAGCTACCAACATGAGTCTGACCAAACTGCGGGAGGCAGTGGAAGACAGGAGTGCCTGGCGTGCTCTGGTCCATGGGGTCACGAAGAGTCGGACACGACTAAACAACAACAACAACAACATTTCTAAATTGTTTTCTGATATACGCAAAAGCAACAATCAATGTTCAACAGTACCACTCAACCCGTACAGAAGTACTAAATAACGGTTTAATTACATGTAACTTGTAAGCCATTTCAGTTTTTAAACAAAGGTGCTGTGGGTTAAACCACAGAGCCTAGGGCTTGCTGATCAGAAGGTCGGCGGTTCGAATCCTTGCGACGGGGTGAGCTCCCGTTGCTCGGTCCCAGCTCCTGCCCACCCAGCAGTTCGAAAGCACGTCAAAATGCAAGTAGATAAATAGGAACCGCTCCGGCAGGAAGGTAAACGACGTTTCCGTGCGCTGCTCTGGTTCGCCAGAAGCGGCTTAGTCATGCTGGCCACATGACCTGGAAGCTGTACTCCGGCTCTCGGCCAATAAAGCAAGAGTCGGACATGACTGGACCTAATGGTCAGGGGTCCCTTTACCTTTACTATCACTCCGCAAGTTGCCACATGTCCTCAGAGACCTCTAGCTCTGTTCTCTTGCTGTTGCCCATGTTATAAAGCCATGTCAGGTGGATTGAAAAGGCGTGGGTTTGGACGCTGGTTGTCAGTTTGCCCATTAATACTCCATTAACACCCCAGTAGGTCTTAATTTCTTTTTACTGTCTGCTTTTGCTTGCTGGAAGAGCAATGGAGATCTTGGCTCATGGAGGGCGGTGACTTGAGCCCTGTGAATTGTGTTTGGACACAGCTCTCCATGGGCCAAGAACATGCGGCTGGGAGAAACAAAAGCACCAGCCTACATCCTCCGTGTCACATGTTCCCGCAGAAGCCGTGCCAGTCTTTGTCTGCAATCTGCTTCTGGCCCTCTGACCTTGGGACGTTTGGCAGGGTTAGCTCCTGCTCCGGACACGATGCTATCTGACTTCCCACCCCAGACTCTGTAGATTCAGATCGGCAGGCCAGGGAGCCTTTTGTGAGAAATCCTTTTTTGTGTGTGTGGAGCTTTTCTGTGTTGTTGTTGTTGTTGTTGTTGTTGTTGTTTTTTTTTTTTTTTTTTTTTTGCAAAGGGAGTATTTTTAAAAAGACAATGCATTGTCACAGCATCATAAGTTGCCAAATTGGGAGGGACCCCCAGGAGTCACCTAGTCCAGCCCCCTGCAAGTCAGAAATCAGAGAATCTGCAGAATACCTGACAATGGAAGGGACCCTTAAACGTTCAGCTGCAATCTCCTTTCTTGTCCTTTGGTTCGGGTCCTCCCTTCTGGAGCAGCCGACAATAAGCCGGCTTCATCTTCCAGCCCTTCAGATATTTGAAGATGGTTATTGTGCCACCTCTCTGTCTTACTTCGCAGCTGCTTCAGAATACCTCTGCGTACCTACCTGGGCTGTAATGGGGGAAACAGCTTTTTGCTGTGGGTGATGTGAGCAGTCACCCTCCGTGGTGGACGGAGGCACCTGTGGAAGAGATAGAGGGGCTTAACTATGTCGGAGTACATATGAGTTTCAAAGCCCTCTTAAAGAGTGGCAAGACCCTGGCGCCTGTTTGCATTTTTCCAGTACCAATTGTACTGGTCCGGCTTGCAGGTTGGCCACTGTGAGAGCAGGATGCTGGACTAGATGGGCCCCCCTTTGGCCTGATCCTGCAGGCTCTTCTTATGTTCTGAGGTGTCCAAAGCATGAAGCACAAAATCTGTGTCCAGATGGAAATAGCAGTACTAAAACATTGGCTCAAGATTGCAGTGTTTGAGCTAGGGGAGGGCCTATATCAACACCTGAACAATGAGGAGTATGTCAGCAACTGGCAGAAAACAATGGCAAAAAAAGCCACCTCTATTGGTCTGTCACACACCCAACTCTATTGCCTGGGTTATGAAGGTGCCCTAAAGACTTTAAAGCAAAGATTCTGGGACATTACACACAGTGACTTGCGACATCGATCACATGCAGTCTGCTGGCAGTAGGAGTACAATATGGGCATGCCTTTAAGTTAACATCTTATATTAAAAACCTGACAGTTCCAAATTACCGAAGGCTATTTACAAAAGCCAGACTTAACGTCTTTCCTTCTGCAGTGTTGGATGGCAGATTGAGAGGAGTTCCATACCAGGACAGACTATGCTCATGTGCCCAAGACATTGACTCTATAAAACATATTTTGCTGCACTGTGTGAAATTCGAGCAAGCCAGAGCTGAACTGATATTACCCTTGGTAGTACCTTTCCCGGGAAAATCAGAGGCTTACTATGTCAGGTTCCTACTGGAAGACCGGACAAATGACAGAACGTTAGCAGTGGCGAAGTTTCTATCGGTGGTTGCAAGAACCAATGATCCCTATTCCTAAGCCTGAACAAAATGCTTGTGTAACCTGAAGGTGGGCTGTCAAAATTGTGTATTATTTTGTAATGAATTGTTGGGTCTCTGGACCGTAATAAAGATTTGATTGATTGAAATAGCAGTGCTTTGCGTTCGTGTCTTTGTTTTTAATGCAGACATATTTCAGTGGCCAAAAGACTTTGCTTTGCATCCTGCCTGACTGGCAACGATGGAAGGGCCACAACTGGGAGAAAAGTATCCGCAGAATAGCCTGTGTAGGATGATATACATTCTGTGTCCTTGACTAAAAGCTACAGTAGCACAAATGGGTCTTAAGAGGCTTCTGTGTGGACGGAATGGGCCGGCCCTTCCTAATTGTTTATTTGAAATCCCAATGAGCAAAAATGTCCGGAAGAACCAATTATCGCAACCAATGTGACAAGAAGCCTGACTTTGGCTTTGCAAGAGATTGCTGTTCCTTTGCTTCCTCTTGGTCCACACAGTTCTCTCTGCTCACAGTCTGTGCCCTTCCTCCCTCCCCCTCCCTCACTCCTTTGAATGCATTTTGTTTCCCAGCAAATGGATCCTATGACTCTCTTTGCACAGCACAAAGTGTTCATTCTTACTCCTGCTGCAAAACCGTCTGGGCTATCGCTGGCTTTGTGCAAAGGGCAGGGGAAAGTTCAGAGGGGGTGCAGGGCACGCTGATAGGTTTGACCCAAGGTGACCAGTGAATGCAGAACCTCAGCGGACCCTGATAGGCTTTATCCAGGGTGAGCTTCCTCATGCAATACATGTGGGGAACTTGCTCCCACTGGAGGCGATGATGGCCACCTACGTTATGGTTACCAGATACCCCCGTTTCCCGGGGACAGTCCCCGGATTTACAAATCTGTCCCCGGACAAAATCCGTCCCCGGATTTATATTTTAAGTGTTGTAGGTTTATTAGTAGGGAATGAATGTTGCGTGATTGGTTCAACGGCACAAGACACATCATATGGGGACTTCCGGAGAGGCAAGATGGCGGGCGCCACGGCAGCGAGCAGCTCCTGAAGCCAGCCAGAGCCAACTGGGCTACCAGGCTGGCTCCAGGCTGCTGAGACTGCGCTGTTGGAGTCACTGCTGAGGGGGAAACAGGGATGCCCGGCGCGTCAACTGGGGGAACCGCTGACCTCCCCCATGACCCAAATCGAGCCAGGAGCGAGAGCACCTGGCCAACTGCCCAGCGGCACTCCGGGGCCAGGAAAACCCCGGAGCCGATGCAGGGAGAAGGAGGAGAGGAGGAGGAGGAGGAGGAGAAGGAAGAGAGAGAAAGAGGAAGGAGAAAAAGGGGGGGCTGAGGAGAGGTAGGAGAGCACCGGGAGGGCAAGGACACGTGGCTGAGCCCAGGCCCAACCCAAGCCTACTCCATGGTGGCTAGCACTCCAAGAGAGCAGGCCAGGGCTCAGGGAAAGGCTGCGCGACAGAGGACACCACAGAAGATTCCCACCACCCCTCTGAGTAATAGAGTAAACACCACAGAAGATTCCCACATTCCCACCATCCCTCTGAGTAATACCCCTCCCCACCCTCTCCCTATATATAAGGGTCTGGTGACTTCTGTTTCAGTGTATCTGAAGAAGTGTGCATGCACACGAAAGCTCATACCAAGAACAAACTTAGTTGGTCTCTAAGGTGCTACTGGAAGGAATTTTTTTATTTTTTATTTTGTTTTGACTATGACAGACCAACACGGCTACCTACCTGTAACTGGAACCACAGAAGATATTACTTATTCTTTTTTAAAATAACTTTTTTTTTAAATTAATAACTTTCCCCCCTCTCTTTTTTTTAAAAAAGTGTCCCCGGATTCTTTGGAAAAACAACAACTGGTAACCTTAATCTACGTGGATTGGGCAGAATGATGGAGGGCAAGGGGATCAATGGCCATTGGCCTGATCCAGCATGCTCTTCTGATGTTCTTACCGATGAATGGAGACCTTTGGCGGACAGTGATAGGTTTGACCCAAGGTGACCAATGAACAGAGACTTAGGGGGAATCCCCTCCGCATCAGCATGCTTCCTCTGGGAGCCACCAATCTCCCCCTACCACATTTAATCTCAAGCTGTTTATATCTCCTGTGGCAACGTGTGGCTTCCCTTCCGGCTTCCTCCCCCTTCCACCCAGCCGGGTTCCTTTCCACACTGATATAGAACACAATGGGCATATAAGGAGTCTGCAGGAGTCGCACAAGTGCTCAACTCAACTCAACTCATTTTATTTCGGCTTTAAGCCCACAGACATAACAACCAAAACCAGAAACAGCACAGTCTGGTTTACAATTGCTAACAGTAAAATAGATTAAAAGGGATACTCAATTGAATAAAATATGATAAAAATTAAATTAAAATTTCAAGCTGTATATAACAATCCATTGCGTTTCTTAAGTGTCAGAACTGATGTCAGAAATTTTGCCCTATGTAGGGTTATAATCGAGTCTGAATCTTGCAACAGAAGAGCAAGGTAAGACTCTTCCAAATACCCCGGTAATTTTTGAGTTAATGGAAGTAATAGAGTCTTTCGGGCGGCAGAATACAAGGGGCAGACAAACACTATGTGATGAAGAGATTCAATCGAACGGTTATCACAGGCACATAAGACCGAAACTTGGCCCCTAGAAAATGTATGAAAAAGGACGTTTGAGGGGAAGACATTAAACCGTGCTTTAATAAAAGCGAAACGATGACTAGCAATAGAAAGAGTTGATAGATAGGCTGGTACTTGAAGTGGGGGTACAATGCCCAGGGATCTCGGTGAGCGTGTCCCCCCTCCCAGCATAACATTGCGTTGCAACACAAGTGCTCTCCTCTACCAGGGACATTCCTCCCTCCCTCCCGGGTACCTGCTCCTCCTGGATCCCTTCTTTCATTGGATTTCCACCCCGTTGTTCCTTCAAGGAGTGCAAGGTGATGCACACTGAATTGCTGCTAAGTTTCCAGAGGACAGTAGTGCCTTCATGCTGTTACCTCTGACCCGAAGAACAAGCTCCCTCCTGGCTGTTAAAGTGATGGCAGGCAGGTGGTTGCGCAGCAACATTACCTGATAAAGGATATTGTAGAGGATGGCCCAGAGGGGTAGGAAGGTCAGGTGGTACCCGGTGCGGAATATTTCTTGTCACATTGAACAGGCAACTGTTCAGCCACTGTGATAACAGGGTGCTCGACTAGGTGAGCCGTTGGCCTGATCCAGCAGGCTCTTCTTATGTTCTTACAACTGGCTTAAAGCGGTTCGACTTTCAGATAAGGGAGAGCATTTTCTCCTGTCCTCATTCTTTTCCCCTCTTACCTAGGCTCTGCTTTTTCCTGCTATTGCTCATTTCCTCTTATCTCAGCTCCACATTCCTGTGGACTAGAATTTGGGAGTTGGCTCTTGGTCAGCGCATAAAGCCACATTCCAAGACTTGTAGACAACTGAAGGGAGTGTTGCTTGGGCACCTGAAAACTAGTGTAGAAACACCTTTTGGGAAAAATGGGATTTACTTTTGATTTTAAAGGTTTGTTTCCTCCCCCCATCCTGGGTACGCAGGTCATAGGGAGGCTAATCTTGGGTAGGATTAGAGGCAGTGTTCAAAGCCTTGGCTCAAAAGAGGTTGAATCTTAAAAGGATTTATTTTCTGGTGCCTAGTTTCTGGTAATAAACTCCTACCCTGTATTATAATAATAATAATAATAATAATAATAAGAAGAAGAAGAAGAAGAAGAAGAAGAAGAAGAAGAAGTTATTATTTGTATCCCACTCATCTGGCTGGGTTTCCCCAGCCACTCTGGGCAGCTTCCAACAAAGATTAAAAATACATTAAAATGTCACACATTAAAAACTTCTCTAAAGAGGACTGCCTTCAGATGTCTTCTAAAAGTCAGATACAGTGGTACCTCAGGTTACCGGTACATATGCTTCAGGTTACATACGCTTCAGGTTAAGAACTCCGCTATAGGGCGGTATATACTGGTAAATTCAGGGAGGGAGGGAGGGAGGGAAGGAAGGACGGACGGACTGGGGCCTTTTGAGCGGCACCCCTTCCTTTCTTGGCAAGAGCTTCTGCATACATTTTTAAAGCCAAAATATTGTTCAGGGATGGATTCTGCCCCCCTTCCAAACAAAGTACCGATCCAAAACTTAGCAATAATGTAAAAGCAGGAGCTGTTTTTCAGCACAGCCAAGGCCTCTGCAAGAGCTGTTCAGCTGTTCTCCCCCGGGGTGGTGACACACCCCAGACCACAGCATATTTCATCTAAATAGGAATAATGTGGTGAATCCTAGAAGGATGAATAATACACTTTCTAGACATGGTTTTGGGTACAAATATTTATTTACGGTGCTGGGAGTGGGCGCAGTGGCCTCCCAGCTCTGAGAAAAACTAAACAGCCAAATTGGCTCAATGTCCGATCACCATATTTTTTAATGGCTGTAAGTTGTTTTAATTTGTATTTAATGTTATTTTTTAATTCTGTAACCTGCCCTGGGACCCTTAGGGTGAAGGAGGGGTAATAAATAATATCAGAAGGTTCCTCCATAAGCACCAACTGTCCTAAATCAATACCACCTTTTTGGGGGTATACATTTTTGTCTTTTTGGGGAGTGGCGTTATTGCTAGTCAGCGTGTACCTATGTCTGTCAGCCTTGGGTCCCCAGAAGTGGTTGGACTACAATTCCCATCATCCTTGGCCAGCTGAACCAATGGTCAGGGAAGGTGAGAGTTGTAGTCCAGCCACACCTGAGAGACCCCAGGTTGAAGGCCCCATGGAGGTCTGAGTCAGTACCTCTCTGGAAGAACTATACCAGTGATGGCTAACCTTGACACTCCAGATGTTTTGGAACTACAACTCCCATCATCCCTGACCACTGGTCCTGTTAGCTAGGGATGATGGGAGTTGTAGTTCCAAAACATCTGGAGTGTCAAGGTTAGCCATCACTGAACTATACAGTTCCCGTTGCCTTAAAAAGGTTAACAATATTTTAAAGGATCCATCTCATCCAGGATATAGTCTCTTTGCACCACTGCCTTCGGGTAGAAGATATAGAACAATTAGATCAAGAACAAATAGATTGAAGAACAGTTTCTACCCAAGAGCTATAACCATCTTAAACGCTGTAACCAGATAATATGACCTTGGAGAGCTGTGATAGGTGTATGTGTGAGTATGTGTGGCTTTTTTTTGGTGTGTGTGTGTTTTGTGCTGCTTTTTGTTTTGTTTTTTCTTTCTGTTTTTACGGGGTGCATGCAGTTTCGTTGCACTTGTATAGCGTTGTGCTTGTACTTGTGCAATGACAATAAATTATCTTATCTTATTACAAGGCAGCTTCCAAAGCTCTTTCATTTTTAAAAAAATGAGAACTCACAGTTGGAACGGTTCCATGTCCCACAGCAGTCCAATTTTGCTCACTCCCAAGTCAGGAAAAATGCTTTCCCCTGCCCAAGATGACTAAATACCAAACTGACCGCAAGACTTCCAGCTCCGTGAAAGCTTCCCCAGTCAGTAACCCTTGGCTGGCTGCCTTATTGGAAAGAAACTGGTGCATTATCTGCTTAAAAGGGCATTTGTGCAACGTCTTTGGTTTCTCGAGATGCATAACAATTGTGGGGAGGAGTTGCACGTCCTCTAACATTTTGCTGAAGATAATTGCGGGAGCCTTTTGCACACTTGTTAGCAAGAGGCCCCAGCACCTGGTCTTGGAGGCGCTAGATGCAGCAAGCTGGCTGACGTGGGCTCTAAATGCAGTCATAAAATTAGTAATGAATAATAGAAAGTCACTATCTAACCTGTTTGGTACTTCAAGTTCAAATGAGATAACTAATGTTCTAATGCTACTTGATTATAATGAAACATCAAAGTGTTGTCCTAAAAATAAAACGATGGTGTGCTAAAAATGAAACGATGGGGGCTATGCAACTAAGTTTTACCCAGAGTCGAAATGGAGTAACTTTGGAAAGGGCATGGCTGGCTGTAAACAGGAGCACTCTGGGTTGTGACTCGGACAGACTTACATTTTAATCCTATGCACACTTTCTTGGCAGTCAGTCCTCTTGAAATTCCCACTGAACGTGTGATTTCCATATAAGCAGGGGTAAAGGTAAAGGGACCCCTGACCGTTAGGTCCAGTGGTGACCGACTCTGGGGTTGCGGCGCTCATCTCGCTTTATTGGCCGAGAGCCGGCGTACAGCTTCCGGGTCATGTGGCCAGCATGACTAAGCCGCTTCTGGCGAACCAGAGCAGTGCACGGAAACGCTGTTTACCTTCCCGCCGGAGTGGTACCTATTTATCTACTTGCACTTTGACGTGCTTTCGAACTGCTAGGTTGGCAGGAGCAGGGACCGAGCAACAGGAGCTCACCCCGTCGCAGGGATTCGAACCGCCGACCTTCTGATCGGCAAGCCCTAGGCTCTGTGGTTTAGACCACAGCGCCACCCGCGTCCCTCATAAGCAGGGATAGCTTGATCTTATACTGGCCAGTTCATGAATCGATCTATGTTGACTGCAAGTAGCTCTCCATGGTTTCAGGCAGGGAACATTCCCCGTGCTGCCTGGAGATGGTGGGGGGTGGGGTGGGCTGAACCCTGGACTTCCTGCTGTCAGGCTTGGCCTGCTAATCTCTCCCATGCAGGTTTTGAACTTGATGGATCAACTGGGAAGGGGAGGAGGTGGCTTGTTTGGACATGTGGGTTAGAAGCGTCTTGGTTCTCTGCTTGCCAATGTGCCATTAACTCCCCAGTTGGCTTTAAAAGAGAATTGGACAAATTCATGGAGGAGGAGGAGAGGGTCAGCAACAGCTCCAAATAATTCACACTTCAGACATAATTTTTGGTTTTGGTTTTTTGGCATGAATTTGGCCACAACTTTATTAAATTACAAGAAATGTGAGTGGTTGCGTAGGCATTGGTCCAGACTATCTGTCCCCCAAGGACAGAACTGACAATTGTCAGTAAAGGGGAAAAGCCTGCCAGGTAGAGAAAGTGGGCCGGGTGGTCAGACCCTCCCCTCTTCCCACAGACTCCCAGGGGCTCTTGCGTGACCCTGGCCCCCGACCGGGGGATACGGACAAAAGCATGTCAAGCCCCTGGATTCCTTTAACAGAATTCCCCACACACCACCATCAATTGAGAGGGGCAAACGAAGTCAACAGCCCCTTCCTCAATTGGGGAGGGACAAACGCAGTCAACAGTCCCATCCCCCAACCAACATAATAATAGCCAATGCCTAACCGCCAACCTTACAAGTTGTGACTATTTGCTACGCAGTAGGCGAAAACCAGATGGCACCAGCCAATCAGCCAAGTAGAAAAATTCCTACCAGGCCCCTGCCCCAAAAGCAGACGACCCCATGACAGCCATAGCAAGGTCATACACAGAGGCCTAATAATAGGGAGGGAGGGCGGGTGATCCGAAGCACGCAGCCAAAGAGGGAGATCCTGCTGCGTGCAAACCATTTATAAACGCCGGGCTGTCCGTTACAATTGGCAACATACATTTCTCCCCAGCAACAGCCCCTGGGTCCAATCATAGAAGTGGCCATCCAAACAAACCCGCCAAGCAACAAAGGGGTAGTTTGTTAGCCCCCACTGCAACACGTGCTCTCCGAAATGGAGAACCCGCTTTGCTGGGAACCGCAGGAGGGAGGACTGTTGCTCTTGCGCTCGGATCCTGCTGCAGGTTTCCCACAGGCAACTGTTCAGCCACTGTTAGAAGAGGATGCTGGACTAAGATGTTCTCTTCTGATGTTCCGGATGGAACAGCTCAGGGTGTGTCCGATGGTAGCCTCTACTTAAAATGTAGCCACAGACCAAGCTGTTATTACATGTGATTCAAGGGAGGGTGAGCAGGTTCGGCCTTGAGCTGACCATGTGATTTTAATTTGCTTTGCCCTGAATGCAGCCACTGTAATGATAGGCCAGGCATTTGATGAGACGCAACTGGGGAGAGGCAAGTGGCTTTGCTGCTTTCGATGAGAAGAGCCCCTGTGCCCCAACGTGTGACGTGTTGTGATGGTGAACACCCCCAGTGTGGAGAGTCCCAGCTCTGGGGGCACGCAGTGTAGCTAGAAAAACAGCAGACCATGAAATTATCCCCCCGAAATGGACAAAAGTTAACCATTTTAAGAACAAGTATGCACAATAAAATCAGTCTCACAGGAGGCAGGGGTGGCCAGCAGCCTAGACGGTTTTGAAAGAGGATTAGACACATTCATGGAGGAAGAGAAGCCTGCTGATGGCTACTGGCCATGTGTCCATACTCTGCCTCCACAGCCAGAGGCAGGGATGCTTCTGAATACCAGTTGCTGCAGGACCCGTGTTTGAATCCTGCTTGCTGGTTTTCCGTTGGGGCATCTAATCGGCCCCTGTGAGAAGAGGGGGCTGGACTAGATGGGCCTCTGGCCTGATCCAGCAGGCTCTTCTTAAGTAAAGGTAAAGGGACCAGTCCAGCCCCCTCTTCTCACAGGGGCCAGTCGTGACTGACTCTGGGGTTGTGGCGCTCATCTCGCTTTATTGGCCGAGGGAGCCGGCGTACAGCTTCCGGGTCATGTGACCAGCATGACTAAACCACTTCTGGCGAACCAGAGCAACGCATGGAAATGTCGTTTACCTTCCCATCGGAGCGGTACCTATTTATCTACTTGCACTTCGACATGCTTTCGAACTTCTTAGTTAGCCTTGCCTAAACAAATAACTGGGAGGCGGGTGGCGCTGTGGTCTAAACCACTGAGCCTAGGGCTTGCTGATCAGAAGGTTGGTGGTTCGAATCCCCATGACGGGGTGAGCTCCCGTTGTTGAGTCCCAGCTCCTGCCCACCTAGCAGTTCGAAAGCACTTCAAAGTGCAAGTAGATAAATAGGTACCGCTCCGGCGGGAAGGTAAATGGTGTTTCCGCGCGCTGCTCTAGTTTCGCCAGAAGGGGTTTAGTCATGCTGGCCACATGGCCCGGAAAAAACTGTCTGCCACGATTTCCAGCGTCTGCGCAGACATGATTTCTGGCGCCGTGGAAGTGAGTCCCCGTGCCGCGCTGTGCTGGTTTAGTGCAGCGTGCAGGGACTCGCTGAGCGGGTGACTTGTTTCGGGGGCGGCTCAGAGGCCGGTTAAACGACCCCCATGGGCCGCTTATGGCCCATGGGCCTTAGGTTGCCGACCCGTGGTCTAAAGCAGGGGTCGGCAACCCGCGGCTCCAGAGCCGCATGTGGCTCTTTTAGAGCTTTGCCGCGGCTCCGGGGCGGATACTAGCGAGGCGCTCCCGAAGCGCTCAGGTGTCGAGGCCGCCCTTGCCCCACAGAGGGACACGTGTGCGGGAAGGAGGCGTGTCCGCCATGTCGCCGAGAGGGCAAATTGGCTCTGGCGCTGCCGGCTGCTGGCCCAGAAGCTCGGAAGCGGGGAAACGGAGCTGCTCAGGCCAGGCCAGCCCAGAAAAGGGGCCGAGCCTCTGCGTGGAAGCTCCCGCCCCCGCCTGGAGGAAGCATCGCGGCGCCAGGGCCGCTCTCCCCTGCTTGTCCCAGGGAGCGCCGCTTGCGCACGTGGGCGGATCAATGGCCCGGTGCGGAGCGGTGGTTCCCGTGTAAACGGAGGAGGTGGGAAGAGGTTTGTTGCGTGCCATCGCTTGCTGAATCGGGTGGGAGAGGGAGGGTGGCTGGCTGGCTGCCGGTCTTCCCTTCCCTTCCCTTCCCTTTCCTCCCGCCCCCGCCTGGAGGAAGCATCGCGGCGCCAGGGCCGCTCTCCCCTGCTTGTCCCAGGGAGCGCCGCTTGCGCACGTGGGCGGATCAATGGCCCGGTGTGGAGCGGTGGTTCCCGTGTAAACGGAGGAGGTGGGAAGAGGTTTGTTGCGTGCCATCGCTTGCTGAATCGGGTGGGAGAGGGAGGGTGGCTGGCTGGCTGCCGGTCTTCCCTTCTTCCCTTCCCTTCCCTTCCCTTTCCTCCCGCCCCCGCCTGGAGGAAGCATCGCGGCGCCAGGGCCGCTCTCCCCTGCTTGTCCCAGGGAGCGCCGCTTGCGCACATGGGCGGATCAATGGCCCGGTGCGGAGCGGTGGTTCCCGTGTAAACGGAGGAGGTGGGAAGAGGTTTGTTGCGTGCCATCGCTTGCTGAATCGGGTGGGAGAGGGAGGGTGGCTGGCTGGCTGCCGGTCTTCCCTTCCCTTCCCTTCCCTTCCCTTCCCTTCCCTTCCCTTCCCTTCCCTTCCCTTCCCTTCCTTCTCTCTCACCCTTTGCTTGCTTGCTTGCTTGCTTGCTTCCTTCCTTCTTTCCTTCCTTCCTTCTTTCCTTCCTTCCTTCCTTCCTTCCTTCCTTCCTTCCTTCCTTCCTTCCTTCCTTCCTTCTCTCTCTCCTCCTTCTTTCCTTCCTTCCTTCCTTCCTTCCTTCCTTCCTTCCTTCCTTCCTTCCTTCCTTCTCTCTCTCCTCCTTCTTTCCTTCCTTCCTTCCTTCCTTCCTTCCTTCCTTCCTTCCTTCCTTCCTTCCTTCCTTCCTTCCTTCCTTCCTTCTCTCTCTCTCTCTCACCCCTGCTTTCCTTCCTTCCTTCCTTCCTTCCTTCCTTCCTTCCTTCCTTCCTTCCTTCCTTCCTTCTCTCTCTCTCTCACCCCTGCTTTCCTTCCTTCCTTCCTTCCTTCCTTCTTTCTTTCTTTCTTTCTTTCTTTCTTTCTTTCTTTCTTTCTTTCTCTTTCTTTCTTTCTTTTTCTTTCCTTCCTTCTTTCCTTCCTTCCTTCCTTCCTTCCTTCCTTCCTTCCTTCCTTCTTTCCTTCTTTCTTTCTTTCCTTTCCTTCCTTCTCTCTCTCTTCCCTCCCCTCCCAGCCTTTTAGAGGAGGAAAACCAGAAAAAAATATTTTACACCCACCCCACCCCCCACAATGTTTGAAAACGTCAGCTTTGTACTTAAACACAAATTGGCCGGGAACTTCATTGTCTGTGTCTTTATTAATTTATTTAAAGAACAACAAACTGGTGATTGCAGTGTTATATTTGTTTTAAATGTCGCAATGGTTTTGCGGCTCCCAGTTGTTGTTTTTCTTCGGAAACGGGTCCAAGTGGCTCTTTTTGTCTTAAAGGTTGCAGACCCCTGGTCTAAAGCAACAGATTCAAAGGACAAGAAAGGAGATTCCAACTAAACTTCAGGAAGAACTTTCTGATGGCCAGAAAGGTGGTAGTGGAAAGGACTCTTTTGAAAGGTCTCCCTTTGCTGGAGGTTTTTAAGCAGTTTTCAGAAATCACTGGGGAGGGGGATTGATGGTCACCCCCCCAGAATAGTATCTCTGTAAGGGGGAATAGGGGTCTCCTTGGCACTAATTTCTTACACTCACCCACAGCCCCTTCTCGGCACATGGCTTTAGCATACCCTGGACTGGCTCAGCCAGCGTCACCTTCTGAAGTCACCACAAGCTGTCTATGGGGCACAGCTTCCTTTGGCCCTCTGTTAGGATTAAAATTTGCCTCTGCAACTTTTCTGCCTGTAGATTTAGACCCTCTCCACTTGCCAAGCATTTAACTTGTTTGCTTCTAGGAATGAACTCCTTTAAAAAAACCAAAAAACCAAGCCACAGCTTTTACTAGAATTACACAGGTCAGAGGGCCACGAGTTTCTGACAAGGGGCTCTTAGATCCCAGCTGGCAACGTCAACCATCAAGCTGGCAATGACATTTTAAGAAGCAGTGACTGCAGGGTGGATTGTATGGGGAAGTGTTGTTCAGCTGGCTGGGCAGGACTTGGCAGCTATATGGAAGGAAGCAATAAAAATGTCTGCGCTCTGCAATGCCAGAGAGAGAGAGAATTGCAAGCACTTTGCTGGCTTTGTGGGAGACGCTGGTTGCTCTTTCCCCCACTGAATCAGGCTGTTCTGAGCCATGCCGTCGTGTGCTGCCTGCCCCCTAGCCTTTGTGCAGCTAAGACATCCATCGGGCACGTGGCGGCTTTTCTGTGTTTTGTTGTGTGTGAATGGCCACATTCCCATCCCCAGCCACCAGTGTCACTTGTTTGGCACTCCTGACGGAATTGCCAAAATGCCAGGAGAACAAAGGCCATCATTTTATTTTTGCAGACACACACTTAGTGACGACTAAGAGCCTTGTTTGAGGCTTATAGCTGGTGGAACAGAAAAGATCATGGACCTTGGCAATGGGCCCCTCCAGATGGGTAGCAGCCGGTGGAGGCTCAGTTCCCCTCCCGAGAGAGGGGCGAGGCAGTGGCATGGTCAGCCCAGCGCAGACACACCTGCAGAGCCAATCTGGTGCTCCTGCCCATGGGTTTGCACTCTGCCAGCCTTGCTGATGGTTTGCCATGATGGGGAGGGAACCACATACACCAGGCATGTCCAACAGGTAGATCGTGATCTACCGGTAGATCACTGGCTCCCCCCAAAGAAGCTCAACAACTTTGGCTCCCCTAAAAAAAGCTCATGATTATAGCCCTGCTTTCCTCCTCCCTAAAAAAAGTCTCAACAACTTTGACCTGAATCCCGAAAAACAGGGCCTTTCTTCCTTAAAAAAGCTCAACAGCTTTCACCTGAACCCCCCAAAACAGGGCTTTCCTTCCTGAAAAGAGCTCAGCAACTTTGACCTGAACCCCCCAAAAGGGGGTAGATCACTGCCAGTTTTTAACTCTGTGAGATCGCTGTCTCTTGGGAGTTGGCCACCCCTGACATACACCATCTTGAGGTCCTTGCAGAAATGGTTGAGATCAAAATGCAAAAAATAAAAATAAAAATCCATAAATAACAAGATACAGTGGTACCTGAACTCAGTCCGTTCTGGAAGTCCATTCGACTATTCCACTGTAATAGATTATTTTCACTAATAATATATAGGCACTCTTTATCCTAGTATATGCATTTTTGGCTGGAGAATTTCTAAGGATGGTTGTGTTTGGGAGGAGGGGAAGGAGGGAGGGAGGGAGGGAAGGAAGGAAGGAAGGAAGGAAGGAAGGAAGGAAGGAAGGAAGGAATGGAGAGGGCAGCTGAATGGGTTGAGCAAATACCATCCACCCTGGACCTGCCCATAAAAAGCAATGAGGCTTTTTCCAGGAGCTCTTCTCAGTGTGAGACTTTTGTAGGTGAGTCGAGAGTTTGGACCTGGAGGTTTTTTGTACGCCACTTAAAGATATTTTAAATATATTAAGCAATGTAGAAATCAAATAATATAATTGTTTGAAAAACGCAAGGTCCTCTTTACGTTGCAGGGGGCTGGGCCTTCCAACTCTGCAATTCTGTGAGGAATGGAATCGAATTTCTCCCACCTCTCAAGGGATTGGCAATAAGGCGCATCCTTGCAGGCTGTGTCATAGTGAGGATCTGCTATGATAATGAGGGTTTCCTTCCCCTCCAATTATAAGCAGTGACTCGCAGAGCTCAAGAGAATAAACCTTTGCTGCCTCTTGCCAGAATGAGGTAATATTCTCTGGGTAGACAAGAGCCTGACGCGAGGCTCCCCTGATCCCGAAGGGTGTGTGTTTGAATCAAACTTCGGTTTCCATAGAGCTGTTTGGGCTTTCTCGGTCCCTAGGCAGTGGGCAGGATGGGGTGAGCCTTGTTTTGGAAGGCAAGTCATTAGCAAAAGGGTTGCCGGCAGGAGGGGGCGAGGGAGAGAAGGAAGATCCCTGGCGCGCCATTTAAAAAACAAAGGTGAATAGTGGAAATTGGCCTGCGACGAACCTGCTTAACCCCTTTGACTGTTACTAAGTGTGTCTATCACTGAGGTGTTCTGGGTTAGAATTTCTCTTCGCCCCACCTCTATTTTTTGAGGTCCGTCTGAGTTGTCAATCCCTTTTTATTGTACCCTGGGATATCTTAGTAACAGGGGTTTCTTTTGTCCAGCCGGCGTGACCGTGGTAGATATATGCTCTATGCTCTGGGTTCCTGGGGTTAACCTGCCTCTCAGCTTGCAGTACTGGGCCTCTGTTTCCTCAGATCCCTCACTTGCATCAGTTAGCTAATTCCTTCAGCAACTGTGTAGCTTTACCAAGGCTTCTACCCTCTTGCCCCTCTTGAGAGAAACCCTGAGACACAAACTATCTCCCTGCATGTGAGTGTTGTCTCTTCCCTGAGTTCCTTTCCTCATAAGTATTCATATATCGCTGGACCCCAAAATAAACGACGATGACTTTTTGGCTCAACGAAAGCAAGTTTTTATTCTTTACATAACATAACTTTTCAGATTTTCATTAGTTCATCTGCTTAGTTCCCAACCATAAGCATAAACTCTCTCAGTTTAACAAACTGATCTCCATCCTATCCTATTATACCTATCCTACCCACCACTATCCTGGTCCCACTCCCTCTTCTTCCAGTCACCACTCCCTCCCTCCCTCTTCTCCTCTCACCAATGGCTGCTCCCTCCTTTTTAAAGGGCAGAATCTCCCGCCTCCCCCCCCCCAGTGAGCTGCCACTCAAACATGGAGTGAACATTAACTCTTTAAGAGAATCCCTTAACTTAGGGCAGGTTCGCCACATGGCCCATGAAGCTTTTCATGGTGCAGTGCTTGAAATGCGACCTGCTCCTGCTCCCAGTGGGGTCAAAATCAGGCGAGCGGCGAGATCTGTTGCGCAGTCCGTGCCGTCCTCACACATTGCAGGGGGCTGGACTAGATGACCCTTGGGGATCCCTTTCAGTCGTGCGGTTCTATGATTCTGTGAAACTTTGCCCACACTGGGGAGCAGCAGGCCCACAGGTCAGGATTTAACAGGCCCTGGTGGGCAGGGATGGGGCCTACAGTAGTGACGGACCCCCCTTCCGCTGGATATGCAAGGAGCCCTGAGCCCTAGTGGTGCGGCAGATGAGGGCCAGAAAGTGCCGCTGCAGCTTGAGGCGATTTGGGAAACTCCCTCCGTCTCCCAGAAGATTGTGCCTCTGGCTCCAGTGGTTGCTGTCACACTTCTAGCACAGGAGAGGAGATCCTGTGAGCCCACCGAATGTTGCTGGGCTCCCAGTTATGGTCACCCTGATCCACTGGCCATGCTGGCTGGAGCTGTTGAGAACTGGGGTGCAATCAGACGCCCCCCCCCCACGACAGGCACGGAGCCTTGGCAGCTGAGGTTCGGTGGCAGGCGGGTTGGTCTAGTGCAGGGGTAGGCAACCTAAGGCCCGGGGGCTGGATGCAGCCCAATCGCCTTTTCAATCCGGCCCGCGGACAGTCCGGGAATCAGCGTGTTTTTACATGAGTAGAATGTGTGCTTTTATTTAAAATGCATCTCTGGGTTATTTGTGGGGCATAGGAATTCGTTCATTCCCCCCCCCCAATATATAGTCCGTCCCACCACATGGTCTGTGGGACGGTGGACTGGCCCACGGCTGAAAAAGGTTGCTGACCCCTGGTCTAGTGGGCAGGCGGATGGAGGCAGCCGTTGAGGATCCTGTTGGAGGTGAGCTCTGTCCCCTCTTGTGTGGACTCTACACAAGCTTCCACCTAAACTGCCTAGTCCACCAGGCGGCACCTGGATAAGAAACAACACTTTAATAACCCATCAGGCAATGCAAAACACTAAAAGATACAGCGGAAACAGTTTCAGCTCATTTGGTAGCAGAAGTTAATAATAATAATAATAATAATAATAATAATAATAATAATAATTTATTATTTGTACCCCGCCCATCTGGCTGGGTCTCCCCAGCCACTCTGGGCGGCTTCCAGCAAACATTAAAATACATTAACACATCACAGATTAAAAACTTCCCTAAACAGGGCTGCCTTCAGGTGTTTTCTAAATGTCATGTAATTGTTGATCGCTTTGACCTCTGATGGGAGGGCGTTCCACAGGGCGGGCGCCACTACCGAGAAGGCCCTCTGCCTGGTTCCCTGTAGCTTTGCTTCTCGCAGTGAGGGAACCGCCAGAAGGCCCTCGGCGCTGGACCTCAGTGTCTGGGCTGAATAATGGGGGTGGAAACGCTCCCTCAGGTATACAGGACCGAGGCCGTTTAGGGCTTTAAAGGTCAGCACCAACACTTTGAATTGTGCTCGGAAACGTACTGGGAGCCAATGTAGATCTCTCAGGACCGGTGTTATGTGGTCCCGGCGGCCACTCCCAGTCACCAGTCTAGCTGCCGCATTCTGGATTAATTGCAGTTTCCGGGTCACCTTCAAAGGTAGCCCCACGTAGAGCGCATTGCAGTAGTCCAAGCGGGAGATAACTAGAGCATGCACCATTCTGGTGAGACAGTCCGCAGGCAGGTAGGGTCTCAGCCTGCGTACCAGATGGAGCTGGTAGACAGCCGCCCTGGACACAGAATTAACCTGCGCCTCCATGGACAGCTGTGAGTCCAAAATGACCCCCAGGCTGCACACCTGGTCCTTCAGGGGCACAGTTACCCCATTCAGGACCAGGGAATCCCCCACACCCGCCCGCCCCCTGTCCCCCCAAAACAGTACTTCTCTCTTGTCAGGATTCAACCTCAATCTGTTAGCCGTCATCCATCCTCCAACCGCCTCCAGGCACTCACACTCATTCTCTGTCACTGTTCTCATCCCAAAGACTTCCGTGTGTAAAGGCGGCACAACTGCATCAAGGAGAAGGACCCTCAATGAATTTGCAACACTTGCCCCTCCCCGGGCACTGGCAACCCACGCTACGCTGCTGCCTGAGCTCAAGGGCACTCTGCTCACTTCTGACCTGCCTCCCAAGCTGGTACTCTAGGGCATACTGCCTCCCAGGGCAGTGACAGACTGTGGGCTCTCAACTGTCAGTGGTGTCCTGCGCAGGTGCCCCTCCCTGCTCTGTTATACAGCATTATTGTGTCGCCCCTTCCAGTGTGGCTGCACCGGTTGTGCTATCCTAAGACCGCCTCCGCCGACAGTGGAGGTAGAACGCAGCCATTGTGGCCGTGTCCTGTGGGCTCTGCCCTTGCAGCTTCCAGGGTAGAACTGCGTGGTGTTGTTATTTTTCCACCCACCCACCTAGGAGCTGGGTCACGTAGGAGGAGGAAGAGTTGGTAAGTGGCATTGTTTTGTTTTGCCCCGGGGCAAGTTGCTGTTATGCCTCTGCTCTGCTGTCTTTTGTGGCTAATTGTTCTGACCTACTTCCCAGGATCAGAGAAGGCTGGGAGTGCCCGGCGGGAACATTCTGGAGGGAACTGGTTGTGTTTCCAAGAGGAAAATCGCTGTACACAAACAGACTTCCGCTGTAGCCAAGTCCTCAGTGTAGGTATAGATTTGCTGATAGCTGCATACAGTGCCTCACAAAGGACATTGCCAGATTGTGAAATAAGTAATCAAATACTAGGTGTATAGCTCCACCCCTCCTCCTGAAGGAGTGCAGGGTGGCAAATATGTCAAAACCAGAATGCAATTGAAACTTCTTTTGTTGTTGTTTAGTCATTTAGTTGTGTCCAACTCTTTGTGACCCCATGGACCCAGAGTACGCCAGGCACCCCTGTGTTCCGCAGTTTGGTCAGACTCATGTTGGTAGCTTCGAGAACACTGTCCAACCATCTCGTCCTCTGTCGTCCCCTTCTCCTTGTGCCCTCCATCTTTCCCAACATCAGGGTCTTTTCCAGGGAGTCTTCTCTTCTCATGAGGTGGCCAAAGTCTTGGAGCCTCAGCTTCAGGATCTGTCCTTCCAGTGAGCACTCCGGGCTGATTTCCTTCAGAATGGATAGGTTTGATCTTCTCAAGAGTCTCCTCCAGCACCATAATTCAAAAGCATCAATTCTTTTTTTTTTTTTTAAATAATTTTTATTAAGTTTTACGACATAAAACCACATATAAACAACAACAAAACATACAAAAAAAAAAACAAACATATAAAAATACACAACAATAAAAATAACTTCTGTCTCTATCTTATTTCTTATCTTGTTGGGTGGACTTCCTCCGCCTCCCTCCACTGCGTTTCTTATTCCTAATATATGTTCACAGATACTTATCATTATCTTCTTTTTATCAATGATTATCTCTAATACTTTAAATCTTATCCTTGATTAGTTTGCTCTTTATCTTAAACTTATGTTCTATCTTAAACTATGTTTAACAATATAATTCCCAACAACTCTTATCTTATGCTCAGCTATAACAATAACAACTAACTTCAACTTTATCTAATTTTTAATTTTGCAACACTTATTAATGTAAATCTTGAATTTCTTCCATTCCTGTTCGGTCGCCTCTTCCCTCTGGTCTCGGAGTCTCGAGGTCAGCTCGGCAAGTTCCATGTAGTCCATCATTTTCATCTGCCATTCCTCTAGTTTTGGTAAGTCCTTCGTTTTCCAGTATTTAGCAATCAGAATTCTAGCTGCTGTAGTGGCATACATGAAGAAAGTGTGGTCTGCTCTAGGTATTTCGTGGTTGACCATTCCAAGCAGAAATGCCTCTGGTTTCTTGATGAATGTGTTTTTCAACACCTTTTTAATTTCATTATAGATTGTCTCCCAGAAGGCACTCGTGCTCGGGCAGGTCCACCACATATGATAAAATGTTCCATCTGCCTTTCCACACTTCCAACATTTGTTGTCATGCAGATGATAGATTTTTGCTAGCTTGACTGGGGTTAGGTACCATCTATATATCATTTTCATTATGTTCTCTTTCAGCAAAATGCATGCTGTAAAGTTAATACCTTTTCTCCATAGTCTCTCCCAGTCAGCCATCATAATATTATGTCCCACATCTCTAGCCCACTCTATCATTGCCGATTTAACCAACTCGTCTTGTGTATGCCATTCGAGCAGCAATTGGTACATTCTGGATAAATTTTGGGTTTTTGGCTCTAGTAACTCCGTTTCCAATTTCGACTTTTCCAACTGGAAGCCAAGTTTTTTGTCCATTTTAAAAAGTTCATTAATCTGATGGTACTGCAGCCAATTCGTGACTTTATCTCTCATTTGTTCGTAGGGTTTCAACCTGACGCTTTCTCCTTCTTGCACGAGGATGTCCATGTATCTAGGCCAGTTTCCTTTCGAAAAAGGTCTTTTATCGGCCTTTGCTTCTAGTGGGGATATCCATCTAGGTGTTTTCTTTTCTAACAAATCTTTGTATTTCATCCACACTCTAAACAATGCTTTCCTGACCAGATGTTGTTTAAAGCCCCTGTGGACCTTAACTTTTTCATACCATAGATATGCATGCCATCCAAACACATTATCACATCCTTCCAGATCTAACACATCGGTATTTTCTAGAAGGAACCAATCCTTCAGCCAGCAGAAGGCTGCAGCTTCAAAGTATATTCTCAATTCCGGCAGGGAAAAGCCCCCTCTTTTCTTATCATCTGTCAAGATCTTAAATTTAATTCTGGGTTTTTTCCCTTGCCATACAAATTTAGAGATTACCTTCTGCCAGCTTTGGAAGGGCTCCATTCTATCCACTATTGGCAATGCCTGGAACAAGAAAAGTAATTTAGGCAATACATTCATCTTAATCACCGCAATCCGGCCCAACAGGGACAATTTCAATCTAGTCCATATTTCCAGGTCTCTCTTAATTTCAGACCATACTTTTTCATAATTGTTTTTGTATAAATTCGAATTTTTGATGGTCATATTCACACCTAGATACTTAACTTACTTAGCAAATGTAAGTCCTGTTTTTTCCTGTAAACTCTCTTTTTCTTCTTGCGTCAGGTTTTCCCCTAATACTTTAGTCTTGGCTTTATTCAATTTAAAACCAGCTACCTGTCCAAAGTCTTGTATAATGTCCAGCGCCCTAATTGCACTGGGTTCAGGTTCTTCCAGGGTCAACACCAAATCATCTGCAAAGGCTTTAAGTTTGTATTCCTTGGCTCCTACTCTCACACCCTTGACTTTTTCATCCTTTCTAAGCATGTTCAAAAGGACTTCGAGGACCGTTATAAACAGTAGTGGGGACAGTGGGCACCCTTGTCTTGTTCCTTTTTCGATCCAGATTTCTTCTGATACTACATTATTCACTATTATCTTGGCTCTTTGTTCAGTATATATTGCTTCCAAACCATTCAAGAAACCCCCTCCCACCTCCATTTCTCCAAAGTTTTTCTTCATGAAGCTCCAAGAAACATTGTCGAAGGCCTTTTCGGCATCAATGAACATCAAAATTACTTTCGAATTTCTTTCTGGTTCTAACTTTTCTAGAATATCCACAATGTTCCTTATATTGCCATTTAGATGTCTTTCTGGCAAAAAGCCAGCTTGGTCCTTGTGGATAATCTCCATTAATACTTTCTTCAATCTACTGGCCATTATATTTGCAAAGATTTTATAATCCACGTTTAGGAGGGAGATTGGTCTGTAGTTTTTCATCTGGGTAGCATCAGTATCTTGTTTAGGTATTAAAGTTATATATATGCATCTTTCCATGATTCGGGTGCCTTGCTTCCCGTCAAAATTTCGTTGCAAACTTCCATCAACGGCTGTATTAGCCAATCCTTTAATTCCTTATAATATTTTGCGGTAAGTCCATCCGGTCCAGGTGCCTTTTCTAATTTCATCTGTCCGATCGCTGCTTCTATTTCAGATCTTGTTACAGGGTGGTTGAGTAGGGCCTTTTTTTCTTCTGGGATTTTATGCAAACCGTTCTCTTTTACAAACTGCTCAATCAAATTTTGATTGTGATTGTTTTCTTTGTACAGCTTTTTGTAAAATTTCTGGAAATTTTTCCTGATCTCCACAGGGTTCTCCACGGTTCTTCCGTCAATTATCAAGCTCGTTATCGTGTTTTGTTTCTGTCTCTTCTTCAATTGCCACGCCAGCAACTTGCCACATTTATTTGCAGACTCAAAGGATCTTTGATTCATCATTTTAACTTTCCACTCAATCTCCTGGTTGGTAAGCTGAGAAAATTCCGCCTGTAGATATTTAATTTCTTTCTGCAGTTGTATGTTCTTAGGCGTTATCCTCAGCTTCCTTTCCTTTTCCTTAAGTTGCTGTAGTATTGCTTCCTTTTTCTCATTTTGTATCTTCTTTCTTATTGCCTTTTGCTGAATCAGGAAACCTCTCATCACGGCCTTACTTGCGTCCCATACGACCCTTTTCTCCACTGTCGTGTTCAAATTTAACTCAAAAAAGTCTTTCAGGGTCTTTTGGGCCTTCTCACATATCTTCCCGTTCCTGAGCAGCGAATCATCCATTCTCCACCGCGGAGAACCCTGTGTTGTCAATCTTAAGTCCAGCTGTACTGCATTGTGGTCAGAGCAGGTTCTTGGGTGTATTTCAGCTTTGAGTATCCTAGGGGACAACTCCCTTGATACCCATATCATATCGATTCTGCTCCAAGCGCTCATTGCCTCTGATTGGAATGTGGCTTCTGTATCTGTTGGATGTTTTGTTCTCCATCCATCTATCCAATCCAAATTTTCTGACATTTCAAAAAAAGTCTTTGGTAGCCTCCCATCGTTGGTAAATTTTACTCTTTGTGATCTGTCCATCAGCGTTGAGGCTACGGCATTAAAGTCACCCAAAGCCACCATTTTGTAATCCATATAGTCCAGCAATTTGTCATGGAGCTCCTTGTAGAAATCTGATTTACTGTCATTCGGTGCATAAATTCCCAAGATCAAAAATTTTTCGCCTTGCACAGTTATTTGAATAGCAACAAACCTTCCCTCCTGGTCCTTAAAAAGTAGTTTTGGGTCATATTTCTCCTTGGCATAGATTACAACTCCTCTTTTCTTAACTTTAGCTGATGAGATAAATTCCTGGCCCAACTTTTTATTTTGTAGAACTCTTCGATGTAATCTTGTGACGTGTGTTTCTTGTAGACATATCAAATCCAAATTTTGCTTAATCAAGTTGTGGAACACACGATTTCTCTTAGGTTTGATGTTCAAGCCTCTTACGTTGAGCGTCAATAGTTTAAGGGCCATCTTGTTTTACTCTGCTGCTCCTCCTCCTGCTCCTAGGGGATGGTTGAAGCCTGGTCCTCCGCCTGATGGCAAATCCGGTGTTGGTATCAGGCCAAAGTCCGCGTCGTGCTTCTCAAGAAATTTCCTTTTATCTTGGAGAGATTTAATTCTGACCTTCTTGTCCTTATAGGTAAAGGAGAGACCCTGTGGAAACTCCCACCTGAAGTTCACTTTTTTAATCCTCAGTGCTCTTGTTAAGTCGGTGTAGTTGGATCGCAGGTCCAAGAAATACTTTGGGATGTCTTTGAATAGTACCACTTGTTGGTTTTGTACCACCAAGTTATTTTCGTAGTGAAGGCCCAAAATATAATCTCTCTCCTCTTTGTTATGAAATTCAATCAAACAGTCACTTGTTGACTTGGTATTCTTTTTATCTCTTGGTCCAAAACGGAAGGCCTTGACTATCAGAGTTTTAACTTCTTCTGTCTCCAAATTCCAATGTCTTGCAAATTCTTCAGCCAGGTAGTTTCTCAGGTCTCCTTGTTCTAGTTCTGGAAGGTCTCTGATTTTAATGTTCATCTCTCTCTGCTTCATCTGCAGAAAAGCGATAGATATCTGTGCATCTCTCTGGCCGGCCTGGTCAGCTGCTCTGCTTTCTTCCAAATTTTGCACTCTTGTTTCCACCTTGGACACCTGCTGTTTGGTATGTTCGATTTCTGCTTTCAAAAGTCCAATATTTTGAAGTGCCTCTGTGTTTTGGTCAACCTTTTTGCTTACTTCTGATATTTGTTGTCTCACATCCTTTTTAAATTCTTCCAATGCTGCAAGAAGTACTTCTGTACTCGAACCCTCAGCCACTGAGTCTCTCCTTGGTACTTTTTCTTCTGCCTGGGAGTCCTTTCTTTTTACAGGCATAGTTGTTCAGCTCTCTGCTCTCAAGGTCACTTCTTTTAACTTAAAGTCCCGAAAAACAATTATTGATAAAGAGCAGGCAGCCAGCAATTCTCACATTCACAGAGCAGCTGTTGTTTTGAGAACCAAAGGCAGAGGAAAAGATAACAGTCTAACACAGTTCCTTCCCCTGTCCAGAGCAGGAGAAACTAGCAGCAATTTTTAGATCAAATAAGTTATTTTCCCAGTTGCAACTTTGCCCAGAGTCAAGCCAGGGGGTTAGTTTGTTGCATTAATTCTATTGTGGCCCCTTCAAAAAGTGTTACTTTGGTTAAGTAGCTTTATAAAGGATCAAAGCGCCGAAGTCGGAAACAAAAGTGTCAAAAGTTCAAATCACTTTGTTTCTAAAGAATGCAGTCTGCCGTGCTGGCCCGGAGTTCCTTAATCCAGAGGGTGCACGGCAACCTTTAACTCCTCTAGTCATTAAGCATTTTAATTAGTTCAGGTGTTGCAGCAAGCTGACAACTCAGAGTCCAAGTTGAGGTTTTTTTTTTTAAAACGTCAAACATCAAAGTCTCTATTTACAGCCGCTTGTTGTCTGTGCTCTTAATACGCGGCGGGGGAAAGACGGACTTCCTTTTTGATCTCTCCCTGTGTTCCAATTAATTGGTCCAAATATTTCCAAATTTATTACTCACAGTTCTGTTGTTTTAATTCTTTTTTTGGAAGAATCTGGCGCTCTTCACTGCCCGGCAATCTGCTGCTTCGCTGTGTCGGGAAAGCCGGTCTTCCGATGCGCTCCGGTCTACCACCCTTTCCACTTCGGAGACCCTTACTAGGGGCTCCGAAGGATCGGGGAGACCCTTTCCTGGCGCCGCCGGATCCACGTCCTCAAGCTCCACCGCTTGAGGTTTCTTCGGAGGTCCGTTTCGCGGGAAACGGAGCCTCCAGCCCCGAAACAGCCGGTCCCTCCGCAGAGCGGAGAAGAAACCCAGCCGCTCAGTGCCGCGCCAGAGCGGAAGTAAAAAAAAAAAAAGCATCAATTCTTTGGCGATCAACCTTCTTCATGGTCCAACTCTCACTTCTAACAAATAGCTTAAAAACAACCTTCTAAAAAAAAGAGTTTAAAAGCTTCTTTAAATAAACCCCAAGCCAGTCACCTCACAAACTAATAATTTAAGGTTTGGCAGGAACAGATTTTTCCACCACCAGAGGCCTGGGGAAATGGGAATGTTGTTTGACTCTTCTTAAAATAAGTTAATGGAGGAGACAGGTGCAATTTGCTAGGGAGAGGGGATTCCACAAACCGGGAGCCACCACTGAGAAGGTGTCATCCTGCAGGTCCCCCCCCCCCCCATGAGGCTGAACGTGAGACAAGCAGGGCATGTGGGTGGCCTGATAACTCAGGTGCATCCCATGTTCCAGCAGGGTGTGTGCCTGCAAACAGCCCAGTGCAGAACATTCCTTCCAATGGAAATGTTGGAAATGGCATTGGGTGCTGCTGGGAAAGCTGCCTTCAAAGGAGGTGCTGGTTTCTACAGCCTAGAGGATAAAGAAGTAGTATCAGCTCATCTTAGCAGAATAAGAACCTAAAGAAATGTGATGTGCAAGCCTAATAGGGTTGCTGGGATTTTTGACCCATCCCATGTTGGGTTTTTTTTTAAAGTGAACCAACCAGGTTCTCTTTTCTTGGACAATCAGACGGAGCAGGGCATCTTTTTGGGTGGGGGCACTTTTCTGAATTTTGCAATTTGGCTCTTGGCTCAAAGTATCTAAACTGTATATTTAGGATTTTTAAAAAAAAAACATGCCAAAATAATTGTAGGTGTTTGTGCTGTTTTCAACCTCTGTAAATTGCAAAGTGGACGCTGTCACAGGACAGGATGTCCTTCTGAGTGGATTCATGAGAAATGGATGCTGTAGAGCAAAGTCAAATGTATTGACTCTGTCTGCAGACTGATAAAATCGAATGTATTGAATTTCTCTGCAGGCCAAAGCAAAGACGCACACACATACCCCTAAATAAATAGAAGGATTCTTGCATTGCAGGGGGTTGGACTAGATGACCCTTGGGTTCCCTTCCAACTCTACAATTCTATGTTTCTATGTAATAACATCTCAAAATCATGTGTCCTCCTGCATTTGGCTCCCCCCCCCTTTTTTGAGGCAGTGATTTTGGAGTGGCACAGGTGTAGGGAGTGTTTGAGTCCTAGAATCATAGAATTTCAGAGTTGGAAGGGACCTCCAAGGGTCATCTAGTCCAGCCCTCTGCAAAGCAGGAATTGCAGCACAAGAATCCCCTGCAGATGGGCATTTGGCCTCTCTCTCAAAAGAGAGGGTTGGGGGGGGGTTGGGGAGTGTAGGACCAGTGGTTACAGCCAAAGTTGTAAAAGACCCGTGGTCTTCAAGTGTTGGAGGATTCAACCTGTCACCATCCCTGCCTGCTGGCTGTGTCAACGGGGGCTGATGGGAGTTCCACGTGAGAAGGGCCTGTTGGGTTTAGCTACCCAAGCTGCTTCAGCAGTGATGTTATGTGTTACTATGATTTGTATACATAGCTGTCAACTTTCGGATTTGAAAATAAGGGATTTTTTCAAACTTTCGGATTTGAAAATAAGGGATGCCGCGAGGGCGGTGCAATGACACCAAGTAGCCTCGCCACCCTGCGCTCCAGAGGCTGCACACGAATGGGTGAGCGAAAGAGCGAGCGTGTAGACGGCAGGCAGGCTGTCTGTCTGGTTGGGCATGAGGGTCTGGCTGCACAAGGCATGCAAGCTCCGCCCCCAGTCGGTCTCAGACTCCTTATTGGCAGCCGAGCAACGCAGCTGAGGAGCCTCCCTGGCCGGCAGGGAGGGAGAGGAGCTGCTTCCTTTGAAATCCGGGGAATTTAAGGGATATCAACAATCCGGGATAGCAGCGGGAAACGGCATTGGAATAAGGGAGTTTCCCCGCAAAAAAGGGGAGGGTTGACAGCTATGTTTGTATATACCGTATCATGTAAGTGTCTGAGAAGTGTGAGAAAGGAAGTCTGGTTTATCTCTTCCTCTTGTGTTGTTATTGGAAGTTGGTTTCACTTCTGACTGTGTGTCGCAGTTCTCTGCTGATGTCCACGTGCAAATGGAGTCTCTGTAAAGACTGTAAATAAATGTAGTTTTAGGACAACTACTGAGTCTTTATTCCTCTGAGGATTACCTGAACATGTGTGTGCTCTACTCAAAGGAGGAGGGTTGCATATTACCGGCTGCTCTGGTCTGAAGGAGTATACCAGCCAGAGAGAGCCAAAGGTAGACACTCTGGACTCCGGGGGTGCCTGGCGTATATTATCCCCTGAGTGTTTTTCCGACAGGGCCGCAGGTCTCTCCTGCCTGAAACCCGGGAGAGCCATTGTTGGCAGTCAGTGCAGACAACTGTGAGCTAGATGGTCTGACTCAGGATAAGCCAGCTTCCTCTGTTCTCAGCTTCCTATATTCTTACCGGTGGGGAAAACCAGTCAGTTAGGTATGCCTCACTGCTGCACAATTCCGCTGTGGAATGTCTGCAGAACCTGCCTCTCCGGAATTGGCAATGCGGTGTCGAATGTTCCCCGTTTCCTCTTTGTGTTTTTGTAGGTGAGAAGCGATTCCAGATTGATCCAAGGGAGGGCCACGTTGTGCTCTACCATGAACAAGGGGCCCCCTCGGTCTTGGTGGGAACAGTCGGCAGGCTTCACTACTACAACTTTGAGAACTCCGCCAACTTTACGGTAGGGAGATGGAGGAGAGCGCTTCACCATCGAAGCACAAATTTGTTTTTGTTTTTAACTTTTCATTTATTTATTCACAAAATGTGCAAAGGTAACAAAAAGGAAGGGAAAAGAAATAATCCAAAATTTAAGCCATAAAACATACAAAGTACAAAGATGCAGCACAGCTCCAAAGGGATAGGAAGGTATTTTTTTTAATAAATATTTTTTTATTAAATTTTATTAAATAATTTTTATTAATTTTTATTAAAGAATTTTTATTAAAGAATTTTTATTAAAGAATTTTTATTAAAGAATTTTTAGTTTTTATTAAATAGTTTTTATTAAATTTTATTAAAAATTTGCCTGTTAGTTTCATGTCAAATAAATGTTCTTCTTGCAGACTTGGAAGAATCAGTTCCCTCAGGGAGCTGGCGGGTCTGGAAAAATGTCAAAGTCTCAATGACGAATTAATTGCTTTGGTGTAGCCTCAGGGGATGGAGAAGCTGTTAACTTTCCAGCACTCATAATTTCCCAGCTCTCATGGTAAACACCAGGACACGTGGGACTACTGTGGCAGTGCAGAGTTCAGGCTGCCAGCCAGGCCCTCTTTGGGGATACACCGTTCTGTTCTCCCCCCTAGTCTGTCAGGCTCCCTATCCAAGGGGCCAGCCAGATCCCCCAGTCCCAGCAGCAATCATAGAATTGTAGAGTTGGAAGGGAACACGATAATAATCTAGATTCTAGTCGAGGCCCTTGCAATGCAGGAATCACAGCTGAAGAATCCCTGGAAGATGGCCACCTGACCTCTGCTTAAAGATCTCCAGTGAAGGAGAGTCCGCCACCTTCTGAGGAAGTCCGTTCTGCTGTCGAACGTCTCTTACCCTCAGAAAGTACTTCCTAATATCATGTCTTTCAAAACTGGATGATGGCAATGCAGTCTGTGTGGGGCTTCCCTCACATTTGACCCGGAAGCTGTAGTGAGTGCAGAATGCTGCAGCCTGGGTGCTGACATGGGTGAGACCCCGTCAGCATATTGCTCCTCTGCTCAGAGATCTGTACGGGTTGTCGATTTGTTACTGGGTTCAGGTTCTGGGTATTATTATTAGAAGAGGAAGCTTCGATCTGTGGAACTGGCCCTGTTACAGGTGCCGCCTGAAATCCACTCTGTATTTCCTCCTGCCGTTTCTCTGCTGTGGGAGGCCGTGAGCTTTTAGGCACCTAGACAAGCTGACCTAAAAATGACGTGTGTGTCTTGTCTCCTCCTTTCATTCAGGTGCTTGTTGAAACAAACAGGACGCTGTCCAGCTGCAAGAGACAGGTAAGTTTGCTTGTTTGTTTATAAAAGTATAAACAAAGCTCCGGGAAGGGCTCGCTCCACATCCGCCCCTTCTGCGGAGAGCGGCAGGGCGCGCACGGTCTGGGCTGGGCGCGCCTGACCCAGACCGCGCGAGCACCGTTGGGAACTCGGGAAGGGCGCAGCGAGCTTTTGCCTCCAAGACCGACCCAGACCGCTTGCGCCCTGCCGCTCTCCACAGAAGGGGCGGATGCGGAGCAAGCGAGCGCCGCCCGTCGGGAATGGAGGGCACGCTGGCCAGCCTGCCCCTCGCCCCCCGCCGTCGCCCCAAAAAAATCAAAAATCCCGGCGGCAGGGGGCGGGGCCACGTGACATCATCACGCATGACGTACGGTGCCCCGCCCCCCTCGCCTAGGGCGTGAAAAGCCCTAGCACCGGGCCTGGGGGTGGGTGGACCAAATGACCCTTGGGGTCCCTTCCAACTGCACAGTTCTATGATTCTTCACCTTAGCCGCCTTCACTTCTCTTCCAGGACGATGCCAAGAACTATCTCACACTCCTGGAAAAATACGAGGACCAGTTTCTGGTCTGTGGCACAAACGCCTGCAGCCCCACCTGCTGGAATTTGGTATGCAGAGGCAGCTGGGGCTGCATCTCCTTGCCCCTCTGCTCTTTCATTCCTCAGACATCTTTGACCCTGACACCTAAGCCCACTTGGGGCTGGTCCCTCTACTCTTTAATCCTGAGACATTGCTGCCGGTCACACTACCTGAGCCCTCCCTGCGGGCCTGATCCAGCAAGCCTCTTCTTATGCCCTGATCCCTGACCACTGGCTTGGCTGGGGCTGGTGGGAGATGCGGGTGTGGGAAGGCTCCTTTGCCCTAGCTGGGCGATGTTGGCGATGATCGCATCTTCTTCCTTCTGCTTTCCCCTTCCCTTGCTATGTTTGCTCCCTTGTGCTGTTCTTCTGGATTGCATATCCCTTGGGGGCCAGGATCCGCCCTTTCACCCTTTGTCCATCCCCAGGGTATGCAGCTGACACTTTCACCACTGCCACCAAAGTCATGGGTGTGAGAAAAGGGGAGTTTGAAAATCAGGTCTCTCTCCCTCTCCCTGTATTGGTGAGGCCCTGCAAAGCATAGCTGTCAACCCTCCCTTTTTTTGGCGGGAAACTCCCTTATTCCAATGCCGTTTCCTGCTGCTATCCCGGATTGTTGATATCCCTTAAATTTCCCGGATTTCCAAAGAAGCAGCTCCTCTCCCTCCCTGCCGGCCAGGGAGGCTCCTCAGCTGCGTTGCTCGGCTGCCAATAAGGAGTCTGAGACTGACTGGGGGCGGAGCTTGCATGCCTTGTGCAGCCAGACCCTCACGCCCAACCAGACAGCCAGTCTGCCTGCTCTCTATGCGCTTACTCTTTCGCTCTCTCGTTCGCGCGTAGCCTCTGGAGCGCAGGGTGGCGAGGCTACTTGGTGCCATCGCACCGCCCTCGCGGCATCCCTTATTTTCAAATCCGAAAGTTGACAGTACTGCTGCAAAGGTGGGCAGAGCCCATCTTGGAAATATCTGCTCAACTTCTCTCTTCCCTCCTCCTGCAGGTAGATGGGAAGGTGGAGCGAGGGATCAGTGCGCAGGGCCTGGCTCCTTTTCACCCGGATCAAAACGCTCTTGTCCTCATTGATGGTAAGCTTTCCTGCATTAATGCCGAATGAATCTCTGGTCCCAGCAGGGACACACAGCCAGGCCTCTCGCCGGAGCTCCATTCTCCTCCCGCAAAGCTGCTGTGCTGTGCAGACCCAGAGTTCGGGCGTAGGAAGTGGGGAATGGGGGGGCGGTCCGCCCCAGGTTCCATCATGGAGGGGGGTGACAAATTATCAAGGAACAATTACTGCCCTGCTAGGGTGGTTCATATAAAACTTTTTTTTGAAAATGCCTGCTCCAAAGGTCTTATCTTACTACACTAGGGATTATATAGCTATATATGCAATTTCATGCACATCAGTTAATATCTTGACCCTCCTCCACGAAAATAGCTGTTTACTTGGCTGTTTTCCTATGTTGTGAAGGCTGAAATTTCAATTCAGTGGAGCACTTACTGTTCCCAACCCTAACCCTGCGGAAAGCCATCTAATTAGACTTTAATTTGATTTTGACATTTTTTAGGGGGCAATTTAATTATTGTTTGATTTTATACCCATGTTATGTATCTGATGTTAGCCGCCCTGAGCCCGACTTCGGCCGGGGAGGGCGGGATATAAATAAAAGTTTACTATTACTTATTATTATTCCTTTGTAAGAAAATAGGAAATAACGTAAAACCATTTTTGCAGGAAAAAAAAATCAATGTGGGAGGGGGGGTGACGAAGAAAATTTCCGCACCAGGTATCACCTGACCTTCCTACGCCTCTGTTCGGGCCCTACATTCCCTATGGCACGGCAAGGGGTCTTGAAGCGCCCTCCCCACCTGGCAGGCTTCTCCATTAATAATAACAATAAAATAAATCACAAATTAAATTTACATTATGGGCAGCCACAGCCAATTAGGAGGCATGTGCGGTTTCTTCAGGAACTCTCAGGAACAATGAACATGTATAAAAAGTGATTTATGAGCAGTTTAAGGCTGCATAAGAATGAATTTGTGTCTTGTGTGTGCGGATACACATGCATGTATACTTCCCGCAGCCTTTCAAAGGTTAAACAAGATCTGCTGGATTGCATCCCATTTCACACTTGATCACAAGCAAACTTGGAGAATTTCAAGCTGCAATTGGCAGCTGTGGGTCCTCATCTCTTGTTTGTTTGTTTGTTTGTTTTCCTATCAGTCTTGTTGTTGACTTCCTCCTTGCTTTTTTATTGCAAGACACTGACCAGTTTGTAACCCTACAAATGGCAAAAATTTTAACTTCCGTTCTGTCATACAAGAGACAAAATGGACTGTTGATTGGAAATTGAAATTGTTTGGAATTAATATTTACACTATCTTGTATACTTATTAAGTCTTGATTACCACTACCCATTACCCAGGTGGCGCTGTGGGTTAAACCACAGAGCCTAGGGCTTGCTGATCAGAAGGTCGGCGGTTCGAATCCCTGCCACGGGGTGAGCTCCCGTTGCTCGGTCCCAGCTCCTGCCAACCCAGCAGTTCGAAAGCACGTCAAAGTGCAAGTAGATAAATAGGAACCGCTCCGGCGGGAAGGTAAACGGCGTTTCCGTGCGCTGCTCTGGTTCGCCAGAAGCGGCTTTGTCATGCTGGCCACATGACCCGGAAGCTGTACGCCGGCTCTCGGCCAATAAAGCGAGATGAGCGCAGCAACCCCAGAGTCGGACACGACTGGACCTAATGGTCAGGGGTCCCTTTACCTTTACCTTTACCACTAATTTTATTGCCAATAATTTTAAATTCAACTGTGTGAGTGTAACTGCTGTTCTTGTGTTGTCTTGTGTTATGAGCTTAAAGCTGAAATAAAGTTGATTGATATCAGTCTTGTTGAATAAATCGTGGGAAGGGCAGTTTTCCAAATCTGAAAAGCGGTGACTCGAGGTTGTTCTTGAGGCCTTCTGCGCCAGATCACTGCATCTCAAGCCGTGGCTTAACATTCCCATTTCTTTTTGCGTTGGCTCTGACTTGGCCCCTGCATTCCTCTTTACCACCATCTCTCTTCCTGTCTCGCAGGCAAGGACATCTACTCTACCATTAGAAAGCACCAGTTCAATGGGCGGACCCCTCGTTTCCGTCGGATTCGAGGATCTGCGGAGCTCTATACCAGCGACACCGTCATGAACAGTGAGTGTGGCGGGTCTTGAAGGAATGGGTGGGGGGTCCCCAGTCTCCCCAACGGAGGGGGCTCCCCAGACTCAATAGGAGTATAGCATCTAGATCAAGGGAAGTAATAGTACCACTGTATTCCGCTCTGGTCAGACCTCACCTGGAATACTGTGTCCAGTTCTGGGCACCACAGTTCAAGAAGGATACTGACAAGCTGGAACGTGTCCAGAGGAGGGCAACCAAAATGGTCAAAGGCCTGGAAACGATGCCTTATGATGAACGGCTTAGGGAGCTGGGTATGTTTAGCCTGGAGAAGAGAAGGTTCAGGGGTGATATGATAGCCATGTTCAAATATATTAAAGGATGTCATGTAGAGGACACCCTGCAGCAAGTCTGCAGTCTGCAAGGGCTCAGCTGTGCAAATCAACAGTGTGTGCTCTTTTACACAAGGCGTAGAGAAACCTTGAAGTTATACCTGTGTGGGGCGTAATGAACCAGCCTTATGAGATATTAGAACAACAAAGCTGCTCATGGGAGGCGGGAGGAGAACCTGGAGATTTTCAGGGCAATCCCCACTTGGAAACGAGCGTCACGGCCAAGGGAGAGGAGGAAGTTGCCACGTTAAAACCAACACAACCCTTGCCCCAGAGGGAGCGGCTCAGAGCAGGTGATAACAACACAGCAGGTGCCTCTTGTGCCGGGAGCGTCATGAAGGCAGAGTTCCCCCAGCGCCAGGAGGATCCGCGACAGTGAGCCTCAGGTGACGTTAGTGTTCCGCTCAGCGGATCCCTGTGGAGCACCTTTCCTCTCTGAGATCAGCGAGGGGGGTTGCCAGGGGCATTTCCAGTACACAACACAGGTGGCCTGTAAGGCTTTCTCCTCCGCGGGGACACCTGCATCATGGGTTGCAGGAAGAGTGATCTCAGTTCTCCCAGGTGGGTTGTTATGTAGACACATCCGCCCACGACTTGGAGATGTCTGCAGGACTGGGGGTTTCCTGGGAGTTGCAGAAGCACAACATATCTTGGGGGGGGGGCAACTCTTAGGTAAAGGTAAAGGTAAAGGGACCCCTGACCATTAGGTCCAGTCGTGTCCGACTCTGGGGTTGCGGCGCTCATCTCACGTTACTGGCCGAGAGCCGGCGTACAGCTTTCGGGTCATGTGGCCAGCATGACTAAGCCGCTTCTGGCGAACCAGAGCAGTGCACGGAAACGCCATTTACCTTCCCGCCAGAGCGGTACCTATTTATCTACTTGCACTTTGACTTGCTTTCAAACTGCTAGGTGGGCAGGAGCTGGGACCGAGCAACAGGAGCTCACCCCGTCGCAGGGATTTGAACCGCCGACCTTCTGATTGGCAAGCCCTAGGCTCTGTGGTTTAATCCACAGCGCCACCTGGGTCCCAAAATGAGCCACCCTGATGAGGACTGAGCATGCTCAGGGGCAAAAGAGTGCTGATTGGCTGATAGCTAGGTTGGGTAGGAGGAGACAGCATGGAACGGCCCCTCATGGACATTCCATGCAGCAACATTTTGTTGCAGCTTCCACTGGTCCCATCTGTTTGGGGCGTGTATGCTTCCTCCTTCGCCTCATCCTCCTTCCTCACATTTGTGTCTCTCTTCTCCTCTAAGGAGCTCAAGGTGGCTTACACTGTTTTCCTCCTTCCCATTTTATCCTCACAACAGCCCTGTGAGGTAGGTTAGGCTGAGAGTGAGTGACTGGCTGAAGGTGACACCCGGTGAGCTTCATGGCCAAGTGTGGATTTGAACCCTGGTCTCCTAGGTCCCAATCCGACACTCTAAGCACTAGGCCACACTGGCTTTGATCATTAACTTGTGAGAAATAGTTGTCTCAGTCTCACTGTAGTGAGATATTGGCATTTCCCCGCATACTCTGTTCGTTGTTAAGGTGGGTGCCCTTCCTTATCTGAGAACTGCATGTGTTCATTGGTGTTGAGCTCTGGGAGGGGTCTCCTAACAACTCCCTCAGCACCTTTAGCAAACTACAGTTCCCAGGATTTTTTTTGGGGGGGGGTGGAGCCATGAAGCGAAACGTTCAGAAAAGGGCAGCCAAAATGGTGGAGCAACTCCCCATGAAGAAAAGTTGCAGCGTTAGGGACTTTTTAGGTTGGAGAAAAGGAGAGGAAGAAGCGACGCGATAGAAGTTTGTAACCTTCTCCCTGTCATGGGGGAAGTGGGCGCAGAAAAGCTTTCATCCCTCT
This sequence comes from Darevskia mixta, assembly GCA_034641385.1. Lineage (NCBI taxonomy): Eukaryota > Metazoa > Chordata > Lepidosauria > Squamata > Lacertidae > Darevskia > Darevskia mixta. The sequence continues at coordinate 5,660,659 of JAWWNH010000188.1, forward strand.
CTCCGTGACACTAGAACTCACGGGCATTCAGTGAAGCCGAATGCTGGGAGATTCAGAAAGGGCTTCTTCCCACAGCACATGAGTTAAACTATGGAACTCCCTTCCACAGGAGGCAGCGATGGCCACCAGCTTGGATGGCTTTAATAGAGGACTGGACAGCTTTATGGAGCAGGAGGAGGCTGTCCATGGCTACCATCCACAATGGCTCTTCTCAGGGGTGGAGCAATGGGGGGGGGCGCGTTGGGGGCAGGCCGCCCCGGGTGCCACCCTGCAGGGGGGTGACACTCGGCGCCACCCCCCGCAACTCCCAAGCCAAGCCCCGCCGTAGCTCATAAGGTTGCTGCTCGCCCAGACGGACTGCATGTGCGGCATGTCGCACATGCGCAGTCCATCCGGGCCGCTCCTCGCGCCCAGCGCATGTGCAGAATATCGCACATGCGCAGTCTGTCGGTGCTGGCACTGCTGCTCCCGTGGCAACCTTACGAGTGGCAACTCATAAGGTTGCCGCGGGAGCAGCAGCGCCAGCACGGACGGACTGCGCATGTGCGGCATCCCACACATGCGCCATTTGCCCTGACGCGTGTGTCGTGACGTCACGACGCACAACGCATGCGTCAGGACGAACGGCGCATGCGCGCTGCGGAGCACCGCCCCGCCCCTGGGGGGTGCCTCCGCGGTTGCCTCTGCGGACAGCCAAGCGGCTCCTTTCGCCACTGGCTCTTCTCTGCTTCCACAGTTGGCGGCAGTGATGATTCCGAATCCCAGAATGCTGGAAACTGCAGGAAGGGAGAGGGCTGCTCTTGTGCTCAGGTCCTGCTTGCTGGTTTCCCTCAGGCAACTGTGAGAACAGGGTACTAAACTGAATGAGCCATGGGCCTGATCCAGCAGGCGATGGATCCTCTGCCCAGACTGCCCTAGCTGAACCTCCTGCCTACTTTCTTTCTGCCTCATGGTCGCTCTGTCTTGTCCGCCTGCAGATCCGAAGTTTGTGAAGGCTGCCGTCATAAAACAAGAGGAGGCTTACAATGACAAGATCTACTACTTTTTCCGAGAAGAAAACCCCGACTGGCCGAAGAACGCGGCCGCCCCAAGGAACGTCTCCAGGGTGGCTCAGCTGTGCAAGGTGTGTGTGTGGGGGGGGTCTGGGATGCTCTGCTGGGGTTTCTGGGCGCTCCATGAGAATTCGCAGGATCAGCTGAAGATCAGACCCAGGGGCCACTTACTCAGAGTAGACTCATTGGTGTTAATGAGCAGGACTCCCTTGGGCTAAGTCATGTCAATGGGTATCACACTAAATACTAGTGGTTTGGGAAGAAGTAGCTGCGGTTACTTTAGGGCATAGCTGTCAACTTTCGGATTTGAAAATAAGGGATGCCGCAAGGGCGGTGCAATGGCACCAAGTAGCCTCGCCACCCTGCACTCCAGAGGCTGCGTGCGAACGGGTGAGCAAAAGAGCGAGCTCATAGACGGCAGGCAGGCTGTCTGTCTGGTTGGGCGTGAGGGTCTGGCTGCACAAGGCATGCAAGCTCCGCCCCCAGTCGGTCTCAGACTCCTTATTGGCAGCCGAGCAACGCAGCTGAGGAGCCTCCCTGGCCGGCAGGGAGGGAGAGGAGCTGCTTCCTTTGAAATCCGGGAAATTTAAGGGATATCAACAATCCGGGATTGGAATAAGGGAGTTTCCCACCAAAAAAAGGGAGGGTTGACAGCTATGCTTTAGGGCCGTTTTCAGCCTAAGGGCCCAATCCTCTCATGGGCAGCATCCTGTGTTTGTGTGTGCCAGAGGTGTGTGTGTGGGGGGGTGAGCAGCAACCGGAGGGGGGAATGCAATGCTTACCTTTGCATGGCAGCCATTCACACACATCCAGCTGAGATCACACACACACACAGTTGTCCGTGGGGGGTGGGGGTGGCAAAGGGAATATTTTATTCCCCTTGAACCGTAACCCCCAGATTCCCAGCTTTCATCTTTTTCAAAAAGTGTTAAGTTTCTAGCATTTGTAGAACCTAAGATATGAGGCGAAATGTGCAAGTACGTGTCTACACACACAAATTAGGGTGTGGAAGCCCAAGCCCTATGAGGAACAGTTGAGGGGGGTGGAGAACAGAAGATATGAGAGCTCTCTTCAAATATCTGACGGAAATTATAGGAAAGGAAATTCCGGCGAAACCTCAGGAAGAACTTTCTGATAGCAAGGACCATTTGACAGTAGAACGGTCTCCCTCAGAAGGTGGTGGACTCTCCTTCCTTGGAGGATTTTAGGCAGAGCTTGGACGGCCACCTGTCCTGGCTGCTTTAGTTCATATTCCTGCATAGCAGGGGGTTGGTCTAGATCAGGGGTGGCCAACTTCCAAGAGACTGCAATCTACTCACAGAGTTAAAAACTGGCAGTGATCAACCCCCTTTTGGGGGGTTCAGGTCAAGGTTGTTGAGCTTTTTTTAGGAAGGAAAGCCCTGTTTTAGAGCTTCAGGGCAAAGATGTAGAGCTTTTTTTAGGGGAGCCAAAGTTGCTGAGTTTCTTTGGGGGGAGCCAGTGATCTACCAGTGATCTACCACAGACGTCCAGTGATCTACCAGTAGATCACGATCTACCTATTGGACATGCCTGGTCTAGATGAACCTTGAGGTCCCTTCCGGCGCTACTATTCTGTGAAACGGTGCTGCCGTGCATTTGGCTAGCTGCCAACCCCTGACCACCCTTCCTGTTTCTACAGGGAGACAAAGGCGGCACCGGCTCCCTCTCGGCCGCCAAGTGGACCACCTTCCTGAAAGCCACCTTGCTCTGCGTCGACCCTGACACCGACCGGCACTTTAGCCAGCTACAGGACGTCTTCATTGCGGAGTCTGCCAACTGGTCGGAGACAAGAATCTACGGGCTCTTCTTGAATGAGTGGTGAGTGGCAAATGAACGCTAAGGTCACATCTACACTTGGCGGAGGGCTTTTTGTTTGTTTCTCTCCGCCCTGCCTGGAGATCCCATTAGGGATTGGCCCTGGGACTTTCTGCCTGCAGGCAGGGGCTCTGCTATTAAGCTCTGGCTCTCCACCAGAGGGCTTCCTGCCTGCTGGCAAGAGATCCTGATGCCTGGATGGGACCCCACCAGGAACAACCATGTGAGCATCACGTGTGACTTATAGCATGGAAGAAGAGCTTGATATAAACATAAAGAATCAAAGAATCATAGAGTTGGAAGAGACCCCAAGGGCCATCCAGTCCAACCCCCTGCCAAGCAGGAAGCACCATCAAAGCATTCTTGACAGATGACTGTCAAGCCTCTGCTTAAAGACCTCCAAAGAAGGAGACTCCACCACACTCCTTGGCAGCAAATTCCACTGTCGAACAGCTCTTACTGTCAGGAAGTTCTTCCTAATGTTTAGGTGGAATCTTCTTTCTTGTAGTTTGAATCCATTGCTCCGTGTCCGCTTCTCTGGAGCAGCAGAAAACAACCTTTCTCCCTCCTCTATATGACATCCTTTTATATATTTGAACCTGGCTATCATATCACCCCTTAAAGGACCTGCACCTATTTCCTTGCTCTCACATGAACGTCTCTGGGCATTGAGACTGGCGTTTGTGGGGGCTGGGACAGCTTTCTGCCCTATGCAGAGTTGGGCCATTTGTCCATCTATCTCAGTGATGTCTCTGCTGGTTGGCGGTGGCTCTCCAGAGTTTCTGACAGAGACCTCCTTTCCCTGCCCTGCCTGGGGAATGGACCCGGGGACCACCTTCAGGCAGAGTAGCTGCTCTCTGACTGAGTAATGACCCCCCGGTGTCACCGGACATCAGATGGGTGACTTCAGGAGGCAGGGCCTTTTTCAATGGTGGCACCCAGGTTGTGCAAGGCCCACTGGTAGAGATCTACCTGGCTCTTCCTTTTAAAAGGTAAAGGACCCCTGACAGTTAAGTCCAGTCGCGAACGCCTCCGGGGTTGCGGCGCTCATCTCGCTTTCAAGGCAGCCAGTGTTTGTCCACAGACAGCTTCCGGGTCATGTGGCCAGCATGACTAAGCCGCTTCTGGCGAAACCAGAGTAGTGCACGGAAACACCGTTTACCTTCCCGCCAGAGCGGTACCTATTTATCTACTTGCACTTTGACGTGCTTTCGAACTGCTAGGTGGGCAGGAACTGGGACTGAGCAACGGGAGCTCACCCCATCGCGGGGATTCGAACCGCCGACCTTCTGATCGGCAAGCCCTAGACTCTGTGGTTTAACCCACAGCGCCACCCGCGTCCCTCCTTTTAAATAGTGGCTTCTGAAAACTTGTGAACATTTCAGCCAGCTTCTAAGAATTGATCAGATGTATTAAGAGATTATCATAGTCACTGGTGAAATGCTTGTGTTTTCACTAGTGTTTTTTTTAACACTATCGTAAAAAAATAAATCGGATCCCTTGCTTCTCATGCTTATCCCCAGGGAATATTCCGCAGTCTGTGTCTATTCCGTTGGTGACATCAGCAAGGTCTTCCGAACATCACCTCTCAAAGACTACCACGAGAAACTCCCCCCTGTGAGGCCTGGGCAGGTAGGATTGCAAATTTGCTTCTCTTGGTGGATTTATCACTGGGGCATATCCTCTAGCCAAGTGGTTCTCAAACTCTCCCCTCCAAAAAGCATTATTCAGCATAGCAGTTTTCATGGGCCACTAAAAGAAGATAATAACCCAATATAATTCAGAATAATAATAATAATAATAATAATAATAATAATAATAATAATAATAATTTATTATTTATACCCCGCCCATCTGGCTGGGTTTCCCCAGCCACTCTGGGCGGCTTCCAACAGAACATTAAAATACAATAATCTATTAAACATTAAAAGCCTCCCTAAACCGGGCTGCCTTCAGATGTCTTCTAAAGGTCTGGTAGTTGTTGTTCTCTTTGACATCTGAAGGGAGGGCGTTCCACAGGGCGGGTGCCACTACCGAGAAGGCCCTCTGCCTGGTTCCCTGTAACTTGGCTTCTCGTAGTGAGGGAACCGCCAGAAGGCCCTCGGCACTGGACCTCAGTGTCCAGGCTGAACGATGGGGGTGGAGACGCTCCTTCAGGTATACTGGACCGAAGCCACTTAGGGCTTTAAAGGTCAGCACCAACACTTTGAATTGTGCTCGGAAACGTACTGGGAGCCAATGTAGATCTCTCAGGACAGGTGTTATGTGGTCCCGGCGGCCACTCCCAGTCACCAGTCTAGCTGCCGCATTCTGGATTAATTGCAGTTTCCGGGTCACCTTCAAAGGTAGCCCCACGTAGAGCGCATTGCAGTAGTCCAAGCGGGAGATAACCAGAGCATGCACCACTCTGGCGAGACAGTCTGCGGGCAGGTAGGGTCTCAGCCTGCGTACCAGATGGAGCTGGTAGACAGCTGCCCTGGATACAGAATTAACCTGCGCCTCCATGGACAGCTGTGAGTCCAGAATGACTCCCAGGCTGCGCACCTGGTCCTTCAGGGGCACAGTTACCCCATTCAGGACCAGGGAGTCCTCCACACCTGCCCGCCTCCTGTCCCCCCAAAACAGTACTTCTGTCTTGTCAGGATTCAACCTCAATCTGTTCGCCGCCATCCATCCTCCAACCGCCTCCAGACACTCACACAGGTTGTGAACAGTCACAGTTAATTGCACATTTATTCAAAATCCAACAAAAACAATTAATTGAACAAAATGAATTATGTTGGTCCAGGTATACCAACTTTTCAAAGTCTGATAGTCATTGAGCAAGAGTCTTCGATACCACATTTAGTCACCACTTCACTGTTCTTAATGCGATGTGGTTTCCCAATGTCTGGTTTAAAGTCACTTAGCAGGAGTCTTAAATCCCCACCTCCTGCCGCCCCCTTGCCTCTCCGCGCCCTGCGAGGGAATCCCCCCTCCCCTGCAGGGATCACTGCCTGCCACTTTGGGGGGCCCTGCTCTAGTCAAAGGGTGACTAGATGTGCAGAACTGAAAGGAGACTGGTGACTGTGCCGTTTTTGCTGCAGTTTTGCCCGTAACTGACAATGGGTAGTGGTGACCTTTAAATGTGGAGGTGGGGAGTTTTGAAAAGAACTGTACAATCCTGTTATGCGTGATGTAGCTGTCAGGGACGTGCCCTCCCCTGCCAGTCCGGCACTGAGTGGGTACCGGCAGCCTCAGCCTCTGTTGTCGACGGACATGTCTCCCAGTGAGTCTGCCAGCTCCTCCTCGGGGGAGGAGGAGTCACCAGGGAGGAGCCAAGTGGGAAGGGGTCTCCAGGATGATGCAGAGAGACCCAGCACCACTCAGCAGACCCACTCTGAGGGGGAGACACCGTTTCCGGCACCTGCTATACGCAGAGGGGTCAGGGGAGTAAGGAGGCGGCACTTTAGGGTGCCGAGACTCTGGTGTTGGCGCCACAACAGGAGGGGGGCACTTCCGGATTCTGCTAGCGACTAGGTGGTCATGTTTTAGGATAGCTCCGTGCTGTACATACTTTGCACAATAAAATAGTTGAAAGACAAGACGGACTTGGTCTTTACTCATGAGCAACTGTTAAGCGAACCTGACAGTAGCAAAGGTTGGGAGGCTGGGAAGATAAACTTGCAAACTTTCTGGGGGCAAAAATTCCATATCACTGCCATCTCACACAGTGCAGGCTTTTTTTAAAAAGGAAAGCAAGTTTCTAGTGCTCAAGGCTCAGAGAAGCTTGCAGAAGTGCCTGTTGCCAGTCCAGAAGCCAGAAAGGTCCTTAGAGCCAGGGGTGGGCCATCTGTGGGTGCTCCAGCTCCCACTATCCCTGACTGGGACCCGTGCTGGCCATGGTTGGTGGTCCGGAGGGGCCACTGGTTCTCCATCTCTGCCTGGTAGGATCCAGGGCTGGTGCATGTAGGTTGCAGATCCTTCTTGTCACTCCTAATCTGGTGGCCTTGTCTGTCCCTCCCAACAGTGTCTAGAAGGAGAACAGCAGACCCCCCACGAGACCTTCACAGTGGCCGACAGCCACCCTGAGGTGGCACGCAGGGTGAAGCAGGAAGACATCTTGTTTCACAGCAAGCATCGCTACCAGCAGATCGGTGTCCACAGAACCCCGGCAGCTGATGGCGGCACCTACAGCATCCTGTACTTGGCCACAGGTATGGTCAAAGCTGCCCCTTGCTTGGCATCGCTGCCCTTTGGCGTTGCTGAGCAACTTTCCTCTGGAGCCGTGGGAGGGAACCTCCAGATGTTGACTACCACTCCCATCACTCCTGGCTGTGTGGGCCATGTTGGCTGTTGGCGGATGAGAATTTAGGGCCCAATGACATCTGGGGACCGCAGGTCTCCCTCCGCTCAGGCTGAGGAGCAACCTGCCCAAAGCAGTACTGGGTCGGGATTTGAACCTAGGTCTCCTTGGGCTGCACCCAGCCACATCCAGAGGACTACAGGTCTTGTCTTACAGCAGGGGTCAGCAACCTTTTGTGTCTAGCACTCAGACCATGTGGTGGGCCGGACTATATTTTGAAAAAAAATAAAAATGAATGAATTCCTATGCCCCACAAATAACCCAGAGAGGGAGGGAGGGAGGAAGGGAGGAAGGGAGGAACAGGGAAGGAAGAACAGAAAAAGGGAGGGAGGAAGGAAGGAAGGAAGGAAGGAAGGAAGGAAGAGGGAAGGAGGAACAGAAAAACGGAGGGAGGAAGGAAGGAAGGAAGGAAGGAAGGAAATAGTGAAGGAAGAACAGAGAAAGGGAGGGAGGGAGGACACCGTCAAGTCTTATGATACAAACAACAAAACCTAACCTAACCTAAACTCAACATTACACCTAAGCATTACAAAAACATTTCAAAAACCACAGCAACGCGTGGCTGGGTCAGCTAGTTTTAAATAAAAGGACACATTCTACTTACGTAAAAACATGCTGATTCCCAGACCGTCAGCGGGCCGGATTGAGAAGGCGATTGGGCAGCATCCGGCCCATGGGCCTTAGGTTGCCTACCCCTGCCTTACAGCCTTCATCCCTGCCCTGTCCAGCCAGCATCATTTCCCACATTCCCTTTACCTCCTTCCAGCTCCCCAACCTTTTCTTCTGCCCTTTTACGCAGACAGAGGAACCGTCCACAAGGTTGCTGTCTTGCCCACGGGGGGCATCAACGTCCTGGAGATCCAGCCTTTCCTCTCTCCTGCTGCCATTCGGACCCTGACTCTGGACAGCGAAAGAGTAAGGAAGAACCTCCCTTCTTTTCCCTTTGCCTGCTCCATGCTTTATTTCATCGAGACCCGTTTGCTTGCAAACTGCAGGCCTCCCTGGACTTGTTCCATGCTGGGTCGCTGGAATGTTGCAGAGCAGCAGTGGCTGGATCAAAAAATGTGCGAAGGATCTGAAAAACGCTTTCCCGCTTTTTCTCTATGGGCTGGAAGGGCCTCATCTCAGAATGAACATACAGATATCATAGAAGTGTTGGAAGGGGCCACAGGGGTCATCTAGTCCAACCCTCTGCAATGCAGGAATCTTTTTGCCCTGGGTGGGGCTCAAACCCACAACCATGAGACTAAGAGTCTCATGCTCTTTTTTTTCTGAACACGAGGAGAATCTGTTCTAGGGGTGACATAAGAGGAGTCCTGCTGGATCAGGCCACCTAGTCCAGCACCCTCTTCTCGCAGTGGCCAAGCAGGTGCCCATTATGGGAAGCCCTTGACAAGTCGGACTTGAGCCCCAGGGCCCCTCTCCCCTCCTGTGGTTCCCAGCAACTGGTATCCAGATGCGACAAAGCAAGGTGGTAGAGTCTTGTGAGGACAGAGCAGGCTGTACCACTTCAGGCTGCAAGCAGAGGAGAGGGCGGCAGTTTCGAAACTTCTTCAAGTCACAATGGCCCCTCAAACGCACCTGCGTGCAAGTAAAAAACCTAACAGGAAGAGGTTCCAGTCCAGGTGCCTGCTCACTGGTGTGGCCCTGGTTCCCTATACTACCCGTATTTTTTGCTCCATAAGACACACTTTTTTCCTCCTAAAAAGTAAGGGGAAATGTCTGTGCGTCTTATGGAGCGAATGTGTGGTCCCTGGAGCTGAACTGCCCAGGGGCAAAAGCAGATCGTGCTTTTTTTAAAAAAAAAGAAGAGAAAAGGGGTTGTTGAAAGGAAGCCCGCTGAGCAGCTGCTCAGCAAACGATCGGGGAGAGAGATAAGGGAGAGAGATTCCAGCCCCGCCCCCTTGCAGAGGGAGGCGGTATCCCCAGCGACATGTGACTGGCTGATTAGATTATCTGTCTGGAAACTGTAGAAATGGCTCCCTTTCCTGAAGCTGCAGAACTGTGAGTTAAACCCCATAAAACAGGATTTTTTTCCCTTTGCAAAGTAAGCTCAACAACTTTGAGCTGATTCTCAAAAGATGGGGCTTTTCTCCTTTGCAAAAGAAGTTGCAGAAATTTGAGCTGATCCTCAAAAAAATGGGGCTTTCCCCCTCTAACAACTAGGTGCGTCCTATGGTCAGGTGCGCCTTATAGAGCGAAAAAATACGGTACCTTCTAATCCCCTTTTCCTCTGCAAAAGTCGGAGCAGTTCCTGTGTGTCACTCAGTGGCTGTTGCTTTTCCTGTTAGACTGATGTTACCCATTCTCTGGGTACAGATATGCTGGTCCATGTTGCCCTTCAAGAATATGCACGAGTCATCTCTTAGTCCTGCTGTTTGGAAATCGCTCAGTGCAGCTGTTGCTTTATTTTATCTTGCAGAAGGAGCTGTTTGTAGCCTCTGTGAATGAGGTGGTTCAGCTGCCCATGGCTATGTGTGGGGCATATAAGGACAGCTGTGAGAGCTGCATCCTGGCGAGGGATCCTGACTGCGGATGGATCAACGGGAAATGCACTTCTGTTTATGACCGTGACCAGCATGGAAATGGGTAGGTCCCTCCTCCCCCTTCATTTCTACTGTTGACAGTTGCACGTTCTATATTTCCATGTTGTCCGGCGCATACAGACATGCGGCAGAGCAAGGTGACAAAGCAGACTTGCGCCAGCCCATTTGAGTGCACTTCTGGATGACACCTTCCTGCATGCAGAAAGTGATCATCTCAGGGCGAGACGCTTTAGCCCAGGCACCCCCAAACTTCGGCCCTCCAGATGTTTTGGACTACAATTCCCATCATCCCTGACCACTGGCCTTGTTAGCTAGGGATCATGGGAGTTGTAGGCCAAAACATTTGGGGATGCCTGCTCTAGCCCCACCTTCTTGCTGCTGAGCTAGCTTTCTGCTTGCAGGGAACCCTTGGTGAAGCATTAGAAATGTATTTGTTACTAGTAGACTGTAAGCCCGTTAAATTAACAGGCGCTAGAAATTTAAGCGTGGCGCGGCAGGGAACAGAGTCAGCCTGCGTTGGTCAGGCTCCGGGGTCCGCTCGCGGGTGGGTCTCTCCCGTCCGGGCCCCCCACCCTCCCTCGCCCCCTCCACATCTCTCCCCCCAACCACCCCTTTCCCCGCTTTCCCCTTGAGGTGCGTGTGGTGTGTTTGCGTGTCCCCCTTTTTTTCTTCTCTCTCACACCCTCCCCCCATTCCCCCCTTTTATTCCTTTAGAAGATAAGGAAACCTGCCTCCCCCTCCCCCCCGCTTAAAAAATAAAAATAAACCCCAAATGTCCCGGCAAGAAGCGGCGTCGGCATCGGCTTCTCTTCCGTCTCCCCTGGGCTCCGTGTGAGGGAGAAGGAGCGGCTAGCTCCGTGCGAGGCGGCGGCACTGACCCAACTGACGACGCACGTGCGCCGCCGCTGCCTCTCGGACACGCCCCCCTCTCCGCCCGCTCCAATCCCTGCGTCCGTGTGGGACATGCGCAGTAGCGCAATTCCACTGACACACGGACTGGACGCAGGGACACAGGGACTTTATTATATAGGATTTAAATACATTACTGTACCACCTTTTTCCTCCTAAAAGCTCAAGGTGGTGTCCATGACTCTCTTCCTCCCCATTTTATGCAACTGCCTGCATGGATCAAGACCTCTGGGGGAGAGTTGCTGTGCTCACTGAACCTGAGCATTTTTTGTTTCTTTGAATGACAACACTGACACCTTGTGAGTTCTTGCTGACTGGTTCCCGACTCCTGTCTTGGATCAGAGGGGACACTGGCCTGGCCCTCCAGGGCTCTCCTTACATTCTCTCTCTCTTTCTTTTTTAGCATACTGCTGCAGGCTCTAACACACAATCCTGTTACGGATATTTGTTCATCTTCAAGCCACAGCCCTGCTAAAGGTAATGTTTGCAAATAAACCATTTTCTTGCCCTCCCTGAAGATCAGGAACGTGGAGCCATGCAGCCCTCCAGATGCTGTTGGACCTCAGCTCCCATCACCCCGACCATTGGCCGTTCTGGCTGGGGCAGATGGGAGCTGGAGTCCGACAGCTTTTGGAGGGTCACAGGTTCCCCCAGTCCTGTTTAATAATAATAATAATAATAATAATAATAATAATAATAATAATTTATTATTTATACCCCGCCCATCTGGCTGGGTTTCCCCAGCCACTCTGGGCGGCTTTCAACAGAACATTAAAATACAATAATCTATTAAACATTAAAAGCCTCCCTAAACCGGGCTGCCTTCAGATGTCTTCTAAAGGTCTGGTAGTTGTTGTTCTCTTTGACATCTGAAGGGAGGGCGTTCCACAGGGCGGGTGCCACTACCGAGAAGGCCCTCTGCCTGGTTCCCTGTAACTTGGCTTCTCGTAGTGAGGGAACTGCCAGAAGGCCCTCGGCACTGGACCTCAGTGTCCGGGCTGACCGATGGGGGTGGAGACGCTCCTTCAGGTATACTGGACCGAAGCCATTTAGGGCTTTAAAGGTCAGCACCAACACTTTGAATTGTGCTCGGAAATGTACTGGGAGCCAGTGTAGGTCTTTCAAGACCGGTGTTATGTGGTCTCGGCGGCCGCTCCCAGTCACCAGTCTAGCTGCCGCGTTTTAGATTTAGAAGGAAACCAGTTGGCCAGCTAGTCCGAGCATGGATGATGCCCCTTTTGATCAGCGTTGGCCTTGCCAAACAATAGCAACCTGCCCATTGGGCTAGCGGTGGTCCCTGATCTTGACCATTGAGCATGCTGGCTGAGCCTGCTGGGAGTTGTAGCCCATCAGGTTGCAGGAGGCTGATTTAGGGACCCAAAGGCCACTCAGCACAACATCTAGCAGCGCTCTTACGTTCACCAACAGCTGGCGAGCAAGGAGATGGATCTCTTGAGCAGGAATAATGCGCTGTGATTCAGTAGCTAGGGATTTGAAGTCAACCTTGGTCCCATCATGACACCACAGCCACCACAAAGGCCTCCTGAGGATTGCTGTTCCACACCGGGGTGTGCAAGGGGTGATCTTTCTCTCTCTCACCATCTGCTCTTCCTTCCTGTCCAGGTGATGACAACCAGCACTGTGAGACTGTGATCGTGGCACCAGGCGCCCGCTATTTCCTCAACTGCTCTATCAAATCCCACCATGCCACTTACACCTGGCTCCGTGACGACCAAACGGTGGCGCATTGCGGACCTGGCCATCGCCACTGCATCCACTTCATAGACAATATGACGGACGAGCTCTATGGCACTTATTCCTGCGTTTCCCAGGAGGATTGGTTTAACCAGACGCTTGCAGCAGAATGCCTGACGAAGCCCTCCGAGGTGAAGATGCGGCTCGAGGAGCCCAGGAATACGATGGCCAAGGGCTGGGCCACCCAAACATCTTTGTCCCTCTGGCTAGGACTGTTGCATATGGCAGCAGTCATCTTGCTCACCCATTGAGGACTTGACCTTCTGACTGCCTACCAGCACCAGTGACCAAACTGTACCTCTTTCTAATGTGTCTTGTTCCATCTCAGAAGTAGGCCCCTCAATAGATATAGTTCTTCCCTTGGGCTTAGAGGCCACCTAGAGAAGTGGCAACCTGGTGGTGTGATAGCAGAATGAAGGAGAGGTTGGTGGCTGTTCTGTCTGCAGAAGCGCTGAGATCCTGAAAGACTCCAGGATGGGTTCTGCCAAAATGAACATGATGACATCTGGGCGAAGAAGTAGAACCATTGCAAACAACAAGGCATGGGCAGTTAACGGGGCAGAGGGTATGGCTGAGATGGGCTTGTGAAGGTCTGCGTCGGGCTTATTCAAAGACTGGCATCAGGACCCAACACAGAGCTCACGTGCTAAATATAAGTTTCCTCAGACTGGAGAGCAAACTTTCAGGCCCAAGGTTTATAAGACTTGACGGTCTACTGCTTCTTCTTTTTTAAATAACTGGCGTTCTGAATGTTCATTTGATGTTCCTGACATTTTCCAAGCAACGATGCATGCTCAGGATCTCTGAACAGTTCTAAGGCATAATTAATGTATATCAAGGCATCCCCAATATGCACTAAGAACAAGGAAACATCTTGTAGGTTCAGATGAAGAGCCCACCCAGTCTAGCATTTGGAAGATTCTCCATTAGCAGTAGGTGGTCAACTGGCAATTGACCAGTGGTCTGTCAAGAGGCCACCACCCAGTCCCAGATTCGCCTGCTTCTACACCTGTCCATCTGGCAAAGGTGGAGAATGGGTGGGCGCAATTGCCCGTGCTGTGGGGTGTCAGGGACGCAGTTTCCTGCTTTTCTGATCCTGCATCAGAGCAGGAACTGAGACGGGGGAAGCTTCCTCGCCGGTTAACTCACAGATGTTCGGAAATCCTTTGTGTGATTTCACTGGATGAAGGATATTTATTTTTATTTATTATATATATATATATATATTAAAAATCAGATCCTCTTTTTGTGGGGAACTAAATTAACAATCTTTGTAGGCAAAGATGTTGGAAACCCTTTTCAAAGAGCTTTGAAGGCGGGTGCCGAGAGTGAAACCCCTGGCTGCGATGTGATGCCGGGCTTTATTCAAAGCCTTTGGAGGTGATTTTTTTGGGAAGTCAGTTCATATAGAGAAGAAAGAGGGGAGATCACAGGGTGTTCACAACGCTGAGTTCTACCTCTTATATTGCGTACATGTGCTTGTGAGTAGACCAGCAATCTGGACGTGGGTCTGTTTTTCTTCTTCCTTGTGAGGAACGGCTGTCATGGCTGGGGGAGCGCAGGCTCTGTGTGCGAAAGCTGCAATTGCTGGCATTAAAAAGAAAAGGGTCTCCTGCCTCCTGAAAACTTAGAGAGCTGCAGCCGGTGACCGAGACGATGCTGAGCAAGGTGGTTCGACGGCTGATTTCAGAGTAAGGCAGACATCTGTTTCCTGTCTTGGCCTTCTCTGCTGGGCAAATGAGTCTATTTCATTTCAACCCCCACTTGAGTCCCCCTTATCTCTGTTCTAGCCAGTTTTGAGGAGGGGGGGGAATCCACATTTAAGTGTGTATCTAAAGACAAACTACTTCATATATTCTCTCTCTTCCAAACCAGAACCAGTGTGGCGTTGTGGTTATACTGTCGAACTAGGACCTGGGAGAGAGCAGGGTTTGAATTCCCTGCTCTGCCATGAAGCTCTGGCTGGGTGTCACTAACCTACCTCACAGGGTTGTTGTGAGGATGAAACAGGGTGGAAGGGAACTGTGTACGGCCCCTTGAATGAAAGGTGGGATGTAAATGTAATGATAAAAGGAATAAACAAAAAATTGGGGGGCGCGTGCACAGATTCCTCATCCCTGTTTTGTGCCTTCAGTTACATCAGCAAAAAACCAAAATATTTAATCTGTATCTAACACCTTGCAAATATATTCCAAGTATGCTTTCCTTGATGTCAGAACCAAAGAGACTTGAAAGCTACCGACTGAAGGGTTTGCAGTTGGGTTGTAGCTAAACAAGGAAGGTCATTACAAAGTGTAAGCAGGTTGGGAAGACCTTCCCCACCAGATTAGTTTTGAGAGCTGCAACTTTGCTGGGGGGGCATGGGGGGGCACGTTTGAAACCTACCTCATTCACATTTCCCCAAACAGCTGTCCTTTGAAGTTTGCACTTCTCCAAATTTTGCAGCGCAGTTCTCCCACCAAAGAAAGTGTCTCTTTGGGGGAAAGTGTGGCCAAAAATGCATGGGTTGGTGAAGACGGCATACCCAAAAACGCTGTTATGCTAGGGGAATTAGCGTGCAAAAAATGTCACTCTTTGGAGGAATGTAGATGTTTGCAATGTTCTGGACTACCGTAGATGAGCATTTGGGTCACTTCCAGCGAAAGTTCTATGAAATGCCGGCTGAAAGGTTGATAAATTTTCATGCAGACTTTTTTTTTTTTAATTGCAAAGTGATGCAGAAACGTAGCAAACGGAACTTTAAGACTGAAAAACTTAGGAATGCGGGGGGGGGGGGGAAGGAAACTGAGAAATGCAAGAGCCCCCGAAAGCCCTCTCCGCATAGCAAATGGCTTTCGGCGACTCCCTTGCCACCTGGAGCAAGGAGGCCAGTTTCTGGATGAGGCCTAATCTGTGCACTCTGCCTGCTTGCCTTCGCTTTGAGCCACTGTTTTGTTTTGGTTTTTTCTGTGCAATGTCTCTCTCTCTTATTCCCCCCCCCCCCATGTAACATTTTTACAAGTCAGTTTCATTTGTTCAGACATTAGGAAGAAAGGGTGAAAGAGATGGAGGGGGGGGGAGAGGGGGTTTCTATTTTACTTAATATATGTAGGGTTTGGTGTCAGCATTGCTTGCGCAGGTTCTCTGCTGTTCGCTTGTGTCTCTGCTGTTCACCTTTGGTGGTGAGAGAGGTTGGGGTTGGCCCAGGGTGTGGTTGTTCATTTGTGGTTGGCTGTGGTGGTCTTTGTTTTCCTGTGTGAGTGGGGTGGGTGGGTGTTTTGGATCAGGTTAGCCATATTGATTTGTATGCTTTGCGAACCATCTGCGAACGAGTCCCCTCAAGCGTAAACTGTGAAATTTAAGAGTGTTCCTTTTCGGCTTAGCAAGGGATGGATCCGTAACTTTGCTTTCAGGCCAAGGGGACAACACTCCATTGCACTACAATTTTTAAAAAAATGGCTTTTAAGCTCCATTCCTCTTAATTGCAGTGAATTTTCTCCCCGCCCATGCACTTTAAAATAGTATGAGTTATTAACATATTAACGTACTATTTGTATTTTGCTTTGCAGCTGCATTGTAGCAGAAATAATGTCGTAATAAATAAATAAATAAATAAATAAATAAATAAATAAAGCTTTGTCAAAATCAACTGGAGAAAAAGTGTGGCTTCTTAGCTGTCTGTGGGTGCTTTTACCTATGGACAAATTAAGGTTTTGCCATTGTAGTTGATTGTGAGGTCTTGCACAACAAACCCACTTTCATGGAGCAGAGGCATAGCTGTCAACCCTCCCTTTTTTTGGCGGGAAACTCCCTTATTCCAATGCCGTTTCCCGCTGCTATCCCGGATTGTTGATATCCCTTAAATTTCCCGGATTTCAAAGGAAGCAGCTCCTCTCCCTCCCTGCCGGCCAGGGAGGCTCCTCAGCTGCGTTGCTCGGCTGCCAATAAGGAGTCTGAGACCGACTGGGGGCGGAGCTTGCATGCCTTGTGCAGCCAGACCCTCATGCCCAACCAGACAGACAGACAGCCTGCCGTCTAGGCGCTCGCTCTTTCGCTCACCCATTCGCACGCAGCCTCTGGAGCGCAGGGTGGCGAGGCTACTTGGTACCATTGCACCGCCCTCGCGGCATCCCTTATTTTCAAATCCGAAAGTTTGGAAAAATCCCTTATTTTCAAATCCGAATGTTGACAGCTATGAGCAGAGGGCTATTGATGACTACTACCCCCATCGCTATGCCCTTTCCCAACAGTTCGAGGTAGCAATGCTTCTGGATACCTGCTGCTGGAAACCACAGGAGAGGAATCTTGGGCTCAAATGCTGCTTGGGGGTTTCCCACAAGGGACTTCTGGTTGGCTACTGAAAGAACAGGATGCTGGACTAGAGGGGCCATCCAGGGGCGTACGAAGTGGGGGGCGGGCTGCCCTGGGTGCCACTCTGAGGGTGTGTGACAAGATGGCCCCTGCCTCCCCCCAGCTGTAGAGCGGCCGAGGGCGTGCACAGTCAGTACGGGCACCAGCACTCTCGCACGCTGTCCATACGGGCTGCCTCTTGCATGACGGCCATATGGGCTGTCGCGACACGTGTGCGCACTCCATACGGGATGCTGCACATGTGCAGTCCGTATGGGATGCCACTTGTGCGGCAGCCCCTACGGTCGCCGTGCAAGCGGTGGGCTGCCGCGCGTTCGCACTCTGTATGGATGTTGCGCATGCGTCACCGAGTGGTTCGTCCCGCCCCTCGGCGTCCCGCCCCGGATGCTGGAGAGGGTCCCTCCGCCACTGGGGCCATCTTTGGTCTGATCCAGCAGGCTCTTATGTTCTTGTGTTCCCCAAAAAGAAAGTGATGGGAGCAATGCACTAGAAACTGGGGAAACACTTGCTCTGACACAGTGGTCATATCCATGCCATACGTTTAAAGCACTCAGAAACCACTTTAACAGTCATGGTCCTTCTCCCCTTCAGGAATCCTGGCCAGCTCCACCAGGCACCACCGAGCCCTATTGCGGGGGTTTTCACATACAGAGGAAGCAGAATTCTGTTGCACAGATCATTGGACTTCCCACCCCTTGGGAGTACTGAACATGAGTATTGTTGGAGGACAATACATTTTTGTTAAGTCTTGGGGAGTTTCCATCTGAGTGAGATGGAGGGATTTTCTCTCTCCTCCTCCGGTTTCTCAAGACTGCCATCCTTTAGATTTCCTGCCTTTCTTTCTTTAAAAGCCTAAAGTCAATTCCATAGGGACTAGAAGCTTGGGAGCTTCTGCTTTGGATTTGGTCCATTCATGGCTCTGGGCTTAGACCACTCATTTTCTCTCTGGTTAAAACAAAATAAAAAAATTCCTTCCAGTAGCACCTTAGAGACCAACTAAGTTTGTTCTTGGTATGAGCTTTCGTGTGCATGCACACTTCTTCAGATACCATAGTTGCTGGATTAATTAAACCAAATAGTTTTTAAATGGATTTTGAAGAAATATGTGATTAAGTGTTGTTGTTTTGAATTGTAATCTTAGTGCAAGCTGCTTTTCTGAATATTGCTTTCTATAGGGGAGGGGAGGAGTCTATGAAACCAAGGGAGAAGTGGCCCCCAAAGGTCTGAGCACCACTGACCTAGACCTTTGACTGTAACACCCCAGGGATGCAGGCCGCATCCTGCCCTCAGCTCACAGCTGCCCCCCTATCAGATGTGCAGGTTCCACGGAGGAATGTGCCCAGGGCTTTCAGCTCTCTGACTCACTTTGGGCCGTGTCCAAGGTGAGGAAGTGCTTGGAAACGTGAGCTATGACACAAAGCCAGAGAGCTGCCACGTTGTAGCTGCCCAACCTGTTGGCAGGAAAAGTCATCAGACAATGAGGCTGAGTGACGGAGACCAGCAAACTTCCCGGTGACTCATGGCCAGAAGCACCTGCTGCTAATGGGAGCTGCCTCACGCTGGGCTTGGCAGGGAAGTCGCTCCTCAGGCAAGCGCCACGAAGTGTTCTGCTCATCCAGTAGTTTTCTCAAGGCTAAAGTGAGTCCCGCAGGATTGAACCACCTCATCTAGCATCCTGTTTCTCACAGAGCCAAATAAGGGGATTATGGGAATCCCCACGACGGGGTGAGCTCCCGTTGCTCGGTCCCCTGCTCCTGCCAACCTAGCAGTTCAAAAGCACGTCAAAGTGCAAGTAGATAAATAGGTACCACTGCAGCAGGAAGGTAAACGGCGTTTCCGTGTGCTGCTCTGGTTCGCCAGAAGCGGCTTAGTCATGCTGGCCACATGACCCGGAAGCTGTACACCGGCTCCCTTGGCCAGTAAAGAGATGAGCGCCGCAACCCCAGAGTCGGTCACGACTGGGGCTAATGGTCAGGGGTCCCTTTACCTTTACAGCCAAGATTGTCAGAGTGAGGCCATTTTCTGCTCTGGACTTAGTGGCCTTAAACACGCTTTTCGCTTCCTTCAAAATGTGGAAAGCCACCACTGCCAGATTTGGGGACAGAAGGACCCTTTTATGATGCTGCATCCGTCATCCCTGACCAAGAGCTCTTCAGATTTTGCTGCATTCCAGGGCTGGGGCTTCTTCTCGCATTGCAGGGGGCTGGGCTAGATGACCCTTCGGGTCCCTCCAACTCTGAGGGGTTCAGCACCCCTCATGACTGATGCCCTTTGTGCTCCGGGTGCAGCTTTATAGCTTGAATGTTTCGCTTTCAACTTCTTTTGGGGAAGAATTTCCATTTGAGGTGTGAGCTGGTTCCTTATTTGGAAAGAATAAGCCTTCCCCAAGCTATTGTTCCACAACTGGCATCTGCTGATATTGTGTGGCGGTTCCTGTTATGATAAGCGACCAAAAATGAGAACTGGCAAAAATAGCCCCAGCATTGTTTGGAAAGGCTTCCTTTTTGCCCAAACACAGTAAGGAGCAAAACATGTCTCTGCCGACCCGTGGCGAGGAACGTGCTCCGGCTCGAGGGCTGTCCTTCCTCAGGAGCCGTGTGCAGGGTGTGAGTGGGAAGCAAAAGTGGGACTTTTCTTATGCTTGACCCAGAAGCTGCAGTTGGAACTGTCTGCTGCAGCACAATTGCTGACAGGACTGAGGCCATGTCAGCACATAAAACCTCTGCTGCTCCTTTGCTGCCAGGTCAAGTTCAAGGTGTTACTAAAGGTAAAGGGACCATTAGGTCCAGTCGTGTCCAACTCTGGGGTTGCGGTGCTCATCTCGCTTTATTGGCCGAGAGCCGGCATACAGCTTCCGGGTCATGTGGCCAGCATGACAAAGCCGCTTCTGGCGAACCAGAGCAGCGCACGGAAACGCCGTTTACCTTCCCGCTGGAGCGGTACCTATTTATCTACTTGCACTGGTGTGCTTTCGAACTGCTAGGTTGGCAGGAGCAGGGACCGAGCAACGGGAGCTCACCCCGTCGCGGGGATTCGAACCGCCGACCTTCTGATCTGCAAGCCCTAGGCTCAGTGGTTTAACCCACAGCGCCACCTGGGTCCCAAGGTGTTACTACTAGCATGTAAATCAGGGGTCGGCAAGGCTTACCTTGCCTGGGCCAATTCACTGCCGCAGAGCCCCCTCCGTGGGCTGGATTGCGGGTGCACGTGATTTCTGATTTCTGCGATTTCTGGCGTCCGCGCAGAGGCAATTTCCGGCGCCGCTCGGCGAGTCCCCGCGCCGTACTGTGCCGGTATTTGACCCGCCCAAGGAACATGTCCCCAAAATGCATTCACTATGCATAAAAAATGAATATCATCGCGAGAATGAAAGTCCGAAGATGGATTCTCTTCGGGAAATTGCTCACCAAAGATTGGGCTGTGTTGTATGCAAAGGTTTGTATCAGGAGAAACCCACATTGAAGTGCTGGTGGGTTTTTTTATGGGGACTTTAAAAAAGAAAAAACCACAAGCTGCTATGGAACAGTGAAGCCCCCAACGTAAGACAGGGAAAAGCAAACAAAGAGAAATTGAAACTGATTCGCCCACCATTCTGTGGGACTTGGTTCCTGCAGTGCAGCTATAAACCTGGAGGTGTTGATGGCCCCTGACTCACTTGGTGGTCGGGATGAATCAGCCAAGAGGCCTTGTTTCCCTAAGCAATGGCTTCCTTCTCCTTCCACAGGCCGCCCCCCACACACTGAAACTCTGTGGGCGTAAGAGAATGAGATTTGCCATCCGTGCAGTTCTTGTTCTTCACGGGATGCTCTTTGAAGCCTATTCTCCAGCTATCAAGCAGAACATCGCGCTGCCTCTGTCCTTTTAATAGAACGGGGAACTCAACAAACAGAGTGCACCTACTTCATGAGTCCAATGTCTATTTCAGGGCTGGCTCCAGGCCTCAGTGCGCCCTGAGAAGCGCTGGTGCCAGGTTTTGGGGGGCCCTAGGCTGGTGGTACTGGGCCCCATCTCAGCATTGCCTCCCAACTCTACTTACAATGATCACAGTGGAGCTATATAGAATTGTAGGGTTGGAAAGGACCCTGGGGGTCATCTAGTCTAACCCCTGCAATGCAGGAATCACAGTTTAATAACCCCCGACAGATGCCAATCCAACCTCTGCTTAAAAAGTCCCATGAAGGAAAGTCCCTCACCTTCCGAGGGAGTTATTCCATTGGAAGCTGCCTATTTGTTGTTTTACGGAACAACAATGAGTTTGAATGTACCGTACTTGGATTTGTTTTTTCCTGTCTAAGTGGTTAAGATGTTTGGATCTGGATACTGGCGTTAATGATTATATGTTAAAAATTAGGAGGTTAATAATGGGGAAAATAGCTTAAAATTTTGAGACCGGAGGGAAGTAAGGGTGTAAAAAGAAGAAAATTAGGAGTTTTAAATTAGGTTGGAGTAAGGGAATTTGATAAGGCTTGAGGAAAGGACCAGAAGTAATGAGGTGCTGAGGTAGGGAAAAAAGGAGTTAGCTTAAGTAAAATGATTTTGGTATTTTATGTTATTGTGAAGTTTATGAATTTGGAAAACTGATAAAGAGGAGAGACAATGAATTCAACAGAGGGGGACTTGAGGAAGTCAACCGAAATATGAAATTGAGGAAAGGAGGAATACCTGGCCCACAAAAATGGGCCAGGCCTAAGCAATGATATTTAAAATGTTAGCTACGTTAAATGTATAATGTTTACTGTTTTCCCGGTGAGAGAGGGGGATGGAAATTTGCTTCCCTCAGTGAGAGGGGGGAAGGATGAAAATTTAACGGTATTGTTAAGTGCTTAAAATTGTTACAATCAATAAAAAAAAATTGATTAAAAAAACCAATGAGTTTGAATGGCTTGGTCGTATCGCTTCAAGGCATCTGATGAAGTAGACTCATCCGTGACCATTGGCCATTGATCATTGAGGGTCTGGCAACATTCTGGGGGCACTCCATTTGCCCCCTTACCTATTCCAATGAAGGTGCCTGTCTTTTCTCTTTGCCAAACACTGGAGTCTCTAGTGGCAAGAGAAATCAAAGGCAGGTGACCTGAGCACAGGGTTTCGATCGCTCAACCGGGACATGAAATCCGATGACAGTCTGGCAAGCTAAATGCGACCCAGACCGAGCCGGGTAATGCTGATGTCTCTCGCACCATAGTCTGCTTCTGCTTGACTGGCAGCATACGGGAAAGAAAATACCGTAATTTTTTTGCCCACTCATTCCCCATTTGCCTTTCAGTTTCACGAAAAACGGGGGCAGCTTTTGGACATTCGGGAAATGTCCCTTTTGTGGCACGTAGAGTGAGTTTCTATTTCAGGGTCTGATGCAAGCAGGCCTCGCCCTCTGTCAACAGGAAGCCTGCAGGCATGCAAAGCAGAGGTTACCTGGGACATCCTGAAACGGGACAGCAGAAGAATGGGCTCACACGTAATTGGGCCAGTCTCCCTTTCGGGCTACAGGATCTATGACTGCATGTGCCACACTGCAGCGTGACTTGCCAACTGTCTGACTAAGTCCATGCTCATATTTTGCCCATTGTTCTCCCTCAAAGGCCCTCATCAGGTGCAAGGATGGGCTTAATTTCATTTTGGCTATACAAATTTCACTCCAGTACACAGTACAAAAGTATGTAACCCATAACAAAGAAACAAGAGCATCAGTCCCAATCTTGGTTTCTCAATGTTTCCAATCTTAAAGTCAATTCCCAAAGAGTTTCTTTGCATAGAAGTTGAGGAATTGCAGCTCTGTTGAGGGAACAGCTCTCAGTGCTGTTAACAAACTACAGTTCCCAGGATTCTTTGGGGGAAGACTGTTCCCATGACTGTTTAACGTGTAAGGTGCAGATGGAGACTTACTCTCCCTTTATTACTCTCTTGTCTCAGATTATCTACTGAGGGCTACGACAGACAGATGGGGAGTCATCATTATGTGACTCTCTAAAGCAGGAGTTGGGGATCATTTTCAGCTGGAGGGGCGCACCTCTTTCTGGGCAGCTGTCTGGGGGGGCACATACCAGTGGTGGGCAGGGACCAAAAAGGGGCAGAATTATGAACATGCAGTAGTTTCTGCTCTCTCTCTCTCTCTCTCTCTCTCTCTCTCTCTCTCTCTCTCTCTCTCTCTCTCACACACACACACACACACACACACACACACACAACTTTGTTCTCCACCCAAGTATGCAAGATTCCTTATCAGAATTCAAACTCAAGGAGGGTGTGAAGCACAGCCAGTGGGGCCTGGGGACAGTCCCGAGAGCCACATTGAGAGGCATTCGGCCCCCCAGGCCCGACGACCCCCACCCCTGCTGCAAAGTTCTGTGTGTATCAGTAACACTTCATGAAGTCTAAAAGTTATGCACAGTAGTGCATATAGAATACAGTATAGTATTATTTATCTCTTTGGCCACAAAAAATTGACGACCTCAAAGGTCAACTCGTCTGGTCCTTTGCCTGCATAGGAAATCAACTGTTCCTGGTCTTGCACCAGAAATGCAGGAAGCTTTGCGTGGATGGATGCTTGTTGCAGTGGTGTCTTTGGAATAATTGGGGTAACTTGAAAAGTATGGGGGGGGGACTTGACCCAATTGGCCCCCCTTCTTTGCCATGTTTTGCATCATTTGCATCAGGCGTTGCATCGAGTTCAAGGTGTTACTATTGGCATATAAAACCTTGGGACCAGTTTACCTATGAAATTGCCTTGCCCCACTGGTGCGCACCCAATCACTTGGGCCTGTTTGCAGGGCCCACACAATCTCCGCTCCACAATTGTTTAGTGTGGCAGCTGCACCCTCCCTTTCAGATCAAGCAGGCCCCTTCCCGGTATTCTTTCTAGCGGCTTCTAAAAACATCCTGGGTGGCGCTGTGGTCTAAACCACAGAGCCTAGGGCTTGCCGATCAGAAGGTTGGCGGTTCGAATCCCCGCGATGGGGTGAGCTCCTGTTGTTCGGTCCCTGCCCTGCCAACCTAGCAGTTCGAAAGCACCTCAAAGTGCAAGTAGATAAATAGGGACCGCTCCGGTGGGAAGGTAAACGGTGTTTCCATGTGCTACTCTAGTTCGCCAGAAGCGGCTTAGTCATGTTGTCCACATGACCCGGAAAACCTGTTTGCGGACAAATGCCGGCTCCCTCGGCCTATAGAGCGAGATGAGTGCTGCAACCCCAGAGTCGTCCGTGACTGGACCTAACGGTCAGGGGTACCTTTACCTTTACCTTACCCAGAAATTTAGAAAGCTGCTGTGAATTTTAACCTGTTTTAGTATTTTAACTTTCTGTATGTTTTAAAGTCTTGTAAGTTTTTCCTTGTTTTATTGTTTTAGCTTTGGAGGTTTTTTCTTTCAACCAGGCAGTGTATACATTTCATAACATACATAAATACAGTGGTACCTCGAGTTACAAATGCTTCAGGTTACAAACTCCGCTAACCTGGAAGAGTTACCTCAAGATGAGAACTTTGCCCCAGGGTGAGGACAGAAATCGTGTGCCGGTGGCACAACGGCAGCAAGAGGCCCCATTGGCGAAAAGCATGCCTCTAGTTAAGAACAGTTTCAGGTTAAGAACGGACTTCCAGAATGAACTAAGTTTGTAACTAGAGGTACCACTGTAGATAAATTGGAAGAGAAGGCTATTCCGGCATCCGTCCACCTCTCCGCAAAACCTATTTGGCTCTTCTGCCTTCCTCTTCATTCTGCTGGTCACGCTTGGTCAGAAGCAATGCTTTATTTCTGGGGGTACGCAGTACCGGCACCCCTGTGTTAAAAGCGTGGCACTTACTGTAACAACTTCATCGTGAGTACCAGCACCGTATTATCTTTTCTTCTTCTTTTTTTAAAAAGCACCGGTCAGAAACGAAGTCTTCACTTCTCATTTATTGGTCTCTTCTTCCTCTGGGCAGACCAATTCAGACTTGAGTGTCTCCTTCCTGCTTGAGATCACGGGGCTAAAAATAAATAAAGAAATAACCCCCCCCCCCCAAGCCCTTGGAGGTACAATGCCACATTCTTTCAATTGCTTCCTCCTTTTCCTGGGAATGACGAAGGTCACTTCCCATTAGCGGAAACACATGGAAGGTTATTTACCTATTCATTCTATTCATGGTATTTATAGTCTGCTTTCAATGAACCAAAAATCAAAATACAGTACAAAATCATATAAAAAGGACCAATAAATGTCTATATTCTATCATAAGGCTGCAGTTTATTGTGGGTTCAAAATGTTTGGTTGTACATCTGTCTCTGGCTCCATCTCATAGCTGTCAACTTTCGGATTTGAAAATAAGGGATTTTCCCCAAACTTTCGGATTTGAAGATAAGGGATGCCGCGAGGGCGGTGCAATGGCACCAAGTAGCCTCGGCACCCTGCGCTCCAGAGGCTGCGCACGAACGGGTGAGCGAAAGAGCGAGCGCGTAGACGGCAGGCAGGCTGTCTGTCTGGTTGGGCGTGAGGGTCTGGCTGCACAAGGCATGTAAGCTCCGCCCCCAGTCGGTCTCAGACTCCTTATTGGCAGCCGAGCAACGCAGCTGAGGAGCCTCCCTGGCCGGCAGGGAGGGAGAGGAGCTGCTTCCTTTGAAATCCGGGAAATTTAAGGGATAGCAACAATCCGGGATAGCGGCGGGAAACGGCATTGGAATAAGGGAGTTTCCCACAAAAAAGGGAGGGTTGACAGCTATGCTCCATCTGCACTACACACTTAAAACAGGATCATTCCACTTTAAACAGTCATAAACTCCCCCAAAGACTCCTGGGAAATGTATCTTGTAAGGGGGCTGATTGCTCACAAAGCTACAGTTCCCAAAGGGGATTAACTATCAATCAACTTTCCCAGGGAACTCTGGGAATTTTTGGCAGCATAGGAGCCAACTCCAGGGGGCCATGGCTGCTTAGGCACCCACAATAGCATAATGGTGAGGGCTGGGCACCCACAAACTCAATGAGAAAAGCTGACGGGCGGCAGAGGTGCTGCCTCTGACAGAGAAGCAGTCGATATTCTTCTTAAATTGTGGAGTTCAAAACTGGACGCTACTCACTATATGGAACTTGCTGAGCTGACCGGAAAACTTCATGACCAGAGGGAGGAAGCGGTGGAAGAAGATTGGAAGAAATTTAAATTATAGTTTAAAAAGTATTGTAAGATTAAAGAGTAGAAGTAAGCTGAAAGATAAGTGAGGCTGCAGAGTTAGAAAATAGATCTATGTTTTATAACTGCTTGAATAAATGTTATGGACAATAGAAAAGTAGAGATGATAAGCTAAATTAATAAAAAAATGTTTTTAATGATGTAAAGAAATTACTAAAGATGATTTACATGGTACGCAGGAAGCGAGGACGGGAGGAAGTCAACCCACGATGATATGAAATAATGATAGGTTAAAAGGATTTCTGTATGTTCTTATTTGCTTTTCTTTTGTATGCTGTGTTTTTTCTGTTTGATTGTTGTTTGTGTGTTTTATTGTACTAATTTGATAAAGCCAATAAAAATTTATTGGAAAAAACAAAACAAAACTGGACACTACTCCAGGTGTGGTCTGCCCAAAAATAGAGTGGCCCAATGACTTCCCTTGATTTGGACACAATATTTCTGTTGATGGACCATTAGCTCTCTCTCTCTCTCTCTCTCTCTCTCTCTCTCTCTCTCTCTCTCTCTCTCTCTCTCTGCTGCTGCTGTATAACACTGTTGACTCATGTTAAGCTTGAGGTCCACTAAGACCCTGAGATCCTTTTCACATGTACTACAGTGGTACCTCGGGTTAAGAACTTAATTCGTTCTGGAGGTCCGTTCTTAACCTGAAACTGTTCTTAACCTGAGGTACCACTTTAGCTAATGGGGCCTCCCGCTGCTGGCGCCGCCGGCCCGCGATTTCTGTTCTCATCCTGAAGCAAAGTTCTTAATCCAAGGTACTATTTCTGGGTTAGCGGAGTCTGTAACCTGAAGCGTCTGTAACCCGAGGTACCACTGTACTAGTAAGGTAGGTGTCTCCCATCTTATATTGGTGCATCTGGTTCTTCCTGCCTAAGTGAAGATTCTTTCGTCTGTCTCTATAGAATTTCATTCTGTTAGTTTAGGCCCAATTCTCCAATCTGATCAGGTCATCTTGAATCCCAATTCTGTCTTCAGCGGCATCGGCTACCCCTCCCAGTTTAGTGTCATCTGCAAATTGGATGAGCATCCCCTCAATTCCTTCACCCAAGTCATTTATAAAGACACGGAACAACAACGGGCCCCTGACACAACCCTGTGGCACCCACTTGCCCCTCGTTTCCAGGATGATGAGGGACCATTAGTGAACACTCTTTAGGTTTGGTCAGTCAACCAGCTACTAATCCATCTCACAGCTACCTCATCGAGCCCACGTTTTACCAGCTTCTCTGCAAGAATACCATGGGGGACTTTGTCAAAGCTTTAGTAAAATCAAGATACATTATGTCCACAGCATTTCCCATATCTACCAAGCTCTATCAAAAAAAGAAATGAGACTTATCTGGTATGACTTATTTTTTGAGAAGCCCATGCTGGTTCTTGGTAATCACAGCATCCTTTTCTAAGTGCTCACAGACCAACTGCTGAAATTTGATCTAGGATCTTCCCTGGTATCAGTGTCAAGCTCGCTGGTCGGTAGCTACCTGGGTCTTCTCCCCCCCCCCCCACTTTTTGAAGATGGGGACAACATTTGCCCACTTCCAGTCTGCAGGAACCTCACCTGTTCTCCAAGAATTCTCAAAGATTATCATCAGAGGCTATGAGATTACACCCACATGCTCCTTCAGTACCCTTGGATGCAGCTCATCAGGCCCTGGAGATATGAATTCATTTAAAGTAGCCTGGTGTTCCCTTACCACCTCTTTTCCTATCTTGGATGCAGCTCCCTCCTAACATCATTTATTCTGTTATCACCAGGTTGGGCATCACTTTCCTTTTGGGTGAAGACGGAGGCAAAGTAGGTGTGGGATGCTCTCCCCAGGGAGGTTCCCCTGGCACCTTCATTACACACCTTTAGGCTCCAGGCAAAAACATTCCTCTTTAACCAGGCCTTTGGTTCATTGACATTCAACCCCCTTTTAAAATGTGTTTTGGGGGGTGTTAAGGGTTGTTTTTATTTTATGCATTTTGTGTTTTTTAATTATGATTTTCTATGAACTGCCCTGAGACCTGTGGGTATAGGGTGGTATACAATTTCTTCTTCTTCTTCTTCATCATCATCATCATCATCAATAAAGCAGTTCTGCCTTCTCTCTGTTCCCTAATAGCATTTCCCTATCTTCTCCATGCAGAGGACTTACAACTTGCTTGTTCTTCCTCTTTCTTCAAACATAGCCGAATAAACATTTTTTAAAATTTATTGTTGACCTCTCTTGCAAGCCTGAGCTGATTCTTAGTTTTAGCCCGCCTGACATTCACCCTGCAACTGTTGGCTATTCGTGTAGACTCCTCCATTGTGATTTCCACTTTCTTCCATTTCTTATACACGCCTTTCTTAAATTTCAGCTCATCTGTAAGCTCCTTATGCAGCCACAACAGTTTCTTTAGATGCCCCCTACTTTTCTTTCTTGTTGAAACTGCATTTGTGCCTCCAATATTTCACCTTTAAGAAACTCCAGTCCAACTTGGACTCCTTTTTCTTTGAGTATTTCAGACCATGGGACCTCAGCTCCTTTTTGAAGTTTGCCTTCCTAAAGTCTAGAGTGCATGTCTGACTACACTTCGCTTTCCCTTGCCATCACTTCCTCCCAAGTTTCCCATTACTTCATCAACCAGTTCCTCCCTGTTGGTGAGGACCACTCAAAGACAGATGATCCCTTTGTTACTTCTTCAAACTTCTGGGAAAATGAAATTGTCAGTGAGACAACCAGTTACAAATCCACCTCACAGTTACCTCATCCAGCCCACATTTTATCAGCTTCTCCACAAAAATACCATGGGGGACTTTGTCAAAAGTCTTACTGAAATCAAGATACACTATGTCCACAGCATTCCCCTGATCCACCAACCTTGTAACACTATCAAAAAAAGAAATGAGTTTGGTATGTGAATTATTTTCAAGGAGGGGGTAGTACCTCTGGTGGGGGACACGTTGTGCTCCTTCTGAGGTAATTGTCCACCTTTGGTCCCCACCCTGCACTCCTGCACCGAGGTGCACTCCAACGTCTATTGAGATAGACAGATGTCAACAACTCTGCTCAGCATTTACACTGGATGCAGCCCTTAGGTAGGATTGCACTAAAATGGAAACTCAGCAAATTTCTCTTTTATCCCTAACACTTGCTAATAATCTTTTGCATGGGGTTGGGTTGGGGCAGGAGTTATGGACTCAGCTTGAGTCCAGTGTACGATTGGTGACGCAATGCCGTCCATCACAGATCTGAATTTCAGATGGAAAGAGTGATTTATGCAGCACATGGAAACCTGTGATTCTATATTGTGTCAAGACAGTTGCTAGAGATTCCCGACTTGGTCTCCGTGGATTAAATGCATTGCTGGCGATTTCTCATGCTGTGGGTGGAGTCTGCCATCTAGTGGTAAATTTATTTGATTTGATTTGTAGGATTCCTTCCTTGTCGTTCACCAGAAATTCTCAGGGCGGGTTACAACAATAAAATTTAGCTGTAAAAGTAATAAAAACAGTACATTTGTGAAAAAAGGCAAAAGTGTTCCAAATGTAGCAAAAGAGGTGGGACCCGCAAAACACCTTAAATGTTGGTGCAGTTTTGAAATCAGTGGTTATAATCAGGGCAGTTTTGAAAGGCCCAGTCCACCACCTCGATTCAAAATGGCACCTGATAGTACCCAAACATTGAGAGGAAACCTGCTCCTCAAACTTAGGAACTATCATGCAGAAATTGGTTACAATAGTGGCTCCCAAATAGGGGTCTGGGGATTTTAGGGTCTAGCTAAAATTATTTGCTTATTAGGGGCTACCCCACATTTTATTCAAAAAATTGCAGAGGTTACTATGATAGTGTTATCAAAATTTTCAGAATTAGGGGCTCCACGGCTTGGCTTTTGAAAAATAGGGGGTCCTCTGTAATTAGCTAATTGGGAACCACTGGGTTATGATATATTTAGAGGTGTTCAGATGGTAGTGAACAAGCTGCTATCTAAAATATATAGGTGTTTAAGTTTGCTCCACTGAGTGGTTCTGAAACAAAGAGCTTTGCTGACAAATCTGAGTATATCCATGAGGCATAGCTGACCGTTTTATTTCAGGGAAATCTGGGCTGTGTGACAAAGCTCCTTTGTGGAAGGCACTTCACTTCTCCACAGGGTTGTGAGGATGAAACCTACATGTAGGTAGAAGCTCACCTGTCAAAGTATTGCTATGTGCCAGACTACTGTGGAAAATTGCATTCTCTCCCTGTCTCTCTCTTGTCAAAGCATCTCTGGGCACAATTCAAAGGGCTGGTTATGACCTAGAAATAGTTGCTTGGCTAAAATCCAGGCCATGGGTAGGCAAACTAAGGCCCGGGGGCCGGATCTGGCCCAATCGCCTTCTCAATCCGGCCTGCGGACGGTCCGGGAATCAGCGTGTTTTTACATGAGTAGAATGTGTCCTTTTATTTAAACTGCATCTCTGGGTTATTTGTGGGGCCTGCCTAGTGTTTTGACATGAGTAGAATGTGTGCTTTTATTTAAAATGCACCTCTGGGTTATTTGTGGGGCATAGGATTAAGTTCACCCCCCAAAAAAAAATATAGTCCAGCCCCCCACAAGGTCTGAGGGACAGTAGACCGGCCCCCTGCTGAAAAATCTTGCTGACCCCTGGTCCAGGCTATCTGAAGGACTATATCCCATATAAACTGGCTGTTTTTAAGGAAAGGGCTGGTGCCGTTTTTATTGTAATTACAGGTATATGTATGTTTTAATCTATGTTTTAGCTGTTCCTATTTAAGTCCCTGTTGGGGAAAGGTGGGACATAAATAAATATAATTAATAATAATTTATATCCTACCCTTCAGCGAGAAAGTCCCTAGAGCGGCTCAAGGTCATAGTGGAGAGTTTGGACTAAACGTGATCCACCTGGAGCAGGAACCGGCAAGCCACTCCAGTATTTCTGCCAAGAAAACTCCATGGACAAAAACAACAGGCATACTCTTGAGAGGCCTGCAAGAAGATCAAACCTATCCATTCTGAAGGAAATCAGCCCTGAGTGCTCACTGGAAGGACAGATCCTGAAGCTGAGGCTCCAATACTTTGGTCACCTTATGAGAAGAGAAGACTCCCTGGAAAAGACCCTAATGTTGGGAAAGAAGGAGATGACAGAGGACGAGATGGTTGGACAATGTTCTCGAAGCTACCAACATGAGTCTGACCAAACTGCGGGAGGCAGTGGAAGACAGGAGTGCCTGGCGTGCTCTGGTCCATGGGGTCACGAAGAGTCGGACACGACAAAACGACTAAACAACAACAACCTTTGAGCAGCTTGAAAATAGAAGTTCCAAGATAATACAATCAACTATGAAACAACTGGTGACTTCTGTTTCAGTGTATCTGAAGAAGTGTGCATGCACACGAAAGCTCATACCAAGAACAAAATTAGTTGGTCTCAAAAGTGCTACTGGAAGGATTTTTTTTATTTTTTATTTTGTTATGAAATAACTTTTAACGTTAATCCAAATTACAGTGGTTCCTCTGGTTAAGTACTTAATTCGTTCCGGAGGTCCGTTCTTAACCTGAAACTGTTTTAATCTGAAGCACCACTTTAGCTAATGGGGCCTCCCGCTGCCGCCAGAGCACAATTTCTGTTCTTATCCTGAAGCAAAGTTCTTAACCTGAAGCATTATTTCTGGGTTAGAGGAGTTCTTAACCTGAAGCGTATGTAACCCGAGGTACCACTGTATTAAGAATATGATACAAGAAAGAATTAGTCATGAAGTTTCTCAAGCAGAATATTATTCTATTCAAGTTTATTCAACACAAGATAATTCATCCATCCATCAGTTTAGCATTATTATCTGGTATGTACTTAAAGGGGTTATCTGTGAGCGACTACTTTCAGTTGTGCGAAGTAATGATGGTACAGGACAGGGACTTTTTGATCTGTCGAAACACGGCAGCATCTTAAAACTGATCCCCCAAAATGGTTGTCTGATAGTACAGAGGGAGCTGCAAGCTGCCATGGCCAGTATAATGGTTGACAAAGTAAAATTACTGATGTGGCTGTTCAACATGTTCCTATACGGTGCTATGCCCATGTCTTGAATTTGGTGATAACTGAAACAGCAAAATGTTTTAGCAACTTTTGTGAAAACACCATACTGTACAAGAGAACGGCTGTACAGATAGAAGTTGTTGGAAAACATATAGGACAAGAAAAAATGAAATGATTAAAGCTAATTGGTGAGACAAGAAGGTCAGGAAAATCCAATGCAGCAGTAACTTTATTTGGATGTTTTGATGCTGCCGCTGTTAGTACCATAGCTGTCAACTTTCAGATTTGAAAATAAGGGATGCCGCGAGGGCGGTGCAATGGCACCAAGTAGCCTCGCCACCCTGCGCTCCAGAGGCTGCGCGCGAACGGGTGAGCGAAAGAGCGAGCGCGTAGACGGCAGGCAGGCTGGCTGTCTGGTTGGGCGTGAGGGTCTGGCTGCACAAGGCATGCAAGCTCCGCCCCCAGTCGGTCTCAGACTCCTTATTGGCAGCCGAGCAACGCAGCTGAGGAGCCTCCCTGGCCGGCAAGGAGGGAGAGGAGCTGCTTCCTTTGAAATCCGGGAAATTGAAGGGATATAAACAATCCAGGATACCAGCGGGAAACGGCATTGGAATAAGGGAGTTTCCTGCATGGTTAGTACTTTCATAAATCTATTGATGTGCTTATTATCAATGATACAAGATTCAGACAAGTTTGATGCACAAACAAAACAAGAAGCAAATGTTTTACGTCAAAGTCTTCTAAAGTTTCAAAAAACCTTGACAGCATTTACGTAGGTGTATATATTAGAAACTACAGCCTCGTTATCAAGTTATTTGCAGACAAGTCATTTAGATATGTTTACTGTGTGGAGTTTAGTAAATTCAGCTATAACAAAGTTGAAGGAGCAGACAAGAACATTTGATAACGTTCACAGCAAGGCATTGGAATTTGTAAATAAATGTAACAAGAAGATTTCACAGTTGAATGTGGATGAAAATCAAACATTGGAAACTGACTTTTTGGAAATAGCATTGCCAGTTAAGAGCCAGAGGAAGAAGACAAGAATGGCAGATGAGCTTATAGATGATGAAGGAAATTCCTCAGATTTGCAAGCTGATTTTAAGTAAATGTGTTTAACCTATTACAGTGGTACCTCGGTTTATGAACTTAACCCATTCCGGAAGTCCGTTCTTAAACCAAAGCTGTTCTTAAACCGAGGCGCGCTCTCCCTAATGAGGCCTCCCGCCGCCGGTGCCCTTCCACTGTTCGGCTTCTGTTCGTAGACCGAGGTAAAGTTCGCTAACCGGAACACTACTTCCGGTTTTGCGGAGTTCATATACCAAATTGTTCGTAAACAGGGCTGTTCTTAAACCGAGGTAGCACTGTAATGGACCGCTTTGTCTAGTCACTAGATTCTTGCTTTGTATAACACATAGGTAAAGGTAAAGGTCCAGTCGCGGACGACTCTGGGGTTTCGGCGCTCATCTCGCTTTATTGGCTGAGGGAGCCGGCGTACAGCTTCCGGGTCATGTGGCCAGCAAGACTAAGCCGCTTTTGTTGAACCAGAGCAGTGCATGGAATTGCCATTTACCTTCCTGCCGGAGCGGTACCTATTTATCTACTTGCACTTTGACGTGCTTTTGAACTGCTAGGTTGGCAGGAGCAGGGACCGAGCAACGGGAGCTCACCCCTTCACGGGGATTCGAACCGCCGACCTTCTGATCGGCAAGCCCTAGGCTCTGTGGTTTAACCCACAGCGCCTCCCGCGTCCCTTGTATAACACATAAAGTTGTATAAAAAATTATCCTGCTCGGCCTCAGCAAAGATGAACCATTGGAAGTTACTATTAAGCTGCCTCCACAAACCAGCAAAGAACAAGTAATATTGGAATTGTTTTCTTTTTCTTTGAACTTTGCTGTATTAAAGCTATGGCTTAATGATGCTGAGAATATGGATTCCAGTTGCAACAAGTGTAAAATTTGTAGCACTTGCCCATTGTGTGTACTAAAAATTATGGCACCCAACAGAGTTCATGACAAGGCATATGATCCCCTTTATGAACTTTATAAAGTCATCTGCACACTATCAGTTCCTCAAGTCCAATGTGAGAGGACATTTTCAAAGCTCAAGAGATCATAAAGGCAAGGCTAAGAAATTCACTGTCTGAGGAGAACTTGGAATCATACATGTTGCCATCTATTGATCAGAAGGTCGGCGGTTCGAATCCCCGCGACGGGATGAGCTCCCGGTGTTCGGTCCCAGCTCCTGCCCACCTAGCAGTTCGAAAGCACGTCAAAGTGCAAGTAGATAAATAGGTACCGCTCCGGCGGGAAGGTAAACGGCGTTTCCGTGCGCTGCTCTGGTTCGCCAGAAGCGGCTTTGTCATGCTGGCCACATGACCTGGAAGCTGTACGCCGGCTCTCGGCCAATAAAGCGAGATGAGCGCCGCAACCCCAGAGTCGGATATGACTGGACCTAATGGTCAGGGGTCCCTTTACCTTTACCCTTACTGGCGGATTTGCACAATCAACTAGTGAATTCAAATTATTGCTCTTAATATCGTGGACTGCATGAAATATGCTTTTGAACCACCTGTTAATGTGTTAAGTGTTCAGTACAAGCAAACTATTTAACAATATCCACCATTTATTTAATATTTTTTTAAAAAATCAATTATAACAATCTGTATTAATGTTTAGTATTGACTGCATATTGCCTGTAATATGTACAAAATAGGTATAGCGTAATTGCTAAAAAATATACATTTATAAATTAATTGTACCTTTTCCCACTTCTGAATTTTTGAATTTTTTATTTATTATCTTATAAAAATAAGGGCCCCTTTGTCTCCTGGCGACAAATGCCATTGCTGGGTGGGGCTCAGGTCATGGCAGGAAGACTCACAGGGCCCCAGCTGACAGAGCTAGCCCCAAAGAAGATGGTGCTGCTGCTCTTGCCCATAGCAGTGGCGTCGTGAGGGGGGACGATGGGGGCGGGCTGCCCTGGGTTCCAGGGGAGGGGGCTGACACTTGGGCCGGCCCCGCCGGTGGGCCCCGAGCAAGCCGCGGAGCAAGGCCGCTCCGTCCCGTGTGATCGGCGACTTGTGGGGCTGCCCCGCCCCTTTTTGCGCAGCGGAGCCGGCCCAGACAGAGTGTGCATGTGTGACATTCCGCAATGCGCACTCTGTCTGGGCCGGCGCCGCTGCACCCGCGGCAACCTTGTGAGCCACCGCGCGAAAAGCAGCAGGGGCGGGGCAGCCCCACGAGCTGCCGATCGCGCTCGGCGGCTCGCAAGGTCGCCGTGGGAGCAGCGGCGGCGGCCCGGCGGCAGAGTGCGCATGTGTGCCATTTCGTGCATGCCCAGTACATCGTGACGTCTCGACGCAATGTCACGATGCAACGTCACGACGCCCTGCCTCCAGGGGGTGCCTCCGTTCGCCGCCCCGGATAGCGAGGAGGCTTCCTCCGCCCCTGGCCCATTGGACAGGTGGAAATGAAGGTACCTCTTTGAATGAGGATCAGTGGGGCTGGAAAAGGTCCCCAGCTCTGTTATGCAGCAGTGTTGCTCACAGTCCCCCTAATCTAATTCAGGGCCTGATCTGGGACTTTGGAATGACCCCAATTTGACCCAGGGGTCCATCCAACCCAGATTTGGGGGCCTTGCACAGCTCTGCAGTCGGGGGAAGGGAAGAAGTGTGCTTCTCCTTTTCGCCCCTACTCCTCACTGGCAGAACATCTCTTTTGGACTGCCCCAGATCTCTGCAGGTGGACTTGATGAGACCTGTGGCAATCCAGGGTACCTGAACTTGATCTGGCTGAATCCTGGGTCAGCCTAATCAGCACAATTTGGTTTGGGATCCAGGGTTCAGCCAGATCTGGTGCACAGTCCTGGAATATAGGATTGCACCCTTACACTGCAATCCTATATTTGGAAGCGAGCCCCATTGGCTTCCATGTGGCTTACTCTGAGGCTGGGTTATGCACTTCTCTAGGAATAAGTCCCATTTTTAAAATTTATTTATATTTTTATTGAATTATTACAGAAATAGAAACGAACAAAGGAAAAAGGAAAAAGACACCCTTACCATACAGAAAGTAAATAAAGTTATTACAAAACCAAATGAAAAACACAAATGACTTCCCACCTACTCCTTAATTCAAATACACAAAACTTGTTGCCGATACAAACTATTATCATAATTAAACTGCTTCTTAGTTATTCTTAGGTCTCACATTATTCTTAAAACTACTACTGAAATTAATCAAATGCTGCAATGGAATTTAAGCTGCTATAATTATTTTTTAAATACATTTTGAGGACTTCCCATTTTGATACAAATACCTGTTTTGGTTTGTTCTTTATTTTTTCGGACAAACTATCTAATTCCGCATATTCAATCATTTTTTGAATCTGTTCCTGCATAGATGGAAGTTTGTCAGATTTCCAA
Source organism: Darevskia mixta (assembly GCA_034641385.1). Taxonomy (NCBI): domain Eukaryota; kingdom Metazoa; phylum Chordata; class Lepidosauria; order Squamata; family Lacertidae; genus Darevskia; species Darevskia mixta. The sequence continues at coordinate 5,697,047 of JAWWNH010000188.1, forward strand.
TTTGCAGCAATTAACATTCTTGCTGCGACTGTAGCGTATAAAAAGATATCCTTTATTTTCCAAGGAAAGTCCAGATCTGTAATCCTCAGAAGATAAGCTTCTGTTTTTTAATTAAAGAGATTTTTAATAGTTTTTGCAATTCTAAATGGATGTCATCCCAAAACACCTCAGTTTTCTTACACTGCCACCACATGTGGTAAAAAGTGCCTGATTTTTCTCCACATCTCCAGCAATCGCCTGGGACGCTTTTATACATCCTAGAAAGTTTTCAAGGTATTAGATATCATCTACTGTATGTTGCAGGGGACCCAGGTGGCGCTGTGGGTTAAACCACAGATCCTAGGGCTTGCTGATCAGAAGGTCAGCGGTTCGAATCCCTTCGACGGGGTGAGCTCCCGTTGCTCGGTCCCTGCTCCTGCCCACCTAGCAGTTTGAAAGCACGTCCAAGTGCAAGTAGATAAATAGGAACTGCTTTGGCGGGAAGGTAAACGGCGTTTCCGTGCGCTGCTCTGGTTCGCCAGAAGCGGCTTAGTCATGCTGGCCACATGACCTGGAAGCTGTACGCTGGCTCTCGGCCTATAGAGCGAGATGAGCGCCACAACCCCAGAGTCGGACACGACTGGACCGAATGGTCAGGGGTCCCTTTACCTTTTTACTGTATGTTGCATCCTGCCAACTTATCAGTTCGAAAGCACATCAAAGTGCAAGTAGATAAATAGGTACCGCTCCGGCGGGAAGGTTGGCCACATGACCCAGAAGTTGTACGCTGGCTCCCTCAGCCAATAAAGCGAGATGAGCTCCAGAGCTTGCTTCAGTTGCCTCCTACTGTATCTGAATGGATTGAGAAAATGTGGTCCCTAGTAACTATTATTAAGTTCACTTATTACAAAAGAATACATATAAACCAGGTTTGTGAGGGGAAATGGTATTTTTTGGCAGTGAGCAACAAGTTCAAGGATAATGTCCAATTTTAGGTTGCTTTCAGCCTGCTGTCATAGTATTTCTTTATGCCCTTATTTTTTATTTTTACTGTTTGTTAATAAAACATACACAGGGATGTAATAAAAAAGAAAGGAAAAGTGTTAATCAAATAATTATGCACTCTATAAAGGCGGGTTTTGAAATCTCCTGTTTTCAATGGAAAAAGCTGACAGGAACACTTTGCTGCTGTGTCAGAACAGAATGTACACAGGGTCAGATTAAGACCTTCAGAGGCCTTTTCAGCACTGAAAAGATTATGGTGTCCCTGCTATACGTAATTCAAAATTAAAACAATACTAAACCACAAAACAACATTCTAAAATAAAAAGACCATAGATTTATTTCAACACATGAGATTTCCTTGCATTCTTATATATGTTAATAGGATCCCTCCCTTAGCTGGAGATAAGTAACGAAAAGAGAGCAGGACAAAATGGAGTAAGAGGGCAAGGATGGAGCGAAAGAAGTCTAAACAAGTTCTGATTTCCTCCCATGATGCCTTTTATTTTTTAAAATGTCAAATTCCTTTAAAAACAAAACAGCAACAACACCTTTCTCATATCTGCCCCCCTGCTACCCTCAGCACATGCTTAGTCTGTCCATCGGATGCTCCATCATTAATTGCACAGCTCAGGGAAAGGTCCCATTAATAATAATAATAATAATAATAATAATAATAATAATAATAATTTTATTATTTGTACCCCGCCCATCTGACTGGGTTTCTCCAGCCACTTTGGGCGGCTTCCAACAAAATATTAAAAATACAATAAAACATCAGACATTAAAAACTTCCCTAAACAGGGTGGTCTTTGGATGTCTTCTAAAAGTTGTGCAGTTATTTATCTCCTTGACATCTGATGGGAGGGTGCCACTACCGAGAAGGCCCTCTGCTGGTTCCCTGTAGCGGTTCACCTCTTGCAATGAGGAAACCCTTCCAATCTTGTGATTTTTATAGATTTGAGTCTTATTTAGCAGAAAAAGCTATTGCTAAAATGGTCAGGCCATTTTTTTGGGTGGTGGTGGAGTGGGGGGTTAACTATGCATTTCATCTTATTAACTACAGTATCTGCTTCAGTATGTAAGCTTGGGTCAAAGTGCTGCCACAAAAAACCCAAAAACAAACCAACAAAAAAACTGTTGCAGGGAGTAGGTCCCCCTCCATCAGTGAGAGCTGTTATCAGCAAGGCTCTGAATATATGACTGGGGAACAGCATCTAAATATTTGTTTGAGTGTTAATGCTAAGAAGTTTCCATCAATATAAAGGAAATTGTTAATACAAGCAGGTAGTTTGTCGTGCAGAGTTTTTCTTCCTGTGCTGGATGAATGACCACCTGTCTACCCTAAGAGGCTCTCAAGGTGTGTGTGTGTGGGGGGGGTTTGCCCTGTAGCCGCACAAAGTTTTTGTGTCGGTTCTTCAGAATGTGCAGTCCCAAATTACTTTTGTGCATTTAAACCCTTTCTAGCTATCACAATTCTTGCTGCCATAAATAAGCAATCAATTAAACATTTTGATAATAGCCCCTGGTTGTCACCGCTGAATGCATCCAACAATGCTATTTGGGGAGGTGTTTGTTCACAGACTTTCCCAGCATTTTCATTATTTTTTGCCAATATCTTGTCCCAAACTGGGCAACTTTGGCACAGCCCCACCACTCCATTTTGGTAACCATTCCATTCCATTTTTGTACGGTTTTCAAAGAATTTTCTTTTAATTTAGCTGAAGTTGTGTTATAAGGATTTTCCCCCCCTACACAGCTGCCCAATCCTATTATTATTTTCATCATCATCATCAGTAGGAATTACCCTTCCTTCATCCTAAGGTCCCAGGTCTTCATTATCTATAGCAGCTAAATTCCACACTCGTTTCAGGGCCTCTTTTGATCCCATGTCAGTTTAGGTAACATGGTTTATAAGACAGATATCAACCCTTTCCCCTGGTCATTTGTATTAAGACATAATTTGTCAGATTGGGTTAAGCTTCTGTTACCTTGCTGTATAATTTGTGACTGTACTAATTTGATTCCACACATCTCTGGGTAATGGTCTAGCATATATATAGTGGTACCTTGGTTTACAGGGACGCGGGTGGCGCTGTGGGTTAAACCACAGAGCCTAGGGCTTGCCGATCAGAAGGTCGGCGGTTCGAATCCCCGTGACGGGGTGAGCTCCCGTTGCTCGATCCCTGCTCCTGCCAACCTAGCAGTTCGAAAGCACACCAGTGCAAGTAGATAAATGGGTACCGCTGCAGCGGGAAGTAAACGGCGTTTCCGTGCGCTGCTCTGGTTCACCAGAAGCAGCTTTGTCATGCTAGCCACATGACCTGGAAGCTGTACGCCGGCTCCCTTGGCCAATAATGTGAGATGAGCGCGCAACCCCAGAGTTGGTCACGACTGGACCTAACGGTCAGGGGTCCCTTTACCTTTTTACCTTGGTTTATGAACTTAAACAGTACCGGAAGTCCGTTCTTAAACCAAAGCATTCTTAAACCAAGGCATGCTTTCCCATAGCAGAGGGGGACTCAATTTACACTCAACAGGAAGCGGAACAACTCTGCTTCCAAGGCAAAGTCCAAAACACCTACTTCCAGGTTTGCAGCGTTCTTAATCCAAGTTGTTCATAAACTACCTAAGTTGTTCTTAAACCAAGGTACTACTGTACATAGGGGTGCGGGTGGCGCTGTGGTCTAAACCACTGAGCCTAGGGCTTGCCGATTGGAAGGTCGGCAGTTGGAATCCCCGCGACGGGGTGAGCTCCCATTGCTCGGTCCCTGCTCCTGCCAACCTAGCAGTTTGAAAGCACGTCAAAGTGCAAGTAGATAAATAGGTACTGCTCCGGCGGGAAGGTAAACGGCGTTTCCGTGCGCTGCTCTGGTTTCGCCAGAAGCGGCTTAGTCATGCTGGCCACATGACCCAGAAAACCTGTCTGCGGACAAACGCTGGCTCCCATGGCTAGTAAAGTGAGATGAACGCTGCAACCCCAGAGTCGTTCGCAACTGGACTTAACTGCCAGGGGTCCTTTACCTTTACTTTTTTACCACTGTATATAAATCTTGCAAGTTAATAAAATTAATTTCTTTTAATGCATTAATGCTTCTTTCCCTATCCTTCAAGTAAAAGCCTGGATGTTCATGTGATGGGATTATTGGGGAAATGCCCGGAATAAAGACCTCATCTCTGTACTTCCAGACTTCCAAAATTGTTCTCTGTGTGCAATCCTGTGATTTCCAACTATTAACAATTTATATTCTAATAAATAGGATTCTGTTGCAAGGAAGTATGGACCATTGCTTGTCTTTTGGGGCTTTGATATATGACTGCAATATAATGTTAGTAGGGGAATTACCCACCCAGCCCTCTCTTTTTCTGTATCTAAAATGCTTCAAAAACGGTTTCCAATGTTACATTCAGCCTGTATATATGTTCAAATAAACCTTGCCTCAACGAAAATGCCATCTGTCTCCAGTGACCTTCGTTTCAAGGAAACCGTTCCTAAGGTCTAGATTTAAAAATGCTAAAGGTTTCTGCTTCCATTACGATTCTCAGCATCACCAGTGAATCTGCTTGTCTTTAGAATTACTTACCCATTTGTTTTGGTTCATCTCGTGCATATTTGCCTTTAAACCTACACTTTATCTTAGCCAAAAGGCCTTAAACTTTGTTCAAATGAATAATATCATAAAAGGGGAGGGCGAATGGGCTGGGATTTCAAGCCGAATGCCACTGGACGTTCTGCATCCTTGAGACGGCAGCCCAGCTGCTATAAGAGCCTGATCTTTGGAGATCTTGCATCATTTCCAAAGGATTTCTCCTCTGGCTCCTTTGCTCTCTCTTCCTTTTATTTTATTTTATTCCCTACTGTTGCAATGCAAGCCAGGCATGGTTTCTGCCTGCCTGGCTTGGGGATCCCCAGTAGCTTGAGGATCTTATACTGGTCTGAAACTACTCAGCCTCTGGGCCACCGCAGAGTTCACGCAGCCTCTGGAGAGTTGTACCCCTCTCCTCTACGGGAGAAAGCGGGGAGGCCATTTGACCAATTACCTGGTCACTGGAGAAACAACTGGCTCAACCTGTACCACTTCTGGAAGGAAGACGGCCTCCATAATATCCACAACATCATGATAAAGAAGTTCCAGCAATTTGGGCCAATCTACAGGTAAGGGGGTCTCTTTTGGCGGATATGTTCCACCCTCTCTTATTTCTAGCAGCCCCTTGGGATTTCTGAAAAGATTTGCTCATTCCTTTTTTTTTTCTTAAAAAAATATGTTTAGGGGTACTTTCATTTTCACTCAAAAAAATAAATAAATCACCATTTTATAGTTCAAATCGGGGGAAATAAATAAATGGACAGGACAGAGAAGACTTATTCCAAAAGATGGCTTTTAATGTTTTTTTAAAAAGGAAACCCAGAGGGAAAAAACACAAATCCTCAGACCAAAATTTGTGGTTCTGCCAAAAAATAATTTCTGTTATTTTTTATAACAGTTCTAAGTTATAAGAGTTCTAAGATGGCGGCGCGCATAGACGCAGCGGCTGCTCAGTGCTCTCCCTTATTTTTAAGTGTTTCGTATGGCTTTTACTGTTGTTACTCATGTTGAGTCCATTTTTGGTTGGGGAAACAATTGTTTAAATGAAAAATGATTTTTTAAAAATTATATTATTATTATTATTATTATTTTAAATCCAATTTCGTTGTACTTGTACAATGACAATAAAGATATAAAGAAAGATAAAGATAAAAAAGAAAGAAAGAAAGGATTATTAAGGACCACAGAAATTATTTTTTAAAGAAATATCCAGAGAAGGAGGGGAATTTAGGTCCTTCCAAAAGCCTTCCTGTATCCAAAAATACCTGTAATGGTAAAACAGGGGAACGACAACCAGACATTGCCAGATACTTTAAGTTGGGGTGGGAAGAAGAGAGAGTAAATTAGTGAAATAAGAGAAGGAAGGTGAAGGGGCGCAGGGCACATCTCCAAGGGGAGGGAGGGTCTGGCCGGAGGATTAGAGGATCGCGGAGCTCGCAGGTGGCCGCTTCCTTCCTGCCTCTCCCCTCCTGCTGCCGATGCCGCCGCCGCGTCCTCCGCCTCCTTCCCAGGCGCATTTAGATGCACAAAATGTTCAGGGGTTCGCGTCCCCCCTGCGTCTCCCCAGAAAAAAAGGCACTGGATTTGCTCATGGGACCACTTAAGACTAGGCTGCTATTTAAAGCACATCAACCCCGCCCGCCCCGCTCCGATTCCTGGGAACTGTAGTTTGCGATGGGTGCTGGGAGCAGAGGGGTAAATTACAGTTCCCAAGCCTGTTTGGTGGGGAAATGTGCTCCAGTTGTCCTTTAGATGATTGGTTCACAAAGCAGGGGGTGGCAGCGGGATTGCCCAGGGGGGCGCTAAGAGGCAAGGGGTGGGTGGGCGCTGGAGGTGTAAATGACTTTGAAAAGCTGGTCTCCCGGGATCATCAATTTCGGTCAATTCAACTAAATAGTTTTAACAATTTACCGGTAACTATTTAACTGGATTTTGAATAAATGTGCAATTAAATGTTGCCGTTTTTGAATTGTATGGTGTTACTGTCCTCTTCAGTGGGTCATGCAAAAAGACATTTCCTTCACCCCTGAGCTGTTAGCCTGGAATCTCACTGACCCAAAAGAAAGTCTGGCCCAAACTGGCTGGCCCTTTGGCTGCTGAATGGCATTGCCAGAAAAGAGGACACCGTTTTGCATACTATTTGCTAATTGATATGTATAGCTATAAACACAGACATTCAGGGAAAGAGAGAGAGATTTATACAAGTCAGAGCAAATAAAATCAATTAAGATGCAATAAAATCACAGAGTAGCTCAATCAATTATCAGTTAAACAATTAAAACAGCCGAGTGAGTGATATGTTAGTTAAACAGAAAGAACAAAAATAAGACATGTTCAGGATTATAGTCAATTCTTACTCAGAGTATACTGGCTGAAATTAGCCATGGCTCTTAGGTCTCCTCTGAGTAAATGTTAGTTGAACATAACTCACAGTTATAATTGGAATTGTCACAATAATTACAATTAAAGAGGGGAAATGTTTAAATCAGCCTGCTTAGTTTGTAGAGTTTGTTTTATTTGATTTTTTTCCTAATTTTGATTTTGTATATCAAGAAGACCATGAATGTGCCCTCTTAGAAGACCCAAAAATCATTGCAGCTCCTTACCATCTGCTTACTATTCCAAAGATCATTAAACATTGCCCGTCCTTGTTCAGACCTGCTTTCTTGTTTCCCCTTTGTTGGACATCTTAGATCTAGGGGAATATGAATATATATGTCACCCATCTGACTGGGTTGCCCAAAGTTCCCAGTTCCCATTGTTTTGTGTACGTTTTCCTTAAGAGAGAGCACTTGCCTGCACAGCCCCTACTTTGCATAGAGGAAGACATGGGTGGCGCTGTGCTCTAAACCACTGAACCTCTTGGGTATGTCGATCAGAAGGTTGGTGGTTCGAATCTGCACAACGGGGTGAGCTCCTGTTGCTGATGTCCCAGCTTCTGCCAACCTAGCCATTTGAAAAGCACACCAGTGCAAGTCTGTGCACTCTGGTTTCCATCATGGTGTCTCGTTGTGCCAGAAGCGGTTTAGTCCTGCTGGCCACATGACCCGGAAAGCTGTCTGTGGACAAACGCCGGCTCCCTCGGCCTGAAAGCGAGATGAGTGCCGGACCCCCTAGTCGCCTTTGACTGGACTTAATTGTCCAGGGGTCCTTTTTACCTTTTTACTTTGCATATCAGATCCTTGCTCCTTACTCTCACCCTGTCTTTAGAGATTATGTGTGTCTTTCAGATAAGTTAATAAAAATATTTTAGGCCTCAGCAGAACAGGGCGTTTCAAAATGATCGTTCCATCAAATACAATTTACTGCCAGCAATTTTGATGTGTTTTTTGTTTTTGCTTAAGAACATAAGACCTTGCTGGATCAGGACAAAAGGAGCCCATCTTAGTTCTGCCCTCTGTTCTTCCAGTGGCCCATTATGCGAAACCTGAAACCAGGATTTGAGCTCTTTCCTTCCTGTGATTTCCAGCACCTGGTATTCAGAAACGTTGTGCCTCCAGCTGTAGAGTCAGAACATAGTAGTCCTGACTAGCTGCCATTGATAGTCCTCTCCTTCTCCATGAATGTGTCCAATCCTCTTTCGCAGCCATCCAAGCTGGTGGCAATCACAACCTCTTGCAGGAGGGAGTTCCATAGGTTAACTGGGCTGCTTCAGGACAATTTCAGCATCAGAGAATGAAATGATGCAAGAGCACCATGAGCCCCAGTGGTTGCTTACCTGTGTCTTGTGAGTGGCAGGGGCTGGTGGCGGGGGCGGGACGATGAGCGGCGCACAAAAGGGCTCCAGAGAGGGGCTGCTTAAAACAGCGGCCGCTCGAGCGCTGCTGCTGCTGGCACCAACAAAGCCCAGCCCCCTTCCTCCTCTAGGCAGGGCGGGGAGAAGCCAGGAGGAGGGAGGGAGGAGGCGCCAACGCCGTGTGAGGGAGAGGGAGGGAGAGGGAAAGAACGTGCGCGCTAGCGATCCATGCGGCAATTCCCGGACCATCCGCGGGCCGGATCCAGAAGGCAATTGGGCCTGATCTGGCCCGTGGGCCTTAGTTTGCCGACCCATGCTCCTGACAGTCTTTTAAACAGAGGACTGTAAAGTGAGACATAGAATTGTGGAGTTGGAAGGGAACTTAAGCATCATCTAGTCCAGGGGTCCCCAAACTTATCCGGCTTCAGGCCGGTTCCTCTGGTGCCGATCGCGCGGCAGGCCGGAGGGTGGGGGAGCGCGCGCCCATACGCGCACGCACTCGCTTTTCCCGGCGCACATCTGGCGTGGCACGTCGCCGGAAATAGCTTGTGCGCACGCGCAAGCAAAATTTCTGGTGCACTTCCGGGTTGGCGCGGCACCGGAAATAGCTTGTACACGTGTGCACGGGCGTCTGCAGACCCAGAAGTGCGCCGGAAATGACGCTTGCGCATGCACACAAGCTATTTCCGGCACGGTGCCGACCCGGAGATGGGCAGCCGCGCCGCGCTGCCCTGGTAAGATCAGGTGGCGGTGGCGGGGGTTGTCGGGGGCCGGATAAGTGGCTCGTGCGGGCCGTATCCGGCCCGCTGGCCTTAGTCTGGGGACCCCTGATCTAGTCCAACCCCCTGCAGTACAGGAATCATAGCACTGTCAGCCTGTTTGATGCTGGATCTTCTGCTGCTACACTTTGGTGTTACTTGCTGAAATGGCAAGTAAGAGGTGACATGGTGGAAGTTTCTAAAATTATGCCTGGCATGGAGAAAGGCTTTTCTCCTTCTTGCATGACTCTAGTTGGTGAAGGATACAGCTGTCAACTGCTGCAAGCCGTGAAGGCTGGCTGTGTTCTGCCTCCAAGGCTGAAGGCTGCAGCGCTTCTGAACACCAGCTGCTGGAAAACACAGGAGCAGAGTGTGGTGCTCAGGTCCTGCATGTGGCGGGCCACTCCAAGAGCAGGATGATGGACTAGGTGGGCCATTGGCCTGATCCAGCGGTTTCTCCTAACATTCTTCCTCCAAAGAAGAGAAGGCCTGGGTGATGAGCAGTTGCCATTCACCCGTGTCCCTCGTTGCTCTTGCTGCAGGGAGAAGCTGGGCACCTACGAAAGCGTCAACATCATTGATCCTGAGGATGCTGCTCTGGTCTTTCAAGCGGAAGGCGTATACCCAGAGAGGTTCCGGGTACCACCTTGGACGGCCTATCGCGACTTCCGCAATAAGGCATACGGAGTGCTTCTCAAGTAAGGCCCATGCGATGTGTTGCGGGCAAGAGGGCTTTTTGTGACCAGGGAATCTACAGGGGTGGGGAATAACTGCAGAAAAGCATACAAAGGGCATCTGCAGGAAATCTTAGGGGGAGGGCTGTTCATTTTAATGGAGACCGCCAGTCACTGGGAAGTATTATGTTTGAGTCCTACTCAGAGTAGATCTATTGAAGTTGATGGGCATCCAGCTCAGTGCTGCCTTCCCTAACCACTGCTTTGGATGCTAACTCCCGCCAGCCCCAACCAGCATGTCAAAGGGTTAGGAATGAGGACCGTTCAACCCTGAAACCCAATTATTAATAACTTTCAGGGGGGATTTGAAAATATTCCTGTTTACCCAGGCGTTTGGGTGAATCTGACCCCTTTTGACATTCAGATGAGGAGGTCACAGAGGTCAGGAGTCCCTCTCCATGCAGTCGCTAACTGCTGTTCACTAAATGCTGTTCGCTAACACTTATTGGAAGTCCAGGTAATTACTATTAGTGTAAACTTGGGATTAGTTTATTCACTGGGATCCCCAGGGATTATTCTCCGGGATCAAGGAGGCACTGTCCCTCAAGATGATCATGTGGGGTAACACATGATGCCTTACCCCACTTGATCACTTCGATGGGCAGATCTGGCCCTGTTACACATAACACCCGCTCCACTTTCACAAGACCTCTACCTTTCAGCACCTACACTTTGGAACTCCCCGCCAATGGATATCAAGCAAATGCCTTTACTGGACTTTTTTTGGTGCTGGCTAAAAACATTCTTGTCTAGACAAGCCTACCCAGATGCTTAGTTGATGCAACTTTTAACCTGTTTTTAGTCTATTTTTATTTTAACATCTTGAAAGTCTTACATGTTTATCAATTCTTATTATGAATTTTATTGCTTTATCTTATTATTATTAAAAGAAACCTGTTTTGAGGGTTGTCTTTTTACAATAATAAATGCCACGAAATAAAAAAGTAAAATGAAATGATGCATATGTTTCTCCTGCGTTTCACAGGGAGATCCCTCCTCGCTGACCCTTCTGTTTCTCTTTCACCCGCTTAGGAGTGGCGAGGGTTGGCGCCATGACCGCCTGGCCATGAACAAGGAGGCCCTGTCCCTCAAGATGACCAATCACTTTGTGCCTCTCCTGAACGAGGTGGGGGAAGATTTTGTCCGGAGAGTGCACACACAGATCCAAAGAAGTGGGCAGGGGAGATGGACGGCTGACCTCACCAACGAGCTGTTCCGGTTTGCTCTGGAGTGTGAGTGGGCAAGGGGGCTTGATGGGAGGGAATATATTGCAGGAAGGTGTGCTAGACCCTCAGGGTCCCTTCCAACTCTGCCATTCTATGATTCCAGGAACAGGGTGGATTTGATTTAAATCAAATTGATTTAAATCACGATTTAAATCACTAGTCAGTAAGGCTTGATTTAAATCACTAGTCAGTAAGACTTGATTTAAATATTTTTTTTTTTACAGAAAGACTCCTTCTTGCTGGTTTAATCTTAATATTTACAACCATATGAAGGTTTCATTTTTGGAATAATAAATTTTCAGAGTAGTTTTTACAGTTATATCAAAAATTACAGATTTGGTTATACTACTAGAAATACATAGACAGATAATTATGAAATTATGGTGAGGTTTAATAAGTTAACTGTTTATATTTGGACAACTTTTCTGCTGTACTTTATTGGAAGGAGAAAAATAATCATTTCCTTAATAACCATTTAAACAATTTATTTAACTAAAACAATAACATGATAGCATATGTATCCATGTTTGTTAACTGATGTGGTTAAACATTTTTTTAAAAAAAACTTAGACTGAGTTTTAGCACACTTGATACACTTAAAACAAATCCTTATTTCCTGATGAATAGCCTTTGGACTACAATGTAACTTAAATAGAAGACTATATTTAGAAAGATTTTTCCTCCAAAAGCATTTTATTTTAAAAATCCAATTTAAATCAAAAAAATCCGATTTAAATAAAAAAATAATCCGATTTTTTTGATTATTTTTTTTTAAAATCATTGATTTTTATCCACCCTGTCCAGGAATAAGCGGTAGCTTGAGAGAGGATACAGATGCCTCCACTGTCAGAGGCAGCATGGCTTCCAAATACCAGTTGCTGGAAGTCACAGGAGAGGGAGTGTGTTGGTCTTCCACTGCTTATGGGTTTTGTGCTGGTCCCGTGGGGTATCCGAAAGGCGAGGTCCAAGTCCGGTCCGTGGTCAGAGTGGTAACGTAAAGGCAGTCCGTAATAACTGAAGCTGGGTGCAGGGCAGGGAGTCAGGCGAAGTCAGGAACAGGTAGGCAAGCAGGGAACCAGGGCGGGTCAGGAGCTCAGGCAGGAAAACAGGACAGGTTTCAAGCAGGAACTGGTACCCAACAATGTTGCTCCTGCAACTTGGGGCTGGGGCTGGCTGGCTTTTATCTGCCCCAAGGCATAGGGCGGCCCCGATCCTCTGGTGACTCGCCTCTCCTGGCTTGGAGGCGAGCACTCCTCCTGCGGGAATTCAGTTCCCTTCGCCTCTCTGCCCTTCGCCTCTGCAGCTCAGGAGAAGCTGGAGGGTTACCGGACCCAGAGGCAACCTCAGCTTCCCCTGACAGGGCTGGGAGTGGAGCACCTGCAGGCAATGGGTCCTCCATCCCAGCAGGAGCCAGAGCAGACTCATCAGATGCCTGCATCTGAGGATCCAGCACAGGTGAGGACCCTTCAGTCTCAGGCCCTAGCCCCGGCTCTGCTGGTTCTGGAGGTGGGGACACCTGTGCAGGCTGGGATCCCTCAGGTTCAGTGTCTGAGTCTGAATCCCAGGCCATCACAGGTTTCTCCCTGGGGCATCTGGTCGGCCCCTGTGAGAACAGGATGCTGGACTAGATGGTCCATTGGCCTGATCCAGCAGACTCTTCTTATGTTCTTCATCCCTGCCTGTCCTTGCTATGGTGCTGCTGACAAGGACAAGATGGCGCCCTCCCACAGGGCACATGCAGGAACCTTCCATAGGACATTGTCTTCCACTGCAGGTTAGCCTAGGGCAGGCATCCCCAAACTTCAGCCCTCCAGATGTTTTGGACTACAATTCCCATCATCCCTGACCACTGGTCCTGTTAGCTAGGGATCATGGGAGTTGTAGGCCAAAACAACTGGAGGGCTGCAGTTTGGGGATGCCTAGCCTAGGGGCTACAGGGCAGGCCACACGCCACTCAGCTCTGGCCTCTTCAGCAGCTGCTGCCTCACTGTAGGACTGGCCCTGAATGCATAGCTAAACTGTGGAACTCCCTCCCACTGGAGGCAGCGATGGCTACCAACATGTGATGGCTTTAAAAGAGGATTAGAGAAATCCATGGAGGAGGAGAGGCTATGAGCATTGCTTCCAAATACCAGCGCAGGAGGGGAGAGTTGCTGTTATGCTCGGGTCAGGCTTGTGGGGTTCCCACAGGCCACCGTGAGAAGAGGATGCTGGGCTAAGGCTTTTCTTATGTTCTTGAGATCTTAAAGTCCACTGTGTAACGACACCCAACCACAGGAAATCATAGAATCGTAGGAATGGAAGGGACCCAAAGTGTCATCTGTGGGATGACCATTTGACTCCCACCCCCAACTGGACAGCGTATGGGACGTTTCTGTACAGCAGGGATTCATTTTCTCCCTCTGCCCTTTCGCCCAGCGGTGTGCAATGTCCTGTACGGTACCCGCCTGGGACTCCTGCAGGACGTCATTGACCCAGAGAGCCAGCAGTTCATCGATGCCGTAACCCTGATGTTCCACACCACCTCGCCGATGCTGTATCTCCCACCAAGCCTCCTGCGCAGGATCAACTCCAAGATCTGGCTGGACCATGTGAAGGCCTGGGACATCATCTTCCAGCATGGTGAGCATGTGTTTACATGGAGCACCAAGGATGGGGCACCTTTCTAAGGCCGAGGGCCGCTTGCCCTTCTAGGCAACCTCCCAGGGGTCACATGCCAGCCATGGGTGGGGCAGAGCAGGAAATGCAAGTTTTACCTTTGTGCAGTAGGCTAGTCCTTAAACACGCTCAGATTTCTCTCTCTCCTTCATTCAGGTCAGCAAGAAACATGTTGCTTTAGTTGCTCTCCTGCATTGTAGCGGGTTGGACTAGAAGACCTCTGGGATCCCTTCCAACACTAGTTCTAAGATTCTGTGATTACCAGAGTTCAAGAACACATCCACTCTGAGGGAAATATCTACAACTAGAAAAGAGTTCTCTGATTTTATCTGACTCTGATTTGTTTTACAAAACAGAGTTGGTAAAACAAATGAAGTGTCACGAGGTCAAGGTCTTTGAGGAAACAGATAACTTGTTAAGAATTACCGCATTTGTCTGTGCGTCTTATGGAGCGAATGTGTGGTCCCCGGAGCTGAACTGCCCAGGGGCAAAAGCAGATCGTGCTTTTTTTAAAAAAAAAGAGAGAAGGGGGTGTTGAAAGGAAGCCCGCTGAGCAGCTGCTCAGCAAAGGATTGGGGAGAGAGAGAAGGGAGAGAGATTCCAGCCCCGTCCCCTTGCAGAGGGAGGCTGTTTCCCCAGAGACATGTGACTGGCTGATTAGATTATCTGTCTGGAAACTGTAGAAATGGCTCCCTGAAGCTGCAGAACTGTGAGTTAAACCCCATAAAACAGGGTTTTTTCCCTTTGCAAAGTAAGCTCAACAACTTTGAGCTGATCCTCAAAAAATGGGGCTTTTCTCCTTTGCAAAAGAAGCTGCAGAAATTTGAGCTGATCCACAAAAAATTGGGGCTTTCCCCCTCTAAAAACTAGGTGCGTCCTATGGTCAGGTGCGCCTTATAGAGTGAAAATACGGTATATACTAAATCTAGTGGATGTTACAGTATTCTAAACAAGGTAGTAAATGCACAGCTTCTTTTAAACTTCAGTGGCTTATTTCTGTCATTGCTCTTCCATTAGGTGTTACAGGTGTTCCTAGACTAGATGTTAAATGCTCTGCTTATTTCCAGACTCCTTTCTCTAGCCATAGGTGTTTTCCTCAGGGTGGATGTTACACACACAGACCAGAGCCAACCTTCCCTAACTTTCCCTCCGGCTCCCTCTTAAACCATCTCCCTCTTTCTCAAACGGCTCCTTTTATTCTCCCTCCCAAAGTGATGGCTCTGCCCCCCCCGACTGGCTGTCTTGACAGCCAATCAGAGAGAGGGTCCAGCCCTTGGGCGGAATTCCAAGGCATGGCATCACCAGACTCTGGTCTGGCTCAACTGTCCGTCACACCAGGCCAGAGATGTTCATTTCCCATTGATATAGACAAACGAGAGTAGGAGTGGAGAACCACTGGCCCTCCAGTTGCTACTAGAGGCACGGGCAGTGGCCAGGGATGATGGGAGGAGTTGTTCAGGGACATCTGGAGGGCCACAGGTGCCACACACCTGAAAGAGCAACATGGCAAAGAGTAGCTCCAAGCTCCACCTGGGGGTGGAAGGGTCTTTGAGGAAAGAAGGTCTTTGAGGTGCTTCAATGAATCACAGGAATGGTCATAGCTGTCAACCCTCCCTTTTTTTTGCGGGAAACTCCCTTATTCCAAGGCCGTTTCCCACTGCTATCCCGGATTGTTGATATCCCTTAAATTTCCCGGATTTCAAAGGAAGCAGCTCCTCTCCCTCCCTGCCGGCCAGGGAGGCTCCTCAGCTGCGTTGCTCGGCTGCCAATAAGGAGTCTGAGACCGACTGGGGGCGGAGCTTGCATGCCTTGTGCAGCCAGACCCTCACGCCCAACCAGACAGCCAGCCTGCCTGCCGTCTACGCACTCGCTCTTTCGCTCACCCGTTCGCGCGCAGCCTCTGGAGCGCAGGGTGGCAAGGCTACTTGGTGCCATTGCACCGCCCTTGCGGCATCCCTTATTTTCAAATCCGGAAGTTTGAAAAAAATCCCCTATTTTCAAATCCGAAAGTTGACAGCTATGGGAATGGTGTCTGAGCAGTTGAAGGAGAAGGGGAGGGGGACAGAGCAAGGGAGACTCAGACCCCCAGCTTGCCTTCAGCATCAAGGCTACATCTAGGAACGTGTAAACATCAGAAGCTGACATATGGCCATTTATCCGTTTCGCCCTGTGCTACCCATGCTGCGTTCTCCAAGGTCACACAGTGAGGTCTTAATTTATTTGGAAATGCTTTTCGTTAACTGTAAAAGGACAGTAAGAACAGAAGAAGAGCCTCCTGGATCAGGCCAATGGCCCATCTAGCGCAGCATCCTGTTCTCACAATGGCCTATGAAATGCTTCTTACAATATCATTTCTTGTAACCTCTCTCCCCCCCGACCTGGCCACAGCGATCCATGCGACGGTCACCTCCAGACTAGATTATTGTAACTCGCTCTATGCAGGGCTGCCCTTGAGGCTGACCCAGAAACTCCAGCGGGTGCAGAATGCCGCGGCGAGGCTCCTTACGGGGGCCTTGCCGCGAGATCACATTCATCCAGTGCTTTATCAGCTGCACTGGCTCCTGGTGGAGTACAGGATCAGGTTTAAGGTGCTGGTTTTAACCTTTAAAGCCCTACGCGGCCTAGGGCCCTCGTACTTAAGGGACCGTCTCTCTTGGTATGCCCCGGGTAGGACCCTGAGGTCATCAAATAATAACTTTCTGGAGATCCCAGGTCATAAGGAGGTCAGGTTGGCAGCCACCAGGGCCAGGGCTTTTTCGGTTCTGGCCCCGATATGGTGGAATGATCTGCCACAAGAAACGAGGGCCCTGCAAGAGTTGGCACCCTTCCGCAGGGCCTGTAAAACGGAGCTGTTCCGTCTGGCTTTTGGGCTAACTTGAGTGCTACTTTTAAAATTCTAAATTTTTAAGTTTTTAAAGTGTATTTTATATCTGTATTTTAACTGTCTGTTCAATGATTATGTGGTTTTATGATTGTTAGCCGCCCTGAGCCCGGTTTTGGCTGGGAAGGGTGGGATACAAATAAAAGTTTATTATTATTATTTATTATTATTATAACCTGTGTCCATTCGTTCGGGTCTTCGCCTCTGGAGCAGCAGAAAACAAGCTTGCTCCATCTTCCATGTGACAGTCCTTCAGGTATCTGAAGATGGCTCTCCTACCTCCTCTCAGTCTCTTCTTCTCCAGGCTAAACATCCCCAGCTCCTTCCTGTTCCTCCTAAGTCTTGGTTTCCAGACCCTTGGTCATCTCGGTCACCTTCCTCTGCACACCTTCCAGCTTGTCAACATGCCTCTTAAACTGTGGTGCCCAGAACTGGACACAGCACCCACTTTCTTCCTCTCTGTCTCACCAGCTGACAAGTGTATCCAGAACATCTACCGAGACCTCCGCCTGAAACGGAGAAGTGACCAAGAGTACACGGGCATTTTGTCCAGCCTCTTGCTCCAGAACAAGCTGCCTCTCGAGGATACGAAAGCCAGCGTCACAGAGATGATGGCAGGAGGTGTAGACACGGTAAGAGGAGATGCCGGCAGGGCTGTAGACAACAAGTGTGAGTTGTAGAGATCTGACTTTAAAGGAGTCCTGAACTGAATTTCTCAGCAATGCCTGCCTCTAAACCAAACTGTTACAGGAGACACATAGCACCTGTTTCCCATTTGTAAGAACTCAGTTTTTTAGTGTGACACTCTGGAACTCCCTGCCTATTGAAATCAGGCAGGCACCTTCGCTGTACTCTATTCAGCAACTGCTGGAAACATTCTTGTCGAAACAAGTCCACCAGATGTTTAGAAAGTTGATAATAATAATAATAATATAATAATAATTTTTTATTTGTACCCCGCCCATCTGGCTGGGTCTCCCCAGCTACTCTGGGCGGCCTCCAACAGATATTAAAATACATCAAAATCACAGGTTAAAAACTTCCCTAAACAGGGCTGCCTTCAGGTATTTTCTGAATGTAGGATAGTTGTTTATCACTTTAACCTCTGCTGGGAGGGCGTTCCACAGGGCGGGCGCCACTACCGAGAAGGCCCTCTGCCTGGTTCCCTGTAGCTTGGCTTCTCGCAGTGAGGGAACCGCCAGAAGGCCCTCGGCGCTGGACCTCAGTGTCCGGGCTAAATCCCGATTGGAATTAACATGTGAATGTTAATCTGTTTTTAGTCTATCACTGATTTTTTTGACTGTTTAAAATAATTGTTTTTACTGATAATTTTATGCTTTATTGCTGGAAACTGCTTTGAGAGGTTTATCTTACATCCAAGCAGTGTATAAATTTTATGAAACAAGCTAATACGTTTGAATAATAATAATAATAATAATAATAATAATAATAATAATTCTTTTATTTGTACCCCACCCATCTGGCCGGGTCTCCCCAGCCACTCTGGGCGGCCTCCAACAGATATAAAAATACATTAAAATCACAGGTTAAAAACTTCCCTAAATAGGGCTGCCTTGAGGTATCTTCTGAATGTCAGATAGTTGTTCATCTCCTTAACCTCTGCTGGGAGGGCGTTCCACAGGGCGGGCGCCACTACCGAGAAGGCCCTCTGCCTGGTTCCCTGTAGCTTTGCTTCTTGCAGTGAGGGAACCGCCAGAAGGCCTTCGGCACTGGATCTCAGTGTCCGGGCTGAATAATGGGAGTGGAGACGCTCCTTCAGGTATACAGGACCGAGGCCGTTTAGGGCTTTATAGGTCAGCACCAACACTTTGAATTGTGCTCGGAAACGTACTGGGAGCCAAGGCATCGATCCAGTGTGTACAAATATTTGGGACAGAAGCCAGACCAGTATCTCCTTCCTTCTCTCCCCACTGATTCCTGGTGTGCTTTCAGACTTCAATGACCCTCCAGTGGACAATGTATGAATTGGCCCGGGCTCCTGGATTGCAGGAGGAGCTGCGGTCGGAGATCCTTGCTGCCAGGTCGTCTTCCCAGGGGGATCTCCTGAAGATGTTGAAATCTGTGCCGCTGCTCAGAGCTGCTATCAAGGAGACACTGAGGTAGGGCAGCAAGCGATGGGGGGGGGGTCCCTGTCTGTGGTGGAAGGATTGCCGCATAGGGGGGCAACCACCCAGGCTAACTTTGGGTGGGTGGCAAGGAGGGGGGGGGGAAGAGGGTGGTGGTAGGAAGTCAGCAAGAACAAATGGGGTTGGCAGGAATGGGGAGGGAGCAAAGCAACGCCCCTTGCTTTAACAAAGCATGTGCTCCACCCAGAGGCATAGCAAGCCCAGGTGGTACCTGGGGCGGAATTTTTTTTGTCACCCCCCACCACTTTAATTTAAAAAAAAAATAAAAAAAATTAAAAAGTGTCACCCCCCTCTGATGGTGCCACTTTGCGAGGTGTGGGGGTTGTGTGTGTGTGTGTGTGTGTGTGTGTGTGTGTCTATTATCTCTTTTTTTTCAATAAAGTTAAAATAATAAATAATAAATAATAATAATAAAAATGTAAAAAAATAAAAATAAAAATAAATAAAAAGTGTCACCCCCCCTCTGATGGTACCACTTTGCGAGGTGTGGGGGTTGTTTGTGTGTGTGTGTGTGTCTATTATCTCTTTTTTTTCAATAAAGCTAAAATAAAAAAATAATAAAAAATAATAATAAAAATGTAAAAAATTAAAAATAAATAAAAATTAAAAAGTGTCACCCCCCTCTGATGGTGCCACTTTGTGAGGTGTGGGGGTTGTGTGTGTGTGTGTCTATTATCTCTTTTTTTCAATAAAGTTAAAAAAAAAAGTAATAATAAATGATAAAAATTAAAAAAAATTAAAAAAATTATAAAGTGTCACCCCCCTCTGATAGTGCCACTTTGTGAGGTGTGGGGGGGTTGTGTGTGTGTGTCTATTATCTCTTTTTTCCAATGAAGTTAAAATTAAAAATATATATATATTAAAATTTTTTAAATTAAATTAAATTTAAATTTAAAAAGTGTCACCCCCCTCTGGGGTGGAACCCGGGGCGGCCCGCCCCCCCGCTCCCCTTGCTACGCCCCTGGCTCCACTTCTGAGCTTTGGGAGGCCTGGCTCAAGATCACGTAACCATTACACAGGGAAGAGGGAGCAAGCTTGCTTTCTTCTGCTCCAGAGGGCTGGACCCAAACCAACAGATTCAAATGACAAGAAAGGCGATTCTGACTAAACACCAGGGAGAATTTTCTGATTGCAAGAGCTGTTTGGCAGTGGAATGGACTCCCTCGGAAGGTAGCGGGCTCTCCTTCCTTGGTCATTTTTAAACCGAGGTTGGATGGCTGCCTGTCAGGGATCATTTTGCTGTGATTCCTGCATTGCAGAGGGTTGGACTAGATGACCCTTGGGGTCCCTTCCAGTTCTGCAATTCTCTGCTACTACCCCTGGGGCCAAGCTCTCCAGAGTGGATTAGGGCTGAGTGGATGAATGTCTCCCCTCCCCCGGTCTTTCCTGAAGGCTCCACCCGGTCGCAGTGACGTTACAGAGATACCTGGCGCAAGACATCATTCTTCAGAATTACTGTATTCCTGCCAAGGTGAGTAACCAGGTTGGAAAGGCACTATTCTTTGATCTATCATTACCGTTGTGATGCTGTGTGTTGATAATGATGCCATGATCCAATTCAGTGATCAGCAAAGATTTTGTTTCCCCGGGCCTTAGGGCGCATAGCTGTCAACCCTCCCTTTTTTGCGGGAAACTCCCTTATTCCAATGCCGTTTCCCGCTGCTATCCCGGATTGTTGATATCCCTTAAATTCCCCAGATTTCAAAGGAAGCAGCTCCTCTCCCTCCCTGCCGGCCAGGGAGGCTCCTCAGCTGCGTTGCTCAGCTGCCAATAAGGAGTCTGAGACCGACTGGGGGCGGAGCTTGCATGCCTTTTGCAGCCAGACCCTCACGCCCAACCAGACAGACAGCCTGCCTGCCGTCTATGCGCTCGCTCTTTCGCTCACCCGTTCTTGCGCAGCCTCTGGAGCGCAGGGTGGCGAGGCTACTTGGTGCCATTGCACCGCCCTCGCGGCATCCCTTATTTTCAAATCCAAAAGTTTGGGAAAATCCATTATTTTCAAATCCGAAAGATGACAGCTATGTTAGGGCGGCATCATTGATACGATTGTACCATTAAACCCATTTTAAATATCTTAATGTGACTTGATGGCTGCATTTTCATTATTATTACTACTTGGTTGTGACTCGCTTAGGGACTTTCGTGGGAAGTGGAACATATATTTAATAAAGCGAGCCTAGCCTAGCCTAATCTAACCACCAAAGGGGAATTTGGAGAAGGGTCGCATCAATGGCAGACCTTGGCGCCTCAAATTTCAGTGGCATCCTGTGCCACTCCAAAATCTGGTGCTCCTCCCACCTCTCACCTTTCATGGGACGTCATAGTTGTGGCGCCTGCTGTGGTGTCCCAGAAGCTCCATGTCTGGTGTTACTGAACCGGTTGCGCTCTCCTAGATCTGCCATTGGGCCACGTACATGAAAAAATCCGAAAACCTAGGTATATATTCACTAACCCTTTTCTTCCTCTGCACAGACATTGGTCCAGGTGGGACTTTACGCGATGGGCCGGGATCCCAGGTTTTTCACCAAGCCCGAGCAGTTCAACCCACACAGGTGGCTGCAGGCGGACTCCACGTACTTCCGGGGGCTGGGCTTTGGCTTTGGCCCACGCCAGTGCCTTGGGCGCCGGATTGCTGAGCTAGAGATGCAGCTCTTCTTGATCCATGTGAGTCTGGCCCTGCCTCCCCTGTGACATGAATAGCCAGGTGCGCCAATATAGGATGGGGGATGCCTGGCTTGGCAGCAAGGCATGTGAGAAGGATCTAGGGGTCTTAGGAGACTGCATTCTCAACATGAGTCAGCCGTGTGATGCAGCTGCAAAAAAGGCTAATGCAATTCTAGGCTGCATGCACAGAAGTCTTTTGTCCAGATCAAGGGAAGTCATGGTACTGGTCTCCTCTGCTTTGGTCAGAAACCAGCTGGAGTCCCATGTCCAGTTCTGAGTACCAAAGCAAAGGAAAATTAAGGAGCCATTGAAAAAGGCTCATCACACCCAATTCTTTTTTTTTATTAGCTTAAATTTGTATCCCACCTTTCCACTGAAAGATGTGGCGGGTGGCATCTCGATACAAAACAACTACCAGACGGCTGTGTAGTGGTTAAGAGCGGTGGACTTGTAATCTGGTGGACCGGGTTTGATTCCCCGTTCCTCCACATGCTCTTGGTAGTTGTTTTGTATCGAGATGCCACCTGCTGTATCCAACTTACTTGTTCAGAATAGCCCTGTTGAAATCAATCATGCACAGTAGTACCTCATTGCGAGTTCGCCCCATTTAGCGTCCATTTCGTGGAACGTCTGCGGCAAACCCGGAAGTACCGGAATGGGTTACTTCCGGGTTTGCTGCTCACGCATGCGCAGAAGTGCTAAATCGAGCTTCGCGCATGCGCAGAAGCGTAAAAACGCTCACACGCGTGCGCAGAACAACGCTTTGTCGAGTGTCCCTTTCGTCTAGTGTCCAGGTCTAGTGGATCCCAGACTAATTGCATGGATTCGGGTTTACTGTCAGTAATACTGAGACACAATCTGTATTTTCCTGCCCTGGGTATGGACCTCCAAATCTGAGTCTTGGGACCCCTGGCTATGCCCTCACAAGCCCACCTGTTCTCTTGGCTCACACCCTGGTACTAAATGCTTCTCTTGACCCCTTTCCCTTCCATCTCTCTAGATGTTGCAGAGCTTCAAGATTGAGACCAAGAGGGGAGTGGACATCAACACCACTTTCGACCTCATCTTGGTTCCAGACAAGCCCATCCACCTGACCCTAGGGCCTCTGAACTCCCAGCTGTGAAAGGAGAGGGAGTTCCCATCAGCCTTTGGGGCTAGGCAAGACACATGGAGCCTCCTTCAAGCACTCTAGGGGGGATGGGGAGCTGCCTGACCGGTCCACTCATATCTGTGCATAAAGATCCCTGGGTGTCCAGTGGCCGCTTCATCCCAAATGCAAAAATGGGAGACACTAGCATTGAGGTAAATAATTTGGGGTGGGACTCCTTGACTCCCATGCAGTACAATTTAGACCAGGGCTGGTGGCTCTGCCCACCACTGGAACGTGGCCCCGGAGCTGAGAAAGGTTCTCCACCCCGATTTAGACACTAGAAGGAAAGGTCTTCCCATAGTCTTAGGGCCAAGCCAGATGTACCGCATTTTTCGCTCTATAAGGTGCACCTGACCATAGGAAGCACCTAGTTTTTAGAGGGGTAAAGCCCCAATTTTTTGAGGATCAGCTCAAATTTCTGCAGCTTCTTTTGCAAAGGAGAAAAGCCCCATTTTTTGAGGATCAGCTCAAAGTTGTTAAGCTTACTTTGCAAAGGGAAAAAACCCTGCTTTATGGGGTTTAACTCACAGTTCTGCAGCTTCAGGAAAGGGAGAAATTTCTACAGTTTCCAGACAGATAATCTAATCAGCCAGTCACATGTCTGGGGAAACAGCCTCAGATCAGGCAGCTCAGCGGTTCAGCACCCAGCTTCTTGCAGTGCTGTGGGGAGGCTCCGCAAACAGGCCTTAAAGGCATTAGGTCTCCTAAGCTGCTGCCCCCTCATCCAGCAACAGTGGGGCACGACTGCCTCTGAAGATGGGTCTTCTACTGAGCCAGCAGCTGTTGCTTGACTTCCACTCCAATAAATTTGTTGAATACCCAATTAAAGGCACCGGTGGCAAATGTCACAAATCAACTGCATGTTGTGTGGAGAAATTTGTTCTTTCCCCTGTCTTTAATCCCCTGCCAATCAATTTCAGCGGATGAAATGTTCACTCCCTAGGGACATCTGGTTTGGAATTCAGTCTTGACTGCCTTAGAACTCAACCCAAACAAGCCCCAAATTTGTCCAGGAAACAGAATAAGCCAAGCCAAGGCGATCTGATCTGAGTTTGGGGGAACTCCCTTGTTGCCATTAAGAGCACCCATTATTCAGGCAGGCAGTCTGGGGATGTAGCAGCCAGACGTTGTTCTGTTAGCCATCATCCTTTTTTAATATGATGAATGGGGTACTGCCCCCCAAACCTCAGCGTCCTTCAACAAGCCCTCCCCCTTCTTGCAGGGGACAAAGAAAGGGGCAGAACTCACAGGGGACGGAGATGAGAGGGCAGGTTGAGGAAGCCCCCACCCCCAGGATCCATAGCTGTCAACTTTCGGATTTGAAAATAAGGGATGCCGTGAGGGCGGTGCAATGGCACCAAGTAGCCTCGCCACCCTGTGCTCCAGAGGCTGCGTGCGAACGGTGTGAGCGAAAGAGCGAGCGCGTAGACGGCAGGCAGGCTGGCTGTCTGGTTGGGCGTGAGGGTCTGGCTGCACAAGGCATGCAAGCTCCGCCCCCAGTCGGTCTCAGACTCCTCATTGGCAGCCGAGCAACACAGCTGAGGAGCCTCCCTGGCCAGCAGGGAGGGAGAGGAGCTGCTTCCTTTGAAATCCGGGAAATTTAAGGGAGATCAACAATTTAAGGGATAGCAGCGGGAAACGGCATTGGAATAAGGGAGTTTCCCGCAAAAAAAGGGAGGGTTGACAGCTATGCCAGGATCCTTCCTGGCAAATCCACCCACTCTTGTCAGAGCCACCCCGACCCCACCCCCCGCCATCATTGGTGAATCCTCCCTCTGCATCATCCTGACTCAGCCAGTTTATGACACTTACAAGGAGGGAGAGGAGGGAGGTGGCTGGGTAGCTCTTGCACACGGCAAATGGTCCCAGCAGGAGCAAAGGACTGGCTTCCACCAGCGCCTTTGCCCTGCGCCAACCTCCTCTCTCCCGGTAAGCAAGCACTGTACCTCCACCCCAACTCCAGGATGCTTCCTGCCCTCCCTCCACCTGCATCTCCAGTAATTTTCTTCTTCCCAAGCAAATCGGCATCAGCTGGTGGGAGTCCATTGATCTTGAAAGTATCCATTTGCGGGGGACGTATGCCAAAACTTTAATAAAGTTTATTAGGAAATGCTATATGCTCCATTCAGTCTCTTGAGGAAGGGGCATAAAACTTGAGGGGTATATTTACAACAGATGATCTGCCCTGCCGTCGAGCGTAGATCGCCACAGGTTGCCCAAAGGACGAAGGCTCCAATGCTTCTTGAGCTGAGTTTGCTAATTTGGATGAGTCTTCTGGGAAGATGGAAAGAGCAGGTGTCAGGAAGGTGTCTAGAATCTCCTTGACCCAGTTGCCAGATCTCCCACCCACTCCATCTAGCATTCTGAGGGTCTGCACAATGTGATTGCTGCAAGGGGTGCACCCCGTAACATGGTGCGAAAACGCTGCAAAATTTCACTCAACATCTCTGTGTGTGGAAAAAAGGCAATGGTGTAGGGGTTTCCTTGGACACCCCCCCCCCTCTGGGCAGAATGACCTCTAGACATGCCCCCAATCTGCCAGGGAGCCTATTTAGAAAGATCAGGCATCAGATGTGTTGGTACAGAAAGTCACAAATTGCTGCAGGTAAGGTTGAGAGTCCCATGGACTGCAAGAAGATCAAACCTATCCATTCTGAAGGAAATCAGCCCTGAGTGCTCACTGGAAGGACAGATCCTGAAGCTGAGGCTCCAATACTTTGGCCACCTCATGAGAAGAGAAGACTCCCTGGGAAAGACCCTGATGTTGGGAAAGATGGAGGGCACAAGGAGAAGGGGACAACAGAGGACAAGATGGTTGGACACAGTGTTCTCGAAGCGACCAACATGAGTCTGACCAAACTGTGGAAGACAGGAGTGCCTGGAGTGCTCTGGTCCATGGGGTCACGATGAGTCAGACATGACTAAACAACAACAATAACAAGGTTGAATGACCCAGGGGGATCCATGGCTGTTGGGGGTGGGTGGGCAGGAAGGAGAGGCTGGCATTGGGGGGGGGGGGACCCTGTGAAAAGGCTGAGGCCTACCCTGACTACTAGCTGAGTCTTCAGGGAGAAGGTGGGAGCTCACCGTCTGACTCATCCCTGCAGAGAAGCTTTTCGCAAAGGAGCATCCCTCAGCACTGATAGGTTAGGTGGGATTAGGCCATGCTGATCCTTTGGACCAGGCACGTGAAATGGGTTCTCAGGCTGCTCTCTGTAACACCTGTCCCCAATTAATGAAAACTAGGGACCCAGGTGGCGCTGTGGGTTAAACCACAGAGCCTAGGGCTTGCCGATCAGAGGTCGGCGGTTCGAATCCCTGTGACGGGGTGAGCTCCCGTTGCTCGGTCCCTGCTCCTGCCAACCTAGCAGTTCGAAAGCACGTCAAAGTGCAAGTAGATAAATAGGAACCCTCTGGCGCGAAGGTAAACGGCGTTTCCGTGCGCTGCTCTAGTTCGCCAGAAGCGGCTTTGTCATGCTGGCCACATGACCCGGAAGCTGTACGCCGGCTCCCTCGGCCAATAAAGCAAGATGAGCGCCGCAACCCCAGAGTCGGACACGACTGGACCGAATGGTCAGGGGTCCCTTTACCTTTACCTTTAGGGACTCTGTGGATTGGTATTGCATGAGGCAGAACCCCACATTTGTATGGGATTTTGGCACCTGAGGTTCCAAAACCAAAACTCCATCTCTGGTTGTCAGATTCCTGGAGAAACCCTTGGTGCAACATGAGACTGGGTGTGCTGCTGGACTCTGGACCCCCATCAGCCCCGACAATCTTGTCTAATGGTCAGGGATGATGATGGGAGCTGGAATTCAGCAACACAGGGCTCCCTCTCCCTGCCCTTGAGCCACTGGCTCAAGACACCTGCCCAACAAGGAGCAGTCCTTGCACTGACCTATAATGGAGCCAACCTTGGACATGGGCTACTTTGGGGCGCTCGCCTTCACTCCATATATCTTTGCGTTCTTCTGCTCTTCATCTCCTCTCCCTTCCTTCTCATCCTGTGAGTGGGTAAGGGAGCACACTGATGAGCTAGAGACATACTAGACATCTGAAGGCAGCCCTGTTTAGGGAAGCTTTTAATGTTTGATGGATTATTGTATTTTAATATTTTGTTGGAAGCCGCCCAGAGTTGCTGGGGAAGCCCAGCCAGATGGGCGGGGTACAAATAAATTATTATTATTATTATTATTATTATTATTATTATTATTATTATTATTATTATTATTATTATTTCCAAGCTAAGTCTAGGCCAGTGATGGCTAACCTTGACACTCCAGATGTTTTGGAACTACAACTCCCATCATCCCTGACCACTGGTCCTGTTAGCTAGGGATGATGGGAGTTGTAGTTCCAAAACATCTGGAGTGTCAAGGTTAGCCATCACTGGTCTAGGCTGAACTTTGGGGGTGGGTGGGGTTGTGCACAGATGAAACCCTAACTCCCTCTACTTTCCCTTTCGAACAAACGTTAGATACATAATTACATTATTTCCTGCATTGTTTTTGACGTTATCCTTCCACTGAAATTAATTACATAAGCTTCAGCCATGGTGGATAGTAAGATGAAAAGCATTAAATTTTAGCAGAAGCTGAACTGCAGCAGAATGAAAACCACACTGATTGCAACAAAACCAGGATGGGACCGAAATTGCTGCCTCCTTGCATCCCTACATCTGACCAATAAGAGCCACGATGGAGCTCTGGTGTCTTCTGGACCTTGGAAACTGGACTGAAAAAAGATTGCAAATGCAGCATGTATACTTTCCTGACCTCAGGTGAACAAGCAGATTACAGGAATTTCTGCCCCTATTTTTGTTTCTAGCACACAAAGAATTCCACTGGATAGTTGTGGCGAGGGATCGGGGAGAAAATCAATTCAGTTGGCACATGAAGCTGAATATATAAAATTCTCTCTTTCCAAAATAAGTTGAGAACCAAGACACATAAGCACCTTATTCCAATTTTTCAATGCACTTCTCCAACTGAACAGTTTTTTTTACAAAAATGCATCTATTAGGGGGAAGTCCCTATAAATATGAAAATATTGGTGAGAACAACATACAAAAATGCATTATATTAGAAGCAATTGCTTGCAAAAAATATGTACGTCAATCAAAACTGCGTACAAAGATGGGTTTGTTAGGGAAAATTGGCACTAAAATTGCTGGTGCATTTTCACGAGGATTTATTTATTTTGCAAATTAATGCAGAAATGTGGAGATCCAAATTTAAGGTTGGAAAAATGAGAAACTAAGAGAATAGAAATTGACAGGTGCTTCCATCCCAAGTTGTGATGGTCTGGGTGTCAACCAATACCTGTTTCAATTAGATCAGGAAGGAATGGGATAAACTGCCCCACCCTTGGTGAAAACGTTTAGGCATAGATGTCTCCCTAAGGCCTACCCAGAGAGCCATCATAACTTGCCCCAGGAAACTCTATTCCTGCCCACAGTTATGCTACTTACTCACCAGCAATGTGTCCCCTAAGAGTAGAGGGGTGGGTGACAGGTCCAATCCCAGATCGCGCTCCAGAAGTCGGGTGCTGTAGTCCTGCTTTTCTCGCCCCCATTTCCTGGCAGACTCCTCCAGCTGCAGCAGAGAGAACAGACAATCCCTGTGACAAACTTGTGCACTGTTCTGGTTGCCTTGCCTCAAAAAGGATACCACAGAGCTGGGAAAAGTTTCAGAAAAGGGCAACCAAAATGATCGAGGGGATGGAAAGACTCCACTAGGAAGAAAGGTTGCAACATTTGGGGTTTTGTACAGGGTGGCCCAAGAGTAGGTATACTGCTTGAGAATCCACTTCCTTTGCTCTTGACTCAAGCTCTCAACATTCACAATATCAGTAAAGAAAAATAATCAAGATTGATTGATGTATACCTGAAGGAGCGTCTCCCCCCCCCCATCGTTCTGCCCGGACACTGAGGTCCAGTGCCGAAGGCCTTCTGGTGGTTCCCTCACTACGAGAAGCCAAGTTACAGGGAACCAGGCAAAGGGCCTTCTCGGTAGTGGCACCCGCCCTGTGGAACGCCCTCCCTTCAGATGTCAAAGAGAACAACAACTACCAGACCTTTAGAAGACATCTGAAGGCAGCCCTCTTTAGGGAGGCTTTTAATGTTTAATAGATTATTGTATTTTAATGTTCTGTTGGAAGCCGCCCAGAGTGGCTGGGGAAACCCAGCCAGATGGGCGGGGTATAAATAATAAATTATTAAGATTTAAGATTTATTATTATGTGTTGTTGTTGTTGTTGTTGTTGTTGGACACCCTGTAGACAAAGGGTGGCATGATAGAAGTGTATATTATTATGCATGGCTTGGAAACAGAGGACTGAGAAAAGCTTTCCTCATCTCTCATAACATGAGAACCCAGGGACATTCAACTGAGCTGAATATTGGAAGATTAGGAGGATGTTGTGATTTTTGTCCAAGTCGAGCGGCACGCAGCTGCAGCTAGGACTGGTATCACTTTTGCCTGTCTCACAGACCTGTGAGAAAGTTGCATGCTTGTTGCGCAGACATCGCAGAAACAGTACTGGTAGGAGAAGCTACCTAATGGCGAGACCAGCCTTGGGAGCTGATGGGCATTTAAACCATAGCTGTCAACTTTCGGATTTGAAAATAAGGGATTTTTTCAAACATTCGGATTTGAAAATAAGGGATGCCACGAGGGCGGTGCAATGGCACCAAGTAGTCTCGCCACCCTGCGCTCCAGTGGCTGCGCGCGAATGGGTGAGCGAAAGAGAAAGCGCATAGACGGCAGGCAGGCTGTCTGTCTGGTTGGGCGTGAGGGTCTGGCTGCACAAGGCATGCAAGCTCCGCCCCCAGTCGGTCTCAGACTCCTTATTGGCAGCTGAGCAACGCAGCTGAGGAGCCTCCCTGGCCGGCAGGGAGGGAGAGGAGCTGCTTCCTTTGAAATCCGGGAAATTTAAGGGACATCAACAATCCGGGATAGCAGCGGGAAACGGCATTGGAATAAGGGAGTTTCCCGCAAAAAAAGGGAGGGTTGACAGCTGTGATTTAAACAGAGGCTGGATAATGAATTATCAGGCGTGAAGCAGTTGCATTCTGCATTGCAGACCCTATACTGAGCAAATGGTTGGTGCTAGTCCAGAGGACCTCCAGCTGCCATCTTGATTTCCCACAATGCCACAGAGTGACACGGCACTAGGAGCATTGAGGGAAATTAGACTGGCAGTCAGATCCAGCTGCCCATGACTGCTCAGGGCACTCCTGCTGTCAGGCAAGCTCATTGGGACTCACTGCCTCGCCCTTCCTCCACCCCCAAAAAACTCACCCAGGTTTAATATTGTGAACAAATCCATATTCTGCATGACGCAGATTGTGCCTTGGACAAATGCTCTGGCATGGAGCGTAAGTGCTGCCGCCGAGAGGAATTCATGCCAACGGATGTGAAGGTTAAAAAGAGGCCCCTTACCTGGGACTCCAAGGCACTGATACGAGTCTCTGCCCTCTCCAGTTTTGAAATCAAAGAGAGCTTTTCGTTGCTGTTGGAAAATGTATCCTGTAGGGTGGGGAGAGAAAGCTTTTTAGCATGAGAAAGGTAATACAGTACATGACATCCCAGGGAGCCACTGGGTTTCAGACAGCGATGACAATCCCATCCATTTCAGTTTCTCATTTTTCCAATCTTCATTTCAGTTCTCCATGTTTCCAAATCAGCTGGCTTAAAAAAAAACAAACCTTCATGAAAATTCACCAGCATTTTAGTTTGAATTTCTCCCAATATAGACATTTTTGTATGCAGCTTAGGCTATATAGGCAAGTGTTTTTTGCAAGCGTTTCCCCCATATATTGTGTGTGTTATTTTCACAAATATTATGCACATTCCCCCCCAGCCCAAAGTGTGCATTTTAATCAGCTGTTTGCTTGGAGAGCTGCATCACAAAATTGGGAAACTGCAAAGTTCCTAAGACAGCTGTTTTGGGCTCACTTGTTAGTTCAGAAAGTTCAAATCGGGTACTTTCTCATTTAGATGCAAGCAAAAATCAAATTAATCCCCAGCTCTTGTTGCAAAGACCAATGGAATTAGGCTGCCTGTAACACCCACTTCTCCGCATACTCCATCTCTCTTCCTTTGAAAACTTTCTGCCCAACTGCATTATTTTCCACCCGTTATTTAGAATCATAGAATCATAGAATCCTAGAGTTGGAAGAGACCACAAGGGCCACCAAGTCCAACCCCCTGCCAAGCAGGAAACACCATCAAAGCATTCTGTTGAATAGTGGCTGTCAAGCCTCTGCTTAAAGACCTCCAAAGAAGGAGACTCCACCACACTCCTTGGCAGCAAATTCCACTGTCGAACAGCTCTTACTGTCAGGAAGTTCTTCCTAATGTTTAGGTGGAATCTTCTTTCTAGTAGTTTGAATCCATTGCTCCGTGTCCGCTTCTCTGGAGCAGCAGAAAACAACCTTTCTCCCTCCTCTATATGACATCCTTTTATATATTTGAACATGGCTATCATATCACCCCTTAACCTTCTCTTCTCCAGGCTAAACATACCCAGCTCCCTAAGCTGTTCCTCATAAGGCATCGTTTCCAGGCCTTTGACCATTTTGGTTGCCCTCCTCTGGACACGTTCCAGCTTGTCAGTATCCTTCTTGAACTGTGGTGCCCAGAACTGGACACAGTATTCCAGGTGAGGTCTGACTACCAGTATTCCAGGTGGGGTCTGACCAGAATTGGACACAGTATTCCAGGTGGGGTCTGACCACCTGTTCCCACCTAGCTCTGCTCACCTGGAGATTAGCCTACAGAGGCCTCCCTCTTGCTATATTCCCATCTCTTTAGTGGAGGACTGCAACTTTGTGGTGTCTTTGCATGCAGTAGTTCTGATGTCCAACCTCTGGGCAGTGGTGTAGCGTGGGTTGCCCCCCTCACCCCCATGCTATGCCACTGCCTGGGATTTCTGATCAAAAGGATCAGGTGTCAGGTGTCAGGGAAGAGACCGAGTCACAGTAGATTAATTATGTGGGATGTAAACACTAGAGCAGTCAAGTACAACAATGCTGGAGCAGATAGTGGAGATTGCCTCAGTCCTCCAGCCACAACTTCCTGGTCACATGGATTGAGGCAATTTCCTCTTGCAACTAGATGTGGGAGTGGCTTCACCTGGGAAGGTATGAACAAAGAACCTCACAGGTCAGCGGCCATTCCATTCCATTCCACTCTCTCACTCGAACTGTGAGGAGGATGCTCAGTTGGCTTCCAGCCAACTGGGGCCTGGACTTC
The DNA here is from genome assembly GCA_034641385.1 of Darevskia mixta. Classification (NCBI taxonomy): domain Eukaryota; kingdom Metazoa; phylum Chordata; class Lepidosauria; order Squamata; family Lacertidae; genus Darevskia; species Darevskia mixta. The sequence goes on from JAWWNH010000188.1 coordinate 5,728,826, forward strand.
TCTCCCACATGGGGAGATTCCAATTGTAAATATCTTTACTAATAATAAGCCTGCCTTCTTTGGGATTTGTCTTGAGCTGGATATATGTGAGTAAACATTTTATATCTTTTTATAGAAGACGTGTGCTGTGTCTTATTTGAAGAGGGACAAAGGGGAAATATAGTGACAAACCAGGAAACTAGATTAAGTTGATTCTAGCGAATCAAAGCAACTTCCGCTGTGTGTATTTTAAAAGGGAATGTTACTCTGCTAGTTGAACTTGTTAGCACAAGTTAGGATGAGATATATTAAATTATAAATCTCCATCCACGTTCCAAAACATTCCCACAAAGGGTTATGTATGCCCAGCGCTACGTATTTTGTGTATTTTTGAAGGATTGCGTTGGATTGCATTTTTGAGCTGAGTAGGATTTTTCTGAGAGCATTTCCTGGTCAGACCGCATGGTCTTTTGTCCTATTGTCTAGAGAAAGGGGATTAAGCTACCCCTCCCCTCCCTCAGAGCTCACAAAAGACCCAAAGGCAGTGAAGATTTATTTTGAGGCTTTTGCTTTTTGCATTTTGAGATTTTTGAGATTTTGATTTTGAATTTTGACAAATTTTTGAATTTTGAAATTTTTCCAAATTTTGGATTTTAAGATGGCTAGTGCCAGTTTTTATAGTGAAGCAAAGCCAGGCTTAATGCTGCTAGATGAGGACAATTTTGTGCACTGGAAAACGCGCTTAATAGCATATTTAGAAGCAAGGGATGTTTTGGATGCGATTGAGAAACCAAAGCCTCAAGGTGCAGATGATGAAGCCAAGGTTAAAGTCTGGAAAAGGCAGAACAGCGAGGCCAAGCACATAATTTTGAGTGGACTTCGCAATAAGCATCTATCGTTAATAAATAGCAAAGATGATGCATCTCAGATCCTAAAAGATATTGAGCGCATGTATGGAGAATCTACAAAGAACTCCTACAGAACATTGATGGGCAAATTAACTAGACTGAGAATGAATTCAAAAGAAGAATTCACAGAGCATATTGATAAATTCACAGAAATTATTCAAAAGCTTGAAATTACTCCACAATCTTTTGATGAAGTAACAAAGGTATCATTTCTGTTAGCCACATTAGGGCCACATTTTGATGCATTTGTCAGTTTGATGGATCATAAAGAGAATCTAACTTTTAAGGAACTGACCAGTGAATTAAGAGAGGAATGCAGAAAGAGATCTGATTCCCCAGAAAGGAGCACTAGAAATAAAGGCAGCAATTATGTTTTTAAACAGCCTGCACAGTCCAGAGATGGACACAAGAAGGTCACATGTCACAATTGTAATAAAATCGGCCATATAGCCAGAAATTGTAGAGTGCCTAAAGCTAAAGAGAAAGATTCCCAAGCCTTTCAGCGTAAAGGAGAAAGAAAAGGGAAATTTGAGTGCAACATGCTGTTGAAAGAAAGGAGTTTAGCTGTCCAGAGCCAAGAAAACACACACAATAAGTGGTTGTTGGACAGTGGATGCAGTTCACACTATACGTTTAAAAGAGACTGTTTTAATGAATTAAGTGATAAAGAGACTGAAATTGAGGTTGCAGATGGAAATATTTTAAAGTCCAAAGGTGAAGGTTCAATACATTTGGAGTTCAATGTAAACAATGAATCTTTTAGGACCAGAATGTCCAATGTTGTGTATGTACCAGAACTGAGCTGCAATTTACTCAGTGTCTCTACTTTGGACAAGAAAGGTTTCAAGATCACATTTGAGAATGGACAGTGCTGTGTAACTAAAGATGGTGAAGTGTACATTGAAGCAAAATTAATAAATGGTGTTTATGAGGTTAATCTTTCAGAGAACCAGTCTGCAAAAGTGGCACGCTCCAGCCAGAAGGATGACGCAGATTTGACGCTGTGGCATAGAAGACTTGCACACAGAGATACCACCATCATTAAGAGTCTACAGGAAAGTGATCTTGTCACAGGTTTGCAGGTAAAAGGGAGCAGCAACCAAGCTCCAACAAAATGCATAACTTGTGTTACTGAAAAGGCAGTAAAACCTCCTTTTACACGTTGCACAGAACAAAGGAGCACTAAAGTTCTGGATATCGTGCATTCAGATTTGTGTGGGCCACTCAGTGTTCCATCACTTGGACACAACAAGTATATTTTAATTTTTTCTTGATGATTTTTCGAGATATTGTGTGGCATATTTCATCAAAGATAAAAGTGAGACAGTAGAAATGTTCAAGAATTACATTGCCATGGTTAGGAACAAGTTCCAAAGAGCTCCAAGTGTCTTAATGTCTGACAATGGAGGAGAATACTGCTCACATGAGATGAAAGCCCTTATGGCAAAGGAAGGAATTACACATGTAACCACAGTTCCTTACACGCCACAACAGAACTCCATAGCTGAAAGGAAGTTCAGATCCATTATGGAAATGACAAGGTGTATGCTAAAGGAAGCGTCCCTGCCAAGGAAGATGTGGGGAGACGCTGCTTACACAGCTGTCTATCTCCAGAACAGGTTGCCAACAAAGGCAACACAGCGCACACCATTTGAACTTTGGCATGGAAAAGTGCCTAGTCTGTCGCACATACGTGTATTTGGCAGTATATGTTACTACCACGTGCCCAAGGAACAGAGGCACAAGCTTGACTCCAGAGCACAAGCAGGTATCTTAGTGGGATATGCTGCTGGAGGCAAAGGATACAGAGTAATGGACTTACAGACAGGCAAAGTGAGTGCGCACCATGCAATTTATTTTGATGAACATGCAAAAGCAGACACAAAGAACACTGTTATTGGCTGCTCCAAGGAGTCAGAATGGACTCAAGAACTCATAAACTTTCCTTCTGAAACCCCACATGGTACTAATCTGCCTTCTAGTGTCATAGCACCCCCTACAGGCGACGCACCAGAAGACGCAGATGACCAGACCCCTGGCGGCTCCAGAGACGAAGAGGAGGACTCAGATGGGGACATGGAAGCGTTGGAGGATGGTGAGGAAGCTGATGCGGTTCAGGAACCAGAACCAGAGGTCAGACGCTCATCCAGAACCAACAGAGGTGTCCCACCAGTACGGCTGTCCTACCTTGCAGGGTCGGTGTCTCCACAGGAACCTTCCACATGGGAAGAGATTCTGAAGATGCCATCTGCGGAAGCCAGTCTCTGGAAGAAGGCCGCTCAGGAGGAGATGGATGCACTGCATCAGAACCAGACGTGGACCCTGACAGAGCTCCCTCCTGGTAAGAAGGCCATTGGGTGCAAGTGGGTGTTCAAGGTTAAGAAGGGGTCAGAAGGGGAAGTGGAACGCTACAAAGCAAGGCTAGTAGCACAAGGTTTTTCACAACGTTTTGGTGAAGATTACGACGAAGTTTTCGCACCAACCGTAAGATATAGTACCGTCCGAATGCTTTTGAGCATTGCAGCCTCTAAACAATTGAGCGTGAAGCACATTGACATTTGTACTGCGTTTTTACATGGGAGAATTTCAGAAGAAATATATATGAAACAACCTAAAGGTTTCACAAAACCAAATGAGACGCACCTCGTGTGTCGACTCCAGAAAGGAATCTATGGGCTTAAACAAGCGGCTAGAGCCTGGAATCAGAAATTGCACAGTATGCTTGTGCAACTTGGGTACAAGCAAGGAAACGCAGATAAGTGCTTGTACACCAAGTCAAGTAATGGACAATATTCATACATATTGGCTTTTGTCGATGATTTGATTATTGCTACTGCAAATAATAGAGACTATACACAAATAGTAAAACACCTCAGCAAGGAGGTACAAGTAAAAGAACTTGGAGATGTCAAGTACTACCTAGGAATTCAAGTGGAAAGAGAAGAAGACGGCTCATTTCTTCTCAGCCAGAAGCAAAAGATTCATGAACTGATTGAGTATTTACAGATGCAAGACGCACACCCGGTTGCAACGCCCATGGCTACAGACTTCTTGAAGAATCAGCAGGATTCGAAGCTGTTGCCAGATAACAGTCAATATAGGTCGGTAATTGGTAAACTTTTGTATATGGTTACCACATGTAGACCTGACTTAGCTAATGCTGTGGGGATTCTGAGCAGAAAAGTGAATTCTCCCACTGAGCATGATTTAGCGGGGCTGAAAAGGGTGGTTAGATACCTGAAAGGTACAATAAATTGTAAATTAAAGTTGCCAGCTGTCAGAGACCCTAAGTTGGTTGGGTACACTGATGCAGATTGGGCCGGGGATAATGCTGACTATAAATCCACAAGTGGTCATGTTTTTATGTTTGGGGATGGACCTGTTGTGTGGGGCAGCTATAAACAGAGTTGTGTAGCTTTGTCTTCAACAGAGTCCGAATATGTTGCTGCAACAGAAGCGTGCAGAGAAATTGCCTGGCTTGATGAACTCATCAAAGACTTTGGACTGGTGAGAAGGGAACCTGTCAGCCTGCTAGAGGACAATCAAAGTTGCCTGAAGCTGACGCAGAGTGAAAAGTTCCTAGCCAGAACCAAACACATTGGGGTCAGGTACCACTACATACGCCAGATGGTGCAAGATGGACTTGTGGAACTGTCTTATTGCTGCACCAAAGAGATGACTGCTGACATCTTGACAAAACCCTTGCCAAAAGAGAGTTTCCAGAATCTACGTGTCAAGCTGGGACTCTGGGTGGTTGAATAAAGTTGTTTATGTTTGTATGTTGTATTTGCCTGAGAAGGGGTTTGTGGGATGTAAACACTAGAGCAGTCAAGTACAACAATGCTAGAGCAGATAGTGGAGATTGCCTCAGTCCTCCAGCCACAACTTCCTGGTCACATGGATTGAGGCAATTTCCTCTTGCAACTAGATGTGGGAGTGGCTTCACCTGGGAAGGTATGAACAAAGAACCTCACAGGTCAGCGGCCATTCCATTCCATTCCACTCTCTCACACGAACTGTGAGGAGGATGCTCAGTTGGCTTCCAGCCAACTGGGGCCTGGACTTCTCTCCCACATGGGGAGATTCCAATTGTAAATATCTTTACTAAGAATAAGCCTGCCTTCTTTGGGATTTGTCTTGAGCTGGATATATGTGAGTAAACATTTTATATCTTTTTATAGAAGACGTGTGCTGTGTCTTATTTGAAGAGGGACAAAGGGGAAATATAGTGACAAACCAGGAAACTAGATTAAGTTGATTCTAGCGAATCAAAGCAACTTCCGCTGTGTGTATTTTAAAAGGGAATGTTACTCTGCTAGTTGAACTTGTTAGCACAAGTTAGGATGAGATATATTAAATTATAAATCTCCATCCACGTTCCAAAACATTCCCACAAATTATGGGCTAGTGGCAAACAGGGGGGTCATCTTCTCCCTCACTTTTGTCTTAGTCCAGGGCTTGATTAGCTAATACCATGGATGCTCAAGGAATTTGTTCTTTACACTTTCTGATAATAACTGACCTAATCCACACTACTCTAGGGATCAGAAAGCAGCCTTACCTGGAATTTCACTAGGGATGAGGGAGAAAATTAGTTCAGTTTGCATTTAAAGGAAATTCAGTTTGCATTCAAAGGCAATACCGAATTCATACTTTCTAAACAATCCATAGACTGAACCTTTGAAATTGGCACTTACCCAAATTTTGCAATGCAATTCTCCAGCAAAGTAATGTGTAGAAAAAGGCACAATTCAAAGTGTTGGTGCTGACCTTTAAAGCCCTAAACAGCCTCGGCCCAGTATACCTGAAGGAGCATCTCCACCCCCATCGTTCTGCCCCGACACTGAGGTCCAGCCACGAGGGCCTTCTGGTGGTTCCCTCACTGTGAGAAGTAAGGTTACAGGGAACCAGGCAGAGGGCCTTCTCGGTGGTGGTGCCCGCCCTGTAGAACGCCCTCCCATCAGATGTCAAGGAGATAAATAACTATCGGACTTTTAGAAGACATCTGAAGGCAGCCCTGTTTAGGGAAGTTCTTAATGTGTGAAGTTTTATTCTGTTTTTAGTATTCTGTTGGAAGGCACCCAGAGTGGCTGGGGAAACCCAGCCAGATGGGCGGGGTATAAATACATTATTATTATTATTATTATTATTATTATTATTATTATTATTATTATATACTGTACAGTATAGTAAGGTAAAATGTGAATAAATTCAATTGGGTATTATGCACAGGACATCTGCCCTGATTTATTTCAACAGGGAATTATGCACAGGAGAACTGTCCTGATTTAATCCAGTACTGTAAGGTATTTTACACAGGACAAATGCCCTGTTTTATTTCTGTAAGGTGTTTTGTCCAGGGTAATATACACAGGATGGATGGTTGCTGAACAGCAGCATCTTACCGGTAGTGCTTGCTGCTGCAATATGATGGGGGAACGATAGCAGGAGGACTTGCCCAGTTCATCTCGCAGCCTCATGTTCTCCATCATCAAGGTGGAGTAGAAACCCTTGGACCAGTTGTCACCTGGAACTGGGGGTAAAGACAGCAGAAGATGCTCAACTAAAGGAAAGAGAAAGCTGTTGCAAAAATGAGTAGGGAGTAGCCTCTTTACGTTTTCAGGGGTGCAAGCTCAACTGATTTCTAGATTGGAAATTACCTTAGCTGAATCCATGCTGTAACCTGTGGAACTGAAACCTGTAGTGCTAATTAGCACATAGGGAACACAGAAAGTTCCCTTACACGGACTCCATCTGTATCACCTACGGATAGGCAGATTTATTTGTAGATCTCTGGGTGATTTGCAGGAGGCTGACAAAGATTTCTGACTCCCAAGTGCTTAACAAAGGGATGGGTCCTCCATGTAGTATTGGACTTCAGCTCCCATCAACTCTAGACAACACAGTCAGTGGTCAGGGAAGGTGGGAGTTAGAATCCACCAGCCTCTGGGAGACCACAGGTTTTACAGACGTGATTCAACAGTGGCAATGACAAAACAGCTTGCTCCCCTCAACCCTGCCAAATTAGGCTGCTGGAATGAAGAAAGCTCAAGGGAACCAGCAATTGATCTTTATATGCAAGGCCTATAAGCTGAGCTCAAGTTGTGAATTGTAAAACAAATCTCTGTGCTTAGCAGTTGATCGGAGTAGATCAGAGGCACCATGCTACAGAGAGAGAGAGGGGGGGGGAGAGATTTTTTTTCTAGAAAAAAGGGTGCTGGCACCTGCTTCTTGGGACGCCTGCTTCTTGGGAGAAAAGCAATGACAAACCTAGACAGCATCTTAAAAAGCAGGGACATCACCTTGCCGACAAAGGTCCGTATAGTTAAAGCTATGGTTTCCCCAGTAGTGATGTATGGAAGTGAGAGCCGGACCATAAAGAAGGCTGATCGCCAAAGAATTGATGCTTTTGAATTATGGTGCTGGAGGAGACTCTTGAGAGTCCCATGGACTGCAAGAAGATCAAACCTATCCATTCTGAAGGAAATCAGCCCTGAGTGCTCACTGGAAGGACAGGTCCTGAAGCTGAGGCTCCAAGACTTTGGCCACCTCATGAGAAGAGAAGACTCCCTGGAAAAGACCCTGATGTTGGGAAAGATGGAGGGCACAAGGAGAAGGGGACGACAGAGGACAAGATGGTTGGACAGTGTTCTCGAAGCTACCAACATGAGTCTGACCAAACTGCGGGAGGCAGTGGAAGACAGGAGTGCCTGGCGTGCTCTGGTCCATGGGGTCACGAAGAGTCGGACACGACTAAACGACTAAATAACAACAACACTCACCAGCAGCTCCTGCACCCTCCTTGACATGACCACCGCGAGCACCGCCAGCGAGGTGAACAGGGTGCACATGACCAGCAGCAGAGCACAGTGCGTGGAGCGGGAAGAGCATCACATGCTGTGCCACCCACTCTCATGCTGCTCAAGGAGCGGGACTCATGTGCTCCGACCAGCCTTGTGGGGTAGTGGCGGCAGCCGAGTTCCGGTGGGGCTTTGCTCATGCTGCAGCTCCCCATGCTGAGCGTCTCCAGCTGGGTGGGTGGGGGAAGGTGCTGGTACTGAGTAGCGCCAGAAAAATGGTGATCGATCAATCTATCGATCGATTGCCTTTACATGTGGCTCTGTGGCAGATACGGAGTTCCAGAACAATATAAATGAGACCTTGCAAACCTGGTCTGACCTCTCCGGTTCTTCACTGACTGTCTTCTGGGGATTCAAACAGGAGTTCCCACAACCTCTGCTAGATGGTGCCAAGGACAGCACCCGAAAGCAGGTGCATTGTTGTGCAACTGGAACTTAGCTGCAAAAGTACAATCTTATTCGATAGAGCTGAAAGTATCTTTTAGACGGGTGAATGATGAATTTTAATGAATAAAACTGTTTTAATTAGTTGGAAATCTGTATATATATATAGAGGTCGTTTTAAATCGGAAAACTGTCCAAATTGTACTGGTAAATGTTATATGATGTATTGCTGTTGTTATTGTTGCTTTGATATGGGCCAATGGCCGTAATAAAACCTACTACTACTAGGTGCATTGAAGATCATAAGAAGGTAAGAGCCCTGCTGGGTGAAACCAAAGGCCTCGCCTCACTGCCTGCTCTCACAGCGGCCAACCAAGCACCTCTGAAAAGCCCACAAGCAGGTCAAGAGCACAACAGCACTCTCCCCAGTGACTTATGGGTCCCCAGCAACTGTGGCCTCCAAACCTGGAGGTGGCATAGGGCAATCGTGAGTGATAGCCATTGATAGGTATGCTCTCTAAGTTGGTAGCCATCACTACATCTTGGGCCCCAATTCTGTGGGCCCCTCTGGTCACCCCTGGCTTGCAATGGGAATGGGCTGCGCAGGTTTCTTTATTTACAAAAATATTTGTATACCACTATATCATAAAAAAGCAAAAGAAAAAAAGAAAGCAAAAAAAAAAGCAAAGACATCACCTTGCCGACAAAGGTCCGTATAGTTAAAGCTATGGTTTTCCCAGTAGTGATGTATGGAAGTGAGAGCTGGACCATCAAGAAGGCTGATCGCCGAAGAATTGATGCTTTTGAATTATGGTGCTGGAGGAGACTCTTGAGAGTCAGTCCCATGGACTGCAAGAAGATCAAACCTATCCATTCTTAAAGAAATCAGCCCTGAGTGCTCACTGGAAGGACAGATCCTGAAGCTGAGGCTCCAAGACTTTGGCCACCTCATGAGAAGAGAAGAATCCCTAGAAAAGACCCTGATGTTGGGAAAGGTTGAGGGCACAAGGAGAAGGGGACGACAGAGGATGAGATGGTTGGACAGTGTTCTCGAAGCTACTAACATGAGTTTGGCCAAACTGCGAGAGACAGTGGAAGACAGGAGTGCCTGGCGTGCTCTGGTCCATGGGGTCACGAAGAGTCAGACACGACTGAACAACAACAACAAATATCATAAAAATATTTCAAAGCAGTTTACAATAATAAAACCATAAAATGAGACATCAATTAGCCCTTGTGGAAGGATGTAAAGGTAAAGGTAAAGAGACCCCTGACCGTTAGGTCCAGTTGTGACCGACTCTGGGGTTGCGGAGCTCATCTTGCTTTATTGGCCAAGGGAGCTTCCAGGTCATGTGGCCAGCATGACTAAGCCGCTTCTGGCGAACCAGAGCAGCGCACAGAAACACCGTTTACCTTCCCACCGGAGCGGTACCTATTTATCTACTTGCACTTTGACGTGCTTTTGAACTGCTAGGTGGGCAGGAGCAGGGACTGAGCAACGGGAGCTCACCCCGTCGTGGGGATTCAAACCGTCAACCTTTTGATCAGCAAGCCCTAGGCTCTGTGGTTTAACCCACAGCGCCACCCGCGTCCCTGTGGAAGGATGTACTGTAGTCTTAATTGCCTGGTGGAACAGAAAAGTTTTCAGCAGGTGTTTAAAAAATGGCACAGAAGGTGCCTGCTGAATCTCCAGTGGCAGAGTGTTCCCCAGGACTGAGCCAATGACACGAAAGGCTCGCTTTCTTGATGTTGTCAAATGAGCCTTGCCAATGCAGGGAACCAACATTGAATGGCAGCAAGTGTGGCAGGGATGCTGGAGATGCACAAATTGCCAGCAGTCCACTCACCTGAACCGAGGGATGCCTCTGAAAAGTGGATGTCCTCTTTTGACCGCTCCTTCATCTTCCCTTCCAGCATCATCTCCATCCTCTCAATCACCTTTCAATGGAAAGAAGCAACGGATGAGTTTATAGGAGGGGGGGCTCTTCACTGTTGTGATGTGCTGGTCTCCAGCAATGGGCTCAGTGCAAAGCTCCTGCTCACTTCCATAGACCAACAGTCACATTTTATTGCAAAAATGGAAATGGCAAGGAAGCAGCCCTGAGTAAACTACTGGGAAGGAGTGCCAGTTTGGCCCCACGACCATGGGTGCCCAGGACCGTGGCTGCCATACGGCGTGCACGGCCCTGGCACCATATTTTGTGGCTGCCCGGCCCCTTCATGGGGAATTTTGTGGGTGCTTGGGCACCCAGGGCCCCAGGGAGTTGGCACCTATGCTACTGGGAGAGATTGCCTTATGGGTAAGATTTGGTATAACAGCAAGACAGACATCCTTGGGAAATGGTTGTCTCTCCTTCAGTTGAGTTATCTAAGCAGAAGCTGAACAGGCTCAATCGCATAGGTCATTCTGTCAGCTGCCACATGATACCAGCCACCTTACAGTGACTTTAATGAGGTGGTAAAGGTAAAGGGACCCCTGACCATTAGGTCCAGTCATGGACGACTCTGGGGTTGCGGCGCTCATCTCGCTCTATAGGCCGAGGGAGCCGGCGTATAGCTTCCGGGTCATGTGGCCAGCATGACTAAGCCGCTTCTGGCGAACCAGAGCAGCGCACGGAAACGCCGTTTATCTTCCTGCTGGAGCGGTACCTATTTATCTACTTGCACTTTGACATGCTTTCGAACTGCTAGGTTGGCAGGAGCAGGGACAGAGCAACGGGAGCTCACCCCGTCACGGGGATTCGAACGGCCGACCTTCTGATCGCACCAAACTGCAGCCCTCCAGATGTTTTGGCCTACAACTCCCATGATCCCTAGCTAACAGGACCAGTGGTCAGGGATGATGGGAATTGTAGTCCAAAACATCTGGAGGGCCGAAGTTTGGGGATGCCTGCCCTAGGCTCAGTGGTTTAGACCACAGCGACACCCGCGTATCAGCAGACATATTCAGATTCTGGGCTTAATGTTTTTATGGAGTGAGTGCCCTATAGATGGCAAGGCGTCTTACTCTACTCAGGGCTCATCCACACATCTTTCTGTGCCACAGTTCCAGGTCTGCTCTTTAAATCTCTGAGACCGAGTGTCTTTTTCGCCCTGGTGATTTCCCTGTAGAAGCCCGCTCTTGACTGCTGAATCAGAGCAAACAGCAATCCATAGGAAACCCAAATTGCCATTTGTGCCCGGAGTCCCTCCTGAGCAGCCTCCCGAGATTCTGCCCCCAAGCCCTACCCTGATGTCTTCACATTTCTCCCAACCGTTCCCCCTCACCTTTTCCTGTTTCTTCACCGCATCTTCCAGAGTTTGCATCTTGGCGATCTTGGCCTGGTATTTCCTTAGCACCATTTGCTGCTGCTGGTGAGCTCGTTGCAGCATCACGAGGTCTTTTTCTCGGTCATTTTTCTGGTGGTGGGAAAGGACCAAGGCCCTTGAGATGGGATGGAACCACAGTCCTGATTTCTTTGGGGGTGGGGAGTGAGTGGGAGAGGCTTCTTTGTGGAGGACTCTGGACTATGGTTACCAGATTTTTTTCAATGAATCTGGGACACTTTTTATTTTTATTTTTAAGCTGAGTAGCAACAGGGATGCAAGAAGATCAAACCTATCCATTCTTAAAGAAATCAGCCCTGAATGCTCACTAGAAGGACAGATCCTGAAGTTGAGGCTCCAGTACTTTGGCCACCTCATGAGAAGAGAAGACTCCCTAGAAAAGACCCTGATGTTGGGAAAGATGGAGGGCACAAGGAGAAGGGGATGGCAGAGGATTATATGGTTGGACAGTGTTCTCGAAGCTACTAACATGAGTTTGGCCAAACTGCGAGAGGCAGTGAAGGATAGGCGTGCCTGGCGTGCTCTGGTCCATGGGGTCACGAAGAGTCGGACACGACTGAACGACTGAACAACAACAACAACAGCAACAGGGAGTCAGTAGTGGGGAGGCAAAAGACCCTGGGCTCAAGCACACATGCATATTGTATAAAGGTGCAAAGCCCTTCTTTCGCACGCTGTGAAACATAAATGTGCAGAGTTTTTTAAAAACTGGGCAACGGCGCGCCACGTGCCCGTGACTCCCGAGCCTCCCGCAATCTCCTTCCCCCTTTATTTTGACTGATCGGGGGAGGCTCAGGAGTTGTGGGCGGGTGGCCGTTGCACAGTTTTTTAAAAACTCTTTCACAGGGTACGAAAGAAGGGTTTTGCACCTTGCCTGGCAGAGAAACCGTGTGCCTTGCGCCCCTCCTGGGCAATGGAGCCCACGACTCCTGTGCCTCCCTCGATCTTTCAAAAAAAGCGGGGAGGGGGCAGGAGATCTGTACCGCCGGAAGTCCCTGGTTCTCCTTCGGCAGTGGTGGCAGCAGCGAGCAGCTCCTGAAGCCAGCCAGAGCCAACTGCGCTACCAGGCTGGCTCTGGGCTGCTGAGGCTGCCGCTGCCACGTTTCCCGGGGACAGATTTGCAAATCTGGGGACATTCCAGGGACGGAATTTGTCCGGGGACAGATCTGCAAATCCAGGGACTGTCCCCGGGAACTGGGGACGTCTGGTAACCCTACTCTGGACAGACCCAGACCCAGACCTAGTGGGGACCGACTGATCCTCTGCTGAACAGAGGTGGAAAACCTGTGATCTTCCAGGGGTTCCTGGACTACAAATCCCATTATCCCTGATGGACAAATCTATCCATTTCTTTCCATTTCTCATTTTCTCAATCTTAAGTTCACTTCTCTCAATTTCTATGTCAGTTTGTGATTTTTTAAAAAGTGAACATGCAAAATCGCACACATGTGCATTTTACCTATTAAGCACATTTTCGTATACATCCCCATATATCATCATTTTTTTTCACACACACCCTTAAAAAAAAAACTAAGAGAAGCACGTGTGTACACTTTCTCCTTTGGGTATGCATTTTTGGGCTGGATAATTTCATTGCAAAATGCAGTGAAGTGTGAGTTTGGGAAGCTGGCAATGTTTCATTTCACATCCTGGTTTGGGAATCAGGTGGTAGGTTCCTATTAAAATATGGACCAAATAAACCACTGCCCCATCCCTACCCACAATGCAGGGTCTCTCCAAAGCTGTGATGAATGGCAAACACAGAGGCACTTACCCGAATCAGTTCATTCTGCAGCCTTTGAACCCGGTCCTTCATCCTGGCCATCTCCCGAGCCCCAGCACTTAGTTTCTGCTTGAGGGTTACTAAAAAGCAAATGGCAGAGCCTGGAGAAAACCCCATCCAGGGAGGACCATGGCTCTGATACACCATGGTGGATGCTCTGCCTTCTGTATTGCAGGGGATTGGACAAGATGACCCTTTGCGTCCCTGCCGCCCTACAATCCTATGATTCCATGATATGAGAGGCTTTTTGCCTTACGTGTCCCAGTTCTCAACATCAGTGAGTGAGGCTATGAACATGGGAAGCAGCTTTATATAGAACTAGTAGACATGAAGCCCGTTAAATTAACGGGCGCTAGAACGTATGTCCGTGGGGCACATGCGCAGTAGCGCAATCCCAGGGACACAGGGACTGGACGCAGAGACACTTGTACTTAATTATAAAGGAGGATTGCAAGCTGGGCCAGTCGGGGGTGTAGCGCTGAGGGGGCGCTGAGGCAGAGGCTGCCCCGGCCAAGCAGAGCCACGCCGCTGCCGCCCGCAGGAAAAGCCCCCAGCCCGTCTCCATGTCTTTCGCCTCAGCAATCGCCGCTCAGAACGGCGCTCTCCGATTGGCGCCAGCAAGTGCTTTCTTCGGCCAATCGCAGCCTCGCTACCATATGTAATCATGCATAATAAGCACGCGACCCGCCTCTGCGCTCCAAGTCCCAACGGCTGTCCGTGGGGCACATGCACAGTAGCGCAATCCCAGGGACACAGGGACTGGACGCAGAGACACTTGCACTTTATTATATAGAATGAGACCATTGGACTATCTCATCTGTCACTGCCCACTCTGACTGGCAGCACTGCCCAAGGGTCTCAGCCAGCCGTGTTTCCCATTTTTTTATTATTAAAAAAAACCTGATACAGCAGGGGTTGAATTTGGGACTTTCTTTGGGCATATTGTGTGCTCTAGCTCTGAGCAATACAGAGGATGACCAGGAAAGGCGAAGAATCTCATAGATGAGAACATAAGAAGAGAGTGTTGGATTTGGCCAATGGTCCACCAAGTTCAGCACCCTGTTCTCTTCTGCTTGGGTCGCTTCTTGCAGGTTTCCCACAGGTTGGCCACTGTGAGAACAGGATGCTGGACTAGATGGGCCATGGACCTCATCCAGCAGAGCTCTTCTTCTTATGGGAGAGTGCTCTTCTCCTTGGGTTCTGCTTATGGGTTTCCCACAGGGCTCTGGTTGGTTTTCAAACAGGGCTGTTTCAAAGCACTGAACCTCCTATGTCAGGACCAAATTCCAGCTTGGTGTGATGGCCTGGGATTCAGACTCAGATGCTGAACCTGAGGGATCCCAGCCTGCACAGGTGTCCCTGCGTCCAGAACCAGCAGAGTCGGGGCCCGGGCCTGAGTCTGAAGGGGCCTCACCTGTGCTGGATCCTCAGGTGCAGGCATCTGCTGAGTCTGCTCTGGCTCCTGCTGGGATGGAGGACCCATTGCCTGCAGGTGCTCCACTCCCAGCCCCGTCAGGGGAAGCTGAGGTTGCCTCTGGGTCCGGTAACCCTCCAGCCTCTCCTGAGCTGCAGAGGCTCAGGGCAGAGAGGCAAAGGGAACTGTATTCCCCAGGAGGAGTGCTCGCCTCCAAGCCAGGAGAGGCGAGTCACCAGAGGATCGGGGCCGCCCTATGCCTCGGGGCAGATAAAAGCCAGCCAGCCCCAGGCCCAAGTTGCGGGAGCAACATTGTTGGTGACCAGTTCCTGCTTGAAACCTGTCCTGCTTTCCTGCCTGAGCTCCTGACCCGCCCTGGTTCCCTGCTTGCCTACCTGTTCCTGACTTCGCCTGACTCCCTGCCCTGCACCCAGCTTCAGTTATTATGGACTGCCTTTACGTGTACCTCTGACCTTGGACCGGACTTAGACTTCACCTTCTGGATACCCCACGGGACCAGCACACTTGGCCCTAAACAAGGATGGGCCAATCTGTCAACTACCTGGCTGCCCTTTCTGCATTTGTGATCAGAGCCGTCTTTCCCATTGGGTTTACTGGCGCGTTGCGCCAGGGCGCCGACCTCTCAGGGGCGCCCCAGCGAGTGGGGGAGCTGCGCGGCTTTGCCGGCAGCCTCCCTTTCTCTCCTGCACACCTGCCAGCTGCGCCCCGTCAACCATATGGCTGGCGGGTGTGCAGCTTGCCTCCCAAGCCTCCACGGGAGTAGAGGGATCCCCGCAGAGGATTAGGATGGAAGCTGCGCCCCGCCAACTATATGGCTAGCGGATGTGCAGCTTCCTTCCCAAGCCTCCGCGGGAGGAGAGCGATCCCCGCAGAGGCTTGGGAAAAGGTCGCCAACTCTGGGAAATGGGGGGGGGGGCACCAGAGGGATCTTTGCACCACGGCACGGATATGCTTAAGATGGCCCTGTTTGTGATGGCCACCATCTGGTACTTAGAGGTATACTGCCTCCAACAGAGGAGGCAGCATGCACCAATCATGGCTAGTAGTCTTAGGTTTGGGGATGATGCCTAATGGCCACCCAATCCGGCTGCCACACAACAAGCTCTACATTTCCCCCCCATGGGGGACCTTCACTTGTCCCCTCCTGTGTCATACAGATTGGCAGAGAAGTGGGCAATCTCCTTACATATCCTGTCAATGATTTCGGCCTTTGTCATGACGTCAGGGTCTATGTCGTGAAACAGGATGCGGCCCACATCTTCATGCATGGCGAGGTTGCGTCGCAGGGTGCTGTTCTCAGACTCCAGGCTGGTGACGTGCTGGCGCAGGGACAGGATATCATCCGCCATCCTCTGCATGGCCGCATGGTAATTGTCCATCTGCTGGCAGCCATTGGAAAAGAAGAATCATGACCCAGTAAAGATAGTTAGAATCCACAAATTGCACCCTGTTAGTTTTGACAGGGCCTGGTGATTATCAGCTTGTGACAAGATGGAGGTGGGCTTTTTCACCGGTGCCACCTGTGTTGTGGAATGTTCTCCTGCTGAAATACGAAAGACCCCCATCAGCATTGGCATCCCGCCAGCTCTTGAAGACACACTTGTTTAGACAAACGTTGCCCAGAGCCTCTTTATTTTCATTGGTGCTGCTTGGATGGATGGGTTTTGTTGTACCACTGGTTGCGTACCTCTGGTTGCGTTTTGTTGTACCACTGGTTTTGTTGTACCACTGGTTGTACCAGTACTTTGTTGTACCACTGGTTGCATACCTCTGGTTGCATTTGCTGCGGGTTGCGTTCATCACGGGATACAAACGCGCCGAACCCGGAAGTACCAGAACGGTTTACTTCCGGGTTTGTCGCTTCGCGCATGCGCAGAAGCGCCAAATCATGCTTTGCGCATGCGCAGATTCGGCGCTTCAGGTTGCGCTCTTTTCATGTTGTGAACGGGCCTCCAGAACGGATCCCGTTCGCAACCAGAGGTACCACTGTACATTGGAAGGGGACATTTATGAAAGGTATAAGTGCAATTTATTCTGAACAACAGGCGAACTTAATAGTAAACAGTGTATTAACCGAAAAATGTATAATAACTAAGGGAACGAGACAGGGATTCCCTCTGTCTCCATTATTGTTTATTTTAGTATTAGAAACATTGACAAGGAATATGACTGGATGAAAGCATAAGAGGAATTACATTAGGGAGTAAAGCGTATAAGTTAAGAAGAAGAAGAAGAGTTTGGATTTGATATTCCGCTTTATCACAACCCGAAGGAGTCTCAAAGTGGCTAACATTCTCCTTTCCCTTCCTCTCCCACAACAAAAACTCTGTGAGGTGAGTGGGGCTGCATGTGGAGCAGCAGCTGCATGTGGAGGAGTGGGGAATCGAACCCGGTTCACCAGATTACGAGTCTAACGCTCTTAACCACTATACATTTGCGGACAACCTGGTTATAACTGTGGAAGAACCTTTGGAAAATATACCAAGGGTAAAAAAGATAGATAAATTTGGACAAGTAGCAGGTTTCAAGCTTAATAAAAACAAAACAAAAGCGTTATTGAAGAATATGTCAGAACAAATGAAAAACAAATGTAAGCAAAAAATGGATTTAGTGGTAGTAAAGAAAGTAAAACATCTAGGGATATGGTTAACAAATAGAAACATAAATATTTTTAAAGATAATTACAGTGGTACCTTGGGTTAAGTACTTAATTCGTTCCGGAGGTCCGTTCTTAACCTGAAACTGTTCTTAACCTGAAGCACCACTTTAGCTAATGGGGCCTCCCGCTGCTAATGGGGCCTCCCGCTCCTTCTTATCCTGAAGCAAAGTTCTTAACCGGAAGCATTATTTCTGGGTTAGTGGAGTTCTTAACCTGAAGCGTATGTAACCTGAGGTACCACTATATGTAAAAGTGTGGAATGGAATTAAAAGAACTATGGAGATATGTGGAAGGATGAATTTAACATCATGGGGAAGGATCTCAGTGATAAAAATTGATTTTCTTACAATGTGGTTCAGGAATCCCTTGTGTATTTCTACTTTCTCAGACCATAGATAAGCATGCCAACCATATCTGTTATCATGTCCTTCTAAATCCAGTCTATCCATATTCTTTAATTGTACCCATTTCCGCAACCAGCAAGGACAAGCCACTTCATAATATAATTTCAGGTCCGGCAGTGAGAATCCCCCACTTTGTTTTTCATCCATTAATAATTTATATTTTATTCTGGGCTTCCTCCCCTGCCAGACAAATTTAAAAATATATTTTTTTCCATTATTTGAAGTGTTCTGCTTCTCTGATGACGGGTATTGATTCAAACAAAAATAACATTCTTGGCAATACGTTCGCCAAAAAAAAAATAAACATGAAAGAGAATTGACCTATGTACAAAGATCTGTTAACGGAGGTGGAAAATAAATTGAAGGTAAAAGAGTATGGGGAAATAAACCACCTGTTAACAGATTGGTTACAATACCACCAAGTAAATGACATGTTCAGAAGTGATAAGGAAAAAGGCTTTGGGAAGGAATTCTCAAAGTATGAAAAAGAACTGTTGGAGGATAATGAAAGATTTTAAAAAATGTATAAACTACTGTTGGAATGGGAGACGAAAGATGAGGAGGTTAAAGACGTAATGATAAAATGGGCAAAGGATATTGGATATAATATCCCACTTGAGTCATGGGGAAAGCTGTGGAAAAAGGATTTGAAATTTACGGTGTGTAGAGTACATTGAAATAATATTATATGCAAATGATGTATCGCTGGTATTTAACTCCGGTAAAGATTGCAAAGATGTATAAAATTCATCCAAAATATGTTGTAAATGTAAAGATAATGAGGGCACTTTTTTCACATGTGGTGGATTTGCAAAAAGGCAAAAGACTTCTGGGAAATGATATATAATGAATAAAAAAAATGTTTAAGATAACTTTTCATAAAAAACCAGAAGCCTTTTTGCTTGGAATAATGGGGGAAGAAATACCAAAGAATGTAAAGAGACTCTTTATGTACGCTACCACAGCTGCTAGATTGTTATTTGCCCCAAAGTGGAAAGAAGATGGCGTACCAACGAAGGAAGAATGGACAAACAAGATGATAGACTATGCTGAAATGGCAAAACGTACCGTGAAGATCAGGCATCAAGATCCCAGCTCCTGCCAACCTAGCAGTTCGAAAGCACATCAAAGTGCAAGTAGATAAATAGGTACCGCTCCGGCGGGAAGGTAAACGGCATTTCTGTGCGCTGCTCTGGTGTCGCCAGAAGCGGCTTAGTCATGCTGGCCACATGACCCGGAAGCTGTCTGCGGACAAACACTGGCTCCCTTGGCCAGTAAAGCGAGATGAGCGCCGCAACCCCGGAGGCGTTTGCGACTGGACTTAACTGTCAGGGGTCCTTTACCTTTTAAAAGGAAGAGCCAGGTAGATCTCTACCGGTGGGCCTTGCACAACCTGGGTGCCACCACTGAAAAAGGCCCTGCCTCCTGAAGTCACCCATCCGATGTCCGGTGACACCGGGGGGTCCTTACTTAGTCAGAGAGTAATCTGTCTGCGGACAGACGCCGGCTCCCTCAGCCAATAAAGTGAGATGAGCACCGCAACACCAGAGTCGTCCACGACTAGACCTAATGGTCAGGGGTCCCTTTACCTTTATCACTACCCGAAGGAGTCTCAAAGCGGCTCACATTCTCCTTTCCCTTCCTCCCCCCCCAACAAACACTCTGTGAGGTGAGTGGGGCTGAGAGACTTCAGAGAAGTGTGACTAGCCCAAGGTCACCCAGCAGCTGCATGTGGAGGAGCGGGGAAGCGAACCCGGTTCACCAGATTACGAGACTACCGCTCTTAACCACTGCACCACACTGGCTCTGCATTATGGAATTATGGGTGTTTATTTAAACATTTTGATGAAATGGTTTTTCATCATGTCTTTTCACTGTGTGGGTCGTGAGGAGGATCCATCTGTAGTGGCTCTTGCCTGGAGTGGCCGACATGTGATGATTTCTGACACTGGGTCTGATTTCTGACACTTGTGGTGGTTAGACAAATTCACGGAGGATCAAGCCATCTGTGGCTGCTGTTCACAGTAATAATAATAATAATAATAATAATAATAATAATAATAATAATTTATTATTTTTACCCTGCCCATCTGGCCGAGTTTCCCCAGCCACTCTGGGTGGCTTCCAGTCAAATATTAAAACAATACAGCATTAAATATTAAAAACTTCCCTAAACAGGGCTGCCTTCAGATGTCTTTTAAAAATAGGATAGCTGCTTATTTCCTTGACATCCGCTGGAAGGGCGTTCCACAGGGAGGGCGCTACTACCGAGAAGGCCCTCTGTCTGGTTCCCTGTAACCTCACTTCTCGCAATGAGGGAACCGCCAGAAGGCCCTCGGCGCTGGATCTCAGTGTCCGGGCTGAACGATGGGGGTGGAGATGCTCCTTCAGGTATACAGGACCGAGGCCGTTTAGGGCTTTAAAGGTCAGCACCAACACTTTGAATTGTGCTCGGAAACGTACTGGGAGCCAATGTAGTTCTCTCAGGACCGGTGTTATGTGGTCCCGGCGGCCACTCCCAGTCACCAGTCTAGCTGCCGCATTCTGGATTAATTGCAGTTTCCAGATCACCTTCAAAGGTAGCCCCACGTAGAGCGCATTGCAGTAGTCCAAGCAGGAGATAACCAGAGCATGCACCACTCTGGCGAGACAGTCCGCGGGCAGGTAGGGTCTCAGCCTGCGTACCAGATGGAGCTGGTAGACAGCCGCCCTGGACACAGAATTAACCTGCGCCTCCATGGACAGCTGTGAGTCCAAAATGACTCCCAGGCTGCGCACCTGGTCCTTCAGGGGCACAGTTACCCCATTCAGGACCAGGGAGCCCCCCACACCCACTCTCCCCCTGTCCCCCCAAAACAGTACTTCTGTCTTGTCAGGATTCAACCTCAATCTGTTAGCCGCCATCCTATTGCCTCCAGTATGGGAGGTGGCATGCCTCTGAATGCCATTTGCTAGGAACCACAAGCCTGGGGAGCACTGCTGCTTTTGCAGTCAGGCCGGGCCTGCTTGTGGGCTCCCCAGAGGCATCCAGCTGGCCCCTCTGAGAACAAGACAAGCATTTGGCCTGATCTAGCTGTAGGGCTGTGTTTTCATGAGGTAAGCAATCTAAAAAGGATTCTCCCCCCCCAACCCCCTCTAACCTTGGCCAGATTGCACACGCCAACTTCCTCCCGTGTGAGATCGACAGCTGTTTTGGTTCAGCGAGATCCTGCCCCGCAGTGCGAGAGCGACCTTGCCTCCTTGTTCCAAGCCCCACTGCTCTCCCTCTTCCCTCCCTCCCGCTTGTGGTTTGCACGCAAAAAGGTCAGCAGAATCGCAGCAGAGGGGCCTTGTCCTCCCTCCCACACAGCGCAAGATGTTCTCCCAATCACCTGCAGCTTTTCTCTGAATGAAGATAGTGACCCATCCTGCTAGAGGAAGCATGTAGGCGCAAAAGGAGATATGAGAGGGGCAAAGTGCAATCTTTGTGTTATAATAATAATAATAATAATAATAATAATAATAATAATAATAATAATTTATTATTTATACCCCGCCCATCTGGCTGGGTTTCCCCAGCCACTCTGGGCTGCTTCCAACAGAACATTAAAATGCAATAATGTGTTCTTACACATATCCCTAATGTTGGTGCCGGAAACTGAGATCCTCCTGGATTAGAATAAATTCCAAATTGGCCCTAAATAAGGGACGCGGGTGGCGCTGTGGGTTAAACCGCAGAGCCTAGGGCTTGCCGTTCAGAAGGAAGAAGAAGAAGTTTGGATTTGATATCCCGCTTTATCACTACCCAAAGGAGTCTCAAAGTGGCTAACCCCCACCACAAACACTCTGTGAGGTGAGTGGCGCTGAGAGACTTCAGAGAAGTGAGACTAGCCCAAGGTCACCCAGCAGCTGCAGGTGGAGGAGCGGAGACGCGAACCCGGTTCACCAGATTACGAGTCTACCGCTCTTAACCACTACACCACACTGGCGGTTCGAATCCCCGCGATGGGGTGAGCTCCCGTTGTTCAGTCCCAGCTCCTGTCAACCTAGCAGTTCGAAAGCACGTCAAAGTGCAAGTAGATAAATAGGTACTGCTCCAGCAGGAAGGTAAACGGTGTTTCCGTGCGCTGCTCTGGTTCGCCAGAAGTGGCTTTGTCATGCTGGCCACATGAACTGGAAGCTGTACGCCGGCTCCCTCGGCCAATAATGCGAGATGAGCGCCGCAACCCCAGAGTCGGACACGACTGGACCTAATGGTCAGGGGTCCCTTTACCTTTAAGGACAGGCAAATCTGTCAATGTTCTAATTTTTCCAACCTTAAGCTCAGTTCTCCACATCACTTGGCAAACTCATCAGCATATTTCTGCTAATATACACATGTTTTTATGCAATTTTGCCATATATACACATCTAAGCAAATCATTTTCCCCTAAAACGACACATTTTTAAAGGTTTTCCCATGCTAACACATGCATTTTGAAGGCACACCTCACCTTAGTATATGCACTTTGGAACACACTTTGGCTGGAGAACTGCATTGCAAAATTGGGGAAGTGTGAATGTTGAAGAATGGCTGTGTTTTGATTCACATATTGTTTTGGAAAGTGTGAATAATAATAATAATAAAAATTTTATTGCACTTATTTGTTGCTTTTCTTTTATAAAAGGCAACCCAAAGCAACTCACAAAATAGCACAAAGATTAAAACCCGCATGAAACAAAAAAACAACAACCCTAAAACCACATTCATACATATCAAAGGCAGGTCTGACACATTCCGGCCAGTGAAAGAGGGCACAAATAGCTAAACCCCTCAAAATTAAGGGCCAAAAGTCTGGGTAAAGAGAAGCGTTTTCCATGCTGCCTAAAAGGAGATAGTGAAGGTACGTGGCTCCCTGGGGAAGGCATCCCACAAGTGGGGGGCCAGCACTGAAACGGCCCATTCTCGTGTCTCCCCCCCCCCTCTGCATTTGCCTTGGAGGGGTCACACAGACAAGGGCCTCAGATGCCAAACTCAGGGTCTAGAGTCCTGAGCTATGTAAGGCCTTATGGGTCAAAACCAGCACTTTGAACTGAGCTGAGAAACTAACTGGCAGCCAGTGCTGCTGTGCTAGAATTGCTTTAACTGGCTCAGACTGCCTTGCCCTGGTCAGCACTCTGGCCGCAGAATTCTGCACCAGCTGTAGTCTCTGAGCTGTTTTCAAAGGCAGCCTAATAATAATAATAATAATAATAATAATAATAATAATAATAATAATTTATTATTTATACCTCGCCCATCTGGCTGGGTTTCCCCAGCCACTCTGGGCGGCTTCCAACAGAACATTAAAATACAATAATCTATTAAACATTAAAAGCCTCCCTAAACAGGGCTGCCTTCAGATGTCTCTAAAGGTCTGGTAGTTGTTGTTCTCTTTGACATCTGATGGGAGGGCGTTCCACAGGGCGGGTGCCACCACCGAGAAGGCCCTCTGCCTGGTTCCCTGTAACTTGGCTTCTCGCAGTGAGGGAACCGCCAGAAGGCCCTCGGATCTGGACCTCAGTGTCCGGGCAGAATGATGGGGGTGGAGACGCTCCTTCAGGTATACTGGACCGAAGCCATTTAGGGCTTTAAAGGTCAGCACCAACACTTTGAATTGTGCTTGGAAACGTACTGCATTGCAGTAATTGATCCTGGCGGTCACCACAGCATAGACAATCGAAGTTAGGCGACCCCTGTCCAAATAGGGGCGCAGCTGGGCCACCAGTCAAAGTTAAGGCAATCTGTGCTACCGAGGCTACTTGAGCCTCAAGCGACAGGAGTGGACCCAGAAGTCACCCCAAAATGACTAATTAGGCAGCTTTGCCTTGAAATGCAAATCCTTTCCCCGTAAAGGTAAAGGGACCCCTGACTATTAGGTCCAGTCGTGTCCGACTCTGGGGTTGCGGCGCTCATCTCGCATTATTGGCCGAGGGAGCCGGCGTACAGCTTCTGGGTCATGTGGCCAGCATGACTAAGCCGCTTCTGGCGAACCAGAGCAGCGCACGTAAATGTTGTTTACCTTCCCGCTGGAGTGGTACCTATTTATCTACTTGCACTTTGACATGCTTTCGAACTGCTAGGTGGGCAGGAGCTGGGACCGAGCAACGGGAGCTCACCCCGTCGCGGGGATTCGAACCGCCGACCTTCTGATCAGCAAGCCCTAGGCTCTGTTGTTTAACCCACAGCGGCACCTGGGTCCTTTCCCCATGCCTCACACTAAATAGCAGCCCGATTTCCTGCCAGGCAAATGCTTCTGTTGGGGCAGAAGGGAGTCCAAAGCGGATCATGGGAAATGGGAGGCCGTAATCCAAATGTGAGCAGCAGTGTGTGTGTGTGAGAGGGCACTTGGGGACTGGGATGGCCATGACAGAGTTGCCTCCGTGCCAGACTGCTGACCTCACAGGCACTTTAGCCTTGCCCCAGCTTTCAATGGGATGCCAAGAGATAAGCTTGGTTTGTTTGCTTGCAGAACGGGGAGATTGACTGCCTGGAATTATGGAGTGGGGGAGAATGCCTGGCCTTCTGAAGGGTGACGAGGAAGCCTGCTGGAGATCACTGTGCATGGCAGTATCCTGATATGACTCACGGCCCAGGCGTCAAAGCTGAAGGCCTCAGCCCCCGGCAGGGGAATGGATGGGTGCCCAGTAGGGTGCTTGCTTAAAAGGTAAAGGGACCCCTGACCATTAGGTCCAGTCGTGACCGACTCTGGGGTTGCAGCTCTCATCTCGCTTTACTGGCCGAGGGAGCCGGCGTACAGCTTCTGGGTCATGTGGCCAGCAGGACTAAGCCGCTTCTGGCGAACCAGAGCAGCGCACGGAAACGCCGTTTACCTTCCCGCTGCAGTGGTACCTATTTATCTACTTGCACTTTGACGTGCTTTCGAACTGCTAGGAGGGCAGGAGCTGGGACCGAGCAACGGGAGCTCACCCTGTCATGGGGATTCGAACTGCCAAAAGGAGAGGAAAGAGATGTAGGAAGAGCCTGCAGGATCAGGCCAGCGACCCATCTAGTCCAGCACCTTGTTCTCACAGTGGCCAACCAGATGCCTGTGGGAAACCCATAGGTAAGCAGGATCTGAGCACAAGAGTCCTCTCCCATCCTGTGGTTTCCAGAAGCATTTAGTGCCTCCGACTGTAGAGGCAGAGCAGAGCCATCAGTGCTAGTGGCCTTTGAAAGTCTCCTCCTCCATGAAATGGACAATGCAGAGCTCCTTTACAATTCCCAGCACCCTTAACAATCTACAGTTTCCAGGATTCCTGGAAGGGGAGCCATGTGCTCTAAATGTATGGTGTGCTTTAAATACGTTTTTGAAAAATGCATTGTTTTAAAAGTTTGGTGTTTACTGCCCTTTGGGAGAAAAGGTGGGATAGAAATTTAATACCAACCCTAATACGCATCAGTCCCTGACAGTATGGCCAAAGGACAGTGAGTTGTAGCATGGGAACATTGGGAAGGCTTATTTATTAGCTTGCTGGGGCGTTTCTGCAAATCTACTTTCTTGCTGCAGAGGGCAGCATCTTTCTTTTAATAGATTTGTTTTTAAAAGCTTCCAATAGCTTCATGTTCTCCCAAAGATTTCCAGAGCACATCGCACACAACACAGCACAACTCAACTCAACTCAACGCAACACAACACAATCTTCCTAGCTAGACTGGTGACTGGGAGCGGCCACCAAGACCACATAACACCAGTCTTGAAAGACCTACATTGGCTCCCAGTATGTTTTCGAACACAATTCAAAGTGTTGGTGCTGACCTTTAAAGCCCTAAATGGCTTCGGTCCTGTATACCTGAAGGAGCGTCTCCACCCCCATCATTCTGCCCGGACACTGAGGTCCAGTGCCGAGGGCCTTCTGGCGGTTCCCTTGCTGCGAGAGGCCAAGTTACAGGGAACTAGGCAGAGGGCCTTTTTGGTAGTGGCACCCGCCCTGTGGAACGCCCTTCAGATGTCAAAGAGAACAACAACTATCAGACCTTTAGAAGACATCTGAAGGCAGCCCTGTTTAGGGAGGCTTTTAATGTTTCATAGATTATTGTATTTTAATGTTCTGTTGAAAGCCGCCCAGAGTGGCTGGGGAAACCCAGCCAGATGGGAGGGATATAAATAAATTATTATTATTATTATTATTATTATTATTATTATTATTATTATTATTATTCCCTGTATTCTTTTCAGCGCCATAACTCTGTCCAAATGTTATCCTATTTATCCAAACAGAGTCTGCGCCTGTAAGCAGTCTGTTCATAGGTTGTGAGTGATGTCATATCATCAACCCATTGATTAAAGGGTAATAATAATAATAATAATAATAATAATAATCTCAGTCTCCAGGCTGAACGATGTGGGTGGAGACGCTCTTTCAGGTATACAGGACCGAGGCCGTTTAGGGCTTTAAAGGTCAGCACCAACACTTTGAATTGTGCTCGGAAACGTACTGGGAGCCAATGTAGATCTCTCAGGACCGGTGTTATGTGGTCCTGGCGGCCACTCCCAGTCACCAGTCTAGCTGCCGCATTCTGGATTAATTGCAGTTTCTGGGTCACCTTCAAAGGTAGCCCCACGTAGAGCGCATTGCAGTAGTCCAAGCAGGAGATAACTAGAGCATGCACCACTCTGGTGAGACAGTCTGCGGGCAGGTAGGGTCTCAGCCTGCGTACCAGATGGAGCTGGTAGACAGCCGCCCTGGACACAGAATTGACCTGCGCCTCCATGGACAGCTGTGTCCAAAATGACTCTCAGGCTGCACACCTGGTCCTTCAGGGGCACAGTTACCCCATTCAGGACCAGGGAGTCCTCCACACCTGCCTGCCTCCTGTCCCCCAAGGACAGTACTTCTGTCTTGTCAGGATTCAACCTCAATTTGTTAGCCGCCATCCATCCCCCAACCGCCTCCAGACACTCACACAGGACCTTCCCCGCCTTCACTGGTTCTGATTTGAAAGAGAGGTAATTATTATTATTATTATTATTATTATTATTATTATTATTATTATTATTCTGGGCAGCTCTGGGTGGCTCTGGGCGGCTCTGGGCGGCTTCCAACAGAACATTAAAATGCAGTAATCTATTAAACATTAAAAGCCTCCCTAAACAGGTAGAGCTGGGTATCATCCGCATATTGATGGACACCCGGCCCAAACCCCCTGATGATCTCTCCCAGCGGCTTCATATAGATGTTAAAAAGCATGGGGGAGAGGACAGAACCCCGAGGCACCCCACAAGTGAGGGCCCAGGGGTCTGCATATTGAACTTATTTATTGTTAATAAATATCTATAGAAAGTAATTGTTAGTTTTTCAGTTTTGAATCAGTTGTCCAATTGCTCCAATATCTCAGGTGTCTTGGAAGCTGAGAGGGCTGACGGCCCAAACACACTCGTTAGGAGATGTTGTAATTGAAGATATTGCCATTGGGCCACGTCTGATAGATGGTATTTTGTCTTAAAACAACAAAAGTATAAAATTCATCTTCCTCAGTTGGTCCAACGTCAGTACACCTGTTTCCACCCAACTTTTCCACATTGCCACCTTTTTTTGCAATTCTGAGTATGGGGTTCCCCCACAAAGTAAGGTTAGCATGTGAAAATGGATCAAATTTGTTTTTTATTGTTGAACCTAATGGGCCCCATCTGGCAAAATGGGTCATTTGTTACAAAATAGACACACACCTGCTGCTTCACCTCAGCCCTCTGCATTCCTTTGCCGCACCTTCCCAACCCCACCCTTCCTACAAGCATAAAATGAACAGGAATCCTTTAGATCTCTTACCCGATCTGGGACCTCCTCGACGATGGGCCTGCCAAAGGCAGAACAAGGTATAAGTCAGTACTGGGAATACCTTCCTTGGACCTTCCCAGTGAAGGCATCATTTGTATGGAGGGAGTGACGAAGGCAGGCAAATTGTGGCCTTCCACGCACGGACAGGCTAAGGAGTTATCTGACTCCAGAACCCTGACATTTGGACCAGGAATGTGCATTTTGCAATGAACAACACACCTGGGGGCTATTACCTGTCCTGGGGGTGGGGGTGGGGGCACTCAGCAAGGAAGAGGCCAATCTGGATGGGAAGAACATTCTAGGTCAGGGCCCTGAGGCTTCCCCTTGTAATAAGAAATCAAGGCCATATATATATATATATATGTTCATAAGTGTGCCAAGCAAACAAGGCCACATGTGTGTATTTCTTTGTCTCAGGGACAAAGGGAGGTTGCCCCTCCAGCTACTCAGCAGCCCTCCCTCTGCCTGAGTGATAATTCCTGGCATCCTGATACCTGAGTGCCAGACAGATAGCCATTCCAGAGATAACAAACCCAGATGAAGACAAAAGAGTGTGATTAACTTGGCTGAGAAGCAGGGAAATGTAAATACCTCTTTTGTTTCACTTGGTGGGTGTTTAGTGGAGGACAAGAGGGGGCAGGGTCCAGGATGCTCAGATTGCTGCCACCAGACCTCCCCTTTCATGATGTAACCATGATGTATTGGGGGGGGGGTGGTCTCGGGCTACACCCCTCCTATGGTGTATGCATGTCCGGGGGGGGGGGGAATTCAAAATGTCTATATAGGGGCGGGCGCATTTTTGTTCTAGGTTGCTCCTCCATCCAGCATGTGGTGAGGGAGAACCCTGTTGCAACAGTATTTGTTAATAAAGATCAGGCTTACTAGCCGCCTTGCTTCCCATTAGAACTCTGGTCTGGTCTCTGTCTTTTCTGCGCAGGCAGGGGTTTCAAAATAACGTCCTGCCGAGGTTCAGGATTCCACCCGGAATCGAACCCTTTATCTAGATAACTCTCTTAAATTCTTACAACACCCTCCTGCTTCAGAAATAAAACAACCAACTAAAGCCGGCTTCTTCTTCTTCCTCTTCTTTTAAAGTGTGTTTATCAAACAGTTTGGCCCACAACTCTCAGCTGGGTCTGTGACAAAGACACGACCCAGGTAGAGATGGTCAAATACAAGCGACTCCATTTACACAGGGGTTACATTCTGAACCCACTGTGTGCACGCAGTGAAATGGGGAGTCGCCTGTATCAGCTCAGCTTTGCTGGTCCACAGAGCCGCATGAGCAAGAGGGACAGCATGGCGTGCCCAGCTGATGTGCAGGGAAGCAGCCGCGGCTGCGCTTCCTCGCATGCCAGCTGTTAGGTGGGAAGGCCTCCTGCTTGCGAGGAGACCCCTCCCCAGAGCCTGAAGAGAATGGTCACCTTGGGCTCTGGGGAGGGTCACCTTGTGAGCCAGGAGGACTCCCCATTTCCGGTATCCACTTGTGGTTTCCCTGTACCACACATGTGTAAATAGAGTGCATGCCAATGGGCAGTAGCCTATATGTCATTTTTTGTTTCTGTTAGTTTCTCATTTCCCTGCCTTTCCACACCAGTTTGCATTAAAAGGTCCTCATTGTGGGATGTAAACACACAGAGCAGTCAAATATAACACTGCTACAGTGGACATGAAGGTGCCTCAGTCCTCCAGCCGTAATTTCCTGTTTACCTGGACTGAGACAACTTCCTCTAAGTAACTGAAAGTGGGAGTGTCTTCACCTGGGCAGGTTAGGACAAAACCATAGGTCAGTGGCCATTTTCCCTCTCTTGGATCGGGACTTCAAGCAAGCAACATCTTAGAGCAGAGATGGGCTCTTAGCTTTGCCAAGAGGGCCCAAATGGAGCTTTCTCCCACATGGAGAGTCTCCACATGTACATATATTTTCTAAGCTTAAGTCTGCCTTCATCTGGGATCTCATTGTGACCATTTGATGTCTGTGAGTAAACGTTTTTACATGCTTTTATAGAAGACTTGTGTAGTGTCTTATTTTGAAGAGGGATAAAGGGGTAATACCAGGAAACCATTTTACAGAGGTTTAAACAAACCTGAGCAACCTTCTGCTGTGTGATTTAAAAAGGGGAATGTAACTCTGCTGACTTAGTTGGAACTTGTAAACACAAGTTAGGATAAGGATATCTTAAGTAATATATCCTCATCCACATTCCAAACATTCCCACACTCATCAAAATGAATCAACGTTTTAGTGTAAATTTATCCTAATTTTTGCAAAGCCGTTTTCACTGATATAATGCATTTTTGTATGCCATTTCACTAAGCTATGCATTTAAATTCTCATTTTGCCCCTGCATATGCATTTTTGTACACATTACTGGGCTGGAGAATTGCACTTCAAAATCTGAAGAACGTGCAGGTTTTGAACGATGGCTATGCTTTGGTTCTCAGATTCTTTGTGTGACTTTGCCTTTAAATGGAGATGGATTGGACCCCCCACCCCCCTTCCTAGACCCAGGTCCTTCGCAGGTCACTGGGAAGTAGGTTGCCCTCCTGTGAATTCAGCGGCCCACCCTACCTGGGACGCTTCTCTGGGAGAATCTCCATCACAGCATCGTGGGGTGGCAACTCATCTGGATTTATCTGCAAGACAGAAGGCAATCACTAAAGAAAACCGTCAGGTAAAGGCTGCTGTCACCTCATTACTCAGAACACAGTGGAGGCCCACAGTGGCAGCCGTCAGTGTGCTGCCTTGCTACATTCCCGCCCCCTCCAGCCGTTGTGCTTTATTTATTTGTTTGTTTGTATCTGCATACCTCTATATCATTAAAAAAAGTCAAACTGCTTTACAGCAACAAAAACATACAATAAACCCATAAAAGGCCATATAGAAAGTTCAAAACAAATATCAGTTAACCATGGCAGAAAGTCCTAGTCTTAATTGCTTGCGCAGGCCTGTTTTCAGTAAGCGATTAAAAGTTGGCACAGAAGGCACCTGCTGAATCTAGACTAGTGCAAGGGTCAGCAACCTTTTGCAGCCGTGGGCCGGTCCACCGCCCCTCAGACTATGTGGTGTGCCGGACCAGGGGAGGAGGAAGCCTCCTCGCTACCCGGGGCGGCGAACGGAGGCATCTCCCTGCCAGGAGCAGCGACGGCCCGGCGACAGAGTGCGCATGCGTGAAATGCTGCGCGTGCACACTCTGTCTTGACCGGTGCCGCTGCTTCCGCGGCGGCGGGGGGGCACCCCCCACGAGCCGCCGAGCAGAGTGGCCTCGCTCCGCGGCTTGCTCGGGGCCCGCGGGCGGGGCGGGGCCGGCCAGGGCTGGCCCAAGTGTCACCCCCCTGCCCTGGAACCCGGGGCGGACCGCCCCCACCCCCCTTGCGACGCCACTGGGCCGGACTATATTTTGGAGGGGGGGAAATGAACGAATTCCTATGCCCCACAAATAACCCAGAGATGCATTTTAAATAAAAGCACACATTCTACTCATGTAAAAACACCAGGCAGGCCCCACAAATAACCCAGAGATGCATTTTAAATAAAAGCACACATTCTACTCATGCCAGGAAACGAAATTCCTGCAGATCAGTTGTCTAAAGTTGTTAACAGAGAACGCTGATTCCCGGCCTGTCCGCGGGCCGGATTGAGAAGGCAATTGGGCCGCATCCAGGCCCTGGGCCTTAGGTTGCCTACCCCTGCTCTAGTGGCAGAGAGTTCCACAGGACTGGGCCAATGACACTAAAGGCTCTATTGCTCATCGTTGTCAAACAAGCCTCACGACGCTCCTGCAAGTGATCTGAGCGATCAAGCTGGGGGGATTATAAGGGTTTAGGCAGTCCCTGAGGTATTCTGGACCTAAGCTGTTAAGGACCCTGAACCTGGCTTGGTAGCAGGTGGCTGGCAGTTTTGCAGCACTTTGATATGGTTGTATGCTGATGGCAGGATCACCAGAATCTCAGGGAATTGTTGTGCTCTCCTCCCACTTTTCCTCCGAGGAACTTGAGGCAGCTTATATGGTTCTTTCCCCTCCCTCCTGCTCCCTCAACAGCCCTGTGAGGTAGATCAAACAGAGGGATTATGACTGCTACAAGGCCACCTAGGCCCCTTTCTGCACTATACCGCTAAAGCAGCATCCTACCACTTTACGAACAGTCATGGCCGGGAGCTGTAGTTTGTTGAGGGTGCTGATTCCCTTCACAGAGCTACAGTTCTCAAAGTGGTTTCACAGTAAATCCCTCTTCACAGGGAAGCTGCATGAGGCGAGTGGCATGCAAGGGCAAATCCTCGCACCGACAGAGCCAAGACTTAAGTGCCACTTTGGATAGAAGCAAATAGTAATAACAATAATTAATAATGTCATTTCAACCCAGCCCTCACAGGAATCTATTTCTCCTTTATATGCTCTGCTTATCCATCCATTTATCAATCTATCATCCATCAGTAGATATTAGAAAGACACTTGATCATTTAGGCACTTTGGAACTCCCTGCCTATTGATACCAAGCAGGTGCCTTTGCTGTGCTCGTTTTGGTGCCTGTGAATGAATTTTAATCTGTTTTAATATTTAACTTTTCCATGTTTTAAAGAATTGTGGCAATTCTTTTCTTGTTTTTTTGTTTTAGCTTTTTGTAAACTGTTTCGATGTTTTTTTTTTAAAAAAAAACAATCGAATAGTATATAAATATTATTAAACAAACAAACAAACAAACAATCCTCAGTGTCATGCTAAATTAAACCAAATCCCCTTTGCTGTTACTTCTGGACGTCTCAGGGAAGGGGAGGGGGCATGTAACACTAATTCACACTAAACAAATGTGAAGGTAGACAGCAACAGACTTGCAGGGTAGGACAGTGGAACCTCGACTTACGAAGTACTCGACTTACGTATTTTTCGACTTTTGAAAGGGAAAAAGCTGCCGCGCGGCTACGAATTTTTCGACTTCCGAAAGGAAATCCGCTTGGATTTTAGATGCGGTTTACTCGACATACGAAGTTTTAGATGGGGTTTACTCGACTTACGAAGGTTTACATAGGGTTTTCTTATGAATTTTTCGACTTATGTTTCCAATGCATTCCTATGGGAATGCCGTTTTTCGACTCACGAAATTTTCGACTTACGAGTGTGCATTCGGAACGCATTAAATTCGTAAGTCGAAGTTCCACTGTATATGACAAAATCAGAGGGAAGCCCCTACAGAGCTCAGCGGGATTTCCTCTCATGGAAGTACATAGGATTGCAGCAGAAATGGTTTGTTCTTCCCCGCGTCAGTTGGGAGTTATTTCTCCAACTCATGTGCCATCTTACCTATCATCCCTTTCTATTGCCAGTCATCGTTTTGCCTTTATCAAAGCACGTTTTAATGTTTTCCCTTCGAATTCCCTTTTTCATAGATTTTCTAGGGGCCAAGTCTCGGTTTTATGTTCCTGTGATAATAGATCGACCGAAACACTTCACCATACAGTATTTATATGTCCTTTATATTGTGTTGTCCGGAAGAACTTACTGTTACCATTAATCCACAAGTTGCCTGGGCACCCGGCAGATTTTCGCCTGGCCTTTTTATTGCAAGATACAGATCAGCATGTAACTTTACAAATGGCGAAATTTTTAACTTCCGTTTTGACATATAAACGTCGTAATAGACTGCTGTTTGGAAGCTGAAAATTCCTTATAGTATCTATTTCTAATTTGTACTCTTTTAAGTTTTACTGAGGGACCAGGTGGCGCTGTGGGTTAAACCACAGGCTTGCTGATCAGAAGGTCAGCGGTTCGAATCCCCGTGACGGGGTGAGCTCCCGTTGCTCGGTCCCAGCTCCTGCCCACCTAGCAGTCCGAAAGCATGTTAAAGTGCAAGTAGATAAATAGGGACCGCTCCAGCGGGAAGGTAAACGGCGTTTCCGTGCGCTGCTCTGGTTCGCCAGAAGCAGCTTTGTCATGCTGGCCACATGACCCGGAGGCTGTCTTCGGACAAACGCTGGCTCCCTCGGCCTATAGAGCGAGATGAGCACGCAACCCCAGAGTCGGACATGACTGGACCTGATGGTCAGGGGTCCCTTTACCTTTACCTAAGTTTTACTGGTTCTAATTTTTTAAATCAAATTGTACTGTGTATTTGTCCTAGTTCTGTTGTTCTTATGAGCTGAAAGCTGAAATAAAGTGATTGATTGATTGATGATTTGTTCAGCCCCAGCCGCAAGAACCCCAAAGTCAAAGAAAGACTGTAAGGATTCTCCTTCCTCCTCCTGCAGCCCCAGATACTCACTGTTGCAGAGAAGGGGCGGTAATACACAGCCATCTGCGTGCTTTGGATGTGCCTCACGCCATCCCATGGGGGGCAGAAATAAAAAGATCCTCTGGCAGAGATCAGATTAACAAGCCTCTCCACTGGTTGCCAGGCGCCTGTCACTCCAAACAGCAACCTCCAGAGGTACTGCACAAACTCCGGAACCGCAAAGCAAACAGGTGTGCTCACCTGTCCTCCGGAAGAGGCTCCAAAGGGCTTTGTAGCACATCTGCCGGCTCCATCGCCAACAGAATCAAGTGCTAATGGGACGCAATGCCAGCCGGACCCTAAACTTACAGAGGTTGCTTGCTGCATGAGGGCAAGCCACAACTCTCCTGTGGGCAGGGCAGGTGTTGGCACCTGATTTCAGAGGTGACCTGCTGCCCAGCTCACTCCGGGAGCTGCCGTTGCTACAACACAGCTCCTCGCAGCAACCAGGGTGTCAAATCTCCTTTGCCACACACAGGAAAATGCAGCACTTGTTGAATGTTCGTTTTTTTCTGGACAGTTGTTAAAGGTGCAGGTGCCCTGGCAGAAAGCAGAAAGGACTACAAAAGTTGGACTACAACACCTGGAGGGTCCTGGGTCATCCGCACCAGGTGAAAGGATTGAGATGGACTGCAGGAAGGATGCACACACATATGAACACTTGCAAATCAGCAGCCCCTGGCCCCCTGGCCAACGGATGGGGACCTTTGCTGCGATGCACTTTCTGGGAAGCAGGGGTGCCGACGGAGGTCACTTCTACACCATAAATTGAAAAGTGGACATCCAATGAAGCTGAAAGTTGGGGGATTTGGGACAGATAAAAGGAAGGACTACAATACAATACAATACAATAAAATACAATACAAAAGACAATACAATACAATATCCTTTATTAGGCATAAAAGACCACATGTTATCAAACAGACTCTGTATACAAATTGTGCAAAATACGAGCTCGACAGAACAAAACTTATACCAATCAAATCCTTAACTCCAGAATTCCAGACTCGTCCACACAAGTAACTCCGAATTTCTCACAATGACCCTTTGTTAAAAAATCCATTTGTGTATAATACAGCAATACAGCACTACCACTTCCCCATCCAATTAAGAACCATTAAATCTCTTTGTAATGACCCAGTCTTTCTACATGGACAGCACTCAAAAATTCAGCTACTATAAGAGTAATTTGATCATTACTGTCCGAAAGCAGGTTCTGTACCGTTGGAGGCATAGAAATCAGCCTGTCGCGTTGTAAGGTCTCTAATAATTGTCTTCTTGCATAAATGCCAAAATCACAAGAAAAGAAAATATGCTCCAAAGTATCTGGTTCCTGTTTACTACATTTGCACAGACGCTCAGATCTTGGGAGAGCTAAATATCTTCCTCTCACCATCATAGAGGGGAACATATCGAATCTGGCTAACATAAACAGCCTGCACAGTTCATGATTCTTCAGATTTGCCATGTATCCCTTTTGAAAATCTCTACACAAAGGGAGATTTAAATAGAGAGGAGAGCAAGTGCTGCACTTTGAAACCTCAAGAGTGGAGAGAACACTGTTTTCTATAAGTTTCTTCCTAATAATTTCCCAAGTATATTTGGAGTCAGAATTTTCAAAGTCAATTAAAAGGAAGGACTTCTTTACGCAGCACATGGCTAATCGATGGAACTCCTTGCCACAGGAGCAGAGATGGCTACCAACTTGAGTGGCTTTAAAGGAGGATCAGACACATTTGTGGAGGAGGAGAGGGCTGATGGTGGCTCTGCTCTTCTTCCACAGTGGGAGGCAGCAATGCTTCCAGATGCCAGTAGCTGGAAAGCGCAGGATGGGAGAGTTGGTCTTGGGTTCAAATCCTGCTTGCAGGTTTCCTTTTGGGGCATCCGCTTGGCCACTGTGAGAACAGGATGCTGGACTGGACGGGTCATTGGCCTGACCCAGCAGGGCTCTTCTTATGTTCTTAAGTGCTCCTGGACAACTTTGAATAGTCATGGCTCCCCCCGCGAAGCATCCCTTCACAGAGCTACAACTCCCAGACTTCCCTGGGAAGAAGAAGGATTGACAGTTGAACCACTCCGGTGGTACAGCAGGGCTTTGAGTGTGTGGTGGGGGGCTGTGGCCCCTGACTGGCCTGGCCTCCATGGGTAGCAGAGCCCCATTGTGTTTCCCTACCCCACCAGCCAGAGCCCAACCTTAACTCTCTTTGTCCTTCTCTCTGACTCAGCGCCAGGCTCCTTTAGAGACGACAGAGAGAGAGGTATCAGTCCCTCACGCCCTGCTGCTTAGATGCTGAGCACCAGAGCCTTTTGCTGCCTCAGCATCTTTCTCTGCCATGCGCTCCGCTTCTCATGTTTCAAAGGCTCAATTAGGTTCTGAGGCTTCTCAGGTTCTTTTAAATGTCTCCCTCTGTGACCTTCCTGGGAACGCCTCAGATCTCCTTGGGCATCAGCTTGGTCTGTTTTGCTGCATCCCTCCTGGATCTGTCTATGGGGCCTGGTTTGCATCGTCTGCTGTGTCTTCTTTCAGCAGCCAAAATGACCTTGTGCTGGCGATCCGCTGCTTTCATTTCCCCCGTAAAGTTGCATGCGTCTATGTTGAGAGCTAAAGGGACCCAGGTGGCGCTGTGGGTTAAACCACAGAGCCTAGGGCTTGCTGATCAGAAGGTCGGCGGTTCGAATCCCTGCGTCGGGGTGAGCTCCCGTTGCTCGGTCCCTGCTCCTGCCAACCTACCGGTAGCAGTTCGAAAGCACGTCAAAGTGCAAGTAGATAAATAGGTACCGCTCCGGCGGGAAGGTAAACGGCGTTTCCGTGCACTACTCTGGTTCACCAGAAGCGGCTTAGTCATGCTGGCCACATGACCCAGAAGCTGTACACCGGTTCCCTCGGCCAATAAAGCGAGATGAGCCCCGCAACCCCAGAGTCGTTCGCGACTGGACCTAATGGTCAGGGGTCTCTTTACCTTTACATTAAGCCTGCAACTTACATGCATTTAACCTGCTCATATTCAATTTTACATGCTTAGCAAAGTAATTTTAAAAAGGGTGGGGCAGAAAGGGGTCATGCATCTGGGCGGAAAGACTTTGGCAATCTCACCTGTCACTGAACCCAATGTGTTTTAACTATACAACTGCAATTTTGACTTTAGGTATGATCCCTGGAACGTAACCCCTGTGGGAGCTGTGGGCTTACTGTAATAAGTCAGTAAATATTGACAAGCCAAAGTTATTATAATTTTTTAGAGAAGTAACTCCAAAAACACTCACAAAAAAGAAGCAGCGAATCTGTATCTTTGTTAAGGAGATGCTTCACCTCAGCCAAACAGACAAGCAGGGATGTGGCCATAGATGTTTAATGCTTAAAACCCTAAAGAATTAGCATCATTAGTGATCAGTGACAAAGCAAGAGAGTGGCTTCCTCTTTGAGCCTTGTATGACCCTTGCAGCAGGGACCTGTCCATCTATACTTCCATCGTTGGAATTGGCACTGCTACAGGGGCCACACGATATCCTTTCTGCAGCGCCTGCACTTTGGAACTCCTTGCCGATTGAATGGGGTCCTGAATGGGGTAACTGTGCCCCTGAAGGACCAGGTGCGCAGCCTGGGAGTCATTTTGGACTCACAGCTGTCCATGGAGGCACAGGTTAATTCTGTATCCAGGGCAGCTGTCTACCAGCTCCATCTGGTACGCAGGCTGAGACCCTACCGGCCCGCGGACTGTCTCGCCAGAGTGGTGCATGCTCTAGTTATCTCTCGTTTGGACTACTGCAATGCGCTCTACGTGGGGCTACCTTTGAAGGTGACCCGGAAACTACAAATAATCCAGAATGCGGCAGCTAGACTGGTGACTGGGAGCGGCCGCCGAGACCACATAACACCGGTCTTGAAAGACCTACACTGGCTCCCAGTACGTTTCCGAGCACAATTCAAAGTGTTGGTGCTGACCTTTAAAGCCCTAAATGGCTTCGGTCCTGTATACCTGAAGGAGCGTCTCCACCCCCATCGGTCAGCCCGGACACTGAGGTCCAGTGCCGAGGGCCTTCTGGCGGTTCCCTCGCTGCGTGAAGCCAAGTTACAGGGAACCAGGCAGAGGGCCTTCTCGGTAGTGGCGCCCGCCCTGTGGAACGCCCTCCCTTCAGATGTCAAAGAAAACAACAACTACCAGACCTTTAGAAGACATCTGAAGGCAGCCCTGTTTAGGGAGGCTTTTAATGTTTTATAGATTATTGTATTTTAATGCTCTGTTGAAAGCCGCCCAGAGTGGCTGGGGAAACCCAGCCAGATGGGCGGGGTATAAATAATAAATTATTATTATTATTATTATTATTATCAAGCCGGTTGCCTTTGCTGTGCTCTTTTTTCGCGCTTGCTTAAAAACAGATGTATAGAATCCGGAGGTAACTTTAATCTGTTTCGGATTTTAACTTTTGTATGTTGTAACGTACTGTTGTAATTTTTTTTATTGATTTTCTTGTTTTGTCTTTCTGTAAGCTGCTTTGCTTTTTCTTTTTTGTCCAACCAAGCTGTGTATAAATCTTATGAAATAAAAAAATAAAAAATAAAATAAAATAAAATATATTGATGGCATAGCTGTCAACCCTCCCTTTTTTTGCGGGAAACTCCCTTATTCCAATGCCGTTTCCAGCTGCTATCCCGGATTGTTGATATCCCTTAAATTTCCCGGATTTCAAAGGAAGCAGCTCCTCTCCCTCCCTGCCGGCCAGGGAGGCTCCTCAGCTGCGTTGCTCGGCTGCCAATGAGGAGTCTGAGACCGACTGGGGGCGGAGCTTGCATGCCTTGTGCATCCAGACCCTCACGCCCAACCAGACATCCAGTCTGCCTGCCGTCTATGCGCTCGCTCTTTCGCTCACCCGTCTGCGCGCAGCCTCTGGAGCGCAGGGTGGCGAGGCTACTTGGTGCCATTGCACAGCCCTCGCGGCATCCCTTATTTTCAAATGCGAAAGTGGACAGCTATGATTGATGGTGCTGTGAAAACAGAGAGCAGCATTGATTCCCTGAGAGGTGGCCTGGCCAAACAGCACTCTAGATAGTCAAGGGGACACATCCCTCAAGTGGGAACCATGCTTTTGATCATGAAATCAGACAACATGGTGGTTTGAGCCACACTCACCTCTCTTAGGTCAAGCAAGGAGCTCTTGTGTTCAGGAGCAATGAAGGATTTCTGGAAAACACAATATAGTTTTCCCCTATTATTTTCCTCCAAGGACAATCCTCACAGAAGAAAATGGTTATAAAATCAAATCCACTGAACATGGTGTGGATATGAAGAATGCAGGACTGGGGCACCTGAGTTCTGAACAGCTATTGCTTCTGGTTCTCCAAGAACGCCCTGCACCACAAAGATGTCAACAGCTAGCCAGGCAGGTTTAGAGACACTCGTTTTTATTAAATGGGATTTGCAAATGCAGTAAGCAAAAACAAGCAAACAAAACTTGTTAAGTTAAAACTTGTCAAGTTAAAAAATAAGAATAAAAACAGTCAAAAGAGTAATACAAAATAAGGTAAAGCTAAAGGGACCCCTGACCATTAGGTCCAGTTGTGTCCGACTCTGGGGTTGCGCGCTCATCTCGCATTATTGGCCGAGGGAGCCGGCGTACAGCTTCCAGGCCATGTGGCCAGCATGACTAAGCCGCTTCTGGCGAACCAGAGCAGCGCACGGAAACACCGTTTACCTTCCCGCCGGAGCGGTTCCTATTTATCTACTTGCACTTTGACGTGCTTTCGAACTGCTAGGTGGGCAGGAGCTGCGACTGAGCAACGGGAGCTCACCCTGTCGCGGGGATTCGAACCGCCGACCTTTTGATCAGCAAGCCCTAGGCTCAGTGGTTTAACCCACAGCGCCACCTGGGTCAAAAACAAGCAAACAAAACATCAAGTTAAAAAATAAGAATAAAAACAGTCAAAAGAGTAATACAAAATAGCAGAATACAAATCAAGATGATCATAGAAAGCTTTAAAAAAGAATGAGTAGCATAAAATATAGTCCATGGTGGGGTACAAGGTTCACATTTATACGAAACTTATGAAATAATCACAAATGTTGCCAAATAAACTCATTTAGTAGAAACGTGCCAACTATCAATCACAAATGGCCGCAAACAGAAGCTGGAAGGGTCCACCTCATCCCTGGCTTATAAGTCAGTTTTTTGGAAATGGTAAATCAGCAGGATTTTCTAAAAACCCTCAATCCAGAGAGTAGCAGGATGCGTCCTTCCTTCCTCCAGAGATCCCTAGATGAGCGGCAACCAGGAAGTACAGAATTAATTGTTGAGGAGTAAGGCCAGCTTCAGCTCCATTCAAGATGGATGAGAGACACAATTTAGCATCCAAGGTGACCTGTTTGCCAACAATAATGTCAATCTCCATGGCAGAGAACTTTTGCTTCCAGAACTTCTGAACATTCTTATTCCCCACCACATATGTGGATAAGTTCCTTGCACACTCATTTTTAAAAAAATAAAAGAATGACTTCTATCCAAAGCAGTCACTCATTCTGTTAGTGCAATGGGTTCCCTTCCTCCCCACCCCTCCTGCAGGCCCCCTAAATCTGTTCTGGGGTTTCCCTGCAACCTTCCTGAGCAAACAGGGGAAGGCAGAGAGTGCACATGGTGGGGGGGGGGGTAGGAAAGGGGGAACTGTTCCATTGCACAGCACCCAATATTCCTATGCAGCTTTTCCTGGGAGGCTTACAGCAGTAAAATTTTGAATTTGAATTTTAAAATAGAACAACCCAGAAGAATAAAGCCCATTCACAATAAACTCCTGCCTTGAATCAGCAAATGGAGACAAACATTATGCAAGGTGCTGCAACCTGAATCACGACCCCTGTAGGGTTTAGATATGTGACACCTGTGTGACATATACAGGGCGACCATTTGACCTTCGCCTTCCACTTTCATGAGTCATTACAAGCTAGATACTTATGCCTCCGCGGAGGTCTCCTTGGGAGAGTGGTTCAACAGGTGTTTTGACACCAAAGAGGTAGGGCCCATAGCGGCTCCCACCTGATTTGGGAACTGCTGAGATACATCCCACACAGCATCATATTCGCTTCCTACAGGAGAAGCGAACGTTGGCACTTACCATGATAAGTTCCTTCTCTGTAGGGAGAAATATGATCCGGCCCTCCCAGGTACTGCTGTGTACATGGGAGAGAGGTCATCAGACACAGAGCATGGAGGGTTGCCCGGGGGCCAGATGTGCCTCCCCACAATGTTCAGGGGCCTCCTATCTCCCCGTCCCTCTTGCTCTTTAGCACATACCGGGGGCATAGCTGTCAACCCTCCCTTTTTTTGCGGGAAACTCCCTTATTCCAATGCCGTTTCCCACTGCTATCCCGGATTGTTGATATCCCTTAAATTCCCCGGATTTCAAAGGAAGCAGCTCCTCTCCCTCCCTGCCGGCCAGGGAGGCTCCTCAGCTGTGTTGCTCGGCTGCCAATAAGGAGTCTGAGACCAACTGGGGGCGGAGCTTGCATGCCTTGTGCAGCCAGACCCTCATGCCCAACCAGACAGACAGCCTGCCTGCCGTCTACGCGCTCACTCTTTCGCTCACCTGTTCGCGCGCAGCCTCTGGAGCGCAGGGTGGCGAGGCTACTTGGTGCCATTGCACCGCCCTCGCGGCACCCCTTATTTTCAAATCCGAAAGTTTGGGAAAATCCCTTATTTTCAAATCCGAAAGTTGACAGCTATGACCGGGGGGTGACGTCCCCCTTTTCCTCTTCACCTGTCCTATCTACACAGCAAGCTTGGGATGGGAGTCCAGGGAACAGAGAGGCATGCCTCACTGGGACTGCTGAATTTCCTGCCCCTAGCTATTTGGTTTCCTTCTTTTTTTAGCCTGTTAGTTGTTTATTCCTGACTATACAGTTACCTGCTTAAGCACAAATTGAACTGGAGATAAAGGGGTCGTTCTTGCCCCAGGTATTCTCTAAAAAACCCACAAACAAACAAACAAACAAACAAACCAGTTACTTCCTGCCAGTGGTGAGATGGAGTGACAACCCACACAGCATCATACTTCTCCCTACAGAGAAGGAACATATCATGGTAAGTACCAACGTTCGCCTCCCCCTAGTACACACGCAAAATATTGGGTTGTATCCAATGTGCCACTAAGTTAACGTCACTGCAGTTGGCTCTCCTCCTCCTTCACTGGCTTTTCATCCTGCACTCCCTCTTCCACAGCAGGCTCCCAGGGAGCGGGTGGAGAAATCACTCAGAAGCAGATCCTCAGCTCCAGCCAGTTCACTTTTCTCGAAGGCGGCGTCTTCCCCCTTGCCTTCAGTTACTGGCTGAATTTCTTCGCAGTCCCAGCCCTTCAGCTGCCCACCCACATCTCTCTTCAGCCATCCCTGCTATCTGGTTGCCTTACAGCTGGGCTCCTGGATCACTTTAGGTCCCGTGTAGCATCTCATCAGGCAGGGCTCTGACTTTTTCCTCCCATACTCTGCTTGCAGCTGCTCCATTTTAGCGAACCACTGGCTCTGTCTGCCGTTGGTCCAGTTTGTCAAGCAGTTGATCCGAATGGCCTTGCTGCTCCATTTGTTCCTGGCTTTGCTGCTGGAGCATCATCCTGAACTGCTCCAGAGGTATACCTGTTCCTCCCTTCACCTGGACTCAGGCCCATAGGTCCTCCTCCAGGAAAAAAATGAATCCCACTTTTGACACCAGTGTTGCATGCCACTACAATCTCTGAGTGAAGTGGGATTCCTGGTGTTCCAGGCATTTACTCATCGAGTTCAGTTTCCTTGGAATGAGGGAAAGTGGAGACTGCTATATCTTTAGGATATGTGGTTTATTTACACATATATACAGCCTGAACCTACGATGGAGGGGCTCCCAGCATTAACTCCGTAAGAAGGTCTTGCTCCTCCCATAGCCACAGCCTTGGATTCAAGCAGAAATCAAGCATGCATCTCCCACTCAGGCTTTTGCCTGCTTCTAGCTCTCGCCCTTTTCCTTCTCACCAACAGCCAGGCGAGGGAAGGGTGACGATGATAAATTCCTTATTAATGACTACATGAAAGTTAAAAGCATTGCATTTCCTGCCAGCCTGAGGTTTATTTAGATTCTAAATATATATATTCCCACAGCTTCCTTTCCCGTTCGTAAATTCTTGTCATTCATATGCTAGTAAAGCCAAATTTCCCTGTATGATCTCCCTCTTTTCCTCTCTCTCGTTCATATATATATTTGTTCAGTGTTTTCTCCTGCACACTTATTTATTTATTTCACAAATTGCTTGGGGAGTCTTTGATGCCTGGGATGAGCTTCAGATGTTGGAATCTATTAATCTTGCCATGCCTGCGAAGAAACTGTTTTACATGATCTCACGGGCCCAGCTGCAAACCCCACCCCCACCCCCACCAAAAAACACCAGGGACTACCTGGTGCATTTCAAGGGGTAAATGCAGGCAATGGGATTCAGGTTTGCCCTTTTAACATGCCCAAATTTTCTATTCCAGATAGGGCGAAAAGGAGGCAGCTGTGTGTGGGAAGAGCCTTGGTAGAAAGCATAGAACCATAGAATTGTAGAGTTGGAAGGGACCTGAGGGTCATCTAGTCTAACCCCATGCGATGCAGGAATCTCAACTGAAGCATCCCTGACAGATGACCATCCAACCTCTGCTTAAAAACCTCACAGGAAAGAGAGTCTACCACCTTCGGAGGGAGTCAGTTCCACTGTTGAATGGCTCTCACCTTCAGAACGTTTTTCCTGTTGTTTAGTCAGAATCCCCTTTCTTGTAACTTGAATCCATTGGTTTAGATCCTCCCCTCTGGAGCAGCAGAAACCAAGCTTGCTCCATCTTCCATGTGACAGCCCTTTAGATGTAACAGCTGTCAACTTTCATAACTCTCATAACTTCCCCTGGTGTTTTAAAACCCTCTGCTACTGGCTGCATTTCTTCGCAGGCCCTCAACAGATAATAATAATAATAATAATAATAATAATAATAATAATAATAATAATAATAATAATTTATTTATACCCCGCCCATCTGGCTGGGTTTCCCCAGCCACTCTGGGCGGCTTTCAACAGATGGGTTTTATGGAGGCTTGAGCCAGGAACATAGCTGTCAACCCTCCCTTTTTTTTGCGGGAAACTCCCTTATTCCAATGCCGTTTCCCGCTGCTATCCCGGATTGTTGATATCCCTTAAATTTCCCGGATTTCAAAGGAAGCAGCTCCTCTCCCT
This sequence comes from Darevskia mixta, assembly GCA_034641385.1. Lineage (NCBI taxonomy): Eukaryota > Metazoa > Chordata > Lepidosauria > Squamata > Lacertidae > Darevskia > Darevskia mixta. The sequence goes on from JAWWNH010000188.1 coordinate 5,772,825, forward strand.
CCCTGCCGGCCAGGGAGGCTCCTCAGCTGCGTTGCTCGGCTGCCAATAAGGAGTCTGAGACCGACTGGGGGCGGAGCTTGCATGCCTTGTGCATCCAGACCCTCACGCCCAACCAGACAGACAGCCTGCCTGCCGTCTATGCGCTCGCTCTTTCGCTCACCCGTTCGCACGCAGCCTCTGGAGCGCAGGGTGGTGAGGCTACTTGGTGCCATTGCACCGCCCTCACGGCATCCCTTATTTTCAAATCCGAAAGTTTGAAAAAATCTCTTATTTTCAAATCCGAAAGTTGACAGCTATGGCCAGGAACCATGTTCAGGATGGCTTATAACGTAAAAATTACATAACTACAAACATAACAAAAGCAGTAATAAACAATAAACAAAGTATCAAAAAACACACAATGAAATTGAACAATTTCCACATAAATAATAATAAAAGCTAAAATATATATACAAAAAAATCAAAACAGCAACATTGACACACCCACCCCGGCCTCAATCATGCACAGAACATCCTATTTGTGTGCAGACTCTGAGACTTGTATAGTACTTATCTATTACTTATTTCATAAAACTGATACACCCTTTGAAAAAGAAACTTCAAAGTGGCTTACCAAAAAAAGGACAAAACAATAGCCTTATCGATAAGAACAATGATCAAGGATTGTTTAAACTTTCAAAAAGTGGAAATAACTAAAATCAGATTAAAACTCGCATTGACTTTCTAAACATCTGCGTAGGCTTGTCTAAGCAAGAGTGCTCTGACGTAACAGGCACAAAAAGAGTACAGAGTAAGCACAAAGGCCTGCATGGTTCTCCTCTTCCCCACAGAATCCTCACAACCACCCTGTGAGGTAAGTTAGGCAGAGAGGCAGGGATCTGGCCCAAGGCCACCCAGGGAGCTTCATGGCCGAGCGGGGATTTGAACCCTGGTCTCCCAGATCCTAGTCCCTTAAGACATAAGCACCCTAAGAAGAGCCTTGCTGGATTGGGCCAATGGCCCTTCGAGTCCAGCATCCTACGACTCAGCTATACAGCTGCAAATAAAGCGTTGTGTGTTGTAAAGTGCTATATAGAAATGTGACACTAGGTGGCGATGGTGAGCTATGGCAAATTCAACATATTTTTCAAAACTTTTTTAAAAAAGCATTTTCACAACGTTTTTTATACATGCCTATATTCCACCCTGTTCTCCCAGTGGCCAACCAGATGCCCATTATGCGAATTCTGCAAGCGGGACATGAGCACAAGAGCCATCTCCCTTCCTGTGGTTCCTAGCGACTGGAATAGTTTGTTTGCTTCAAGTTGGCCCTGGAATCAGGGTGAAAGAAAGGGCAGCTGGGTCAGTCTTAATGGCTGGCCCTCATTCCGAAGCAATTATGGTCTATGTCTCCCTGGAGAAGAGCAAAGAGTGTCAGTAACTAGAGGTCACGGAGACACAAGATTTACAGATGCTGCTCTGTAGCCCAAGGCCTTCCTGTGTAAATGATGATTCTACCAGGCTGTGCTCAGGCATTGCTGTTATCTGCAGCACGCACCCATGGATTGCAGGAGGACTATTGCCGCTTGCCTTGCTGATGCTCTTGGCATTTTACAAAAGCCGTTCGCTGTTGCCTTCTGTCCACAGAATCCCTGTACCGGTTTCTCCAAGGCTGGGAACGTCATCAGAAACAGCTTTAAAAACAAAGAGCATCGGACCCAGTAGCGCAAAGCCGTGCTTTCCTCTACTGGTAGCGTGTGCTGTTTAAAGGTAAAGGTAAAGGGACCCCTCACCATTAGGTCCAGTCGTGACCAACTCTGGGGTTGCGGCGCTCATCTCGCTTTATTGGCCGATGGAGCCGGCGTACAGCTTCCGGGTCATGTGGCCAGCATGACAAAGCTGCTTCTGGTGAACCAGAGCAGCGCACGGAAACACCATTTACCTTCCCGCCGGAGCGGTACCTATTTATCTACTTGCACTTTGACGTGCTTTTGAGCTGCTAGGTTGGCAGGAGCTGGGACCGAGCAACGGGAGCTCACCCCGTCGCAGGGATTCGAACCGCCGACCTTCTGATCGGCAAGCCCTAGGCTCTGTGGTTTAACCCACAGCACCACCAAGTGCCAAACATCAACATTGGCATGAAAAACATCCTTCATTCCCTGCGAAAAATGGAATACCAGGAAGATTTTGTCCAACTCCATTTTTAACAGATGGAATGAGTGGTTCCGCAGGGGAGATTTAGGGACATACCAGTCCAATTATTTGTTTATAAAAATACTTATTTACTGCAGTAGGTGAGGCTTCATATTGCAGTTAGAATACTGCAGCATGACGGGAGTGAGGCCTGTGTGCTCAGAGATCTTCACTGGTTCTTGAGCTGCTACTAAGCCTGCTGTTACCTCCCTCTTGTGCACAGGTGATGCCAGTTTGACTCCACTCAGAATAAGCAACTTTGCTATCAATGCACAAGATGCCGTGTGCTGAGCCTGTCACCTTGTTTAGGTCCAATAGCCCAGGTTTTAATCCATCAGCTGCTGGCAGGTCCAATTGATGCAGTCCTTACCAGCAGATGAGCCACTGATAACCTTGCATCTGTGATGTCCCTGTCTGCTTTTTTATTTAATCCATCCTCTGTCTGCATTGCTCCCCTGCATGCCATTGTTAAAGAGACAGCCCATTTTCCTAATCCTGATATCTTAATTGTACTGAGGATCACTGATGTTTGCATTCCCGTGGGGCTCCTCTGTTTGGCTTTATCCCTTCTGATTTCCCACAGGATTGCCATAGATCTCTCAGCTAGTGGAGTCACTTGACTCTGATGTTCTAACACAATATTGACAGAGAGCCAGTGGTGGTGTAATGGTCAGAGTGCCATAACACTAGGACTCATGGACTTCCAATGAGGCTGAGTATAGGGAAATTCAGGACTGATAAAAGAAAGTCCACAATGCAAGAACTACGGAACTCCCTCCAGCAGGAGGCAGCAATGGCCACCAGCTTGGATGGCTTTAAAAAAGGACTGAAGAAATTCAGGAAGGAGCAGAGGACTGGTGATGGCTCCTAGGCGTGATGGCTGTGCCCTGCCTCCACCATTGGAGGCAGCAATGGAGGACAGTTGCTGGGAACCACAGGAAGGGAGAGGGCCCTTGTGCCTCCACTATCAGAGGCAGAAATGCCTCTGAATGCCAGTTGTGTGGGATCATGACTGGGGAGCTCAGGTCCTTCCTGTGGGCTTCCTGGAAGCATCTGGTTGGACACAGAGACATAGCTGTCAACTTTCAGATTTGAAAATAAGGGATTATAACAAACTTTCAGATTTGAAAATAAGGGATGCCGCAAGGGCGGTGCAATGGCACCAAGTAGCCTCGCCACCCTGCGCTCCAGAGGCTGCGCGCGAACGGGTGAGCGAAAGAGTGAGGGCATAGACGGCAGGCAGGCTGGCTGTCTGGTTGGGCGTGAGGGTCTGGCTGCACAAGGCATGCAAGCTCCGCCCCCAGTCGGTCTCAGACTCCTTATTGGCAGCCGAGCAACGCAGCTGAGGAGCCTCCCTGGCCGGCAGGGAGGGAGAGGAGCTGCTTCCTTTGAAATCCGGGAAATTTAAGGGATATCAACAATCCGGGATAGCAGCAGGAAACGGCATTGGAATAAGGGAGTTTCCCGCCCAAAAAAGGGAGGGTTGACAGCTATGTGTTGGACTAGATGGGTCAATGGTCTGATTAAGCAGGGCTCTTCTTAAGTTCTTATCTATTTTCAGTGTTGGGCATCAGATCACACATCTGAGCATAGGCCTTCCACCACACTGCTCCACTGTCTTACTTACTCCACTGTCTTACTCATTCCAAAGAATGAGACTCCATCACTTCTGAGGGAGTCTTTCCCACCATCAAATGGCCCTTCACAGCCAGAAAGTTCTTCCCAAGGTTGCGTCGCAATCTCCTTCCTTGTGAACGCTTGCATTTGAGATGGAAGAGAGATTTCATTTTGCCAAAACCAACTCATCTTAACTTACAGTGCCTCAAATCAAGCAAAGATAGGTCAAATCCTGACCTTGAGGGTGGCCTTGCAATACCAGTGGGAGAAAGACAACATTGAGCATGTGAGACTGAGCGGTGGCAGAGGGACACCCCCAGGGGGACCTTCTGAAAGTTAAAATCAGCCACCCTCCCTCCCCCTTTGTATTTATTTCCAACACACATTCCTTCCAAATGATCAATCTCATCTCCTGTCCTGCACCTGGGTGGTGTCATGGGGAATTAATTGCCCTTTATCTGGTTAAACTGGAGGTGAACTCAGAAGCTATTTGCCTTCATCTACTGTGAGGCAAGACGGCCTGCAGTCTTGTAATGGGAGCTGGAAGGAGAGGAAAATTCATGCCAGGGATGACAACGGTATATTATCCTCCGCATTGCTATTCAATTTGAGAGTTAATTGGATTGTATCGAAAAGCATTTGATCTCGGCTGAGGCTGGCTTAATAAAGACACAGCTTCACTCCGAGTTGCCCCATTCAAAACGGGTGGTTTTGAGGGAGGGCAAAGAGATGGTCATCACTGCCACACCACAGACCCAGCTGCCAAAGGCAGATAGTATATCGAGCAATAGAATAAAAGCCATTGGATTACACTAGTAAACCCTCTGAAGAGACAAGCTCTATCTGGCTGGGGTTGGCTTTGCTCAGCCTGTTCCTTGGAGATAAGGCAGGGGAGGCAGCCATCCATCCTGGGCGGTGTCACAAAAACACTCCGATTTTCCCGCAACCTCCCCACGTTCCCTCCCCGTTCCCTCTTCTCAAAGGGCTAGAACACTGGGAGAGATGAAAGTCATCAAGCGGATTCCCACGGCCTCCGACCAAACATGTTCAAAGATGCGTGTCGCAGGCTCAGGCTCAAAGACCGTGGCCCAAATAATAAGAGCAAAGGAGGTATAAAGCACAAGCTGATGAAAAAGACCAGACCTTCAAAAGGATAGTTTGAGGCGCAAAATGCACTACCTAGCGTTTCCCCCCCCCCCCCCACGACTTTGCATACTTTTGCCTAAGAACTTTCTTAGTACCGTATTGAAACAGAGTGTGGTGAGCCACTTTTAACAGTCATGGCTTCTATGGAAAACACTGTCTGGAATTAACACCTCATTATGGTGCAGTAGGAGACCCAGGTGGCGCTGTGGGTTAAACCACAGAGCCTAGGGCTTGCTGATCAGAAGGTCGGCGGTTCGAATCCCCGCGACGGGGTGAGCTCCCGTTGCTCAGTCCGAGCTCCTGCCCACCTAGCAGTTCGAAAGCACGTCAAAGTGCAAGTAGATAAATAGGAACTGCTCCGGCGGGAAGGTAAACGGCGTTTCCGTGTGCTGCTCTGGTTCGCCAGAAGCAGCTTTGTTATGCTGGCCACATGACCTGGAAGCTCTCGGCCAATAAAGCGAGATGAGCGACGCAACCCCAGAGTCAGACATGACTGGACCTAATGGTCAGGGGTCCCTTTACCTTTATGGTGCAGTAACATATGGAAAATTGCATTACACGAAGAACTTAACTGGTGCATCTGTTTTTTGAAAGAAAGAAAAAGGCAACCACTTTTGTGGAATTTTACTGAATACATAAAAAACACAATTTATCTCTTCCACAAGTCGCTCAAAATTTTTGGGATAGATAACTTATAATTGGTGGGGAAATGCTATTGTTGTAATATAGAGTCTTTTATTCTTGGTAGTCCTTGGGCCTCTGATGGTTTAAGTCATATGTTTATGTTTCCGTATATCTTGTAAGTCATGTGTACCGCTCTTGTTCTCTTCGCTTCTTACGATGGTGCTCTTCACTTGCCTGTCTGCATCTCATCTCAAACATCCTGATAGCCAGCGTTATCATTTCTTCTTCTGAATGTACCATCCCATTGCAGCCTTGGTTCAGTTTGGTTCAGCTTTAAAGTCTCACGAATTTCTATTTTGTTACTTGGGTTATATGGATAAATTTAATAAAATACCCAAAAATAACAGTCTTGGCTTCCCAGAGTTCAGAAGATGGCCATCATATCACCTGTCTTCTCTTCTCCAGGCTAAAAATGGCCAACTCCCTCAACCGTTCCTCATAAGGCTTGGTTTCCAGACCCTCCTGCAACTTGGTCGCCCTCCTCTGTGCATGTCAATATCCTTCTTAAGCTGTGATGTCCAGAACAGAGCACAGGACTCCAGGTGGGGTCCAAACAAGGCAGAATATTGCAGTACTATTACTTCCCTTGATCTGGACACTAGATTTTTGTTGATGCAGCCAAGAATCACATTGCCTTTATATTATTATTATTATTATTATTATTATTATTATTATTATTATTATTATTATCATTACACCAATCCTGGTACAACTGCACTGGCTGCCATTTGGCTTCTGGGCCCAATTCAAAGTGCTGCTTTTGACCTATAAAGCCTGTGGGATGTAAACACACGGAGCAGTCAAATATAACATATAACACTGCTAGAGTGGACATGAAGGTGTCTCAGTCCTCCAGCCATAACTTCCTGTTTACCTGGACTGAGACAACTTCCTCTATGTAACTGAAAGTGGGAGTGGCTTCACCTGGGCAGGTTAGGACAAAACCAGTGTCAGTGGCCATTTTCCCTCTCTTGGATCATGACTTCAAGCAAGCAACATCTTAAAGCAGAGATGGGCTCTTGGCTTCCAGCCAAGAGGGCCCAAATGGAGCCTTCTCCCACATAGAGAGTCTCCACATGTACATATATTTTCTAAGCTTAAGTCTGCCTTCATCTGGGATCTTATTGTGACCATTTGATGTCCGTGAGTAAACGTTTTTATATGCTTTTATAGAAGACTTGTGTAGTGTCTTATTTTAAGAGGGATAAAGGGGTAATACCAGGAAACTATTTCACAGAGGTTTAAACAAACCTGAGCAACCTTCTGCTGTGTGATTTTAAAAGGGGAATGTAACTCTGCTGACTTAGTTCGAACTTGTAAACACAAGTTGGGATGGGATATCTCAAGCAATATATCCTCATCCACATTCCTAAACATTCCCACATAAACAGCTCAGGACCACAATATTTCAAGGACTGCCTCTTCCCATATAAACCAACCCGGACTCTGCAATAATCATCTGAGGCCCTTCTTTATGTGCTTTCTTAACAAGAGGTCCAGAGGGTGGCAACTCAAAAATGGGTCTTTTCTGCAGTGGAATGCTCCCCCCCCCCAGGAATGTTCAGTTGGTGCCTTCATTATATACATTTAGACACCAGGCAAAAATGTTCCTCTTCAACCAGGCCTTTGGCTGATTGACATCTGATGCCCTTTTCAATGTGTTGTGGGAGGGGGGATTATTGGCTTGTTGTTCTTATTTTTACTATGTATTTTGTGGTTTTTATACTGTTATTTAATGTCGTGAACAGCCCTAGGATCTGTGGATGAAGGGTGCTATACAAATTTAATTGATAATAATAACCACCCTTTCTCCCATCCATGAAAGTTGTTTACTGAGCCTACATATTTTAATGATAGTGTCTTGGCGGGTTTTATTTACTGGCCCAAGGTGGGCAGTCTGTCCATTTACTCAAAGAGCATAAGGTCAGCTTGTACTACAAGGCTGGGATATGCTTCATTCAACACTGATAATGCCGATATGCCATTGGGGGTTAATGACGCAAAAAGAAAACAAAGACATCTCTCTCTCTCCCCCTCACCATTCAATATGCCAAGATATGACATTTCTCACATACACCATATTCTGCTCATATTCTATCTGCTTCAGTTTGGCTGGCAAACCCTGCTTGGCTCAGAATTCTAATTAGCAGAAAATAATTTGGGCTTGTTAGTGAGCTAGCTACAACAACGTCTAATGAGCTCCTTTCGTTTGGGCTGTTAATTAGCACTTAAAAAGGTCTGTTTGGCTTACAGAATTAGCAGTAAATCAGGCACCAATCAACTGCTCCATGACAAGTGCAACAACGAGGTTTTGCAGCGCTCTGCTGCCTAGGCAGGACTCAGCCAGTTTCTAATCCATGCTGCACAACAGTTCAGTTACATCTACCAGAAGTGCTCTGGACCCATTCTCTCCCCCCCCCCCGCCAATTTCCATGGCAGGCTCTTGAAGAATGAGAGCATATGCAACAAAGTCCATAGGAATATATGGGGAATCTGCAAAATCCAAATCTCATCTTTGTTCCCAAATAGGTATGAAGTGTTCAATACAGAGCCAGAAGATTTATTAACTTTTTTATTAAAAGATAAACATAATTTTAGCTGGTTTTCTGCCATCTCTCTTAAACTTAGTCAAATAGGTTTTACAATGGATTCCCTCTTACCATATGATGAATCTCGCATCTTTGCACTAATCAAGCAGAGGCTGTTAGATAATGAATACCAAAAACTTCATCCCTTCCGGCCACCGGTATGTTCCCCTGCTTATCTGGGGTTACAACCCCATCATGGAACGATGCCCAATTATTTCTATAACTTGGTGACTCCCTTACACCGCAGAGTATTCATGTTGGCTCGTTTGAATGCCTTCCCGTCCTTCGTGATGTCTGGAAGACTTAGAGGCATTCCTTACCAGAGCAGACTCTGCACGTGTGGCCGGAATATGCCTGACTCTCTAGACCACATAATTTTGGACTGCCCTCTTTTTAGCACCTTTCGTGCTGACCTTATAACGTCCTTTTCATGGCTTGAGTCTCTTCCTAATAATCAACGCAAGGTGCAGTTTCTTTTGAGAGATGTCTCTCCATCAACCACCAGAGCCTTGGTACAGTTTTTGTCTAGAATCTTCGAAGTGAAATCTGGGGAGCTTGGTCTACATAATAGGCCGAGGAAGTTTCCTTTTACTGTATGTAATATAAACATGTTGTTGTTTTATATATGCCAATAAAGGTGCTGAATACTGAATACTGAAGTGCTTGAGAAGAAAAGAACATAGCCTGCTGGTCCAAACTTCCTGAGCTAATATATGAATTGAAAGGTGTTCAAAGGCTCTTCTAGTCCAGCAACCTGTTAATCCATTGTGCTATGCACGCATGGGTTCGAATCCCACCTTCATTGCCAGTGAAATATACTCGGAGTCAAGTGTAAATTTCATGCTCTTTATTCAGCTCCCAGTAGCAAGGAAAAAAATGGATGTTTCCCCAAAACGTCTGCTATAAATACATTATTTACACAATGGGCCCCATGTGATTGGATAATTCCGGGATACACCTGTAGGCCAATCAGGTTGTGGAGTCACTTCCACCTGGAGCTGGATTGGGTGGCTCCTGTGGACCAATCAGACTGCTGCATTCTGGATCCTATTGTTGTAGGACCAATCAGACTGCTGCATTCTGGATCCTATTGTTCTAGGACCAATCAGACTGCTGCATTCTGGATCCTATTGTTCTAGGACCAATCAGACTGCTGCATTCTGGATCCTATTGTTCTAGGACCAATCAGACTGCTGCATTCTGGATCCTATTGTTCTAGGACCAATCAGACTGCTGCATTCTGGATCCTATTCAGCTCAGTACATAACAGTGGCCAACCAGATGCCTGTGGGAAACCAGCAAGGAGGATTAGAGCACAAGAGCCCTCTTCCACAAGAACAGCCCGCTGGATCAGGCCAATGGCCTACCTAATCTAGCATCCTCTTCTCACAGTGGCCAACCAGATGCCTCAATGGTATGCCCAGAAACAGGATTAGAGCACCAGAGCCCTCTCTCCTCCTGCGGCTTCCAGCAACTGGCATTCAGAAACATTTCTGCCTCCATACTGCTTGGTACGGCACAGCCTCCAAGATGGACAAGAAAAGGCTCCGACGAGCAGTAAGAATTGCAGAGAGGGTAATTGGTGCTAGCTTGCCTTCAATAGAGACACTCTATGCTACCCGAGTTAGGAAGAGAGCAGAGGGAATTGTCGCAGATCCTTTGCATCCCGGTCATCATCTGTTTGATTTACTTCCATCTGGACGTCGCTACAGGACTTTATACACAGTTTTTTCCCTTGTGCCATTAAATTGTTAAATTCGTAGTTGTGTAGCAGAAGGGGAGGCCAGTTATGGGTGGGGTTTCTTTGCTGTGTTATTGTATTGTGAGTGGAACAGTGTTTGTATAAGGTTTGTATTGCTGCCACATACACCCGGACAACACCATTACTGGCCCCAACAACATCAAACATACCATCTCAGGACTATTTAATTGCTAATCGTCTAACATTGTGTATGCCATCAAATGCCAACAGTGCCCTTCAGCTCTCTATATTGGAAAAACAGGCCAAACCCTACGCTAAAGGATAAATGGACATAAATCTGACATCAGGAATCACAAGACAGAGAAACCAGTAGGAGAACACTTCAATCTCCCAGGACACTCTATACAAGATCTCAAAGTAGCTGTCTTATTGCAAAGGAATTTCAGAAATAGACTGGAAAGAGAAGTTGCTGAATTGCAACTCATTACCAAGCTTAAAACCATGGAGAGACCTGGTCTGAACAAAGACATTGGATTCTTATCTCATTATACATGACTAAACTATTTTTAACCTTCTCACCCCTTGCTTTTTCCTGCAAGACCAATTGCAGTCGTTAACAGTCGTCAACAGGTTTACCTCTCCTATCAGCTAATCACCCATTCCCACCACCCCTCTGAGTAATACCCCTCCCCACCCTCTCACTATATATAAGGGTCTGGTGACTTCTGTTTCAGTGTATCTGAAGAAGTGTGCATGCACACGAAAGCTCATACCAAGAACAAACTTAGTTGGTCTCCAAGGTGCTACTGGAAGGAACTTTTTTATTTTGTTTTGTATAAGGTATGTTTACACTGCAATGTAGTCGAAGTAAAATTCCAAGTATGTTAGAAAATGTACTTGGCCAATAAATTATTCCTATTCCTATTCCTAATTTGTGAAACCTGTTTTAAAGCCATCTTAGTTTGTGGCCATCACTGTCTCATGTGGGAGCGAGTTCCAGTTTAACCACACACTGTGTGATGAAGGGCTTTCTTTTGTCTGTCCTGAAACGTCGAATGTCCAGCTTCACTGGATGTCCACATTGAGTTCTAGTGTTGAGAGGGAGAGAGAGGGAGAAAAAACTGTGTACAACAGCACCCCCACCTATGGAGCACCCAGCACCCTGGCATCCAGAAGTTTATTGCCTCCAGTTGTGGAGGGAGATCATAGGCATCAGGGTTAGTAGAAATCTCGCCCACAAAGGATAAAACTGGGTCCTCTGCTTGTCATCTCAGAATGGTTTCAATTCAGAATTTTAACAGGGAGAAATGTAAAGTACTACACTTGGGCAAAAAAAATGAAAGGCACAAATACAGGATGGGTGACACCTGGCTTGAGAGCAGTACATGTGAAAAGGATCTAGGAGTCTTGGTAGACCACAAACTTGACATGAGTCAACAGTGTGATGCAGCAGCTAAAAAAGCCAATGCAATTCTGGGCTGCATCAATAGGAGTATAGCATCTAGATCAAGGGAAGTAATAGTACCACTGTATTCCGCTCTGGTCAGACCTCACCTGGAATACTGTGTCCAGTTCTGGGCACCACAGTTCAAGAAGGATACTGACAAGCTGGAACGTGTCCAGAGGAGGGCAACCAAAATGGTCAAAGGCCTGGAAACGATGCCTTATGAGGAACGGCTTAGGGAGCTGGGTATGTTTAGCCTGGAGAAGAGAAGGTTAAGGGGTGATATATATATATAAAAGGATGTCATATAGAGGAGGGAGAAAGGTTGTTTTCTGCTGCTCCAGAGAAGCGGACACGGAGCAATGGATTCAAACTACAAGAAAGAAGATTCCACCTAAACATTAGGAAGAACTTCCTGACAGTAAGAGCTGTTCGACAGTGGGATTTGCTGCCAAGGAGTGTGGTGGAGTCTCCTTCTTTGGAGGTCTTTAAGCAGAGGCTTGATAGCCATCTGTCAAGAATGCTTTGATGGTGTTTCCTGCTTGGCAGGGGGTTGGACTGGATGGCCCTTGGGGTCTCTTCCAACTCTATGATTCTATGATTCTATGATTCTATGGTGGATGAATCCAGCAAGCTTGGTTTCTAAAGCAGATACTGTTGATGTCCTTATGCTTCTCTGGTTGAGCAGGGAAGATCCCTGCCTGAAATCCTAGACAGCAGCTGCCAGTCAGTGTGGGCAATACTGAGCTAGAAGAACCTAGAACATACCTGGGCATGAAGCAGCTTCTGGTGCTCTTATGCTTTGTATGCAGAAGGTCCAAGGTTCAATCTCTGGCATCTCCAGGAAGGGCAAATAAAAACCTTTGAAACCCTAGCAAGTCACTGCCTGTAGACAATACTGAGTTAGGTGATTGTGTCTTTCCATGAGAACATGTAAGGCACTGTCCAATCTGACAGCTCATATTCAGACACCTTCCCTATAAAGAGCAGCATGAAACAGGGCTGTGTTCTCGCTGCAACACCCATTGGGATATTCTTCTCCCCGTTGCTCTCCTATGCCTTCAACTCAACTGAAGATGGTGTGTACTTTCATTTGAGGAGTGACTGGGGTCTGTTCAACCTGGCATGTCTCTGTGCCAAGACAAAAGTGTGGCAGATCCTTATCCAAGAGATGCTGTTTGCAGATGACGTAGCCTTGACAGCACACTCCAAGATTCATCACTACAGAGACTCATCAGCTGTTTTGCTAAGCCAACAGGGAGTTTGGCCTTACCATCAGCCTGACGATGACCAACATCTTGGGTCAGAACGTCGCCAACGCTCCACGCATCAGCACTGTTGACCACATGTTTGAAGTGGTAGACAATTCTCTGTACCTGGGTCCCAGCATAACCAGCAATCTCTCCACTATCGCCGAGCAGGACAAGCATATTGGTAAGGCAGCCTCCCCAAAAGGGTATGGGAAAATGTGATGCCAAGATGAAGGTCTACTAGGCTTACGCATTGAACACGCTGCTTTATGGGAAGAAGAGGAGTTTGGATTTGATATCCCGCTTTATCACTACCCAAAGGAGTCTCAAAGTGGTTAACATTCTCCTTTCCCTTCCTCCCCCACAACAAACACTCTGTGAGGTGAGTGGGGCTGAGAGACTTCAGAGAAGTGGGACTAGCCCAAGGTCACCCAGCAGCTGCATGTGGAGGAGCAGGGAAGCGAACCCGGTTCCCCAGATTACGAGTCCACTGCTCTTAACCACTACACCACACTGACTCTCTTATGGGAGTCGTGGACAACTTACAACCGTCATGAGCGACGCCTCAACGCCTTCCACATGCACCGTGTCAGGAGGATTTTGGGTATCACATGGCAGGACAGAAGTCCAAACAAAGATGTGCTCTTCTAAACCCACATTCCCAGGGTGTTTGCACTCCTGTCTCAGCAACTTCTACGCTGGCTTGGTCACGTCCACAGAATGGAAGATGGCAGGATTCCCAAGAAAGTTCTCCACAGGGAGTTGCCTTCAGGCACACGGCAAATTGCCAGGCCAACTCTGCGCTACAAAGATGCCTGCAACCACCACATGAAGGCTGACAACATCAACCCTGCAATGTGGGAATCCCTTGCTGATGACCACAGTGCCTAGAGATAGGCAGTCATGTATTCCTAGCAGTGACCAGAGGAGAAATGACCACTGGAAGGAGTGCAGAGAGACGAAACACCATGGTGCATCTGCAGCAACAGAACTGGGCACTTTCATCTGCCTCATCTGCAACAAAACATGTCTCTCCCAAATTGGTTTCTACAACCACAGCAGGTACTGCAAACTTCCAACAGCCTGACCTCACCCACAAAGGCACACTCCTCTGTTGTCTCCCAAGACAAACAGATGCCAGCCAATGGTCTGACCATAGCTGTCAACTTTTGGATTTGAAAATAAGGGATTTTTTCAAACTTTTGGATTTGAAAATAAGGGATTTCCCCAAACTTTCGGATTTGAAAATAAGGGATGCCGCAAGGGCCGTGCAATGGCACCAAGTAGCCTCGCCACCCTGCGCTCCAGAGGCTGCGCGCGAACAGGTGAGCGAAAGAGTGAGCGCATAGACGGCAGGCAGACTGGCTGTCTGGTTGGGCGTGAGGGTCTGGCTGCACAAGGCATGCAAGTTCCACCCCCAGTCGGTCTCAGACTCCTTATTGGCAGCCAAGCAACGCAGCTGAGGAGCCTCCCTGGCCGGCAGGGAGGGAGAGGAGCTGCTTCCTTTGAAATCTGGGAAATTTAAGGGATATCAACAATCTGGGATAGCAGCGGGAAACGGCATTGGAATAAGGGAGTTTCCCGCAAAAAAAGGGAGGGTTGACAGCTATGGGTCTGACTCAGCAAAGAAGCACAGAATCATAGATCGAAGAGCTGGAAAGAACCCTGAGTGTCATCTAGTCCAACCCCCGCAACACAGATTCCTATATTCCTATGTGTCCACAGAATGACAGCCTTAGTGACACCTACCCCTCAAGCTGAGGGGTTTGCAGCCTTCCCCCGTCCCCCCTTTCTCTGACTCTCCTCTCAGATCGTCTTACTCAGGCATCCCTCTTCAAAGTGCCATTTATCGAAAGCCAGCAAGAAGGGATCAGCCTCCAAATTCTACCTTGGTAATAACAAGCCTTGCGGCAGGTGGCAGCTAATCGCAGAGGATTAAGGGCTGTAACGCAGAGAAGCTTGGAAAAAGATTGGTGCAATCCAGCACCACGAAATGCATTAGCTTCCATTGTCCTCCTCGCCAAATTGGCTTTGCTCGGTCGCTCCGGCCCTGAAACAGGAGCCAATTCCAGCTCAGAGCAACAATAGGAATGATTAGAGCTGGAAGGGGGTCAAAATCCCTGGTAACAAGCCTCTTCAATCACACATAAAAGCACAGAACTGAAGCATGGCAAATGCATTTTGTCAGGAAAAGACAGGGAGGATAAGAAGAGCCTGGGCTGCTGGATCAGGTCAGTGGCCCACCTAGTCCAACCTCCTGTTCGCACAGCGGCCAACCACTGTGGGAGGCCGTGAGAAGCCTGTAGTCCGGAGATGAAGGCAGCAGCAACTCTCCTCGCTCCCTCCTGCACATGACTAGCATTGCATGTCAGAACAAATGCCTGAATGGAGCAGGGAGGTGCATGCTCTTTGCTGAATGCACAGGCCATTGATTCTCAATGGCACTAGATGGCACTATAACAACTGCAGATGGATGTCAAGCAGAAAAGATCCCGCGAATCTTGGAGCCACCCTGACTTTCACAGCCTCTTGCCTGGACTGCTCTTGACAATCCCTGGTTTGGCAGAGGGGCGGCAAGGCCAACAGTAGACTTGCAGGATCTTGCTATACCGTCTTCCAAATTGGAAAAGCCCCTAGTAGGTTACTAAGGAGTGTGTGAGACGAGCCAGGAATACTGACGCCCGTAAACGGTGGGTCTGCTCCAGTTGTAGAATACATGTTTAGCAAGGAGGGAAACTCCCCAAGTGCCTTATGCCCTGCCCTGGAAGCAGGCTGAAGGCAGAAACCCAAGGCAGGAAAAGTGGAGAATGTCTCGGGAAATTGAGATAAAAGATCTCCATACCTCTCCACTCACCTAGGCTGGCCTGGCCATGTCACCCGTCCACTGGCATCGCAAGGGGACGGGGGGCGGGGCGGTATGCCCCGGGTTCCACGGGAGGAGGGGGTGACACTTGGGCTGGCCCCGTCCTGCGCGGAGCCCGCCCGCCGCTGCTGCTCCCGCAGCACCCTTGCAAGCCGCCGCGCCAAAAGCAGCAGCGGCGGAGCACCCCCACGTGCGGCGGCTCGTGGGGGTGCCCCTACGCTGCTGCTTTTGGCGCGGCGCCTCGCAAGAGCGCCACGGGAGCAGCGGCGGCCCAGCAACGGAGTGCGCACATGCGGCATTTCGTGCATGCGCACTCCGTCGTGATGTCACGACGCAACGTCACGACGCCCCGCCCCCAGGGGGAAGCCTCCGTTCGCCGCCCCGGGTGGCGAGGAGGCTTCCTCCGCCCCTGCACCTGTCAAATGTTTTCAGTTTCGATCTGACAATGGACCCATGCAGAACGGACCCATGTGTGTGTGGCATCCAGGGATGCCGCGAAGACCGGGTACTGCGACAACGTCCTGTTGAGGGTGAAGGCAGGGCTGTGGGGAGAGGATGGGATCCCAGCCCTAGAGCAGGGCAGTTTGAGTGACTTCAATACTGCATAGAAACATGGCAAAGGTGCTGTGCCCTGCAGGGCAGGGATTGGAGAGGCCTTCTGGGCCCCCATTAATTCCTCCGTTTGCCTTGACCTGGCTGGGCAAACCCCTTCTCCCTTGCCTGAAAAAAGCAGCAAGAGGAGGCGTCAGAAGGTGTGAGACCACTAGCAGGGTCCTAGAGCCTAGGGTTTGCTGATCAGAAGGTCGGCGGTTCGAATCCCCGTGACGGGATGAGCTCCCATTGCTCGGTCCCTGCTCCTGCCAACCTAACAGTTCAAAAGCACGAAGTGCAAGTAGATAAATAGGTACCACTCAAGTGGGAAGGTAAACGGTGTTTCATGCGCTGCTCTGGTTCGCCAGAAGCGGCTTAGTCCTGCTGGCCACATGACCCGGAAGCTGTATGCTGGCTCCCTCAGCCAGTAAAGCGAGATGAGCGGCGCAACCCCAGAGTCGGTCACGACTGGACCTGATGGTCAGGGGTCCCTTTACCTTTACCTTTAGAGCCTACCTGCCTCCTTCCCAATGCTGCCACCTAAGGAGCTGCTGCCGCGGCCCCTGTCTGCTGGCCAGGGGAAATCGAGGCGCCCTAGGATCAAGTCAGAAGCCGTGATTTAGGAATTTTGCGACAGTCTCGGAAAAATCGGGGCACTTGGAGAGTATGGATACACACCTGAATTAGGGAGAAAGCCGATTCAGTGTGTATGGAAAGGTGAATTTGCCTAATCCACACTTCCCGAAACAACACGCAAACTGAAACATAGAAACTTCCTTCTAAATTGGCTCTTTTCTGAATTTTACAGTGGAGTCCTCTAGCCGTGTAATGCATACAAAAGAGCCTATGCTGGGGGCAAAGCGTGAATAAAGATGCATCTATTAGTGAAGCTCACAAAGAAAAGGTAACATAGGAAAAAGGCATTATATTAGGGGAACCTGCTTTGCAAAATGTGTATATTAGGAAAAATGTGCCTATTAGGAGAAATTTGCATGAAAATGCTGATGAATTTTAATGAGGACTTTTTTTTTAAAAAAAAAAAAATGCAAATGGATGTAGGGAAGTGTGTGAGTGGGAAAATGAGAAATTGAGAGGAACTGGAACCGCTAGTATTCTCCCATCCCTCAT
The DNA here is from genome assembly GCA_034641385.1 of Darevskia mixta. Classification (NCBI taxonomy): domain Eukaryota; kingdom Metazoa; phylum Chordata; class Lepidosauria; order Squamata; family Lacertidae; genus Darevskia; species Darevskia mixta. The sequence continues at coordinate 5,790,010 of JAWWNH010000188.1, forward strand.
CCAAATGAGGAAGTTATTGAAACCCTTCGGCTAGTGAATCTTGATGAAAGAGACGACTGGCAGGTTAAAAGTACGGAGTATAGTCTGGGAATGTGGGCGTCCCACACTCTAGCCATGTTCACCCCATTACTGCATATGTTTATGTCTTCCTTCCTTCCTTCCTTCCTTCCTTCCTTCCTTCCTTCCTTCCTTTCAAAAAGCTTAAACATGCATTTTTGCACACATTTGATGCTACTATATGTTTCCTCTGCCATAAATTTTCCCCCTTTCCAGCTGATAGTCATCATTCCGTGGCTATTGAGTAGGCTCAGTCCTCACTGACTTTGGGGGGGTGTGTGAATTTGCTTTCCCCCTTCATACTTGTGGTTCTGAAGCTTCTGGGTCCCCCCAAAGAATATTGGTACCTCCTCCTCCTCTCTCACCACTGAGAGCCAGTGTGGTGTAGTGGTTAAGAGCGGTAGACTCGTAATCTGGGGAACCGGGTTCGCGTCTCCGCTCCTCCACATGCAGCTGCTGGGTGACCTTGGGCTAGTCACACTTCTCTGAAGTCTCTCAGCCCCACTCACCTCACAGAGTGTTTGTTGTGGGGGAATAAGGGAAAGGAGAATGTGAGCTGCTTTGAGACTCCTTCGGGTAGTGATAAAGTGGGATATCAAATCCAAACTCTTCTTCTTCTTCTCTTTTTTTCCTCCATAGATACTCCAACCCATCAGTACGCACCAGCTGAGTTTGCTACTGTGACGGCCATAAGAACTTCAGGCCCTGGGCCTTGGTGGCTGCCGCTGTGGGTTGAATGCATTTTATATATAAAAAAAACACCTACATTGGCTAAAATGCACCTTGATCAAAGGCTCATTCCACTTTCTCTCTCGCGATGCCAACATTCACACATACAAACAGACAAGTGTGAGTGCAGCTGAAAGGTGCTTGGAGTGGCATGTGTGAAAACTCCCCCCAGAGCCAGATTCGCACACCAGCTGCTTTCCTCCTTCTGCCTCTTGTCTCTTGCTCCTAACAGCAGGCAAGATCATCAACGTTTTCTATCACAAATGCAAACTGCGATCTGGGACTCCCTGTCATTCAGCTCACAAGAGGAAAGTTGGAAGAGTCAGGAAAGATTGTGGCTCATAATGAACCTCATTTGCCATGCCCAGAGAACAAGGCATTTCTCTAAAAAAAAGGAAAATGCAATGGGACATGAACCCAGCTTGGCATTTGCAAAAGGGCTGTGGCTGAGGGCCTTGCAAACCGTCCGACTTCTCTGCAATGTTGAGATTTGTGTCGGCTAGGACACAGCCGCCAAGAGCAGGTCTGGACCCCAGCGAAAAATGTTTCAGGCCCCCCAGCAAGGGCAGATCAGCTAAAAATATTTACTTGGGAGACAAAATATATGTGCAATATTGTGTTCATGTTAATAATAAATATGAAAACATGCATACCTGTTGAAAATATTAAGATCGTAATGACTAATATCTAAAATATCAGCTGAACTAACCATACACTTTAAACATTAAACTTGTATGTGTAATACCACACAATGTGTATCACATGACGACTTTGCTTACAAAAACACACAAATGCGACTGTGCACCACCGTACTGTTTGTGTGGAAGCAAACATTTGTACAGAGTTGGAAATGATCCGAAATCCTTGGTTGATGGCACAAGTTCGCAAACTGTTATTCAGAACGGTGTGTGCACTGAAGAAGGAATTTTGTTAAGAAATACATAAATATATGCAAGATACATGGGGCCTCTTTTGGACCTTCAGGCCTGGGTAATTTGTAGTGGCTTCCCACCCGGCCACCTGGTCCTGGGCTGGGGTACCATTTACAGCCCACGATACCTTTAAGACATCCGCTGCAAAAAAGTTCAATAGATTGAGTGAGTTGGGTTTGGATATTTGTATGCTGGGGGCAGGGGGAGCAAAAATAGCTTCTTGCATTTTATTGCCAGCTTTGTTCCAGCATGTAGAATGAGAGCCCAAAGCCACGGATGGGCTTGTTGCACAAGCCGAGAGAGAGCCAGCGGTTAGCAAGCAGGCGGCAGCATCATCACAATGAAGGTAGCAGGATGCACTAAACCCATACAAATTCCTCTGCAGCATTAAAAAATACGTTGCTTTGTGAAGACAAAACAGTGCTGTTGTTGTTTTGCATTACAATAAACCCATTGCTTGAATTAACACGTTGCAGATGCAAGCATTAGTTTCTGCATTATAGAGAAACCGTGTTTTCAGGGAGGAGGGGCAGAAAGAGGAGCACACAAAAGCAGATATAATGGGGGAAACCCACCGAAAGAACCTCTCTATTTACATCTACCACCCTGAAGCTTCACAGCTGCATAACTTAACACAGATATCCAAAATCGTTCTTGAAACAAGCTCCATTGGCGCATAGCTTATTAAGGAATCTTCTGCATGGTTTTATAAGATTTTAAAGTCTTCAATCAAAGCAGCGAGAGGAAAAAGTCAGTAAGTAACAAGCTTTGGGGGAGAAATTGAGAGTGGGAAATGGCGAGGAGGCTAAACCAAACCATGTGAATGCTCTCTCTCACACACAACCACACAACCGCACCTCTGTGCATCCAATACCTATGCTTTCACCACCCTTATCCTGAAGTTTTATAATGCAGAAAGACTGAAAACCCAAATGCAATATAAGCTATTGTATGAACTGTTACATTTCATTAGACATTATTATTTTCATTCGATGTTATTTACTTGAAATTATTGCAGCCTGCCCTGGGACCTTAGGATGAAAGGGGAGTAATAAATTAAAACAATCACCATAATAATAATATTCCATTCTCTCTCCTCCCGAACACATTTATTAGGGCAACGCTTGCAGAGCTCTGTGATTATCACTCTCTGGTTCAGACAGCAACGGTGGCAAATCTAGATCTGTGGCTGCTCTGGAACATCTGGGCCAAGGATGCAAAAATGTCAAATTCTGCTGTGTGTAAATTCCCCCCTTTTAAAGTGCTTTTTAAAAAATGCAGCTGTTGCCATTGCACCCTTTGTTCCTCTTCCTGGGCATTTAATAACCAGATTTTAATGGCATGCTATTTTATTTTTTAAATATCCAGACAGATGAAGTGTGCGAGACCTTCACTTAGCGACCGAGGCACTAGTAACGATTTTATCAACCCCCCAGGTTTGCTGAAGTCAGCCATATATTCACAGTCCTGAAAGATACGAGTTCTGGGGAAAGCCTGGGGTCTGAAGACTAATGCAGCTGTAATAGCGAAGAATTAGCTAAATGGATTCAGAACTGAATCCTCTTTATTGTGCCGGAAGCCTTGAAACTCATACAGCCAGGCATGGGCTGCTGTTTCTTTTTAATGGGGTCAGAATACAATACCTGCTACCAGTTGTCAATTCCAGGTTTGGGGGGGGGGGCTTCAGCAGGTTCCTCCTCCCAAGAAAGACCCCCCCGACTCTCCCTTTGCTTCCTCCGTTTGTTTGCCCTCCGCTCCCCATGAACCAAAATACACAGCTCCCCCTACCCCACCAAGGCAGAGTGGACAGCAAGTTAGAGGAACCTGCTCCATCTCCTCTCAAATTATATTATCAGGAGAGAGGAAAAGCAAGTCCGTCTTCACGCAGCGCAGCGTTAAACTGTGGAACTCGCTGCTGCAGGAAGCAGGGAGGGCCACCAACCTACATGGCTTTAGAAGAGGTTTGGACAAATTCATGGAGGAGGGGGCTGTTGAAGGTGGCAGTGGACTCTCCTTCCCTAGAGGGATCATAGAATCATAGAGTTGGAAGAGACCACAAGGGCCATCCAGTCCAACCCCCTGCCAAGCAGGAAACACCATCAAAGCATTCCTGACAGGTGGCTGTCAAGCCTCTGCTTAAAAGACCTCCAAAGAAGGAGACTCCACCACACTCCTTGGCAGCAAATTCCACTGTCAAACAGCTCTTACTGTCAGGAAGTTCTTCCTAATGTTTAGGTGGAATCTTCTTTCTTGTAGTTTGAATCCATTGCTCCGTGTCCGCTTCTCTGGAGCAGCAGAAAACAACCTTTCTCCCTCCTCTATATGACATCCTTTTATATATTTGAACATGGCTATCATATCACCCCTTAACCTTCTCTTTTCCAGGCTGAACATACCCAGCTCCCTAAGCCGTTCCTCATAAGGCATCTGATGCAGTTTGGAGGGCCACCTGTCATAGAGCAGGGGTCAGCAACCTTTTTCAGCCATGGGCCGGTCCACCATCCCTCAGACCATGTGGTGGGCCGGACTATATTTTTTTTTGGGGGGGGGGAAATGAATGAATTCCTATGCCCCACAAATAATCCAGAGATGCAATTTAAATAAAACCATACATTCTACTCATGTAAAAACACCAGGCAGGCCCCACAAATAACCCAGAGATGCATTTTAAATAAAAGGACACAGTCTACTAACGTAAAAACCCGGTGATTCCTGGACCGTCTGCGCGCCGGATTGAGAAGGCTATTGGGCTGGATCTGGCCTATGGGCCTTAGGTTGCCTACCCCTGTCATAGAGTCTTGCCCTGTGATTCCTATTTTGCAGTGGGGTTGGGCTAGGTGAGCCTTGGGGGGACCTTCCAGCTTCAGAGTTCTGTAATTTTGTGATTCTTGGATTCTGTGACCAGCGCCTATCAGTCACGACAGCTCTGCCGTGTCTCCGTGGTCACAGGTAGCAGTGCTTCCGAATACCACAACCTGGAGGAGAAGAAAGCTCTTGCGCTCCTGTTCTACTTGCTGGTTTCCCACAACGGGCATCTGGTTGGCCCCTGTAAGAACAGGAGGCTGGACTAGGTGGACCATGGGCCTGATCCAGCAGGGCTCTGCTTACGCTCTTATGCTTTGAAAGGGCAGGTGAGCAGATGAGGAGGAGGAGTGCTAGGAGGTACACATGGTCAAGAGTCGGCCTCACAGAGGAATGTGGACCTTGGCACATGCCCAGTGATGCAGACCCGTGACTGTACTCCCAATGCCTGGCCTGCAATGGAGATCTGAGTGCAGAATGCCGCGGCGAGGCTCCTTATGGGGTCCTTGCCGCGGGACCACATTCATCCAGTGCTCTACCAGCTGCACTGGCTCCCGGTGGAGTACAGGATCAGGTTTAAGGTGCTGGTTTTGACCTTTAAAGCCTTATGCGGCCTAGGACCCTCGTACCTACGGGACCGCCTCTCCTGGTATGCCCCGCAGAGGACCTTAAGGTCCACAAATAACAACATTTTGGAGGTCCCGAGCCACAAGGTTGTTAGACTGGTCTCAACTAGGACCAGGGCCTTTTCAGTACTGGCCCCAACTTGGTGGAACGCTCTGTCACAAGAGACCAGGGCTCTGCGGGATTTGACATCTTTCCGCAGGGCCTGCAAGACAGAGCTGTTCCGCCTGGCCTTCGGGTTGGACTCAGTCTGATGTTTCCTCCCCTTATGGTTTTGATTATGGGCAATAAATGAAGCGACATTTTAAAGTGTATTTTAACCTGTATTTTAATTAACGGTTTTTTCTTTCTTTTATACTTTATTGTAATTTTATTGATGTTAGCCGCCCTGAGCCCGGTTTCGGCTGGGAAGGGCGGGGTATAAATAAAATTTATTATTAATTAATTATTATTATTAGAAACAAGATAGACCTTGTTCAGGCAGTTGGTGGAAGAGCGTGTGTGTGCTGTCCCTGCCCCTGAAAAGAGTTCTGGGTTCACTCTTCATCCAACTCTTTTTTTGGGGTAAAGGTAAAGGGACCCCTGACCATTAGGTCCAGTCGCGGACGACTCTGGGGTTGTGGCGCTCATCTCGCTTTATTGGCCAAGGGAGCCGGCGTACAGCTTCCAGGTCATATGGCCAGCATGACTAAGCCGCTTCTGGCGAACCAGAGCAGCGCACGGAAACGCCGTTTACCTTCCCGCCGGAGCGGTACCTATTCATCTACTTGCACTTTGACGTGCTTTCGAACTGCTAGGTTGGCAGGAGCTGGGACCGAGCAATGGGAGCTCACCCCGTCGAGGGAATTCGAACCGCCGACCTTCTGATTGGCAAGCCCTAGGCTCTGTGGTTTAACCCACAGTGGGGTAGTGGGCACATTTGGAATTCTGAGAAAGTGCCATGGGTGCCAGTCATAAAATGGCTGCTGTGAGGTTCCTGGCACAAGAGAAAATGGCCACCGAAATACAAAGAAGCAAAGGAAAAAGGCAGGGCCACAAAACTGTGCAGGTCTTCCCATCCTACGTCCATCCATCCATCCATCCGTCCACACACACACACACACACACACACACACACACACACACACACAGAGGAAAAAAGACACCTACATCAGTTGCCACCACACTCAATTGCAGAAATAAGCTCTTGTCACCTCTCCTGGAATATATATGAGGTCCACTGCCTCAGATATATCTACTTAACCCTCTGCCTGCTGTTTGTTTGCTTCCTTTTTCCTCTTTTAGTATCTGTTTCCCTTTTTCATATTGTATTGCAGGACTGAACACCTTAATAAAAATTATTGCAAAAATAAAAAATATATAAATTGATGCAGTTCTAGCAGTCGAGCTGCTTGCTTCAGGACTGTGCTTACTTCCCATGTGCTGTGCTTTTGTACTTTTTCCCAGTTATTTCTAACTTCAAGGGAAATACAGCCCTGCAGCCCGGCCGCTAGACCTTCCCATATCTCACGTAGCTCAAGGAAAGGGAGTCACTCACCTCATTTTGGGGCACCATACTTGTCCAGGGCTCCTTGATGGTCCCCAGCTGCCCCACCAGTTCTGGATCCAGGACAGGAAGGCCATCTGTGGTGGATGATGTCAAAAACACGTCTGGCCTCTATGCAACAAGAAATATAGAACATTACAATGCTAATTATTGCATGGATAATGGTTAATATTTTGTATCAATATTACAGTGGTACCTTGGTGGCGCTGTGGGTTAAACCACAGAGCCTAGGGCTTGCCGATCAGAAGGTCGGCAGTTCGATCCCCGCAATGGGGTGAGCTCCCGTTGCTCGGTCCCTGCTCCTGCCAACCTAGCAGTTTGAAAGCACGTCAAGTGCAAGTACATAAATAGGCACCGCTCTGGCGGGAAGGTAAACGGCGTTTCCGTGCGCTGCTCTGGTTCGCCAGAAGCGGCTTTGTCATGCTGGCCGGAAGCTGTACGCCGGTTCCCTCGGCCTATAGAGCGAGATGAGTGCCGCAACCCCAGAGTCGGTCATGACTGGACCTAATGGTCAGGGGTCCCTTGACCATTACCTTACCTTGGTTTACGAACTTAATCCGTTCCGGAAGTCTGTTCTTAAACCAAGGCGTGTTTTCCCATAGCAGTGGGGGACTCAGTTTACAAATGGAACACACGCAACAGGAAGCGAAACATGTTCTTATTCCAAGGCTAAGTTCACAAACCAAAACACCTACTTCCGGGTTTGCAGCGTTCTTAATCCAAGTTGTTCATAAACTAAGCTGTTCTTAAACCAAGGAACCACTGTATAGGACTAGTTGCATTTTTTATGTACAAAGCCCTGAAACCTTTGTATGGATGAAGATGCTGTTTTGAAAACTGTAAAATTAACCGTCAAATCATGACAACCATCAATATCGTTAGCTTTATTCAAAAACATCAGAAACCTCTGCGGAAAACTGTCGAGGCTGGTCTACAGGGTGGTGATGGTCTGCAGAACTGGGAGACAAGCTCAACGGAGAATCAGAATGTGAGGGAAATTGGGAGGGGGGGAAATTCGGTTCAGTTTGCATTTAGAAAGTTAGGGTCTCAAAGATTGCCAACTGATTTTCCTAGCTGGACTGCTGGGTCTTTAACAGTTAGCAGAAAAAGCATCAATTGGTGAACACTGGCTTGTCACACAACTATTAAAAGGTGTGCACGTCCGACTTGGGAAACTCTAGTACACATGTCTGTACTTGCACAGACCCCTTTCTTGCCATCACACCCTCCTATCACTGCCGGCTCCAGATCAGCGACAAGATTGGACACCCTGCTATTGGCTTGGGAGCGGCTGCCACTCCTCCCTTGGCAGGGCCCTACAGATCAATTACGAAGCTGCTGTCTGAAGCTCATCAACGGTGCAAACAAACGGCACTCGGCAGATGGTCCTTAAGCAAACAGGGGTGGCTCTCTAATTGGAGCGGATTCAGCGAGCGCAAAAAAACTTCAATCATTCCCGGAAGGAGCCAATCTCCGCCAGCTCCCTCGGCATCCGTTGACGTGCCCAGCAAATGCGTCCGACTCATTTCCTTGTAATGCATCCCTAACTCGCCAAATTGGCCGCTGCGGGTGGCTGGTGGCGAAGTGGCCCTCAGAGCCTCCTGCCTCCGTGACTAGAGGCCGGGATGCCTCATTAGGGCTGCCTCTGCGGAGGCAGAGCATAGTCATTGTGGTTAGTAGCCAATGATAGCCCTCTTGTCCATTAATTCGTCCAATCCTCTTTCAAAGTCTTCCAAGTTGGCGGTCCCCATGGGCGTAGCCCGATGGGCGTGGGGGGGGCAGCTGCCCCCCTAAATCAAGGAAATAAATAAAAATACTTAACTGACTAATCGTGTTGCAGATAGCTCGGTTCTGCCCCCCTCCCCAAACCCTGGCTTTGCCCATGGCAGCTACCCCTGCCTCTTGTGGGTTTAACTCAGGGCCGTCTTAAGCATATCCAGCGCCGTGGTGCAAAGATCCCTCTGCCCCCCCCCCCCGTTTCCCAGAGTTGTCGACCTTTTCCTAAGCCTCTGCAGGGATCGCTCTCCTCCCACGGAGGCTTGGGAAGGAAGCTGCCTGCCCACCAGCCATATATATATAATATATAATTTTTTATTTGTACCCCGCCCATCTGGCCGGGTCTCCCCAGCCACTCTGGGCGGCCTCCAACAGACATTAAAATACATCAAAATATCACAGGTTAAAAACTTCCCTAAACAGGGCTGCCTTCAGGTATTTTCTGAATGTAGGATAGTTGTTTATCGCTTTGACCTCTGCTGGGAGGGCATTCCACAGGGCGGGCGCCACTACTGAGAAAGCCCTCTGCCTGGTTCCCTGTAGCTTTGCTTCTCTCAATGAGGGAACCGCCAGAAGGCCCTCGGCGCTGGATCTCAGTGTCCGGGCTGAACGATGGGGGTGGAGACGCTCCTTCAGGTATACAGGACCGAGGCCGTTTAGGGCTTTAAAGGTCAACACCAACACTTTGAACTGTGCTTGGAAACGAACTGGGAGGCATTGTAGTTCTCTCAGGACCGGTGTTATGTGGTCCCGGCGGCCACTCCCAGTCACCAGTCTAGCTGCCGCATTCTGGATTAATTGCAGTTTCCGGGTTACCTTCAAAGGTAGCCCCACGTAGAGCGCATTGCAGTAGTCCAAGCGGGAGATAACTAGAGCATGCACCACTCTGGCGAGACAGTCTGCGGGCAGGTAGGGTCTCAGCCTGCGTACCAGATGGAGCTGGCAGACAGCTGCCCTGGATACAGAATTGACCTGTGCCTCCATGGACAGCTGAGTCCAAAATGACTCCCAGGCTGCGCACCTGGTCCTTCAGGGGCACAGTTACCCCATTCAGGACCAGGGAGTCCCCCATACCCGCTCGCACCCCTCTGGTGCAAAGATCCCTCTGCCCCCCCCCCCCGTTTCCCAGAGTTGTCGACCTTTTCCTAAGCCTCTGCAGGGATCGCTCTCCTCCCACGGAGGCTTGGGAAGGAAGCTGCCAGCCTGCCAGCCATACGGTTGATGGGGCGCAGCTTTCGGGCGTGCAGGGAAAGGGGAGCCTGCTGGCAAAGCCACCCAGCTCCCCCACTCGCCGGGGCGCTCCTGAGAGGCCAGCGCCCTGGTGCAACGCACCACTAAGCCCAATGGGAAAGACAGCTCTGGTTTAACTACATGCTTTGTGAAGAAGGACTGCCTTTTACTTGTCCTGCTTCTTCTTTCGCTCAGATCCTCTTCCATCCCTGGACTGAGAAGGATGTGTAGAGTGAGCATCTGCCCAAATGGTGGTTGGGGGGATGCCCTGCTGATGCCCTTGTTGACCAGCGCCTTATTAACTCCACCAGCCGGGTCACGTTTCATTCGGCTGGGAGGCCTTGACCTTGGCTGAGCGCCCTTGGCATCCAAAGCAGTGGGCCTGGGCGGCCATCACGCCCCCGTTTGTGCGGACCCTCGTGGGGAAGACGCGGCTCATGCAAAATGCAACAGTTTATCAGGCTCCCTGCAAATGACACCAAGTGCACAGATGGCGCCCAAGGTGGGCTGGAAGGATACAGATGACTCCGGTCCCACCCCCCACCCCACTTTTTGCCTGACAAAGGCAGGGCAGGTTGGCTAGCAATGCTGCACATGCTCCTAATTCAATTAGCTCTCTCCTAAACCCTCCTCTGGGAGAAGTGAGTGGAAACGGACAAATGTTCTTCCACAAAGACGTTCATTTCCATGTGCGCGAGCGTGCATGTTCTGCTCCGCTTTGCTCTGGCCCTGCTGTCTTCCACTCATTAGCTGCCTAACAAAGCGAGGCTGGCTCAGTCCTTTCCCATTCGGCAGTCATTCTATCACTCCCCTGTAATTTCTGCAGCAATCAAGATTTTCTAACGACGCTGAGCCAAAAGGGGGGCGGGGGGAGATTAGGGCAGGAAGGAACGTGGCAGAGAATAATGGCCAGCCCACAACCCACCTCTATTCAGGCACTAGCCTTTCATTTCCTTCTGTAATAATCTCCCCCCTCCCCCTTACTGTAATCGCAACGGCTCTTAGATGTGCAAGCAAGCACAGCTGCGGGATTGCTCGAGTTGCTTGTTGCTCGCTTGCTCTCTTGTTTGCTTGCTCACTTTGTTGTTGTTCAGTCGTTCAGTCGTGTCCGACTCTTCATGACCCCATGGACCAGAGCACGCCAGGCACGCCTATCCTTCACTGCCTCTCGCAGTTTAGCCAAACTCATGTTAGTAGCTTCGAGAACACTGTCCAACCATCTCATCCTCTGCCGTCCCCTTCTCCTTGTGCCCTCCATCTTTCCCAACATCAGGGTCTTTTCTAGGGAGTCTTCTCTTCTCATGAGGTGGCCAAAGTACTGGAGCCTCAACTTCTGGATCTGTCCTTCTAGTGAGCACTCAGGGCTGATTTCTTTAAGGATGGATAGGTTTGATCTTCTTGCCGTCCATGGGACTCTCAAGAGTCTCCTCCAGCACCATAATTCAAAAGCATCAATTCTTCGGCGATCAGCCTTCTTTATGGTCCAGCTCTCACTTCCGTACATTACTACTGGGAAAACCATAGCTTTAACTATACGGACCTTTGTTGGCAAGGTGATGTCTTTGCTTTTTAAGATGCTGTCTAGGTTTGTCATTGCTTTTCTCCCAAGAAGCAGGCGTCTTCTAATTTCGTGACTGCTGTCACCATCTGCAGTGAACATGGAACCCAAGAAGGTGAAATCTCTCACTGCCTCCATTTCTTCCCCTTCTATTTGCCAGAAGGTGATGGGACCAGTGGCCATGATCTTAGTTTTTTTGATGTTGAGCTTCAGACCATATTTTGCGCTCTCCATTAAAAAGAAATAAGAGAACTGATAGTCTGTGAGGAGGAATCTTAGGAAGGGTTTTTAAAAGGGGTAGGGAATGAGGGTGGGGAGAAGGGAGGGATTGGATTTAAATTTAGAAATAAGGAGAAGGATGAAGAAATAGGGGTAGGAAGGGGAGAAAAATAGGAGGAGAATGGTTAGTAAAGGTTATGAAGTATGTAAGAGATTTGAGGTAGGTATGAGAGGAGAGGGATGAAGAGGATGCAGGAAGGTGTATGAAGTATGTAAGTATGTAAGTATGTAAGTAAGCATGCAAGTATGTAAGGATTTTGAATGTATGTTATGTTTGCTATATTGATGTATTAATGTGATTTAAATAAAGATATTTTTAATAATTTTTTTAAAAAAGACAGCAGTGGGGAGGCAGGGGATTTCAGCAACTGACCCATGGGGCAGGACCTACCAGGGATGAGCTGCTGTGATCATTAGGCCTGACATTCTGCCATGTCTGTGCAGATCCTGGTCTTGCTAATAAAGAGTTAACTCCAACATGCACAACGTGATTTACTCACTGGCTCATCAATGTATTGTTATAAATGAATAAATAAATTATAACTAGGCAACAGTACCTAAGGAAGCTATTTCAGATGGAAGAAGACTAAATACACACATCCACTAAGACAGGCATGTCCAAAAGGTAGATTGTGATCTACCGGTAGATCACTGGACGTCTGCGGTAGAAGAAGAAGAGTTTGGATTTGATATCCCGCTTTATCACTACCCGAAGGAGTCTCAAAGCGGCTCACATTCTCCTTTCCCTTCCTCCCCCACAACAAACACTCTGTGAGGTGAGTGGGGCTGAGAGACTTCAGAGAAGTGTGACTAGCCCAAGGTCACCCAGCAGCTGCATGTGGAGGAGCGGAGACGCGAACCCGGTTCCCCAGATTACAAGTCTATCACTCTTAACCACCACACCACACTGGCTCTCTGCGGTAGATCACTAGATCAACATTTTACCTCCTCCCTGAAAAAACTCAACAACTTTGACCCGAACCCCAAAAAGGGGGGTAGATCACTGCCAGTTTTTAACTCCGTGAGTAGATCGCAGTCTCTTGGAAGTTGGCCACCCCTGCACTAAGAGAATGAAGATGTTTGTGGAAAACAGCACTTGTTGAGAATGAGCGTGTAAGAGAGACAAAGATCCGGTTTGCCAGGATGTAAAGAGGCGTAGAAGTGAGAGCCCCGTAGTCGCCCGTCAGATAAAGCCAGGCATCCGTGTCCCGTCATCCCTGGGCCATAATGCCGGGCAGATGGGGCTTGAAGAGGCCACAGGCCCCCCATCCCTGTTGCGGCCTCTCAATCCCTAGGGAGCTCAACACAGAGAAGGGCAAACGCTTCCTTGCAGGGGTGCCTCTTCGCTCTCACGTGGGCTCAGATTTATTTTAGGGCTGAGATGCAAATTCTCCAATAATATTGGCATACCAGTGGCCTGGTCACCTGCTTTTGTGGTAACAGCAACAATGATTGGTCTGTGTAGTGTTGTTCTGATGGGAGTGGGAGGGTTCTGGGGGAAGCCACTGCCTATCAGTGCCAGACCCTATATTATACTGAAAGGAAACATACACCAAGAGCTCTGGCCAGAAATTTCAATACTAGGAATAAATCCTACTCGTGAGTTATAGTTAAATAAAAGTATGTAGGGACCCAGGTGGCGCTGTGGGTTAAACCACAGAGCCTAGGGCTTGCTGATCAGAAGGTCGGAGGTTCAAATCCCAGCACATTTTTTGTGCTGAAAAAGCCGCCCTCGGCTTATACTCGAGTGAGGCAGGCAGTGGCTCCTATGAAGCTTTCCCAGGTTTTTTTGTGGTAAAATTGGGTGCCTCGGCTTATATTCGGGTCGGCTTATACTCGAGTATATACGGGTAAATAGGAACCGCTCCGGCGGGAAGGTAAATGGCGTTTCCGTGCACTGCTCTGGTTCGCCAGAAGCGGCTTAGTCATGCTGGCCACATGACCCGGAAGCTGTACGCCGGCTCCCTCGGCCAATAAAGCGAGATGAGCGCCGCAACCCCAGAGTCGGACACGACTGGACCTAATGGTCAGGGGTTCCTTTACCTTTACCTATGTATTCTGTTAAGAATTACAGTCTTAAGCAGAGAATGTCAGTTCAAATAAGAAAAACAGTTTCAAGTGCACAATAATATGTGTAGCTTCAAATGAAAAATACAACTTCAAATTCAAAAGGTTTTCTGTGCACAGAAAAACTCAGATACATGCTGATCTCTTCATTCTCAGACACTACATTTGAAAAACAGAGTTACATGATACTTCTAAATGCACTACAAATTAACATGAACTCAAAAACTAGCTGACGAAGACATCCATATCGAAACAGGGCCCTGTCCTGGTTGCTGTTCCTGAATAGACTCTTCACTCCGGCTTTACTTATAAAACGAACCTTTTGAATTGGAAGTTGTATTTTTGAATTTGAAGTTGTATTTTTGAATTTGAAGTTGTATTTTTCATTTGAAGCTACACATATTATTGTGAACTTGAAACTGTTTTTCTTATTTGAATTGACATTCTCTGCTTAAGACTGTAATTCTTAACAGAATACATACTTTTATTTAACTATAACTCACGAGTAGGATTTATTCCTAGTATTGAAATTTCTGGCCAGAGCTCTTGATGTGTATTTCCTTTCAGACCCTATATTAGGCCCCTTTGACTTTACCCCAAACCCTGAAATCTCCAAAGTCTTGTAAGAGAGCTGAACAGAGCCTCTCCCCATTACATATTATTACAGCAGCACCATCTCTTTTCATGCCTTTTTCAAGAAGCAAAGGGTTTTTTTTAAAAAACAACAACAACAACCCATTAATCCCAGTTTGCATCTGGGTATTGGATTTAAAGCTGTTTGCAATATATGAAATGCTTCTAATTTATTTTAGCATAGGATATATTTTTTTAATACACATTTTTATTGTGGGGTGTTTTTTTTTAATTGCTACATGGCTTTGAGATGCTACCTGGGAAGCCATTCATAAATAAAACAAGATCAACAAATGGCACCACTCTGCAGGCAAAGTGACAAAAACAACAACATTCATTGTTGTCAGAGAGTAGATGCCCAGATGCCCTGGCAAAAGACTGCTCTCCTCCACCCCAAGGGAAAGAGCGTCTCTCTTCCCATCGTCAAACATGATCAGTTTAATTTATGTTCTCTCCCCACCTTTCTACAGCTCACTGGGCACTAAGGGACCTGTCAGTACCTGACACTTTAATTCTACTGGGGTGTTTAATTCTACTGTTATCAGTCGGGATTGCCTTTTGTGTGTTTTTCTTCTTCTAAAGACCACCCGAAAACCCCAATTTGTTACTTGGTTAAAACAGTTTAAAGTGACAGCGAGCAAGGAAAAGAAATGTAGGATCAAAAGTGCTGTTTCTATTAGATTTAATTAAATCCCCCCCAAATGGTATCTCATACCACGCAAATGCAGATTTTGTGTCAGTTTGTGTTTGTGTGTGTGTGGGGGGGGGGGGTTCTGGTGGTGCAAATGTTGACAGTGCCTCATAGGTGCTGACATATGACTAGTTTGGTCCATGTGGCAGCGACTCTCGAGGGTGAAAAATGTAACACAAGGAAAGCCAGTGGCCCATCTAGCCCAGCATGGTGCTCTCAGCAGTGGCTGAACAGTAGTCTGTGGGAAACTAGTGTGGGGTGTGAAACACAGAGCAGTCAAATACAACATTCCTAGAGTGGACCTGTTTAGACATGAAGAGGGATGTTTGTCCAGCCAGTAGATAAACTTCCTGTTTCCTCCTGTGCTGGGACAAACTTCCTCTACATGTGACCAGGCGTGGGCGTGACCTCACCTGTGCAGGTAACAAAAGCACAGGACTGGCCACCACATCTCATCTCTTCTCTATTTTGCTTTCGTAGAAGAAGCAACAGCCTGAGATGCTTTCTTGGCCAAGAGAGGACAAAGGAACTATCTCCCTATGGGATACATTCCAAGTGTATATATTTTGTAACTTAAGTCTGCCTTCTGGGATCCATCTGTGAACAGAATGTGTGAGTAAACTATTTTATATGAGGACACAAGGAGAAGGGGACGACAGAGGATGAGATGGTTGGACAGTGTTCTCAAAGCTACTAACATGAATTTGGCCAAACTGCGAGAGGCAGTGAAGGATAGGCGTGCCTGGCGTGCTCTGGTCCATGGGGTCACGAAGAGTCGTACACGACTGAACAGCAGTGTTGTGTCTATTCTTTTTAGGAGGGAATAAAAGGTGAATTACCAGGAAACTTATTTTAGAGGCTTAAACAAGCCTGGCAAACCTAACCACTGTGCAAGTTTAAAAAGGGGAATGTTACTCTGCTAAATTATAGAACTGGCTAACGCAAGTTGGAAAGGATATAATTAAACAATATATCCTCTCCTGCCTCCCTGAACATTCCCAGAACCAGCAACCAGGATTCGAACTCAGGAGCCACTCTCTCCCCTCCTGTGCTTTCCAGAAACTGGCATTCAGAAGGATTGCTACCTCCAGCTGCGGAGGCAGAGCGTAGCCTTCATGGCTAGTAACCACCAATAGCCCTCCTTTGCATGAATTTGCCTAATCCTCTTTTAAAGCCATCCAAGTCGGTGGCCATCCCTGGCTTAAGGCAGGGGACATTCCCAGCCTTACCTGGAAATGCTACACGTTGAACCCAGGACCTCTTGCATGCAAAGCAGATTCACTTACGAACTCAGCCACTCAGGAGATTTGTGGCCTGGTACATGAGAATGTGTCTCAGTTGGGCTCGCCATATGTCAGGAAAATTCCTGGCATGTCCTGGTTTTCGGGTGTAAAAATGGCACCAGGAATGCGATGGAAAAATCAGCAGAAACAGCTCAAAAAGCTTAAAATCACGATTTTGGGGGGAGGTTTCCTCCAAAAAGCTCAACAATAAAAGCTCAAAAATTTGGCAACCCCAGTCTCAGTGGAATGGGGAGGCAGGAAGAGGAGAAGGAGATGGAGGCTGGAACCTACAGAGCTCACCTTTTTCTCATGCTTAACTGAACCAACATGTTCCTCCTTTGAAAGCTCCCTAACATGCCTTTGAGTTGTCACTCTCTGAATTGCTGGGCAAACCAATCCTGCTAACATACATAATTGCTCCCACTAGCTCCTAAGTTCGGCAGTGAGTGCCAATCACTATGCCAAAGTAGCATCACCCACAAAGAAGATGAAGGACTGTGTTTGCTTGGTGGATTGCTGGGGTATCTAGAGGTAGGGGGGAAACATGAGGAAACCTCCTAAAAAGGGGCAACCCTTCCTCCACTGGAGAGCCAGTGCGGTGTAGTGGTTAAGAGCGGTAGACTCGTAATCTGGGGAACCGGGTTCGCTTCCCCGCTCCTCCACATGCAGCTGCTGGGTGACCTTGGGCTAGTCACACTTCTCTGAAGTCTCTCAGCCCCACTCACCTCACAGAGTGTTTGTTGTGGGGGAGGAAGGGAAAGGAGAATGTGAGCCGCTTTGAGACTCCTCAGGGTAGTGATAAAGCGGGATATCAAATCCAAACACTTCTTCTTCTCCAAATGGCTGAAACACAACTGTACGTTCACAGGCCTCTTGCCTTATTCACTCTAGCCTGTTGCCAGACCAAGGCTCATGCAGAAGACTTGGTCCCGTGTGTGTGTGTGTGTGTCATAGCTGTCAACTTTCGGATTTGAAAATAAGGGATTTTTCCAAACTTTCGGATTTGAAAATAAGGGATGCCACGAGGGCGGTGCAATGGCACCAAGTAGCCTCGCCACCCTGCACTCCAGAGGCTGCGCGCGAACGGCAGAGCGAAAGAGCGAGTGCATAGACGGCAGGCAGGCTGTCTGTCTGGTTGGGCGTGAGGGTTTGGCTGCACAAGGCATGCAAGCTCCGCCCCCAGTCGGTCTCAGACTCCTTATTGGCAGCCGAGCAACGCAGCTGAGGAGCCTCCCTGGCCGGCAGGGAGGGAGAGGAGCTGCTTCCTTTGAAATCCGGGAAATTTAAGGGATATCAACAATCCGGGATAGCAGCGGGAGACGGCATTGGAATAAGGGAGTTTCCCGCAAAAAAAGGGAGGGTTGACAGCTACGGTGTGTGTGTGTGTGTGTGTGTGTGTGTGTAGAGGCAGAAATGAAAAACATAAGAGCAGCTGTATCACACCAATGGCCCGTCTAGGCTGGCGTTTCTTTTGTACATTGGCCAACTAGATGCCTCTGGGTAGCCCATAAGCAGGACCTGAGCACGACAACGCTCTCCCCAACTAAAAATCCAAGGGCGCACAAAGGATCTACAGGTGACTTGAACTGCCTCTTTGGATACCAGTGATTTTGGCACATTTTAAACCTTTCCAGAGCCTGCACTCTTTACACCGACCGCCTGCCAGGTTGCTCAGAAAAAAATATCTGATGGATTCTGGGAGGTTAGCACTTAAAGCGGTCCAGTTCATCGCAAAGCTGTGATTGCTTGAACCCGCGGCGCCGCTTCCAACCGCCCTCCCCCCTTTTCTTCGTGCCGCTAGCAACAAATCCATTCTTTTCTCCATTGTTGCTAGGGCCGATTTCCTGAAACAAGCTTTAAGAGCAGGATTGAGAAGCTGAGCTTGTCACCTGATATTCCCCCCCCCCTCGCTTGTACATACATTAGTTGGGGAGGGGGAGAAAGAGGAGGAGGAGAACTGGGGAAGGGGGATAAAAAAGAACACAACAGCCCTTAGATCAAAACAATAATCAGCTAAATGAATTCCGCAGCATTTTCCCGCATGACTAGGAGTGATAATTTAGTGCAGCAGCCAGCTGGAAGGAAGGGGATTAATTCTGCACTTACCAACACCCCTGTGAATAATTCATCACACGCGGCCCCCCTCCGCTGACCCCCTGGGCCATTACTCCAAAGTAGCTCGCCAGACAGCCATGCCCCAGCCAGGGGGCCCGGCTCTTTGTGGGGGGAGAGCAATGGAATTAACCTGCCAGCTTTAAGTTCAGTCCCAAATTAACTTTGCAGGTGGGGAGGGGTGATGGTGGGGAGAAGGCCAAGGCACAGCTGTTTTCTGCAACTGGAGCCCCAGCCCCAGAATGCCCCATCCCCTGTAAAAATAATGTTTCTGTAAAGACTTGTGAGGTTCAGCCCTGGGCAATGAAAAGAGTCTCTACTCTGTGCAGTCTGTAGCTGCTATTATTAATTGCAATATTGCCGAAGAATTTTATACCCTACTTTTCAAAGCAGTTTCTGGAAAAATAAAAAGCACAATCCAGAGGATTGCATCCAAGGTTAGCCCTGCTCAGAGCAGACCCACTGAAATTAATGTACCTAAATGAGACCCAGCAGGGGGTGACAGTGGCGGGGAGCAGAGGCCAGGCACCCACAGCAACAATTTTTATGGGTGCCCAGGCACCCAGGGCCCCCTGTATATGGTGCCAGTGTCTAGTGCCTACAATGGGCAAGAGCAAGCAAACAAGCAAACAAATATTGCAGCTAATGTTCTGGAGTCCAGCACAGCTTAGCATTTGCAATGAGTGCAGATGAGGCCGAATGCCTGACCTCCAAGGCTTACGGGAAGGCAGTGTCACCAAGCGAGCCGGTCAGTAAATGGCACCGTTCGAAGCTGGCGTTAACTCTTCATTTGCGGAACACAATCCTCACAGGCGCGGTGGAGTTTGAGGCCTAACGAACACAGCAGCTCATGCCTTCTAGGTCTTACTCCATGAAATCATTGCTGAGACTCAAAGTCCCTGCCTCCCCAGAGCCTTCTATGTCTCCTCCTCTCTAGGGCTTCTTGCAAGCAATCCGAGACTGCGCCTGCATGCAGCCTGTCTTTGCTCCGTCCATTCCATGCCTCTCCTGGTACTGGGAGACCAGGCAGGAGGGGAGCTTATTGCAGCAGGAGAGGGAGACACTCATGACTCTTCACTAGCCTGACACATCTCTGCCTCTTGACCTCCCTTCCTTTCACTTATCTGATTCGGCTTCTGCCCCGATTCTTGATTTCTTTCTGCCACACACTCTCAACTCACTGAGCCTGTTACCCCTTCATCTTCCGACACCTCCTCTTCCCAGTCTTCTCCCTCTGACTACTCAACATTGTCCCATCATCCTTCCCTGGGATCCGAGCCTTCTTCCCTTGATGGTTCCTCAGTTGGTAATAATAATAATAATAATAATAATAATAATAATAATAATAATAATAATTTATTATTTGTACCCCGCCCATTTGGCCGGGTCTCCCCAGCCACTCTGGGCGGCTTCCAGCAAACATTAAAATACATTAACACATCACAGATTAAAAACTTCCCTGAACAGGGCTGCCTTCAGGTGTTTTCTAAATGCCATGTAGTTGTTGATCCTTTTAACCTCTGCTGGGAGGGCGTTCCACAGGGGGGGTGCCACTACCGAGAAGGCCCTCTGCCTGGTTCCCTGTAGCTTTGCTTCTCGCAGTGAGGGAACCGCCAGAAGGCCCTCGGCGCTGGATCTCAGTGTCCGGGCTGAATGATGGGGGTGGAGACGCTCCTTCAGGTATACAGGACCGAGGCCGTTTAGGGCTTTAAAGGTCAGCACCAACACTTTGAATTGTGCTCGGAAACGTACTGGGAGCCAATGCAGATCTCTCAGGACCGGTGTTATGTGGTCCTGGCGGCCACTCCCAGTCACCAGTCTAGCTGCCGCATTCTGGATTAATTGCAGTTTCCAGGTCACCTTCAAAGGTAGCCCCACGTAGAGCGCATTGCAGTAGTCCAAGCGGGAATGGTTCCTCCCACCATTCCTCTGTGTCCAAACAGTCCATGACAAGTGGCAACCTGAGAGAGGCCATGAACTCTGAGCACTGGGAACAGCAGGTTAGATTTGAACACGTGACTCAACGCAACCGTCGATTCCTGTTATTTGTGGGCCAGCTGCTGGCTGGCAGGCAGAAGAGAACCTCTTGGTATTTTAATCAGCCTCCCTCCCCCACACTTTCTCCCCCTTTTTCGGGCGGCCACATTCCCTCCATCCTTTACAACCTAATTTGGACTGACAGGCTGGAGTTGGTGCTTAGCAAAGCTGAGCCTCTTGGCTTCTCTGTTATTTTAACACAGACTCCTTTGCAAGCGCTTGAGGCAGAGGAGGGAGGGCAGAGGGCTTTACAAGAGAATGCAAACTATCATCTATATTCATGAACTGCCTCCAGGGGCACTCTCTCTTTCCAGAGGAGTTGGCTGCCCGGTTGCCTGCTGTCTGCAGTGATTTTTGCACCTCTCGGGCAGAATCACATGATCACATGAGGGCCGGGCGGAGGGGAGCAGCACAAACATTCAAGGCAGCAGCACAAACACAGGTTCGTAGGCCCAGGTTCAAACAGCAGCATGGTATTTAGAGTCAGGTGTGTGCAGTCTGGTGCCAAGCATGCAAAGGTCTGGAACGTTTAGCATTCTCAAAACAAGTGTCACACCCATACTCTACCCAGAACATTTGGAATCGGAGTGCTTTCAATGTGTTGGCATCTCTGACAAAGCATCACATTTGAAGGATAGTAGGTTAAACCACAGAGCCTAGGGCTTGCCGATCAGAAGGTCGGCGGTTCGAATCCCTGCGATGGGGTGAGCTCCCGTTGCTCGGTCCCAGCTCCTGCCCACCTAGCATAGAATCATAGAATCCTAGAGTTGGAAGAGACCACAAGGGCCATCCAGTCCAACCCCCTGCCAAGCAGGAAACACCACCAAAGCATTCCTGACAGGTGGCTGTCAAGCCTCTGCTTAAAGACCTCCAGAAGGAGACTCCACCACACTCCTTGGCAGCAAATTCCACTGTCGAACAGCTCTTACTGTCAGGAAGTTCTTCCTAATGTTTAGGTGGAATCTTCTTTCTTGTAGTTTGAATCCATTGCTCCATGTCCTCTTCTCTGGAGCAGCAGAAAACAACTTTTCTCCTTCCTCTATATGACAGCCTTTTATATATTTGAACATGGCTATCATATCACCCCTTAACCTTCTCTTCTCCAGGCTAAACATACCCAGCTCCCTAAGTTCGAAAGCACGTCAAAGTGCAAGTAGATAAATAGGTACCGCTCCGGCGGGAAGGTAAACGGCGTTTTCGTGTGCTGCTCTGGTTCGCCAGAAGCGGCTTTGTCATGCTGGCCACATGACCCGGAAGCTGTACGCCAGCTCCCTCGGCCAATAAAGCAAGATGAGCGCCGCAACCCCAGACCTAATGGACCTAATGGTCAGGGGTCCCTTTACCTTTTTTAGCCAAAGTATCACAGAGTCAGGAGTTCAAAGAATTATAGAATTGCAGAATTGGGGTCCCTTCCACCTCTCCCATTCTACGCTTCTATGAAAGGAGATTCCAACTAAACATCATGAGGCAATGGTTTGTGAATGATCACAATGCACTTACAGCTTGGGTTCCAAGTGCTTACTCCCACATGAACCTGTCCACACCACATTCAGACTCTTCTGAGGTACGCTGGGTGACGACTGGGGAGAGGAGTGTCTTGCAGGCATCCCCAAAATGCGGCCCTCCAGATGTTTTGGCCTACAACTCCCATGATCCCTAGCTAACAGGACCAGTGGTCAGGGATGATGGGAATTGTAGCCCAAAACATCTGGAGGGCCGAAGTTTGGGGGTGCCTGGTTGGGTGTGTGGGCCCTCTCTTAAGGAAAGGTCTCCCTGGGGACAGAGCACACTATCTACAGATGCCCCACAGATGCCCCACATTGGGGTGGGCAGCCTTCTCGCCTGTCAAGGGTTACATTCCCTCAAGGTGAATCTGTTGGGGGCCACATACAGATGGTGGGTGGGGCCGGAGTCAAAAGTGGATGGGATCAGAGCCCAAAATGGAAGGGGCCAGGCTCAATTGTGGGTGGGGGCACTCCTTTTTCCTCTTTCCTTGCTACCTTCATATTTCCCCTCCTCTCCAGCAGGGATGCCAACATGCCCCCCACATTGAGGGGGTGCTGTCACATGACACGTGACGCTGCCCGGGATGCCCTGGGTGGGGCAGGATGTGCAGAGGGCCATCTCCATGCCTGCTCATCCCAGCCGCTGCCTGGCTCCTGGGCTGCCGGGCGGAGGCTGGGTCTGGGGAGCACGGAGGGCACCCAGCGGCGGCAGTGGGGGGGTCCCCTCAATATTGGTGGGGTGCTGCCACCTGCCAAAAAATATTGGGGGATTTGAAGCCCCCGACGCCGCTGCTCCCCAACCACATGAAGGGTGCAGATGGTTCACCAGTGTCCTACATGGACCATCTGAGCTGTCCAGTCCTGCCTCCTTTTTTTAACAAAGGCAAGAATCTCGGATATCTCCTATCTGGAGCTCCCCAAGTTGATCTTGCTGGCATTTCCACGTGTCTCACCTCTGAATTTATCAACTGAACACCAAGCTGGACAGTTGGGACTTCTCCACTTCTGGTGCGTAGGGTTGTATTCTGAGAAATCGACAAAGACAAATGGTTGATTAAAAATTGTCAACACAGAGAGTTAAGAACTGCATGGCTGGATCAGATCACAAGTCCATCGAGTCTAGGGCCCAGTCAGCGCACAGACAGCTATGAGTGTATTTGAAAGCCCACCAGTAAGGGGATGTTGGGTAGCTCAGTTGGTACGAGCATGAGACTCTTAAACTTAGAAAAGAGGGAGGGATTTGCTGTATAAGCTTAATGGGAGTTATCATGGTGGATTCCTTTTCCTCGGTGTCTGGATTGATCCTGCAATGACTGAGTGAGAGGAAACAAGAAGGAGATGAAAGTAATAGCGCCCTGTCTGGAAAGACTGAATCATTCAAATTGGATGGTTCAGTCTGTAGAGCAGGCATAGGCAAACTTGGCCCTCCAGATGTTTTCGGACTACAACTCCCATCATCCCTAGCAAACAGGACCAGTGGTCAGGGATGATGGGAATTGTAGTCTCAAAACATCTGGAGGGCTGAGTTTGCCTATGCCTGCTGTAGAGCATGAGACTCTTCATCTCAGAGTCATGGGTTCAAGCCCCATGTTGGGCTAAAGATTCCTGCATTGCAGGGGGTTGGACTTGATGGCCCTTGTGGTCCCTTCCAACTATAACATTCTATGATTATAAGAGCATAGGTGAAGGGACGGGCCCAGGGATGAGTGTATCTGTAGGTTCCTCTCCATGTCTCATTTTTCCAGTCTTATGTTGAGTTCTCCATTCCACTTTGCCAAACAGAGCAGCTGTCCAGCAGCGTGGGAGGCACATTACCAAGCAGAAGAGGGAATGTCCACAGGATCCACAAGGGCTAAGGGCAGGTCTGTGGAGGCTGTGGCATCAGCAACTTCCAGGTGGTCTAATTCAGGGCTGGGGAATTTGTGGCCCTCAGCAATGAGGAGTGTCATGAAGATCAGTCATGACCAGAAATGGAGTAGGTCACTAGAGGAAGAGAGGGTGGAACCCTGAACAGGAGTACCAAGGTGGTCCACAAACAAACAATTATAAAAATACAGCTACCTGTAATTAAAATGCATAGTAATACAACCATACATCCATAATTTAAATATATGACATACAAGTCCATTAAATCAGCATAACACTCAAAACAGCTACCAAAAACAGGAGAGCCAAGTCAGAAGCTGTGTTTTCAAGACCCAGCAGAATGCCAGTACTGATGGGCCCACCAGTATTTCAGCAGGAAGAGAATTCCACAGCAATGAAAAAGACTGTTGATGTGTTACCACCATAGCTGTCAAATTTTGGATTTGAAAATAAGGGATTTTTTCAAACTTTCAGATTTGAAAATAAGGGATGCCGCGAGGGCGGTGCAATGGCACCAAGTAGCCTCACCACCCTGCGCTCTAGAGACTGCGTGCGAACGGGTGAGGGAAAGAGCGAGCGCGTAGACGGCAGGCAGGCTGTCTGTCTGGTTGGGCGTGAGGGTCTGGCTGCACAAGGCATGCAAGCTCCGCCCCCAGTCGGTCTCAGACTCCTTATTGGCAGCCGAGCAACGCAGCTGAGGAGCCTCCCTGGCCAGCAGGGAGGGAGAGGAGCTGCTTCCTTTGAAATCCGGGAAATTTAAGGGATATCAACAATCTGGGATAGCAGCGAGAATAAGGGGGTTTCCCGCCAAAAAAGGTTGACAGCTATGGTTACCACAAGACGATAACCATCAGGCCATAGCAAAAACTAACCAGGTCTCATTTGTTGATCTTAATGTCCTTTACAGTGGAGGGGCAAAGTTAGAATATACCAGAAGATTTTGCAGCAGGTCCTGTTGCCTATGGTTGCTATTACCTGGATGGGAAGGTTTTCTACACGAACTCCATCCCTGCTACTGTCTGCCACAAGCTTCCGATAGACACGATTACTTAGCGGCAGCACAGAGAAGCCCAAAGACTTTGGTGGAGTTTCCAGGTCTCCCTCCGGATCTGGTGGGCAAGCAGGGATAAAACATCTTGATTAGTCCTCCATTGCAACATGGCAGGGATGCTTTCAAAATCCTCCTCGTCCAAAATTTCACCCCAGGCTCCTGAAGTTGCAAACCAGCCGATCTTGTCTCCAAGAGGAATTGATGTTTGGGGCTGCTGGTCAAGATGGACCTTGCATCCAGAACATAAGGACATAGAAAGAGCCCGCTGGATCCAGCCCATGGACCATCTAGTCCAGCATCCTGTTCTCACAGGGGCCAACCACAGTGGTCTATATATATAGTACCAGAGTGCTACATTCTTAACCAAAACTGACCATCAGGCAGTGCTATTTTTGACAGTCCATAATCCAAAAATGAATCGAATGCCTTACTCCAGATCTTAGTGCTGCTAAGCGCCACATCTCAACTTGAGAATCCCCCGCAAATCATTTCACACTCCCATATGGTCTTATCTCACTGGGGGGTTGGTCCAGAGGGGCAGGTTGGGCACCGCCCCACCAGCGTCAGTCCACCTTCCTACTTGCAACCAAGTCAGTGTGTGTGTGTGTGTGTGTGTGTGTGTGTGTGTCTCTGCCTCTCAGCTTGCTCCTCCTTAGCCTCGCTGCTGCTATAATAGAACTCAGCAAGGAGGAGGCTGGGTTCAAAACTTCGCTAAGAACATCGCTAGAGCCTGCTGGATCAGGCCCATCTTGCCTGGCATCCTGTTCTCCCAGTGGCCAACCAGATGCTTATTATTGGAAACCTGCAAGCAGGATTTGAGCCCAAGAGCACTCTCCCCTCTTGCAGTTTCTAGCATCACTGCTTCTTGTGGGAATGTTCAGGGATGCAGGAGAGGATATATTGTTTAAGATCTCCTATTCCAACTTGTGTTTACAAGTTCAACAATATCAGCAGAGTTTAAGGTAAAGGTAAAGGGACCCCTGACCATTAGGTCCAGTCGTGTCCGACTCTGGGGTTGCGGCGCTCATCTCGCTTTATTGGCCGAGAGCCGGCGTACAGCTTCCAGGTCATGTGGCCAGCATGACAAAGCCGCTTCTGGCGAACCAGAGCAGTGCACAGAAACGCCGTTTACCTTCCCGCCGGAGTGGTACCTATTTATCTACTTGCACTTTGACGTGCTTTCGAACTGCTAGGTGGGCAGGAGCTGGGACCGAGCAACGGGAGCTCACCCCGTCGCAGGGATTCGAACCGCCGACCTTCTGATCAGCAAGCCCTAGGCTCTGTGGTTTAACTCACAGCGCCACCTGGGTCCCTCAGCAGAGTTTACATTCCCCCTTTTAAACACACACAGCGGATAGCTTGCTCAGGTTCGCTAGAACCTCTATAATAAACGTCCTGGTATTTCCCCCTTTTAATTCCCTCCTAAAAGATAAGACACGACACAGTGTTCTTATAAAAGTATAAAAAAAGAGTTTACTTACACATCTGTTCACAAAAGGATCCCAGAAGGCAGGCTTAGTAAAGTTTCATACATTTAGGAGACTATTCCATAAGGGAAATAGCTCATTTTGTCCTCTCTTGGCTGGAGGATGGAGGCCAAGAGAGCTTCTTGGCTGGAGGCCAAGAGAGCTTCTTTAGCTAAGCAAGTTGCTTGCTTGGAGAACAAAATCAAAGAAGAGAGATGGCGTCTGGCCCCAGTGCTTTTGTTTTACCTGCACACAGGTGAGGCCACACCCACCTCCGGTTACATGCAGAGGAAGCGTGTCGCAGCCCAGGAGAAACAGGAAGTTCCGACTGGCTGGACCACACATCCCCTTCTATGTCCACTCTAGGGATGTTGTACTTGACTGCTCCGTGTTTCACATCCCACACTTCTGACTGTGGAGGCAGAACATAGCCCTCATGCTTAATAGCCCCCTCCTCCATAAATTTGTCCAATCCTCTCTTAAGGCCACCTGAGTTTGTGGCCATCAATGTCTCCTGCAGCAGTGAGTTCCATAGCTTAACTATGCACTGTGTGAAGAAAGACTTCTTTTTATCTGTCCTGAATCCTCCAGCATTCAGTTTCATTGTGCACCTGCCAATTCTAGTGCTACAAGAGTGGGAGAAAACACTCATCTTTCCAAGCCAGGCATAATTTTATCAACTTCCACCATTACCTCCCAGAGATAAAGACTTACTTTTTTTGTAGTACTCAATCACCAGGGCGGTATCATCCGAGAAAGCTGTGGCTCCATCCCGTCCTTGGAACAGGTAGGACGTGTTCCACGTTGGCTGCTCAGGGGGGCCAGCAGCTGGAGAAACCTGATGGTCAGTGAAAAGTGGAGGAAGCCCAGTCAGGGTATCAGAAGAGAGACCAGGGGGATCTGCAGCAAAGTGGCTTGCTCCTGTTCTGTATGCTCCATTCTATTCCCTCTCCCATCTGGTTTCCCACCTGATTTTCCCCACCCTCAACAGCGGGGAGAAAAGAGCCCAGTGCACTCCTCTGAAGGGACAGTGGAAAGGAACGATCTTACAGCTCCCAAGTTAACACAGTACAACGCATCATCAGAGATCTACAACCTCTCCTAGACAATGACAGTTCTCTTTCTCAAGCTCTGGGAGGAAGACCTTTCATCGCCTACAGACAGCCACCCAATCTTAAACAACTCCTCACCCACAATAATACTACAACCAGACTTAACACAGACACTGGCACCAGAGCCTGCAATAAACCCAGATGCCAACTTTGCTGCCACATACACCTGGACAACACCATTACTGGCCCCAACAACATCAAACATACCATCTCAGGACTATTTAATTGCTCATCATCTAACATTGTGTATGCCATCAAATGCCAACAGTGCCCTTCAGCTCTCTATATTGGACAAACAGGCCAAAGGTAAAGGACATAAATCTGACATCAGGAATCACAAGACAGAGAAACCAGTAGGAGAACACTTCAGTCTCCCAGGACACTCTATACAAGATCTCAAAGTAGCTGTCTAGGGCTTGCTGATCAGAAGGTCGGCGGTTCGAATCCCTGCGACGGGGTGAGCTCCCGCTGCTCGGTCCCAGCTCCTGCCCACCTAGCAGTTCGAAAGCACGTCAAAGTGCAAGTAGATAAATAGGAACCGCTCCGACGGGAAGGTAAACGGCGTTTCCATGCGCTGCTCTGGTTCGCCAGAAGCGGCTTTGTCATGCTGGCCACATGACTTGGAAGCTGTACGCCAGCTCTCGGCCAATAAAGCGAGATGAGCGCCGCAACCCTAGAGTCGGACACGACTGGACCTAATGGTCAGGGGTCCCTTTACCTTTTACCAAGCTTAAAACCATGGAGAGACCTGGTCTGAACAAAGACACTGGATTCTTCTCTCATTATACATGACAAAGCTATTTTTAACCTTCTCACCCCTTGCTTTTTCCTGTAAGACTAATTGCAGTCGTTAACAGTCGTCAACAGGTTTACCACAGCTATCAGCCTATCACCCATTCCCACCACCCTTCTGAGTAATACCCCTCCCACCCTCTCACTATATATAAGGGTCTGGTGACTTCTGTTTCAGTGTATCTGAAGAAGTGTGCATGCACACGAAAGCTCATACCAAGAACAAACTTAGTTGGTCTCTAAGGTGCTACTGGAAGGATTTTTTTTATTTTTTATTTTGTCTTAAATATCTCACAAAGAGAAAAGTCCCAGGCAATCTGGACCTTTGATGGAACCGGATTCTACATTACACTGAAAACAGTATGCAAGTGGTCAATTCCTGTCTCTGAGAGTAAAAAAGAAATCAAGACTAAAGAGGCTGAAAGATTTTGCTGCCTAAAATGTATAAAAATGAAAAGAAAGAATGCTGGAGATGTGAGGTAGAAGGCTCTTTTTGTCATATGTGGTGGGAATGTAAAAAGATGAGGGAATACTGGGAAATGATATACAATGAACTGAAGAAAATGTTTAAAAATACATTTGTAAAAAAACCCAGAAGCATTTTTGCTAGGCATTCTAGGGCAAGATATTCCAAAGGAGAAGAGGACTTTATTTATGTATGCTACAACTGCGGCGAGAATGTTAATAGCACAAAATTGGAAGACTGGAGAAATACCAACAAAAGAACAATGGCAAGAAAAACTGATGAATTATGCAGAAATGGCAAAATTGACAAACAGACTACGGGAGAAGGACAACAATGACTTTGAAAGAGAATGGGAACCATTTATAGACTATCTGCAGAAACAGAAGAAGACCAGCGACTTGATGGCAGGATTTTAATAAACATTGACAATGTTAGTAGCATGATATATTGTTAATAAGAAAATAGTATATTAAAATTAATAGATATAGCAGTGTTAAATAAGGAGGGGGGAACCAGAAGGGGGAGTTGGGGGAAGCCTGGGGAGAAGGGAGGAGGGAATTTAATATGAATGATATGGATATATGTTGTTTATGATAATGTTAAAACTGAAATTTAATTTTTTTTTAAATTTTTTTTTTAAAAAGAAAGATTTTGCTGCCTGGGCATGTGAGGAGCCCTTTCCAGGTGTGTGTGATTGTGTGTGTGTGTGTGCGTGCAGACACAGGACTGGTCCTCAGCAACTGTTTCTGATACTCTACATCACCATGCGTTTGTATTGAATTATAATAAATGCTTGATCAATCTGTTTCCTACTGTTGTGCTTTTGAGAGGATTATAAAGATGGCAATGTTACAACATGTGCAGAGGAGGGAGGCCAAGAGGACCAGCCTTGGAAAGTGGAGCAGCGGGTACATGGCAAGCTATCGGCAATCTGGTGGCACACTCAACGAGTCCCTTTGCAACTCTGGGGCAGGTAAAAGACAGCCCTTCTTCGTGCAGCACATAGTTAATCTCATTCCTGCAGGAGGCAGGGATGGCCACCAACCTAGATGGCTTCAAAAGAGGACCAGACAAATTCATAGAGGAGGAGAGGGCTATCGATGGCTACCAGCCAGGATGGCTATGCTCTGCCCTTTGCAGTTGGAGGCAGCAGTGCTTCTGAAGACCAATTGCTAGAGACCAGCGGAGGGGAGGGAGCTCTTGTGCTCAGATCCTGCTTCTGGGTTTCCCATAAGCATCTGGTTTGCCACTTTGAAAAGAGGATGGTGGACTAGATGGGTCACTGGCCTGATCCAGCAGTAGGCTCTTCTGGTTTCCTTATGATTCTATAACACATCATCAAGGCTGAGAGCTATTTATTTTATTTAGCCAGTAGTGATGTATGGAAGTGAGAGCTGGACCATAAAGAAGGCTGATCGCTGAAGAATTGATGCTTTTGAATTATGGTGCTGGAGGAGACTCTTGAGAGTCCCATGCACTGCAAGAAGATCAAACCTATCCATTCTTAAGCTGAGCTCAAGTTGTGAATTGTAAAACAAATCTCTGTGCTTAGCAGTTGATTGGAGTAGATCAGAGGCACCATGCTATAGAGGGAGAGAGAGGGAGATTATTATTTTTTTCTAGAAAAAAGGGTGCTGGCACCTGCTTCTTGGGACGTCTGCTTCTTGGGAGAAAAGCAATGACAAACCTAGACAGCATCTTAAAAAGCAGGGACATCACCTTGCCGACAAAGGTCCGTATAGTTAAAGCTATCGTTTTCCCAGTAGTGATGTATGGAAGTGAGAGCCGGACCATAAAGAAGGCTGATTCGCCGAAGAATGGATGCTTTTGAATTATGGTGCTGGAGGAGACTCTTGAGAGTCCCATGGACTGCAAGAAGATCAAACCTATCCATTCTGAAGGAAATCAGCCCTGAGTGCTCACTGGAAGGACAGATCCTGAAGCTGAGGCTCCAATACTTTGGCCACCTCATGAGAAGAGAAGACTCCCTGGAAAAGACCCTGATGTTGGGAAAGATGGAGGGCACAAGGAGAAGGGGACGACAGAGGATGAGATGGTTGGACAGTGTTCTGGAAGCTACCAACATGAGTCTGACCAAACTGCGGGAGGCAGTGGAAGACAGGAGTGCCTGGCATGCTCTGGTCCATGGGGTCACGGAGAGTCGGACACGACTAAACAACAAATTCTCAGAAGGGGTTAACCTGGGCACTGGCTGCTCTCCACTCAGCAGCACCCCGAGAGGAGAGATGCCCATGTCAGCTTGACCAAATACAGAGCCCTTGTCTGTGGATGCTGATGCAGAGCGACAGTGGGGGGGGGGGTCACTGCTGGGGTGGCAGAAGGATCGAAGCTCATTAGCTGGCGCATAAGATTCGCCCGTGGAAAGCCATTAACCTCCCTAAGCAGAGCTCGGCCTTCCCTCAGAGATCCAGAGAACTAAGTGCATCGATCAACCTTTTGCACACAGGGGAAACCATGGAAGGCCCCCACCTCTCCCTCCTCCGGCCTTCATCTGGGAGCAGATGAAAGGTGGGCAGTTATTATTACTGTTATTTTGCCTTTTCCCCAGACAGGGGCTCAAGGCACCTTGCAGCTAAAATAGAAGCAGCTAAAAACCTAGGAGGCAGGTGTTAACGGAGGGGAAATTCCTGTAACACGGGGAATCATTAAAACACAATTAAACACTAACACAAATTAAATTTCCATTTCACTTTTGATTTGTATACTGCCTTCCTACATTGCTAGGCACAAGACAGTTTTCAAGATCTCCATGTCTCTTTCTCTTACCAGTTGCTTCTGTTGTTCTTAAAGCCTTGGCATACAGATAATGACAATAAAAAGCAAAACAGCACCGTCTCTTTCAGTAAAAACAGCCAGTTCTCAAAAGCCTGTTGGAAAAAGGATTTCACCTGCCGGCAGAAGGGCAGCAAGGAGGGAGCCAGTCTAGCTTCTCTAGGGAGGGAGTTCAAAAGTTGCCTGGGAGCAGCCCTCTCCCATGTCCCCACCAGGAGTGTCTGTGAGGGTGGGGGGACCGAGAGAAGCCCCCCCACAAAAAAGTTCTCAAAGCCCAGGCAGGTTCGTATGAGGGAATGTGGTCTTTCTGATAGCCTGGGCCTATGCCATGTAGGGCTTTATAGGTCAAAACCAGCACTTTGAATTGTGCCCGGAAACAGGCAGTGGAGCTGTTGTAACAAGGGAGTCATCTGCTTCCTATGCTAACTCTACCTATTTTACACTTTGTGAAACAATATTGTTATTATGTATGTGGTGTAGTGGTTAAGAGCAGTAGACTTGTAATCTGGTGAACCGGGTTCGCTTCCCCGCTCCTCCACATGCAGCTGCTGGGTGACCTTGGGCTAGTCACACTTCTCTGAAGTCTCTCAGCCCCACTCACCTCACAGAGTGTTTGTTGTGGAGGAGGAAGGGAAAGGAGAATGTTGGCCGCTTTGAGACTCCTTCAGGTAGTGATAAAGCGGGATATCAAATCCAAATACAAACTCTTCTTATGATGATTATTCATTGCATTTCTAGCCCACCTTTTCCTCTAAGGAGCTCAATGTGGTGTACATGGTTATCCCACCCATTTAATTCCCATTGCACCACACTGCCTCTCTACAGGGCTTTGAGCTCCACTCTGACTGAACTTAAAAGGTAAAGGTAAAGGGACCCCTGACCATTAGACGACTCTGGGGTTGTGGCGCTCATCTCGCTTTATTGGCCAAGGGAGCCGGCGTACAGCTTCCAGGTCATGTGGCCAGCATGACTAAGCGAATCAGAGCAGCGCACGGAAACACCATTTACCTTCCCGCTGCAGCGGTACCTATTTATCTACTTGCACTTTGACGTGCTTTCGAACTGCTAGGTGGGCAGGAGCTGGGACTGAGCAACGGGAGCTCACCCCGTCGCAGGGATTCGAACCGCCGACCTTCTGATCGGCAAGCCCTAAGCTCTGTGGTTTAACCCACAGCGCCACCCGTGTCCCATGACTGAACTTAACTATATGCAAATCTGCCCCAGTGAGCATATGTCCAGGTTGGGGGGGGTGGCTGAATGTGCCGGAGGAGGGCACTGTGAGCACATGCAGCCCCCCCCCCCATGCACTGATTAAAAAATGCAGAAATGGCAAAGGTGGGCTGGACTTGGCATTAAAGAATGCAAGAGGCATAACAACAGTCTTTAGAAAGGGACTTTATGTTCAGCTTCCCTGGAGCAAAGTTTTGAGTAAAACTGGCCACTATTTCCAAAACTTCTGCAAGAAGCGCAATGTGTGGACTGTTAATTGTGCCCCGTACTCTATTTCTAAGGGACACCACTGCATGCCCTCTAGCCATAGGTATACTCAGCCCATGTTGTGCACCAAGGAGTTAAAAGGCTTGCTAAAAAGCACATAGGGAAGGGAGGGGGGAAGAAGGGGGAGGAAATACCATGACAGTTCAATTCCCTCCGCGGATTAATTTGTAATTCAATTGCTAAATGCAACCCTGTGTGCAGCAAGCATGATTTATGGTATGTACAGTAAACCACACTAGGTTGGGGGTGGGGGTGTTGCGTTCTTGTCTTTTGCTTGTCTAAATCCTCCTCTTGCTTCTGAGGCTAAATAAGAGATATCAGCTTTCAGAAGTTGTCCTTTAAGAAGAGAATACCCCAACCTCCCATTACGGATCAATCTGATCCCAAGGCTAAAATGAAGACATCGCCCTGCCTGCTCTGGGGAAGGGAACAAAATCACTGGCTTTCCTGTATGGAGAGTGGGGCTTTCAAAGGGCAGGAGGAAACCAAAAGTGAGGAAGCTGCCCTATACAGAGTCAGACCCTTGGTCCATCGAGCTCAGTATGGTTTACACTGCCTGGCAGCAGCTCTCCGGGGTTTCAGGCAGAGCTGAGTCCCAGCCCCACCTGGAGGTGGTGAGGATTGGAACTCGGAACCTAGCAATAGCCCTCCTGCACTGTTGCACACATTCATTGCATTTTTCATTCCATTCCATTCCATTTCACATTCAGATTGCGCAGCGCCTTTCTGTATTGCGATAGGCACGAGGCCGTTTGCAAGCTGACGCAACAACAAAATATGCAGCAAAGACCAGGCATCTTATAACAATCCAATCCGATACAAAAAGTCATAACAAAAAAATATTATTGGAAGCTAAACAACCTATCAAACAAAGTAATACTCAATGATCCATGAGAATATAATAGTACACAATAAAGTTAACTCTCAAAGTAAAGGTAAAGGTAAAGGGACCCCTGACCATTGGGTAAAGGTAAAGGGACCCCTGTAGGCCGAGGGAGCCGGCGTACAGCTTCCGGGTCATGTGGCCAGCATGATTAAGCCGCTTCTGGTGAACCAGAGCAGCACACGGAAACGACGTTTAACTTCCCGCCGGAGCGGTACCTATTTATCTACTTGCACTTTGACGTGCTTTCGAACTGCTAGGTTGGCAGGAGCAGGGACCGAGCAACGGGAGCTCACCCCATCGCGGGGATTCGAACCGCCGACCTTCTGATCGGCAAGCCCTAGGCACTGTGGTTTAACCCACAGTGCCACCCGCGTCCCAACTCTCAAAGTATCAGCAAATAATAACTAAGCAGAAATTCCCTCTCAGCAGTTACAGCAAATCATTCCTAAACTATAATCAATAAAAACAACAGCAAGTCACAATGCATAAAATATCACAATACATTTAAAAAATGTAAAAGGCTCGAATTGAGAAACAAAGTCACATAACATAAACTATATGTATATATGTATATATATATGTGTGTGTGTGTGTGTGTGTGTACTCCTCTTCTCCCTTCCCAGCTGTTTTTCCTGATCTTAAAGTCATGGCCTGGCAGAGGCTTCCGTGTTATGCTGACGGAATTCAAAGTATACCCCTCTGAAGATGGAGGAGCATGGTGCATAGGAATGTAGAAGGCTGACCTATACTGAGTTAAGCTCAGCTTTGTCCACACTGAGTGTGTTCTGAGCACCACAGTTTCAGAAGGATGTTGAGAAGCTGGAAGTTGTGCAGAGGAGGGCGACCAAGATGACCGAGGGTCTGGAAATCAAGCCTTATGAGGAATGGTTGAAGGAGTTGGGTATGTTTAGCCTGGAAAAGAGGAGACTGAGGAGATATGATAGTCAGATTCTAATATTTGAAGGGCTGTCACATGGAGGATGGAGCAAGCTTGTTTTCTCCTGCTCTAGAGGGTAAGACCCGAACCAATGAAGAGCTGCACTGCAAAACTCAGAGGTGTGAATTTTAAAGGATGCTTATATGTGTCTACCTGTGCATTGTTTCTGAAAGGGTAGCTTAGACAAGCTTGCCTTCTAATGCAAACGGAACGGAATTTCTCCTCTATTCCCACTCAGCGACAGAGCGCACTGCATGCAGAAGGGACTGAGGTCCAGTTCCTGGTGTCTCTGGCTTAGGCTGGAGAAGGGCTCTCTCCCAGGATAAAAAAGAAAGGTAAAAGACCCCTGGATGGTTAAGTCCAGTCAAAGGCGACTATGGGATGCGGCACTCATCTCACTTTCAGGCCAAGGGAGGCTGCGTTCATCCACAGACAGCTTCCCAGGTCATGTGGCCAGCAGGACTAAACTGCTTCTGGCGCAACGAAAACCAGAGTGCACGGAAACACCGTTTACCTTCCCGCAGCAGCAGTACCTATTTATCTACTTGCACTGGTGTGCTTTGAAACTGCTAGGTTGGCAGGAGTTGAGACGGAGCAACAGGAGCTCACCCCGTCATGGGGATTCGAACCACCGACCTTCTGATCGGCAAGCCCAAGCGGCTCAGTGGTTTAGACCTATCCCTTCTCCCAGGATAGCTGCTGCCAATCAGTGCAAAGGTAGCTTTTTCTAATACTACACAACAAATCTGCAAAAGAGCTGAGAAGGGAGACTGGCCAGTTCCACTGGGCCATTTAATTGAAAAGCCTCCTCTAAAACCAACATTCAATCAAGGCTTTTAAAGAAAATTAACAGGGTGTGTGTGACGAAAGGAATAAATTTTCTCAGCCCAGATGGCTCTGCTAAATCATTTATGCCGCCAAACCTGCCTCCTTTTTGCCAGCTTTGCTTGGCACCAGGCCTCATCAAAGAGGCTGTCAGCTGAATCAGGATGAACCCCCTTTTGATGGGACTTGGCTGCAAATGTCTTCCTCTTTAGGCTAATTTCCCCCCTCCCCACTGGTGCATCCCCAGAGGGACTGTTTCTTAAGTTGTAGGAGCCAAAAGGAATCTGTTTCGGATGGCAGCTTCCTTCATCTTGGCAGCAAGGGATGCAGGAGGTAAGGTAGGTGTGGTCCACGAAGAGGCTTTGGAGGAACTGAAAACGGGGATAGGTACTGTGAGCAAGCCTGAAATCCTCCCTCCAATTCCAAATTGGATGAAGAGCAAAAACAAACAAAGCAAGCACAATCAGGGCCCTCCAGCAGCATTTGTTCCTGCTGTGCCTGAGTCATGCTGGGGAGAGCAATTCAAGCCTCTCCAGTGCAACTGGGCAACCCACTAGCCATGGGCCTCAGGCAGGGGCCTCCACCTCTTTCTGTGCAGCCCCAAGCTCAGAGGGAGGGAGGGAGGGAGGGAGGGAGGGAGGGAGGAAGGAAGGAAGGAAGGAAGGAAGGAAGGAAGGAAGGAAGGAAGGAAGGAAGGAAGGAAGGGAAGGAAGGAAGGTAGGTTGGTTTTAAGTAAATTGATATTTGTATTTTATGATGTCTTTAAATTTAGGAGTATGTAAACTGTTAGAGAGGAATGATAATGAATTCAACAGAGGGGGGCTTGAGGAAGTCAACCAAAATATGAAATAGAGGAAGAAATGACTGCCTGGCACACAGAATTGTGCCAGGCCCAAGCAATGATATTAAAAAATGTTTGTAAGGTTAAATGTACCATATATTCCGGCGTATAAGACGACTGGGCATATAAGACGACCCCCAACTTTTCC
Organism: Darevskia mixta; assembly: GCA_034641385.1. NCBI lineage: Eukaryota > Metazoa > Chordata > Lepidosauria > Squamata > Lacertidae > Darevskia > Darevskia mixta. Next base: position 5,826,551 of record JAWWNH010000188.1, read on the forward strand.
AGTTAAAATATAGAGTTTGGGATATACTTGCCATAGAAGAAATACGACCCGGCGTATAAGACGACCCCCAACTTTTGAGAAGATTTTCCTGGGTTAAAAAGTAGTCTTATACACAGGAATATACAGTACAATGATTATGCCATCCCTGTGAGAGAGGGGTATGAATGTCGCTTTTCCTGGTGAGAGGGGGGAAGCATGGAAAATTTAACCGCTATGTTACTTGCTTATAAAATTGTAAAAACCAATAATTTTTTTTTGGGGGGGGAAGAAGGAAGGAAGGAAGGAAGGCTATATGGATATGGATGAATGGGCGGATGGGCACAGGGGTGGGTTTGGTGTGAGGCCAAAATCCAGCTCCCTCCCCTTCTAGCCTTGCATTCTGTGTGATGCTCTGCAGTGTCCTCCTTTGCTCAGCGCCCAGTGTGGGGGGAACTGGTTGTGCTGCCCTAAATCCACCTCTGGATACTTTTGGCTGGCCACTGTGAGAACACGATGCTGGCCTGGATTGGCCCTTGGCCTGATCCAGCAGGCTCCTCTTCTCTCCTTATGTCCTTCCCCAAGGCAGAAAACTTTCAAGCGACCCTTGGCTAGTACCTGCGGGTGTCCTTGGTTGGTGACCTGTGGGACCTCAAAAGCCTCCATTGGAGGATCTGGGAAGGTGATCTCCTTCTCTGGGTCCGGGTGAGCATCAAGTGGCCGGGCCTTCATCTCTTTCCTTCGGAGGGAGGGGGAGAATGGAATTATAAGGGTTGTTTGCAGCTACCACTTCAGAAATGTATTGCCAGATGTCTAAGAATGACAACACAACTCTAGGCCCATTTCCTCAGAAGCAAGGGTGGGAAAGTCTGTCCATTTCAAATTCTCTTGTTCCTTCCATCTTAAATTCAGTTCTCCACATTTCCACATCATTTCGCTTTTTTAAAATAGTCTTCATAAAAATTCACCAGCATTTTAGTGCTAATTTCTCCTAACATACAACTTTTGGGATGCGCATCTAATATGCACATCTTGGCAAAGCAATTTCCCCCAACATAACGAATTTTTGTGTGCTATAGTCACGATACTTGCATTCGTATGAACACGTTATCTCAGTATATGCATTTTTGCCAACACTACTAGGCTGGAGAACTGCACTGCGATATTTGGGAGAGCGTGACTTCTGAAGAATGGCTGCATTTCGGTTTGTGCTTCATTTCTGGACAGCTTCAGTTCAGAAAGTTCAAGTTAGCTAGTTCAGTATTGCCTACATTGACCAAGAGTGGCTCTCTTTCGCTCACCGGGGGGTTTGGTAGGATCTGCACTAAGGCAGAATCTATGTCCTTTTGTGCAAAGATGCTTAGGGTTATGGTTAGGACATGTATAGGACTGCCCTGTCCCCACCCCACCCCCACCCCATTCATGTGCCTTTAAGCTAGAATTCCTGCATTGCAGGGGATTGGGCGAGATGACCCTTTTGGGTACCTTCCAACTTCACAGTTCTTTGATTCTATTCTTAGCAGCCTGTTGTGATTTCTCCCCACTTACACGTAAGCTTCGACGTTGCTCACTATCCGGCCAACGGCTAAGACGGTGCCGTCGGGTTGTCCCAGAGGCTCATTGATCCCCTTGAGGAATACCTGAAATCAGAGAGAATGATGATTACCAAAGACCTGGTTCTGCTCTTAACACATGTTCACAATCATCAACCCTTCCCCTCACTTCTGCCCTAAATGTTACCTCTTAGCGTCTTTGACTTCTCATAACTTCTTCTTTCTTCCATTTCTTATGAATTCCCTTCTTACATCTCATCTCATCTGTAAGCTCCTTATGCAGTCACACTGGTTTCTTTAGATGCCTCCCACTTTCCTTTCTTGTTAGAATGGTCTGCCTTGTGCCTTCAATATTTCACCTTTAAGAAACTCCCATCCATCCTGTACTCCCTTCTCTTAGAGTATTTCTAGCAATGGGATCTCACCCAGCAGTTCCTTAAGCTTTTTGAAACCAGCCTTTTTCAAGTCTAGAGTGCACGTCCAACCACACTCAGCTTTCCCTTGCCTCTGTGTCATGAAACCCAAGAGGACCTGATCACTTCCTCCCAAGGTTTACAGTACTTCCACTTCATTAATCAATCCCCTTGTTGCTTCTTCCATCTTCTGGAAAAATGAAATTGTCAGCGAGGCAAGGGAGAAATTTGTTGGACCTTATATTCTTGGCAGAGTTTAACAGATATCAGGGTAGTTGAAGTTTCCTTTGACTACTATATCTCTCCTTTTTGAATGGTTTGGCAATCTGCTCTAGGAAGGCATCATCCAAGTCTTCAGTCTGGCTTGGCGGTCTATAGCTGACACCACTGTAAGGTCCCTGTTGCTTCCCTCTCTTACAATTTTTACCCATATGCCCTCAATCTGTGTTCCATGGTGTCCCATGCTCCAGGTCATGGATTTCGTCACAAGTGTACATATTCTTTATGTATAATGCTGCTACTCCGCCCTTCCTGCCTGCTTGGTCTATTCCTTTTGAATGGGTTATACCCTTCAATTTCTACATTCCAATCATTAGTCTCATCCCACCAGGTTTCAGTAATGCCTATTAGGATCAGATTTGCCATTTTGCATTTAGAGTTCAAATTCATCTTGCTTGTTTCCCATTCTCTGAGTATTAGTATAGAGACAACTGAAACCATGGGTCATTCCCTTTCTTCTTGCAGTTTCCTGCCCTTTATCAGGTTTCTGGGGCACCGCCTCAGTTTCCTATGCATCAATCAAGCTATTATCACCAGTACCAGTATTATCCCGTCATCTGTAATATTGTCTCCCTCCCCCTTAAGCTCTCCTGTTCAGGTGGCATCCTCCAGATGTTGTTGGGCTTCAGCTCCCATCAGCCCCAGCCAACATGGCCAAGTGCAACTAGTAGAGGAGCAGAATCTTGGGGTGGGGGCATTTGTGCTGTGAGCCCCTCCATGTTATGCTCAGGTTGTATAGATTTGCAAATAAAACAATCTATCCCAGGCATCAGCAACCTCCGGCCCACGGAGGCCATTTAACCGGCCCACGAGCCGCCTGCTCACCAAGCCGCCTGCTCAGCAACTCCCCCGCGCATTGCGCTAAAGCGGCACAGCACGGCGCAGGGACTCGCTGAGTGGTGACGGAAATGGCGTCTGCGCATGTCTGCGATGCCGGAAATCACATCTGCACATGCCCAGATGCCGGAAATCGCTTCTGCGCAGACGTGATTTCCGGCATCCGGACATGCGCAGACGCGATTTCCGGCATTGTGCTGCGCATGATCCGGCCCATGGCCGGAAAACCTTGCCGACACCAGTCTCCACTGACCTTCCTTCCAAGGAGACAAAAGCCAGAGTGAGTGCTGGAACCCCTGGAAATTCTCACTGCTCAGAGACTGGGGTGCTATGTAACAATATTAAGTTTTTTTTTTTTTTAAAGGTACCTTAAAAGGGGGGGCACAATCATTCCTGATGGAGGAGAGTTTCCTCCTATGCCTTCACTTTCTCATTTTCACCAATACAACAAAATTAATGGAGACAGGATCTCTAGCAAGTAGGGATAGAAACTGGGAGAGGTAGGAGGGGAAAGGAGGTAGGACGGAAAGGATCCATCCATTCCAGACCCTTGATCATCTCAGTCACTGTCCTCTGCACATATTCCAGCAAGTCAACACCTTCCTTAATTAATTAGTTTCCATTCATTTAAAGTCACCACCTGCTGTGTGAAAATTCCCTACCTTTGTATGTTCTGAAATTGTCACCAATCCATTTGGTCAGCAGAAAAAGGATTGCAGCTGCAGGCACTTGTGGGGCATTTGACCCCAAAGCATAGCTGTCAACCCTCCCTTTTTTTTGCGGGAAACTCCCTTATTCCAATGCCGTTTCCCGCTGCTATCCCGGATTGTTGATATCCCTTAAATTTCCCGGATTTCAAAGGAAGCAGCTCCTGTCCCTCCCTGCTGGCCAGGGAGGCTCTTCAGCTGCCAATAAGGAGCCTGAGACCGACTGGGGGTGGAGCTTGCATGCCTTGTGCAGCCAGACCCTCACGCCCAACCAGACAGCCGGCCTGCCTGCTGTCTATGCGCTCGCTCTTTCGCTCACCCGTTCGCACGCAGCCTCTGGAGCACAGGGTGGCAAGGCTACTTGGTGCCATTGCACCGCCCTCGTGGCATCCCTTATTTTCAAATCCGAAAATTGGAAAAAATCCATTATTTTCAAATCCGAAAGTTGACGGCTATGCCCCAAAGGTCTTGGCACTGGCCTGGTGCTGCTCACCTCCTCAAAGGTCCCAAAGCTCGCCCATGCCACCTCGCCCACCACTTTGGATTTGCTGGCCTGAGCCTTACCTCCAAGCCTGTGTAATTCATTCCAGGGTAGCGGGGGATGAGGCTGCCTTTACGGATTATGGTGACATGCAGCTTGGTCCCCGCTGGGTCCTTCTTCCTAGGCTGTTCGGGAAAGAACGAAATGCTTAAGGTGAAATGGGAATGGAGAGAGAGCAAAGCAAATGAGGCAACAAACCAAGAGTTTCTCAACAGTCCAGATTACTCTGCGGTGGCCCTGAGCAGCCATAACTGCCGGCACTGATAATTAAAGCCCATTGTCCTCTGGAGTGCCCTGTCTAGAAAGATCAATGTCATCAATCTTTCCCCTTTGGCATTTAAACATTTCGCAGCCCATGAAGACCTGCCACCAACCTCTATGGGAAAAGTAAATAATGTTTGGATCGGCAGAGAAAAAAGACAAAGGCTGAGTAGACGTTATACTGTACATTTAAAACACACTGTTTCCCCCAAAGGGTCCTGGGAACTGTAGTCTGCCTCTCATAGAGCTATGATTCCCAGTACCACTACAATTCCTAGCAGAGGCGTAGCAAGCCCAGGTGGTACCCGGGGCAAAAAAATTTTTTGTCACCCCCCCCACTTTAATTTTTTTTAAAAATTAAAAGAATTTAAAAGTGTCACCCCCCTCTGATGGTGCCACTTTGCGAGGTGTGGGGGTTTTGTGTGTGTGTGTCTATTATCTCTTTTTTTTCAATAAAGTTAAAATAAATAAAAAAAAAATAATGTAAAAAAATAAAAAAAAGTTTAAAAAAAGTGTCACCCCCCTCTGATGGTGCCACTTTGTGAGGTGTGGGGTTTTTGTGTGTGTGTGTCTATTATCTCTTTTTTTCAATAAAGTTAAAATAAAAAATAATGAAATACTAAAAAAAATTAAAACATTTTTAAAAAATTTAAAAGTGTCACCCCCTCTGATGGTGCCACTTTGTGAGGTGTGTGTGTGTGTGTCTATTATCTTTTTTTTCAATAAAGTTAAAAAAATAATAATAAAAAATGATAAATAAAATAAAATAAAATAAAAAATGTCACCCCCCTCCGATGGTGCCACTTTGTGAGGTGTGGGGGGGTTGTGTGTGTGTGTCTATTATCTCTTTTTTTCAATGAAGTTAAAATTAAAAAAAAAGTTAAAAAAAAATTTTTTTTTTTTTTAAAGTGTCACCCCCCTCTGGGGTGGAACCTGGGGCGGCCCGCCCCCCCGCCCCACCGTTGCTACGCCCCTGATTCCTAGCACCAACACTGAACTGAGGGCTGTGAGGACTTGCCACAAAATGGTGACCCTCTACAGATTCTTAAATGCTAGTAAAGCAGCCATGCTTTGGATGACCGTTTGGGATCATGAATAAATCAGCCGGAGAAACACAAAGAACCACATGGAAAGCTAATCTTGGGCCCACCGGAGTCTGCAAATGGACTTTGGAGCAATCACGCCACAAGACAGCTAATCATTATTACCTCATCAATACAAGCACTCTCCTTAAAAATCACTGTTCAAATGAGGGGAAATGGTGTATGGAATAAAGGTCAGGGTTTTTAATGCAGAGAGGGAGGAAATTAACAGGCGTTACATTCTGCCCTGCGTGAAACCTTGACAAAAATGCAGACCCCCCCCCCCTGCCCAGGATGCAGCGGCCCCTTCTGAGGCAGAGGAAGACAAGCCCATCTTACCCAGAGCTGATGAGTTTTAGGTTTGTCCCCCCCTCCCTACAAGGACAGCAATTGAGTCTGGGGGAGAGGAAGAAGCTGATATCCACTGCTATCTCCTGGACCAGATGTAAATAGGCAGCAGGCAGGTGGGGGCTGGCTGAGGGCAGATGGGCAGGGCGGGGCCCCATCCACCCCAATGGAGCAGTTCCAAAGGTCCCAGGTTCAGGGGTGCTGTGAGGGAAGGACTTTGGGCATAGCTGTCAACTTTCGGATTTGAAAATAAGGGATTTTTCCAAACTTTCGGATTTGAAAATAAGGGATGCCGCGAGGGCGGTGCAATGGCACCAAGTAGCCTCGCCACCCTGCGCTCCAGAGGCTGCGCGCGAATGGGTGAGCGAAAGAGCGAGCGCATAGACGGCAGGCAGGCTGTCTGTCTGGTTGGGCGTGATGGTCTGGCTGCACAAGGCATGCAAGCTCCGCCCCCAGTCGGTCTCAGACTCCTTATTGGCAGCCGAGCAACGCAGCTGAGGAGCCTCCCTGGCCGGCAGGGAGGGAGAGGAGCTGCTTCCTTTGAAATCCGGGAAATTTAAGGAATATCAACAATCCGGGATAGCAGCGGGAAACGGCATTGGAATAAGGGAGTTTCCTGCAAAAAACGGAGGGTTGACAGCTATGACTTTGGGGCCCATATGGATTTTCTTCTGGAAGCACACAAAGCGGAAAAGAGTCCTAAACTCGCACTATATTCCACTACGGTTCCAGAAGGGGCTTCCCTGTGTTCAGTTCCAGTTGTCTCACCTAAAATAGGATATTACAGAGTTGGGAGAGTTTCAGGACAGTTCAAAGAAAGGGCTTCTTCCCAGAGTACAAACACGGAACTCCCTCCCACAGGAGGCAGCAATGGCCACCAACCTAGGTAAAGGGACCCCTGACCGTTAGGTCCAGTCGTGACCGACTCTGGGGTTGCGGCGCTCATCTCGTGTTACTAGCCGAGGGAGCCAGCGTACAGCTTCCGGGTCATGTGGCCAGCATGACTAAGCTGCTTCTGGCAAACCAGAGCAGCGCACAGAAACGCCGTTTACCTTCCCGCCGGAGCGGTCCCTATTTATCTACTTGCACTTTGACGTGCTTTCGAACTGCTAGGTGGGCAGGAGCTGGGACCGAGCAACAGGAGCTCACCCCGTTGCGGGGATTCGAACCGCTGACCTTCTGATCGGCAAGCCCTAGGCTCTGTGGTTTAGACCACAGCACCACCGATTAGACAAATTCATGGAGGATAAAAATATTGTTGGCTGCTGGCCAACATGGCTCTGCTCTCCCCACCACCGAAGGAGGCAGCAACACTTCTGAGGGCCAGTTGCTGGAAGCCCCAGGAGGCCAGAGGGCTGTTCTTGTGATTGGGTCCTGCTTTCTGGTTTCCTACAGGCCTTTGGTTGGCTGCTGTGAGAATAGGATGCTGGACTAGATGGGCCACTGACCTGATCCAGCAGGCTGATCTGATGTTCTTATGCTTAGTTAGAGGGAAGTCATGAAAACAGAGTAAACTGCCATGTGAATGCAGCCTGGCTCAGACCAGCTTGATCTGTGTTGACTAGAAATGGCTCTCCAGTGTTTCAGACAAGAGGTCTCACTCCATCCTACCTGGAGATGTCAGAGCTCAAACCCAGGCAAAGCAGATGATGGCCCTTCCCCTCTTTTAAAGGGACCCCGGGGCTCTGGCTTACCACATTTACTGGAGCACATGCTTCTGACTTCTCAGGCTTTGAAAACCTGAAACATTTCCCCACCACGGATTATTGCCTTTGCATAAAGATTTCCTGGGCCTGACCCCAGTGAACTTCAACAAAACGTTTTTTTGTGAGTGAGGCTGCTGTAGAATGTAGTGTGTAAGCCTGGAATTAGGAGGTTGGATCCCAACATGCGGGGAAAGTAAAGATGCCTCATCGGGAGAGAAGAAGAAGACTTTCTCGGAAGACAGATGGTACACTTGAAACAGTCCTCTGTGTCAGAAAAATGCACAACAAATGGGAACACAGCAAATCAAGGAAGAGGCTAGATCAGAACTCCCTGCTGCAACATCTTCCCTTCTCCATGCAGTAGAATCAGGGCTCATCCATACGTCCCTTATCCACAGTGGTGTGTGGATCCACAAGCAAAAGTGGGTGGAGCAACATACGCTAATATTCTCACACGGCCCTTCCTGTTCTCCATCTGGGCAAGCAAGAGGCATTATCAGAGCTCAAGGCCAGGCAAAAATATTCAAGGAGGGTGCAAAGCAGAGCAAGTGAGAGGCTGGCAACTTGGAGAGAGCCCTGAGGGCCAGACAGACATGCTTGGAGGGCCATAATTGGCCTGCAGGCCTCAGTTCCCCCCTCTCTACTGTAAAGCAGTGTTCCCCAACCTTGGGCCTCCAGCTGTTTTCGGCCTACAATTCCCATCATCCCTGACCACTGGTCTTGCTAGCGAGGGATGATGGGAGTTGTAGTCCAAAAACAGCTGGAGGCCCAAGGTTTGGGAACACTGCTGTAAAGCACTTGTTTATTCACAACAATTAGAAGACATCTGAAGGCAGCCCTGTTTAGGAAGGCTTTTAATGTTTAATAGATTGTTGTATTTTAATGTTCTGTTGAAAGCCGCCCAGAGTGGCTGGGGAAACCCAGCCAGATGGGCGGGGTATAAATAATAAATTATTATTATTATTATTATTATTATTATTATTATTATTATTAAATCCATCTTTGAAGATGGATAGCAACCTATCAGGGCACAAACAGGCCAGGCCTTTAAATTGCTTGCATAGGTCATCCAAGCCTATGGTGGGGACCTTCTGTAGCCCAAGAGCCATATTCCTGCCTGGGCAACTGTCTGAGGGCCACAGGCCAGTCGTGAATGAGGCCACAGGCAGAAGTGGGCACTGCAACTCATGCCACATTTAACTTGGCCTGCACACACTCCCACTCCCCTCTCTAACCTCCATCCAAACAAGGAAGAGGCATTAGCAGACTTAAAAATGCTCAAGGAGGGGTGTGTGCAAAGCACAGTAATTGAGCTTTGGCCTGGGGAGAGCTCCAAGGGTCAGACAGAGGGGCCTGAAGGGTCACATTTGGCCCCCAGGACCTGAGGCTCTGCACCCCAGCCTGCCACATCTCAGATGGCACAGCAGGCAAGCACAAAGCAGTGCCTCTCCCAACCATCAAAGCATGGGGGCAGCTTCCCAGAGGAGGAGGCAGAGGGGAACCTGCAGCCTTCCAGACATGCCTTAACTCCAGCTCCCATCGCCTCCAGTCGGCTTGGTTAATGGCCAGAGAGAATGGAACCCAGCAACCAAACATGTGAACAACCATCTACCATATTTTTCGCTCCATAAGATGCACTTTTTTCCTCCTAAAAAGTAAGGGGAAATGTCTGTGCGTCTTATGGAGCGAATGCATGGTCCCTGGAGCTGAACTGCCCAGGGGCAAAAGCAGATCGTGCTTTTTTTAAAAAAAGAGAGAGAAGGGGGTGTTGAAAGGAAGCCCGCTGAGCAGCTGCTCAGCAAACGATCGGGGAGAGAGATAAGGAAGAGAGAATCCAGCCCCGCCCCCTTGCAGAGGGAGGCTGTTTCCCCAGCGACATGTGACTGGCTGATTAGATTATCTGTCTGGAAACTGTAGAAATGGCTCCCTTTCCTGAAGCTGCAGAACTGTGAGTTAAACCCCATAAAACAGGTTTTTTTTCCCTTTGCAAAGTAAGCTCAACAACTTTGAGCTGATCCTCAAAAAATGGGGCTTTTCTCCTTTGCAAAAGAAGCTGCAGAAATTTGAGCTGATCCTCAAAAAAATGGGGCTTTCCCCCTCTAAAAACTAGGTGCGTCCTATGGTCAGGTGCGCCTTATAGAGCAAAAAAATATGGTATGTCTTCCACAATGGTCCGGGCCTATGGTGATGGCACAACTTGCCCTTTCTGAACCTTAAGTTAGGCATGGGCTGAGAAGCCAATGGTACATATGCCCAAGGTTGGACAGATAACGGGAGCAGATTGTGGGTTGTGGCTTACCAGCACTAGGGCACAGTGGTAGTGGTGAAAGGGCTGTAGGTACTTCACAGGGATGCTGTATTTGGCCAACATCTCTTTGGTGTCTTTGTCGGCCACGATCAGGGAAATGCCTGGAAAAGAAAGAAAAGGAGGCAGAATCATTAGCACATGTAATTAAAATCCCTCAGGGCCAAAGTGCACCAAGCAGGAAGGGATTTTCAATTATTTTTATCAGAACAGTGAAGCAGAACATTGCATTGCATTGCTTTTTGCATCTCACCTTTTCTTCAAAGAGCTCAAGGTGCTGCACATGGTTCTCTCCTTTGATCCCCACAATAACCCTGTGAGGTAGGTTAGGCTGGGCGAGGCTCCCAAGGTGCTTCATGAGCTTCATGACTGAGTGGGGATTTGAACCCTGGATTCCCAGGTCCTAACCAGACACTAACCATCACACTGCACTGACTCTTTATAGGTTGACTGTAGGAAAGGGGCCAGATGGGTTTATAAGAACTGCTGCGGCTGCTGCCACCTAGGAGGACTCCCCTGCTCAGCGCCTGAGGGCCCCAGTCCTGCCACCCACCACCTGGCCTAGGGTGGGGCCTGAAGGGCTCTATAAAGGGCCGCCGCTGCTTGGCAGAGAGGACTCAGTTTTGTTTTTTGTTTAAATTCCTGTTATTTTTTGTAACAGTTCTAAGTTCTAAGTTCTAAGATGGCGGCGCGCATAGACGCAGCGGCTGCTCAGTGCTCTCCCTTATTTTTTTAGCTTATACTGCTATTACTCGTGTTGAGTACACTTTTGGTTGGGGGAAAAATTGTTTAAATGTATGCCCCGCGGAGGACCCTAAGGTCCACAAATATTAACACGCTGGAGGTCCCAACCCATAAGGTGGCTAGACTGGTCTCAACCAGGGCCAGAGCCTTTTCCATTTCGGCCCCAATTTGGTGGAACGCACTGTCTCCAGAGACCAGGGCCCTGCGGGATTTGACAGCTTTCCGCAGGGCCTGGAAGACGGAGCTGTTCTGCCTAGCTTTTGAGTCCGATTCAGCCTGACCCTTGTGTTATAATATAACATTGTATTATAAGATCCTCCCCTATGTGTTATAAATTCATGGGCTGTTGCATCAAGGCGGTTTTTTAAATCTTTTAAATCTTTTAATCTGTATTCTAATTAATTGTTTTTTCTTTTATGTTTCATGTTTTATTGTGATTTTGGTGGTGTGAGCCGCCCTGAGCCCAGCTTTGCCGGGGAGGGCGGGGTACAAATAAAAATTATTATTATTATTATTATTATTATTATTATTATTATTATTATTATTATTTTATCCAATTTCATTGTACTTGTACAATGACAATAAAGAAATCTTGAATCTTGAAAGGTAGGAGAAGGACAATCTATGCCACATCCTCACCATGCATTTAAAACTAATGAACCCTTTGCCCCAAGACTTTGTTAAAATTATTTGTGGGATGCGGCTCAGCGGTGGAGGCCTTCCTTTGCATGCAAAGGGCCCCTGGTTCCATCTCTGGAATCGCCAAGGTAGGCTGTGAAGAGCCTCTCTCTGAAACCACGAAGCATTGCTGTCTGTCAGTGAGGAAAATGCTCACTCAGACAGACTCCTGGACTCACATGGCATCCGCCAACTTCCTATGTTCCTATACCACCAGCATCTGAATTGAAAGCGCCCACATGGGATCTTCAACTTGATTAACTAATCTAATGTACATTCATAGCTTTTATCGAGGCTGATGAGTTTCTCAAGCAGATGAGGCAAAAATCAATGTTACCAATTAAGGGTGGTAGCTCAATTGAGCATTGCTCCTAATCAGATTTGGTAGAGGAATCTCCTAATCACCATCATCTAGTGTGAAGAACAGAGAAGGTTTTATTATTAATTTGAATTATTTTTTGAAAAAAAAGCCTGGAAAGTTTTCCCAGGGAGGGGCAGTCACAGTCTCGTAGCCACAGTCTCATAGCCTCACAGGGTTGTTGTGACAATACAATGGAAAGGGAGGAGATGGGTATGCCACCTTGAGTTCATTGGAGAAAATATAAGATATAAATATTGTTACAAAAGTTGGGCACCATCCCCACTCACTGTCGAGCAGTAGCAAGATCCCAGGGTGGGGGGCTGGGATGCCAGGCACTCATAAGGGGTCTGTGTTGCTCTGGAGAACTGAGATACGGTGAAGACTGCCACAGTTTTTGTTTTTGTTTAGTTTTATTAATAATACATAGATCAATACAAAAAAGAAAAAAAATACATTTTGAACTTATTATTACAATTAAATCACAATACAATATAAATAAATCACTTATCAGGAAAAAAGAAGTAAGAAATAAAGAGTAAAAGAGACAAAAAGAAGAAAAGAAAAAAAGAAGAAAAATAACACAAAGAATAAATGTAATAGAACATTTCCACCGCATTCCGTACAGCAATCAATAAATTTTTTTCTTTTATTCTGCCTCTTGAGAATTGTCTATTTTAATATTTCCGAGTTTCCAACCCTTTGTAACTCTTTTCCTATTCACTTCCTGTCAGGTTAATAGAGACACAGCCATGAGTTTTCTCCTAGACCTGTATTCTTTAAATAATCATTCAGGCATTCCCATTGTTGCTTGATCTTATCCTTCGGCTTTTTCCGAATCTAATCTGTTAATTTTGCCATTTCCAAATATTCACAAAGTTTATCTATCCACTCCCCTTTGGTTGGTAACTATATAAGGAACTATAAGGAATTCTGCTCTTTTGGCGAAAGATGTTTTCATCAATTTTTTTTAACTCTTCATGTATTAATTCCCAATATTTTTTAATTAAAGGGCAAGTCCACCATATGTGATAAAAAGATCCAATTGCACTATGACATCTCCAGCATTTATTGTCGGTAGATTTATTTATTTTAGCTATCCTATCCGGGGTTAAATACCACCGGTAGTACATCTTTATAAAGTTCTCTCTAAGTAGGTAACATGCTGTAAAATTTACTGTTTTCTTCCAAACATTTTTCCCATTGGTTGTGCTCTATCTCCATGCCCAAATCTTGTTCCCATTTACATATATACTTTTTTAAACTTCTTGTTCCACTTCTGTATTTTCTAGAAGCCTGTACATTTTAGAAAGTATCTTTTCGTTGTTTAAGAGAATTTCTTTTTCAAACTTTGAGTTTTTATTTCCAAACCCCCTTCCTTTTTTATCTTTGTCATATGTTGCCTTCAATTGAAAATATTCTAGCCAGTTTAACCCTTTTGTTCTTAATTCTTCATATTCCTTTAATTTAATATGTCCTTTAGTTTCTTCTGTTATTTCTCTATAAGTTGGCCAGCGTTCTTTTTTATTGCACTTCAGAGTGGAATTTGCCTCCACTGGAGACGCCCACCAGGGAGTTCTTTCTATCACCTTTCCCTTGGTTCTCTCCCATACTTCTATTAAAGCTTTCCTGATTATATGATTTTTAAATCTTTGTGTAATTTAATCTTCTCGTATAATAAGTAACCATGCCAACCATACAATTTGTTCCAACCTTCTAATTCTAGGGTCTCAACAGTTCTAGGAACTGCCACAGTTTTAAGTCATCTATTTATACCTTCTGTCTGTATGGCGGGAGTCCGGATCTTACAGCAGGGTCATTTCAAGAGGGGCTTGTTCCCCACAGCAGTGCAGCCCTGTAGTCCAAGGCCTCTCTCCCAGCATCCCTTCAGCCAGCCTGCCCAAGATGGATCCCAGTCTTTCTTCTCTCCAGCACACCTTGCTCTAAAGACTCTCTCTTCCTGTCACTTCTAACCCACACCCCATCACCCTGGCAACCTCTTTCTGTCCAGACCCAAGATTCCTCTTAGATGGCCATCAACACCTTTTGCCAGGTTAATGCCTCTATCCCAAGTGAGGCCCTGGCTTGGAAAGGAAGCTGAGTCTGTATTTTTCCAATCTGTCATGGGCCAGGAATCAGCTTCACCTGCTGAGCAGCAGCCTGAAGGAGCAGAAGGCGAAGTGACTCTACCTGCTGCTCATTAGCCTTCTTGCTCCTGATAAGAACCAGCTGGCTCCAGCTTTCTTAAGCAGGGTTTCCAGCCTCAGTCAGTTGCTGGAAACATTCTTCGTTCCTGAAACAGACCTTGCTGCTTCTTGTGACCTTGGAGCCTCAGCTTTCTTGACCACCGGATCGTCTGACTATGTGAACTGAGATTTTCCTGACCTTAGGACTGGACTGGACCTTGTATACAGACTCTGCCTCCAGGCAAGTACCTCCCTGAGACTCGGCTGGTTGGCTGGCTTCTCCCTCCACTGAGCTCTGCTGTGGCTGGCAACATAGGACTATGACACAATCTTCCTTTCAGTACTCCAAATAATCAAAATCTTACCTTTTATTAATTTCTAGGGTTTAGTGGGGGGGGGTCTCCCCTAATCTAAAATGAATGAATGGGTGAATGTTGAACTTGGTGATCCCTGAGGCTCCTGGTATGCCCCGTGTAGGACCTTAAGGTCCTCAAATAATAACATTTTGGAGGTCCCGAGCCACAAGGATGCTAGGCTGGCCTCAACTAGGGCCAGGGCCTTCTCAGTACTGGCCCCAATATGGTGGAACGGTCTGTCACAAGAGACCAGGGCCCTGCGGGATTTGGCATCTTTCCGCAGGGCCTGCAAGACGGAGCTGTTCCGCCTGGCCTTTGGGTTGGTTTCAGTTTAACCCTGGTGTTTCATTCCTTTATGGTTTGATTGGTGGGCTACTTAAAAATGAGGCTGCATTTTAAACTTTAATTGTGTTTTAACCTGAATTTTAATTGATTGTTTTGTATGTTTTGCTGTGATTTTATTGGTGTTAGCCGCTCTGAGCCCAGTCTTGGCTGGGAAGGGCGGGGTATAAATAAAAATTTATTATTATTATTATTATTATTATTATTATTATTATTATTATTTTATTATTATTATTTTATTGCACCCAGGATGCTGCTATAACAGCTTTCTCCTAGGCATCCAAGCAGTGCAAGGGAGAAATGGGGTGGGGGAGAGAGAACTGGCTGATGCCCCCACTCCTATTCCTGTTTTGCCACCAGGTGAAACTGGGAGAAGGGGGAGGTGGGAAGTCTAGGTGTTCAAAGTGACGAAGGACTAAGGCAATATGAGGCAGCTCACTTAACCCACTCTCTTTTCATGAGCACTCAACAAGGCTTGCTGCAAAATATGGCAAAAAGAGTGTGTAAATTGAGGCGAGTCATTTGTTTACACAACCCTGCTCTGATTTGCCACCCTCGCCTCCCACAAAATGTTGGCATGAATTTCCCACATTTCTAAACTGAAATCAACAAGCGTCAAGCAAAAGGCTCATGTGATTAAAAATAGCTCACTTCCACTGGCATGCTATTATTTGCATTGCTTGTGAAAATGCCCTAGAATCCTCAGAGGCACCCAGTTGTCACTGCTGCTGTCCTTGGTGCTGAACTGTAGTCTATTGCTATTTGGAGGTGCTGTAAATGTTGGTGTCTTGCTGCTTAAGATACATATACTGTAGCTCATCAGTACAGCAAACTCTGGCCGTATTGCAATTAGATCGACTGACCCCACCATGAAACCTTATCTGTTTTCTCCTCCATCTACCCCACAATTATTTATCTGAATACACTTTTTGTTGTTGGGGGAAGGAGGGGAACCTTGATAATGCGCTAATCTTGCCCTGCTAAAGCAGAACATGAAATCCACAAACAGAGAAGGAACCTTCTAAATAAAGGGCACATAGAATAGAAATAATCAGTGCTGACCACCAAAAATAGAACAACAGAAGAATAAGCAGGCTGTATTTTTCTTGAAGTGACCGTTTGGCTTATTTGTTAAGTAACTTCATTGTGTGGAAATGGCCAGTAGTCCTCAGATGACCCAACCCCCCATAAAATAAGAGCCTAAGAACCTAAGAAGAGTCTGCTGGATCAGGCCAGTGGACCACCTAGTCCAGCATCCTGTTCTCACAGTGGCTGAGCAGTTGCCTATAGAGAAGCCAGCAAGCAGGACCGGATCACATGATTCCTCTCCCCTTCCTGCTGTTTCCAGAAACTGGCATACAGAAGCATTGCTGCCTCCAACTGTGGAGGCAGAGCAGGGCCAGCCTGGCTAGGAGCCATCAACAGACCTCTCCCCAGGAATGTGTCCAATCCTCTTTTAAAGCCATCCATAGGTGGCCAACCCTGCCTCCTCTGGGAGCCAGTTCCATAGTTGAAGAAAAGTACTTTCTTTTATCTGTCCTGAGTTTTCCAACACTCAGCTTCCTTGGCTTTCCATGAGTTCTAGAGTTATGAGAGAGGCAACTTTTCTCTATCCACTTTCTCCATGCTCTGGATTTATATATAATTTTATAAACCTCTATCATGTTGCCTCTTGTCAGGTTCCCTTATCGGTTGTTCAATAGTAACACCAAGCCATCTTGTCTTTAAGTCTCTTTATTTTAGTGCAAAGCTATTTACAGTGCAGAGTTCAGTTTATCATGTCTGCTCAGTCACTAGCAGAATCCGGAAGTGCCTCCCTCCTGTTTTGGCGCCAACACCAAAGCCTCGGCATCCTGAATTGCCGCCTTCTCCTCCTACGTGATATAGGCGCCGGAACTGATGCCTCCCCCTCCGAGCGAGTCTGCTGGGTGGTGCCAGGTCTCTCAGCAACTCCCTGGACACCTGGCACTCCCTGGCTCCCAGCCACTAACTGCTCCTCCCCTGAAAAGGGGCTGCTAGATTCACTTGAAGATGAATCTGTCGTCAACACAGGCTGCGGGTCCCTGTATGCACTCAGAGCCAGACTGGCAGGGGTGGGCAGATCACTGACACCTCTTATTCGCCTTTTCTCTGAATTAAAAAGTCCCAAACTCTGCAACCTTTTTTCCATAGGGGAGTAACTCCACCCCCATGGTTGCCCTATTCTGAAACTTCTTCAATTCTGCAGTATCCTTTTTAGGTGAGGCAACCAAAATTGTACACAGTAATCCAAAACCACAGGTTATCCCAATTTTTGTGTGGTTTTTTTTTGGGGGGGGGGCAAGAACAGGAAGTGAAATTTAGGGAGATCCTGATTTATTTATTTTTTTTAGGGGGGAAGAGGAGCTTGCTGCATTGGGGCAGCAACTTCCTGTCTGTTTTAAATGACAGTTTAGAAGTCACTGGCTCTGCTGTTGGTCTGAAGTCAGGGTAAAGCTGTTGCTCTGGTGCCTCCCTCAATATGGTCTCCATGAGGCAAACATGTCTCATCCCCATCCCTCTTAATTATCTCTTGTACCTCAAGTCATTCGGCTAGCAGGAGGCTTGACAAAGGAAGACTCCAGCTGCACATCCTCCTTCAAGAACAGCAGCTTGCTTTCGGTGTGACCCCATCAGCGAGGGGAGGGTGCGGGGGAATCACCAAAGCAACAGCACCTGAATAGACCTCTCTGATCAGCCGCTGATGATCTTGCCGCTGATGATCTGCCAACAAACCTGCCCACCACACTCTTCCCCCCCCCCTCTCACATTCCCTCCCTCCTCTGTTCTTCTCATCTTGATGCACGGCAGACTCAAGCTGCTCCCTGACTTCAGTCACACTCCAGAAAATCGCAGGGATGTTGGCTGCCCACTATGGTTATTACACTTGTGTCAAAGGGCACGGGGGGGGGGATTATTGTGACTCTGCTGGGCCCCTCGCCCGCTCTTTCCCTTGGCTCAGGGACAGAGCCTCTCTGTACGGCAGAATAATTCCACTTCGGCTTTGCCAAGGTCGCCTTTGCAAAAGAATACAATGGATCCCACACAGCCTGCATTGCTGTAAAGGCCCAATAGAGTGAATGAGGCAGCCACTTCAGCCTACTGATTTCAGGCATCATAAAAGGGCACCCAATGGCTTTTAAATTCATCATAATTGCTGCTACTTTTCCTGCTAGAGGAAGGTGGGAGGTGATTGTGGAATTTTCTGCATCAGGTGGCGAAAGTCACTTGACCAGCCTTGGATGCTGTGTGCCAGGGGTCAGTCACTACCATGGCACCCATGGGCACTAGTGCGCTCCCCAGGACCTCCCAGGGCACCTGATGCAAATAGTCTACATAAATATCCCTGCCAAAACCCACCATGCACAAGAGATGTTTGCTCTTCAAGCTCAGGTCTTGTTGGCAGAGGATCAGCCTCTCCTGTATTGAACACCCCGGCCCCACTCAAACACAACTGGATGCCAAGATCACACACCCATCACCCCATCCATCCTGGACAGAGAAGAGGTGCAAAATGCTTCTTTATATGAGTGACCAGAGAAGGAGCACAGCACGTAGTTGCCTCCCCCCACCCCCACTGACGGGGAGGCATGCTCACACTGTTTCACAGTACTGTCCCCCTTTTCTGCGCTTTTAGATGCTGCAGGCATTGGGTGCAATGCTGTGCCCCTGTGGCAGACATATTTTTGACTGGTGCCCAGGGCACTCTCTCAAGATTACAAATGTGCCAACTGCCCCCAAAACATTGGTGGCTCCTGGGGTGGGTGGGTGGGTGGGTGGGGTCACCATTTGCAGCTCTGCCTCAGAGAGCAAAATGCTTTCAGGTTGCCCTGAAAGAGAAACAAGCCTTTAGGGAGTTTGTTTTGAGATGGCTTGGTTTAGGGCAGGCCCCCAAACTTGGCCCTCCAGCTGTTTTGGAACTACAACTCCCATCATCCCTAGCTAACAGGACCAGTGGTCAGGGGTGCTGGGAATTGTAGTCCCAAAACATCTGGAGGGCCGAGTTTGGCCATGCCTGGTTTAGGGCTAAAATGAAATTCTCTCTCTCTCTCTCTCTCTCTCTCTCTCTCTCTCTCTCTCTCTCTCTCACACACACACACACACACACACACACACACCCCTTCACACCTTCACCAGGACTTGCTATTTTCAGAGAAGAGGGTGTGCCACTGCTCGGATTTCCACATACACCTCAAGTAAGTCACCCCCTTTGTTACAAATACTGTACTCTCTCTGGTTAGGAAGAAATTTCCGAGGGTAAAAGCTGCTTGACAGTGCAACAGACTCCCTCAGAAGCAGGTGGGCTCTCCTTCCTTGGAGGTTTCTAAGTAGAGGCTGGATGGCCATCTGTCAGGGATTCTTTAGCTGTGATTCCTGCATTGCAGGGGGTTGGACTAGATGACCCTCTGGGTCCCTTCCAACTCTACGATTCTGTGGTTCTAAGTATAAGCCTCTTGCTAAAACACTCACCAACAAGAGCAGGGTTCCAATAGTAGTGCTGTCCATATAAGCCCAGGTTACTCGCAAATAATCAGTCTAGGTCCAAAACATGATCCACTGGCAAAGTCCAGCAACAGTCCACAGCCAGTAGTACTCAGAGTTCAGGCAAGTTGCACCATCTTGGTCCAGAGCACCCAACAAGACTGACAGCATGCACCATCTAGGTAAAGGGACCCCTGACCATTAGGTCCAGTCGTTTCCGACTCTGAGGTTGTGACGCCCAAGCTTTATTGGCCGAGAGCCGGCGTACAGCTTCCAGGTCATGTGGCCAGCATGACTAAGCCGCTTCTGGCGAACCAGAGCAGCGCACGGAAACGCCGTTTACCTTCCTGCCGGAGCGGTACCTATTTATCTACTTGCACTTTGACGTGCTTTCGAACTGCTAGGTGGGCAGGAGCTGGGACCGAGCAACGGGAGCTCACCCCGTCGCAGGGATTCGAACCGCCGATCTTCTGATCAGCAAGCCATAGGCTCTGTGGTTTAACCCACAGCGCCACCTGGGTCCCAGGTTACTTGCAAATAATCAGTCTAGGTCCAAAACATGATCCACCGGCAAAGTCCAGCAACAGTCCACAGCCAGTAGTACTCAGAGTTCAGGCAAGTTGCACCATCTTGGTCCAGAGCACCCAACAAGACTGACAGCATGCACCATCTAGGTAAAGGGACCCCTGACCATTAGGTCCAGTCGTTTCCGACTCTGAGGTTGTGACGCCCAAGCTTTATTGGCCGAGAGCCGGCGTACAGCTTCCAGGTCATGTGGCCAGCATGACTAAGCCGCTTCTGGCGAACCAGAGCAGCGCACGGAAACGCCGTTTACCTTCCTGCCGGAGCGGTACCTATTTATCTACTTGCACTTTGACGTGCTTTCGAACTGCTAGGTGGGCAGGAGCTGGGACCGAGCAACGGGAGCTCACCCCGTCGCAGGGATTCGAACCGCCGATCTTCTGATCAGCAAGCCATAGGCTCTGTGGTTTAACCCACAGCGCCACCTGGGTCCCAGGTTACTTGCAAATAATCAGTCTAGGTCCAAAACATGATCCACCGGCAAAGTCCAGCAACAGTCCACAGCCAGTAGTACTCAGAGTTCAGGCAAGTTGCACCATCTTGGTCCAGAGCACCCAACAAGACTGCCGGCACCATCTACAGTACTACAATTAATGCACCCCTTCAGTTTGGTCATAGACTGACTGGTTACCTGGCTACATGATGGTGGCATCAGGTGCCCATCACCACACACTCAGTTCCAAGCTACATTGTTTCGCCCTTTGAAAGCATCGTCTGAATCAGTCCTCAATCAATGGACTGAACTGACTTACTTATGCCAGTGGGCAGATGGAGACTGAGGCTGCAAGACAAAAAGTATGCACACAGCCAGCTTTTTCCCCCACCCCCAATTTATATATAATCCAGATTGTGTAAATGAATGGCTCATCTGAATTTGATTTGCACCATTTAAGGGTCTGACCCTGAAAGGATACAGACTCTGTCTCTCTCAATCATTCCAGGCTAGGATAGGTAGAGGAGTACATCAAACGCTGCTTTATTTCACTTAAGCAACAGCTGTAATGGAATTATGAGGAGTGGGTTGTCTGGCTGCCACTGGCTTTGTTTCGCCAGAGTCTGGCATTAATCTAATTGCGGGCGCTAATGCCATTAGTATTGCTACAATTACCCACATAACACTGCTCAGCTTGGAACGATCAAGATAAAGTCACCAGGGCACATGGCCACTGCCTTGGAAAAATGTAAAAATTATCAACAATCATTTCCCCATCAGGTAGATAATTGAGCTGGGAGATGAGTGTCTCTGTCTTCCTCTCTTTCTCTCTCTGTGTGTAGGTGCATGCAATTCTGTGTCAGCTGAAGGTTTCAATACCCAAAAGATCTCCGCTTTCCTTTTTGAAAAAGCAAGGTTCTAGCCCCTATGGGACTCCAGTACCCATCATCCATAACCACTAGTCATGCTAGCTGGGGGACAGCGGGAGTCCGACAATATCTGGAAGGTCACAGACTGCCAAGGTCACAGATTGGAATTTGCTGCCAAGGAGTGTGGTGGAGTCTCCTTCTTTGGAGGTCTTTAAGCAGAGGCTTGACAGCCACCTGTCAGGAATGCTTTGATGGTGTTTCCTGCTTGGCAGGGGGTTGGACTGGATGGCCCTTGTGGTCTCTTCCAACTCTATGATTCTATGACTCTCCATCCCCACATGCTCAATTTTGTCAAACGAGCTCAGCAGGCTTTTCACCCGCCACCTTTTCACCCGTGCCAACAGCCAGAGTGCCTCTAGCACAATGCTCATGCCACCATCTTTCTCCAGTGTTAAACAACGGCATTTGATGCCAGGGAAATCTCAGAAGCTGGTGTTAATAGGAAGTGGGGGCTGTAGAGACTGAAGGTGAGGCTTCTGTGTTCAGTGCAATTCTTACTCTAGTGCGACAGAGAATTGAGACTGCATTCAACAACACACTTTGAATAGAAACTGCCTCCTTGTAAGGGGGGGGGTACTTTTTGCACCTGTTAATTTGTTATGCTCTTGAGAAAGGAAGAAATGGCACATGGACACCATATTTTTTTCTGCAGAGATCCCTTTCTGTCTGGGTAATATTGACAATGTCATCATAAAAGGTAAAGGGTAAAGGGGCCCCTGACCATTAGGTCCAGTCGTGTCTGACTCTGGGGTTGTGGCGCTCATCTTGCTTTATTGGCCGAGAGCCGGCGTACAGCTTCCAGGTCATGTGGCCAGCATGACAAAGCCGCTTCTGGCGAACCAGAGCAGCTCACGGAAACGCTGTTTACCTTCCCGCCAGAGCGGTTCCTATTTATCTACTTGCACGTTGACGTGTTTTCGAACTGCTAGGTTGGCAGGAGCTGGGACCGAGCAACGGGAGCTCGCCCCGTCGCAGGGATTCGAACCGCCGACCTTCTGATCAGCAAGCCCTAGGCTCTGTGGTTTAACCCACAGCGCCACCTGGGTCCCAATGTCAATGTCCCAATGTCATCATACTGAATGTCTTTTCTCAGAACTTATGGATACCCTTTTATTGTTCTCTGTTTTTATTTCAAAATTTGTAATAAAAGAGATTGCAAAAAAGTGGAACTTTTTCTTTCTTTCCAAAGTAACTTAGAATCATAGAACTGTAGAGCTGGAAGGGACCTGAAGGGCCATCTAATTCGCCCACTGCAATGCAGGCACCACAGCTAATTTGTGCCTGGTGGTTGGGAAGTGCTGGGCAAGGGGCTTTGCAGACCCAGCCAATGTGTAGCGCCTGCAAAGGCCCTTTCAGCCCTGCCTTTGCCTGGCTTCATATACGTGGCTTGGCTGAAATGGCCTCGTGGACCAAACTGGGGGAGGCCTGAGGGGCTGAACAGCCTGTGGGCCAGAGGTCTGTTGCCTCTGCTCTGGTGTGCGCTGCTACCAGTAGGAGCAGCAGGGTGCGTTGTGGCATGCAATGGCTTTTCTGTTAGCCATGCACAGCCCTGTGTGGCAGAATATGCATTAATGTTCACATTGCTAGAAGATCAATGATGTATCAGCAGTAAAAATAAAGTGTTAAAAGCAATATAGCCTGAGCCTAAGCTACTACCCAAGAGGTATAACCATGCTTAAATGCTGTAACCAGATAATATGACCTTGGAGAGCTGTGATGGGTGTGTGTGCATGTGTGGATTTTTTTTTGGTGTGTATGTGTTTTGTGCTTTTTTTCTTTTTCTTTCTGGTTTTTACGGGATGGCATGCAATTTCGTTGCACTTGTATAGCGTTGTGCTTGTGCAATGATGTCAGGGATCTGCCAGCCCCTCCCAGTCCAGCTCTGAGTGTTTATAGAGAGCCGCAACCTGTGTTGACAACAGATTCATCTTCAAGTGAAACTAGCAGTCCAGTCTCGGGGGAGGAGCAGTTAGTGGCTGGGAGCCAGGGAGTGCAAAGTGTCCAGAGAGATAGTGGGAGACCTGGCACCACCCAGCAGACTCACGCGGAGCGGGAAGCATCAGTTCTGGCGCAGATATCACGTAGGAGGAGAAGGCGGCAATTTAGGATGCCGAGATTGTGGTGTTGGCGCCAAAACAGGAGGGAGGCACTTCCGGATTCTGCAAGTGACTGAGCAGACATGATACGGCTGAGCTCTGCACTGTAAATAGTTTGGCACTGAATAAAAGGACTTAGAGACAAATGGCTTTGGCATTCCTATTGAACAACCGATAAGAGAAACCTGACAAATGACAATAAAGAAATTATCTTATCTTATCTTATCTATCTTATCTTACTACGTTAGAGGGGCTCCCACCCCCAAGTGGCAAGCGCCTCGTGGCCCACTCCTGCCCTGCACACCTTCTTCTCCTGCCTTCTCCTTATCAATTTCCACAGCCACGGTCTCCTCCCAGATCGGTTTGTGGGTTGGCTGGGCAGCCACATGAGTCACGCTCTGGGCTGGCTGCTTGCTGTCTTCATCTGAGGTGGTTTTTCTAGGAGAAACAGAAGAGAAGGAGTCGTGACTTCAAAGCTGGCTTTGTTCACTTATTGCATTGACCACCTTTTTCTCTCTCCAAGGAGCTCAAGGTGGTGTGCATGGATCTCCCCCTCCTCATTTAATGCTCACAGCAATCCTGTGAGGTAGGTGAGATTGAGAGAAGGCAGTGGCTGACCCCAGGTCACCCACTGAGCGCCATTCGAAGCCTCATCTGCCAGGTCATAGTCCAAGACTCAGAGCCGTCTTTCCCATTGGGCTTAGTGGTGCATTGCGCCAGGGCACTGGCCTCTCAGGGGCGCCCCAGCGAGTGGAAGAGCTGCGCAGCTTTGTCGGCGGCCTCCCCTTTCCCTGCACGCCCGGCAGCTGCGCCCCATCAACCATATGGCTGGCGGGCATGCAGCTTGCCTCCCAAGCCTCCGTGGGAGGAGAGCAATCCCCGCAGAAAAGGTTGGGAAAAGGTTGACAACTCTGGGAAACGGGGGGGGGGGGGCGCCGGAGGGATTTTTGCACCACGGCTCCGGATATGCTTAAGACGGCCCTGCCAAGAGTAAATTACAGGACTTTGCAGAATTGGCTCAGTTAACAAATTCACTTAGAGGAAATTCAAACCCAAAATTTGTAGAAAAATGGGACAGCTAACGAAGATATGTACAAAAATATACCAATAATCACATACCCATGCCAGCATTCGAGGGTTAAGTTAAGGACAAATTGATAGAAAATTTAGATAAAACATTCTGAGATTGTAGTAGAAATATATTGACGAAAACGGAATTATTTGTGTACTTTCTAATTAAAGAAAACACATGCAAGGGGATATGACAGGAAGTCACACCTGGAAACATTATTTTTTTATTATTATTTTTTATTATTTTATTTATTTTTTATTATTTTTTCCCCTCCCCCCCTCTTTTTTCTTTTTTTCGTGTGTGGGTTGGTTGAGTGTTTGGGGTGGAGTGGGAAAGGGTGATATGTGGGTTTGCATTGTCCTTTTACGTTTTAATAAGAAGTATAAGTTTAAAGAAATATATACTGTATAGGTAAATAGAAACAATATAAATAGACAAAACAGACAAAGGTTATGGTATGCAAAGTGTCTTTATTTAATTGTATTCAACTGTATTTTGTAAAAATCGAGAGATGACAATTTATGTAACGGTTTTTTTTCTTTTGTTCATTATAAAAAATACAATAAAAATTATTATTATTAAAAAAAAAGACGGCTGCCAAGACTCTACCCATTACACCACACTGGGCCCAACAACTGGGTGGCTGATGCTGAGCAAACCATCACAGATCAAGGCGGACTTTGGCTTTCGGAGAAAGAATGCTGTGCAGTGACCCAAAGACTGCATTACAGATCAGTGTATTCCCAGGTTCAGACCTTCGCTCTGAGTTTCAGGCCTCCATCTGCAAAGTGCTCTGTTGTCAGGACTGTAAACGGGGCTGCCTTTGGTTCACGCATTTCAAGGCGTAAGACTAGCATTGACTACAACTTTATATGCTTTCAAACACCTTCCACTAGTCATGGCGCAAATCTAGGTACCCACACTGGATCTTATGCAACCCACTGCAAAGCGGCAACATAATCCTGTTAAATCACAAATACCAGGCCACTAAATCTGGGAGGCCTTGGAACAGCAAACAGAGGCTCTTTTCTGACTCAAGACGCATAAGCCTTCTTAATGAAATCAGAACTGAAAGGGTGTTTGAAAGTCTGCTTTATTCCCTTCCTCCTCTCAGGAGGGCCTGGCTTGATAATCCATTTCGTTGCTACGTGACCAAACTGGCCAGCCAGGGAACTGGGACAGAGCAGGACATGGTGTTAAAGGTTATATGCTGAGAGGTTCACCTCTCAACCATAGCTTCCTTCCAATTTGCCCTCACCTTCGTAATGACACCAACATAAAGGTAAAGGTAAAGGGACCCCTGACCATTAGGTCCAGTCGTGTCCGATTCTGGGGTTGCGGCGCTCGTCTCGCTTTATTGGCTGAGGGAGCCAGCGTACAGCTTCCAGGTCATGTGGCCAGCATGACAAAGCCGCTTCTAGCGAACCAGAGCAGTGTACGGAAACGCTGTTTACCTTCCCGCTGCAGAGGTACCTATTTATCTACTTGCACTTTGACATGCTTTCGAACTGCTAGGTTGGCAGGAGCAGGGGCCGAGCAACGGGAGCTCACCCCGTCGTGGGGATTCAAACCGCCGACCTTCTGATCAGCAAGCCCTAGGCTCTGTGGTTTAACCCACAGCGCCACCTGGGTCCCTTTGACACCAACATACCCTCCCACGTTTCTCTGATGAAAATAGGGACGTCCCATTCCATAATGATAATTTTACTATTTATACCCCACACATCTTACTGGGTTGTCCCAGCTACTCTGGGTGGCTTCCAACATACATAAAAACATAATAAAACATTGAACATTTTTTTTAAAACTTCCATATACAGAATTGCCTTCAGATGGCTCAGGGGTCGGATAACTCCATACCCTCCAACATTTCTCCAATGAAAATAGGGACATCCTAAGGAAAAGTGGGTGGCGCTGTGGTCTAAACCACAGAGCCTAGGGCTTGCTGATCAGAAGGTCAGCGGTTCGAATCCCTGCGACGGGGTGAGCTCCCATTGCTCGGTCCCAGCTCCTGCCCAGCTAGCAGTTTGAAAGCACGTCAAAGTGCAAGTAGATAAATAGGTACTGCTCTGGCGGGAAGGTAAACAGCGTTTCCGTGCACTGCTCTGGTTCGCCAGAAGTGGCTTAGTCATGCTGACCACATGACCCGGAAGCTGTCTGCGAACAAACGTTGGCTCCCTCGGCCTATAGTGACAGAGGTGAACGTGCAACCTCAGAGTCGTCCGCGACTGGACCTAACGGTCAGGGGTACCTTTACCTTTAAGGAAAAATCGGACATTCTGGATCAAATCAGAAACTGGGATGGCTTCTCTATATCAGAGACGCCCCTGGAAAATAGGGACACTGGGAGGGTCTGCACCAAACTTGGAGGGGTAGCTAATGCCACAGAAGACAGAATCGAGATTCAATATGATCTTAACAGATTGGAGAACTGGGCCCAAAGTAACGACATGAATTTCAATAGGGACAAATTTCAGGTTCCACACTTATGCAGGAAAAGCAAGTTACACCAGTATAAGATGGGGGACATCTGGCTTGTCCATGTGCAAAGGATCTAGAGTCAGTGTGATGTGGTAAAGGTTCGATGACCTTCTGTGATGGATTCTTTAGTTGAGATTCTTCCTTTGCAGGAAGTTGGACTAGATGACCCTTGAGGTCCCTTCCAATTCTATAATTCCATGATTCTATGCCTATTGGCTTCCTCCTCTTAGTCTCAGTGTTGCACCTTAGAGCTCAGCAGGGAGGGAGAGGAGGGCGACTAAATTAGGCTGAGTTGGCTCTGTCTGCCATTGGCTCTGGTGCCACGTACTGTTGGCCTCCTTGCCTTGCTCCCTAGCACTCCCACTTGGTACCAGCCACCTCTGCTGATGGTTCACCTCTGGCTTCCCACAAACAGCTAAGTAGCAGCCGACTCTGGAGTTTCCAGGGAAACCAGATTGAAACTGGAGAGTAGACGCATTTTCAAGTGTCAAGGCTAAAGACTTGTCTGGTGCATGGAAGCTGCTCTAAACTTGAAGAATAGGTCAAATGAGAAAGAGAGAAATGTGACTCATTTAAGCTGTGTGTGTGTGTGTGTGTGTGTTATTTCTTAAAGGGAAAACTGACTTCTCACAAAAGCTACCTGCCATCCTAAACACAGTTATACGTAGCAAGCCTAATTCAATATGACGGGGCTTCTTTCTGAAAAAAGCATGTAAAACTGGAAACAGGAAAACTGGCCGGAACAGTTGGAGAATTTGACACACACAAACACACACATCAGAGAGAGAGGGGAGGAGAGAGGAAATACATAGCAAAATGACGCCTCCCCAAGTAAGCTTCTAAGCATTTTACAAAAGCTATTTCTGTCACATTGTTGAAATGCACAGATACCGGTAATTATAAATACACCTTAGTTAAAACCACCAAGAAAACAATCCTATTAAAACATTAAAATATAATTAAAGATACAATAAAACAATTAAAATAGGCAACATGACAATAGAGGTAAATGTAAAGGGACCCCTGACCATTAGGTCCAGTCGTGTCCAGCTCTGGGGTTGCGGCGCTCATCTCGCGTTATTGGCCAAGGGAGCCAGCGTACAGCTTCCGAGTCATGTGGCCAGCATGACAAAGCCGCTTCTGGCGAACCAGAGCAGCGCACGGAAACACCGTTTACCTTCCCACCGGAGCAGTACCTATTTATCTACTTGCACTTTGACGTGCTTTCGAACTGCTAGGTTGGCAGGAGCTGGGACCGAGCAATGGGAGCTCACCCCGTCGCGGGGATTCGAACCGCCGACCTTCTGATCAGCAAGCCCTAGGCTCTGTGACAATAGAACAATCCCATAAAAGCACAATGATTGGAGCAAGAGATTCTATTTGAGGCAATGCCGGCCTGCCAGTTCAGAGGGCGCCTCTCGTGGCTCAGCAGGGAGGGCATTCCACAACACGGGGGCCACCAGGAGCGCCACTGACGTGGCATGCTCCTTCGCTATCTTGGAATGTGCCATCACTGCTAGTATGTACTGTACATAATGGGGAATCTATCACTCTGTCCCTTCTGGGAAACAGACATGTTTTACCTGCTTTCAGAGGCTTGCCGTGACTGTATTTTAATTTTGGGCTTGTATTGATCCAGCTAATCAACACCATTATTTACACTTCACTCTTGCCGCAGTGTTCCTTGGAAACAGCCATCATTACCAAGGTCTTTGCTATCCATATATATGAGCGCCTATTATCACACACCAAAGAACTAATTCCCTGAAGGAATGATGAAGAGGGGAAGCAGGTAATTGGGGGAGAGAGAGAGGCAGGGAAGGGAGAGGAAGGGTTAAGGACCCCCATCAAGGAGCATTCACAAACGGCACCATGAGCAGGAACCAGAGTGCTAATTAGCAAGTTCCCAGCATTTATATAGTGTTTCATAATTATCCATTTATGCTGTTTATTCTGTGCAAAATTTAAGACACTTTCTTCTTCTTTTTTTTAAAAAGTGGCAATTACTGCCAGAGCAGATCAGAAATTATAAGAACATAGGAAGAGCCCTGCTGGATCAGGCCCAATGGCCCATCTAGTTCGGCATCCTGTTCTCACAGTGGCCAGCCAGATGCACCAAAAGGAAGCTAGCAAGCAGGATCTGAGCACAAGAGCATCACTCCCTTCCTGCGGTTCCCAGCAACTGGGATTCAGAAACATTACTGCCTCCAACTGGGGAGACAGAGCAGAGCCATCATAGCCAGCAGCCATTGATAGCCCCTGACTGCATGAAATTATATATCCATGAATTTTAGCTTTCCTTGAAGCAGTGCAGAGAAAGAAGTCCAATACAGAAAGGTCATGCTGTACCCCATCCACCACAAGCATGGAATGAACCAAACTCCTATAATTCCTAGGGGTGTGTCTGACTGGTTTTGCACTGAAGTGCTAAATTAGAGGGGTGCACACCTGGGAATATATTGAACCTGCCCTGCATAGGGTCTGGTTCCAGTCCTGCCTCCTGAGCCTGAGAACCTGAATTTAGGAACCAGGGAAGAATTGGTACAGTTCGCTTTTTTAATGCCAACGTACTTTTGAATTATGGTGCTGGAGGAGACTCTTGAGAGTCCCATGGACTGCAAGAAGATCAAACCTATCCATTCTGAAGGAAATCAGCCCTGAGTGCTCACTGGAAGGACAGATCCTGAAGTTGAGGCTCCAAGACTTTGGCCACCTCATGAGAAGAGATGACTCCCTAGAAAAGACCCTGATGTTGGGAAAGGTTGAGGGCACAAGGAGAAGGGGACGGCAGAGGATGAGATGGTTGGACAGTGTTCTCGAAGAGACCAACATGAGTCTGACCAAACTGCGGGAGGCAGTGGAAGACAGGAGTGCCTGGCGTGCTCTGGTCCATGGGGTCACGAAGAGTCGGACACGACTGAACGATTGAACAACAACAACTTAATTTTCATTTCCCAGACAAACAGCTGAACTGAAATGCAGCCGATTGGTCAGGGCCGGCGCTTCCATTTAGGCGAACTAGGCAACTGCCTAGGGCGCCAAAATGGAGGGGGCGCTGGCCAGCCTGCCCCCCGCCGCCCCAACCAGCGGCGGAGCAAGCAGGTTGGGGCGAAAACCGCGGTGGCGAGGGCGGCAAAATGGAGGGGGCGCTGGCCAGCCTGCCCCTCGCCCCCCGCCGCTGCCCGGTGCCGCCCCAACCAGCGGCGAAAACCGCAGCGGCGCGGGGCGCCCGGCCGGCAGGAGGCGGGGCACCGTACGTCATGCGCAATGACGTCACGTGGCCCGCCCCCTCGCCTAGGGCGCAAAAATTGCCAGCACCGTTCCTGCCCACAACAAACACTCTGTGAGGTGAGCAGGGCTGAGAGACTTCAGAGAAGCGTGACTAGCCCAAGGTCACCCAGCAGCTGCATGTGGAGGAGTGGGGAATCAAACCCGGTTCACCAGATTACGAGTCTACCGCTCTTAACCACTACACCACACTGGCCTTGGCATTCTCACCCCCTTCTGAATCTCAAGCAAAGACCGCAGTGGACGTAACCATTTCTTGAAATGGTTGCAAGATGGCAAACACACACACACACACACACACACACACACACACACACACACAACCCCTTCAGGGTCAGCAGCTCTTTCTGAGCCCCACCAGACAAAGCGAGAGGGTCTCATTTGGCAGCCTTGGAGCTGGGCTGCCTTCGACACCAGATGGATGAGTGGCTTTGCCCCTTGTCCCTGGGATGTTGCTGCGCATCTCCCCAGCTGTTGCTCTGGGCTACTCTGCCTTTAAAATCCGCCCCCCCCCCCGCCAAGCTCCCCTCTCCTCCAAGCAATGAAAAATTAATGACCATTTCTTCACAAGCCATTTGATATCGCCCATCGCTGGGGAGGCCATCTTAATGGAGTCACAGTCCCCCACAATGTGTTAATGGGATGCCTGCTTTAGAGAGGAAATGCTGCCCCTGCAACCACCCTGGGTCCTCCCCTCCCCCTCCTCCTCCTCCTCCTCGTTTTTTTAACCGCTTTCGCCTCTTAAGTGTAGCTGCCGGCATTTCATCCAGTAATTGGTCCTCTCTTAGCTTAGGCGGATATCTGGCCCTCTAGGAAA
The DNA here is from genome assembly GCA_034641385.1 of Darevskia mixta. Taxonomy (NCBI): domain Eukaryota; kingdom Metazoa; phylum Chordata; class Lepidosauria; order Squamata; family Lacertidae; genus Darevskia; species Darevskia mixta. The sequence continues at coordinate 5,857,421 of JAWWNH010000188.1, forward strand.
ATTGCAGGCTGCCTGATCACATGACCCTTTTAATCTCGCTCCCCTCCCCTCCCATTCTCCATCCCCAAAAGATCTGGTTGGACCACCAAGGCATCAATAATGGATGAAAGGATGCACTCCCCCCCTCTGCTTTTCATGGCAAGGGGGGTAGGGGGGCAGGTAGAGGCAGCTCAGCAGACAGACAGACAGACAGACACAGCCCTCACCGTAGAGATCCTAGAAGCCAAACAGCACACAGAAATCTTTACACACACACAAACACACACACCACCTTGGGTGAGCTGGAGGCAAAGATCAATAGGGCCTGCTCAGAAATTCTGCTCTCTCCACACTCAGGCCCAAATCAAAGGAGCAACCTTGATGCGAAGACCCAGAAGGAGCCAAAGGCTTCGGGCCACATTGACTGGGCTTTTCTGATCACTGGCCTCGCCATGCAGGGGAGCAACTTGTCTTTTTGTTTTTAATCAGCTGCTCAGGAGAGCACTACATTTGGCCACAGATGCCGGCAGCAGGGGCGGGGTGTTGGGGGCAGGCCGCCCCAGGTTCCACCCTCTAGGGGGTGACACTCTGGGCGCCCCCGCCCCGCGACTCCCAAAAACCTCGCTTGCCGCCGCCACGGCTGGCTTCGCTTGCTCGGCCACTGCGCGTTTTTTCCTCCTGTGCCCTGGTTGGGCAGAGCTGCGGGGGCGAGGGGCGGGCCAGCGAGGCATCATGCTTGTGACTGGCGTGATGCCCCTCACTGGTCCGCTGCGACAGCTCCACCCAACCAGGGGACAGAAACGAAGGGAGGAAAAACCACGCGGCGGCCGAGCGAGCGAAGCCAGCCGCGGCGGCAAGAGAGGTTTTTGCCAGGCGGTGGGTCACCTTGCTTGCCGCTGCGGCTGGCTTAGCTCGCTCGCGCGGTGACCGAGGACCAGACTGTGCTCCATAGCGCATGCATCGTGACGTCATGACGCATAGGCTACAGAGCAACGCCCCGCCCTTGGAGGGTTCTGCTTGGCTTGCCGCCCCCGGCAGCCAAGCGGGTCAGTACGTCGCTGGCCGGCAGACCCACAAACCCAAATCATGGTCTGCCTGACCCGTTGGCTCACAGAGAACCCACATGTGTGTTGGGGGGAGATGCCATTACAAGGGGGCAGAGGGCAGCACTTCAAGGTTGGGGGACGTTTTTCAGCCTGAGGGCCCCCTCCCCTTCTGTGGTCACGTGCCACTGATGGGCAACGCAACAAACACATTTGTGAAATAAGCTAGGGGCTATTCGCAAACTAACCCTTTCTCCATCCTCTACCCAGGAAGGCCCTGATCCCTAGCCTTGGTGCCTCTTTCAGACTCTACTGTCTCACACAGTCAGTGCATCAAATGAACAAAGTTCACTGCATTAGTTCAAAAATCCCTAAGAATGATTCCCATAATTGGCAGGTGAACTGAACGTGAATTAAGTTCATTTGGTGACAAAACTTTCTGCAATTTCTACTTCATCTTCAAGTTTGTTCTCTTACGTTTTAAAAAACTCTTCAGATTCTTTGGGCCTTTAAGCTTAAAGAACATAATTGCTAGGGAAACAAATTAATCAAGTCACATTCCACTGATTTGATGTTTTCTTCGCCTCCACTTGGTTATTTTATACACAGCAGCTTGTAACATTCTGAATCCTTAAAACAAAACTTTTTTTTTTTACTGAGGATCATTTGGATTACCTTGAAGTGAACTGTGCGCACTGAACATGAACCGAACTAGTTTGGTTTGGAAAGGGACAACTGCGAACTGGAACCTGTCCCTTTGGAAGCATCTTGAACTCAAATTTATTCCTTTTTAAAAATGAACTTTCCAGCTCTGCACAGTCCCAAGCTGGAAGGGAAAAGAGAGGCTTCCGGTTCCGGCGCCGGAGGGAGAAGTCGGGGGGAACATCGCTCTGATGTTCCCTGTCCGAAAAAGGGGTGAAAGGGGTGTCTGGGACAGCGCCCCAGCCCCCAAAACTCCCGGGAAGGGCGTCCCGGGACCGGTTGGTCTGGCAGTGGCTCGTTAACGGCTCTCCTGCTCCCGAGGAGACCCTAATAAGGGTCTCCGGGAAGCGGGCGGGGGGAGCCGGAGCCCATCGGATCTGATGACATCTATCCCCCTGACGGGCGCAGCTGCCGTGACTTCTCCTGTTCGTGCGCCGGGATTCCTCAACAAATTAGTGATTTGGACTCGGAGATCGTGAGTAAATTGAACGTTTTGGACCAATTTGAGAGCAAAGTATAGGGCTTAAAATGGAGGCCAGCCCTATCGTTGTTGAAGATTTAGAGACGGGAAATGGCAGCCGAGGCAAAAGCGAAAGTGGCGTTTGATCAAAGTTTAGTCTCAGCGCAACCAGCCCCTCTCTTCCCTCATGCCGGAGGAATCTGGCGAAGATCGCTATTTTGTAACTACAACTGTCGCAGTGAAGTAAACAACTGAAAGATTGTATCTTTATTTGACAAAATGACAGGCATTTCAAAGGCAGAGCTACAAGTTAACCTATTTCTACAAAGATTGCAAGAATTTAGTGATGCCTTTGATGCTGCCTCGGAAAGACTGGAGAGACGTTTGGACCAACTCATACCGGATGAACTGTTGCCAGAAGGTTTTCACGCTGATGTGTGTGAGAACCAGAATGAGGATTTAGTTATGGAACATAGTTTTCGCACCCAGCCGCGCATCAGTAACGGGTCTTCTGGAAGCAGGACTGTTTATAGGAAGACAAGGAAAAATAAGAATCCTAAGAGAAGGAATGCCAGCAAGAAAAAGAAAGAACTTAAGAGATGGAATGTCAGCAAGAATGTCAGCAAGAAAAAGAGCTCGCAACAAGCACAGCAAGTAAATATGGCTTTCCTGGATTGTGACGCAGGACGAAGGCGAAGGAAGAAAAGAAGATCGCAGCAAATCACTTGGAAAGAAGCTCTGATGGACTACATGAACTGGACATTGGTGAAACAGCGAGTGGGTGTGGGTTGAGATGTTGTTATTGTTTTTTTGGACTGATTTAATGGTTTGGAGACAAAAGTATGTGCTTTAATTTCTGGTATGAAAGGAAAAACGGACACTAGATTCTGGGGTGTGGGGGGAGGGGGGGGGAATTAAGTTTAAAAATTAGGATGTAAGGCCAAGGGTAAAACCAAGGTTTGTAAGGAGGATTAAGAGAAAGTTATAATCTAAGGTATTTTGAAGTTAAGAGGAAATTGTAAAGTAGCAGATATATTCAAGTTAAGTTAAAAAATAGATGATAAAGGTATTAAGACCAAGATAAGAACCCGTGAGCCAAGTATTATTTAAGAATTCAGCAGGGAGGGGCTGTGGAAGTCATTTGATAATAGTTAGAAATGTAGATGCCTGGTCTGGAAGGAGATCAGGCCCAAGCAAAGTGAGGGTTGTGTTTAGATGGTTAAATGATCATTGTTTTTTAAAAAATACCTCCGTGAGAGGGAGGGAAGGTATGTACTGCTTCCTAAGGTGGGAGATGGGAGGCAAAGGAAATTTAACCGGACTGTTATGTGCTTGTAAAATTTGGAAAATTAAATAAATATAAATTTAAAAAAAAAAAAAAAAAAAAAAGGAAGGGAAAAGAAGAGGGGAAACCCAGCAAGACCCACAACTGGGAAACAGAGAGACGGTGGTTGGCATTATCCAGGAATAAGCGAGCATTAAGCTTGTGGCATTCCAACGCAGCTAGAGGAGGGAATCCAGCCTCTGGTAATGAGCTCCGCAGGGGCTTGCTGTGCTGATCATAACGTGCTTAGAGTCCCAATGAAGACTGAAGGGGCATGTGGTGTGTGTTCCTGGGCAAATGGGGAGGAGAGACTGAGGCGGGTGCTCTGGACAGACCCGCAACAGGCCAACCTAAGGAACAATGGGAGTGGTGGGAGGATGGAGCTATCGATGGCTACTAGCCTTGATGGCTATGCTCTGCCTCTGTGGTTGGAATCTGTAATGCTTCTGACTACCAGTTGCTTGGAACTGCAGGAGGGCAGAGTTTCTCTGGCAAGCCATTGGGAGAGCAGGATGCTGGACTAGGTGGTGTGCTGGTCCCAAGGGATATCCGATAGGCGAGGTCTAGTCCAGTCCAAGGTCAGTCCAAGCCAGAAGTCACGAAGCCGAAGTCACGAAGCCGAGGTCAGGAAGCCGAGGTCAGGAAGCCGAAGTAACAAAGCTGAGGTCAGGAAGCCGAGGTCAGGAAGCCGAGGTCAGGAAGCCGAGGTCAGGAAGCCGAAGTAACCAAGCTGAGGTCAGGAACGCAGGAACCAGGAACAGGAACTAGGCAGCACCGATGTTGCTCCTGCAACTTGGGTCTGGGACTGGCTGGCTTTTATCTGCCCCGAGGCAAAGGGCGGCTCCGATCCTCAGGTGCCTCGCCTCTCCTGGCTTGGAGGCGAGCACTCCTCCTGCGGGAACTTAGTTCCCTTCGCCTCTCTGCCCTTAGCCTTTGCAGCTCAGGAGAAGCTGGAGGGTTACCGGACCCAGAGGCAACCTCAGCTTCCCCTGACTGGGTGGGGAGTGGAGCACCTGCAGGCAATAAGTCCTCCATCCCATTAGAAGCCAGATCAACCTCAGCCGATGCCTGCACCTGAGGATCCAGCACAGGTGAGTCCCCTTGAGACTCAGGCCCCAGCCCTGGCTCTGCTGGTTCTGGAGGCAGTGAATCCTGTGCAGGCTGGGATCCCTCAGGTTCAGTGTCTGAGTCTGACTCCCAGGTCATCACACCATCCCCCCTCCCAGGCCCCCCCCTCAACCGAGGGGCCGGACCAGGCTTGCTGGGGTAAGTCGCATGGAAATCACGGAGGCAGACAGGCGCGTGGACGTTCTCCGCTGGTTCCCACGACCGATCCTCGGGCCCATACCCCTTCCAGTCGATGAGGTATTGGAGCTTCCCCCTGCGGTATCGGGAGTCAAGAACGTGCTCCACCTCATACTCGGGCTCCCCCTGAACCAAAACTGGCTGCGGTCGTGGATGGTCTGGGTGGAACTCGTCTGGCGGGGCGACCGGACTGAGTAGGGACCGGTGGAATACCGGGTGGACCTTCAGGGTCGCGGGTAACCGGAGACGGAATGCCACAGGTGAGACACGGTCCACGATCGGAAATGGGCCGGTGAAGCGGGCATCCAGCTTCCGCGAAGGCCGAGAGGGGTGCAGGTGGCGGGTGGAGAGCCATACCAGGTCTCCGACATGGAGTTCCGGCCCCTCCTGCCGGTGACGGTCGGCCTGGGCCTTATACGCGTCCTTGGCCTGGCTCAGTTGCTCCGTCAGAAGCTGCTGCTGTGACTGGAGCTCTTGTAGCCAGTCTGTCACTGCGGGAACTGCGGATGCTGGCAGTACGCTTGGAAACAACCGCGGGTGGTACCCATAGCTTGCCTGGAACGGGGTCTGTTGGGTGGAAGCGTGCACTGCGTTGTTATATGCGAACTCGGCCAACGCCAGGTGGTCGACCCAATCGTCCTGGTGGAAGCTGCAGTAGCACCGGAGGTACTGTTCCAACACCGCGTTTGCCCGTTCGGTCTGTCCATCCGTCTGTGGATGGTAGGCCGAAGATAGGCAGACCTCCGTCCCGAGAGCCTGATGTAGAGCGCGCCAGAACCGGGAGGTGAACTGGGCACCACGATCGGAGATCAAACGTTCCGATAGGCCATGTAAGCGGAAGACGTTTTGTAGGTACAGTTGCGCCGTCTCCTTGGCTGAGGGTACAGACGGGCACGGGGCGCAGTGCACCATTTTAGTGAAGTGGTCTGTGAATACCAGGAGGCAGGTACACTGACGGGATGGGGGTAGGTCTACCACGAAATCCAATGAGACCGTGTGCCATGGACGAGGGGGAACTGGCAGTGGCTGTAGCAGTCCCGCAGGTCTCCCGGTCGATCCCTTGGCTCGCCGGCAGACCTCGCACCCCCCAATGTACCGTGCCACGTCGGCCTTCAAGCGGGGCCACCAGAACTCCCGGCTGACCAGGTGGGTGGTCCGATACCTCCCGAAGTGGCCAGCTGCCGGGGCGTCGTGTGACATTTGGAGTACCTCGGCCCGCAAAGGCCCTGGTGGGATGTACAACCGACCACGGTGCATCAGCAAACCCTGGTGCACAACCAGTTCTGGGTATCGAGGACATGATCCACTGGCCAATTCCTGAATCCGTTCCTGAGCCCACGCGTCGACCCGTTGCTGCTTCCGCACTCGGTCCAGCAGCGACTCAGTCTCATGAACAGCCAGGAAAGCTGCTGGTGGGATGATCGTTGTTGGGGCCGCCTGCTGCACCGTCTCTGCAATGTCCTCCGGTTTCCGGGACAGTGCATCCGCCTTCTGGTTTTGGGAGCTGGGGATGTAGCGGATCCGGAACTGGAACCGGGAGAAGAACGGTGCCCACCGGATCTGCCGCTGGTTTAGCCTGCGAGTGGTCTGGAGGTACTCCAGATTCCGGTGGTCGGTTCTCACTTCCACCGGGTGTCGTGCCCCCTCAAGATGATGGCGCCAGACCTCAAAGGCCACCTTGATGGCCAGTAGTTCCCGCTCCCACACGGTATAGTTACGCTCCGCCGGAAGGAGCTGCCGGGAGTAGTAGGCGCAGGGTAACAGTGGCGCATCTGGTCCGTGTTGCTGGGACAAGACGGCACCGAGAGCCGTACTGGAGGCGTCAGTCTCCACCACGAAGGGACGAGAGGGATCAGGATGCTGCAAAATTGGCGCCTTCTGGAAACAGGCTTTCAATCCCTGGAATGCCACCTCAGCCTCCTCATCCCAGGCGAAGGGCGTCTTGGGGCGCAGCAGTCGGGTCAACGGGGTGGTGCGATGAGCATAGTCCGCAATGAATGTCCGGTAATAGTTGGCGAACCCCAAAAACCGCTGTAGGTCCTTGCGGTTCCGCGGCGCCGCCCACTCTCGAACCGCAGACACCTTCCCGGGGTCCATCTGTACACCGTCAGGGGAGAGTCGGTGTCCGAGGAAGTCCACTGACCGCTGGTGGAACTCGCACTTGCTGAGCTTAGCGTACAGGCGGTGCTCCCGCAAGCGCTGCAACACGGTCCGGACATGACTCTCGTGGCGAGCTGGGTCACGGGAATAAATCAGAATGTCATCGAGGTACACCACCACATACTTGTCGAGCAAGTCCTGGAACACGTGGTTGATGTACCGTTGGAACACGGCGGGCGCGTTGCATAGTCCGAACGGCATGACCATGTACTCGAACTGCCCATAACGGGTCCCGAATGCGGTCTTCCACTCATCCCCGGCACGGATCCGAATCAAGTTGTAAGCCCCCCGGAGGTCCAGTTTGGTGAACATCTGCGCCCCTTGCACCCGCTCCAGCAACTCTGCAATTAGGGGCAAGGGATACCGGTCTGGGATGGTGATCTTATTCAGGGCTCGGTAATCATGGCAGAGGCGAAGCTCCCCACACTTCTTAACGAAGAGTACTGGAGCGGCGGTGGGAGAGGTAGAGGGCCTAATGAACCCCCGCTCCAGGTTCTTGTGAAGGAAGTCCTGTAAGGCTTCACGCTCTGGCTCCGAAAGAGAGTATAGGCGACTCACAGGCAGAGGCGCCCCAGGCTGGAGGTCTATGCCGCAGTCAAAAGACCGATGAGGAGGCAGCCGGTCTGCCCCCTGTTCCTCGAACACGTCTACGTAGTCCCGGTACACGGCAGGGAGCGTTGACGCAGCCTCCCCCATGGAGGCGGCCGAAAGCATCTCGGACTGAGCAATCGAACCCGAGTCTGGGAAGCGTACAGTTCGATTGACCCAATCGATCTGAACATTGTGAGACTCCAGCCAGTCCATCCCCAGCACCAGGGGAAACCGGGGCATGGTGGCAATGTCCAGGGTACGCACCTCCCGGTGCTGCTGGTGGCACAGGACCAAGGGCTGGGTCTCCCGAGTAACGGCGCCTGACCGCAAGAGCCGTCCGTCAATTGCCTCCACCTGCACCGGTTCTGGCTTGTTCTGGAGCGGCACCCGATGCTGAGCGGCGAAGGCAGAGTCCATATAGGAGCGGGTTGCCCCTGAATCCACCAGAGCGTGGGTGAGAATCCAGGGCCCGCCTGGGGGGTATAGACGCACTGGGATCATGAGGTGTTGCAATTCCACTGGTGAGGGCCCATCATGCGATGCTTGGGACCCCAGATAGCCTGGGCCATTGGCTACTGGGGTTGGCGGTTTCCCTGCAGCTGGCGTTTCTCGGGGCAGGTTCGGGCGTAGTGTCCACTCCCCCCGCAGTAGAGACACAGGTTTCCCTCCCGACGTCGTGTCTTCTCCGAAGGGGAGAGGCGAGGCCGTGCTGCCCCGAGCTGCATCGGCTCCTCCAGTGACTCGGCTCTGGCCGTGGAACTGCTGGGGAGCACTGGAGTCGGGAGCCCAGAGTGCTGGCGGGCCCGGGCCTGGCGCCGGTCCTCCAACCGATCGTCTATCTGTAGACTCCGTTGGATGAGGGCCTCCAGCGTGGCGGGGCGATCCAAGGTGGCCAGCTGGTCCAGTATCTCGTCCGAAAGCCCCTCGAGATACTGGTCCCGAAGTGCGGAATCGTTCCAGGTCAAGTCCTGCGCCAACAGCCGAAATTCCGTGGCATAGGCGGCCACTGTGGACTTGCCCTGTTTCAACCGCCGAATTGCCCGATTGGCTTGACTCGCCTTCTGAGGGTTGGCGAACGCGGTTTCAAAATGGTTGCAAAACCCCGTATAGTCTGTCAGCAAGGGGGAGTCTTGCCGGAGCAGCGGCAACGCCCACTTGGCCGCCTGGTCCTTCAGCAAGCTGATCAGGAAGTGCACCTTGGTGCGGTCGTCGGGGAAATCCCGGGCTCGCCCCTGAATATACAGTTTGGCCTGGGCGAGAAACATGGGAAAGCTGGCCGGGGAGCCATCGAATTTCTCTGGCAGGGCCACTGGGTACTTGCCTGGAGCTGGGGCGCCGGCACCAGGAGCCGGTAAGGCGTCCAAACGCTGCTGAAGCGCCGTAACCGCATTGCTTAGCTGCTGCACTGTGTGGGTCAAGACCTGGTTCTCCTGGGCCAATGCCACCAGCGCAGCCGCCTGGTCAGTCATGACAACAGGTTCCTCCCGAACGCACCCCAACGAAGGGGGAGTGCGGGTGTGGCAGGAGCAAACTGTGCTGGTCCCAAGGGATATCCGATAGGCGAGGTCTAGTCCAGTCCAAGGTCAGTCCAAGCCAGAAGTCACGAAGCCGAAGTCACGAAGCCGAGGTCAGGAAGCCGAGGTCAGGAAGCCGAAGTAACAAAGCTGAGGTCAGGAAGCCGAGGTCAGGAAGCCGAGGTCAGGAAGCCGAGGTCAGGAAGCCGAAGTAACCAAGCTGAGGTCAGGAACGCAGGAACAGGAACTAGGCAGCACCGATGTTGCTCCTGCAACTTGGGTCTGGGACTGGCTGGCTTTTATCTGCCCCGAGGCAAAGGGCGGCTCCGATCCTCAGGTGCCTCGCCTCTCCTGGCTTGGAGGCGAGCACTCCTCCTGCGGGAACTTAGTTCCCTTCGCCTCTCTGCCCTTAGCCTTTGCAGCTCAGGAGAAGCTGGAGGGTTACCGGACCCAGAGGCAACCTCAGCTTCCCCTGACTGGGTGGGGAGTGGAGCACCTGCAGGCAATAAGTCCTCCATCCCATTAGAAGCCAGATCAACCTCAGCCGATGCCTGCACCTGAGGATCCAGCACAGGTGAGTCCCCTTGAGACTCAGGCCCCAGCCCTGGCTCTGCTGGTTCTGGAGGCAGTGAATCCTGTGCAGGCTGGGATCCCTCAGGTTCAGCGTCTGAGTCTGACTCCCAGGTCATCACAGGTGGGCCCCCTGTGACCTGATCCAGCAAGCTGGCTCCCCTGCTGTTTATATGGGAGAGTGCCCTTGTGGCTGGGTCCTGCTTGCAGGTTTCCCGCTGAGGTATCTGGTGTCAGGAGGCGTCCTACTCACAAGTAGAACCCTGGCAGAGACACATGCCTGACTGGCACGTTCCCTCCCTCCTGGGCGATCGTTCTGGAGCTTCAAAAGCATTCCTCAGCCTGAACATCACAGCGACTAATGCCAGAAGACATTAGCACACTAACGGATCTGCAGAGGTTTGCGCAGTTGCGTAACAGAACTCAGCAACTCAGCATTTTCGCTAATCAACTTTATTTACATATAAACACACACAGAGCTCTGTGACATGGCTCCCTCTCTCTCTATCACCAGACAGCAAAGAGGAAGAAACAAAGGACAATAATCCCACTTCAGGGAACACAGTAAGACAAACATCCTGTCTTCGTCACATCCCATTCCTGTGGAATCAAAACACATACCCAGTCATGTGATAGACAACAAACCCATGACTGCACACGGGGAATGAATCTCCAACATCTGGCTGGCCACGGTGAGAACAGGATGCCGAACTAGATGTCCCCAATGGTGACTGAAATAATACAGTGTCTGTGACTTCTAGAGAGGTGAAGCTAGCACCAAACTCAGCTCCTGCAACTGCAACCAGAGCTAGGTAAAGAAGGGTATGGATAGGTAGAAGTGGGCAGTGCCCACCCAGGGACAGCTGTGGGCAGGACTCCTGCATTGCAGGGAGCGGACTAGATGACCCTTGGTGGTCCCTTCTAACTCTACAATTCTACAATTCCATGAAAACATGCACTTCCTCGCCCTTCCCATTTTTACTCTGCACGTCATTTGGCATGGGTCAGTACTGAACCAAAGAGATCTCGTGAGAAATTGGCATACCAAGTTTGTTGTCATTATTTGTGATATTTATTCATCCCCTTTCTCCAGAAAGGTGAACTCAGAGAAACTTACAAAAACAAGTATAAAAATAAGAGTAATCACGAAGAGGGCTGCTCCTTGGTGGAAGTCGAACAGCGCCTGTACTTGCTACAAGTCTTTTAAAGAAAAAGCTTCAATGCACTTTAGTGCTGTTGAATTAACCATAATGCAGTTACTGGGTGATGTACAAATGGATATGATGAGTGAGCAGATTATCCTTAAAAGGTTCTTAATGGTTGAGGCAAAGGCACTGACATGGAAAAAAGGACGGAAAGCTAGAGCAGGCTGCCAGAGTCTTACCTGCTCCAGGCTCAGGTGGAATTTAGAGGGATAAAGCAAAGTGGATATGATCCGCCTGCAAGATACCAAGATTATCCATGTCTTTCTGCAGACCGGGGTGGGTGGGGGCAGCTTATCAATTTTATTGAGCAATAAATGTTTAATAGCTGTGTGATTTGCATGACAGGATAAGGAGAAAGTATGGATGAGAAATCCAATCTATTGGTGTCGCTTAAGCACATCATTACTCCACCAGTATGAGCAGTGCCTGCTTGTATTAACACACACTTCAGCATTGAGTAATAATGTTCACAGTGGGTGACAGATGCTAGGAATGACATTACCCAGGGCTCCTGGATCATGAGGGTTGGGAGGGATTGAGTTCAACTTCATGTCCAAGCAACATCATTGGGAATAGGAGGAGAGGAATACAGGTTGAAAACTAGGTGCTGGAAACGGCAGGAGGGGAGGGTCCAGCTTGCTGCTTTTGCACAGGCATCTTGTTGGCCACTGTGAGAAGAGGGTGCTGGACTATAGGGGTCATTGGCCGGATCCAGCAGGCTCTTCTTAGGTTCTCAATACTGTTACAAGACACCCCAATCTCTGAACAGTGTGAAATTCCAGGAGGTTCCAGTCACTTGCAGCCAGTGTGGTGTAGTGGTTAAGAGTGGTAGACTCGTAATCTGGTGAACCGGGTTCGCATCTCCGCTCCTCCGCATGCAGCTGCTGGGTGACCTTGGGCTAGTCATACTTCTTTAAAGTCTCTCAGCCCCACTCACCTCACAGAGTGTTTGTTGTGGGGGAGGAAGGGAAAGGAGGATGTTAGCCGCTTTGAGACTCCTTCGGGTAGTGATAAAGCAGGATATCAAATCCAAACTCCTCTTCTTCTTATCCTTGGAATGAGGGACCATGGAGACTGTGTTATCTATATGTGTAAATAAAACATATATCCTGAACTAACCTGAGTCTAAGATGGAGGGGTTCACAGTGTTGGCACCTCCAAAAGATGTATTGGGCATAGGTAAAGGTAAAGGGACCCCTGACCATTAGGTCCAGTCGTGTCCGACTCTGGGGTTGCGGCGCTCATCTCGCTTTATTGGCCGAGAGCCGGCGTACAGCTTCCGGGTCATGTGGCCAGCATGACAAAGCCGCTTCTGGCAAACCAGAGCAGCGCACGGAAACGCCGTTTACCTTCCCGCCAGAGCGGTACCTATTTATCTACTTGCACTTTGACGTGCTTTTGAACTGCTAGGTTGGCAGGAGCTGGGATCGAGCAACGGGAGCTCACCCCGTAGCAGGGATTCGAACCGCCGACCTTCTGATCAGCAAGCCCTAGGCTCTGTGGTTTAACCCACAGCGCCACCTGGGTCCCTGTATTGGGCATAGGAAGTGGGAAAGAGTGATTTTCTCAGTGGGGAAGGGACAGGATAATTTCCAAGTCTGACTCCGAATGAAGCCCATGGAATGGAAGTCAAGGGCTCTTAATTTGCTGAAAACACTAAGTGCGGTGACATGGCTGCAGTAGCTCTTCACAGACTGGAAGCAAGCAGCCTTCCACCCAAACAAGAAACTCACTTCAGTTTCTTAGCAGGACTCAGATGCACATATGGGGCCATGGAGCTAGACAAGTACTTTCTCCCGGCAGTCACAACAAGTCCAAACCACTCTAGCTCTCCTGCCACAGTGACCTACTTTTGCCTGTCGCTTTGCGGCTGGATATCGAACGGCACATTTTGACGTCATGCAGCTACACATGCATGACTGAGCAAGGAGTAGCACTTGGTTAGCATCAAACTGCACTCCAGAGAGATACTGAGACAGACAGACAGACAAAGAGCAAGTATGTTTTCTGTGTCTCAAGACTTGTGACCTTCTTGTGGTGGAAGGATCTTTTTTTTACTCTTTTACTCTTGTAAAATTATACGTTTTGGCTTTGCTTTTTATTGTTTTTTTAAAGCAAAAGTAAAAACCCAAGTGATATAATCCATACTCTTTCCTTCCACCTCAAGAAGCTTTGCATGCTGAATATCCCAAATTCAATTTTCTGCATCTCCAGGTCAGGCTGGGAGCCTGTCTCATTTGAAACCCTGGAGAATTGTTGCCAGTCTGTGTAGAAAACACTGGACTAGATGGACCAATGGTTTGGCTCAGTGCTAGGCAGTTTCCTGTGCTGAAGTCTCCTGACAGGATAAAAAATCTTTTGAGGAATTGAAGGGTGGGCTTCAATTACTGTTTTATTGCTCGGTGCCTCATCAGAACTTTCTGACATTTACAGTTGTTAGATAGTGGAACAACTTCCTCCATTGGAAGTTGGAGGTTTTTAAGTAGAGATGGGATGGCCATCTGTCAGAGATGCTTTAGCTGTGATTTTTGCATTGCAAGGGATGGACTAGATCAGGGGTAGGCAACCTAAGGCCCGTGGGCCATATGTGGCCCAATCGCCTTTGCAATCCGGCCTGCGGACGGTCCGGGAATCAGCGTATTTTTACATGTCCTTTTATTTAAAATACATCTCTGGGTTATTTTGGGGGCATAGGAATTCGTTCATTTCCCCCCAAAAAATATAGTCTGCCCCCCCCACATGGTCTGAGGGACAGTAGACCGGCCCACGGCTGAAAAAGGTTGCTGACCCCTGGACTAGATCAGGGGTAGGCAACCTAAGGCCCGGGGGCCGGATGCGGCCCAATCACCTTCTCAATCCGGCCCACGGATGGTGCGGGAATCAGCATGTTTTTACATGAGTAGAATGTGTGCTTTTATTTAAAACGCATCTCTGGGTTATTTGTGGGGCAGAGAAATTCGTTCAACCCCCCCCCAATATAGTCCGGCCCCCCACAATGTCTGAGGGACAGTGGACCGGCCCCCTGCTGAAAAAGTTTGCTGACCCCTGGACTAGATGATCCTAGAATTGCAGAAATTTACAATTCTATGATTCACCAAGCATGCCAAGGTTGAAGCCATCAACAGAAGGCTGCTTTTGTGTGACTAATGAATGCCTTCCGAGACCAGCAGAACCTCTGAGCAGAAAAGCAACCCAGCTGCTACGTAAATTTGAACCCTATTCCTTCTGCAGCAGAAAATGTGCTCAACTGTTCCTGGCGTCTCAAAAGCTCATTGTTCCCCAGATGCCCCAATTTCTCACAAACTCTGCTCCTCACTTCCAGGAGCACAACGGATGGCCGTGACAAATGGGAGATTTCATGGCAATCTGGTTCCTCAAGGAGAGAGGAAAACAATCATGGAGGGGTCCTTGAATTTCTTTCATCTGTTCTGAAGTGGCTGAGCTAAAGTATTAGAACAAGGTTTGGAGGGGGACCTTTCATTTGCCCCTCCCCACCTCGGTCTTGCATGCCTCACCTCCAGGAGGGAGCAAGGGGGGGTGTTCTTCTCACTGATCAGTTGCACTGACATCAACATCTCTGTGTGTCCTTGCAACATGTATTTGATGGCTGCATACCTAAGCAATAGAAATAGTTTGTATGGAAATCAAGATGTATAAGACTGTGTAAAAAGAATGGGAAATGCACACAGAGATGACAAGGTTCTCTCAGCTGCAAGCTCAACTCAACTCAACTCATTTTATTTCGGCTTTAAGCCCATAGACATAACAACCAAAAACAGAAACAGCACAGTCTGGTTTACAATTGCTAATGGTAAAATACAGTGGTCCCTCGACTTATGAATTTAATCCGTTCCGAAGGGACTTTCGTAGGTCGGAAAAAATCGTAAGTCGAGTCCCCATAGGAATGCATTGGGAGAAAAATATCCGGAAAAATTCGTAAGTTGAAAAAAACCGCATCTAAACTTCGTAAGTCGAGGAAACTGCATCTAAAACGGCTGCGATTTCCTTTCGGAAGTCGAAATAATTCGTAGGTGCGTGGCCGCTTTTTTCACTCGTAACTCAAAAAATACGGAAGTCGGGTCATTCGTAAGTCGAGGGACCACTGTAGATTAAAAGGGATACTCAATTGAATAAAATATGATAAAAATTAAATTAAAATTTCGAGCTGTATATAACAATCCTTTGCGTTTCTTAAGTGTCAGAACTGATGTCAGAAATTTTGCCATCTGTAGGGTTATAATCGAGTCTGAATCTTGCAACAGAAGAGCAAGGTAAGACTCTTCCATATAACCCGGTAATTTTTGAGTTAATGGAAGTAATAGAGTCTTTCGGGCGGCAGAATACAAGGGGCAGACAAACACTATGCAAGCTTTGTTAGAAGGGATGTCAGAGAATTTAGGAGCAGAAATTGCCGACACAAGTTCTTATTCATCTCACGTCTGGAATGGAAATCAATCCAGTGAATACGATTGCTATTTACTGTTGTTGTGGTTGTCAGTCTGCAAATGGCAAACAACGGATTATGCCCGCGTCCCCTACGTTGGCACCCCGTTTCCTTTGCACTGTAATGAAAGGGGTGGAATAACATAATGGCAACATCCTAATTACTTAGATAAGTTGCAGAGTTTTGCCCCAACGGACAGCAAGATGAATAAAGTACTTTTTGGCAGGCGGTGAATGGCATCGGAACAAAAATAGGGCTGCAGGCAATGACTGGAGTGCAGAACGGAAAGCAATGCATGGAGAGCAATGCCTCCCTACACCCCTAATTGTTTTGACCAGTGACCAGTGTAATAAGAAATCAAGGCCTTTTATATATATATTAAATGTTCATAAGTGTGCCAAGCAAACAAGGCCACATATGTGTATTTCTTTGTCTCAGGAACAAAGGGAGGTTGCCCCTCCGGCTACTCAGCAGCCCTCCCTCTGCCTGAGTGATAATTCCTGGCATCCTGATACCTGAGTGCCAGACAGATAGCCATTCCAGAGATAACAAACCCAGATGAAGACAAAAGGGTGTGATTAACTTGGCTGAGAAACAGGGAAATGTAAATACCTCTTTTGTTTCACTTGGTGGGTGTTTAGTGGAGGACAAGAGGGGGCAGGGTCCAGGATGCTCAGATTGCTGCCACCAGACCTCCCCTTTCATGATGTAACCATGATGTATTTGGGGGGGGGTGTCTCGGACTACACCCCTCCTATGGTGTATGCATGGTGTTTCTGGGGGGTGGTCTTGGTCCGGGGGGGGGGGATTCAAAATGTCTATATAGGGGCGGGCGCACGTTTGTTCTGGGTTGCTCCTCCATCCAGCATGTGGTGAGGGAGAACCCTGTTGCAACAGTATTTGTTAATAAAGATCAGGCTTACTAGCCGCCTTGCTTCCCATTAGAACTCTGGTCTGGTCTCTGTCTTTTTTCTGCGCAGTCAGGGGTTTCAAAATAACGTCCTGCCAAGGTTCAGGATTCCACCCGGAATCGAACCCTTTATCTAGATAACTCTCTTAAATTCTTACAACACCAGAGAGCAGGACCTTTGAAGTGGAGCTCTTTGAGTGGGCACAGCAGACAACTAGAGGCTGCCCTTTAGGTACCGGTAACTTAGTCCCAAGCCATTAAGGGCTTTAAAGATCAGCACCAGCATTTCCAGCTGGGCCCAGAAATGCATGCAGAGCCAATATAAATGGTGTAGAACTGGTGTTATGTGTCCTGATTCCCCCCCCCCCCAATTTTGTAAACCGCTTTGAGGTTGGTTGGTTGGTTGGTTGGTTTTTAAACAAAGAAGCAGTGTATAAATTTTATGAAATAAAATAAATAAAATAAAAATAAACACCAGGGTGGCCACATTCTGCCCCATTTGAAGATTTCAAAGCATCTTCAGAGGCAGCTGCACATAAAGAGCATTACAGATATCCTACTTGGAGAACAATATTATATAAATATAGTAAATAAATATATTAATGCCAAACATAGCAAATGCATCATGTTCTCTACTCTTTATATGTGTATCCCCCCCTTTCTTCGCAGCTCGAAAGCATGACAAAGTGCAAGTATCACTCCGGCGGGAAGGTAAACGACGTTTTCGTGCGCTGCTCTGGTTTCGCCAGAAGCAGTTAAGTCATGCTGGTCACATGACCCGGAAGCTGTCTGCAGACAAAACGCCAGCTCCCTCGGCCTATAGAGCGAGATGAGCGCCACAACCCCAGAGTTGTCCGCGACTGGACCTAACGGTCAGGGCTACCTTTACCTTTACACCTGCTTAAACAGGTTCAGCAAGGTATGTTTTCAGTCCAGGCCCTGTGTCAGAAGTGATGGTACACTGTAACCCAGTGGTGGCTAACCTTGGCACTCCAGATGTTTTGGAACTACAACTCCCATCATCCCTAGCTAACAGGACCAGTGTCAGGGATGATGGGAGTTGTAGTCCCAAAACATCTGGAGTGCCAAGGTTAGCCACCACTGCTGTAACCCTACAGAGCTGTAAAGGGGAAACTCCTGCCCCCCACAATTCCTTGCACACTCCCCAACGTGTGTTCCTCAAATTATAATTACCCTCCTCCACTGGCTACTACAAACATTTTGAAAGAAAGTCATTAGGGCATTCCTCAAATGCTGCAGTCCCACAGACCCGGCAAGAGGCGCAGAACTCATTTCTCATCTCAGCGAGCCATGAACAGATGCACAGAGCTGGCTTTTACAACCCACCAAATGCTGTTGAGACCACTTGCATCAGCGATGAATAAAATTAGAGAGGAGCAGGAATTAAAAGAGACATAATGTAATTGAAAACCAGGAGTCTGTGGGGGACAATATCTTGCCTTCAACTGTTACGGCTTTCACTTCTTCAGCACTTCCCAGGGGGCAGGAGGCAAGGAATGCATTGGACTGACCCTGACATCTCTTTCGCATCACTTCTGAAAGTCCTAAAAGAATGGCTGGACCAGTGTCCATGCTCAAAAATTTAACTTTGACAAATTAAGCCCTTGCCCAAGGCTAGAGACACCACTGCACCCTAAGAAATTGCCCTGAAAATGTTACCTCTGTGCACACATATTCATGTCATAGCTGTCAACCCTCCCTTTTTTTGCGGGAAACTCCCTTATTCCAATGCCGTTTCCCGCTGCTATCCCGGATTGTTGATATCCCTACAATTTCCCGGATTTCAAAGGAAGCAGCTTCTCTCCCTCCCTGCCGGCCAGAGAGGCTCCTCAGCTGCGTTGCTCGGCTGCCAATAAGGAGTCTGAGACCGACTGGGGGCGGAGCTTGCATGCCTTGTGCAGCCAGACCCTCACGCCCAACCAGACAGACAGCCTGCCTGCCGTCTATGTGCTTGCTCTTTCGCTCACCCGTTTGCGCGCAGCCTCTGGAGCGCAGGGTGGCGAGGCTACTTGGTGCCATTGCACCGCCCTCGCGGCGAATCTGAAAGTTCGAAAAAATCCCTTATTTTCAAATCCAAAAGTTGATAGCTATGATTCATGTGTTTATGTGTCTTTTTGTTTGATAGTAGAACGATTGGAGAATTCTGATCCAAACATAAACAGGAGTGGAAATTGCCCATTGATAAGTCCCGTGCTTGAAATGGAAATCAATCCAGCTGGTAATGATCAATATGCACTGTTGCTGTCGCTTTTAGTTCACAAATGGTACATAATTGATTACACACACACACCATTTGCACTGGGTTTCCTTTGCAGTGTAATTAATGGGGTGGAATAATATAATTCATGACATAACTTACATAATTTTGCTACGGTGGACAGCAAGACCAAGTGTTTGGCAGAAGACAGATTGCAGCAGAATGGAAACAGTGTTGTGTGCAACAAATACCAGACAGAATGTAAAATCAGAAAAGCCTGCTGAATCAGGCCAGTAGCCCACCTAGTCCTGCATCCTGTTCTCACAGTGGCCAACCAGATGCCCCAGTGAGAAACCCACAAGCAAAAGAGCCCTCCCTGCCTTCTGTGGGAGTGAGTTCCATAGTTTAACTCCATGCTGCATGAAGAAGGACTTCTTTTTATCTGCCTTTATCTGCCTTTTATCTTCTAACATTCAGCTTCATGGGATGCCCACATTTTCTAGTGTTATGAGAGAGGGAGAAAAGGTTTTCTCTGTCCACTTTCTCCACACCAGGCATAATCTTATAAATGTCCATCGTGTTGCCTCTTC
The DNA here is from genome assembly GCA_034641385.1 of Darevskia mixta. Taxonomy (NCBI): domain Eukaryota; kingdom Metazoa; phylum Chordata; class Lepidosauria; order Squamata; family Lacertidae; genus Darevskia; species Darevskia mixta. Next base: position 5,876,436 of record JAWWNH010000188.1, read on the forward strand.
CTCGCCTTTCTCTAAACAAAAAAGTCCCCAAACCCTGGATCATTTTGGCTGCTCTTTTCTGAACTTTCTCCAACTCTACAATATGCTTTTTGATATTCAAATGGTTTCTATTGGCTCTTTAATTGCGCTCATCTGCTGTGTTCATTCCTTTAATATTAGGGTTTTGTTTTTCTTTTTCTAAATAAATGCTTTTAAGGATTCACAGTTAGTGTTTTACTGGAGGCTCCCCACCCCAATAAAGGTGGGATTTGTTCTGTTTGTTTGTTTGTTTGTTTTAAAAAACCAAACACCTCACATTTCAAAAGGAGCTATTTTGATATAAGGGGGGGAAGTGCCATTCATGTGCAAATTAGCCTTTGATTGACAACGTGCCCAAGCCTCCCTCTCATTTGTATCTTTTGCTAATTCACATTGTATAATGGATGCAGCTTTCCCTCTGCCTAGCAACAGCCTCATTAGGGGCTCCTCTTAGGCCAAGGTCTGCCTGGATTGTAACACTGCCCCCCCTCTTGATGCCACTCTCAGAGATCAAGGTGGCATTCCTGCAAACAATAGCCTATATATCTTTCTGCCCCAGTTCTCCTCACCATGGCTACTCAGACACCTGATGCACGTGGCAGGTCTAATTTGTGAGATATGCAAATATCCTGCACCCACAGTTGCTCCTGTTTGTCATAGCATCAGAACACCAGAAGAGTCTGCTGGATCAGGCCATTCCATTGATCTGGTACAGCAGGACTCTAAGCATCTGACTTCCTAACCAGGGTATTGTGGGTTTCAGGGGGCAGTCTAGATGATGTTCTGGGTCCCTTCCAATCTTTGTGAGCCCTATACCCAGTGAGAAAAGCAATGACAAACCTAGACAGCATCTTAAAAAGCAGAGATATCACCTTGCCGACAAAGGTCCGTATAGTTAAAGCTATGGTTTTCCCAGTAGGGATGTATGGAAGTGAGAGCTGGACCATAAAGAAGGCTGATTGCCGAAGAATGGATGCTTTTGAATTATGGTGCTGGAGGAGACTCTTGAGAGGCCCATGGACTGCAAGAAGATCAAACCTATCCATTCTGAAGGAAATAAGCCCTGAGTGCTCACTGGAAGGACAGATCCTGAAGCTGAGGCTCCTATACTTTGGCCACCTCATGAGAAGAGAAGACTCCCTAGAAAAGACCCTGATGTTGGGAAAGATGGAGGGCACAAGGAGAAGGGGACGACAGAGGATGAGATGGTTGGACAGTGTTCTTGAAGCTACTAACATGAGTTTGGCCAAACTGCGAGGGGCAGTGAAGGATAGGCGTGCCTGGCGTGCTCTGGTCCATGGGGTCACGAAGAGTCGGACACGACTAAACGACTAAACAACAACAACATACCCAGTGAGGATTAGAATCTGAAGTAGGATTCTACTGCTAAACTGGTTGGGCAAGTCTCTTTGTAGGCCAATGGCCGTAGCTGGTCCTCATCAGCTAAGTGTCCTCCTGAAGGAGCCAGGCTGCAAGAGCTGCAACTAAGTGATGGGGCCCTCCAGGCTAATGATGGGCCTTTCCTCCACCTAGCTGCTAGGTAGGAGAATGAAAGCCAGTGTGGTGTGTGAGGGCTGAGCTGGAAGGAAGACACGGAGAAGCTGCAACTATTGGAGAAGCAAGATCTGTTGGGGTGCTAATGCTGTGGTCCCTCCACCTTATGCTTGGGTTGTATAGATGTGTGAATAAAACCATGTTTCCTAAATACACCACATTCTGACCTTCATTTCAAGGATACTGAACCCTGTATAAGTGCTGGAACCACTGGAATTGCTCACCACTCAGAAGCTGGGACGCGGGTGGCGCTGTGGGTTAAACCACAGAGCCTAGGGCTTGCTGATCGGAAGGTCGGCAGTTCGAATCCCTGTGACAGGGTGAGCTCCCGTTGCTTGGTCCCAGCTCCTGCCTGCCTAGCAGTTCGAAAGCATGCAGTGCAAGTAGATAAATAGGTACCACTCCGGCGGGAAGGTAAACGGTGTTTCCTTGCGCTGCTCTGGTTCGCCAGAAGTGGCTCAGTCATGCTGGCCTAATGGTCAGGGGTCCCTTTACCTTTACCAGAGGTTGGGGTGCATGAAACACTGGTGTTAGCAGTGGGATTGCATTTCCTGTAGGAGGAAATTTGAGCCCCTACATCCTCTGATACCGTCTTTCCCCCTTTTTAAGACACCGTCTTATAATTTCTTTTCCTCAAAAAAACACAGGGTGGCTTATTTTAGGGGGGATGTCTTATTTTTTATTACGTCAGTATGGTACCATACTGCCTCCCCCTGCACGCTGAGCAGGCGGGGCAGAACTCCGCAAGAGGCGCGTTCCCCCCCGTGCCTCTCGCTGGTTCGCTGGCTCCCTGCGCACGGGGAACGGGCGGGGCAGGAAGAGGCGTCTCCCCCCCCCCCGCGCGCTCCTCTCCCTGCGCGCTAAGCAGGAGGGGCAGAACTCCGCAAGAGGCGCATTCCCCCCCTGTGCCTCTCACTGGTTCGCTGGCTCCCTGCGCACGCAGGAGAGGCTGAGGAGGCAACGGGAACAATGGCGGCACCACGGCTTACTTTTGGGGTACGACTTCTCACAAAGGTACAAAAACCCTGCCATGGCTTACTTTATGACTACGTATTAAAAAGGGGGGAACAGGGTAAATCCATCTATCCTAAAGAGACTCCACTGTCCTTCATTCCAAGGAAACTGAACTCTTTGCAAGCGCAGGAACCCCAGACTCTCCCCCCACTTGGAGATTGGGGTGGCATGTAACATGGGCATGCCTTGTGGCCACATGAGGGATCTTGGTTTGGTGCGGAAGACGCTGGACTAGATCAGCCTCTTGTTGTGGATTCTGATCTAACAGCGCCGGCCTCTTAAGTCCACGGCAGGCAGCAGCCTGAATCACAGCAATTTCATCTCACTTTCATCTGGGTCTTTGGCACAGCAACTGCACGGACAGCTCCTCCTAGACTGTGTGTGTTGTTAAGGCTTGGAGAGGGGAGGGTCAATAATGTGGGGGGGGGGAGCATGAGCTCTGAAGCATTCTTGGTTTTAATCTCACACATTGTTGCTTTCTCGCTGCTTTGAATGTCACTCCTGCCTCCAGGCGGGTCCAGGGTTGAGAAAGACTCCCTGCCTTTTCACCCAGGCATTTCTTGTGATTCTTGTTCAGATGTTTTCCCAGTACGGCTTCAGACAGAAATGCCATAACAATATAAATGGTAAAATATGGAGACGCAAAGGGTGTGGAAAAGATGGAGCCATGGCCCATAGACGCCACCCGCACCCATAGCTCAGTGACAGAGCATTTGTCTTGCAAGCAGCAGGTCCCAGGTTACACCTCCAGCATCTCCAGGTATCGTCCACACTGAGCAACATGGACCAGTGGCCTGACTCAGTATAAGGCAGCTTAGAATCATAGAATCATAGAATCATAGAGTTGGAAGAGACCACAAGGGCCATCCAGTCCAACCCCCTGCCAAGCAGGAAACACCATCAAAGCATTCCTGACAGGTGGCTGTCAAGCCTCTGCTTAAAGACCTCCAAAGAAGGAGACTCCACCACACTCCTTGGCAGCAAATTCCACTGCCGAACAGCTCTTACTGTCAGGAAGTTCTTCCTAATGTTTAGGTGGAATCTTCTTTCTTGTAGTTTGAATCCATTGCTCTGTGTCCGCTTCTCTGGAGCAGCAGAAAACAACCTTTCTCCCTCCTCTATATGACATCCTTTTATATATTTGAACATGGCTATCATATCACCCCTTAACCTTCTCTTCTCCAGGCTAAACATACCCAGCTCCCTAAGCCGTTCCTCATAAGGCATCGTTTCCAGGCCTTTGACCATTTTGGTTGCCCTCTTCTGGACACGTTACAGCTTGTCAGTATCCTTCTTGAACTGTGGTGCTCAGAATTGGACACAGTATTCCAGGTGAGGTCTGACCAGAGCGGAATACAGTGGTACTATTACTTCCCTTGATCTAGATGCTATACTCCTATTGATGCAGCCCAGAATTGCATTGGCTTTTTTAGCTGCTGCATCACACTGTTGACTCATGTCAAGTTTATGGTCTACCAAGACTCCTAGATCCTTTTCACATGTACTGCTCTCAAGCCAGGTGTCACCCATCCTGTATTTGTGCCTTTCATTTTTTTTGCCCAAATGTAGTACTTTACATTTCTCCCTGTTAAAATTCATCCTGTTTGCCTTGGCCCAGTTCTCTAATCTGTTAAGGTCATTTTGAAGTGTGAACCTGTCCTCTGGGGTATTAGCCACCCCTCCCAATTTGGTGTCATCTGCAAACTTGATCAGGATGCCCTCAAGCCCATCATCCAAGTCATTGATAAAGATGTTGAATAAGACTGGGCCCAAGACAGAACCCTGTGGCACCCCACTAGTCACTTCTCTCCAGGATGAAGGGGATCCATTAATGAACACCCTTTGGGTTCGGTCAGTCAGTTTAGCTTCCTAGAATCCTAAAAAAGCACCTTTCTTCCAGGACCCAGAGATGCACAACTGCACTAGAATTTGAGGACCTCTAGGACCTCTAGACATTTTTTATGTACGCCACAACAGCAGCTAGAATTTTGATTGCAAAGAACTGGAAGACACAGGAGCTACCTTCGATAGAAGACTGGCAGTTGAAAATGATAGACTATATGGAGCTTGCCGAAATGACCAGGAAACTACGTGACCAGAGGGACGAAGCGGTGGAAGAAGATTGGAAGAAATGTAAACTATATTAAAAAAATTATTGTAAGATTTAAAGTTAGAAGAAAATTGGAAGAAATACTGACTATAGACTAGGATGCTATGACTAAGATATTTAAGATGAATGATTAAATGTTAAGATTTATATATGTATAAGAGGATAAGACAGACTTAACAAGTGAATTTAAAGATGATAAGGAGATTACTAATGAGGAGCTATGATGAAACGCAGTCAGAAGAGTTGTGAGGAAGTCAATTGACAATGTTAAGGAAAGTAGAAATGGAAATTTACCTATAACCCTACATATGGCAAAATTTCTGACATCTGACACTTAAGAAACACAATGGATTGTTATATACAGCTTGAAATGTTAATTTTTTACTGTTAGCAATTGTAAACCAGACTGTGCTGTTTCTGTTTTTGGTTGTTATGTCTATGGGCTTAAAGCCGAAATAAAAAGAGTTGACTTGAGACTTGCCTTTCACAGGCATCTTGTTCTTTTCAGCTATGCTTTAATTTGCATGGGTGGGATTTGTGTGGTATATTTGTAAACATTTTATCAGCACTGTTTAATAAATACATTTTAAAAATTGTCCAGCTTTCCAATCTTCTTATAATACGGGGTGGGCAATGTATCCACAAGCATGCCTTTCAGCTTATTTGCATGGAGTTCTATTATGGAGGAAAAACAGCTCTGGGCGGGCAGGGGCTTGTAGGGCGAGCTTGGCGTGCGCACAGAGAAAACGCTGCCAATCAACAATGGGCACCTGTGACTGGCAGCCCCTTCCCTTCCCCCAGCATGGCTTGGCAGCTTGATCCTGCCCTGGAGAAACATGCTGCTCTTGGGTGACAGAGTCCTGACTCGGAGGACCCTCTGGGATCCTCTCCCTCCCATCAGAACTAATTTATACAAAACCTCAGCAGAAATGGGCAGCAAATCAACGAACAGATCTATATCTGGAAATGGGCCAACCTTTGATTAGAATAATCCATGCACTTTGTCAAGTTGCAGGGGTACGATTTGGTCATCTTGGACTACGGATTAGGGAGAGGGAAAAGAATTTGATTTGGTTTGCCTTCAGAATTCACCCTTTTCAAAACAATACTCAAAGCAAAGCACAGCCAGGTCGGCACTCTTCCAGATTTTGCAAGGCAAAAGTAAAGTCTACAAATAATAAGCAGATCGCTGTGAAAGCAGCATACATTCAAAAATGCATTCTGTTGAGAGAAATTGCTTTGCAGGAAAACAACTCTGTATGTTAAGGGGGAAATTGCACACAAAATGTGTATATTAGTAGAAATGCACTGTAAATTCCTGATGACTTTCCACAAAGTCTGATGTGGAAATGCGGAGAACTGTAAAAATGAAGAAGCAAGAGAAACGAAAGCTGACAGATTTGCCTATCACTGCCCTGGGTTCAATGCATTTTAGAAAGCAAAGTCTGTCTTACTCCATTTCAAAACGTGGTAAGACAGCCCTGCTGTGTTTGGGGCCCTTTTGCTCATTCTAGACTCTGGACATTTGCCCCAAAGTCCTACTCTCGTGCTTCCACTAGATCTTTTTCCCAGAGAGGAGAGACACAGTTAACTGTTCAGGATCCATTGGGTTATAACCTACGAGTTTGCCTTATGCCATATATATGCCCACTTGATCGCTTTGAACAGTAGAACTGGCACAGTTAACCACTTAATACCCCCGCCACATTTGTAAGAAGTATCTAGTGTGGCAGCACTTACACTTTGGAACTCCCTGCCTATTGACATCAGCCTTCAAGGTACACTTTTTGGGCGCCTGCTAAAAACATCCTTGTTTAGATAAGCCTACCCAGATGCTTAGAAAGTTGATGCAAGTTTTACTTGCTGGCAGCGGCAAGAATGACCGTTCCCCACATCAAAATGGGGTGCGCATTTTGCGTGGTTGCGAGCAGCCCTCTGGGATCACATGCAGCTCCTGGCAGTTGGGTCTGGCACCGCCTTCCCAGGTTGGATACCTGTGGACTCCACCTATGCCAGCAGCCGCCCAATCCCGGCTGGGGAGGTGTTGCCAGGGGGATTGGCCAGGTAGAGGGAGGGAACACACCTTGCAGGAGTCAGTCATTACCTGGGAAGCAGCCGTTGGATCCAGAGCTTCCCCACCCTCCACTCCTTCGATTAATGCTTGTTATGCAGATTAACCTTTATTTTCCACAGCCACACAGGCACGCAGACACTGCTATGACAAGGGCGCTGTTTCGCCTTTCCCGTAGCAATTCATCACAACTTTGGCGGTTGCAGGCCTTGGGCGGAATCCTTTAGTCATCTACCTAAAATGGGAGGGGATGTGGGGCGGTGACCCCCGCCCCCATTGCGGCGGCGATACCAGGGTTCCCGTTAAAGGGGTCTTAGGGGGAGGCATTGACCATACGCCCAGAGGTCGTCATTGCCCTCCGCCTCCAGCGGCGGCGAACAGGGGGGCGGGCTATCTGCTTGAACATATGTTCTCCAGAGCTAGCTCACTCCCCACACATGCTGGATAACCCTGATAATTACCCAGAACCCCGGCTTGGGGGCTGGGAAGGATAAACACCCAATGCCTGAGCCAAGGTCTCCCTACATCTGAATATTAATAAAGTTGTGGCCAATTTAATCCCATAGAACGTTGTCACGTGTCGTTATTTCCCTCAGGGGCTGCCTTGGGTTCGGGGGGACTCCGCCTAACCACGCAATGATCATAGCTAGGAAATGGAAAAAGCAAGGAGGATTTCAAATAGAAGAATGGTATAAAGAAGTATGGGATATAGGAATTAATGATAAACTAACGTGCGCTATCAAAGTAAGAAGGGAAATATGGAAGAGAAATGACTTTGAGGAAATATGGACGGTGTCTGTGGTATTTGTATTGCTAAAACAGAAAGGGGTCATGCCATCTGAAGACGTGCAAATATTTTGGAAAGTTGGATAATTATGATAAATAATGGTCTTGGGGTGGGTGCAAAATTCTATTTGTATTGTTATTACTCTGTTAAAAAAGAAAAAATATTTTTAAAAGGAAAGTTGATGCAAGTTTTAATCTGTTTTTAGTCTGTAATTTTAACTTTCTGTAAGTCTAGAACCCAGGTGGCTCTGTGGGTTAAACCACAGAGCCTAGGGCTTGCTGATCAGAAGGTTGGTGGTTCGAATCCCTGTGACGGGGTGAGCTCCCGTTGCTTGGTCCCTGCTCCTGCCCACCTAGCAGTTAGAAAGCACGTCAAAGTGCAAGTAGATAAATAGGAACCGCTCCAGTGGGAAGGTAAACGGTGTTTCCGTGCGCTGCTCTGGTTCGCCAGAAGCGGCTTTGTCATGCTGGCCACATGACCCGGAAGCTATACGCCGGCTCCCTCGGCCAATAAAGCAAGATGAGCTCCGCAACCCCAGAGTCGGACACGACTGGACCTAATGGTTGGGGGTCCCTTTACCTTTACCTTAAGTCTAAAATTATTGTTAATTTTTCTTATTGGTGATTTTATTGCTTTCTCCTTTTTTTGTAAACCACTTTGAGTGTTTTTTCTTTTTTTTACAATCAAGTGGTATATAAATTTTATGAAATAAAAATGTAAGTATATTGAGTGAGTAGGGCTAGCAGATATCCTGCTGATGACACCTCTTGTTAGGACAGCTCTTATTTATTCCCACCCCCTTCATTCAGAAAAGGGTTAAGAACTCTGTTGCAGATGATCGACTGAGCAGGGGAATGCAACTTGTGGATTATTTTATTTAAACCAATAAATAAAATAATACGATCCCAGCTTTATTTTAAAGCTGACAGGTTCATAGAGCATATAGAGCCACATAGTGGTTGGCCTTTAATTCTTAATAGCCCCTTTTAAATGCAGGGTTAAGGTCCAGAAATGCAAGCTGCAACTGTCAGGAGCTCAGCACCAAATGCAAAATTCTGTGTTTGCAAGGTTTGGTGTTGGAATTATGGAATATGCACAGCTGTGCCTGCCAGTGCCGAGATCTGGGATTCAGGGATGCTAAACCAACGTTCCCTCTCAAAACCCTAAGAGAACATCAAACCTTGTTTGCCAAGACACTAAGCACACAGTGAGCACCTTTGGAAGAGGGGGATTCTATATTCCAGGCCTCTTTTTTAATAATAAAAAAAACCCTGCTCATGATTCAGACACTCAGAATTCAAAACAACTCAGTGATGCCCTTTCAATTAGTCTGCCATACCAAAGTCAGAGGCCTTTAATTGAGTCCCAGGATGCATCTATTATACACAAGGCTGGATAACTCAGGGCATCAAGATGCAGCTCTGTTTTATTTATTCCATTCAAAGTTTAAAATGCTGGAAGTGCTGCCTTGGTCTCTCACCCACCAACTGTAGATGACATCATAAACCTGTGGTGAAGGATGCAATCGCCTACAGAAGTAAGTATTTGAATTCAAAGAGTAGAGTGGGTGGAGTGGTTTGTCTGTCACCATTGCCTCTATTCCTCGTGGTTGTTTTCTTCATCAGTTTATTTACAAGTGGGAACTGCAGCAAAATGTTGCAGCCATGCCCTTTTCCAAGGTACACTCCATTTCATTCTCCCTCTCACCCAGTCTCCTTTCCCTCCCCTTCAGCCTGCTGTTGCCTCACTCTTGTACACAGGCGGTGCCATAGCTGTCAACCCTCCCTTTTTTTTGCGGGAAACTCCCTTATTCCAGTGCCATTTCCCGCTGCTATCCCGGATTGTTGATATCCCTTAAATTTCCCGGATTTCAAAGGAAGCAGCTCCTCTCCCTCCCTGTCGGCCAGGGAGGCTCCTCAGCTGCGTTGCTCGGCTGCCAATAAGGAGTCTGAGACCGACTGGGGGCGGAGCTTGCATGCCTTGTGCAGCCAGACCCTTATGCCCAACCAGACAGACAGCCTGCCTGCCGTCTACGCGCTCGCTCTTTCGCTCACCCGTTCGTGCGCAGCCTCTGGAGCGCAGGGTGGCGAGGCTACTTGGTGCCATTGCACCGCCCTCGCGGCATCCCTTATTTTCAAATCCGAACGTTTGGAAAAAATCCCTTATTTTCAAATCCGAAAGTTGACAGCTATGGGCGGTGCCACTGGGGCTACATAAGCAACGGCATTCATACAAAGGTTCTCCACTCCTGACATTGGTCTTCTGTGAAGCAGTACACTCCTAACCCAGGGAAACTTTCCTGTGACTAGTGCTGTTTTTTCTGGGGGGATGCAGGGGGGATGCATACCCCTAAACATTTTGCGTTGCCCCAACCGACCGACCGATGGACCGATATGCCGGCTGTCTCTGCAGTAGCTGCGCAGACTGGAGCTCCGTCATTCTCTATGCCAGTGCCCAGGGAGGGCAGTCAGGGGGGCACGGTGGAGGTGACGGTGCTGCTCCTCTTGCCAGGCTAGAGGCTGCCGGTGAGCGCTTGCCCCTCCTCACTCAAGCCGACCCCACCACTGCCATTGCCGGGGGCCTATCCATCCTCTCATCGCCGCCTCAAGTCCCTCGTCTGGGGGTTGGGGGGGAGGGGGCAGGGAGCAGCCAAAATGAGACTGCCCCTAAACATTTTTTTAAGGAAAAAAAGCACTGCCTGTGACCATGACACGTCTCCCCAAATTGACATCATCTCCTTGCACTCAAGGGGACCCAGGTGGCGCTGTGGGTTAAACCACAGAGCCTAGGGCTTGCTGATCAGAAGGTCGGCGGTTTGAATCCCCGCGACGGGGTGAGCTCCCGTTGCTCGGTCCCAGCTCCTGCCCACCTAGCAGTTCGAAAGCACGTCAAAGTGCAAGTAGATAAATAGGTACCGCTCCGGCGGGAAGGTAAACGGCGTTTTCGTGTGCTGCTCTGGTTTGCCAGAAGCGGCTTTGTCATGCTGGCCACATGACCTGGAAGCTGTATGCCGGCTCCCTCGGCCAATAAAGCGAGATGAGCGCTGCAACCCCAGAGTTGGTCACGACTGGACCTAATGGTCAGGGGTCCCTTTACCTTTACCTTTACCCTGCACTCAAGAAAACACCAAAATATAGAGTCAGAAAAGATACTCACACGATGACATAAGGATTGGGTACGTTGCCCTTCTTGGTCGAGGGAAGATTGCTGGCCCCATGCAGCGTGACCTCAATGGATTCCATCTCAGGATTAGCCAAGTGCAAGGCATTGGGTTTGGAAATCAGTGTTCCTGGGTCTGCAGGATCCTCCTTCACCTGCCAGGGGAAGCAGAAGAAACACCAACTCAGCAGAACTGAGGTTTGTCCGGCGACATCCACTGCAGAATGTGGCAGCAAAGCAGCTGGTAGTTAAACTCTGGAACTCAGATTGGAGAACTGGGCCCAAACTAACAGAATGAATTTCAATAGGAACAAATGTAAGGTTCTGTACTTAAACAGGAATAACCAGCTGCACAAATATAAGATGGGGGACACCTGGCTTTCCAATAGTATGTGTGAAAGGGATCTAGGGGTCTTAGCACACCACAAGCTTAACATGAGTCCAGCGGTGGAGCAAGCTGATTGGGCGCCTGGGGCGGCGCATGTGCCCTGCACCCAGGGGCAGGGCCAGCCACCCGCGGTATGGGGCAAGCCGGGGCAGGACGCTCCGCAGGGCCCCCAAGGAGTCTGCCTGCCTCCTCCCATTCAGCTGCCCTGTGTGGGCAACGGGTGGACTGTTTGGGGTAGTGCGGAGCCTGCGGGCGCTCAAGCCACCGCGTCACTCCCAGGAGAGACGTGTGGCTCGGGTGTGCTGCAGGCCCGTGGTGAGTGCCGCCCACCATTTTGTCACCCCCCTCAGTGGGGACACCCAGGGCGGACCGCACCCACCGCACCCTCCTTGCTATGTCCCTGCATGAATCAACAGTGTGATGCAGCAGCAAAAAAGTGGATGCAATTCTGGGCCGCATCAACAGAAGTCTAGTGTCCAGATCAAGGGAGGTAAAAGTACCACTCTATTCTGCCTCGGTCAGACCACACTTGGAATACTGTGTCCAGTTTTGGGCACCAAAATTTAAGAAGGATGTTGACAAGTTGGAACATGTGCAGAGGAGGGCAACAAAGGTCTGGAAACCAAGCCTGATGAGGAATGGAAAAGACAGAGACCATATCTCCTCTCAGTCTCCTCTTTACCAGGCTCCACATACCCAATGCCCTCATGCACCTCTCAGACTGAAAAAAGGTTTGCCACCCAGGCTTTTTGACTGCTAATAACATGTGGCTTTTGGAGCCGATTCTGGTTGGAAATTAGGGTAGAAAGGATGTGTTGAAGGCATTAATGGCTCTATCTCGCTTCATCTTAAGACCTGCTTTGGCAACAAAACCCCTAAAGGGCCTCTGTGCAAATATACCAGAGGACGGCAGAAGCAAGAGTTAAATCTCTGGCCTCCTTGACTTGCAAATGAAAGGCAGCAGAAGACCCTTTCAATCATCTTTTCATTAGCACCTCATCTGGCTTCATCGACAAGCAACATCCCAAGAGCCTTGCAAAGCCTTCCTCCTTTAATTCAAAGAGCCAGAAGTTCTTTGGAGCACGCAGAGATGGCACCTGCACCCCCACCAATCAAAACCTTGCAGGTCGGTGGGGGAGGATGGGGAGGAGGAGAGAGAAAGGTTGTTACACACCTCAGTGGATGCAAGGCTCAAGTGATAATAAGGGCAAAGAAATCTGGGGAGAGGTCCTTTTGGTGAAGGTGTTTTAAGAACATAATAAGAGTCTGCTGGATCAGGCCAATGACCCATCTAGCCCAGCATCCTGTTCTCATTGTCTGCCTGAACACTTGCCTGTGGGAAATCCAGAAGCAAGACACAAGCAGAAGACAGGTAGGTAGCCGTCTCAGGACTATTTAATTGCTCATCGTCTAACATTGTGTATGCCATCAAATGCCAACAGTGCCCTTCAGCTCTCTATATTGGACAAACAGGCCAAACCCTACGCCAAAGGATAAATGGACATAAATCTGACATCAGGAATCACAAGACAGAGAAACCAGTAGGAGAACACTTCAATCTCCCAGGACACTCTATACAAGATCTCAAAGTAGCTGTCTTATTGCAAAGGAATTTCAGAAATAGACTGGAAAGAGAAGTTGCTGAATTGCAACTCATTACCAAGCTTAAAACCATGGAGAGACCTGGTCTGAACAAAGACATTAGATTCTTATCTCATTATACATGGCAAAGCTATTTTTAACCTTCTCACCCCTTGCTTTTTCCTGTAAGACTAATTGCAGTTGTTAACAGTCTTCAACAGGTTTACCACAGCTATCAGCCTATCACCCATTCCCACCACCCTTCTGAGTAATACCCCTCCCACCCTCTCACTATATATAAGGGTCTGGTGACTTCTGTTTCAGTGTATCTGAAGAAGTGTGCATGCACACGAAAGCTCATACCAAGAACAAACTTAGTTGGTCTCTAAGGTGCTACTGGAAGGAATTTTTTTATTTTTTATTTTGTTTTGACAAGCAGAAGAGTTCTCTCTGCTCCTGTGGTTTCCAGCAACTAGTATTCAGAAACATTCCTGCCTCCAACTGTGGAAACAGAACATAGCCATTGTGGCTAGTAGCCTTCAATAGCCCTTTCCTCCTTAAATTTGTCTAATACTCTTCTACAGCCATCCAAGCTAGTGGCCATCCCTGCCTGCTGAGGAAGGGAGTTCCATAGATCAACCGTGTGCTGTGTGAGGAAAGACTTCCTTTTATCTCAACCGAATCTTCCCAAATTCAGCTTAACTGGATGTCCTTCCTTCATAGGGGAGTCGCTCCATCCCGTTGATCATTTGTGTTGCCCTTTTCTGAACCTTTTCCAACTCTAACATGTGGTGTAGTGGTTAAGAGCAGTAGACTCGTAATCTGGTGAACCGGATTCGCTTCCCCTCTCCTCCACATGCAGCTGCTGGGTGACCTTAGGCTAGTCACACTTCTTTGAAGTCTCTCAGCCCCACTCACCTCACAGAGTGTTTGTTGTGGGGGAGGAAGGGAAAGGAGACTGTTAGCCGCTTTGAGACTCCTTCAGGTAGTGATAAAGCGGGATATCAAATCCAAACACTTCTTCTTCTTTGAGGTGAGGTGACCAGAACTGTACACATCACAGGTTTGTATGATGGTATTATGATACTGGCAGTTTCATTTTCAGCTCATTTCCTAACAATTCCCAGCATGGAATTTGCCTTTTGCACACTGCTTTGGTGGGTGGCCCACAGGCTGAAACATGCCACAGTCAATGATGGCCAGTCAAGTGTTATCACAAGATGAACAGGTCACCAACCGGTATGACAACAAAGAGGGCAGAAATTGGAACACCATCCTTGCAAAGTCCTGCTTGACACCTGTCTTCACAAGAGACGCTTCAGGATTGTGCATCATGGCAACCCAACCTTGAATGCAAAGCTTCTCCATTCCCCGTGGGCTGAGTGGACCTAAATGCAGAGTTTAGTACGGTAGACACTTCCCATGCCATCCCCTTTTGTCATTTAGCAAGACAAAAAAACCTCTGTGCTGCAATCTTCAACAGAAACAAAAACGAGCAACACAACGGCCAATGAAAGTAGTGTATATATTTTTCTTGTATAATAACAGAAAGACAACGGACAGTGATCCGGTATTGACACTGTTTCGTATACGTCTTCTTCAGCATATAATAACTTAACATACAATGGAAATTTTCAAGGAGCAGTGGTCATATGAATATGCTCATCCCCTTTTGTCATGTCACCAATTTAACCCTGCAATAGTAGCACAGTAAACCACAGAGCCTAGGGCTTGCTGATCAGAAGGTCGGCGGTTCGAATCCCCGCGACGGGGTGAGCTCCCGTTGCTCGGTCCCAGCTCCTGCCAACCTAGCAGTTTGAAAGCACATCAAAGTGCAAGTAGATAAATAGGTACCGCTCCGGCGGGAAGGTAAACGGCGTTTCCGTGCGCTGCTCTGCTTCGCCAGAAGCGGCTTTGTCATGCTGGCCACATGATCCGGAAGCTGTACGCCGGCTCTCGGCCAATAAAGCAAGATGAGCGCCGCAACCCCAGAGTCATCCACAACTGGACCTAATGGTCAGGGGTCCCTTTACCTTTAAATAATGAAGGTTTAGTGGGGGACCAAGCAAGTGGTGCAGCAATCACAGAACTATTTTACTACATTTAAAAACTGTAATTATATTCAACACATCATGTTGTTGTTGTTGTTGTTGTTGATGATGATGATATTATTATTTCCCCCCACCTTTTCCCCTGACAAGGGCTGAAGGTGGCTTACAGATAAAATCAAAACAGCTAAAGACATAGGAAAAACATTTCTAACAATGAAACATTAATATAATTAATACAATATAAGATCTAGTAAAACATTCAAATAATTATAATAAAAACATCACAGAACCACCCCTTTCCTTAAATACTTTCTGTTCCCAAAAGCCTGTTCCTAAAAGACTTCACCTGCAATCTAGCTTCTCCAGGCAGGGAGTTCCAAAGGTGTCTGGGAGCAGCACCACTGAGGAGGCCCTCTCCCACATCCCCACCAGGGGTGGGGGGACTGAGAGAAGAGCCTCCTCCAAATATCTCAAAACCTAAGCAGGTTAATGTGAGGGAATGGGGTCCTTACGATAGCCTGGACCTATGCCATGCCGGGCTTGATAGGTCATAAGCAGCACTTTGAATTGTTCCTGGAAACAGACCTGCAGACAGTGGAGTTGCTGTAACAAGGGAGTCATCCATGGGCAAAATCTCCAATCCAGGCATTTGACCAGACCCAGAACTGACGGCGGTGATTTATTTGACCCATGATGTACTCCTTAAGGCAGTGATGGCTAACCTTGACACCCCAGATGTTTTGGAACTACAACTCCCATCATCCCTAGCTAACAGGATCAGTGGTCAGGGATGATGGGAGTTGTAGTCCCAAAACATCTGGAGTGTCAAGGTTAGCCATCACTGCCTTAAGGGAAGAGGCATGCAACCCTGTCTAGAGCAGACTGCACATCGCTCCTCCCGAGGAACCCCCACTAACAGACTCCCAGTCTGGTTTGGACAGAGCCCCCATTTATTGGCCCTCATCCAGTCCATTACTGTGACTGGGCACCGGTTCGCCACATCCACCAACTTCCCTGCGGAGGATAAAAAAGGGCAAGCAAAACTGTGCATCATCAGCATATTGATGACAACACACTCCAAAAATTTGCATGACACCCAAGACTATTTCATATCAGACGTGAATGTTTTGTGCTTGGGTGCTGGTTGCAAGTTGGGGGGGGGGGTTAATCCTTGGACAAGATATTGGGATGGGCCCTCCCAGCTGCCACGGCTGCTGCTGTCCACCTTCTGGAAAAGAGAAGATTGGGGATACAGAAGAACGTGCTCCTTTTCCGTGCTCATGTCACCATTTGCTTACTTAGAGAGGTTCAATGAATAGGAATCAACAGAGAGAAGCAGGTGTAGCTGTCAACTTTCGGATTTGAAAATAAGAGATTTTTCAAAACTTTCGGATTTGAAAATAAGGGATGCCGCGAGGGCGGTGCAATGGCACCAAGTAGCCTCGCCACCCTGCGCTCCAGAGGCTGCGCGCGAACGGGTGAGCGAAAGAGTGAGCGCGTAGACGGCAGGCAGGCTGTCTGTCTGGTTGGGCGTGAGGGTCTGGCTGCACAAGGCATGCAAGCTCCGCCCCCAGTCGGTCTCAGACTCCTTATTGGCAGCTGAGGAGCCTCCCTGGCCGGCAGGGAGGGAGAGGAGCTGCTTCCTTTGAAACCCGCGAAATTTAAGGGATAGCAACAATCCGGGATAGCAGCGGGAAACGGCATTGGAATAAGGGAGTTTCCCGCCCAAAAAAGGGAGGGTTGACAGCTATGAGCTGCGCCTGGGTGATCCAGGGATTGACAATGCCCCCCTCCATAGGAGCAGCCAACTCCGAGGGGCCAAGGGGTCTTTGACCCCTCCCAATAAAATATCTGATAGTCCCCCCACCCCACCCCCCAGTTGATGGGCATTGCCATTCAAATGGTGTGTGTGCAATGTGTCATGTGCTTGATTCTGCAGGGTAGGGCTTACCTGACCCCCCTCCCCATATTTCATTGAAGTTGGCACCTCTGCCCCCCCCCTCCACTAGCGTTTGAACCTTGGTAGCTGCCCAGTGATGCAGATCCCTGATGCCTGCTCTGCTGCTTGGCTTCACCAAGGCAAACTCAAATATTTGCCTAAGATCCCGGACAAAGCACCACTTTGTCTTGCGCTACAGTGCGGGTAACCAGCAGGCTAGTCCACGGAGGGCATTCTCGACTCTACAGAAAGGGCCCTTTAGGTTCTGCTTTATTTCATTTCACCAGTTCAGCAATGACTTAATGCAATTAAATCTGCCCTCCGGGACACAAGAAAGAGGGCTGCTCTCTTTTACAATGAGCCTGGAATGTGTGCCCCCCCCCCCCCGGCTCTGTTAACAGAGAAGAAAGAAAAGCACATGTCACATATCACAAACGTGATCTCGCCAACGGATGAACCCCAAAGCCGTACTGCCGGTGCCAGTCCCGGCTTAGGAAAACAAGCCTCCCTCAGCAACTCGGTGCACCACCCATCTGCAAGTGGCAGGCAAAGATTGCGGCGCCAGAACAACCGAACCGTGACAGCTCACAAAGCGGAGCGGCTACCTTTGCCAGGCAAAACAGGAACAGGCCCTGAACCTCCAACCGACTGGGCAAAAGCAAGTGTAAGTCCTAATAGTTCCCTAAAAGGGCAACCCTAGAGAGTAGTCAGACAGTCCAAATGGTCAAATGCCAGTCCAGGTGTAATACAACAAGCAAAGGCCCAAAGTCAATCCACAAGGTCAGACCCTACCGGTGTCCCTATTTTCCAGGGGTGTCCCTAATTTTGAGAAGCTGTCCCAGTTTCTGATTTGATCCTGGAGTGTCCCATTTTTCCTCAGGATTTTCTTTTTTCTTTTCTTTTTTTGTGTGAAAATCTTTATTAAATCTTCATTCATAATAAACAATAATATACAATACATTACACTTAACACACCAAACAACCACAAACTACACACAAAAACTCTTACAATTAGAGTAATGGTCTAATTGTCCAAATGGTCAAATGCCAGTCCAGGTGTAATACAACAAGCAAAGGCCCAAAGTCAACCCACAAGGTCAGACCCTCCCAGTGTCCCGATTTTCATTGGAGAAATGTTGGAGAGTATGGAGTTATCCAACTCCTGAGACATCTGAAGGCAAACCTGTATAGATAAGGTTGTTTTTTTTTAAAATGTTTAATGTTTTATTATGTTTTTATATATGTTGGAAGCCACCCAGAGTGACTGGGGCAACCCAGTAAGGTGTGTGGGGTATAAATAGTAAAATGATCATTATGGAATGGGACGTCCCTATTTTCATCGAAGAAATGTTGGAGGGTGTGCAAGGTGAGGTTCCTGCCTCTGCAGAACATCCTGGTTGGAACACCTGGGGTCAGTCCCATCCAGTAGTCCAGTGGCTGACCAGATGCCTGTAGGAGACCAACAAGCAGGATTTGAGCACAAGAGCAACTCACCCCTCCTGAGGTTTCAAGCATTTCAAGGATTCAGAAGCATTTCTGTCTCAGACCATAGAGGCAGGACATGGGTAGTAGCCACCCAAAGCCCTCTCTTCCCAGAATTTGTCTAATCCTCTTTAAAAGCC
The DNA here is from genome assembly GCA_034641385.1 of Darevskia mixta. Lineage (NCBI taxonomy): Eukaryota > Metazoa > Chordata > Lepidosauria > Squamata > Lacertidae > Darevskia > Darevskia mixta. The sequence continues at coordinate 5,894,730 of JAWWNH010000188.1, forward strand.
ATCCAAGTAGGTGGCCATCACTGCCTCTGGTTGGAGCAAGTTCCACAGTTTAATTGTGTGTCCTCTCCTTAAAGGTAAAGGACCCCTGACAGTTAAGTCAAGTCGCGAACGACTCTGGGGTTGCGGTGCTCATCTCGCTTTACTGGCCGAGGGAGCTGATGTTTGTCCGCAGACAGTTTTTCCACGTCATGTGGCCAGCATGACTAAGCCGCTTCTGGAGAAACCAGAGCAGCGCATGGAAACGCCGCTTACCTTCCCGCCGGAGCGGTACCTATTTATCTACTTGCACTGCATGCTTTCAAACTGCTAGGTTGGCAGGAGCTGGGACCGAACAACAGGAGCTCACCCCGTCACGGGGATTCAAACCGCCGACCTTCTGATCGGCAAGCCCTAGGCTCAGTGGCTTAGTCCTGAATCTTCCAACATACAGCTTCATTGGCTGTCTATGAGTTTTAGCGTTATGAGTTTATGTTGTTGTTTAGTTGTTTAGTCATGTCCGACTCTTCGTGACCCCATGGACCAGAGCACGCCAGGCACTCCTGTCTTCCACTGCCTCCCGCAGTTTGGCCAGACTCATGTTGGTAACTTTGAGAACACTGTCCAACCATCTCGTCCTCTGTCGTCCCCTTCTCCTTGTGCCCTCCATCTTTCCCAACATCAGGGTCTTTTCCAGGGAGTCTTCTCTTCTCATGAGGTGCCCAAAGTATTGGAGCCTCAGCTTCAGGATCTGTCCTTCCAGTGAGCACTCAGGGCTGATTTCCTGGAAGGACAGATGTATATAGTGCCCTGATATTTTATGAGATGGTGGCTTATATCTATATTATCTATCCATCCATCCACCCATCCACCCATCCATCCATCCACCCATCCATCAACCCACCCACCCACCCATCCACCCATCCATCCATCCTTTTATAAATGAATAAAATGCGAAATGACTTGAATTTCTTGCCCAATCCCTACAGCCTGAGTAGACATGTATGAGATGCAAGCGCTGCCCTCACTGCTCTCCTCCTTGGTGCTTGTTCCTTAAAGGTTAAGGTAAAGGGACCCCTGACCATTAGGTCCAGTCGTGTCCGACTCTAGGGTTGCGGCGTTCATCTCGCTTTATTGGCCGAGGGAGCCGGTGTACAGCTTCCAGGTCATGTGGCCAGCATGACTAAGCCTTATTCCTTTGTAAATTCTTACCAGTTGCCTCATTCTTGAACAAAGCTTGCTGAGAACTCGAGTGAGTCACTAGGGGAGGGAGGCCGTCGGTTTCCAGGATGTTGGCTCATCCGCACCAACACCAGCTGCCCTGTAACAACCATTGTTCCAAGTTCTGTGATTAATAGCTATGTGGTTTTTTTTAAAAAAAATGTCTGAGATCCTATTTGTGTTGGGGGGTGGGGACTAAGTAAAAGATAAAAAGAAAACTAGCAATTCCCAAAATTGAAATGTGCAGAGTGTGGAATGTATAACACTGGTGCAGTCAATCACAACATTCCTAGAATGTACACAAGGGGTCTCAGTCCTCCAGTTAGAGTTTCCTGTACCTGGACTGAGACCACTTCCTCTGTGTCACCAGAGGTGGGAGTGGCCTTACCTGTGCAGTTACTCAAAGTCACAGGTCAGCTGCCATTCTCCCTCTTCCTCATCGGGACTTCAAGCGAGCAACATCTCAAGAGAAGATGCACTCTTGGCTTCCAGCCAAGAGGGCCCAGATGGAGCCTCCTCCCTTAAGGAGAGTCTCCACATGTATATACATTTAATCTAAGCTAGCCTGCCTTTCTGAGACTTGTAGAACCTTGGAAATGTCTGTGAGTAAACTTTTTTACTTTTAAAGAGCTATGTGCCGTGTATTTACTTTTAAGGGGGAACCAGGGTATAAATGCCAGGAATCTGCCTTGTTATAGAAGTTCAAATGAACTTAATCGCCACGTTTTGCTGTGTTTAATTGGGGATGAGAATCTCTGCTAGTTTGGAGCTTGTTAACACAAGCTGGGATAGGAAATATTAAACAATATTCCTTCATCCATATTCCTACTCATCTCCCACACAGAGGAGTGCTATTGGGCAAGGAAGGCAGAAATATTAAAGATGGGCTAGTGGGGAGGGGACTTACGAGGGAGGGAGGGAGCTATAGAGAGACCTAAAATGGACAATTAACATTGCGACACTGTGGACTCATTGGCACGCCCCACTGCTTTCCCAAGGGAAAACCCACCATTTACCACTGAATCGGACCAAACATCAATCGGTTTTTCTGCGGATTGATGTCTCTTTTGATTCGGTGGTAAACAGCGCGTTTCCCCAGGGAAATCTGCAGGCCAAATGAAAAACTGCTCAGACCCGTGCCTGAAAAGCATGGAACAAGCGGAAAATCTCCCGGAGCCAAGAACAAGCGGAAGTGTGGAAGAGCCCTGGGCGAGAGATGGTAAAGTCAACGCTCTGTTTTGCAGGGGTCTGCAGAAGGAGGCTTTGCTACATTTCCTCCTAAGTCAGTGGTTCCCAAAGTGGGCGGTGGAATAACCTGGGAGGGGGGCACTAAGAGGCAAGGGGGCAGCAGTGGGGCGCTGGAGGTGTAAATGACTATCCGGTTTTGAAAAGCTGCCATCGCTGGATCACGCTCACCCGCCTTCGTGAATTAGTTAAACTAAATAGTTTGAATTGGGTTTTAGAAAAATGTCCAAATTGGCAATATGTCAGGGAAAACTAGGATGTATGGCAAAGCAATGGAAAAAGCAGCAGAAACAGCTCCAAAAGCTTAAAAACACTATTTTGGGGGGAGGTTCCCCCCCCAAAAAGCTCAACAATCCTGGGGCCTTCCTTAAAAAGCCCAACAACGTTGCAGGTGTCAGGAATTTTACTTTTTGAAATATGGCAACCCTACCTTATTCTGAATAATGCTTTTTATAGGATAGGCGGCTCTGGGGATGAACTTATGGACCCAAGAGGACGGGGCCCCCAAAAAGTTTGGGAACCGCTGTTCTAAGTGAAACAGTTGACCCAACTAAACTGCAATGGTGACTATGTGACTCTGAGCTGTAATCTAATCTATCTATCTATCTATCTATCTATCTATCTATCTATCTATCTCTAAAATTATTTATATACCACCATCCAGTGCTTTTTTCCTAGAAAAATAGGTGCCTGTACTCATCATTAAGTTGTTACAGTAAGTGCTACACGTTTAAACAACAAAAAAGAGATGACAGTATTATTAATAATAATAATAATAATAATAATAATAATAATAATAATAATTTATTATTTGTACCCCGCCCATCTGGCCGGATCTCCCCAGCCACTCTGGGCGGCTTCCAACAAATATCAAAATACATTAAAATATCACAGATTAAAAACTTCCCTAAACAGGGCTGCCTTCAGGTATTTTCTAAATGTCAGGTAGTTGTTTATCGCTTTGACCTCTGATGGGAGGGCGTTCCACAGGGCGGGCGCCACTACCGAGAAGGCCCTCTGCCTGGTTCCCTGTAGCTTTGCTTCTCGCAGTGACGGTGAGGGTATTGTGTACACTTGAGTAGCCCCAGAAAAAAGCACTCCCACCATTTTATAAAATGCCAGAACATTCACCAGCGTACTGGTAGCACCATGTTCCCAAACTACAAATAAGTGCTCCCTCCCTCTTCAAATAGATGTTAAATAACAATGGGGACAAAACTGTGCCTTGCAAACCCCCCCCCCACTCCCAACAATGTTACTCTCAGGACTGGTCCAAGGCTACTGCCTAGTGAGCTTCATGGCTGAGCAGGGATTTGAACCCTGGCCTACCAAGTCACAGTCTAACACTCTAGCACTGTCTAGCACTGACTCTCCAAAAGCCAGTAGACATCTACTTGAAGCCGAATGTTTGAAGGTTCAAGGTAGACAAAAGAAAGTACTTTTTCACACAACGCATAGTTAAGCCAGGGAACTCCCTCCCACAGGAGGAAGCAATGACCACCAACCGAGTTGGCTTTAAAAGATGATTCAAGGAGGAGAGGGTTCTCAGCGGCTGCTAGCCAGGTTGGCTCTCCTCTGCCTCCACAGTCAAGGGCAGCGATGCTTCTGAATGGCAGTTGCTGGAAAGGATGGAGGGGGGAGCTCTTGTGCTTATGTTCCACATGTAGGTTCCCCAAAGGCACTGGTGGAGGAAGAGGGGGTGGGGGGAATGCACTGCCCCCGCCAGCGCGATCCCCGTGGGGTGCCATCGCGGCTGCCACCCCCGCCCGCGCTGGGCGCCACGCCCCCACAGGCGCCACGCCCCAGCAGGCGGTGCGCCATGCCCCCAGGATGCGTTCCAGCCATGCTCCGCCTACTCTCCGCCCCCCACCCCGGTGCCGGAGTATGAAGCTCCGCCACTGCCCAAAAGGGCATCTGCTTGGCTACTGTGAGAACAGGATGATGACCTAGATGGGCCATTGGTCGGATCCAGCAGGCTGTTCTTATGTCCTTATGCTCTAGATCAGGGGTGGCGAACTCCCAAGAGACTGCGATCTACTCACTGAGTAAAAACTGGCAACTTTTGGGGGGTTCAGGTCAAAGTTGTTGAGCTTTTTTTAGGAAGGAGGAAGGCCCCAGGGCGGGGGCGTACCCAGGATCAAAACTAGGGGGGGGGCAAGCCATGGTCGTTCAGGTTTGCTTTGAACGGACGCTGATCATTTTTGCTTGGGGGGGGCAGCTGCCTTCTAGGAGGGGCAGTTGCCCCCCTGCTCCCCCGGGTACGCCCATGCCCCAGGGAGGAGGTAAAATGTTGAGCTTTTTTTAGGGGAGCCCACAGTTGTTCAGCTTCTTTGGGGGGAGCCAATGATCTACTAGTCATCTACCACAGACGTCTAGTGATCTACCTGTTGGACATGCCTGCTCTAGATAGTGCACATGGGCTTCCAACCGCCACAACAATTACAGAATCCGCACACCGATTGGCGAAGGCCCTAGCCTAAGCATCCTGCTCCTTCTGCCATGCCTCTCCTCTTCCACATGCTGACATTATCCAGCGCCCCCGCCCCTCACCTTGTCAGCCTTGCTTCCCGCTCCTCCCCTCCCCTCCCCTCCCCTCTCCTCTCCCGTGTCATCCTGGCAGCCAGTCTGGGCCTGTGCTATTCCCACTGGGCCTCTTGAAGGATGAGCAAAGAAAACGAGAGGTTAAGTGCAAAGCTCCCCTCTCCCGAATGCCGTAATCATCCTGTGATGGGAATCAAAGTGAAAGTAATCACAAGAGGCAACAGCCTGTGACTAACGGCTTTTTGGCTACAGATCTGGGCTGGCGGCAAGCAGAGAAACCTCCCAGGGATGAATGGGAGCACTGGGGCTATTGACGGCAGCTAGCCACAGTGGCTCTACTCTGGCTCCACAGCTGGAGGCAGCAATGGTTCCAAATGCCAGTCTCTGGGGATTGCAGGCGCTCAGGTCCTTCACCTGCCTAGCCTCCAACATACCTCAGGTGAAATAGGGACATTCTATTCTACATCAGAGGGGACCCAGGTGGTGCTGTGGGTTAAACCACAGAGCCTAGGGCTTGCTGATCAGAAGGTCAGCGGTTCGAATCCCTGCGACGGGGTGAGCTCCCGTTGCTCGGTCCCTGCTCCTGCCAACCTAGCAGTTCGAAAGCACGTCAAAGTCCAAGTAGATAAATAGGTACCGCTCCGGCGGGAAGGTAAACGGCGTTTCCGTGCGCTGCTCTGGTTCGCCAGAAGCGGCTTTGTCATGCTGGCGACATGACCCGGAAGCTGTACGCCGGCTCTCAGCCAATAAAGTGAGATGAGCGCCGCAACCCCAGAGTTGGACACGACTGGACCTAATGGTCAGGGGTCCCTTTACCTTTACCTTTATTCTACATCAGTATCACTGCTTGAGCATTTCCTCCTGGTCAAGTACAAAAGTTATTAGAGGAAACATGGAAAACTACAGTATTTTAAGCACAGAAATCTTTGAATTCATGTATTGCATTTAAGGAAGGCTGAGGGGGGAATGAAAACCCCAAATCAATAAATACAACTAATTATATGTGTGTGTTTGTGTGTGGAGGCTATGCAAGGTCATCATGCATTTAGGAGTATTTTGGAAGTATGTTAACTTTGAACATCCTCTATTGTTGAGATTGTGCAGGTGTTTGGGTCCAGGAATACATAAACTCCCCCCCCTTTTTAAGTATTTCAAACTTCAGAGAAAATCAGGAATGTGTAAGCAACTTCAGCATCCTGGTGCTGTGGTGAATTCTGGATGGATCATCTACACCAGGGGTCCCCAAACTAAGGCCCGGGGGCCGGATCTGACCCAATCACCTTCTAAATCCGGCCAGCGGACGGTCTGGGAATCAGCATGTTTTTACATGAGTAGAATGTGTCCTTTTATTTAAAATGCATCTCTGGGTTATTTGTGGGGCCTGCCTGGTGTTTTTACATGAGTAGAATGTCTGCTTTTATTTAAAATGCATCTCTGGGTTATTTGTGGGGCATAGGAATTCGTTCATATTTTTTTCAATATATAGTCCGGCCCCCCACAAGGTCTGAGGGACAGTGGACCGGCCCCCTGCTGAAAAAGTTTGCTGACCCCTGATCTACACAGATCCCCCCCCTCCCCAAGCTGCCCTAGGACTCCCCTTCTTGGGAGAGATCAATGCCTTTTCCCCATCCATGTGAGAAGCCAGGCAGGAAAGGGCTTTGGAGAGAGGCGCTTTTGCTCCGGAGGACTCCTCCCCATATCCCTGAATCCCCTTCCTCTCTAGGAATCTATTCCCGTTCATTTTAAGCCATAGAAAGAGCCAAGCTGCAGGATCAGATCTCTCTCAAAGCAGAAGCCAAATACTGTACAAATACTGTACAAATACTGCATCTCTCTCAAAGCAGAAGCCAAATACTGTACAGAAAAACAGTTCAGTAACACTTCAGGTTCCCAAATGAAACTGGCAATGAAAGACAAGACAGCTATGCGAAGAAACCGGGCAGGGACCTAAGACGTTTGGGGGCAAAGCAGACCTGTTGTGCACAATGTTGCTGAGCAGCTTGTAAGAGCATGCAAATGAGAACCCAAAGTAGGTTGCTGCTTCTCTCTTTCCCTGGCCAGAAGATGGAAGGAGCAATGAATGAAAACATGGAGACAGATTTGAGGGTGGTTTGGGGGTGGGGCAGCGGCTGGCATTTGGGAATTGGGACTCTGCATGACAAAGTGAGAAATTGTGATGGTTTAAGGGTTTTTCTGACAGTCCCAGAATCTTCGGGACAGTTGGAGCCTATGCATCTGGTTGGCTACTGTGAGAACAGGAGGCTGGATTGATGGGCCTGATCCAGCAGGCTGCTGTGATGCCAGAGGGCTCTTCTGTTCAAATGCTACTTGTGGGCTTCCCACGGGCATCTGGCCAGTCACTGTGGGAGCAGGGTGCTGGATTAGATGGGCCACTGGCCTGATCCTCTGATGTTCTTAGCTTCAACACAGCAATGCCATGAGAGCCCTCCGCTCCTAGGGCTCCTCCAGAAGACCCGCTTATTGAGCGCCCGTCCTGATTCGCTTGCGCAGAGCTTAGACTGTGCCCGGTCTTTACGGAGCATTTGTTCTGGTCTCTTTACAAGGCAGTGATACAACAGTGTTTAAAACCCTCAATGACTCAGGCCCCAAATGCATACCACCTGAAAGCCATAGCTGTCAACCCTCCCTTTTTTTGCAGGGAAACTCCCTTATTCCAATGCCGTTTCCCGCTGCTATCCCGGATTGTTGATATCCCTTAAATTCCCCGGATTTCAAAGGAAGCAGCTCCTCTCCCTCCCTGCCGGCCAGGGAGGCTCCTCAGCTGCGTTGCTCGGCTGCCAATAAGGAGTCTGAGACCGACTGGGGGCGGAGCTTGCATGCCTTGTGCAGCCAGACCCTCACGCCCAACCAGCCAGACAGCCTGCCTGCCGTCTACGCGCTCGCTCTTTCGCTCACCCGTTCGCGCGCAGCCTCTGGAGCGCAGGGTGGCGAGGCTACTTGGTGCCATTGCACCGCCCTCGCGGCATCCCTTATTTTCAAATCCGAAAGTTTGAAAAAATCCATTATTTTCAAATCCGAAAGTTGACAGCTATGCCTGAAAGCAGGCATGGTCGCAGTTCAAGCACAAATTCCAGCTGATAAAAAGCACTCAAGGAAGTCAGAGAGCAGGGACAGAGTGTGACATCTGTCTTGGGAAAATCCAAAGGCCAGATAGAGAGGCTGGGGGGGGGGCACATGTGGCCCACAGGTCTGGGCTTCTCTACACCAGGCATATATGACCTACCATAGACTACTATAAGCTTTCACAGGGGGTACTCAACACTTCATTTCTAAGCTTGGATCCAGCAACTTGCACCTACCTTCTTTGCTCCCCAGGAAAGGAAACTGAATGGGTTTCGTATGCGGGATTTGCTGCCCTCTCCTTTTTTCTGAAGACCCAAAATTAAAAAACCAAGAGAAACAGAAAGAAATCCTCAGTTTCACAAATGGGTACTGTCCTTACTCTGCCCAGTTCACACCAAACAGAGAATGAAGGGGGGGCTGTGGCCCTCCAGATATCCATTGGACTCCCCTCAATTCCAGTCAACAAGACCAGTGGTCAGAGATGATGGGAGAGGAAGGGCCATAGGCCTAAAGGAAATTTCTCCAGCCTAAAGGAAATTTGTGTGTCCCAGTAGGGAGAAATACTGCTTTGAGATTTCCAAAGGAGACCAGAGCTTCTTTCTAGTCTGCCTGGCCCCCACAGGCCCTCTGGGTGTTGCTGGACCGCAGCTCTCACAGTCTCTGGCCACGGGGCCATGCAAGCCAGGGCTGATGGGGTTTGGAGTCCAACAACATCTGAAAGGTCGGAGGTTCCCCATCCTGGGTCTAGCCAATATAACTGTAAGGTTATAGGTAAAGGTAAAGGTAAAGGGACCCCTGACCATTAGGTCCAGTCGTGTCCGACTCTGGGGTTGTGGCGCTCATCTCGCTTTATTGGCCGAGAGCCGGCGTACAGCTTCCGGGTCATGTGGCCAGCATGACTAAGCCGCTTCTGGCGAACCAGAGCAGCGCACGGAAACGCCGTTTACCTTCCCGCCGGAGCGGTACCTATTTATCTACTTGCATTTTGACGTGCTTTCGAACTGCTAGGTTGGCAGGAGCTGGGACCAAGCAACGGGAGCTCACCCCGTCGCAGGGATTCGAACTGCCGACCTTCTGATCAGCAAGCCCTAGGCTCTGTGGTTTAACCCACAGCGCCACCTGGGTCCCTAAGGTTATAGATTATTGTATTTTAATGTTCTGTTGGAAGCCGCCCAGAGTGGCTGGGGAAACCCAGCCAGATGGGCGGGGTATAAATAATAAATTATTATTATTATTATTATTATTATTATTATTATTATTAATGGAAGTTCCTGGCCTGGGCTTGGGGTGTAGAAGACTTACTGAGAGTTAAGCCCCTGGAGACATCACCAAGGGTGATTACTCAATGCAACAAGACAGGGGCTGGCCATATAGTTGCATTGAACAGCTACCATTAGAAAAGTGTGGTTCAGCCAAGGTTGTCAATCCACTGTTCCAGTAATTGGGCAAGGATCGGGGAGAGAGATAAGGGAGAGAGATTCCTGCCCCGCCCCCTTGCAGAGGGAGGCTGTTTCCCCAGCAACATATGACTGGCTGATTAGATTATCTGTCTGGAAACTGTAGAAATGGCTTCCTGAAGCTGCAGAACTGTGAGTTAAACCCCATAAAACAGGGTTTTTTCCCTTTGCAAAGTAAGCTCAACAACATTGAGCTGATCCTCAAAAAATGGGGCTTTTCTCCTTTGCAAAAGAAGCTACAGAAATTTGAGCTGATCCTCAAAAAATTGGGGCTTTCCCCCCTCTAAAAACTAGGTGCGTCCTATGGTCAGGTGCGCCTTATAGAGCAAAAAATACGGGAATCAAATTGTAAATTGAGCAGTGAATTTAACTAGAACAGAAATAGTTCTTTTTTGGAGGGGTGAACTGGAACTAGAACTTAGTTCTTTTCAAAATGAACTATTCAAGCAGTGCATCAGTAATACTGTTGACTTTATGGGGTTTTTTTAGCCTACAGTGCATACTAGAGATGTTATCCCATCCCATTTTTTTCTGTGTTTGGGGAGAGGGCAGTGAACGTTCAGCAACTCACCTCCTGAGCAGGAGGTTCCTCTTCAGGATCATCAATCGACATTTGAGACATTTTTTGTTTTTTGTTTAGGAGTAATTTATCTACATTCTTAGGGCACTGCTATGTCGGAATGAAGCCTGACTCCAAGGATCATTACTGTTGCTTTCCTTCCTTTGAAACAGAAGGCATCCTCCATCCTAGCTCCAAAGGACCCTCTGCAGAGGTCAGTCCAAAGAGAACTTTGCTGAAAGTCATCAGTGAAGCGACCCACAGAACTGCATCTTCCTGATGTGGATTCCACCACAACTGTCTGCTTATGACATCAGCAGCATCACAGTTCTGCGGCCAGCATTACCTCCTTTTTTAAGGATATAGATGTATTCTGAATTTTTATGCATTTGAACAAAGCTCTCAAAGAGATTTACAGCATGGAATTGGGCTATTATTAGGACATTCTCATTAGGACATCCTAGGATATCTCAGTTCTAAAGTTTTCATCTTCAAGGGCTGCTCCTGCCCTCCCACTTTGCCCCTACAAAGGGCAGGGGATACGTTTTGCTCCAAAATAGGTTGGGTCTAAACTAAGCTGGTTGCACATTATTCCCATTGAAACCAATGGGACCCAAGTCACAGCTAACATTGCTCAGTGATTCCCATGGGACCTGACCCGACTTTGTATGGATTCAATTTGCTGCCTTCAAATAGCAAGAAGGCAGGGTGCGCCCTGCTTAAATAGGGCAGGCCACACCCCCAGGCCGACCAGATTGGTCAGCCTGCAAGTGACGCAGCCGGGATTATAATAATAATAATTTATTATTTGTACCCCGCCCATCTGGCCGGGTGCCCCCAGCCACTCGGGGTGGCTTCCAGCAAACATTAAAATACATTAACATGTTACAAAATTAACCTGTGCCTCCATGGACAGCTGTGAGTCCAAAATGACTCCCAGGCTGCGCACCTGGTCCTTCAGGGGCACAATTACCCCATTCAGGACCAGGGAATCGCCCGCCCCCTGTCCCCCAAAAACAGTACTTCTGTCTTGTCAGGATTCAACCTCAATCTGTTAGCCACCATCCATCCTCCAACCGCCTCCATGAAGAATAACTCTCTAGTTATTCAACGCAGCAGCTGGGATTTAACGTAGATTACACTTAAACCCACAGCTATTTACCAGCTGCGTCACACGGTCCACACGCTTCCCGTGCGTGTTTCTGCCTTTTTAACCTTTTCCTTTCACCTTCAAAGCAGAGAATTCCACAGCGGAAAAGTTCTTAGAGAAAGTCGCCTCTGATGTTAGTCCTGACAATAAACCACAGCAACTTCAGCTTCATTAAGAAGATTTATTGTATAAGGGCTCCAAGCCAGGAGACGTTACCCCCATCCTGGCTGATCACCGGAAACGGACTGAACGCAGCAGTCCGAGACACACAAGTATCACATTACAAAGAATACAAACATCACATAACAGAGACTTCCGTACATAGATAATCCCCGGCTGTGTGATGTCATCCTGTGGATACAGGGCGACAGACTGAGCTTGTTAAACTCAAAACCTCACACTCCAGGCACTCACACAGGACCTTCACCGCCTTCACTGGTTCTGATTTGAAAGAGAGGATTCCCCCTATCGTGCAGGGGCTGGGCACCCACCCCCTGCGCACGTGGGGAGGCCGTGACCGCCCGCAACACCACCTCCTTCTAAGGACGGAAGTGGCTTTCATGGAACCAAGGAGGCAGTCACATCCCCACCCCCCAATATTGGGGAACCACTGAGTGCCAGTCCTCATAAGACCAAAGACCAGACTCTAAAATGAGACCGTCAGGTGTCCTTCTGGCTTGCTGAATTAAAACTTCTGAAACTGGTGCACTAACAGTGTTCATGAATCCCTCCTATTTCCCTTCCTCCCCCAACACACACGCATGTATGGGCTTCTTGAAATAGGTGATTCTCCCTCCCCTCCCCTGATCATTCCACCGTCAACCCCTTTGCTTAACTTACTCAAAGCAGGGAGCTGTTACGCTTCCCAGAGCCCCACAGTGACATCGAAGATTTCCCCGCATGAGATTTATGAGCAGTTGTTGGAACATGCCATCTTTATCCCTCTCCTGAGATCTCATAAAATAATAGTGGGCTCGGTTGTATGAAGATGAACTGATCACCGGCGTAAGCTTTCCCTAACTCAATAGTTCCCTGGGTGCCCTTAAAACCAGATGGAGACCTCAGGATGCAGGCTAACGACGGCAGAGTAAATGAGGAGAGAGCCCATTTGTGACATGGAAGAATGAGAGCAGCCCCAGAAAACGGAGCAATATTGATTTACACTTTCTCTGTCTGCCAGTGAAATACACGTGAGCCACAGTGAAAGGGAAGGAAGTCAAGTGAGGCTCCAAGCTGAATTGCTGGAAGATTCAGGACAGAAGAAAGGGCTCAGTCACACACTGCATGGCTAAACTGTGGAACTCCCTCCCACAGGAGGCAGTGATGGCTGCCAAGAGGGTTTTAAAAGAGGATTAGACAAATTCAATGGAGCAGACGGTTGTCAGTGAGTACTGGCAACGATGGCTCTGCTCTGCCTCCAGAGTTGGAGCCAGCACTGCTTCTGAATTCTGTCCAATTCTGGGCACCACAGTTCAAGAAGGATACTGACAAGCTGGAACGTGTCCAGAGGAGGGCAACCAAAATGGTCAAAGGCCTGGAAACGATGCCTTATGAGGAACGGCTTTGGGAGCTGGGTATGTTTAGCCTGGAGAAGAGAAGGTTAAGGGGTGATATGATAGCCATGTTCAAATATATAAAAGGATGTCATATAGAGGAAGGAGAAAAGTTGTTTTCTGCTGCTCCAGAGAAGAGGACACGGAGCAATGGATTCAAACTACAAGAAAGAAGATTCCACCTAAACATTAGAAAGAACTTCCTGACAGTAAGAGCTGTTCGACAGTGGAATTTGCTGCCAAGGAGTGTGGTGGAGTCTCCTTCTTTGGAGGTCTTTAAGCAGAGGCTTGACAGCCACCTGTCTGGAATGCTTTGATGGTGTTTCCTGCTTGGCAGGGGGTTGGACTGGATGGCCCTTGGGGTCTCTTCCAACTCTATGATTCTATGAATACCAGTTTCTGGAAAAGACAGGAGGAGAGAGGGCTCTGGTGCTTGAATCCTGCTTTCTGGCTTCTCACAGGAAGCCACTATGAGAACAGGATACTGGACTAGATGGACCATGGGCCCGATCCAGCAGGCTCTTCTTATGCTCTTACTCAGAGGCGTGGGAAGGTCAGGTGGTACCTGGTGCGGAAAATTTCTTGTCACCCCCCCCACACACACACATTTATTTTTTATTTTATTTTTTGCCTGCAAAAATGGTTTTACGTTATTTCATATTTTCTTACAAAGGAATAATAATAAGTAATAATAATAATAATAATAATAATAAACTTTTATTTATATCCCGCCCTCCCCGGCCGAAGTCGGACTCAGGGCGGCTAACATCAGATACATAACGTTGGTATAAAATCAAACAAAAATTAAATTACCTCCTAAAAACATGTCAAAATCAAATTAAAGTCTAATTAGATGGCTTTCCACAGGGTTAGGGTTGGGAACAGTAAGTGCTCCACTGAATTGAAATTTCAGGCTTCACGGCATAGGAAAATGGCCAAGTAAACAGCTATTTTCGTGGAGGAGGGTCAAAATATTAACTGATATGCATGAAATTTCATATATAGCTATATAATCCCTAGTGTAGTAAGATAAGACCTTTGGAGCAGGCATTTTTTTTAAAAAAAACACAGTTTTGTATGAACCACCCTAGTAGGGCAGTAATTGTTCCTTGATAATTTGTCACCCCCTCCATGATGGAACCTGGGGCAGACTGCCCCCCGCCTTCCACTTCCTACGCCCCTGCTCTTACTGAAGAGGATTATTGTGCTTGAATCCTGCTTGCAGTTTTCCCACTGAGGCGCCTGGTTGGCCACTGTAAGAATAGGAAGCTGGACTAGATTAGCCATTGGCCTGATCCAGCAGGGCTCTTCTCATGTTCTTAATGTTGCCACGTCAGGTTACCTTCTTCTGATCCTCAAAATTTGCCACTTTCAAGGTTCACCGAGGTTTTGCTTCTTTGGTCTGTTTGTGAATGTTGTGGAATACAAAGGTCAGTTCCACAGTTTCCCCCGGAAACCAGTTTCTCCTCCTTTGCCCCATCTGATTAATGATTGATGCATCTGATAATGAGCAGCAATAAGAAGAGAACAGGGACGGGCAACTGGGGATCTGGCTTCACAACCCATTAGGCAGAGGGACAAGGGTTAAACAGCATCACTACAGACCATAACAGCAGTGTAACAAGAGAGTGCAAGGATTTCATTAGCAACTGGGACAGTCCTGGAAGCAGAGAGAAGATAGGGGAGGCTGATAACAATTTCTAAGAACTTGTGTGCTGTGGAGAACAGGGGTGGATGATAGAATAGTCACCTCAACACTTAAATGTAGAGGTAAAGGGACCCCTGACCATTAGGTCTAGTTGTGTCCGACTCTGGGGTTGCAGCGCTCATCTCGCTTTATTGGCCAAGGGAGCCGGCATACAGCTTCCAGGTCATGTGGCCAGCATGACAAAGCTGCTTCTGGCGAACCAGAGCAGCGCACGGAAACACCATTTACCTTCCCACCGGAGCGGTACCTATTTATCTACTTGCACTTTGACGTGCTTTCGAACTGCTAGGGGGGCAGGAGCAGGGACCAAGCAACGGGAGCTCACCCCGTCGCGGGGATTCGAACCTCCGACCTTCTGATTGGCAAGCCCTAGGCTCTGTGGTTTAACCCACAGCGCCACCTGCATTTACCAAGAAACTACATGATAGAGTGCAGTATATTTGCTGGCTGCCATTAACAGGTTTAAACACACACAAAATTGAAACAAACAGCCAAAGCAAAAACAGATTGGGGACTTTTGTATCATAATCAGGAAGTAGTATTAATTTCACTTAGTGTCCCTATTTGCCATTTACTGATAATAATGACTCATTTATAAAGCACTTAATTCCCCACCCCCCACCCCCTTAGAGGTCATAGAAACCAGAAGATCCCTATAAGCACAGGCATCCCCAAACTTCGGCCCTCCAGATGTTTTGGACTACAATTCCCATCATCCCTGACCACTGGTCCTGTTAGCTAGGGATCATGGGAGTTGTAGGCAAAAACATCTGGCGGGCGGCAGGTTGGGGGTGCCTGCTATAAGCATCTCAGTCACTGTCGAGATGTGAGACTCCAAAACAGGCTCAGGACTGCTTGAGAGCAAGAGTTTCAGGACCATGGACAGCTGAGAGCAAGGAGGAGTGTGTTGCCTCAGCACTGGCCTGTTCTACCTGCTGCAGCATTGCAGTCTGGCCTGGAGATCCCATGCTGAAGCACCACCTTCTAGGAGCTCATGGCCTGGTAGTCAAAGGGCCAGTGTGGCAAGTTGTAGGGCTACAGAGACTGCAGGTGCTCTGCACGGCTTTCTTGCTCCTGACAGGAAACAGTAGCCCATTGAGGAAGTATCATAGCTCAGTGGTAGATCACCTGCTTTGCCTGCAGAAGGCGCTGGGTTCAGTCCTTCCGTCTCCAGGTCAGGCTGGGAATACCCCCTGCCTGAAACCTGGAGAGTACATAACATAAGAATATAAGAACATCAGAAGAGCCTAATGAATCAGGCCATAGACAACACATCTTGTCTAGCATCCTGTTCTAGGCAAACAGGATGAATTTTAACAGGGAGAAATGTAAAGTACTACACTTGGGCAAAAAAAAATATGAAAGGCACAAATACAGGATGGGTGACACCTGGCTTGAGAGCAGTACATGTGAAAAGGATCTAGGAGTCTTGGTAGACCACAAACTTGACATGAGTCAACAGTGTGATGCAGCAGCTAAAAAAGCCAATGCAATTCTGGGCTGCATCAATAGGAGTATAGCATCTAGATCAAGGGAAGTAATAGTACCACTGTATTCCGCTCTGGTCAGACCTCACCTGGAATACTGTGTCCAGTTCTGGGCACCACAGTTCAAGAAGGATACTGACAAGCTGGAACGTGTCCAGAGGAGGGCAACCAAAATGGTCAAAGGCTTGGAAACGATGCCTTATGAGGAATGGCTTAGGGAGCTGGGTATGTTTAGCCTGGAGAAGAGAAGGTTAAGGGGTGATATGATAGCCATGTTCAAATATATAAAAGGATGTCATATAGAGGAGGGAGAAAGGTTGTTTTCTGCTGCTCCTGAGAAGAGGACACAGAGCAATGGATTCAAACTACAAGAAAGAAGATTCCACCTAAACATTAGGAAGAACTTCCTGACAGTAAGAGCTGTTCGGCAGTGGAATTTGCTGCCAAGGAGTGTGGTGGAGTCTCCTTCTTTGGAGGTCTTTAAGCAGAGGCTTGACAGCCACCTGTCAGGAATGCTTTGATGGTGTTTCCTGCTTGGCAGGGGGTTGGACTGGATGGCCCTTGTGGTCTCTTCCAACTCTAGGATTCTATGATTCTATGATTCTTATATTTACCAACCGGATGCCCCAATGGGGAACCTACAAGCAGGATCCAAGCACAAGAACAACTCTCCCCTCCTGTGGTTTCCAGCAACTGATAGAAGCATTGGTGCCTCCAACTGTGGAAGCAGAGCTGAGCCATCATGGTTGGTAGCCATGACTAGGATAAGGCAGCTTCCTATGTCCCTATGTACATTCCTGGGATCTCAGAGACTTGGGGTGAAATCTGGTGCCAGTGGTGGTACTTGTATGGGGTGCGGAAAGGGGCATGAACACACGCAAGCCCCTTCCCAACATCCTCATGTGTACCCCCCCATCCTCATAATCCCCAATGTTGGTAGCAAAATATTGTGCCACCATTTCGCTACAGTAGCTGATTTTAATATGCTCAACAAGGATGTTTATCCCAGATTTCTCACAGTCTCCTATTTGTTTGTTCCCGACAACCTCCACATCAGCAAAATTAACATTTGCCTCACATTTCCCACTCAGAAAAAAAAGCATCTTTGGTCTACAGGGGTATTTGGTTCGATTTTGCAAAGCTCTCCTTTGCGGTGACCCTCCTTCTCCTCCTCCACCTCCTCCTCCTTTCCATTTCCATGATCCGCCCATCTCTGCTCTCTGGAGTAACCCAAGCCCTATAAATAATCTGATTTGAGGCTATGAAATCTTATTTGAAGGTCTATTAATGCATAGCTGGAATGACGCAGGCCCCAGCCTGTCTCCGCTGACTGAAACATGGGAAGCAATTTCACCTGGGAAAATCCATCTTCCAGAACAGGCCAAGGAAGGAGGTGTGGAAGAATCAGGAAGCAATTATATTTAGGAGGGAGATTAAGACAATGCCTGTGCTGTCCTTTGTTCCCTGACCTCCGTCTCCCATCTTCAGGGAGTGGGGCTGGACCACTGAGCTAAGCAAAACAGACGCCAAGGATTAGGCCCTTAAAATATGACTGCAAGGCACTTCCTCAAAGAAAATAATTAGTAGGCTGACATGCTCATTCCCCCTTTTCTGTTGCCTGACCCAAGGAAACGAAATTTTAATCAATGTTGTTTTAAGTAACACATAAATAAAACATCCATGCCTCCTATCCATGCAGGCTCAGAAGAGAGAAGTGACAGTAGAATGATGATTAACGCCGTATAATTGGGCGCCATGTCGGTGAAGAGCTTGAGGCGAGGAGCCAGGACTATTTAACGCAGATTAGTTACCTTTAATGGACTTTAACCATATTTTTTGTACTGGAGATCAAGGTGGTTAAAGACTGATACAAGGATGCCCGTCTATAGGGAACATCCTAAGCTGTGCTGCAGTTTAGATATTTATCATTTGCACTTTTATAAAGTATATCAAGATGGCTGGCAACATACAAAATATAATAAAATCCGTATTTAAAATATCCAGAAAACAGAATGCAAAGTAGTAATAGAACATCAGTGGATACTGGTTGTTTAAAGAGAGAGCTATTCATATTGTGAAGGCCTGTGTAAAGAGCATAGCTGTCAACCCTCCCTTTTTTTGCAGGAAACTCCCTTGTTCCAGTGCCGTTTCCCGCTGCTATCCCGGATTGTTGATATCCCTTAAATTCCCCGGATTTCAAAGGAAGCAGCTCCTCTCCCTCCCTGCCGGCCAGGGAGGCTCCTCAGCTGCGTTGCTCGGCTGCCAATAAGGAGTCTGAGACCGACTGGGGGCGGAGCTTGCATGCCTTGTGCAGCCAGACCCTCACGCCCAACCAGACAGACAGCCTGCCTGCCGTCTACGTGCTCGCTCATTCGCTCACCCGTTCGCGCGCAGCCTCTGGAGCGCAGGGTGGCGAGGCTACTTGGTGCCATTGCACCGCCCTCGCGGCATCCCTTATTTTCAAATCCGAAAGTTGACAGCTATGGTAAAGAGTATAGTTTAAAAGAAGATCAAAGAACTGTATAAGTGGCAAGGATCCTGAGGGTCATCTGGACCAACCCCCTGCAATGCAGGAATCCCAGCTGAAGAATCCCTAACAATCCAACCTCTGCTTAAAAACCTCCAAAGAAGGAGAGTCCACCACCTACGGTACTGAGGGAGACTGTTCCACTGCCAAACAGTTCTTCCCTTCAGAAAATTCTTCCTGATTAAATATCAGAATCTCCTTTCTTGCAACCTGAAGCCATTGGTTCAGGTCCTACCCTCCAGAGCAGGAGAAAACAAGCCTGCTCCATCTTCTGTGTGACAGCCCTTTAGATATTTGAAGGCAGCTACCCAGGTGGCTGTGGGTTAAACCACAGAGCCTAGGGCTTGCCGATCAGAAGGTCGGCGGTTCGAATCCCTGTGACGGGGTGAGCTCCCGTTGCTCGGTCCCAGCTCCTGCCCACCTAGCAGTTCGAAAGCACGTCAAAGTGCATGTAGATAAATAGGAACCTGGAAGCTGTACGCCAGCTCTCAGCCAATAAAGCGAGATGAGCACCGCAACCCCAGAGTTGGACACGACTGGACCTAATGGTCAGGGGTCCCTTTACAAAGGGACCCCTGACCATCAGGTCCAGTCGTGTCCGACTCTGGGGTTGCGTGCTCATCTCGCTCTATAGGCCGAGGGAGCCGGCGTTTGTCCGAAGACAGCTTCCGGGTCATGTGGCCAGCATGACAAAGCTGCTTCTGGCGAACCAGAGCAGCAAACGGAAACGCCGTTTACCTTCCTGCTGGAGCGGTTCCTATTTATCTACTTGCACTTTGACGTGCTTTCGAACTGCTAGGTGGGCAGGAGATGGGACCGAGCAACGGGAGCTCACCCCGTCGCAGGGATTCAAACCGCCGACCTTCTGATCAGCAAGCCTGTGGTTTAACCCACAGCGCCACCTGGTCCCTCCCTTTACCTTTACCTTACCGTAACTCCTCTCAGTCTCCTCCTATCCAGGTTAAACATACCCAACTCCCTCTCACTTTTCTTTCTTTTGGAATCCTCTCCATTTGTGCCTTCAGCATTTCACCTTTAAGAAATTCCCATCTGTTATGTACCAAGCTTGGATCCTAGAACAATAGGCAGGTAGGATCCTAGAGTGTAACAGCAGCAATGATCCGGGAACCCCCTTAGGGGCCAACATTTGCTGAATTCATTCCATTCCGCTTATGCAATAAAATAAAATAAAATACCTGGTGAATAATTAAAGCAGCAGGCTGGCTGGTGCCGTCATTGTGAGCTCCATTAAAGTGAGTTTTTGCAGTTTCTGCATTTGTCAGTAGTACTGGCACACACTCCTCTCTTTTCAGTACGTATAAAAGAAAAGCAATTTCCCCCTTTTAAGCCAATTTACTTGTCTTGTAAAGGCAGACACTTGACACGCGCTGAGCGATTATTACGGAGGGAAGGAGCTGGCAGTGGTGAATACCTAATAATTACCTTATCCTAATGTCAGATTTGTTTCTCGCCACTGATTCCTTAGTATTTTATTTTTTTTGCTGGAGTCTTAAATCAATCAAGAGGAGCATTCGTTTCCCTGGGAAGCCTATGCTGGCTTAGCAGGACCCCATATTAGCAATTCTTATTTATTTTCTGTATGTCTCATTGCATTTATAGCTCACCTTTCCTCCAAGGAATTCAAGGTAGCATGCAAGATCCCCCCTCCTCACAACAGCCCTGCAAGGTTGATCAATACTGTGTCTGGCAACCTTGAAAACATTGGTTGTGAGGCTACGTGAGTGCTTTGTGGACATTTTTAAATGTTTTAAACATGGTTTTTAAATTCTGTTTTTCATGGTATTGTTTCAGTGCTTGGGCATTTGTCACCCTGGGCTCTTCTGAGAGGAAGGTGGGACAAAAATGTATAAATAGTAATAAGGCTTAGTGACTTTAGAAATAATAATAATAATAATAATGATAATAATAATAATAATAATAATAAAGGTTTTGAGGCAATGACTGGCCCAAAGTCATGTAGGAACTGCTAGGAGCAACTCAACGCCTTCCATGTGTGCTTCATCAGGAAGATTTTGGGCATCACGTGGCAGGACAGAGTCTCAAACAAATATGTTTTCTCCCAAGCCCACATTCCCACCGGGACGTGGGTTGCGCTGTGGGTTAAACCACAGAGCCTAGGGCTTGTCGATCAGAAGGTCGGCGGTTCGAATCCGGGGTGAGCTCCCGTTGCTCAGTCCCAGCTCCTGCCCACCTAGCAGTTCGAAAGCACGTCAAATGCAAGTAGATAAATAGGTACCACTCCGGTGGGAAGGTAAACGGCGTTTCCGTGCACTGCTCTGGTTCGCCAGAAGCGGCTTTGTCATGCTGGCCACATGACCCGGAAGCTGTACGCCAGCTCCCTCGGCCAGTAAAGCGAGATGAGCGCCGCAACCCCAGAGTCGGTCACGACTGGACCTAATGGTCAGGGGTCCCTTTACCTTTACTTTACAAAGAATGATAAAATTATCACAAAGGAAAATTAACAAGAATTCAAGACATTTCAAAAGTTAAAATAGTAAACTGAAAACATATTAAGATTCACATCAATTTTCTAAGGTCCTGGATGGTCTTGTCTAAACATGAACGTTCTTTGCAGGTACAGAAAAAGAGTGCAGTGCAGATATCTGCCTGATGTCAAGGGGCAGAGAGTTCCAAGGTGTTGGTTCTGCCACACTATAAGGTCCAGTTCTTATAAATGTGAAACGGGTATTATGTGACATCTGTAACAGGGCCAGTTACTGGTAGAGTGGGCATAAATTGGTCCCAAGCTGTTAAGGGCTTTATATAGAAACAGGTTTCAAATGGTCCCGAGTTGGTTAAGTGAATGTTTCAGTTTAGGGCACACTTGGGTTTAAAGAGGGACCATAAAGGGAGCTGGAATTAATGCCAGATATTACTAGCTAACTGGCAGATTGATAGGATAAAAGCTGCAAGACAATGACAAATGGTGTGATTGATTCGTGGCACCTCTGAGATGCTTAAAGCTGGAAGGGAATTTTTAGTGCACCAAGGGTCTTTCTGGACAGCTCTGTGGCTGAGCGTGTGATGGAACCATTAGCCAGAGAGAAATCCCCATTAGGCCTGTGATGGATGGCGACCCGTCTCCCAGCCAGCGTCGGCCTGTTGATGGATCTCTCCAGGCTGCGCTCGGTGTTCATCAGGACTGTTGTTGGGCCGGCAACACCGCTGGCCTTGCGGGAAGGCTGGCCCTTTCTCTGTGCCCTGCCCATCAGGGTCTCAGTTGCAGGGTGGATTTGATTTAAATCAAATTGATTTAAATCACGATTTAAATCACTACCGTGTTTCTCCTAAAATAAAACACCGTCTTATATTCTTTTTCCCTCCCAAAAACACGGTATGGCTTATTTTCGGGGGATGTCTTATTTTCATTAAGTATGGTACAGTGGCGCACAGAGCCTCCCCTCTCCCCGCACAGGAGCCCATTGTGCTCGCCGCCCATGCCCAGCCCGGGCTCTGTGGCGGCGGCGGCAGCTGGAGCGGCGGGGAGAGCCTTCCCTCTCCCCGCACAGGAGCCCGTCACGCTCGCCGCCCATGCCCAGCCCGGGGTTTGTGGCGGCGGCAGCAGCTGGAGCGGCGGGGAGAGCCTTCCCTCTGCCCACACAGGAGCCCGTCACGCTCGCCGCCCATGCCCAGCCCGGGGTTTGTGGCGGCGGCAGCAGCTGGAGCGGCAGGGAGAGCCTTCCCTCTGCCCACACAGGAGCCCGTCACGCTCGCCGCCCATGCCCAGCCCGGGGTTTGTGGTGGCGGCGGCGGCGGCGGCAGCTGGAGCGGCGGGGAGAGCCTTCCCTCTGCCCGCACAGGAGCCCGTCACGCTCGCCGCCCATGCCCAGCCCGGGGTTTGTGGCGGTGGTGGCGGCGGCGGCAGCAGCTGGAGCGGCGGGGAGAGCCTTCCCTCTGCCCGCACAGGAGCCCGTCACGCTCGCCCGACGGGCTCTCTTTGGGCAGAACATCCCATCAATGGGCAGCCGCCACCACTGAAAATGTTCCTCCTTGTGTTGACTTTGGTGGGGCTTGTCTCCCCTGTTGCAGTGCTCTGTTCTTCTGCATACAACAGGGTTCATCTGATCTTGCTTCTTGGTGGCTCCATTTTGGCCCTAATCCTGCTGCTACTCAGATACCTGAGTTTGGTGTTACAAAACACAATATTCTTACCTGGTATGTCCCGTGTAGGACCTTAAGGTCCTCAAATAATAACATTTTAGAGGTGCCAAGCCACAAGGATGCTAGGCTGGCCTCAACTAGGGCCAGGGCCTTCTCAGTACTGGCCCCGACATGGTGGAACGGTCTGTCACAAGAGACCAGGGCCCTGTGGGATTTGGCATCTTTCCGCAGGGCCTGCAAGACGGAGCTGTTCCGCCTGGCCTTTGGGTTGGTTTCAGTTTAACCCTGATGTTTCATTCCTTTATGGTTTGATTGGTGGGCTACTTAAAAATGAGGCTGCATTTTAAACTTTAAATCGTATTTTAACCTGTATTTTAATTGATTGTTTTGTATGTTTTGTTGTGATTTTATTGCTGTTAGCCGCACTGAGCCCGGTCTTGGCTGGGAAGGGCGGGGTATAAATGAAAAATTATTATTATTATTATTATTATTATTATTATTATTATTATTACATTGTTTTTTCTTTTAAATGGCAACACCAAATACCGGTACAGCATAAGATTTAATTTCTGGTGTCTTGGTTCCCACACCATTTGTCTGCTTCACCTGTGTTGGGCTCAGTCTTTTTTCAAAGGCTTTTCAGAGAATCAAGAATTCAGTCTTCACAAAAAGCTTCTTTCCCCAATTGGGTGATTATTTTAAAACTGCCTATGAAACATCTTTTGCCTTGATGGGCCCTTAGAGACATGCACAGACATTTATATCAGTTGCAAGGGTTTTTATTATTATTATTGCCTTCAGCTGAAAAGAAAAGAAAACGCTGTTGATTTAAATCTTTCCCTCCCTTCAGGTTAATACTATGAATTCCACCTCACTCTGTGAATCATTTTCCAGTGTTCACACTACTATTTATTTTTTTCATAAAATTTATACACCACTTGATTGCAAAAACAAAACGAAACCCCACCTCAATGCAGTTTACAAAAGTGATAAAACTATAAAATCATCACTAAGAAGAATTAACAACAATAATTTAAGACTTTCAGAAAGTTAACAGTAGACTAAAAAACAGATTAAAACTTGCATCAACTTTCTAAACATCTGGGAGGGCTTTTCTAAACAAGAATGTTTTAGCAGGTGTAATAATAATAATAATAATAATAATAATAATAATAATAATAATAATAATAATTTATTATTTATTATTTGTACCCCACCCATCTGGCTGGGTCCCCCCAGCCACTCTGGGCGGCCCCAGCCACTCTGTACAGTGAAGGCACCTGCTTGAGATCAATAGGCAGGGAGTTCCAAAGTGCACACGCTAAAATGAGGAACGGGTTTTATGTGGCACCTGTACTAGTGCCAGTTGCACCAATCCAAGTGGTCAATGGGGTGTGGAAGGTGGAGGTAAGGTGATCTCATAGGTGAAATAGAAATATTGAATAACAACTATAAAACATTGTCAAAAATGTATAAAATATTGCTGGAATGGCATTTGAAAGACGAGGAAGTGAAGTCGGTGATGATACATTGGGCAAAAGACTTTGGTTATAATATTATGCTAGATGACTGGGAGAAATTGTGGAAGGAAGGAATGAAATTTACTGCATGTAATGCACTCAAAGAAAATATGTTAAAAATGATGTATAGATGGTACATTACACCGGTCAAACTGGCAAAAATATATAAGGTTGACATAAGGTTGAAAAATATATAAGTGTTGGAAATGCAAAGAGAAAGAAGGTACCTTTTATCATATGTGGGTGGGAGTGTAAAAGGGTGAAAGGCTTCTGGGATTTGATATACGGTGAAATTAAGAAAATGTTGAAATATACATTTGTAAAAAAACCAGAAGCATTTTTACTGGGAATTACAGGTACAGACATTAAAAAGCAAGACTTTAAGCTTTTCCAATATGCAGTGACTGCGGCGAGAATTCTAATAGCACAAAAATGGAAACAAGAACAAACACCGACAAAGGAAGAATGGATTGTGAAACTAACGGAGTATGCAGAATTGGACAAGATGACGGGGAGAATCCGCGAACAGCGGGACTAGAAATTCATCAAAGACTGAACTAAATTTGCAGACTACTTAAAGGAAAATTGTATTCAATTGAATACGTTGGTAGGATTGCAAGAGGCTTTGTAGAGTAAGGAAGAAATATCGTTGTTAATACGAATATATAGTGATTAATTTTAGAAAGTAATAATGTAAAACAATGATTGATTTAGGAAATATAGATACTGTATAAGGAATAGATATTAGAATATCATAAGGAAGGTTTGACGGAAGTCACGGCCATAAAAAGCCAAAACGGTATAAGATGTGAAGATAAATGTGTGAATTTATTATTGTATTTTTATAAAACTAATAAAAAATGATTATTAAAAAAAAGGTGATCTCATAGGTAAACTGGACCCAAGTACCACAAGGGATGGTGGTACATCAGAATTGCCCTTAGAGACAGGTAACACAGGTGTGCAGCTGTATCCACAAACCAGTCCAACCAGCCAACACAGGCAGAAACGTATTTGCTTGGGTGCAGCTGTGATGGGAACCTACCAAATTTGCACTTCTTCAGCCAATACACAAACAGAAACACAGCTATCCTTAGAAAATTTTGTGATGCAGTTATTTGACCAAGCAACATGTACAAAATGCATTCTACTAAGGGGAAACATACATACAAATGCATGCATTCATGAAAATAGTGTGCAAAAATGCACGGGGGAAATTGCTTGCAATAGAATGTGTTGCCATATTAGTCAAAACTGTACACAAAAGTACGTTTATTTGCAGTAAAATGCTGATGGGTTTTCAAAACGATTAAAAAATAATCCTATATAATAATCTCCCTGTGTCCCTGCGTCCACTGTCCGTGTGTCAGTGGAATTGGCCAACTGTGCATGCGCTCCACTGACACACAGATTGGAGCGCAGAGAGGAGGAGGAGCCTGATTGGTTGGAGCGCAGCGCGAGCGAAGCGCTTGCGCTTCGCGAGCCTCCGAACCTCTCCGCTTCAATCGCCGCCGCCACTCCTACCGCCGCCTCCTCCTGCTCCGGGGCCAGAAGCCGCAATGGCGGGCGCTCCCCGCACACTGCTGCTTCTCCCCCTCCCTTCTTTCTCCCTGCCTCAGCCGCCCGTGGCGGCGGCGGGGAGGGCGGCCGTCGCTGGGGCTGCCGGCGGGGCAGCGGCAACAGGCGGCTCCACCATGGTGGTGGCTTGGCTGGCTGAGGCGGGGAGAAGGAAGGGAGGGGGACAACTGCATATTGCGCCTCGGGTCCCCGTCACCGCCGCTAGCGCCCATTATTAATGGGCTGAATTCAACTAGTATCTATATATTACTGAATAAATGTGGAGAGCTAAATTTAGAAGGGGAAGAAGGAGAAAATGAGAGAAACCAAAATGGGGAAGAAGGAGAAAATGAGAGAAACCAAAATGGAGATCAGGTTGGGAAAACTTTTAGCTGGGTTGGTGTAGGATAGAAATTAAAGGGAAGCATTTTTAACTAAGTACATTTTCTTCAATGCTGGCCTTCCATTCATTCTGCAAGCCTTATCTAAAGGGCCCATTAATTGCACTAATGCTAAACTGAACTTGCAGGGGGGGAGAGAGGTAGGAGACAAAGTGGCAGGCAAACTTGTGTGATTCACACATCTCAAACCAAAGCACAAATGGAAACACAGCTATCCTTTGAAATTTGCACCTTGCTGAATTTTGCAATGCAGTCCTCCAAGCAATAAAAATGTGTTTTAAAAGGGGGAAGTGCAAACAAAACTGTATATATCTACGGAGAGGGAAAGAAAAATAACACACCAAAACAATAATTAAATATTTTTTTTGTACGCAACAACAGCTGCAAGAACCCTGGTGGCTCAACATTGGAAAGGAAACCACATACCAACAAAGAGAGAATGGCAGAGTAAAATGTCCGAATATCTGGAACTTGTAAAACTGACGGAATTAATTAGACAAAAACCAAAAAATATAATACAAAAGGAATGGAAATGTTTCCGTGATTATTTAGGTAAACAAGGTGTAAATGAGAGATATTGGCTGTGTTTAGAATAATGTTGGTAATAGTGTTAGAAAATATATGGAGAAAGAACTAGAAAATGTATAAATTGGTTGTAATAATTAAAAAATGACAGATGATATTTGTGATGTGAGAAATACGAAACGTTGTAATTAGCAGTGGAAGTCACCTATTGATATTTCAATTGTAAAAGTTTATTTTTGTGTGGATCTGAAAGGTTCGGTAGGAAACCTTTCAACTTTCTTTTCTCTTTTCACTTCTCTTTTCACTTTTTCTTTTCTATTGCCTCACCTCTATTCTTTTAACATATTCTTTCTTTTCTATTCCTACTTCTCTTATTTTCTTGCCCCTGATCATAGCATTGTTTACCTTAATTTTGATTTTGTGTAAATGGAAATGAAGTTTGTAATTATATGTACTACGTATTTTTAAAGTGTAATAAAATTTCTAATAAAAAATAAATTAATTAAAATAATAATAATAATAATTAGATTGCAGGAAATTGCTTGCAGAAATGCATGCTTTGGGAAAGGTTGTGTGCAAAAATGTTAAGAAATGTGTTGAAAATTAGTACAAATTTTCATATGGACTGGGTGAATGGGTGACACCTGGCTTGAGAGCAGTACAAGTGAAAAGGATCTAGGAGTCTTGGTAGACCACAAACTCGACATGAGTCAACAGTGTGATGCAGCAGCTAAAAAAGCCAATGCAATTCTGGGCTGTGTGATGACCTGGGAGTCAGATTCAGACGCTGAACCTGAGGGATCCCAGCCTGCACAGGATTCACTGCCCTCAGAAACAGCAGAGCCAGGGCTGGGGCCTGGGTCGCAAGGGGACTCACCTGTGCTGGATCCTCAGGTGCAGGCTTCGGCTGAGGTTGATCTGGCTCCTAATGGGATGGAGGACTTACTGCCTACAGGTGCTCCATCCCCCACCCAGTCAGGGGAAGCTGAGGTTGCCTCTGGGTCCAGTAACCCTCCAGCTTCTCCTGAGCTGCAAAGGTTCAGGGCAGAGAGGCGAAGGGAGCTAAGTTCTCGCAGGAGGAGTGCTCGCCTCCAAGCCAGGAGAGGCGAGTCACCTGGGGATCGGAGCCGCCCTTCGCCTTGGGACAGATAAAGCCGGCCAGTCCCAGTCCCAAGTTGCAGGAGCAACATTGTTGCTGCAGAGTTCTGCTTGCTCCCTGCCCGGTTGTTCTGCCTGAACTCTTGACCTGCCTTGGTTCCTGTTTATCCTTCCGTTCCTGTCCTCGCTGGACTCCTTGCCCTGACCCTGCTCCTGTTTATTCGGACTGCCTTCACGTATCTCCGACCTCGGACCGGACATCGACCTCGCTTCCTGGATACTCCACGGGACCAGCACAGTTTGCTCCTGCCACACCCGCACTCCCCCTTCGTTGGGGTGCGTTCGGGAGGAACCTGTCGTCATGACTGACCAAGCGGCGGCGCTGGTAGCATTGGCCCAGGAGAACCAGGTCTTGACCCACACAGTGCAGCAGCTAAGCAATGCGGTTACGGCGCTTCAGCAGCGTTTGGACGCCTTACCGGCTCCTGGTGCCGGCGCCCCAGCTCCAGGCAAGTACCCAGTGGCCCTGCCAGAGAAATTCGATGGGTCCCCGGCCAGCTTTCCCATGTTTCTCGCCCAGGCCAAGCTGTATATTCAGGGGCGAGCCCGGGATTTCCCCGACGACCGCACCAAGGTGCACTTCCTGATCAGCTTGCTGAAGGACCAGGCGGCCAAGTGGGCGTTGCCGCTGCTCCAGCAAGACTCCCCCTTGCTGACAGACTATAGGGGGTTTTGCAACCATTTGGAAACCGCATTCGCCAACCCCCAGAAGGGGAGTCAAGCCAATCGGGCGATTCGGCGGTTGAAACAGGGCAAGTCCACAGTGGCCGCCTACGCCACGGAATTTCGGCTGTTGGCGCAGGACTTGACCTGGAACGACTCCGCACTTCGGGACCAGTATCTCGAGGGGCTCTCGGACGAGATACTGGACCAGCTGGCCACGTTGGATCGCCCCGCCACGCTGGATGCCCTCGTCCATCGGAGTCTGCAGATAGACGATCGGTTGGAGGACCGTCGCCAGGCCCGGGTCCGCCGGCACTCTGGGCTCCCGGCTCCGGTGCTTCCCAGCAGTTCCACAGCCAGGGCCGAGTCACCGGAGCAGCCGATGCAGCTCAGGGCGACGCGACCTTGCCTCTCCCCCTCGGAGAAGACTCGGCGTCGGGAGGGGAACCTGTGTCTCTACTGCGGTGGGAGTGGACACTATGCCCGAACCTGCCCCGAGAAATGCCAGCCGCAGGGAACCACGCCAACCCCAGTAGCCAATGGCCCAGGCTACCTGGGGTCCCAAGCATCACATGATGGGCCCTCACCGGTGGAATTGCAACACCTCATGATCCCGGTGCGTCTGTACCCCCCCGGCGGGCCCTGGATTCTCACCCATGCTCTAGTGGATTCGGGGGCAACCCGCTCTTATATGGACTCTGCCTTCGCGGCTCAGCACCGGGTGCCGCTCCAGAACAAGCTAGAACCGGTACGGGTGGAGGCAATTGACGGACGACTCCTGCGGTCAGGCGCCGTTACTCGGGAGACCCAGCCCTTGGTCCTGTGCCACCAGCAGCACCGGGAGGTGCGTACCCTGGACATTGCCACCATGCCCCGGTTTCCGCTGGTGCTTGGGATGGACTGGCTGGAGTCTCACAATGTTCAGATCGATTGGGTCAATCGAACTGTACGCTTCCCAGACTCGGGTTCAAATGCTCAGTCCGAGATGCTATCGGCCGCTTCCATGGGAGAGGCTGCGTCAACGCTCCCCGCCGTGTACCGGGACTACGTAGACGTGTTCGAGGAACGGGGAGCAGACCGGCTGCCTCCTCATCGGTCCTTCGACTGTGGCATAGACCTCCAGCCCGGGGCGCCCCTGCCGGTGAGTCGCCTATACTCTCTTTCAGAGCCAGAGCGTGAAGCCCTGCAGGACTTTCTCCACAAGAACCTGGAACGCGGGTTCATTAGGCCCTCTACCTCTCCCACGGCCGCTCCAGTGCTCTTCGTTAAGAAGAAGTGTGGGGAGCTTCGCCTCTGCCATGATTACCGAGCCCTGAATAAGATCACCATCCCAGACCGGTATCCCTTGCCCCTTATTGCGGAGCTGCTGGAGCGGGTGCAGGGGGCGCAGATGTTCACCAAACTAGACCTCCGGGGGGCCTACAACTTGATTCGAATCCGTGCCGGGGACGAGTGGAAGACAGCATTTGGGACCCGTTATGGGCAGTTCGAGTACCTGGTCATGCCATTCGGATTATGCAACGCGCCCGCCGTGTTCCAATGGTACATCAACCACGTGTTCCAGGACTTGCTAGACAAGTACGTGGTGGTGTACCTAGATGACATTTTGATTTACTCCCGTGACCCAGCTCGCCACGAGAGTCATGTCCGGACCGTGTTGCAGCGCTTGCGGGAGCACCGCCTGTATGCTAAGCTCAGCAAGTGCGAGTTCCACCAGCAGTCAGTGGACTTCCTTGGACACCGACTCTCCCCGGACGGCGTGCAGATGGACCCCGGGAAGGTGTCTGCGGTTCGAGAGTGGGCGGCGCCGCGGAACCGCAAGGACCTACAGCGGTTTTTGGGGTTCGCCAACTATTACCGGACATTCATTGCGGACTATGCTCATCGCACCACCCCATTGACCCGACTGCTGCGCCCCAAGACGCCCTTCGACTGGGATGAGGAGGCTGAGGTGGCATTCCAGGGATTGAAAGCCTGTTTCCAGAAGGCGCCAATTTTGCAGCATCCTGATCCTTCTCGTCCCTTCGTGGTGGAGACGGACGCCTCCAGTACGGCTCTCGGTGCCGTCTTGTCTCAGCAACACGGACCTGATGCGCCACTGTTACCCTGCGCCTACTACTCCCGGCAGCTCCTTCCGGCGGAGCGTAACTATACCGTGTGGGAGCGGGAACTACTGGCCATCAAGGTGGCCTTTGAGGTCTGGCGCCATCATCTTGAGGGGGCACGACACCCAGTGGAAGTGAGAACCGACCACCGGAATCTGGAGTACCTCCAGACCACCCGCAGGCTGAACCAGCGGCAGATCCGGTGGGCACTGTTCTTTTCCCGGTTCCAGTTCCGGATCCGCTACATCCCCAGCTCTCAAAATCAGAAGGCAGATGCGCTGTCCCGGAAACCGGAGGACATTGCAGAGACGGTGCAGCAGGCGGCCCCAACAACGATCATCCCACCAGCGGCCTTCCTGGCTGTTCATGAGACTGAGTCGCTGCGGGACCGAGTGCGGAGGCAGCAACGGGTCGACGCGTGGGCTCAGGAACGGATCCAGGAATTGGCCAGGGGATCCTGTCCTCGATACCCGGAACTGGTTGTGCACCAGGGTTTGCTGATGCACCGTGGTCGGTTGTACATCCCACCAGGGCCTTTGCGGGCCGAGGTACTTCAAATGTCACACGACGCCCCAGCAGCTGGCCACTTTGGAAGGTATCGGACCACCCACCTGGTCAGCCGGGAGTTCTGGTGGCCCCGCTTGAAGGCCGATGTGGCACGGTACATTGGGGGGTGCGAGGTCTGCCGGCGAGCCAAGGGAGCAACCGGGAGACCTGCGGGACTGCTACAGCCACTGCCAGTTCCCCCTCGTCCATGGCACACGGTTTCTTTGGATTTCGTGGTAGACTTACCCCCATCCCGTCAGTGTACCTGCCTCCTGGTATTCACAGACCACTTCACTAAAATGGTGCACTGCGCCCCGTGCCCGTC
Source organism: Darevskia mixta (assembly GCA_034641385.1). Taxonomy (NCBI): domain Eukaryota; kingdom Metazoa; phylum Chordata; class Lepidosauria; order Squamata; family Lacertidae; genus Darevskia; species Darevskia mixta. The sequence continues at coordinate 5,926,160 of JAWWNH010000188.1, forward strand.
TGTACCCTCAGCCAAGGAGACAGCGCAACTGTACCTACAAAACGTCTTCCGCTTACATGGCCTATCGGAACGTTTGATCTCCGATCGTGGTGCCCAGTTCACCTCCCGCTTCTGGCGTGCTCTTCATCAGGCTCTCGGGACGGAGGTCTGCCTATCTTCGGCCTACCATCCACAGACGGATGGACAGACCGAACGGGCAAACGCGGTGTTGGAACAGTACCTCCGGTGCTACTGCAGCTTCCACCAGGACGACTGGGTCGACCACCTGGCGTTGGCCGAGTTCGCGTATAACAATGCAGTGCACGCTTCCACTCAACAGACCCCGTTCCAGGCAAACTATGGGTACCACCCGCGGTTATTTCCAAGCGTGCTGCCAGCATCCGCAGTTCCCGCAGTGACAGACTGGCTACAAGAGCTCCAGTCACAACAGCAGCTTCTGACGGAGCAACTGAGCCAGGCCAAGGACGCGTATAAGGCCCAGGCCGACCGTCACCGTCAGGAGGGGCCGGAACTCCATGTCGGAGACCTGGTATGGCTCTCCACCCGTCACCTGCACCCCTCTCGGCCTTCGCGGAAGCTGGATGCCCGCTTCACCGGCCCATTTCCGATCGTGGACCGGGTCTCACCTGTGGCCTTCCGTCTCCGGTTACCCGCGACCCTGAAGATCCACCCGGTATTCCACCGGTCCCTGCTCAGTCCGGTCGCCCCGCCCGATGAGTTCCACCCAGACCATCCACGACCGCAGCCAGTTTTGGTTCAGGGGGAGCCCGAGTATGAGGTGGAGCACATTCTCGACTCCCGATACCGCAGGGGGAAGCTCCAATACCTCATCGGCTGGAAGGGGTATGGGCCCGAGGATCGGTCGTGGGAACCAGCAGAGAACATCCACGCACCTGTCTGCCTCCGTGATTTCCATGCGGCTTACCCCAGCAAGCCTGGTCCGGCCCCTCGGTTGAGGGGGGGCCTGGGAGGGGGGATGGTGTGATGACCTGGGAGTCAGATTCAGACGCTGAACCTGAGGGATCCCAGCCTGCACAGGATTCACTGCCCTCAGAAACAGCAGAGCCAGGGCTGGGGCCTGGGTCGCAAGGGGACTCACCTGTGCTGGATCCTCAGGTGCAGGCTTCGGCTGAGGTTGATCTGGCTCCTAATGGGATGGAGGACTTACTGCCTACAGGTGCTCCATCCCCCACCCAGTCAGGGGAAGCTGAGGTTGCCTCTGGGTCCAGTAACCCTCCAGCTTCTCCTGAGCTGCAAAGGTTCAGGGCAGAGAGGCGAAGGGAGCTAAGTTCTCGCAGGAGGAGTGCTCGCCTCCAAGCCAGGAGAGGCGAGTCACCTGGGGATCGGAGCCGCCCTTCGCCTTGGGACAGATAAAGCCGGCCAGTCCCAGTCCCAAGTTGCAGGAGCAACATTGTTGCTGCAGAGTTCTGCTTGCTCCCTGCCCGGTTGTTCTGCCTGAACTCTTGACCTGCCTTGGTTTCCTGTTTATCCTTCTGTTCCTGACCTCGCCGGACTCCTTGCCCTGACCCTGCCTCTGTTTATTCGGACTGCCTTCACGTATCTCCGACCTCGGACCGGACATCGACCTCGCTTCCTGGATACTCCACGGGACCAGCACAGGCTGCATCAATAGGAGTATAGCATCTAGATCAAGGGAAGTAATAGTACCACTGTATTCCGCTCTGGTCAGACCTCACCTGGAATACTGTGTCCAGTTCTGGGCACCACAGTTCAAGAAGGATACTGACAAGCTGGAACGTGTCCAGAGGAGGGCAACCAAAATGGTCAAAGGCCTGGAAACGATGCCTTATGAGGAACGGCTTAGGGAGCTGGGTATGTTTAGCCTGGAGAAGAGAAGGTTAAGGGGTGATATGATAGCCATGTTCAAATATATAAAAGGATGTCACATAGAGGAGGGAGAAAGGTTGTTTTCTGCTGCTCCAGAGAAGCGGACACGGAGCAATGGATTCAAACTACAAGAAAGAAGATTCCACCTAAACATTAGGAAGAACTTCCTGACAGTAAGAGCTGTTCGACAGTGGAATTTGCTGCCAAGGAGTGTGGTGGAGTCTCCTTCTTTGGAGGTCTTTAAGCAGAGGCTTGACAGCCACCTGTCAGGAATGCTTGGATGGTGTTTCCTGGGTTGGACTGGATGGCCCTTGGGGTCTCTTCCAACTCTATGATTCTATGACTGGGGGGTGGGGAGTATACTGAAGCAGAAACCCTTTACTTAGGGTTGGAAAAATGGATAGATTTGTCTGTTCCTAGGTAGGGAATGTGGGTGCCTACTGAAACTGTCTCCATGGGTATATCTGAGTGAAAAATTTCTTTTGCCACACTTACACACATTGGGGAGCTGAGGGGGTGAGCAATGAGAAGTTATTGATATTGTCAGACATCCTGATTCTACGCGTCAACAGGATCCAAGCTGCAACCTGTCACTCTAAATCTTTAACCATGTGGACTAATAAATTCATTCATTAGCACATATTAGCAATAAACCCATCATATGCCAGTTTAGAAACAAAAACAGGAACTAATCATTCAAATGCTCATCCGCCATAACATTGTTTAAGGTAGCCCAAGAATATAAACAGGGGGGTTGGGGCGGAATAAAATCATTTGAGAAGTAGGACAATATTCTAATTAAAACTGCTAGAGAAATTATCCCTCCCTCTTTCTCTCTCTCTCTCTCTTACACACCAGATCAGAAAAGTGTTTTTTTTGGGGGGGGACACCACTCAAAACCAGGAATGTCAGGGTGCTAATTATTAGCCATAAATTACAAGTACAAAATAAGACAAATTTGATTCAATGTGTTTGCTGTTTAAAAAAACAACCCATGGGAAATATCAAGAACCCCCCCCCAAATGATAAAGAAATGTAGTCAGCAGGTAAGATCATTTCTCCTTCCTCAAATTTTCTTTCTTGCTCTGTCCTCAATTACTTTGAGTACTTCTCTGTCACATAATAGGAATCCTGATTTTTGCCAGATGGATAAAGATAACCTCATTCTAGCTAAAAGCAATTTGGACTTTGCAGCTGAGTACAAGAGGCACTTAAGAAGATAATGCAGGAAAACTCAAGGATCTAAAATAGTGGCATTCATAATGACTCCATCCAGGGCCCAAAATTCAGCATCCTAAGAACCTCAGTTTTCCTTTCACATTTTAACAAATGGGACTGAAAGTGCCCCAAACCGAGCTGCCCGCTCAGCGAGTCCCCATGCGCTGCGCTAATTCGGCTCAGCGCGGCGCAACAACTCTCTTCCGCGGTTCCGGAAATTGCTTCTGTGCATGCCCAGACACCGGAAATTGCTTCTGTGCATGCCCAGACACTGGAAATCGCTTCTGTGCAGGTGCAATTTTTGGCATCTGGGCATGCACAAAAGCGTATTCCAGCGCCGCAGACATGAGCAGACGCGATTTCCAGTGTCGTGCTGCGCTGGCCTGGCCCACGGAGGATCTCCGCGGGAGTGATCCGACCCATGCCCAGTAAGCCTTGCCTACCCCTGGGCTGGGGGAACCCAGCCAGATGGGCGGAGTAGCGGGGTATAAATTAATAATAATAATTAATAATAATATTAGACTTGGGTGCTTCAGGTATTCAATTTCTACAAATTATAATAGTAACTAATCTGATCTGCACCTCTAATGTGTGGATCAGAAAGGAATTATACTTTATATTCCACACTTCTCCAAATTGTAATACAGTTCTCAGCTCAAAAACAAACAAATCTCTCTCTTTTTCTCTTTTTGTGTGTGGTTATGGTAGCTTTTGCTTTAACTTCATTCTGTAAATTCTGACCCATTGCTCCATATTTATTTCCTAATGTTGAAGATGATGTAAACAACTTCTGTACTTTATTTAGTCACAACTATGCTTGCAGTTATGGCTTTTTGTTTTCCTTTGCTTGTTTTGTGCATCTGTTGATTTTGTGCATCTGTTGTAAATATCTACCGTATATACTCGAGTATAAGCCGACCCGAATATAAGCCGAGGCACCCAATTTTACCACAAAAAACCTGGGAAAGCTTCATAGGAGCCACTGCCTGCCTCACTCGAGTATAAGCCAAGGGCTGCTTTTTCAGCACAGAAAATGTGCTGAAAAACTAGGCTTATACTCAAGTATATAGGGTATCATCTACACACACACACACACACACACAGAGAGAGAGAGAGAGAGAGAGAGCGAGAGAGAGAGAGAGAGAGAGAGATCCACCCAAAGGCATTACTAAAATTTTGTTTTATATAAATAGAAATACTGCCGATGAGAGAAAATACAAATTTAAATATGAATTTTCATATTTAAGAAATCAGATAAATTCAGAAATAGGATGGAATAAACTTATGAATCAACATGAACCAGAAACAGACAGATCCATTAATTCCTCGCTGTGAAAATTAGGTTGAATAAATGAGGCCTGAGAAAAGGCAGAGGAGGATTTCCTGTGCGCATGGAGGGAGGGGGGAACCCAGTGCCCTGCACAGCTCTTTCCCTTCCCCATAATGCCGAAGTGATCTCAACTGCATACACTGAAGCTGTTGAAGCTTCCTGCTCATGAAATGCAGACAGCTGAGCTGCTCCACCCGTGCTTGGGAATACATTATGAAGCCGAGATGGATAAAGAAGTCAAAAATTGTTAACAATGTCTAGCTGTCCTGGCGGACCTGCATAATCCATCTCTAATTCCTCTCTGCACGTGCTTGCATGAGCACCTGGCTCTTTCGCACCTGCAGCCACATTCTCAGCAAAGGAGAAAACAGGTAGGGTTGCCAGGTCTGCTTCCAAAAAATAGCGGACAAGCGGGGAGGGGGGGGTTAAATTAAATTAAATTATATATTTTCTTACAAACATTTTAACACATATTAAAATAATCACTTCAAAACTTTACTTAAAATTCAAAACATCAAAGATATTATAATAATATGTAAAATATTAAATTACATTTTACTTTGCTGTCGTGCGTATTTTTTATTTGACTGCGCAGTTTGATCAATTCTTTGTGTTTAAGGAATAATTCTTTAATTTATGCTTGCTTCTTAGGGATCCTTGGGGCAAAGCTACCCAAGTTCCCAACAGGGGTTCCTTCTTACCGTTCCTGTATTAGGGAGGCGATCCTTGGGGCAAGGATCTCGCTCCCTCAGGTGGTCGGGCAAGTCTCCTCCAAGCCCGCCTTTTCCCCCCATGCCTCTACCGGTAGCTGGTTTGCTGCTGCTCCTGCGCGTCAGGAACAGGAAGAGGCGTCTTTTTCTTTCGCGCCTCTCCCTTTTGTTTTCCCCGCGAGTCTGGAACAGGCGGGGCAGAACTCCGGCAAGAGGCGCCTCCCCCCCATTTTTTAAATGTCTTGTGAAACAATTGAGTATGATTAATCTTTTTTTCGGAGAATCGAGTTCAATGGATAGTCGATCTTTGTCTCATTCTTACTTATGAAAAAAAAAGACAAAACGCGATTCTCCTGTCCTTATTCTCTTAGACTGTACAGCTTTAGATTACGTACCATTTCATCATAAAGCTTTTGAATAAAAAAAATGTCCACTATTTTGTGGGGGGGAAATAGTGAACATAATGTGAAAAAAGCGGACTGTCCGCTCAAATAGTGGACACCTGGCAACCCTAAAAACAGGAAGGTCTCTTAGATAAACACAGGCATGCACACCCCTCTACAGTTGCACCTGTGTCTCAGGAGCATGACAGAGCGAAGCCGGGGGGGGGGTCTATGCCTAGGAGAGACTGCGGTCCCTGAAGGTGCATTTGCTGCTAACTGGGCCCAGAGCCAATGCTCCATTACATATGACTGGGTTCTTTTGAAATGCAGAAAGAGCATCACTCCGATCAATTGACTTGCTCACCCCCAGGCACGACTTCCACCACGCTGCTTAGGAATGCTGATCAATTCAGCATCAATCACCCCCTCCCCTTTTCAGTCCAGTTCTCCCAGACCCCCTTATGTCCCATAAACACATCCCACCCACCCCCCACAACATGCCGAATTTAACCCTGTCCAACCCATAGGCCATGCGGCAAAACAAGGTCTTTCTGTAGAAGAAGTCAAGGCGGAAGAAAGCCCGTTTTGCTCAACATTGGAGGACTGCAATCCTCAAAGCTTTGTTGACATTACTACACAAAGGAAGAATTGGCACAAAACATATATTGGGGGCTTACCCAGGTTTTGTCCCTCCCCCCTCCCCCTCAGTGGCACTGAGCATATTAAGAAGAACACGGCTGGATCGGCGAGAATTTTAATAGCACAAAAATGGAAACAAGAACAAACACCGGCAAAAGAAGAATGGATTGTGAAACTAACGGAGTATGCAGAATTGGACAAGATGACGGGGAGAATCCGCGAACAGCGGGACCAGAAGTTCATCAAAGACTGGGCTAAATTTACAGACTATTTAAAGGAAAATTGTATTCAGTTGAATGCGTTGGTAGGGTTGCAAGAAGCTTTGTAGAGTAAGGAAGAAATATTGTTGTTAATACGAAGATTCAGTGATCAATTTTAGAAAGTAATAATGTAAAACAATGATTGATTTAGGAAATATAGATATAAGGAAAAGATATTAGAATATCATAAGGAAGGTTTCACAGAAGTCAAGGCCATAAAAAGCCAAAACGGTATAAGATGTGAAAATAAATGTGTGAATTTATTATTGTATTTTTATAAAACTAATAAAAAATGATTATAAAAAAAAAGAAGAACAACACTGCTGGATCAGACCAGAGGGCCATCTAACGCAACCCCACCTTCCCAGAGCTGCACCAGATGCCTCCGGCAAGCTCACCCTGAGGACATGAAGGCTCGTCTTAGAAAGCATAGGTCCAAGCGATTCTCCTCGTGCCCCACAACTTTGCCAGAGAAAACCCACTCTTTTAGCTTTAAGTCAGGACAAACAGCAATTTTGCCATTTGCTCCAGTAAAGGTAAAGGGACCCCTGACCATTAGGTCCAGTCGCGGACAACTCTGGGGTTGCGGCGCTCATCTCGCATTATTGGCCGAGGGAGCCGGCAAACAGCTTCCAGGTCATGTGGCCAGCATGACAAAGCCGCTTCTGGCGAACCAGAGCAGCGCACGGAAACGCCATTTACCTTCCCACTGGAGCGGTACCTATTTATCTACTTGCACTTTGACGTGCTTTCGAACTGCTAGGTTGGCAGGAGCAGGGACCGAGCAACGGGAGCTCACCCCGTCGCGGGGATTCGAACCGCAATGCTCTGCCTCCATGGCAATGCTCTGCCTCCATGGTCAGAGGTAACAATGCTTCTGAATCCTAACTGCTAGAAAACATGGAAGGGGAGAGTGCACTTGTCTAAGGTTCTGCATGCAGGTTTCCCAAAAGGGGACGCGGGTGGCGCTGTGGGTTAAACCACAGAGCCGAGGGCTTGCTGATCAGAAGGTTGGCAGTTCGAATCCCCATGACAGGGTGAGCTCCCGTTGCTCGGTCCCTGCTCCTGCCAACCTAGCAGTTCGAAAGCACGTCAAAGTGCAAGTAGATAAATAAGTACCTCTCCAGTCGGAAGGTAAACGGCGTTTCCGTGCGCTGCTCTGGTTTGCCAGAAGCGGCTTTGTCATGCTGGCCACATGACCCAGAAGCTGTACGCCGGCTCCCTCGGCCAATAAAGCGAGATGAGCGCCTCAACCCCAGAGTCGTCCGCAACTGGACCTAACGGTCAGGGGTACCTTTACCTTTACCATTATTGGTCACTGTGAGAACAGGATGCTAGAGTAGATGGACCATTGCCTGATCTAGCAAGCTCTTCGTAGATTGCAGATTGCAGGAGAAATGTGGAAAACTGGAATTAAGACTGGAAAAATGAGAAACCGAGAGAACTGAAACTGACATGCTCTACTTGCATGGCACACACAAGCTGTACTTAATGCCCACTGAGCGTTGCATTAAATAGCTCTTCAGGCAGAAGCCCAAGGCACTGCCTGGGTAGCCTTTCAGAGAACCTTTGCAAAGCAGTCTCTCCCTTGCAGCAAAGTCCACAGAGCTAACCCATGGCATTTCATCCTTAAATCTAGCTGTCTAGTGACATCAGGTTGGGTGCAGTTTTATCACCACTTTAGGCAGCTGTGCTCACCCTCAAACCCCAAGACTTGTTATAAATAGCATTGGCTAATGTCTCCCCCATCCCTCAGCTGCCGCTCTGCCTTGACGCTTTAACTGCCCTTTACAATAACTACAGCTCACGGCTGATTAATATCGATCGCCATTTCCTTTGCGTCGAGACGTTTGCCAGGCAAACTCGATCAGGGCCTCTGCAATTATCATCGTCATCTGCAGACAGAGGCATGCACATGTTCGAGAGACACAAAGGGGGGGAAGGGAGCCCCTCCCTCCAGCACACATCTTTCCTGTCAAATGCTACAGGGTAGGAACACAGGGGTCTTTCAAACAGGCGCTTTTGAATAAAATGTGGTCAGGGCTTCCTCTGAGATAAGTCCCTATTTGGTCGGGTTTTTATTTCTGCAATGCAGGAATCACTGCTGAAGAATCCTTGGCAGATAGCCCCCCCCCCAACCTCTGCTTAGAAACCCCCAAAGAAGGAGGGTCCACCATCTTCCAAGGGAGGATGTTCCACTGTCAAACAGCTCATACGGTCAGAAAATTATTTCTGAATCTCCTTTCCTATAACTTGAAGCCATTGGTACGGGCTGCATAGCTGTCAACCCTCCCTTTTTTTTGCGGGAAACTCCCTTATTCCAATGCCGTTTCCCGCTGCTATCCCGGATTGTTGATATCCCTTAAATTTCCTGGATTTCAAAGGTAGCAGCTCCTCTCCCTCCCTGCCGGCCAGGGAGGCTCCTCAGCTGCGTTGCTCAGCTGCCAATAAGGAGTCTGAGACCGACTGGGGGCGGAGCTTGCATGCCTTGTGCAGCCAGACCCTCACGCCCAACCAGACAGACAGCCTGCCTGCCATCTATGCGCTCGCTCTTTCGCTCACCTGTTTGCGCGCAGCCTCTGGAGCGCAGGGTGGCGAGGCTACTTGGTGCCATTGCACCGCCCTCACGGCATCCCTTATTTTCAAATCCGAAAGTTTGAAAAAATCCCTTATTCTCAAATCCGAAAGTTGACAGCTATGAACGGGTTGTACCCTGCGGAGCAGGAGAAAACAAGCTTGTTCCATCCTCCATGTGACAGCCCTTTAAACATTTAGGCTTTTGTATCACCCTCTCAGTCTCCTCCTCTCTTCCAGGCTAAACATCCCAAACCGTTCCTCGTAAGGCTTGTGTTATGTACTGAGTTGAATAGGACCCAAAAGGCAGCAGTCTGATTGGTCCTAGAATAGGATTCAGAATGCAGCAGTCTGATTGGTCCTAGAACAATAGGATCCAGAATGCAGCAGTCTGATTGGTTCGCAGGAGCCACCCAATCCAGCTACAGGTGGAAGTGAATCCGCAACCTGATTGGCCTACAGGAGTATCCCGGAATTAGCCAATCACGTGGGGCCCATTGTGTAATTAATGTATATAAAGCAGATGTTCTGGGGGAACTTCGATTCCTCGCTACTATGAGCTGAATAAAGAGCATGAAATCCACACTCGACTCCGAGTATATTTCAGCTTGGTTTCCAGACCCTCAACCCTCTTAGTCACTCTCTTCTGGAATTGCTTCGGGTGTTCCGAAAGAATCAGCAAGTGGAAAAGCCACAAGTGCTTCCAATAGCGCTATGAGCTTGATCCGGCCAAAGTCTGAGCTGGGCCGATTTGGGTGGGAGGCTTGGGTTGGGTGGGAGGCTTGGGTTGAGGTAGCCCTGGGACACCCCAGGGTAGGTCAGCAATCTGGGGCTGTCAGGGGGCAGGAAGGCTGCAGGAATCTCCTTCTGCAGCTAGTCCCCTGCAGGGAATGTACTGGGGGAGCATACCCAGCAGGATTGAACCCTCTGCTGCCCAGCTGGTGAGTGGAGGATTCAATCTTCCGCAGGCCTATGCAGAGCTTGTCTGAGGTCCAGGGCTGGGCAGGAGTATTGTTAGAATAAAGTTATAAACTAAAAAAAGAAAGCTGGTCCCTGGTGAGCCCCTGGTCAGCTTAGCCTTCTGGGACCTGGGGCAAGTGTTCCTGGCTGTTCCTCCACCTTGCACGGGCATGATCCTGCGGGTTGCAGGGTGCTCCTTTGCAAGCAGCACCTAACAGGACTGAGCCTTCCTGCTGTCCATCAGGGGGTGGGGTGGGGAGATGCAGTTTCTCCTTCTTCCCCCCGCCAACTGGATGGATAATTAGAGGTTCCTAAAAACTAATTAAACATCAGCCCAACCCTCCAATTGATTTGGGGCCAGATCTGGGTCGGGGTGTTTGTGCTATGCAGAGTCCTAGCTGCCAGGATGCTTTCCTACATATGTACCCCCCCATAGGGGAGGGGGGTCTGCCTTTCCCCCCCAAAAGAGAGGAAATAACAATATCTTTTCAGAGAAGTCCCTGGAAGGATTGGAAGAGCGAACGCAAGTTTAATGTGCTTTGTTTAAAAATCTACACTAAAATAGTATTGCATTGAGTCACAAAAGCATGGATATGTCAATATGTACAAAGGTGGGGGGGAGCATTAAAAGCTTACTTTTTAAAGGAAGTCTGGCACCACTGCTAAGAAGGCCCTGCTCCTAGGAGGTCCCCTGGCTTTACTTGGCTGTGGTACCTGGAGCAAAGCCTCTGGTGTTGAATTGAGACTCCTTAAGGTCACTGTAGGTATTGCCCACCACATTGACCAGGAACAGGGACCTGCGCCCCACCCCCAATACTGCTGGGCTCCATTTCCCATCATTCCTGACTGTGGGCCATGATGGCTGGGCTGATGGTAGCTGGAGTTCAGCAGCATCTGGAGGGCCACAGGTCCTCCATTCCTGGCACAGACCAAAAGTCATTGACTTACCATTGTGGAAGAAAGGAGTTAAATTTACAGCATGTAATTTGCTAAGAGAGAATATTATGAAAATGATATATAGATGGTACTTAACCCCGGTCAAACTTGCTAAAATCTATCATTTGCAGGATAATAAATGTTGGAAATGTAAGGAGGTGGAAGGGACATTTTACCATATGTGGTGGACTTGCCCAAGGATAAAAGCTTTCTGGGAACAGATTTATAATGAAATGAAAAAAGTGTTGAAAAACACATTTGTTAAAAAACCAGAAGCTTTTTTACTTGGAATTGTGAACCAAGAGGTCCCTAAGAAGGATCAAACTTTTTTTATGTATGCCACAACAGCAGCTAGGATTTTGATTGCAAGGAACTGGAAGACACAGGAACTACCAACGATAGAAGACTGGCAGATGAAAATGATGGACTTTATGGAACTATATTTAAAAGACTATTGTAAGATTGAAAGATTGAAAAAAGTTGGAAGGAATGATAGCGTACAGACTAGACAAATAGGATTAAGTACTATAGATGTATGATTTTAGGTTAAGACTTAGATAAGAAAAGAATAAAAGTTATAATAATAAATAATATTTAAAGATGAGAAGAAATTACTAAAGATGATTGACAATGAAACGCAGCCGGGGAGACGTGAGGAAGTCACCCCAACATGATTAGATAAGATGAAAGGGAAAATCTGGTGTATGTTGTGTTATTGTTTATAATAGTTTTGTATTATGTTATGGTTTTTTTTGTATTTAGTGTATGTTGTATGTTGTTTATTTAAATATGAAATGACTGTAAAAACACTTAACATTTACAGCCGTTCAGTGGCTGGAAATGCAACTTGTAATAAAAGGACTTTAGCATTAAAAAAAAAAAAAAAAAAGTCATTGACTTACCAGCACCCCTGAAAACATATTCTCAAAAAGCAGCTCAGGGCTGTATCCTGGCGAAGGGAGGCGGAGTCTGGCATCACTTGGCAATCGCCTTGGCGAGGCTGGTGAGGAGGAGGTGGAAGAGGATGGAAGAGATGATGACAGCTGTTCATCAGAAAACTCTTTAATGGCTCCAGGAGAGGCTTCTTGTTGAGGCTCAGGTAGGGAACTGAGCAACTGAGGGGAAGAGAAAGCACAGGAGTTATGATTCCTTGATGGATGGATTACAGTTCTATCCTGCACCTTCAATTCTCCCAAGGGGCACAAACCCTGGGTGAGCACCTGGAAACCTGTGGAATCTTGCTACCACTTGGCAGAGACTAGGGGTGGCAGCCAACTTTTGTAACACACACACATCACATCTTAAAAATATAGAATAAGGTGACTCCCTGCATTGTTGTCAGGTGGAACCAGGTTGTGCTGTGTTGCGCCATCTTTTTGAGGGACAGAGAAAGAAGGGCGCTCCGATCCTTGAGCTAGGTCTTTTAAGAACATAAGAGCAGCCTGCTGGATCCAGTCCAGCCTCCTGTTCACACAGTGGCCTGCCTGATGCCCCATGGGGCAGCTCACAAGCAGGGAACTGGGCACAAGAGCCCTCTCCCCTCCTGTGGCTTCCAGCAACTGGCTTTCAGAAGCACCGATTGCCTCCAACTGGGGAGGGCAGAGCACAGCCATCCTGGCTAGCTAGCAGCCCTTGCCAGCTCTCTCCTGCGAGGTTTGTTTGAGTTGTTACACAAACCAACTGCCATCCTTTTAAACTCCACCACACACTGGTTCTTGATGAGGGGCTGAAACACAACAAATGGCAATGCAGGTTTTCCACAGATGGCTGTTTGCTCTGACTGAGCTTTAAAGAGCGGTTTTTCGTGGTGAATGCTCTGAAGCAAAAAAAAAAAAAAAAAAGGCCCCCAGACTCGGAGCTGTAAAGCATGGACTGTGCCTGGAACGCAGAGGAAAGGGAAGTGTGGATAAGCCTTCAGTGTGCTCAGTTTGTGAGCCTTTAAGGCGCCACAAGACTTTGCTGATGTTTTCTGCTGCAACAGGTGGCTCCTTCTCTGGAAACTGAGCAAAGACATAATGTCCAAACTCAGTAGGCACCCATATAAATATAGGTATTATTATTATTTTGTGCCCCCCTTGGCTCAGCACCCTACGCGATAGAACCGCCTGCAACACCTAAACCTGGTGCTGACAGTTGTGGTCAGAGGTGACAGCCAGCCATCGGAATGAAAGTTGCTTCCAGATGACCCCTTCAATGAGCATTCATCCTGCCTTCTTTGCAAAAGGTTTTGCAGGGAGATTAGACGACATCAGCTCTGTACTGAACATTCATTCTTATTTGTTTCCTCAAATCATCTCAGCTAGTATCACCAATCTGCTGCTGTAAAAAGTTAAAGCTGTGTCTATTTGACATATATTTAGCTGCCATGATTACTGACTGTAATTTTTGCATCTTCTTGCCATTCAGCATCCACCTTACTTTCTACATCTGCCGAGTGTGAGTTCCCTTCACGCATCTGATGTGGAATCTGGTCCACAAAAGCTTATTACGCCACCACAAATTTATTAGCCCTGCAGGAGCCAGAAAGACTCTGCGATTGGTTTCGAGATAAACAAGCTGTGGGTCATTATTTTCTTTTTTACATGGATTGCTCCCTCTGTCATTCCTTTTTATTTTTTTAATGCATTTTTATTGTAAGTTTTCAAATTACAGCTCTCTTATCAATGTATATTACAAAAAATAAATATAATTTGCTACAATTTTGTTGTTGTTGTCATTATTTCAGCTCATAAAGAAAAAGTAAAAAATAAAAAAGTAAAAATAAAATTATAAATACAGTATAAGTAAATACAGGTGAGTATCACTGTAATGGTAAACACCAGCATAAATATAGGTAAGTATCGCTATAATGTTACAATTATCAGTATTAATAAAATAAAATAATAATAATAATAATAATAATAAAACAATACCAAGTTCTGACTTCCTGCCGATACCCATGCATATTTTCCTCATGTTGAATGTACATAACCCTATAACCCTGCCCATTAACTATTACTCTTACATTCTTGAAACTTACTATTCACTTGAAATGTTTTCCCAATACTAATCCATATTTACTACTCAAATGCCAACATAGATATAGAATTTTTACTATACTTTAGGACATACTTTCTATAACTATCCCATTTTAAAAAAATTGTTTAGAGTTTCCCCTCAGATTATTCATTAGTTGTGCTAATTCAGCAAACTCTTGGAGCTTGTATTGCCACTCTTCTACTTTTGGGACTTCTTTTTCCTTCCATACTTTTGCCACCAAAATTCTGTCCGCAGCCGTCGCATATAAAAAAACTTTTCTTTGCTGTTTTGGAATTGTGGGATGTATAACACTGGTGCAGTCAATCACAACATTCCTAGAGTGTACACAAAGGGGACTTGGTCCTCCAGGTAGAGTTTCCTGTGCCAAGACTGAAATCACTTCCTTTGTGTGACCAGAAGTGGGAGTGGCCTTACCTGTAGCTATTCAAAGATACAGGTGAGCTGCTACTCTCCCCCTCTTGCCACCAGGACTCCGAGGATGCAACATCTCAGGAGATGCTCTCTTGGCTTCCAGCCAAGAGAGGCCCACATGGAGCCTTTCTCCCTTAAGGAGAATCTCCACATGTACATACATTTAATCTAAGCTAGCCTGCCTTCTGAGACTGCCTGTATGAGCTTGGAATGTCTGTAAGTAAAAGCTTTATACTTTTATAAGCTTATGTGTTGCGTATTTTCTTTTAAGAGGGAACCAGGGGAAATATGTGCCAGGATCTGCCTTATTCTAGAAGTTCATAGGAACTTAAACGCCACGCTTTGCTGCGCTTTATTGGGGATGAGAAACTCTGCTAGTTTGGAGCTTGTTAGCACAAGCTGGGATAGGAAATATTAATCAATATTCCCTCATCCACATTCCCTCTCATCTCCCACAAAGGGTTTTGAGGCCCAGAACTGCATATTTTGTGTATTTTTAAAGGATTGCTTTGGATTGTGATTTTTGGCAGAGTAGAATTTTTCTGTTTGTACTTCCTGGTAAGCACATGGTCTTTTGTTCTCCATTGTGCTGTGAAAGGGGGATTAGCGACCCCTCCCCTCCCTCAGAGCTCACAGACCTCAGAGGCAGTGAAGATTAGTTTGCATTTTGAGATTTTTGAGTTTTGATTTTTGAATTTTAACCATTTTTGGGAATTTTTGAAATTTTTTAAATTTTTCAAATTTTTGAGGATTAAGATGGCAAGCTCAGGATTTGATAGTGAAGCAAGATCAAACTTTATGCTGCTGAATGATCGTAACTTTGTGCAATGGAAGCAGCGCCTTTTAGTGCATCTTGGTGCAAAACAAGTGCTTAAAGCGGTGAAAGATCCCAAACCTGATTTTGCTGATTTAACCAAGAAAGCAGATTGGGAAAGGCAAGATGCAGAAGCTAAACACATAATTTTGAGCAGTTTGAAAGATGAGCATTTATCTCTGATTGACTATGAAAGTGATGCATCTCAGATTCTAAAAGATATTGAGAGGGTTTATGCACAATCATCAGAGAACTCTTATAGACATTTATTGGATAAACTGCTGAAGTTAAAGATGAATTCCAGAGAACAATTTACAGGGCATTTTAAGGACTTTAATGAAATTGTTCAAAGGATTGCCCTAACTCCCAGAGCTTTTGATGATGCAACCAAAGTGACTTTTATGCTGGCATCATTAGGAAAAGAATTTACTTCATTTAAGAGTATAATGGATCACACCAGAGATTTGACTTTTAATGAACTAGTAAATCACTTAAGAGAGGAATGCAGAGATTACCTTGATTCTCCACAAAGGAATCCAAGGAGGGACACAAGTTATGTTTCTAAGCAATTTCCCAAGTCTAAGGAAGTGTCCAAAGAATTAATATGCCATAACTGCAATTTAAAAGGGCACATTGCAAGGAGTTGCCAGAAGCCCAAGAATAAGTCCCGCCCCTTTCAACCAAAAGGTGAAAAGAAGGGGGGTCACGAGCGTACATTTCTACTGCAAGAAAAGAGTTTAAATGTGCAAAGAAATGAAAGGAAAAGTGACCAATTTATTTTAGATTCGGGAGCTACAAGCCATTTTGCGCATAAAAGAGAATATTTCAGAGAAATTAATGATAGTGAATGGACTGAAATCCAGATTGCTGATGGAAATGTTCTAAAATCACAAGGTGCAGGTTCAATGCGTTTGAAATTCAAGGTGAACAATGAATCTCTTGAAACAACTGTGCCTAATGTTCAATATGTCCCAGAATTGAATTGTAACTTGCTTAGTGTGTCTGCTTTAGACAAGAAAGGTTTCAAGGTTACATTTGCCAATGGAGAATGCAATGTAACGAAAAATGATGAGGTTTATGCTCAAGGGAAACTAATCAATGGTGTTTATGAGATTAACGTTTCAGAAAACCAATCAGCACAAGTCGCCCAATCCAAGCAGAAGCATGAAGCAGATCTGGAGCTCTGGCATCGAAGACTGGGTCACCGGGATATCAGAGTCATCCAGGAACTGCAGAATGGAGATCTTGTGAGAGGTCTACAGGTAAACAAAAGTAACACACCCACACCAAAGTGTATAACTTGTGTAAGTGAAAAAGGAGTCAAACCTTCTTTCCCACGTTGTGCAGAAAAGAGAAGCACAAAAGTTCTGGACATTGTGTACACTGATTTAGCTGGACCTATGAATATACCTTCCTTAGGAGGAAATAAGTATATTTTGATATTTTTGGATGATTATTCAAGGTTTTGTGTGGGATACCTTCTCAAAGAGAAGAGTGAAACAGTGGAATTGTTCAAGCAATACGTAAGCATGGTCAAGAACAAATTCCATCGAGCACCCACCACCCTAATGTCCGATAATGGTGGGGAGTTTTGCTCACGTGAAATGGAAGCCTTCATGGCTCAGGAAGGCATAGCACATGTGACCACAGTAAGCTACACACCTCAACAAAACTCTATTGCTGAGAGGAAATTTAGGTCCATCCTAGAGATGACAAGGTGTATGCTAAAAGGATCCAACTTGTCGAAGAAACTTTGGGGTGAGGCAGCAAATACTGCGATTTATATACAAAATAGGCTGCCAACAAAAGGCACAGAGCGCACGCCATTTGAACTTTGGCATGGAAGAGTCCCAAATTTGTCACACATACGTGTATTTGGAAGTTTGTGCTATTACCACGTGCCCAAGGAGCACAGACACAAACTTGACTCCAGAGCAAAGCCTGGTATCCTAGTTGGATACGCTTCTGGAGGAAAAGGCTACAGAGTTGTGGACTTACAAACAGGGAAAACAAGTTCACATCACGTGATTCATTTTGAGGAGTATGAAAAGGCTGACACAAGGAACACAGCAATTGACTGTTCCAATGAGCCACCAACAGAGGAGTTTGTAAGTTTTCCTTTTGAAGCCATACCAGAAACTAATCCACCTCCTAGTATTGTACCTCCTAGTGTTGTAGCACCCCCTACAGATGACACCCCAGAAGACACGGAGGACCAGATGTCAGAAGGCTCCAGAGACGAAGAGGACCCGTATGCAGGGATGCCGCCATTGGAAGGAGATGAGGAAGCTGATGCGGTTCAACAAGAGCCAGAGGTCAGACGTTCCTCCAGGTCCAACAAAGGCGTTCCACCACTACGACTGTCCTACTTTGCAGGGTCGGCGCCACCACAGGAACCTTCCACGTGGGAACAGGTTCAACGGTTGCCAGCTGCTGAGGCCAGTCTCTGGAAGCAAGCCGCGCAGGAAGAGATGGATGCACTGCATCGCAACAAGACCTGGACCCTGACAGAGCTACCTCCTGGTAAGAAGGCAATTGGGTCCAAGTGGGTGTTCAAGCTTAAGAAGGGGTCAGAAGGGGAGGTGCAACGCTACAAAGCTAGGCTTGTAGCACAAGGATTTTCACAACAGTATGGCGAAGACTATGATCAAGTATTTGCGCCTACAGTGCGATACAGCAGTGTTAGATTACTTCTAAGTATTGCAGCATCTAAAGGCCTATCAGTCCGTCATGTCGACATAGCAACAGCTTTTCTTCATGGGACGATTTCTGAACAGATTTATATGAAGCAGCCCAAAGGCTTTATCAAGCAAAATGAGGCACATCTTGTATGTAAACTTCAGAAAGGAATTTACGGTTTGAAACAAGCTGCAAGAGCATGGAACCAGAAATTACATGAAATGCTGGTTCAGCTTGGGTACAAGCAGTCAACAGCTGACAAGTGCCTGTACACTAAGAACAGAAATGGACAATTCTCTTACATTCTGGCTTTTGTCGATGATTTATTAATATCAACGTCCAATGACAGAGACTATAAAGACATAGTCAGACATCTCAACAAAGAGGTGGAAGTAAAGGAATTGGGACTTGTCCAGTATTACTTGGGAATTCAAATTGAGAGAGAAGAAGACGGCTCATTTCTTCTCAGCCAGAAGCAGAAGATAATAGAACTGATAGAAAGCATGCAGATGCAAGGTGCACACCCTGTCGCGACACCCATGGCCACAGATTTTCTAAAGAATCAGCAAGATTCGAAGCTGCTGCCAGACAACAGCGAATACAGGTCAGCGATTGGTAAACTTTTGTATTTGGTTACTACCAGCAGACCTGACATAGCAAGTGCAGTGGGGATCCTAAGCAGAAAAGTGAGTTCTCCCACTGAACATGACTTGGGTGGGGTCAAGAGGGTGGTGCGTTACCTCAAGGGTACAATGAATTGTAAATTAAGATTGCCAGCTGTAAGGGACCCTAAGTTGGTTGGGTACAGTGATGCAGATTGGGCTGGGGATAAGGCGGATTACAAATCCACAAGTGGTTATGTTTTTATGTTTGGAAATGCACCTATCATATGGGGCAGTTATAAACAGAAATGTGTAGCCTTATCGTCCACAGAGAGTGAATATATTTCAGCTTCGGAAGCATGCAGAGAGATCATCTGGCTGGATCAACTCCTGACAGACTTTGGTTTGCCAAGAAAAGGACCTGTCAGCTTGATGGAGGACAATCAAGGCTGCCTGCAGCTAGCGCAAACCGAAAAGTTCCTTGCACGTTCAAAACACATTGGGGTCAGGTATCACTTCATTCGCCAGATGATCCAAGATGGACTAGTAGAAATGTCCCACTGTAATACTCAGGAGATGACTGCGGACATTCTCACGAAACCCTTGCCACGAGAGAATTTCCAGAACCTGCGTGTCAAGCTGGGACTCTGGGTGGTTGAATAAAGTTGTTTTATGTTTGTTAAATGTTGTTCAGACTGAGAAGGGGTTTGTGGGATGTATAACACTGGTGCAGTCAATCACAACATTCCTAGAGTGTACACAAAGGGGACTTGGTCCTCCAGGTAGAGTTTCCTGTGCCAAGACTGAAATCACTTCCTTTGTGTGACCAGAAGTGGGAGTGGCCTTACCTGTAGCTATTCAAAGATACAGGTGAGCTGCTACTCTCCCCCTCTTGCCACCAGGACTCCGAGGATGCAACATCTCAGGAGATGCTCTCTTGGCTTCCAGCCAAGAGAGGCCCACATGGAGCCTTTCTCCCTTAAGGAGAATCTCCACATGTACATACATTTAATCTAAGCTAGCCTGCCTTCTGAGACTGCCTGTATGAGCTTGGAATGTCTGTAAGTAAAAGCTTTATACTTTTATAAGCTTATGTGTTGCGTATTTTCTTTTAAGAGGGAACCAGGGGAAATATGTGCCAGGATCTGCCTTATTCTAGAAGTTCATAGGAACTTAAACGCCACGCTTTGCTGCGCTTTATTGGGGATGAGAAACTCTGCTAGTTTGGAGCTTGTTAGCACAAGCTGGGATAGGAAATATTAATCAATATTCCCTCATCCACATTCCCTCTCATCTCCCACAGGAATGTCTATGTCCAAGATGCTCAGCAGGAAGGTCTCAGGTTTCTTTTTGAAATTTTTTCCTAATATCTTTTTTAATTCATCGTAAATTTTCTCCCAAAATAACTTTACCTTATCACATGTCCACCACATGTGGAACATGTCCGCGTTTTTCTCTCCGCATCTCCAACAAACATTAACCATATTTCCATACATTTTTGCCAATTTTGAGGGCGTAAGGTACCACCTGTGGACCATCTTGAGCATATTTTCTCTAATGCCATAATTGGCCGTAAATTTCAAGTTCACATTCCACAGATTCTCCCAATCTTTCAGCATGATCTTTCATTCCTAACGCAACAAATTGCAGTGCAGAAGCAGACCCGGCCCTTGCTCTGACATTTCTTACCCCTGGTGTGCAGGACTCCTCAGTGGGCCAAGGGCGTGGCTCAGGAGAAGATGCAGGGTGAATCTTCTGTGGGACGGGCAGAGACTGGGAAGGTGCTGGGGAACTGGTTCCAGCCTGCAGGCTCCTCTCCTTCAGCTTGGGGGGTGGCAGAGGACTGGTGGGTGCCTGCTTCTTGGCAACGGGCCGGTGCTCATGGAACGACACCGCGTAGGCCAGCCTCCCACAGTGCATGGCCAGGTCATCGCTGCTCACCCGCAGCAGCACCATGATGTCCCCATAGCGGTACAGGTCCTCGTCTCTGCTGGCAAAGAGATTCATCCGGGGTTGGTTGGTGCGGGGGTAGATGGCGAAGAAGGCTTCCCCGGCCCGGACACTGTTCCTCAGCGAGGAACCGCGAAGGCGCAGGGCTTCTATTCGCAGCCGGGCGTCGTGGTTTTTGTCATTTTTGCAGAAGCCTGGATGGGTGGAGAGGGGAGAGCCCAGTGCAAACAGTGTTAAATCATAGCTGTCAACCCTCCCTTTTTTGTGTGGGAAACTCCCTTATTTCTTTCTCTTTTTTCCTCAAATCATTTTTATTAAGGTTTCCAATACAACATAATCACATTGAAACATTCCAGACTACATTTCAAATTATTTATCCAATTATCAATAATTTAAAAAAAAAAAGTTCCAATTCTGCCAAATTATTATTTAAATTTATTTTGAGGTTTCCCATGCTTCAAACTCCGGAGTTATCTAATCAACTATTTGTCCTTGCTTTTTACCCTTCCTATATTTTCTCAGCCTCTGATGTATTCCAACAAGCAAGATAAATCAAAATAAACAATGTCCCTGTGTGGATTTAAGTCCATAATTCATCTCCATACGATCGCCTTGCCCCTTGATACTCTGATTCCAAAAGCCAAATCACGGACAGTCGCCATCTTCATTCAGCCCCGATAACATCCACTCTTTTTCCACAGCTGTTGTTCACCTGTCTGCTTTTCACTTAAACTTTTCCAGGAGTGTTTGCCGAGTTATTTTAAAAGTTTGTATATTGTGGTTATTAAGGCTTGCCACTCCCTATGGTATCATGTTAAACAGACCGGGTTTCTCTTTCAAGATGGCACGGGTGGTTTTTTTTGGGGGGGACTCCCTTATTCCAATGCCGTTTCCCGCTGCTATCCCGGATTGTTGATATCCCTTAAATTTCCCAGATTTCAAAGGAAGCAGCTCCTCTCCCTCCCTGCCGGCCAGGGAGGCTCCTCAGCTGCGTTGCTCGGCTGCCAATAAGGAGTCTGAGACTGACTGGGGGCGGAGCTTGCATGCCTTGTGCAGCCAGACCCTCACGCCCAACCAGACAGACAGCCTGCCTGCCGTCTACGCGCTCGCTCTTTCGCTCACCCGTTTGCGCGCAGCCTCTGGAGCGCAGGGTGGCGAGGCTACTTAGTGCCATTGCACCTCCTTTGCGGCATCCCTTATTTTCAAATCCGAAAGTTTGGAAAAATCCCTTATTTTCAAATCCGAACATTGACAGCTATGTGTTAAATCAAGGTAGCATCCAAGCCATCCATAGCGAATCCAACCGCTCACCTCCAATAAATAATGTGGCAGACTCACCCCACTCACTGCCCCCTATCAAATACAGTGCACACACCTCACGCTACAGCAATTACACAAAGTTTTCACCACAGGTTGTCTTGTGGGGGACTTGTGTGAAGGAAGACTTAGATTTAAAGTCTCAGGCAGGAGTGGAGCAAACAAGAAAAGTCTGTTTTCAAGAAAAGAATCTTATCCTACCCTACCCTATCCTGTTCTCTATCTCACTCCCATCTCAATCCTAGCTCTACCTCTGAACCTGAACCTTGTCTCAAATCCAGCCCTATCTCTCTCCCTCAGAAACAGCTCCTTTTATTCTCCCTCCCAAAGTGCTGGCTCCGCCCCCTCTGACTTGGTAGCCAATCAGAGAGAGGCTCTAACCCTTGGGTGGTGTTTCAGAGCAACTGCATCACCAGATTCTGGTCTGGCTCAGCTGTCCATCACACCATCCATTTAAAGCACGCATCTTCCCCCCCGAAAAATCCTGGGATCCACAGGCTACACCTCACGGAGCACCCTTAAACTACTGTTCTCAGGAGTTTTTGGGAGAAACAAATGTGCTTTCAACAAGTAAAGGTAAAGGTAATGGGACTCCTGACCATTAGGTCCAGTCATGTCCGACTCTGGGGTTGCGGCGCTCATCTTGCTTTATTGGCCCAGAGCCGGCGTACAGCTTCCAGGTCATGTGGCCAGCATGACAAAGCCGCTTCTGGCGAACCAGAGCAGCGCACGGAAACGCCGTTTACCTTCCCCGCCGGAGCGGTTCCTATTTATCTACTTGCACTTTGACGTGCTTTCGAACTGCTAGGTGGGCAGGAGCTGGGACCGAGCAACGGGAGCTCACCCCGTCGCAGGGATTCGAACCGCCGACCTTCTGATCAGCAAGCCCTAGGCTCTGTGGTTTAACCCACAGCGCCACCTGGGTCCCTTTTTGCAACAAGTGGTGCAGCCCAAATACTGAGGGCAATTGGTCGTAACTGGTCTGCCCTTTCAAAACATCAGCCCCAATTCCCCCCAACCTAACTCAGGGTTGAAAGCAGCTGTAGGTCCTTTGCAAAAACGTGCAGGGAAATTCACTAGTTTAGACTCTCCTGGAGGGGGGGAACCCTCAGTCCTGGGGGCCAAATGCAGGCCTCCAAGCCTGTCTCTCTGGCCCCAGAGAATCTCCCTAGGCTATACCACATCCCCAGCCACACCCTGGCAGGGATGAATCTTTAAACTGTGACCATCCCTCTTGCTTGGCTAGATGGAGGATACAGAGAGGGATGGGTGATTGTGTGTGGAAATTACTCTGCGACTCAAAGGTAAAATATGCATTCATTGCTCCACCCCGTTTTCCCTCTGGCCCTGCATTTCATCAAATGTGCCCCCCCTCTCCAGGGGGATCTTTGTACCCCGGAGTCGGATATGCTTAAGACGATCCTGCACCTGACCTTACTACGCCTCTGGTTATTGCACCCTGCATCATGGGAGTCCTGGGCCTGTGTCATGCCACCTCGCCAGCCAAAAGGTTGACAACTCTGGGAAACGGGGGGGGGGGGCACCTGAGGACCAGTTAGAGGGAATTCCCTCCCTCCCATGTAAAAAACACCAACTTTTCGAAGCTTTTCTCCTTCCCTCCCTCCCTCCTCCCATTTAGAAACACCAATGACCCGGATCGCCTCCTTCCTCCTCCTCCTCCGTGTCAGCCACTGGTTTGTTGGCTGGAGGTGGGAGGATTTTTTAAAATCTGCTGTACCGTAGCACTTTAAGCAGTCAAAGAATACCTCCTGTTAATGATTCAAGCATGCTTATTGTACCAGCCAAGAGAATTATAACCCTCAAACTAGAAGAGATAGATCTACAATATAATATTGCAACAGGGGGTGGTTCCTGCTCCCCGCTAAACCTTGGCTTAATACCACAAACGAAATTTCCATCTTATTTAACTTCTCTATCTGTGGTGTCACACAGGTATGCTTTTATAAAGGCTAGATTCAATGCTTTCCCATCAAATGTTATGGGCAATAGACTCTCAAATGGTCAGATCTCACTTCTCTGCGACTGCAATAACGGAGCTACAGAATCGTTACATCATATAATCCTCAGTTGCCCATTGCACTCGGCTGCACGGGCCAAATTTCTAACCCCCTATCTTGTGAATATTACTGATGAAATCCCGGAAGCAAAAGTAATATTCCTTCTGAACGATGAAGATGCTAGTAGATCCCTTGCAGTTGCAAGATTTCTGATAAATGTACTATCTCAAAAGAAGAGGAATGGATCACTGCAAGATGTCTGTTAGCTTATTTAAGCCCAAAAAATTCAAAAATCAGCGCAGCTAAACTAAAGGGTTACAAATAAACTGTTTCAACTGTTTCCGCTGGATCTAAATTTTGATTTTAGTTTTACACGAATGGATTTTACTGTGTACATAGTTTTATATAGTTTTTATTTAAATATTTAAATTTTATTTCTATTGTATAAATTTTTTGTTTGTTTTTTTTATTTAGAAAGTTTTATTTGCATTGTCTCATTTCTCTGGATGTAATACAATGTATATCTATGGGCCAATGGCCGTAATAAACATTACCTACCTACGATGCTTATTGTAACAAGAGAGTATTACTGGTAGCATGGAAAAACCCCTCTTCTTCTCACCCCCCACCTGCCCCCAGCTCAGTACTAAAAAAAAAACCAAGCGTCCATCGGAAATTCTTCAAGGAAAATAAGGACTGGATTGAAACGAAAGTTTTGAACAAGTTTTCTTCAAACCCAAGAAAAATGATATTAGTATAAGACATGTAACTAGAATAAAAAGTAATTTTTTTCAAGCAAATAACTGTAATAACTACCGTAATAAAGCACTGCTATAATTATATATAATTTTCTTAAAATTTTGGTTTCATTTGCCTTTTGCGTGCTGAAATGTCACAACCTGAACAACCATGGCTTGCCCCCCCCCTAGTTTTGATCCTGGGTACGCCCCTGTGCCCCAGAAGAGACTGTGGCCCCAGTCTGAAAAAGGTTCCCCTTCCCATTGCAAGGCAGGAGACCCAAATCTAGAGCATCCGGTCAGAACAGAATCATTGGAACCTAAGACGAGCTTGCAGGATCAGCAGGGCCGTCTTAAGCATATCCGGCGCCGTGGTGCAGAAGGGGCTGGGGTGACGTTCTTGGTGCCCCTCCCCCCACCCCCTGTGCTGGGCAGCTCGAGGCTCACTTGCCGCACAGGCTGCCTCAGCAGTCCCGCTAGTGCTGCGGGGCGGGCAGGAGGGAGAAGGGCACTGCATAGCTTTGTGCGCCGCCGCTGCTGCCTCCTCTCCCAGGCAGAAAGCAAGAGCGTGGCTGGCAGTAGGAAGAGCCACCGCCACCGCTGCCCAGCATGCCCTTGCAGCTGTTCCTGGTCGGGTCCTGGACTCCTGCTGCTGGGCGCCCCTGATGAGCGGGCGCCCTGCTGCAGGGCGCCACTAACCCTAATGGGTAAGACGGCCCTGAGGATCAGGCCAAGGGCTCACCTAGTCCAGCATCCTGCTCTCACCATGGCCTGTCAGGTGTCTGTGGGAGCAGAACCCCAGCACAAGAGCGACTCTCCCCTCCTCTGGCTTCCAGCAACTGGTGTTCAGAAACATTGCTGCCTCCAATTGCGGAGGCAGAGCAGAGCTATCCTGTGAGGTAGGCTAGGCTGAGAGACAGTGAGCGCTCCAAGCTCACAAAATGTGCTCATGGCTGAGAGAGCACTGGAGCCCCAGTCTTCCAGGTCTTCATCCAACACTCTAACCACTACACCTCACTGGCTTCCCAGACATCTGAATAGGTAAAGGTAAAGGGACCCCTGACCATTAGGTCCAGTCGTGTCCGACTCTAGGGTTGCGCCGCTCATCTCGCTTTATTGGCCGAGAGCCGGCGTACAGCTTCCAGGTCATGTGGCCAGCATGACAAAGCCACTTCTGGCAAACCAGAGCAGTGCACGGAAACGTGTTTACCTTCCTGCCAGAGCGGTATCTATTTATCTACTTGCACTTTGACGTGCTTTCGAACTGCTAGGTTGGCAGGAGCTGGGACCCGAGCAATGGGAGCTCACCCTGTCAAGGGGATTCGAACCGCCGACCTTCCGATCAGCAAGCTCTAGGCTCTGTGGTTTAACCCACAGCGCCACCTGGGTCCCCAGACATCTGAATAGTTACCCCTGAAAAGCAGAAGTTTCAGTTTTTGGTCTATCCAGGCTCTTGTTGGGAGATGCCCCACCAAGAGTTGGCACAGTCCTAGCCAAGGCAAAGGAGTGATGCCATGATACCCTGGGCCTTTAATTCTACGATTCGACCTCCCCCCCACCCCAAAATCATGGGCAGATGAAGACCAAATGCTTCAAACACCCAGAGACAGAAAGGCCCGGTCCCTGCAATGTAGCTCAGCATGAGAACATGACCGTGAAAGGAAATAATCTTTTAGCATGGCAACACCTGCACTTTGGAATGTGCTTTTTTTCTGGGGGGACGCAGGGAGCACATACCCCTAAACATTTTGTGAATCTAAGTTTGGCCTCATTGAGGGGCAGTATTTTAATATGAGTAAGAAAATGAGAGTACCCCGAGTACCCCTATACATTTTTTTTTAAACCCCCCCCCCCCCACTGCCTACGGATATCAGGCAGGTGCCTCCTAAAAACATTTTTTATCCAGGCAAGGCTGCTCAGATGTTTAGAAAGTTGGCACGAGTCTTAAGACTCAGCTATATAGCTGCAAATTAAACGTTTGAATTGCGCTGTAAAGTGCATTATGTAAATATGACACTAGATGGCAATGGTGAGCTATGGCAAATTCAATATATTTTTCAAAACCTTTTTTTTTTAAAGCAATTTCGCAACCTTTTTATGTGTCTAGATTCCACCCAAATCTGTTTCCAGTCTATTGTTATTTTAACTTTTCAATCATCTTAAACTAACGTTACATTTTCTTAGTGATAACTTCAGTGCTTTATCTTTTTTGTAAAGTGCTTTGTATAAATTTCATGAAATAAGTAAATAAAGTTTAAAAAGGGACATCAAAGGTCATCTAGTCCACCCCCTGCCCGTGCAGTGGGTTAAGGTGAGATCTGATCCTCCTGATCTCTCCTAGGTGGCGAAGGACTCATCCATGTTCTTCCTGCTTCCCATCCACCCTGACCTCTTACCTCTGGGCAAGGTAAAAAGGAACTGCCTCTTCTCAAATGCATAGACTTCATTCAGGTTGCTTTGCTCGACAATGTCGGTCGTGGCCGTGTTGGTGTAAAGGGGGTCCCCTTCGTTCACCCGCAGTTGCACCCCCGCGCCAGATCCCTCCAGCAGTGGATTCTCCACCGTGAGCCTCAGAGCATACCTCCCGGCCTCGTTGAACTGCACGCTCACCAGCTCAAAGTCCAAGTCTAGGACCTTCTCCTCAGCCTTCAGCCGCGACTTCTGCAAAGTCACAGGGACGCGGGGCTCCGCTCCCTTGCCAGCCATGGCTCGCCAAAGCCGCAGGGCGGGAAATGTCAGCGTGGCAGTGATGAATCCAGAGACTGCTAGCGGTCGCTTGGATGTGGCCCACTAGTAACACTACCTCTGTGCTCCTCCATGGATTAGCCCTTCCTTTGATCATGTAGACTGCACCGTCATTGAGGAGTTGCTGTTGTCTCATGTGGGACAGGTGCCATCAGCAAGGGGCTTTCGCCAAAGCAGATTTCCTCTATTGCCCCAAACGAGCCCCAACATTTCATTCTCCACGCTGCATCCACAGCCCATTCACTGGAAACGTGTGCATTCTGGGAGGAAAAGCAAAACCCCAATGCCAACCCTGGCTGGGGAGCAGTTTAAGAAAGCAGTTGCTCCTTCAGCAGCCGTGAAAAGCTCTCTGCAATTGGCACCACTGAAAAGGAGACACCTTTCCAACAAATTTCACAGGTGGGAGATGGCAGAGAGAAGTTTGTTTGGATGGAGCCTTGGCAACTCAGTGCAAAAAGTGTCGCTTGCCTTCAGGTAAACAATGGTTGTTGTGCGTGGCAAGCAAGGGTGGGGTCAGCGAGATATCCAAGATTTATAAGATCAGCGTACACACAGAGCAGCTGCTAAATCTAGTACGGCTCATAACTTTATTTCATTTTTACATTATGTAGAAAGACAGATATAACCCACTCAGTGTTAAAGCTTAAACAAAATAAAAAATAAAAAAATTCCTTCCAGTAGCACCTTAGAGACCAACTAAGTTTGTTCTTGGTATGAGCTTTTGTGTGCATGCACACTTCTTCAGATACACTGAATCAGAAGTCACCAGACCCTTATATATAGTGAGAGGGTGGGGAGGGGTATTACTCAGAAGGGTGGTGGGAATGGGTGATAGGCTGATAGCCGTGGTAAACCTGTTGACGACTGTTAATGACTGCAATTAGTCTTACAGGAAAAAGCAAGGGGTGAGAAGGTTAAAAATAGCTTTGTCATGTATAATGAGATAAGAATCCAATGTCTTTGTTCAGACCAGGTCTCTCCATGGTTTTAAGCTTGGTAATGAGTTGCAATTCAGCAACTTCTCTTTCCAGTCTATTTCTGAAATTCCTTTGCAATAAGACAGCTACTTTGAGATCTTGTATAGAGTGTCCTGGGAGATTGAAGTGTTCTCCTACTGGTTTCTCTGTCTTGTGATTCCTGATGTCAGATTTATGTCCATTTATCCTTTGGCGTAGGGTTTGGCCTGTTTGTCCAATATAGAGAGCTGAAGGGCACTGTTGGCATTTGATGGCATACACAATGTTAGACGATGAGCAATTAAATAGTCCTGAGATGGTATGTTTGATGTTGTTGGGGCCAGTAACTCTGAGTATCTCCCAGGACACTCTATACAAGATCTCAAAGTTAACCTTCTCACCCCTTGCTTTTTCCTGTAAGACTAATTGCAGTCGTTAACAGTCGTCAACAGGTTTACCACGGCTATCAGCCTATCACCCATTCCCACCACCCTTCTGAGTAATATCCCTCCCGCCCTCTCACTATATATAAGGGTCTGGTGACTTCTGTTTCAGTGTATCTGAAGAAGTGTGCATGCACACAAAAGCTCATACCAAGAACAAACTTAGTTGGTCTCTAAGGTGCTACTGGAAGGAATTTTTTTATTTTTTATTTTGTTTTGACTATGACAGACCAACACGGCTACCGACCTGTAACTGGAACTATGGAAGGCACCACCTCACAGGGTTATTGTGGGGATTAAATGAGGAGGAGGACCATGTATGTCTCCTTGAGCGCCTTGAAGGAAGAGGTGGAATATAAACGCGGCAAATAAATAAGTGAATGAATAACTCTCTCTCCACACTCACGACACTTATAGGCCAGAGGGATTAAGAATAGAACAGAGGGATGGACAAAATCCTTGTGGGCGGAAGAGCTTCTCTGCTGCCTTCCTAGACCAGCCGTGGAGGAGCAGCAGGAGGAGAATCACAGGGCTGGTTGTTTTCAAATTTCTGATCCCTGGGCTGGCCCCAAGCCAAGCCCTTTTAGCCGTGAAGGGGATAAAGTTCTTTGGCTCAAGGAGATCCTTCACTCTCTGCCCGCCAGCTGAACTTTGCCTCCAAGTGTGCTTGCCTGGGGCTGCATCTCTCCCGGGACCCCCTGGTCAGATGAGGGGAGACTTGGGAGCAGCTGGGCTCTGCAGAGCTCCCTTGCCTCTCAAGGCTGAACCCCGGGCAATGAGCTCTTAAGGAAAACAGGTTCCAAGGGGGCACCTCTGGGGAGGAAGGGGGGAATCAGCAGGTTTTGCATGTCTTTGAACAATCTGGACTCCTCTCATCAAGTTGTTTTGTCTGCCTCCTGGGGAGAAGTTAGCCTTCTCTCTCTGCTAGCCTGCCTTTGGAGATCTTGATTGCAAACAAGGTAATATTCTAGTTACAGGTAGGTAGCCGTGTTGGTCTGTCATAGTCAAAACAAAATAAAATAAAATAATTCCTTCCAGTAGCACCTTAGAGACCAACTAAGTTTGTTCTTGGTATGAGCTTTCGTGTGCATGCACACGAAAGCTCATACCAAGAACAAACTTAGTTGGTCTCTAAGGTGCTACTGGAAGGAAATTTTTTTTAAGGTAATATTCTGTTTTACCTGTTCTGCCTTCAAACCATCCTATTTCCTTTACCAATGAACTTTGGGCTGGCCATGTGTTAAACGGTTAGCCTTTTTTTAAAATAAAAAAAAACCCGCAAAAATGTTCTATGTAACCACCTTACTGAACAGTAACGTTTAAAATCCCCAATTATTCAACCTGTGGGGATGGTTGTATAAAGAAAGCTGGCAGTTTTCTTTCTTATGAAAGCCGCATTCCTGGTGATCCAAAGTACAAAAGTTTTGTTTTCAAATCCTCTTTAGAATTTGTCTTAATTAGAACCAAGAAGTATTACGTGAATTCTTTCCTGTTAAGAAGTCTCTCTCTCTCTCTCTCTTTCTCCATCTTTGTGTGTGTGTGTGTGTGTGTGTGTGTGTGTGTGTGTGAGAGAGAGAGAGAGAGAGAGAGAGAGAGAGAGAGAAAACAAGAATTGTAACTTTTTCTGTTCAGCATAATTTAGTTTCTGGAGTTCCTGAGTTTTTTCTCTTACGCATTTGCTGGGATTTACATGTAGTTGCTGGAATTTAAATCTTCAAACACATTAAAAATTGGATGCTTTGTTTTGAGCTCGGCCAACTTCCACTTAACCCCAGGCTGTCATTATCAATATGACTACTCTCCAGAGTAAAGTTTCAAAGGCATTCAGGAATATTTGTTGGGGGAGCTTTCGCTCGAACAAAGACTTGTTCATTGGCAGAACTTCAAAACAGGTGAAGCATCTGATTTTAACATGGGCTTGTTTTCTTGTTTTTTAAAAAAGAATTGTTTATGATGCTTGCATTTCAGATTTGCTAACCAATACAAAGTGGATATGAATTATATTGTAATGTATTTTTTAAAAAATAAAATGAGCTCTTCAGTCACTGTGATTTCCTCCATTTCCCATTCATCCCAATGGAAGCTTCCCCTGCCCCCAATGCAAAGGGGGCCTGATCTGAATCTGAACCTTGGCACGAGAGGTTGTGGGCTTTAAGTCTTTGTCGCCCCTGTTGTGGTCCTGATCCATATTGGGCCCCTGCACAGCATCCGCTTCCATTGGAATGAATGGGAAAATGAGTACTTTATTATTATCTGTTAGATTTCTTCCCTTTCACCTGAAGGTCCCAGGGCTGCTTACAGCCACAGAAAATCAACTGAAATAATTTACAGTCAAACAATAGTGTGAGTCCTTAAAACAACCACCTCAAGTATAAAAGGCAGGGTACATCACTGTTAGGTGATGTAAGAGCAGAAGGTTAAATGCTCCACATTTTGCAATTAACTTTAAAAAAACCTATTCATGCATTTAGCAATTGTGTGGATGACGTCTCATCTAATTTCATTCTAAATCTGTATTTTTATTGCTCTCGAGTTACTCTGCATTTACTCTGGGCCCTCTGGATCCAGAGCTTTTATATTATTATTATGATGTGTTCAGGGTTGAAGCTACATACAATCAAGGGGAAGAACGGACAGCCTTCGCCAGTGGCTGTGGTTTTGTTAAGCAACCTCTTTGTCCAGGAAGGGCTGAACTGCAAACCATCTTCCTACTCTGGACAGGACTCCCACCAAGCAGAGATTAAACCCGAATCACTGTGGGAAGGCTGTGATTCTTGTTTGGTTGACCTCTCCTCTTGGTGGGGGACTGAAGATTAGTGAACCAGCCTTCCCCACCCACCCTGTCCATCCCTTTGATGTACCCTAAGCATATTCCAGGCCTTCCCTCTGCACCCAGAGGTTAAACCCTCTAAGCCTTGGTGCAAAGCCTCCGACATTTCTCTGATGAAAATAGGGGCGTCCTATTCCATAATAATAATAATAATAATAATAATAATAATAATAATAATAATAATAAATTGTATTTATTTTTATTTCTACCCCACCCATCTAGGGCTGGTTGCCCCAGCCACTCTGGGCAGCTTCCAACAAAATATTAAAATACAATAGTCCGTCAAACATTAAAAGCTTCCCTAAACAGGGCTGCCTTCAGATGTCTTCTAAACGTCTGGTAGTTGTTTTTCTCTTTGACCTCTGATGGGAGGGCGTCCCACAGGGCGGGTGCCACTACCGAGAAGGCCCTCTGCCTGGTTCCCTGTAACTTGGCTTCTCGCAGCGAGGGAACTGCCAGAAGGCCCTCGGCGCTGGATCTCCGTGTCCGGGCTGAACACACACACACACACACACACACACACACACACACACACACACACACACACACATTTAGAGGACTTCTCAATACAGGGCTGCCTTCAGATAGGGTTGCCATATTTCAAGGAGTGGAAATCCAGACAGAAAAGTTGTTGGGAAAGTTGTTGAGCTATTTTTAAGGGAAATAGCCAAAAACAACACTGCCGACATGGGTTGCCATACATGCGGATTTTCCTGGATGTCAGCGATTTCCGACAGCCGATTGCCAGATATGTCCAGGAAATTCTGGACATATGGCAACACTGCTTCAGATGTCTTCTTAAGGTTGTATAGTTACCTATCTCCTTTGCTTGAGGGGCGCATAACTCAGGTCAGCTCACAGCCATTGATGAATTTTGGCTAAATAAACAATGAGGGCTGCACTAATCTCCGTGACAATAGCAACAAGATGATGCAGGAGATGGTTGATTTGAGTGGGCAGGTTATGGCAGGACTTTTCTTCTGCAATGTGGATGACAGGCAGCAGTCCAACAGGCGAACCTTTCCCCAATATGACGATGCAGTTCTGAGGTGGGGGTGAGGAGGAATTGGGCCTTCTTGCTTGGCCTGCTATCCCTGTTCTCAGAGTGACTTGGAAACCAGCAAGCAGGACCTGAGCACAAGAACCACACCCACCGGTGGAATTCAGGACACATTTCTGCCTCCCACTTGCAAAGATAGAGCATAGCCATTGTGGCTAGGAGTCATCCATAGCCCTCTTCTCCATTCATTTGTCCAATTGTCTTTTAAAGCCATCTAGGGTGGCGCTGTGGGTTAAACCACAGCGCTAGGGCTTTGCTGATCAGAAGGTCGGTGGTTTGAATCCCTGTGACGGGGTGAGCTCCTGTTGCTCGGGTCCCAGCTCCTGCCCACCTAGCAGTTCGAAAGCATGTCAAAGTGCAAGTAGATAAATAGGAACCGTTCTGGCGGGAAGGTAAACGGCGTTTCCCGTGTGCTGCTCTGGTTCGCCAGAAGCGGCTTAGTCATGCTGGGCCACATGACCTGGAAGCTGTAACGCCGGCTCTCGGGCCAATAAAGCAAGATAAACCCCAGAGTCGGACATGACTGGACCTAATGGTCAGGGGTCCCTTTACCTTTACCTAGGTTGGTGCCTCCCATGGGAGGGAGTTTCTATAGCTTAACTAAAAGGTAAAGGGGACCCATGACCATTAGGTCCAGTCGCGGACGACTCTGGGGTTGCGCCGCTCATCTTGCTTTACTGGCCGAGGGAGCCAGCGTACAGCTTCCGGGTCATGTGGCCAGCATGACTAAGCCGCTTCTGGCGAAGCAGAGCAGCGCACGGAAACGCCGTTTACCTTCCCGCCGAGCGGTACCTATTTATCTACTTGCACTTTGACGTGCTTTCGAACTGCTAGGTGAGCAGGAGCTGGGACCGAGCAACGGGAGCTCACCCCCGTCGCAGGGATTCGAACCGCCGACCTTCTGATCAGCAAGCCCCTCGGCTCTGTGGTTTAACCACACAGCGCCACCGTGTCCCTATATCTTAACTATGCACTGCTTAAAGAAGTGCTTTCTTTTGCTTCTACTTCTGGCCTGCTCTTCCCCCACCCCCAAATGTTGTTTGGCCTTTGGGCCTCTGCTCTATCAGAATTTCAGGCTTCCTTCTTTCCCAACCCTACCTGGAGACGCCAGAGATTGAGCCTCCATCCATCTGCATGTAAAGCATGTGTTCTGCCACCAACAGGGCCGGCCTACCCATATGGCAAGGTGAGGCAACTGCCTCAGGCATCATAATTCACCAGGGCAGCAGATCCCCATGTTGATTCTTCTTCCCTCCCTTGTTCCTGATGTAGACCTTCCCTCACCCTTTCTTCTCTGCCGGGGAAGCGGGTGCCATGCTTCTCCCCCCCAGCCCCTAGGGAGCAGTGAGATAAGGGACAAGGCCTTAGTGAAACGAGGAAATAGCAGCAGATAATGGCCAAGGCTCCAATACCACAAGAACACAGAGATAGTGCCCTATCGCAATCCCACTGCAGGCCACAACATGTTCTTAACAGGAAGCTTCCCAGACTCAGACAGGCTGCAAAACTGCTGTTTGCAATATGATTCATGATTGAATCATATTGATGGTGACAATCTCCTTTTACTGAGGTTGGGGGCAGCCAAGGTGATGGCCTCCAGATGTAATCGGACTGCAGCTGCAACTCCATCCCTGACCATTGGCTGTCATTGCCAGGCTGATGGGAAATGGAACTGAACATCTGGAGAGCATCACAGCAACTGCTCTTAATCTAGGTCAGGCTAGCAAGGTTTTGCAGCCCTGTTCGGTCATCCAATGGCTTTGGGAGCCATTGATACCACTAGGCTTGTTCCTCCTGCCCACCTTCCACTTGTTCAGCAGGAGAAGATGCCAGGAAGACTCCACTGGTGGTGATGCTTTTATCTTCCAGCAATTCTTGATCAACCTTCATTAACCCAGCAGGGCATAATGCTTGCCACTGTTCCCACCACCATTTTTCAGACTCTTGAAAACATCTCAGTCACAGGGGAGAAAGCTATTTAAATCAAGAGTTTGGTTTACCTGTGGCCCTTCAACCAATTGTCAAGAATGAGTTGGAATCACTCGGCATCTGGAGGGCTGCATGTTAACTGCCTCTAGTTTATGCATGGATTCAGCGCATCCTTTTATGTTAAATGGAACTGTGACAGTTTGGAATATATTGGATTTTTGCAGCCTAGTTAAATGGTGGGTGGGGCCTGTGACTCATCTCTTCACTCTCTACCTGAACTTGCCTCATATGAGATCTGAGAAGGGCCATAGCTTGGTGGTAGAGAACATACTGTGCATGAAGCAGGTCCCAGGCTCAACCCGTGGTATCTCTGGGTTGCCTTGGGAGAGACTCCTTTGGTAGGAAATATGGAGCCAGATGGACAAATGATCGGACTGCTTTCAGGCAACTTCCCACATAGCTGTATGTTTTTAGGTACTCCAGTCAGCCCGGACAATGTAGGGCCATCTATTTCCCACTTCAGGTCTAGTTTCATGCTACTGTGTGGATTTGTGGTGCTACACAACACCACAGCAGTTCAAAATACTCAAATTGATGTGCAGCCAGTTGCAAATGAAAGCTAGAGAGCCAGTGTGGTGTAGTGGTTAAGAGCGGTAGTCTCGTAATCTGGTGAACCGGGTTCGCTTCCCCTCTCCTCCACATGCGGCTGCTGGGTGACCTTGGGCTAGTCACACTTCTTTGAAGTCTCTCAGCCCCACTCACCTCACAGAGTGTTTGTTGTGGGGGAGGAAGGGAAAGGAGATTGTTAGCCGCTTTGAGACTCCTTCGGGTAGTGATAAAGCGGGATATCAAATCCAAACTATTCTTCTAGAGCTTCCTGGATTCTCAAACAGCTGCTGGGTACTCAGAACAAACATTTGGTTACAGTCAGTACTTATGGAAGTATTCTATACAGTATCTGATTGAATGCATCTGTTAATTTCTGGCCCTCCCTTGGAATTGCTGGCACAATTGGTGGTGAGTCTGAGACCCTGCCCTCACTGAGATGCAAAACCTGTGTCTGGGCCACCCCACCTCAGATGGCAAACAGGTACCAGCAGGATGCTTCCATCTGAAGAAGAAAATAAAAATCCATGCGCGAATTGGATTCTTCTTTCTGCCTCTCTTTAATTTGCCTGCAGCAATTTTTTTCCTCAGGCTGTTTCCCTGGAGTGAGTGAGAGAGAGTGAGTGGGGTGGGGTGGGGGGTAAAGGACAGAGAACCTGGGCACAGAAGCGTGTAGCTTGATCTGTATTAAGTCTGCAAAGCACCATGTAGCCAGACCAGGAGAACAAAGCTGCCCTGTGTGTACACAAGCCCCAGGTCCACCTTTCAGTTGCAACAGGTGCTGCTGGAACTGAATAGCCTTGCAACTTGCCTTAATAATCCCTCGCACGTTTGCAGCTGCCTTTAGCTCTTCCAAAGTGGGTCAGGTTGCCTTCTGAGACACTTTGCCAAATCCCCCCTCCGCATCCTGGAGTGGGAACTGGTTGCTTTGTAGGCTGGGGGGGAGAACAAGACTCAGCTTTCTTTGGGGTAGAGTGCAGAAGAGAGAAGTAACCCCACCTACCTCGCAGGGTTATTGTAGGATAAAGTGGGGGGGCATTAAGTGATCGTGAGGTCTTTGGAGGAAGGAGGTGTGTGTGTGTGATTTAAAAAAAAAAAGAGTGAGGGGTTGATTGCTGAGCTGCATCCTGGTCCTTCATACGTACATTTCTGTAGATATATTGATTTTGTATGCTGATGATACAACCTTGATGGCAGAAAGTGAGGAGGAATTAAAGCACCTTTTAATGAGGGTGAAAGAGGAGAGCGCAAAATATGGTCTGAAGCTTAACATCAAAAAAACTAAGATCATGGCCACTGGTCCCATCACCTCCTGGCAAATAGAAGGGGAAGAAA
Organism: Darevskia mixta; assembly: GCA_034641385.1. Lineage (NCBI taxonomy): Eukaryota > Metazoa > Chordata > Lepidosauria > Squamata > Lacertidae > Darevskia > Darevskia mixta. The sequence goes on from JAWWNH010000188.1 coordinate 5,962,489, forward strand.
TGGAAGCAGTGAGAGATTTCACTTTCTTGGGCTCCATGATCACTGCAGATGGTGACAGCAGTCACGAAATTTCTTGGGAGAAAAGCAATGACAAACCTAGACAGCATCTTAAAAAGCAAAGACATCACCTTGCCGACAAAGGTCCGTATAGTTAAAGCTATGGTTTTCCCAGTAGTAATGTACGGAAGTGAGAGCTGGACCATCAAGAAGGCTGATCGCCGAAGAATTGATGCTTTTGAATTATGGTGCTGGAGGAGACTCTTGAGAGTCCCATGGACTGCAAGAAGATCAAACCTATCCATTCTTAAAGAAATCAGCCCTGCGTGCTCACTGGAAGGACAGATCCTGAAGCTGAGGCTCCAGTACTTTGGCCACCTCATGAGAAGAGAAGACTCCCTAGAAAAGACCCTGATGTTGGGAAAGGTGGAGGGCACAAGGAGAAGGGGACGACAGAGGACGAGATGGTTGGACAGTGTTCTCGAAGCTACTAACATGAGTTTGGCCAAACTGCGAGAGGCAGTGAAGGATAGGCGTGCCTGGCGTGCTCTGGTCCATGGGGTCACGAAGAGTCGGACACGACTGAACGACTGAACAACAACAACATACCCTAGAACTTACGGCAATGGCTGTTATCATTTGAACTTCAACAAAATACTCTTTGGGGGTTACTTAATTCATATGAAATTCTCCTGGAAAACTTTTCTGCTAGAGAACGGTAGCTACTTTAAACACACTGCCTTAAAAAAGAGGAGAAAGATTGGCATAGAATTTGCATGTGCTTTGATGTATAAATGCAGCTTCAGGTTTAAGTAGATTTCAATACAAGCCCTCTTGCCCCAGGGAGGGAGACTGGGAGCTGCCTGTCTGCCCAGCCTGCCTTCCAGGGGCAAACTGCAGGTGGACCTTTCCAAGGTCTTATGGGTCTGTATCACTGAACTGGGCATGAACCAGACAGCCCTTCGGTTAGAGGAAGCCTTCAAGAAGACTAGGATGGTCCTCTGTAAATCAGGACATGTGGCCACCCCAAAACGGATCAAAATATTGGAAGCAAGTGGACCAATTCATGGAGGAGCTACTAGCCACAATGGCTATGCTGTCCCCACAGCTGAATGCCACAGTGCTTGTTCTGGAAACCACAGAAGGGGAGAGGACCCTTCTGCTCGGATCCTGCTTGAGCACTGGACCAGATGGGCCACTGGCCTGATCCAGCAGGCTCCTTTTATGTTCTCAGATCTAGGGATTGTGGCCAGTTTGTCAATGAAACGTCTTGTTATATGGCACCCCCTTCTCACAAATCTCTGAGCGGTGCAAGAGTCCAGGGGCAGAGCCGCCTTTCCCATTGGACTTACTGGCGCGTTGCGCCAGGGTGCCAGCTTCTCAGGGGCTCCCCAGTGAGTGGGGGAGCTGCGTGGCTTTACCGGCAGCCTCCCCTTTCCCTGCACGCCCTCCAGCTGCACCCCGCCAACCATATGGGTGGCGGGCATGCAGCTTGCCTCCCAAGCCTCCGCGGGAGGAGAGCGATCCCCGCAGAGGCTTAGTATGGAAGCTGCGCCCCATCAACTATATGTCTGGCGGGTGTGCAGCTTCCTTCTCATGCCTCCGCGGGAGGAGAGTGATCCCCGCGGAGGCTTGGGAAAAGGTCAACAACTCTGGGAAACGGGGGGGGGGCGCCGGAGGGATCTTTGCACCACGGCACGGATATGCTTAAGACGGCCCTGTCCAGGGGTATCAGTCGCACCTCCCAGGGACTGTGCTTACTTTTGGACAATGAGACACAGAAGTCGGTGGCATCTTTATGATCTACTAGTAGACTTTAAGCCCGTTAAATTAACGGGCGCTAGAACATCATGGAAAGCGGGGACGGCGAGAACTTGCTGAAGTGCTTGATGTACTTGGGCGCCCCGGCCAGCGCCGAATGGCCCTTCAGCAGGCAGCGCAGGAGGCGCATCGCGGCGGCAGCGGCACTGGCACCAGCCAGGCCCCGGCAGGCCAACTCAGCCGCCACTTGTAACGGCCGCTGCCGCTTAGAAGTAAGTCCACGCGAGCGCGCACCCGCCGCTTCAACAGCCCGGCCGCCCGAAGTCTCTGCGCTCCAATCCCTGTGTCCGCGGGGCACATGCGCAGTAGGACACAGGGGCGGACACAGGGACTGGACGCAGAGACACTTGCACTTTATTACTGTAGATGGTTCATTTACACACACATATATATAAAGCCTGAGTCTGGATGGAGAGAGTGTGGCGCATTCACATCCCAAGAAGGTCCTTTTCCCCCCCATTGCTGCAGCCCCAGATTCCAAGAGACCCCCCCCCCAATATCACGTGTGCTCTGCCCGCCTCCCGCCCACGCTTGCAAAATGGACACATTTTCTGTTTGCTTAGATTCACCTGCCAGCCCTACTCAGAACAAACCCATTGAAGTGAATGGACCCGACTAACTTAGGTTCATTAATTTCAATGGGTCTACTCTGAGTAGGACTTAGTTGGGCACAACCTCTTATGTTTTAACAGTGGCAGCCACCATCCAGGCTGACTTTCAAGCCCAGATTCCTGGCTCAGCTGAGCTACCTTCCTGTTGCAACTCCTGCGCAAAGTTCAATTGAATTGAATTAACTCCCTCTAAAAGAAATCAAAAGCTGTTCTTGAGTCAGATCTCTTATCGTTTTTATTAAAAGCCACATGCAATATGCTCTCATTGCACTCTCTGCTCCTCCATCCCCTCCCACCCCTCAAACACTTCCCAATTCACTGTTGCGCTATTCATTTTGGCGAAAGGCAAAATGCTCTCTGGGGAGTGATGGATAGTGGGAAATGAAGAATACGGAGGGGCTTTATTGCAGCCATCAATCTCTTCCCTCGCAGTCCCGATCAAAGCCTTTGCTTTCCCAGGCAGAGGTTAGGCAGAGGAGCAAAGGGATCGTGTTTCGGGCAAACGCAGGGCGGAGTGTGGACTCCATGCTGGGAGAGGGAACAAGAATTTGGCTCTCGCAAGGCGGTCACGGTGAGCTGCCCCATTCATGCTTGGCACCGTCTGTGGGGAGACGAGGGGACCGCACAGATGGGGATATGGTGGCTTGGACCCCTCCGGTCCAAAGGGGGAAGGTTTAGACCAGGCACCCCCAACCTGCGGCCCTCCAGATGTTTTGGCCTACAACTCCCATGATCCCTAGCTAACAGGACCAGTGCTCAGGGATGATGGGAATTGTAGTCTCTAAACATCTGGAGGGCCGAAGGTTGGGGATGCCTGGTGTAGATTCTGGCTCTGAATGTGCCACCAACAGCCTGAAATCCTTACTTGTACATCTCCTCAGATTTTGGTGATCCGAATTCATAGAATCATAGAATTGTAGACGGGTCGTCCAATCCAACCCCCTGCAATGCAGGAATCCCAGCTAAAACATCCCTGGCAGATGGCCACCCAATCACTGCTTTAAATCCTCCAAGGAAGGAGAGACTTCCTTGGGAGACTTCAAAGAAGTGTGACTAGCCCAAGATCACCCAGCATGTGGAGGAGCGGGGAAGCGAACCCAGTTCACCAGGTTACGAGTCCACTGCTCTTAACCACTACACCACACAGGCTCTGAATGCAATGCTTCTGAAAACCAGTTGCTGTAAACCACGAGAGGGCTGCTCTTGTGCTCAGATCCTGCTTGCTGGTTTCTCTTTGGTCACCTGGTTGACCAGGATTTTGGACTAGATGGGCCATTGGCCTGATCCAGCAGGCCAATTCTTGTGTTCTGATGACTGAGGACCAGTGTTCTAATTGCAGAAGAAACCCATGTCCTTCTATTGGAGCTGGCCTTTTTAGCTACTTCTTTTTTAGAAACGGGACGCGGGTGGCGCTGTGGTCTAAACCACAGAGCCTAGGGCTTGCCAATCAGAAGGTCGGCGGTTCGAATCCCCGCGACGGGGTGAGCTCCCACTGCTCCATCCCAGCTCCTGCAGTTTGAAAGCACGTCAAGTAAACGGCGTTTCCGTGCGCTGCTCTGGTTCGCCAGAAGCGGCTTAGTCATGCTGGCCACATGACCCGGAAGCTGTCTGCGGACAAACACCGGCTCCCTCGGCCTATAGAGCGAGATGAGCGGCGCAACCCCAGAGTCGTCCGCGACTGGACCTAATGGTCAGGGGTACCTTTACCTTTACCTTTTTAGAAATGGAGAGCGTGGTTTGGCTTGAATTGGGAGGAGTTGGGACATGGAACCCAATAGGAGTGCAATAGGAGTATAGCATCTAGATCAAGGGAAGTAATAGTACCACTGTATTCCGCTCTGGTCAGACCTCACCTGGAATACTGTGTCCAGTTCTGGGCACCACAGTTCAAGAAGGATACTGACAAGCTGGAACGTGTCCAGAAGAGGGCAACCAAAATGGTTAAAGGCCTGGAAACGATGCCTTATGAGGAACGGCTTAGGGAGCTGGGTATGTTTAGCCTGGAGAAGAGAAGGTTAAGGGGTGATATGATAGCCATGTTCAAATATATAAAAGGATGTTATATAGAGGAGGGAGAAAAGTTGTTTTCTGCTGCTCCTGAGAAGTGGACACGGAGCAATGGATTCAAACTACAAGAAAGAAGATTCCACCTAAACATTAGGAAGAACCTCCTGACAGTAAGAGCTGTTCGACAGTGGAATTTGCTGCCAAGGAGTGTGGTGGAGTCTCCTTCTTTGGAGGTCTTTAAGCAGAGGCTTGACAGCCACCTGTCAGGAATGCTTTGATGGTGTTCCTGCTTGGCAGGGGGTTGGACTGGATGGCCCTTGTGGTCTCTTCCAACTCCATGATTCTGTGATTCTTACCCAAGAAGTACCTGATCCATCAGGCCCATGGCCCGCTTAGTCCAGCAACCTGTTCATATGGTGGTCAACCTGATGCCCCCCCAGGGGAAGCCCACCAGCAGGATCTGAGCCCAAGAGCCCTCTCCCACGAGAATATAAGAAGAACCAATTTGCCCAGTCCTCTTTTAAAGCCATCTTTAATCATTTTTGCTTAAGCCCCCTCCTCCGCCCTGCTCCCGAAATTCACGTAAACCTCTGCTAAGTAAAGAAAACAATTGGTTTGGTTCATTCTGGGTCTGGCGTTCTCTGCGGTGGAGGGGGGGGGCAGGGACCCAGTTCAACCTGCCCTTGGTTCCTTTTAATCCCCTTGTCCCATTTCATGACCCAGACTCTCCCACCCAAGCGAGATTTTTTATGGCCACCACGCTCTCTATTCTCCTTTGTTTCCATCAGCTGTTGAAACAGGAGTCACTTTGAGCCAAGTTCTACGGAGTAAAGTGGGAGGGAGAAAGAGGCAGAAGGAAAGAGTTGAGTCGGGTGTGTGGAGCCTCACAGCTGCCAGAGCTGGGCGCAATGGGGGTTTAAACTCAGCTAGTTGACCTGAATCAGCTGCAGGGCAGATGCTTGATAAGAAGGGTTAAATCTATAAGCTAAGAAAAAAATCTCACGCATCCTCCCCTCCATTATTCTTTGCATTTATCCTGCCGGACAGAAGCATACAGGATGTCTTCCCAAGGGCTGGTGACCGACGACCTCTCAATGGATGGCAACTTTGCTTCTGACGATAACTGGTATATATATGACCAAACAGGGGACCAGGATGAGTGAGTATTGCTAATCCATTTGTTTCCCAAGTATGATGTGTGTGTCGCTGAGTGGGGAAGGCGATTCAGTGGGGGGAATCTCTCTTCTTCAAGCCCAGGTCTGAAATGAATGTGCTCTTAAAACTTCCACTTCCTTCCCAATTTCGTTTTCCTATCTGCTCAGGATACTCCAGCATTTACCGAATGTTTGGTACCTTTATGTCCAGCGTTGTACTTTATTTGACCGCTACATCTCATAGCTGGTTTGGGAGGATGTTTTGAGATTGTTTTCTTGGGGGACCTGCAATGGCATATGGCTACATTTGATTGCCTGACATGTAAAGGTATGTAGTATCTGAGAGATAACATGCAATGGAAGTTAGTACCTTACCTTCATATTCAATGCCTGCCGAAGCCATGAGTACAGGTGATACTCAAAAAATTAGAATATCGTGGAAAAGTTCATTTATTTCAGGAATTCAATTTAAAAGGTGAAACTAACATATGAGATAGACTCATGACATGCAAAGCGAGAGATGTCAAGCCTTTATTTGTCATAATTGTGATGACTGTGGCGTACAGCTGACAAAAGGGGCCCAAACCAAGTACTGAGTACATATACATGCTTCTACTTTTCAGAGGTCCAATATTGTTCCATTTGTAATCCTTGTTGATTTCATTTAATATTCTAATTTTCTGAGATTGTGAATTTGGGGTTTTCACCAGCTGTACGCCACAGTCATCACAATTATGACAAATAAAGGCTTGACATCTCTCGCTTTGCATGTCATGAGTCTATCTCATATGTTAGTTTCACCTTTTAAGTTGAATTCCTGAAATAAATGAACTTTTCCACGATATTCTAATTTTTTGAGTATCACCTGTAGGTGCCAACAGGTCTAAAGTACTCAAATTTTCACTGGGGGGAGAATACATTTTGGTGATGTAGCATAATCTGTCTCTCACCACTACCCTGCCACACTCCTTGGCAAAGCTGTTCCTAAAAGTCCCTATGCCAGCATTTTCTGTAATCTAATAATCCTCCTGTACTACTTTATCATGGTCTCCTCCTGACTCTTCTGATTTCTGGGGCAGAAATAATATCACATATCATCATATCATATATCATATATCATATATCATATATCATATATCATATCCATACTATATTCTATACCGCTATTAACGTGTTTTTGGAAGTATCCTTTTTAGTTCAGCCCCAAAGCAAACTGTATTTTGAGAATTTTCACTGCTCAAATCCAAGGCATTTTGTTGGGGGGGGTGCAATTCATACAACTGTCACCTCCTCCTCCCCCCCCCCCCGGAATGCAGCTTTTTCATTTATTTGTGGCAGCTGTGGCCAGTGATCCATGCAATCTGGTGCTGATGGTGGTTCTGCTCCTTACTGGAGCCCAGGACTGTTCCCTCGCCATTCAGAGTGAGGGCAGGAATCATTCTTCTCTGATCCTGCCCTCACTCGGATATGGTTTTGTGAATGTTTCCCACATGGCTACAGTGTCACTTCAGTAGCCTAAATACCCACCAAACAGCCTATGAACAAAGTGGTAACATTGGCAACACACACACAAACACACACACACACACACACACACACACACACACACACGCCGCTACAATTAGACATCAGTTTTGATGGATTGATGTGAACTGTAGATTCTATCGGCTTGGATCAGTTTAAAGATTAGCAAACATGGCTTCATATTTGTTTCAATATTCCCATTTCATTTTCATTTATTTTTAAAGCCTTATTTTTATTTTCCTTCTGCTGTGGGAGCAACAAAGTCCTCTTCCTTCCTTTCCTTTCCTTTCCTTTCCTTTCTTTCTTTCTTTCTTTCTTTCTTTCTTTCTTTCTTTCTTTCTTTATTTCCCTTCCTTCCTTCCTTCCTTCCTTCCTTCCTTCCTTCCTTCCTTCCTTCTTTCTTTCTTTCTTTCTTTCTTTCTTTCTTTCTTTCTTTCCCTTCCTTCTTTCTTTCTTTCTTTCTTTCTTTCTTTCTTTCTTTCTTATTTTTACTGGATTTTTGAAATGATAGGCAAAACAAAAGTTTAATATCACTCCCACAACAAATTTGGTACCAATAAGAATGCTAAGCCTAAGCGATGTTATATAGAGTTTTTCAACAACAAAAAGGGAAATAAAATAAAGACCCACAACTACACCACAGGGTCCTTTGCGGGTGCATTTTGTTGACCCCGAAATAGCCCTGTAATGTGGCCGTCAAAGGAAATGGTCTCCAGTGGGACTCCCGTTTGTTCCTCTGACCATTTGTTTTGAACCAAATGGGCTCCATTCAGTTTCGTTTCCCACTTGCTCCAAAATGAATAAAAACATTACAGGAGCCCGGCTGGATCAGGCCAGTAGCCCACCTAGTACAAGGGGCTCAAGGTGACTTACACAGTTCTCCTCCTCCCTGTTTTATCCTCACAACAACTCTGTGCAGTACACTAGGCTAAGACTGGCCCAATGTTGGGATTCGAACCCTGCTCTCTCCCAGTCCCAAGTCCAAGACTCTTAACTACTGCACCTCATTGGTTCTTCAGTTGGGCTGTTTGTTTTTGTTCGGGGTTTGCTCAGTGGTTTGAAACCTTCTGCCAAAGTCAACTGTGATTTTTGACATGAAGCTTTAATAAATTCAAATAATGCTCTTTTTTGTTTTTGTTTAAAAACACAACATGGCATCCTGTTAAGGCTCTCATTTTCTCTAATTATTTTGTTTGTCCCATAATATTAGTTGATTGCCTTTCAATAATAATAATAATAATAATAATAATAATAATTTATTATTTATACCCCACCCATCTGGCTGGGTTTCCCCAGCCACTCTGGGCGGCTTCCAACAGAATATTAAAATGCAATAGTCTATTAAACATTAAAAGCTTCCCTAAACAGGGCTGCCTGTTCATGGGGCAATTTACATGTTTGTTTTTGTTTTGTTTTGTAAAATCCACCCTAAATGGGGGGAAACACACAACCTCTAAAAGTAATAAACACATTTTAAAAATAATAATCATAAAACAACAGGAACGTAGCAACAGAATAAAATAGTGCTGACTTTTCTACAAAATGAAAAATAAGGTGAAATAACACTTCAGGGAGAAAGCGTTTATGGGAATCATAGAATTGTAGAGTTGGAAGATACCCCGAGGGTCATCTAGTCCAACCCTCTGCAGTGCAGGAATCATAGGTAACCCCAATTTACTCCAAAGCCACAGTGGAAAAAGCCCTGCTTCCTGAAGAATGACAATATTCATAATAGGTAAAGGTAAAGGGACCCCTGACCATTAGGTCCAGTCGTGACTGACTCCGGAGTTGCGGCGCTCATCTCGCTTTATTGGCCGAGGGAGCCGGTGTACAGCTTCCAGGTCATGTGGCTTCTGGCGAACCAGGAAACACCATTTACCTTCCCGCCGGAGCGGTTCCTATTTATCTACTTGCACTTTGACGTGCTTTCGAACTGCTAGGTGGGCAGGAGCAGGGACCGAGCAACGGGATTCGAACCGCCGACCTTCTGATCGGCAAGCCCTAGGCTCTGTGGTTTAACCCACAGCGCCACCTTAATAATTAATAATAATAATAATAATAATAATAATAAATTAATAATAATAATAATTTCTTGTTCTTCCCCATGAACTGGATCTGAATGGGTCTGAAGGTGGCATCTTGCTGGATCCATGTGCAGCGCCCCCAGGTGGCAAACAACTGAACTGCACATGGCAGCTTCTCCAGGGAGCCCTGGGCTCCCTCCTCCCACCCAGGACAGGAAGAAGTGTAGGAGGTCTTCCTGTACCAGTGGAGCCTTGCTTGAGCAACCAGGTCTCCCTGAGTTCCTGTGTGTTCCTATATCCTTAATTCCTGACTTCCCTCCTTGATCCTGACTCCTGGTTTATCCTTTCCAGTTCTGCCCACTGGCTGGACTGGATTCACAGAACAGCTGCACAGCCGCTACAGGTGGGCTAAACAGGTTGCAGAATCTTTTAGTGGCTTGGATTCAAGAACTAGACCAGAATCACAGCTGAACCTGAACCAAAAACTGTAGCTTGAAACAGGCATCAGGAATCACCAGACGTGCAAATGTAGGGTGGACTGGCTTAACAGCAGTCCATGAGAAATGGATCTAGGGGTCTTGATAGACCACAAGCTTAAAGTGAGTCAACTGTGATTAAGCAGCAGCTACTGCAATTCTTGGCTGCATCCACAGAAGTCTAGTGTCCATATCAAGAGAAAGCATAAAAGGTAAAGAGACCCCTGACCGTCAGGTCCAGTCATGGACGACTCTGGGGTTGCGGCGCTCATCTTGCTTTACTAGCATTGCTCAGCTGCCAATAAGGAGCCTGAGACCGACTGGGGGCGGAGCTTGCATGCCTTGTGCAGCCAGACCCTCACGCCCAACCAGACAGACAGCCTGCCTGCCGTCTACGCGCTTGCTCTTTCGCTCACCCGTTCACGCGCAGCCTCTGGAGCGCAGGGTGGCGAGGCTACTTGGTGCCATTGCACCGCCCTCGCGGCATCCCTTATTTTCAAATCCGAAGGTTTGGAAAAATCCCTTATTTTCAATAAGGGCCAATAAGGGTTAAGAGTGGTAGACTCGTAATCTGGGGAACCGGGTTCGTGTCTCCGCTCCTCCACATGCAGCTGCTGGGTGACCTTGGGCTAGTCACACTTCTCTGAAGTCTCTCAGCCCCACTCACCTCACAGAGTGTTTGTTGTGGGGCAGGAAGGGAAAGGAGAATGTGAGCCGCTTTGAGACTCCTTAGGGTAGTGATAAAGCGGGATATCAAATCCAAACTCTTCTTCTTCTTCTTCATCCAAAAGTTGACAGCTATGCTGCTGCCTCTGTGGATCCTGCCACCTGAGGCGGTGACCTCACCTTGCCTCACGGGTGGGCCGGCCCTGCCAGAGCGCCCTTTGAAGAGAGGCTGACTGTTCAACCCCTCTGGGAACTGTAGTTTTGTGAGAGGAATGGGGCTCTCAGCACCCACAACAAACTGCAGCTCCCAGCATTCCTTGGGGGCAGCCATGACTGACCTAAGTGGCATCCTAGCACTTTCAATGCAGGGCATGAGCCTGGCCTAAGTGGGCTCCACCTGCCATTGGCTCTGATGCCCACCCCCCCGCTGTGGGTCCCAAGGGGCGCCACCTGCCCCTGATGCTGCTTTACTCATTGTTTGCAAATAGCTGCTTGGCTCATCTCCTGATTCCATTCAGCCTTCTCTGTGACAAGGGGGTAGGTGCCAGGGGCATCTTCTCCACCCTTTTCAGCCCCCTGCTGCTTCACAAAGTCCCCTCCCTCCCTCCAGTAATGTCCCTTGGGACCCACCTGAACTAATTCCTTATCCGCTATGGTGCATTTCCCAGCTCTTCAAATAAATTTCCACGGTTCTCCATCTCCCTTAGTTGAACCCTGTTATGCATATTTAGCGCCTTTAATCTCTTGCTCACAAAACCAGTTCTTTTAACACCCCCTCCGTTAATTTGGTTGCTCCTTTAAAAAAAATCCCTTTAATTTTAATATATATTGCCTCCCATTAACATAAGATATGTAAGCTCTCCCCTCAAACCCCTATTTTCCAAGGAACCAGAAAATGGCTTTGCATGCATGACATAAATTTATATCCCTGCTTGGTTAATATAGTGGCACGCATATACCAGAGGTTTCCTGGAATAAGTATTTTACCCCCTGAGGGTAGAATCCTTGTGCAAAATCCTCCTTTTAGCTGGGCAAAACTTATTGGATTCCGTTTTACACATTGGCTCCCAGTACGTTTCCGAGTACAATTCAAAGTATTGGTGCTGACCTTTAAAGCCCTAAACGGGCTCAGTCCTATATACCTGAAGGAGCGTCTCCACCCCCATCATTCTGCACGGACACTGAGATCCAGCGCCAAGGGCCTTCTGGCGGTTCCCTCACTGCGAGAAGTGAGGTTACAGGGAACCAGACAGAGGGCCTTCTCGGTAGTGGCGCCCGCCCTGTGGAACGCCCTTCCACCAGAGGTCTAGGAAATAAGCAGCTATCCTATTTTTAAAAGACATCTGAAGGCAGCCCTATTCAGGGAAGTTTTTAATATTTAATCCTGTATTGTTTTTAACACTTGATTGGGAGCCGCCCAGAGTGGCTGAGGAAACTCAACCAGATGGGCGGGGTACAAATAATAAATTATATTATTATTATTATTATTATTTATTTCCTGTGTTAGCTTTTTGGGGCCCCTAGTCCAGCACCCTCTTCTAAGCACAAGAGCCCTCTCCCCTTTCATTGTTTCCAGCAACTCACATTCAGAACATAGCTGTCAACCCTCCCTTTTTTTGCGGGAAACTCCCTTATTTCAATGCCGTTTCCTGCTGCTATCCCGGATTGTTGATATCCCTTAAATTTCCCGGATTTCAAAGGAAGCAGCTCCTCTCCCTCCCTGCCGGCCAGGGAGGCTCCTCAGCTGCGTTGCTCGGCTGCCAATAAGGAGTCTGAGACTGACTGGGGGCAGAGCTTGCATGCCTTGTGCAGCCAGACCCTCACGCCCAACCAGACAGGCAGCCTGCCTGCCGTCTATGCGCTCGCTCTTTCGCTCACCCATTCACGCGCAGACTCTGGAGCGCAGGGTGGCGAGGCTACTTGGTGCCATTGCACCGCCCTCGTGGCATCCCTTATTTTCAAATCTGAAAATTTGAAAAGATCCCTTATTTTCAAATCCGAAAGTTGACAGCTATGATTCAGAAGCATTGCTTCCTCCAACTGTGGGGGCAGAGCCGAGCCATGTTTGCTAGGAGCCCCCGATAGCCTTTAGCTCCACGGATTTGTCTCGTCCTTTTTTAAAGCCATCCAAGTTGGTGGCCATCGCTGCCTCCTGTGGAAGGGAGTTCCATAGTCTAACTGTGCACCGCTTGAAGTGAATGTATTTTAAACATTTGCCTTTCTCTTTCAGCAGAGACTGTACTTTTTGAGAATTCTAAGGAAGAACCATCTTCCGCAAAAGCTGCTGCTTGCCTTCTATCACTGGGCCATTGAGAGCGTGGTCACTTATGGCTTATGTGTGTGGTACGGAAGCTGTACTACCCAGGACAGGATGGGGTTGTGCAGAGTTGTTAAGGCAGCAGAGAGCATTATTGGCTGTTCGCTCTCCACCTTAGAGCAGATTTATGCCACCAGGTGCCATAGAAAGGCACTGGACATAGTAAAAGATCCATCGCATCCTGGTCACCGTTTCTTCGAGCTCTTGCCGTTGGGACAGAGATACAGGATGAGGAGGACAAGAACAAGCTGTCTCAGGAACAGCTTCTTCCCCAGGGCAATTTCGGCCTTGAATGGGAAGCCTGGACCATAGCTGTCAACTTTCGGATTTGAAAATAAGGGATGCCGCGAGGGCGGTGCAATGGCACCAAGTAGCCTCGCCACCCTGCGCTCCAGAGGCTGCGCGCAAACGGGTGAGCGAAAGAGCGAGCGCGTAGACGGCAGGCAGGCTGTCTGTCTGGTTTTGCGTGAGGGTCTGGCTGCACAAGGCATGCAAGCTCCGCCCCCAGTCGGTCTCAGACTCCTTATTGGCAGCCGAGCAACGCAGCTGAGGAGCCTCCCTGGCCGGCAGGGAGGGAGAGGAGCTGCTTCCTTTGAAATCCGGGAAATTTAAGGGATATCAACAATCCGGGATAGCAGCGGGAAACGGCATTGGAATAAGGCAGTTTCCCGCAAAAAAAGGGATGGTTGACAACTATGGCCTGGACTTTGAAAATCATCCTATCTTACTTGTTATGCTGCATTTTATTCTACTGTTTTAATTAGTGTTTTGTAGTAGTTTTGAATTTGTGTGGAGTGCCCTGTCTGGGTAGATGGAGCAACCGAGTAATTTCGTTGCCCCCGCAAAGGGACAATGACAATAAAGATTATCTTATCTTATCTTATCTTATCTTATCTTATCTTATCTTATCTTATCTTATCTTATCTTATCTTATCATCTTCATGTAGCATGACTCCTGATGTTATCCCAGACTGCCATCCCACCATCCCTTATGGCCTCTACCACGCCTGCATGGCTCCAGTATCAGTAAGTATTTTCCAAGTCGTCTCCTGCTAATGGAGCACACAGACTATTTTTCAAGAAGATGAAGTCACACTGGAGACATCACTGTGAGCAGGGAAGTGAAGAGGTGTTGCTAACTTGCCTGCAAAGTTTAATTTCATTTGCAAGTGACATTTGTGAAACTAAACTGAAATGTTATGTCAACTAATTTTTATAGCATTGGTGTATCGTGTTTCTCGTTTATGTAAAAGGTCTTCCATTGTTTTTATTTCATAGAGCTGAAGAATAGTGGTGGATACTTATTGATCTATTCTAAAATATTTCTAAACCGCTTAATATTTTTTTTAAAAAAATGTTAGGGGTATATGGCAGTACGAAACATAAAGGTAAATGGACCCCTGACCATTAGGTCCAGTCGTGACCGACTCTGGGGTTGCGGCGCTCATCTCGCATTATTGGCCGAGGGAGCCGGCGTACAGCTTCCGGGTCATGTGGCCAGCAGGAATAAGCCACTTCTGGTGAACCAGAGCAGCGCACGGAAACGCCGTTTACCTTCCCGCTGCAGCAGTACCTATTTATCTACTTGCACTTTGACGTGCTTTCGAACTGCTAGGTTGGCAGGAGCTGGGACCGAGCAACGGGAGCTCACCCCGTCGCAGGGATTCGAACTGCCGACCTTCTGATCGGCAAGCCCTAGGCTCTGTGGTTTAGACCAGAGCGCCATAACAAGATGCTAAAATAATCTAATGAAGCAGAGCTTTAAAAGTACCATACCCAACTACCAAATCCTATGCAAGCGGTTTGTCTCTGCAAAGCGAGTAACTGAAGATGCTTCATGTACAATGGCGAGAAGGACTTTCCGGAGTGTAGGAGAAACAGGAAAATGTCTGTTTTCAAGTCAGCACTCTAATATACCGGTATTACGTAGTCAAGTAAAAGTAAAAAGAAATCAACATCTCAGGGCAGTCTCAGCAGGGCCCTGCTATAAACCCATAAGCCCTTGGCTCCTGCAGCCGCCACATTTTATATTTATCTAGATGGGATGGAGCTGTGCAAACGACAGTCTTTGTTGCTCTCATTGAATCCACACCACATCCTCTCTTGCAGCTGGTTGTCTTGCTGATTCTCTCTCTGCTGGTGAAACGGAAGAAACTCTATAAAAATTGTTGGGATGGAGCCCCTGGACTGCTAAGGTACCCTCCACGGCCCAGATGCAGCCTAGGGATGGAGGACATTGTCTTTTGCTGTCTCTGAGCTAAGATTGACAATTGTCATTCGTCAGGTTGTGAGTTCTTAAGGTGGCAAATCGGGCGGCGTGTGATTGTGGTAGGACCATCAAAGCCAGAGGCAGGTCCAAGAGGTCCTTCCCGTTGCCTGGCATGTGTGTAGGCTGCATGAGCTTTGCCCTACATAGGTCTTTGCTGCCCGCCATGACTAGTAGAAAGTGAACGAATTATGCAAAAATAAGCAGATTTATGTGGGTCGGGCTAGTGAGCACAATGTAATTTATGCAGGTTGTGGAAAGCTTGCATTTCTATCCCACCTTTCCTCCAAGGAGCTCAATACGGCACATATGAAACGCCCCCCCTCCCCGTTTAATCTGATAACAACAACCCTGCAAGGTAGACCAGGCTCAGGGGCAGTGACTGACCCCCAAAGTGACACCCAGGGAGCTTCATGGCTGGGTGGGGGATTTGAACCCAGGCCTCTCCCAGGTCCTAGTCCTCACTTAATCTCCACAACAACCCTGTGTGGTAGGTCCTGCTGAGAGGCAGGAACTGACCTCCGGGGTCACACCCAGTGAGTTTCGTGCTGGAGTAGAGATTTGAACCCTGGTCTCTCCCAGGTCTTAGTCCAATGTTCTAGCCCAGGGGTAGGCAACCTAAGGCCCATGGGCCGGATGCGGCCCAATCGCCTTCTCAATCCAGCCCGCGGACAGTCCGGGAATCAGCGTGTTTTTACATGTGTAGAATGTGTGCTTTTATATAAAATGCATCTCTGGGTTATTTGTGGGGCCTGCCTGGTGTTTTTACATGAGTAGAATGTGTGCTTTTATTTAAAATGCATCTCTGGGTTATTTGTGGGGCCTAGGAATTCATTCCCCCCCAAAAAATATATATAGTCCTGCCCACCACATGGTCTGAGGGATGGTGGACCGGCCCACGGCTGAAAAAGGTTGCTGACCCCTGTTCTAGCCATTATGCAACTAGTAAAATGAATATGTATAACCTGGTAGGGAGGCTACTTCAAGCAGAGGGTCACATTCTCTTGTGGACAGCCTTCCAGGGGCCGCATACTAGTGGGAGGCAAAAGTGGGTGTAGCTCTACACACAGGCTCTTCTTCCCACACTCCTTCCAGAGAAGCAAGAGGTATTGGCAGGGGAAGAGCAGGCTCTGTGAGGGATGTGGCAACAGGAACCATGGCATGGGCACCCTTCCCAGGATTGCAGTGTTGCACCTCTCTGTGCCCTTGGGTGGGAGGGGCGGCCCACAGCTCAGCGGCTGAGCATCTGTCTTGCATGCAAAAGGTCCCTGTCTCAATTGCGGTCATCTCCGGAAAAGAGTCAGGTCGCAGGTGACACGTAGGGCCCTTCTTGGCTCTAGGTGCTGGGCAGTCACTGTCAGAGCAGGAAATACTGCAAAAGCTGGGTCAATCGCCTAAGCGGCTATTGGGCAGTTTCCTAGGCCACCCGAGTCCAGCCATTCACACCTGCATATAGCAAGTGAGCGTGGAAAACTCAGGTGTATTTGGCTTCTGGGTGCATTTTTTTGGATACAACCACGCACAAAGTCATTTGTGCAGCTTCTTGTCCATGCACAGCATGAATGCATTCATAATAATAATAATTTATTATTTGTACCCCGCCCATCTGGCTGGGTCCCCCCATCGTTCCAAAAGCTGAACACTGAAATGGTGTGTCTCCACTCTGGGTCTGCTGTGTGTCTGCATGTCTGTAATGTTTGTGGGGAGGGAAGCCCTTCTGCAGAGATGTTCCGCTGGTGCAAATGGGTCCTTTTTTAAAATCATTCTCTTTTTTTTTCTTTTTTTTGTCAAGTCATTTTTATCAAGATTTTCAATACAACAAAATCACATTGAAACATTCCAAATTACATTCCAAATTATTAATCCAATAATAATAATAATAATAATAATAATAATAATAATAATATTAATAAAATCCAATTCTGCCAAATTATCTTTTAAGTTTATTTGGAGGTTTCCCACGCTTCAAACTCCGGAGGTATCTAATCAACTATTTGCCCTTGCTTTTTACCCTTCCTATATTGTCACAGCCTCTGATGTATTCCAGTTTTGTTGTTTTTTTTTTAATCATTCTCGTCTTTGTTCCTCCTTAAGCCCTGTGCAGTTCTTGGAAGAGAAAGGTCACAAGGGGCTGTCTGTGGCAGTTTTTGGCATCCTCTTCTCCTCCTTATGCATCCTGGTTCTGGATAGCGACCCTCTGCCCTTCATCTCCGGCTCCTCGACCCAGAATCGAGGTAACACTGATGGTTGTTGTTATTATTATTTATATCCTCCTTTTCACTAGACCAGGACTCTTGATGTGGTAGCCGGAAGGCAGGAGGGTAGACCAGACCATACATTTCCAGATCTCTCACCAATGCATGGCTGGGAGCAATCTGGGAATGCCAGGAATCCATTCTGGGGCAATGCCCCACAAATGATGGAAGGGTTCAAGGGATAGATAGATGGAAGCTAAGGAGAGGGAAGAAATTCAACTGAGTTCACATTTAAAGGTGAACCCGCCTGATTTACACTTCCTGAAACAATATGTAAACCGAAACACTGCTTTCTTCTTTAAACAAAAAAACACACTTCTCTTAATTTTGCGATTCAGAGCAAAAGAGTGTATATAAGAAGAAAATGTGCATAAATGCATACATTAGTGAACAAATATCCTTGCTATTGGGGGCAGTTGCTTGCAAGGATATGTACTGTACATCAGGGGAAACGGCATGCAGAAAATGTGTATTAAGAGAAATAAGCACTAAAATGTTGACAGGTTTTCATGGGGACTTTAAAAAAGAGAGAGAGAGAGAGAGAGAATTTGCAGACTGATGTGTCAGCAAACAACAAACGTAACAGGCTGGCAGAAATTAATCCCGATAACTCAAGACATAAATGATGAAAACACATGCATATACAAGACCAAAATCTGTGTATAATATGATATGAGCTAACGGAAAACACAACACATGAATATTATCTGCTACAAAAGTCTATATGCTTAAAGGTTCATACGTGGAGGTACAAAGCAAGTATTTTAGTACATGTGTTTTCATCATTTATGTCTTGAGTTATCGGGATTAATTTCTGCCAGCCTGTTACGTTTGTTGTTTGGTGGTATAGATGTACGTAACCCAGGTTTATCGTGTGTTGGAGACTGATGTGTCAGTGCAGAGAACTAACCTTTAAGAAAGTGGACCTTTAAGACATTTGCCCATCGCTATCATACAATCCTGGAACTGCAGAGTTGGAGGGGATTCAAAGTCCAACCCCCTGCAATGCAGGAACCCCTAAACTAGAAGCCACACTGCTTAAGCAGCAGCACCTGTCTTTCTTCCAAGGGAATAGCTTCCAGGGAGCTCTTTTGCATGGGCGAGGCTGACGCAGCATCTTCATGGGAGCCCCATCACTGACTCCACCCTGCATGTTCTCGGCATGGCCTGCCTTGCTGAATTGCCTCTGCTTGTTGTCCGGCGGGGGCTCTTAACCTCTGCCCTTCTCTCCCCCTTGATCTCCCTCTCCAGAGTACTGGAAGATCATGGCTTTGCTCTATTACCCTGCCTTCTACTACCCCTTAATTGCATGTGCTACGGTCAGGCACAGAGCTGGGTACTTCTTGGGCTGCCTGCTGTCCTGGTGCCATTGCGTGGTCCATCTCTGGCAGAAGGTGGAATGCCCTCAGTCGCCCAAGGTAAAGGCAACCGGGGAGGCTGGAAGGCCCTGAGGTTTGGTTGGCACGGGCCAGTTCTAAATGGCTGCAAGGAGGAAGCCCGTTCCTGGAGAGACCGGCTGCTGCTTTGCAGGAGGGGTGGGCATGTTCTGAGCAGTATATGATGCCCATAACGGCAACATAGCTGTGTGTGCCTGGCCCATCTTTGCAGACGTCATGACCCAACCATCAGGGGCGTAGGAAGTGGGGGGGCAATCCGCCCCAGGTTCCATCATGGAGGGGGTGACAAATTATCAAGGAACAATTACTGCCCTACTAGGGTGGTTCATAAAAAACTTTTTTAAAAAAAATGCCTGCTCCAAAGGTCTTATCTTACTACACTAGGGATTATATAGCTATATATGAAATTTCATGCATAGCAGTTAATATCTTGACCCTCCTCCACGAAAATAGCTGTTTACTTGGCTGTTTTCCTATGTCGTGAAGGCTGAAATTTCAATTCAGTGGAGCACTTACTGTTCCCAACCCTAACCCTGCGGAAAGCCATCTAATTAGTCTTTAATTTGATTTTGACATGTTTTTAGGAGGCAATTTAATTATTGTTTGATTTTATATCAATGTTATGTATCTGATGTTAGCTGCCCTGAGCCCGACTTCAGCCGGGGAGGGCAGGATATAAATAAAAGTTTGTTTTTACTTATTATTATTCCTTTGTAAGAAAATATGAAATAACGTAAAACCATTTTTGCAGGCAAAAAAAAAAAAATCAATGTGGAGGGGGGTGACAATAAATTTTCTGCACCGGGTACCACCTGACCTTCCTACGCCTCTGCCAACCATTGGCAAAGAAAGGGCTTGCTGGGAATCAGGATCCAGGAGGTCGGTGAGGCAAGGAGCATAGCTGTCAACCCTCCCTTTTTTTGCAGGAAACTCCCTTATTCCAATGCCATTTCCCGCTGCTATCCCGGATTGTTGATATCCCTTAAATTCCCCGGATTTCAAAGGAAGCAGCTCCTCTCCCTCCCTGCTGGCCAGGGAGGCTCCTCAGCTGCATTGCTCGGCTGCCAATAAGGAGTCTGAGACCGACTGGGGGCGGAGCTTGCATGCCTTGTGCAGCCAGACCCTCACGCCCAACCAGACAGACAGCCTGCCTGCCGTCTACACGCTCGCTCTTTCGCTCACCCGTTCGCGTGCAGCCTCTGGAGCGCAGGGTGGCGAGGCTACTTGGTGCCATTGCACCGCCCTCGCGGCATCCCTTATTTTCAAATCCGAAAGTTTGGAAAAATCCCTCATTTTCAAATCTGAAAGTTGACAGCTATGGCAAGGAGCCTCTTCAAGGGCTTTCAGCTCAGGGTCTACTGGTAGGGCGTGAAAGCAGAGAGCCCACCCGCAGGTGGTACCAGAGGCAATGGCAGGTAATCAACGAATTCTAGCATTGTCCCTACCCTCCTCTTCCTCCCTGCTGGGTTCTGCAAGGGCCCCAATTGATGCAGAGGAGGGGGGAGCCCCTTGAACTGGTTGTAGGAACTTGCTGGAGTTATCCAGTAGAGGGAGAGTTGTCGCTTGTAATGGGATTTATGAGCGGAACACAGGTTTGTCTTCCTTGCAGCCAGCCGTTCTCTTTGTCTCTGCCCAGATTTATAGGTACTATTCCCTGCTTTCTTATCTCCCCATCATCCTGTGCCTTGTGGTTTTGAGCCTTTGGTATCCTGCGCAGCTTGCCAAGAGCTTCAAAGAGCAGAAGAGGAAGAAAGCGACGGAGGAGGTAAGGCGTGGCAACATCACTGGGTCAAACTAGAGGAAGACACGTCTCCGGGTGCTGGTGTAGACTGAGTGGAGCAGGGGTGGGGAACCTCACCTCCTCCAGATGCTTAATTATAAGAGCACTTGTATACCAATACTAGCTGACCCGGGCCACGCCTTGCTGTGGCTGATTTTATGCTTATTACCATCAGTAGCAGCCGCAGCCAAAATAACCCCCCCCCCGGGCTATGGGTTTTGTCCTCCCCCCCCCTCGTTGTTGTCTCATCCCTATGATTCCTCCCATCCTGTAGTGACCCATGAGGTATCCAGTCCCCCCTCCCCCCAGTCATCCCTGTGACTTCCCCCACCCTAGGTCAGCCCATGACCTATTCGGGCCCCTCCTCCCCCCACCCCCCCACTCGGCTGCACTCGGGATAGTCTGTAAAGTAGAGCTGAGGCCTAGTCTGCAGGCTGTAAAGTAGAGGCAAGGCCTGTAAAGTAGAGGCAACCCGTTTTTGGGTTGCGGCCTGTGGCTGTGGCTGTGGCTCTGGGTTTGGCCGTTTGCCTTGTCTGGTAATGGCCGCCTTGGTGGTTTCAGTTGCTCGGTTGATGACGTCATTATTTGGCGCCACCCTTCAGAGCTTTTGCTGGTGACAGCGCGCAATCTGCCTTTCTATTGGATGCTGCTGGTGTCTTCAGAGCTTCTAGTGGTGATGTATAATGCCTGCGACAGATTTCTTTGCATTTTTTCTTTATTTTCGGTACGACAGGTGTGGTTTTTCTGAATTTTTAGTATGCCAGATTACTTTGAGATGGTAATGGAAACGCTGTGTCCAAATTTGATGCGATTTGGTCCAGCGGTTACGCAGCAAGGGTGTTTCGGACAAACGCGCAATGGGAACATTTTTATATATATAGATATAACACACATATTTACACAACAATGAAAACACAAAAGCCATACACAGTTAAAAATGTTCAAAAGGCTAGAAACAGACCACTATTAACCAATGTGGAAAGATGCCTTCTTAATTGCTTGCCCAGCAGAATAGAAAAGTTTCCAGTAGGTGTTTTATAGTGGGCACAGAAAGCGACTGCTGAATCTCCAGTGGCAGAGAGTTCCACAGGGCTAGGCCAATGACACTAAAGGCTCAGTTGCTTGTTGTTGTCAAGAGAGCTTCACCAAGTCGGGGAACAGCCAACAACATTCCTGCAGGTGATCTCACTGGGATAGAAGGGTTCAAGCAAACCCTGGACCTAAGTTGTTTGGGGGTTTATAAATTAACGAAAGGACCTTACACCTGTCTCAGTAGTAGATGGGCAGCTAGTGCAGCTGTAAGCAATCTGGTCACAACATTTTGCACCACCTGGAGCATCTGAATCAGGCCCTAGGGCAGTTCCACGTAGAGTGCATTGTGGTAGTTCAGCCGCAAGGCTTACGCATGAACTACAGTTCTGGGACTCCAACTCCCATTGGCCTCCGCTGGCATGTCCAAGGGTCAGGGGTGATGGGAGTTGTGGTCCAACAAATCCCCAGAGGGCCACAGGCTCAGCCTCTTCATCCCTGGAACAGAAAGGACCTTAGCAGAAGAAAACGGACATGCTGCAATGCAAAAGGCTTACTTTAGCCAGGACTTCTTTATTCCTGGGACGTGGGGAGTGTGCATGGCTTTGTCACGAGGCCAGCGGTGGACAGAGCCCATCTTCCCTAACCATTGGGCATGCTGGCTTGGGCTGAAGGGAGTTGAGAGTCAGAAGGGCAGAATAATTCTCAGGTAAGGAAGTGTTGGGAACATCAGCAGGCACCCTCTGTTTCAACTTTTAAATTTCTGATGCAAGCAGGCAATTAAGAATACATTTTCCACAACAGTTAGTTGATTACTGATTTTAACTTTTTCATATGGTTTTTATTGTATGGTTTTACATGCTCTTGTTGTAAACGGCTCTGATTGTTCTTATGAATAAAGGTAAAGATAAAGGGACCCCTGACCATTAGGTCCAGTCGCAGATGACTCTGGGATTGCGCCGCTCATCTCGCTTTACTGGCCGAGGGAGCCGGCATACAGCTTCCGGGTCATGTGGCCAGCATGACTAAGCCGCTTCTGGCGAACCAGAGCAGCGCACGGAAACACCATTTACCTTCCCGCCAGAGCGGTTCCTATTTATCTACTTGCACTTTGACGTGCTTTTGAACTGCTAGGTTGGCAGGAGCAGGGACCGAGCAACGGGAGCTCACCCCGTCACGGGGATTCGAACCGCCGACCTTCTGATCGACAAGCCCTAGGCTCTGTGGTTTAACCCACAGCGCCACCCGCGTCCCTTGTTCTCATGAATAGTGGCATATAAATATACCACTACTACTTTCCTTTATTCGACCGATAGTCAGAAAACATTTCTCAATAAAAACATCAAAAAGATACACAAGTAAAAACAACACAAAAGACAGCAGCATTATTAACATTATACAGGTAAACCCACATCGAGGCATTCGATTTTACGCTTCCGACACTTAAGCGCCAGGAAGAGGAATTTAGCCACCGATAAGGCTATTTTCCCAGAGGGCTTGTTCAGCAGATATGCAACCTGCCTTTCTCTTGACCGAAAACTAAGATGGGATAAATAGGGGGCTATGAGATATTGCCTTAGCTCAGCGTAAAAGGGGCAACTCAGTAGGATATGTTCCGTAGACTCCACCTCTCCTAAATCACAATGGCACGTTCTCTGACTATATGGGACTCCTCTGAATCTCCCCCTCAATACCGCCGAGTCAAGAACATTCAGCCTGGCCGCAGTGAGAAGTCTACGATATTCCAGATATTTGATATCCGCAAGATAGCGGGCTGGTACGGCCTGGTACACCTGCTCCCCCAGAAACATCCCAGGTTTCACGCGGGCTATGTCTTCTTGTCTGGCGATGTCCCCCAGTCTCTGAGCGATCACCACTTTGGCCTGGCTATATGTCATAGACTCTATATAAAGGGAGGACAGTCCGCACTTCTGCACTTCCTCCAACACCTCGCCTTCCCATGGTGATTTGAAATTGTCCTTCAGTATCAGGGGAGCCAAACCCACCGGTCTGAAGCATAGTTTAAGCCATAGCCATAATTTCACCTTCAGGGCCACATACCTAAAGGCTTGGCAGCCGGTCTCCAATCTCATGACCGCACCCGCAACAGAAGGGGGAATCCTGAGGACGGCCCTGAGAAATTGCGATTGAATTGATTCCAATTTGATAAAATCCCTGCGTGAACCCACGGCAATGCCCACCAGTAGTAGTGGGAGGACCTTCGCCTGGAAGAGTCTCAAGGCCACTTCCACTGTCTGTGCCTGTTTTTTGGCATAGAGAGACCTAATCAGCAAGGCTGCTTTAGATGCATTTGCAGCTATGTATTCTCTGTGTGCCAAGAAGGACCTGTTTGAACGTACTACCTGGCCCAGGTATTTGAAGCAGCTAACCTGTTCCAGAGGGATACCATTAATCGACCACAAATGGGGTTTCGGACGGGCAGCAAAGACCATTATTTTGGTCTTAGTATAATTAAGTTGGAACTCATGTTGGATCTCATATTCATGGAGTGCTCGAAGCATCCTCCTCAGCCCAATGGGTGAAATAGCTAAAAGGGCGGCATCGTCCACATACAGGAGGACATTCAGGGCTCGACCTGCTAATTTTGGCGGATGGTAAGCAGCATTGGCCATATGAGCCACTAGCGAGTTAATGTAAAAATTGAACAGGGCGGGGGCTAGCAAACAGCCCTGTCTTACCCCTCTAGTGGTAGCAACTGAGTTGGAAACAAGCCCATTGTTATCTAACCTAATTCTCAAGGAGGTATCTGTGTGCAGATTTATAATCAGGAGAAGAAGGCGGCGGTCAATAGATGTCGCTGCCAATTTTGTCCATAGCTGATCCCTGGGGATTTGGTCAAAGGCTTGCTTAAAGTCAATAAAGGCGACATGGAGGGCTTTTAGGCCTTTGCCTGCATACTTATCGGCTAGATGGTTCAAGATTAGAATTTGGTCTGTTGTTGATCTTCCATGGCGAAAACCCGCCTGTTCCTCTGCGATGATATTATTGCTCTCCATCCAGCATGATAATTTATTAAGCAAATACCTTGAATAAATTTTCCCGATGACGTTCAGCAGGCTAATTGGCCTAAAGTTGGCTGGGTCAGTTCGCGGGCCTTTCTTATGTATTACTACAATCAGCGCAGACTTCCAGCTTGATGGAAATTTTGCTGATTTGTTTATATAAGTATAAAGTGCAGCTAGGAGTGGACACCACCAATCCTTGTTGGCTTTGATGGCATCAATGGATATGAGGTCATCTCCAGGCGCCTTGCCCGTCTTGAATTGGTCTATAAGTATTTCTACTTCCGGGCAGGTAACTGGATCCCACTCCGGCAGGGGGGCTAGATCTAACCTTCCTCCGCCAGCAGCATGAGCTGCATACAGGTCGGAAAAGAAATTTTCCCAAGTGTCGGCTGAGATTTGCGGTTCTATCCTTGACAGCGGTCTGCCCAAATATCGGGAGATTAGATGCCAAAAGGAGGGGGAATTTCTATTCTCTGCAGCTTCCAGTAGAATATTCCAATTATTCCTTTCTGCTGCAAGCTTCTTTTCTTTTAACAGCGCTTTATATCTCCTCTTGAGGTTCATAAGGTGATTACTGGGCAGTGGATCATTTGATGTTCTGAATGCCAAGAATTCGTTATATAGACAGTTCTTGAAGTGTCTGCATTCTTCGTCAAACCATTCTTTATGGAAGGACTGGTTACTGTTTGTTACTGGGGCCCGTGCCATGGTTGGTTTTAGCAGTGTTACTAGGTTATCATATATTGGCAGTGGCTCTTCTGCCTGGATAAGGGAATCCCTTGTCACTTGAAGTTGGTCAGACCAAAGGAGTTCTTTCAGCCGTCTGGCCGTTTTAAAGGTCCATTTTGAGGCAGTAGGTCTCATCAACAACTGGTCGTTTGTTAAGTGCACACAGGAATACTCATCCAGGTCTTCAGACAAGATCAGGGAAAGTTCTAAGGGGAAATGATCACTTTCCAGTCTTGTTACCACCCTAAAGCTGGAGATTTTGGGAATCAAGTCTGCTGATGTCCAAATAAAATCAATGGTAGAGGCATGGGCACCTGACCAGAAAGTAAATTCAGCTGGGTAGTCAGAGCTGAGAGCCCCATTTAGCAGATGAAGATTGAGAGCCGACAAGGTTTGTCTACATTTAAAACCTGCATATGTGGCAACGCTGTCTTTAAAGTTCCTGGATAAAAGCTCTGTGGTTACAATGGGTAGTGAGGGGTACTTCTCATATTTAGTGAATAGGGATTGATCAGTATGGGACAAACGGGCATTAAAGTCTCCCGCAAGCAGGAAGGTGGCATCGGGATATTTCTCGAAGAGAGTCTCAAGTGACAATTGAATTTCCTTCCATCTCTGATCAACCAGATTTTTCTTATAAACTGGGTACAGGTAAACATTAATTACCACAAACACTTCCTCTGCTATTAGGAGCTTTACACCAAGCATGAGTGGCGACTGGATGTCAATTTTTTCCGCCTGGAGGTTTATGGCCAGAGAGACAAAAATAGCCAACCCACCTTGCGGTCTGCCAGGTGATAGAGGGTTCTGCTTCGCACTCGAATAGAAGCCCTTATACCCTGATAAGAAGAAATCCTCACAAGCCCATGTCTCTTGCAGTAAGAGGATGCAGCTGCTTTTTATATAGGCAACAAAGGATGGATCCGTCAACTTAGCTTTGATACCAGCTACATTCCAGGATAAAAATGTAAGTGATCTTGTGGTCATCCTCTCTGGTCATGCAGGCACTTGCGGAGTCAATGCAGGCAAGTCCACCGGGGGTTGCGTGCTGCGAAGAGGGGCAATAGATTGGAAAAAGGTAGTAATTGTGAGTTGCTTGCCGGTCAGTTTCGACGCACCACTTACCGCAGTAACGACTGATGACTGGAGCTTATTTGGTGGAATCTGCGGAGGTAGGTCTTGTTGTATAGGGGTATCACTTAGTGACAGATCCATAGGCTCTGCATTTGGGATATACTCTATATTTGAAGAAGATGAGTCTTTTGGGTCTGCGATTGATGAGGGGAACATACAGTGCAAGGCAGGCAGGGGGCATCCTTTTCGGTTTGCCTCCAGGAGGGCGTTCAGCCTTGCCACAGCCTCGGAGTTTGACCAAAGGACTGTCGGATCTCCTACTGTATCCAACACGGTCTTGGCATCCATACTAGGTGTGCAGCCATTTTGAGAATTTGGGGTCAATCCAGCGGGATCCACTTGGGCTTGAGTAAGCCGGTCTCCAGAAGTGTTTAAGTTAGACAGTACTGGATCTGGGGGGGTTCGGCCCCCTTCTTGACAATGGGCTGGTCGATTGGCGGTGGGCAAGGAGGGATTAGTAAGCGGCATCTGTGGGGGTGGGAGTATTTCTCCTTGATGCTGGGGTGGAAATCCCTTTGGCAGTAGAACGCTCGGCACCAACTGGGGGATCTTGGTCACCTCTGGTTGCCGTGATGGCTGCCTAACAGGGGTAAGTGAACTTAAGGTTGTCCCAATAGAGCAACTACGGGTATTGGAAAAGCATCTTTGTGGAAAAATTCCGTACCAGTTGAGACGGTTGCGAAGTTTATTCAAGCGTGCAGGGAATCTAGGAGAGTTAAATTTTAGAATCAGGCGCCTGAATTTTGGAGTCTCCGGGAGCCATTCTAATGATAGAAGGTCTCTATAGGGCAGGTGAGAGGCAGTCAGCATACGTAATGAGGTCACAGCGACTTTGTGGTTTCTCCAAGCATAATGCGGATAACAGGAGTGAACAATATTCAGGCATATGTTGTTGGGGATGAGTTGGAGATTAACCGATTGCTGGCCCCTGCTTGCATCCCCCACCCTATAGTCATAAGGTCCCTGGAGAACTGAAGGTACATTCCGAGTCCGGGTTGAATCTTTAACAAGGGCATTCAGCTTCTCTTCTATCAGTCTGATGGAAGTTGTTAGCACCTTTATCTCCTCAGCCAGCTGAAGGCAAAATCCCTGCAACGTCCGCATCTCCATTGCTTGTACTAAGTCACTTTGAGATTTAAGATGCGGAGAGAGGGCAGGAGAAAGGGAACCTGGGCTAGCTGCTGTACCTAGCAGCAAGTTGTCTCTTGTTAGAGGGGTGACTAGGGTCGACGGAGATTCCTGAGGAGATTCCTGAGGACAATCTTGTAAGTTGGAGGTGACGGGCGAAGGAGGCACCAGATTGCAAAAAAACTCCTCCAATGACGACATGGAGGGCTCTGTGCTCACAAATGCCGGACCCTGGTCACTAGGCTTCGATATCTTTGGTACAGGTTCTGAGGCATAGGTGGTCAGGTCTTCCATTGAGGAAGTACGGCCACGCTTTAGGGTCGACATATCAAATCCCTTTAATCAATTCCATCTCTCTATTTGATAGTTCGTTCCAAGAATTAAATCTTCGGGCTAACAGGGAACCCAAGGAAACAGGAAGCGTGGGCAGTGGCTGCCGAAGCAGCTAACCAGCTCATTAAAGCTGATTTACAACGCCGGCTTCACTTATATCGGCATTGTGGCTTCCAAACATTCCAAACATTCTCGGCAGCACAGCCTCATACTATCTTCAAAGAGGGCTTTTAAAATAGGTTTTTAGTTAAAAAGGATATACGGCAACAACTGGGAAAAACTTTAAAGGCAAAACAAAGCGGAGGAGCACCAGCAGGCACGTCTTACCTCGGCGCCATCTTGACTCCACCTCCAATATAAATATACCAACTTGTGTAGGGGGAAAATACAACAGGACTTGCCCTTGTTGAATTGGGGTTGGGCGGGGAGAAATACAGGCAGGAATTCTGAGGTGGTGTGGCACTAAGGTATTACCGCAGAGAAACGTGGGCCTGTCTAATGTTTCCGACTCCCAACTGTTTCCTTTTTTTATTGTTTTGACAACACTTAAAAATCACAAATAAGAAACAAAGATAAACAAATACAAAATACAAAACAATACAGAACAAACAATATCCAATAAACTTATATTTCTACGAACCTATCTGCTTATTACATCCAATTGACCTCCTCCGAACCTCCCTATCTAAAGTTCAATACTGTTCCTCTTTAGCAGTTTCCAATTTCATATTTTAATAAACATCCTCCTCTATTTTAAACCCTATATCCTTCATTCCACTCACAAAATATAGCTCCTTACAATAAAGTCATTCAACATAGTTCTTATATATCACTTAATTATAAAAATTTCTATTCTACTGACCATCTCTTTTTATTCTGAGCTTATTTAGCACTTCCAATACGTTCCTAATTTTTAAATATTACAATACTTCTTTAAATAAATTCTAAAATTCTTCCAGTCTTCTTCCTTCTGGTCACGTATCCTCCCAGTCAATTCTGCCAGCTCCATGAAGTCCATCATCTTCATTTGCCATTATTCTATCGTAGGTATCTCTTCATTCTTCCGACTCCCAACTGTTTCCATTACGAAACAGGTGCAAATTATGCGAGGCGTTGTCAACATGTGATGCATATTTTTGGAGTGAGCGCAAATTGTAGATGCCCGACAGAAACGGCAGAAATGGAACCTGACCCACTTGGCAGTTCCTGAAATGCCAAGGTGCCTGTGTGCATTTAAAAATAACAAGTGTTTCATTTTCACACACCTCTCCGCTCCATGAAGATCTAGCGGCGCAGAGTTTCTTTTGGTGGGGAGGAATGAGCTGTGCCCTTGTAATTCCTTGATAGGCAATAGATTAAGCTGACACCACAAAATGGAGGAATTGTCTGCCCTGGGAACAAACAGCTTTCTAAGTTCTTAGCTCAGGAGTGGGGAAAACCTTGTGGCCATCCAGATGCTGTTGACTAAGCCTTAGGGCAGTAGTGGTGAACTTAGGCACTCCAGATGTTTTGGAACGACAACTCCCATCATCCCTAGCTAACAGGACCAGTGGTCAGGGATGATGGGAGTTGTAGTCCCAAAACATCTGGAGTGCCAAGGTTCGCCACCACTGCCTTAGGAACTATGAGAAAGCTGTTGTCCTGCAACAGCGTGAAGCTAATGCAGTTCTCGGTTTCTATCTTGTATTTTTATGCTGTGAACTGCTCTGAGATCTACAGATGAAGGGCAATATACAAATCTAATTTAATAATAATAATAGTCCCATTCTATTCTACCTTGGTCAGACCTCACCTGGCGTCCTGTGTCCAGTTCTGACCACCACAGTTTAAGAAGGATGTTGACATGCTGGAATGTGTGCAGAGGAGGGCAACTAAGATGACCAAGCCTTATGAGGAACAATAGAGGGAGTTGGGGATGTTCGGCCTGGAAAAGAGGAGACTCAGAGGACTATCTCCTGAAGATGACTCTCCTGTCATCTTCAAATATCTAAAAGGCTGTCACATGGAGGATGGAGCAAGCTGGTTTTCTGCTGCTCTGGAGGACAGAACCCAAACCAGTGGATTCAAATTGCAAGGAAGGGGGTTCCGACTAAAGCTTAGGAAGAACTTCCTGGCAATAAGAGCTGTTTGACAATGGAACATATAATAATAATAGTAATAATAATAATAATAATAATTATTATTATTATTTATTATTTATACCCCGCCCATCTGGCTGGGTTTCCCCAGCCACTCTGGGCGGCTTCCAAAAGAACATTAAAATACAGTAATCTATTAAACATTAAAAGCCTCCCTAAACAGGTCTGCCTTCAGATGTTTTCTAAAGGTCTGGTAGTTGTTGTTCTCTTTGACATCTGAAGAGAGGGCGTTCCACAGGGCGGGTGCCACTACCAAGAAGGCCCTCTGCCTGGTTCCCTGTAACTTGGCTTCTCGTAGTGAGGGAACTGTCAGAAGGCCCTCGGCACTGGACCTCAGTGTCCGGGCAGAATGATGGGGGTGGAGACGCTCCTTCAGGTATACAGGACCGAAGCCATTTAGGGCTTTAAAGGTCAGCACCAACACTTTGAATTGTGCTCGGAAACATACTGGGAGCCAATGTAGGTCTTTCAAGACCGGTGTTATGTGGTCTCGGCGGCTGCTCCCAGTCTAGCTGCCGCATTCTGAATTAGTTGTAGTAGCCTGGAAGGTAGCCCCACGTAGAGCACATTGCAGTAGTCCAAGCGGGAGATAACTAGAGCATGCACCATTCTGGCGAGACAGTCTGCAGGCAGGTACGGTCTCAGCCTGCGTACCAGATGGAGCTGGTAGACTGCTGCCCTGGATACAGAATTAACCTGTGCCTCCATATTCACTCATTCCTCAGAAGGTGGTGGACTCTCCTTCCTTGGAGGTTTTTAAGCAGAGGTCGGATGACCATCTGTCAGGGATGCTTTCGCTGTGATTCCTCCATGAGCCTTGGGGTCCCTTCTGATTCTACAATCCTGTGATTCCCTTCCGAAGGCCGACTCTAATTATCAAACAATAATCTGCTTTTTTTTTTTTTTGCTGAAATCTAAACCACTTAGCTCAAGAAGATTTGGGTTTCTGAATGTTTCCTATTCAGAGCCTTACAGCGGAGGAGAGTGAGTGTTTGGCAACAGAATCCTAATCCAAACGACTGGCACAGAGGTCTTTATTTTAAGAAAGAAAGCTCTATTTAAAAATAAATAAATAATCGATAGAAGCCCAAATCTGCACTTGGATTTTAGGGTTTAGCCCAATCCCACAACTCTGGGATAAGGAGTCGGCTGTCTCTCACGGCGAACAGAACGTTCCTTCTTATTCCACTTCAGATGTTTGTGCAGATCTCCAGCTGGGATCCTGCAACAACCCTGTTTTAGTGACAGGCCCACTCCGGCACCCTCCTCTCGCCACGATAATTAGCACCTCCGCAACTGCGATCACAAAGGCTGGCGAGCCATATGGGAATTATGCAAGGCATTTTAAATAGGTTGCAGAAGTCGGGTGCTTCTTAAAAAATATAAGAAGGATGTTGCGGAAACTGTCTGAAGGTGCAGTATCCCTTCGCTGGGTCTTTTCCGGGTTGGCACAAGCAAGAGCATACCCTGACTGTCAGTGGCAAAGAGAGAGGTCACCAACAGAGCTTCGCTCAAGATAGATCTAATATAAATGCAATAAATAAATATATCATGGGTGGCTTTGCTACATATCACAGCCTGCATGTTGGTGGGTAGCTTTTCACCATATGGTTTTGCTTCCTGCAGGAAGATGCTCTATGAGTCTCTTCCTGAATCACTGCCTTGCCAACCTACCGTGGTGCCAGTTTGCAGCTCACAGTCCTTGCCCACTGACTGTAGCGTCAGATAGTGACTTGAATGTGTGAATGAGACATCGCAGATTAATCAGCACAGATGGTAGCATTTCTGGAGCGGCTCAGAATTCAGAGAACATGGTTTGCATGCAGAAGATCCCAGGTTAAAATCCCCAGCATCTCCATGCGGGGCCAGGAAAGAATCCTTTCTGGAATGCTAGGGACCCAGGTGGCGCTGTGGGTTAAACCACAGAGCCTAGGGCTTGCTGATCAGAAGGTCGGTGGTTCAAATCCCTGCGACGGGGTGAGCTCCCGTTGCTCGGTCCCAGCTCCTGCCCACCTAGCAGTTCGAAAGCATGTCAAAGTGCAAGTAGATAAATAGGAACCGCTCCGGCAGGAAGGTAAACGGCGTTTCCGTGCGCTGCTCTGGTTCGCCAGAAGCGGCTTTGTCAAGCTGGCCACATGACCCGGAAGCTGTATGAAGGATGGGGGTGGAGATGCCCCTTTTAGATCCCCAGCCTTGCCTCCATGCTGGTTTTAATGATTCCCTGAAAAATGGGGTGAAGCAGAGCTCTGACTGAGCACACCTGAAAGAGAGCCAGGATGGAAACGGACTGAGCCATTTGGGTGTGTTTCATCCTGTTTTCTCTCTCAGCAGCATTTCTGGCTTGTTTTGCCCTTTTGAAAAGATGCAGCTCCTACCATATTATCCCCAATCAAAGCACATTTGCTACGTTGCAGTTGAAGGGCAAGCCCACCTAAAACATTTCCTCTACAGCACTAGAGACATCTGGCCAGACAGACCGTGAATCTTCCTGTACAATTGGTGGTCTTCTCCTTTAATTCAAAGAGCCTTTTTCCTTGAACCACGTTCCCTGGAGGCCATATTTTCTGGTCCTCAAGGGAATAATTGGAGAATCCTGCGTGGTCTCTGCCCCAGCCCCCTTTTCTTTCTAATTTATTCTTCATCTCGTCCTCCTTGCCCTGATTTCCCAGGTGGTGTCTGCCATCAAATATCTCTTGGATGAATTGCTTGCATTTTCTCTCTGGCCCAAAACGGCCAGCAGCATCTCAAGATGGGGCTTGTCACGTTAGTCCATGGCTCAAGCTCAGACTCAGACTGGCTCCTGGGTTGCGGTAGCCCTTGGTGTTTTCCTGATGGAGCAAATGGCCACTTTGATTTTCCACAATTCCCACAATGCAGCGCTGGCCCTGGGGCATTGCGGGGGCTTATAGGGTTGCTTGCGCCTGCAGTCACTGGGTGTGCCCACAGCCAGGAGCCCAGGGCAAGCATCAGGGCAGAGAAAGCTGGATTCGCCTACAGCTGTTGAAGGGTGCCAGTTTCCTATACCAGGCCTGCTATAAACTTAAGGAGCACTTGAGCCGATGATGGCCAAGTACCTAACTAGAATGTGCAGCAGGGGTAATAATAATAATAATAATAATAATAATAATAATAATAATAATAATGTATTATTATTATTTAGGACCCTAAACAGGGCTGCCTTCAGATGTCTTTTAAAGATAGGATAGCTGCTTATTTCCTTGACCTCTGCTGGAAGGGCGTTCCACAGGGCGGGCGCCACTACCGAAAAGGCCCTCTGTCTGGTTCCCTGTAACATCACTTCTCCCAATGAGGGAACCGCCAGAAGGCCCTCGGCGCTGGATCTCAGTGTCCGGGCTGAACGGTGGGGGTGGAGACGCTCCTTCAGGTATACAGGACCGAGGCCATTTAGGGCTTTAAAGGTCAACACCAACACTTTGAATTGTGCTCGGAAACGTACTGGGAGCCAATGTAGATCTCTCAGGACTGGTGTTATGTGGTCCCGGCGGCCACTCCCAGTCACCAGTCTAGCTGCCGCATTCTGGATTAATTGCAGTTTCCAGGTCACCTTCAAAGGTAGCCCCACGTAGAGCGCATTGCAGTAGTCCAAGCAGGAGATAACCAGTTCATGCACCACTCTGGCGAGACAGTCTGCGGGCAGGTAGGGTCTCAGCCTGCGTACCAGATGGAGCTGGTAGACAGCCGTCCTGGACACAGAATTAATCTGCACCTCCATGGACAGCTGTGAGTCCAAAATGACTCCCAGGCTGCACACCTGGTCCTTCAGGGGCACAGTTACCCCATTCAGGACCAGGGAGTCCCCCACCCCCGCCCGCCCCCTGTCCCCCAAAAACAGTACTTCTGTCTTGTCAGGATTCAACCTCAATCTGTTAGCCGCCATCCATCCTCCAACCGCCTCCAGGCACTCACACAGGACCTTCACCACCTTCACTGGTTCTGATTTGAAAGAGAGGTAGAGCTGGGTATCATCCGCATACTGATGAACACCCAGTCCAAACCCCCTGATGATCTCTCCCAGCGGCTTCATATAGATATTAAAAAGCATGGGGGAGAGGATGGAACCCTGAGGCACCCCACAAGTGAGGGCCCATGGGTCTGAACCCTCATCCCCCACCACCACTTTCTGGACACGGCCCAGGAGGAAGGAGCAGAACCACTGTATAACAGTGCCCCCAGCTCCCAGCTCCTCTAGACGATCCAGAAGGATGTTATTGGAGCTGTCAGTTAATTCATTTTCCAACTAATTAACTATTCATTTTGCAAATTGCAAAACTGCACGTTTGTCATGTTCATAATGAATGGGCTTTTACAGGTGTGCACCTAATATTCTTTTAATGTGCAAAGCGGCCTCTTACATTTTTGCAACAGCCCCTTTAGCTATGTGAAAATTGAGTCGAACCGATGGATTGATTGAGACCTTTGTACCTTTTCAACAGGGGCATTTTGGGGCGGAAGTGGGGTGTGTCCAAGGCCCAGTTACGCAACAATGGCTTAAAAGCCAAATCAGAGTGAGGGCATTGCTTTCTGCCATTACTCTGAATGGGCGAGCATTTTCATTCCATTTCACAGCCCTGCGGAGCAACTGCCAAACTAGAGGTGTGTTTTGTAGCCCCTGCTTTGGTGTGGTCTGGCTTTCAAGACCACCCTGCCCATAGCTGTCAACCCTCCCTTCTTTTGCGGGAAACTCCCTTATTCCAATGCCGTTTCCCGCTGCTATCCCGGATTGTTGATATCCCTTAAATTTCCCGGATTTCAAAGGAAGCAGCTCCTCTCCCTCCCTGCCGGCCAGGGAGGCTCCTCAGCTGCGTTGCTCGGCTGCCAATAAGGAGTCTGAGACCGACTGGGGGCGGAGCTTGCATGCCTTGTGCAGCCAGACCCTCACGCCCAACCAGACAGACAGACAGCCTGCCTGCCGTCTACGCGCTCGCTCTTTCACTCACCTGTTTGCGCGCAGCCTCTGGAGCGCAGGGTGGCGAGGCTACTTGGTGCTATTGCACCGCCTTCGCGGCATCCCTTATTTTCAAATCCGAAAGTTTGAAAAAAATCCCTTATTTTCAAATCTGAAAGTTGACAGCTATGACCCTGCCCGGCTGGCGAGCTGAATTTGGCTTAGTAAATGGCAATTGTGCCAGCCTGGGTCTTCTGTGCTAAGCTGAGCCCCAGATCCCTTCCCCTTTTCCCTAAACACACACACACACACACACACACACACACACACACACACTTAAAAAAAGGAAGAATACATAGTTTATGTGGTGGGCTGGGCATGCTGTGAAATGCAGATGCTTCTGCAAATGTTCCCCACCCCCTATCCTGAATTTTCTCTGGAACTTCCATACATATAAATTAGCAAATTTGTGCTATGAAGCTGTACCCCAAATCCTTTAAGTACGCAGCAAGGTTCCTACTTTCCCCCTATATTTCAAATGCTGTCTGTTAAGAACCGTAGAACTGTAGAGTTGGAAGGGACCCCGAAAAAAGCAGGAATCACAGCTAAGAGAGCATGGCCTAATCTGGAGATGTGGTCACATTCACACAATACATTTACAACACTCTAGTACTAGTAAAACAGTCATGGGTGCTGGGAACTGTAGCCCTGTTGGGTGATCACCCTTTATAAACTATAGTTCCCAGGATTCTTCAGGGGGAGAGCTATGCCAATTGAAGTGGCATTAGAGCACATCCAGGGGAGCAGATGCGACCTTGCACCAAAAATTCATGCGGAATAATCTGTCTTTTGTGTCTGTTTTAAGCTGCCTGGGAGTGGCTATTACGAAGACTATCTGAAGAATATCCTGGCAAAAAGGACGCCAAATAAAAGGTAAAACCTCACACACCCAGCCTGCCTTTCATTCAGCAAAACTGTAGTGGTTAAGAGCGGTAGTCTCGTAATCTGGTGAACCGGGTTCACGTCTCCGCTCCTCCACATGCATCTGCTGGGTGACCTTGGGCTAGTCACACTTCTCTGAAGTCTCTCAGCCCCACTCACCTCACAGAGTGTTTGTTGTGGGGGAGGAAGGGGAAGGAGAATGTGAGCCGCTTTGAGACTCCTTCGGGTAGTGAGAAAGCGGGATATCAAATCCAAACTCTTCTTCTCAGCCTGAAAAGGGTCCCCTGGCCCTGTCTTCATGTCTTGGCGTGTTTGTGTGTGTGCCTCTTCTTGTCTGCCTGAGCCAAACTTTCTTTCTGTCCCTGTAGCATCAGCAGAGCCAAGCCAAGCCTGCTGTCGAGGATCCGCTCCTATGTCTGCTCGTTCCTCTACACACCTCAGGAAGGTACTGCATGCACAGATCTTTCGAAAGGCTCCATTGTTGCTTCGGCTTGTTCTTAGGTCCTCCACCCGCAAAAGAGGCTGCAGGTGCACATGTAGCGCAAAACAGGTGGAGAAATGCGGGCAAACGAAAGCTGCTTCTTGAAGCGGGTCCTGGCAACCAGGAATTATGAAGGCAACAAATTCCGTCAAGGGATGCTACCAGTTACGCAATGATAGCTTGATAAAGCCAAACCAGAGTGAGAGTAGTGCTTTCTGCCCTCACTCGGAATGGACAAGCATTTTCATCCCATTTCGCAGCCCTACGGAGCAATCGGGTGGAGGAAGGGGGTGCGGTAGGGGCGGGCCGCCCCAGGTGTCACCACTGAGAGGGGTGACAAAATGTCGGCCGGCACTCACCGCAGGGCTTGCAGCGCGCCCAAGCCACACGTCTCTCTTGGGAGTGACGTGGTGGCTTGGGCACCCGCAGGCTCCGCGCTGCCCCAAACAGTCCACCCGCCGCCTCCCCCTCAGCTATAGGGCGGCTGAGTGGGAGGAGGCAGGCAGACTCCTCGGAGGCCCCATGGAGCATCCTGCCCCAGCTGGCCCCACCCCACTGGGAGCAATGACTACCGTTCCTGGCAGACCACCCTACTTAGCTAATGAGCTGAATTTGGCTTAGGAAGCAGCAATTGTGTATGTGTTTTTGAAGCTGTTGGATTTCTTTGTGGGATCTTGGGACACATCTCTTGATTATACAGTCATACCTCGGGTTACAGCCACTTCAGGTTGCATTTTTTCATGTTAAGAATGCGGCAGACCCGGAAGTGTTTACTTCCGGGTTTCGCCATGCGCACATACGCCGAAGCATTCTGCGAGCTTTGCGCATGCACAGAAGCGCTCTATCGTCGCTTTGCGCTTGCGCAAAAGCGCCGCTCTGGTTGCGGTCTTTTCGGGGTGCGAATGGCACCCCGGAATGGATCGTGTCCGCAACCAGAGGTACCACTGTATACTTCAGTTGTTTGGACCAAAGCTTCTCTCTCCCCCTTCTCTCCCCCCTCTCTCTCCCTCTCCCTCTCTCTCTCCCTCTCTCTCTCTCTCTCTCTCACACACACACTTACTTGTGTTTTCACCCATTTCATTTAAGCTACTCTACATCCAAGGCCACAGACTGCATTTCTGCATTCCATTTATGTTTAACTCCCAACCCCTTTTACATTTCCTTCTTTGCACTGTTTAAACCTGACAACTTAAGGCTCGTGTTCCATGCAACCAGTGGAGCAGACTCTGACCCACCAATGCTTCTTTCATAATAACATCGGAAAATTTTATGGGACTGCTGGGTGCTACCCATGTGTGACTGTGATTTTTTTGTGGAATTGCAGGCTTCCAAATCCCTCTGAAGCTGGTTCTCTCCCTCGCCACATCTGTGATTGCTGTCTATCAGGTAAGAACCTAAGAACCCGCGGCCTCTCCAGCCCAGGATTCTGTTCTCATGGATGCCCACAAGCAGAATACCACTCTATTGCACATGTCTCCTGTCAGGTTCTCTTATCGGTTGTTCAATAGAAATGCCAAGCCATCTTGTCTTTAAGTCTTTTTATTAAGTGCCAAGCTATTTACAGTGCAGAGCTCAGTTTATCATGTCTGCTCAGTCACTAGCAGAATCCGGAAGTGCCTCCCTCCTGTTTTGGCGCCAACACCAAAGCCTCGGCATCCTAAATTGCCGCCTTCTCCTCCTACGTGAGATATGCGCCGGAACTGACGCCTCCCCCTCCGAGCGAGTCTGCTGGGTGGTGCCAGGTCTCCCAGCAACTCCCTGGACACCTGGCACTCCCTGGCTCCCAGCCACTAACTGCTCCTCCCCTGAACAGGGACTGCGAGATTCACTCGAAGATGAATCTGTTGTTAACACAGGTTGTGGCTCTCTGTAAACACTCAGAGCTGGACTGGCAGGGGTGGGCAGATCCCTGACATCTCCCAACAACTGGTACCCAGAGACATAAGAATATCAGAAGAGCCTGCTGCATCAGGCCAGTGGTCCATCTAGTCCAGCAGATGAACCATCTCTTGGTTTGCAGGTGGCCCTCCTTCTCCTGGCGGTCTTCGTCCCCAGCATCCAGATAGTAAGGTCTGGGATGACCAAGGAGCTGACTGCACTCTTCATCCAGTTTGGTATAGTCCCCTCTGAAAGTCCCGCTGGGATCCCTGGAGAAAAAGAGTTAGCCACCCTCAAGCACTACATCTGGTCGCTAGAAGGTGAGTCTTTGGGGCCCTGGTCTTGTTGACAATGTCCATTTCTGCCCCTGATAAGAGCAAACTCTGGAGGTGGTCACAGAATCGTGGAATTGCAGAGTTGGAAGGGTTATTCTGCAATGCAGGAATCACAACTGAAGCATCCCCGAGAAATGGCTCTGAAGAACTAAAGAAACACAAGGATATAAGAGTGCCCATTCCTGGCTGCACCCCCTGCCCACATTTTTATTTTTCAATTATTCCCCCCCCCCAAAAAAAAAATAACGAAACTGTAGGAACAAGAACTGGGTCACAAGCCCAGTTATGCAATAAGGTCTCCACATGAATACAGTCTCGTCTTTTGTATTTATCTTGGAGCATATCTCTAAGCACATTAATGATCAATATATCCTCTCCAGAGCTGGTTGGCCCCCTAACTGAGAAGCTAAAAATAATAATGATAATAAATGTTGAGCCAGCACTTCCGTCATCGTCCCCATAATTCAATTGAAGTGACCTTTCCCCCTTCCCAAGTTTGCTGAGCTATCAAAATGTCAATTAACAGATACATAATGAATTCAGCTTAGTGCCAAGATCTTTTAAATCTCCCAGAATTCTCTGCACAGGATCTAGCAGCATGACAAACGCCCCTTAGGATGCTTTTGTACTTTTTTCCAGAAGCAGTTTTTCTGGATAAAAATTAAAAATAAGAAGAGCCCTATTGGATCCAACTCATTCTTGATATTTCAGTTCGGATTTCCCGTTGCTCTGTCCCAGCCAACCTAGCAGTTCGAAAGCACGCCAGTGCAAGTAGATAGATAGGTACCACTGCGGCGGGAAGGTAAACGGCATTTCCATGCACTCTGGCTTCCCTCACGGTGTTCCGTTGCGCCAGAAGTGGTTTAGTCCTGCCAGCCATATGACCTGGAAAGCTGTTTGTGGACAAACGCCGGCTCCCTCAGCCAGAAAGTGAGATGAGCGCTGCAACCCCATAGTCGCCTTTCACTGGACTTAAATATCCAGGAGTCCTTTACCTTTTACCTTTTTTATTTCAAGAGTAAAGCGTCATGCAACTATTAGCTCCAAAACAATTTACATTGTTTACTTTATTTCATAAAATTTATACACTGCTTGATTGGGGTTTTTTTTTTTAAGCCATCAAAGTGGTTTATCAAACGATGAAGAAAAAGATGAAGAAGAAAGTTCAGCAATACTTTAAAACATACAAAATTTTAAATACTAAAACAGCTTAAAACTCACATCAGCTTTCTAGCCACCTGGTCAGGCTTGTCTAAACTAGCATGGTTGTAGCAGGCTCCGAAAAGAGTCCAGTGACCTGCCTGAGATCAATAGGCTGCCGCACCAAAGTTCTTACTGATGTGCTGTGGGTCTTGTGTGGCGCCTGCAGAAGGGCCAGTTCTGCCAATTGAAGCAGCCAAGGGGGCCCAGGAGGCAGTGGCGGAACTTCATGCTCCGGCACCAATGGGCGGAGAGCAGGCTGTGTAGTTACCAAGTTGGCTGCCTGCCCCACATGCTTCAATATTTCTGCAGATGTTTTTTTCTTTTTTGAAATCCTAAGTTCCTAGCCCTCGTGCTGTGCGTGCAGAGACCTTTCTGAAGTTCAGAGGAGATGGATTCTGGACAGGGCCGCCTTAAGCATATCTGGCGCCATGGTGCAAAGATCCCTCCAGCGCCCCCCCTTTCCCAGAGTTGTCAACCTTTTTTTAGGGCTGGAGGAGGCGGACAGCGGCTTGAGGGCTGGTGGGGAAGAGGCGAAGGCTGGACACGGCGCCTCCGGGCTCAGCTGGCCGCTTCGTGCCACGGTAGCCATGGCAGGCAGCACACCAAGCAAGTGGGCCTGCGCCGAGCAAGCGAGGGCGCGTGTGCCGCTCCTGTTAAGCATTGGCTCGGTTTTTTTCCTTTTAGTCTTCTGGCGCCCCACAGAATTCAATAGTATCAAAAAGGCAACACGCAGACCGATGTATGCAGGGCACTGTGCCCTGCATACATCGGTCTGCGTGTTGCCTTTTTGATACTATTGACGTTTATTGCAACACAGGGGTTATTTTTTCATTGAACTTGCCCCACAGAATTCAGCACCTGCAGGCTAAAAGGGGGGGGGGAACCGAGCCGACACTCTGCGGGAGCGCATGCACACACCCTCACTCACTCAGCGCGCTCGTTTGGTGTTCCCCGGGCTCTCACCTGGCGCCCTCCAGGCCCTGGCACCCTGGCGCCCCGCACCACTAGCCTCTATGGGTAAGACGGGCCTGATTCTGGATGTAGGGAATCAGAAGGGATCAGAGGCATTGTGTCCTGGTCTGTGGTCAAAGTTTCCTAATCTGAGGGGCGTCTTATGGCATGCAATCCTCCTTGTCATTGTGGGGTTTCCTTTGTGCGAATCCGCCCTCTTTCCCTGCTTTCTTCCTGGGCCATTTGCCAGCGAGCTAAAAGCAGCGCTCAATACCAAGAAGCCAAGGGGGAGTGAAATGCAGGCAGCAGTTTCACCCCACAGATGGTAGTGCTCACAAAGGCTTTGAGGGGGGTGGGGAATGTGGTAGAATCCTGCATTTGGTACAGAGAGGATGGGATGGAAAAGATGCGGCGTGGAGAAGGGGGAGGGGGAGTGCATAGCCGATGACAGGCTGACTGACAAGCAGGCAGGCAGGCAGATGGGCTGCTGGTCTTGCTCTTGCTATGCCAGAATGGCAGAAGCACACCTGAACCAAGGGAATGCAGGTGAGAGTCAGGGAGCACATCTGCACCAAGATACCACTTTAAGCAACCCTGGCTTCCCCCAAAGGATTCTGGGAGCTGTACTTTGTGAAGGGTGCTGCTGAGAGTTGTTAGAAGGTCCCGATTCACCTCCCAGAGCTGCAGTTCCCAGAGTTCCCTGGGAAAAGAGGGACTGGTTGTTAAACCCCCTCGGGACCCGCTCCTGTTTTTTGCAGTCTGCTTCGTCTCCTCCCTGGTCGTCTCCTGCCTGCTGACTTTCTGTATGCTGATGAAGTCCATGGGGAAGCACAGGTGAGCCTTGTTCCTTCTGGACTCTGCCGTGGGCAGGGAAGGTAGGTCCATCAGGGCAAACGGGGCTCTGCCCCGCCCAAATCAGGCTGCCCCAAGCCTCCCAGGGGCGTAGCAAGGGGGAGATGGGGGCGGGCCGCCCCGGGTTCCACCCCAGAGGGGGGTGACACTTTTTTAAAAAAAAAATTATTTTTATTTTTAAAAAATTTAACTTTATTGGGGAAAAAGAGATAATAGACACACACACACACACACAACCCCCACACCTTACAAAGTGGCACCATCAGAGGGGGGTGACACTTTTTATTTTTTATTTTTTTTATTTTTTTAAAAAAATTTAATTTTAACTTTATTGAAAAAAAGAGATAATAGACACACACACACACAAAAAAAAAAAACCCACACCTCGCAAAGTGGCACCATCATTTTTGGGGGGTGGGGGTGACTTGCTATGCCACTGGGTGCAGCTCTGCCAGTGCCCTGGCAAAGTGGTGGGGGGGTGACAAAAAAAAATCCACCCCGGGTACCACCTGGGCTTGCTACGCCTCTGCCTCCTCCTGCTTCTCTTCTTAACTGACAACCCATCCAAGAGATATGGCATGGCATTCCCTTTGTCTTCCTCCTGCTCCATTTCGCTTGGCGTGCATTAAGTGCTCCAGCTGAAAACTCCGATCTTTGAGAGCTAATGCCCTCACTGGGCATCCACCATCCTAAAAAGTCCTTCTTTCGCAATGAGGAGTTGATCTATGGAACTCCTTCCCCCGGGAGGCAGGGATGGCCACCAACATCTTTAGAAGAGAATTGGACAAATTCATGGAGGAGGAGAGGACTATCCATGTCTACGGCGATACCAGGATAGCTCATAGCTGTCAACTTTCGGATTTGAAAATAAGGGATGCCGCGAGGGCAGTGCAATGGCACCAAGTAGCCTCGCCACCCTGCGCTCCAGAGGCTACGCGCGAATGGGTGAGCGAAAGAGCGAGTTCATAGACGGCAGGCAGGCAGGCTGTCTGTCTGGTTGGGCGTGAGGGTCTGGCTGCACAAGGCATGCAAGCTCCGCCCCCAGTCGGTCTCAGACTCCTTATTGGCAGCTGAGCAACGCAGCTGAGGAGCCTCCCTGGCCGGCAGGGAGGGAGAGGAGCTGCTTCCTTTGAAATCCGGGAAATTTAAGGGATATCAACAATCCGGGATAGCAGCGGGAAACGGCATTGGAATAAGGGAGTTTCCCGCCAAAAAAAGGGAGGGTTGACAGCTATGGGATAGCTGTGCTCTGCCTCCGCAGTGGGAGGCAGCAATGCTTCTGAATACCAGTTGCTGGAAACCACAGGAGGGGTTTCTGCAGGACTAGATGAGTCCAGCAGGCTCTTCCTACGTTTTCATCTATCCTCCTTAGGTGCTCTCACATTCCACTTGACTGCATCTTCCCCCGGTTTCTCCCTCTCTGTTTTCAGGATCAACCTCCAGCGCCTGTACCAAGGGGCAGTCACAGACGTCTTCTATCGCTCTCGCAAGCTCCAACCTTCACAGCAGGCTCTGGTGTGCTGGATGTGCTTTGCCAGCTTCCAAACTGCATTTGCCTGCTTAGGTAAATGATACGCTAATTTGCTTGTGTTTAAACCTTAGTGTAGGTCAGTGATGGCTAACCTTGACACTCCAGATGTTTTGGAACTACAACTCCCATCATCCCTAGCTAACAGGACCAGTGGTCAGGGATGATGGGAGTTGTAGTCCCAAAACATCTGGAGTGTCAAGGTTAGCCATCACTGGTGTAGGTTTTCACCTTGAAGAAGCTACATCAGGTGTTTTGAGTGGATAATTACCACATTTGTTTCGGAGTTTCTGTTTGAAGTCCTTTTAATTCTCCCCTTAAACTCAACAGCAATTATGCCTTATTTGAATTATGGTTAACATATTACCCTCTTTTTTCCTTCTGAGGAAACTGTTAGACTTTCAGTGAAACGAGTTTTATAGCTGGCACCTCGTTAAGGTTGTTTTGCAGTATTTTCATTAATTGTTATTTAGCAAGTTTGTTTTGTAGTATGTTACATTAATTTAAGTTCAGTTGGAGGGCTCTTGCCATTATTTACATCCTTTAAGCAGTTTACTACGTGTTTGAGTAATTCTGTTCAGGAGCTCCACCAAAAAGTTTTTTTAAAGCAACTTAGGTTATATTACAGTAATTTTCATCATTTGAAGTTTTTTGGAGGGTTCTTTTCATTATTTACAATCTTTTGAGTTAGTTACATGTGTCTGAGCATTTCTATTTGAAAGCAACTTTAAAAAATATTTTTTTGAGAGTAACTTAACACATTTTTTGAATACACATTTACCTCGTTTCAGGGGTTTTTCACGGGGTTATTTCCCTTCTTTTGGATGTGCTTTGCCAGCTTCCAAACGGCATTTGCCTGCTTAGGTAACTGATATGCTAATTTGCACCTTTTGTGTAAGGCAGGCATCCCCAAACTGCAGCCCTCCAGATGTTTTGGCCTACAACTCCCATGATCCCTAGCTATCAGGACCAGTGGTCAGGGATGATGGGAATTGTAGTCCAAAACATCTGGAGGGCCGAAGTTTGGGGATGCCTGGATTGGGGCGGAGGTGCTGGTGTGTTAGAGAGCAATTTGTAAAAAACAGAGGATAACCGCAATGGAAACTAACGCAATAAAACCCGCAACAAAGGGTCATCTTGTCCAACCCCCTGCAATGCAGGAATCATTTGCCCAACATGGGGCTCCAACCCACAACCCTGAGATTAAGAGTCTCATGCTAGAGCAACTGAGTGGTCCTGTTCCATGTTGCCCTTAGGGAAGGACTTTAGGGCAAAGACCAGTTAGTGTGATTACTCCAAAATGTTGCTAAGAGAGCCCACCCACCTTGGGGGGCCCTCAGACCCATTCTGCATCCTGAGCCCCACAGCGCTATTGGGATCAGGCTTGGATGGACAGGCTCTGATGCAGCTGGGGGAGAAACACAGGAGGAGGGGCATTCAATGCTCTCGTAACCTCTAGGCTAGAGGAGTATGTGTGATGTATTTTGTGTTTTTATCCTGTGAATGGCCCCTTGATCTTTGGATGAAGGGCAGAATATGAATTTAATGACGGGTGATGATGATAATCTCCCCTTTCCACCCCAACTTCGGCCTCTTTGGAA
Organism: Darevskia mixta; assembly: GCA_034641385.1. Classification (NCBI taxonomy): domain Eukaryota; kingdom Metazoa; phylum Chordata; class Lepidosauria; order Squamata; family Lacertidae; genus Darevskia; species Darevskia mixta. Next base: position 6,006,978 of record JAWWNH010000188.1, read on the forward strand.
GGCGAAGCAGGGAAGTCGGTCCTCCAACTGAGGCTGTGGAAACCTCTGTCTGAAACCCAGGAGAGCCACTGCCTGTCAGAGCAGGCAGTACTGAGCTGGATGGTCTGTCTAGCCTGTCCACACTGGCAGCTTCCTCTGTTCTTGCCCCTGTTCCAGGTCTGCTCATTCAACACATCGTCTTCTTCGTCTGCACTGTGACTTTCACTTTTCTTGTGGTCATCCCCCTGCAATCTGGAAGCAACATGATCCTCTTTAAAATCATGGAGAACATGTGGTAAGAGTTCTACAGGCCTAATGGGCGACATACCCAAGCTTAAATCTGCAAAGTTCCAAAATGAGAACTCCCTTGGATGGAGGAAGCTCAAGCCAAGGTGGAAGGTACTTCTGCAAATGTCCAGCCTTTGGTTTTGGAGCAAGGATAAGTTTCAGGGCTTCCTCCCATTACACTGGCATTGCATTTGAAGATGAAGTCAGCCCTTGAGTGTCTGTTTCTCTTATTCTCCTCTTAACGTAGCAGCCACAAGAATGACAGGATCCTGACTGCGGCATGCAGAGAAGAAGGTGTTAACTCTTTCCTACCATGCCGTGGTCCCACCACCACCGTCAGTGGTGCATTTAAACAATTGCAGACCAGGGGTAGCCAAGGTTTTGTGGACCACAGCTCCTACTGGCCCTGCCTCTGACCTTGCTGGCCAGGGATGATGGGAGCTGGACCCCACCACATGAAGTAGCCACATGACTCTCAGAAATCTAGGTAACTGTGGCATTTCTGAATACACCCACCCACCCACCCTGCTGCCCCTGCCCCTGCCGCGCTGCCAAGTGCTGAATAGTCTGTGTTTCATAGAACTTTAGAATGGAAAGCAACCTTGGAGGTCAATGTCCAACTGCAGCATCCCAAAGACATGACTGCGTAAGCCTCCAGTTTAAATGCCCCACCACATTATGGTTACCAGACGTACCCGTTTCCTGGGGACAGTCCCCAGATTTACAAATCTGTCCCCGGACAAAATCTGTCCCCGGAATGTCCCCGGATTTCATTTAACGTCCCCGGATTTATATTTTAAGTGTTGCAGATTTATTAGTCGGGAATGAATGTTGCGTGATTGGTTCAACGGCACAAGACACATCCTATGGGGACTTCCGGCGAGGCAAAATGGTGGGTGTCACGGCAGCAAGCAGCTCCTGAAGCCAACCAGAGCCAACTGCGCTACCAGGCTGGCTCTGGGCTGCTGAGGCTGCCGCTGCCACTGCCACTGCCAAGGGGGAACCGCTAACACACACACACCGCGACCCAAATCGAGCCGGGAGCGAGAGCGCCCGGCCACCCGGTCAACTGACTTCTCTATTTTTAAAAAAAGTGTCCCCGGATTCTTTGGGGGGGAAATCTGGTAACCTTACACCACATCCCAAGGCAGGCCCTTTGCACTTGAGTACTAAGAAAAAAAATTCCCGTTCACTGAAATCTTTGATTTACAGAAGATGTCTAGATCACTGAGCATTATTCATCTGGAAAGGTTCTAAGACTGAAGATTCCTCTTCACCCTTGAGTAGAACCATGACTTATTGAACCAGTTTAAAACTGTCGTGCAAATACTATACCTTGAGCAAAACTGGCCACTTCTGATTTCCTTTTTTTGCCTAGGCCTTTCTGGTTGACCTTGGTGCTGGTTGTGGTTGCACAGAACCTGCTGACTCACTACTATTTTCTGGAGCGTGGCCGCCTCCCTAAGGAGCTGACTAACAGGTGACTATGGAAGTTGTTCATCCCAGCTAGAGCATGAGAGAGCAGCACCTCACTGCCTCTTGGATTGCCTCTTGCAACGGCTGTGCTTGTTAACATCTCAGGGTCCAGATGATGGAATACGGACCACAGCTGTGATGTAGGCAATGACCACATGTGCACACATGGAAAGCAGTATCATATCACTTTAAAAAACCATGGCTTCCTCCCAAAGAATCCTGGGAAATGTACTCTGTTAAGAGTGCTAGGAGTTGTTTGGAGACCCCTAGTCCTCTCACAGAATTACAGTTCCCAGAGTGGTTGAACAATCAGTCTGGGAACTATATAACTCTGGGAACTATAGGTCTGGGGGAGAGGGTTTCCTAGGAACTCTTGGCAACCTTAACCAACTACAGCTCCCAGGATTGCCTGGGGGAAGCCATGGCTGCGGTATGAATCTGCTTTCAATGTTTAGCATGGATATGGCCAATGAGTTGCGTTCCAGAATCGGAATGGGAAGAGTGAATTGGTTTGATTGAGCCCCTAAACCAGTTTATGGTTGCCCAGAGGTTAGGGGCATAAGAAGGCACCATTTTCACTTTTTGTCATGTGCAACACCATTTCCGTTCAGCTGCAGTTCGTCTTCCACCAAAAATGACATGATTGGCCTCTCTGTGAACTGTGGCAAAATTGTGTAACTGACATAGCTTAGGTAACTTACACTGCCATGACATTCTTCCCCGCCGTTTCAATGTAGAGGAAACACAATCCAGGGCAGAGGGGGTAGTCACAATCAATTATGTCTTGATTTGTGGACCGAAAGCAACAAGAAGAGTGACTCCCAATTCTATGCCCTGGGTTGAGCTCCGTTTTGGACATGGGACAAATCAGTGAACATCATCAGCTTCTGCTTCCATTTCCACCAGAATTCTCGGGGGAAGGGGTGGCGGGCAGGCGGGAATCATGAACAGAAGAAGCTCCTGCGAGGCTATGCAGGTGCCGCTTGTGCAAAAATAATAACCTGTCTGCACTCTCTCCACTTTTCCCCTGGGAAGACGGGCGCTGTACATTGTGACCTTCTTGCTGTTCCCCATCAATGTGCTCGTGGGGGTCTTGGCAGGAGTCTGGAGGATGGTGGGGTCTGCACTGTACAATGTCGTCCACTTCTGCCGGCTGGATGTGAGCATGCTAGGCCACGGTGTGGAGGTCTTTGATCCAGGTTAGCGGAATGCAAGCGGTTTGATCCCCTTTCTGCTTTCCTCGTCTGCTTCCTTTCCTTCTGTCCTGCATTGCATGCTCTTTCTGGCTATATGCACCAAATTCAGGAAGTTGAGATTGGCTGTGGCGCATAGCTGTCAACCCTCCCTTTTTATGCAGGAAACTCCCTTATTCCAATGCCGTTTCCCGCTGCTATCCCGGATTGTTGATATCCCTTAAATTTCCCGGATTTCAAAGGAAGCAGCTCCTCTCCCTCCCTGCCGGCCAGGGAGGCTCCTCAGCTGCGTTGCTCGGCTGCCAATAAGGAGTCTGAGACCGACTGGGGGCGGAGCTTGCATGCCTTGTGCAGCCAGACCCTCACACCCAACCAGACAGACAGCCTGCCTGCCGTCTAGGCACTCGCTCTTTCGCTCACCCGTTCACGTGCAGCCTCTGGAGCGCAGGGTGGCGAGGCTACTTGGTGCCATTGCACCGCCCTGGCAGCATCCCTTATTCTCAAATCCGAAAGGTGACAGCTATGCTGTGGAAGCTCACTTACAACGTGCTTTGCGCTTTAAAGTACAGATTGGATGGATTTCTCATTCATCCCTGAGAGTACTTCCAGACTTTCAGGATAGGATTCACTCATGTGCTGGCAATACTGGATTGCACAATTAAAGTTTATTGGGCAGTCCTGAACAATAAGACCCCACCCCCTGACTTATAAAAATCATATTATTAAATGCAAAATCTAGCATAAGCAAAATAATCACAGAAAATGCGTTAGAAATATTGAAAACCTCCAGTGATCTTGGGGTTGCCTGGAACAGTCCCAAAGGCAGCTGGTCAACAGGAATGCTTTCAACTGTCTGGTCTTCCCCCTGCCCCTTCCTCCTCTTCCCCCTCCAGGCTACCGGACCTATTGCCATTACTTGAAGATTGAGGTCAGCCAATCGCACCCTGTGATGAAAGCCTTCTGCTTCCTGCTCCTCCAGGTGTGCACAAAGGCACCCCAGCCAAGAGATGTGGAAGAAGGTGAGCACTCTCAGCCCCGGTCCCCCGTCCAGCCTCATCATCACAAAATAGATACACGTAACATCCACAGATGTTAAACCACAGAGCCTAGGGCTTGCTGATCAGAAGGTTGGTGGTTCGGATCCCTGCGACGGGGTGAGCTCCCGTTGCTCGGTCCCTGCTCCTGCCCACCTAGCAGTTCGAAAGCACGTCAAAGTGCAAGTAGATAAATAGGTACCTCTCCGGCAGGAAGGTAAACGGCATTTCCATGTGCTGCTCTGGTTCGCCAGAAGCAGCTTTGTCATGCTGGCCACATGACCTGGGAGCTGTATGCCAGCTCTCGGCCAATAAAGCAAGAAGAGCGCCGCAACCCCAGAGTCGGACGCGACTGGACCCAACGGTCAGGGGTCCCTTTACCTTTTAACATCCAGCTTCTTTCTCACTCACCCACTTGCTCTGTCCTTTGTGACCAGTCAGGGAGATGATTTTTCTCCTTCATGTATGGAAAGATCACTTTTCTGTCTCTCTGTATAGATTCTCATGGGAAACACAGGGGGCGGAGGGAGGGGAGGAGCCAGCTGTGGGTTTGCTTCCTTGCTCCAAAGGCCTTCTGGTGAGTGCAGGTGGAGAGGTCAGATCTGTGAAAGGACGAGTGACTTTGGCATCCACATTGCTTTTGTCTGATGCACCCACGGCCCAGAGGAGAGAAGCGCTGTGTTCAAATGATGCCCGATGTGGTTCATGAGCACTAGAAGGGCAGGGTAATTTATTTGTTTTAAAGCTTTATTTATAACAAAGCATAAATATTTAAGGTTCCAAGGGTGTACGATATTGTTCCATGCCAGCCCAATCTCTGAGCTGAGTGAGCTTCCAGGGATATCAGGTGCGCTTACCTGTGATTCCTTGCAGATAATAAGGCACAGTGAAGACTGTGGTGTCTGTGATATATAATAGTAATAAGTAATAATAATGTTTATGTACACATATATGTAACCTGAGCCTCGATGGAAGAGCTCCCAGCTATGGCTGGGTGATATCTGCTTTTCAACATCATGATACCGTATATCTGCAGCTAGATATCATGATATACTGATATATCACAATGTCTGAAATGTATCTCGGCTGCTGCTTCCTCCCCAATGCCCAGCCCTACAGCTGAGTGAGCCCCTATACTACTCCAGCCTGTGCCAGGAGATGGGGCAGGGGCGATGCTTCCTCAAAGGTGCACACACCCAGGCAGACCGAGCCCAAGAAGGTGCTCACCCACAACCTACTCAGGCTCCACCCACCTGCCTGCCTCCGCCTTCACCTGATTGGATGGGCTCTTTCCTCCCAGTCGGTCACTCCAGGAGTGACTGACCAGGAGGAAGAGGCAGCTGCCCGCCTGGGAAAAGGCAGAGGCATAGACAGGCAGGCAGGCAGAGCCTGAGAAGGTTCTGGGCAAACACCTTCTCGGGCTCCATCTGCCTGCCTGCCTGCCTGCCTGCCTTCCTACACCTTTGCGTTCAAGGGAAGAGTGCACACTTTTGAGAGGGGACGTTTTTAAAGCAGCGCCTAAGCTATAAATTTAAGGTTTGCAGAATGAAGCCTCGATCCCTTCCACTCTGGCTAGCGACGAAAAATGGTAAACCAGGGTAGATTTGCCCCTCCTTAGCTGAGTGCAAGGTCTCCCCCTCGATGTTGGAATGGCCCCTGAGACTCCCTCTGGACTTCCCAGGGAAAGTGTGTGTGGGTTCCTGGATCTTCACAGTGGCCCTTTTGTTGGCAGGAGTCAAGCTCATGAAGACCAAGTCGTTTTCATCGAAAGGGTCCAAGGGCAAGCGCAGCCGTGCGCGGTGGTTCTTGGCCTACACCTTGCTCAACAACCCCTCCCTCCTGCCTTACCGAAAGGGGGCTCTCTCGGACTCTGCCGCCAACGGGATGCAGGCCAACCCGGCAAAACCTTAGCCACCTAGGCCAAAGCTTCTTGGAAATGATGGACTCCGCCAGTAAGAAGAATGACTCCCCTGTGCATTCTTCACCACCCCAATCCCTGTGTCGTCCTTCTCCCATGCACTCCATGTGCCTCTCCCATAGTCTCCTCAAGAGGCTGCAGCCTACTTGCCCTGAGGCTACAGTCTTTCCTTCCAGGGCCAAAGATGGGACAGAAGTGGTGTTGGCTCAGAGTGGGGGCAAGCGGTCAGCCGAGCTGACCCAAAGATGTTGCTTGTCTGATGGCCCTCCCAGTTCTTCCTGGGCATCTTTCTCCCATGGACAAACTAGAGTGTGCAGCTCCTAAATGCGGGGGTGGTGGTGAAGCACGTTAAATGTTTCATAGAACCATAGAATTGTAGAGTTGGAAGGAATGCAGGAATCTCAGCTAAAGCATCCATGACAGATGGTCATCCAACCTCTGCTTAACCTCCAATGAAGGAGAGTTCGCCACCTCCCAAGGGAGACCGTTCCACTGTTGAACAGCTCTTCCTGTCAGAAAGTTCTTCCTGGTGTTTAGTCGGAATCTCCTTTCTTGTAACTTGAATCCATTGGTTCAAATCCTACCCTCCAGAGCAGGAGAAAGCAAGATTGCTCCAACTTCCATGATATTTGAAGATATTTGAAGATGAGATATTTGAAGATGGCTATCATATCTCCACTCAGCCTCCTCTTTTCCAGGCTAAACATACCCAGCTCCTGCAACCTCTCCTCATAAGGCTTGTTTCCCAGACTCTCAATCATCTTGGTTGCCCTTCTCTGCATACATTCCAAGTTGTTGACATCCTTCTTAAATTGTGCTGCACAGAATTGGACACAGCATTTCACTCTCCAAGACGATGTATTTGAGGGGATTGTCAGATATCCTCCTAAAGTTCCCCTGCAAATCTTTCTGCTTACTAATCCCCTGCTCTCGAGGAAGGCAATGTGCTGTTATTTACTCTGCACACCCCCTGGTGCCATTTCCTCCCCTTCTTTTCTCCTTGAGGACTAGCCACTTCTTGCCCTTTTCATTAAGCCACTCCTCAGGCTTTGTGTCGTGGAAGCTGGCAAGGTCAACTCCCAGAGCCTGCTAAGGTAGGACAGATCATAGTATAAAGAGAGTTGGACTCTCTGGTAAGAACAATAAACAAAATTTCATGGTTACACTCCAGTGAAGGCCTGGTTTGTCTATCAATATCTGTGCGTTCCTTCCTGGTAGGGCTGGTTCTGAAATTCAATTTATGGGCAAACGCGCTGGATCCACACATCTACGGCCAATGTGCAGATCAGATGGGGAAGAAATTTGATTTAGTTTGCAGTTCCAGGTGAACCTACCAAATTCATACTTGGGTACAAAACTGAAAGGCAGCACTTCTCCAAATTTTGCAATGCAATTCGCCAACAGAGTAATGTGTACAAAATTGAGTATACAATGGGGGAAGTGTGTGTCAGAAACTACACATAATGGAAATTGCATTCAAACATCCAGTCCATTTGGGGAAATTGCTTTGCAAAAAAATTGTATATTAGGGGAAATTGCATATAAAAACGTGTATCGTAGGAGAAATTCATGCAACAATGCAGATGGGTTTTCATGAGGGTTTTTAAAAAGAAACATTGCAAAGTGAGATGTGGAATGTGGAGAACAGAGCAGCGGGAAAAAGAGAAACAGAAAAACTGAAATTGTCAGGTTAGCCCTAGATTTTAGAATTTTGTAATACAGTCTGTAGCATAAAACTTAACAGTATGTGTTCCAAATGCATCCTTTAGGAGAATTTAGAAATATGCATATTGAAATAAAATGTGTGTTTAATTAATGTCAGGGATGTGCCCTCCCCTGCCAGTCCGGCACTGAGTGGGTACCGGCAGCCTCAGCCTCTGTTGTCGACGAACACGTCTCCCAGTGAGTCTGCCAGCTCCTCCCCGGGGGAGGAGGAGTTACCAGGGAGGAGCCAGGTGGGAAGGGGTCTCCAGGATGATGCAGAGAGACCCAGCACTGCTCAGCAGACCCACTCTGAGGGGGAGACACCGTTTCCGGCACCTGCTTTACGCAGAAGGGTCAGGGGAGAAAGGAGGCGGCACTTTAAGGTGCCGAGACTCTGGTGTTGGCGCCGCAACAGGAGGGGGGCACTTCCAGATTCTGCTAGCGACTAGGTGGTCATGTTTTAGGATAGCTCCGCACTGTACATACTTTGCACAATAAAATAGTTGAAAGACAAGACGGACTTGGTCTTTACTCATGAGCAACTGTTAAGCGAACCTGACAATTAACATATTTTGTGATGGAAATATCTACCTATCTAGTCTGTCCACGGATGGCATATCCGGTGGAATAAGGTTACCAAAGTATTTAAATGCATCCATCCTCCATGTGAACAGTCATGGAGAGGCAAATGGTAGGTGATCCTAATGACGTGACCTTGACCATATTCCCATCATCATCATCATCATCATCAGTTTATTCAATCCTATATCCAGAGATGAAACCAAAGCTACTTCTCAAGGTCATTAATTTGGGTTCGGTTGTGTTGCCTTTTCCATAAAACAATCCACAATTAAAAGAATTAAAAGGGATGTATCAGGTGTTGTGGGGAGGTCATGCCGCGCTCCTTCTGGGGTAATTGTCCACCTTTGGTCCCCACCCTGCACACAGCTCTCCCCTGTGGCTCCTAGAAGCTGTTCGCAGGCAACAACGGCCACTATCCCAGGAGCAGCTTTGACTGGCCGGTTAAACCAGGTGAAGGCATCCAATGGGTCTCAAACTCTTGGTGACTTAGGGACTTCCCCTGCATACGAAGACAGGATCTGGCGCATTGAGCAGACAAGGCCAAGGGTGGGACCAATGGTCAAGAAGGCAGTTTTTGCCTGTGCTGTAGAGGGAAGTGAGGGTCAGATGAGGCTCATCAACCTGGGAAGGCAGTCCATCTAGGACAGTGGTGGCTAACCTTGGCACTCCAGATGTTTTGGGACTACAACTCCTATCATCCCTGACCACTGGTCCTGTTAGCTAGGGATGATGGGAGTTATAGTTCCAAAACATCTGGAGTGCCCAGGTTAGCCGCCACTGATCTAGGAAAAGGAAAATTCTGGTGCTAAAACTCAGCTGCCTTGTGGAATATCTTCAGGAAAAGAAAAGGCTAAGGAGTAAACCCTACACAAATCTGGAATGGAGTCCCCAAGACGATTGGATGGCACCTTGTCATAGCTGTCAACCCTCCCTTTTTTTGTGGGAAACTCCCTTATTCCAATCCCGTATCCCGCTGCTATCCTGGATTGTTGATATCCCTTAAATTTCCCAGATTTCAAAGGAAGCAGCTCCTCTCCCTCCCTGCCAGCCAGGGAGGCTCCTCAGCTGTGTTGCTCAGCTGCCAATAAGGAGTCTGAGACCGACTGGGGGCGGAGCTTGCATGCCTTGTGCAGCCAGACCCTCACGCCCAACCAGACAGACAGCCTGCCTGCCGTCTACGCGCTCGCTCTTTCGCTCACGCCGTTCGCGCACAGCCTCTGGAGCGCAGGGTGGCGAGGCTGCTTGGTGCCATTTCACCGCCCTCGTGGCATCCCTTATTTTCAAATCCAAAAGTTTGAAAAAATCCCTTATTTTCAAATCCGAAAGTTGACAGCTATGCGCCTTGTACACCTCCTTTCAGCAACTCCGGCAGCCACGCTGGTGCCAAATATATTGGTCTGCTATCCTTTGGACCACATCAGTGAGGCCAAGAGGGAGGTCCCATCATCGGGGCAGCCCAGGACCTCCTTACACCACCCAGCCTTGTGCCCCAAAGAGGTCACTGCCAACGTAGTGGCTTGACTTCAGCCCTGCACTCTATTGTCTCTCGAGACAGACGGCTGCCATCTTAAGGAAGCAGCAGAAGAAGAAGAGTTTGGATTTGATATCCCGCTTTATCACTACCCGAAGGAGTTTCCAAGCGGCTCACATTCTCCTTTCCCTTCCTCCCCCACAACAAACACTCTGTGAGGTGAGTGGGGCTGAGAGACTTCAGAGAAGTGGGACTAGCCCAAGGTCACCCAGCAGCTGCATGTGGAGGAGAGGGGAAGTGAACCCGGTTCCCCAGATTACGAGTCTACCGCTCTTAACCACTACACCACACTGGCTCTCGAAAGGAAAGTGAATTGGGCCCATTTGCCACCCGAAGCTCCCTTTAGCTGCATGAGGCCAGTGGGCCACCTAGTCCAGCCTCCTGTTCTCACAGTGCCCAACCAATGCCCAGGATGGGAAGCCTGCAAGCAGGATCTGAGCACAGGAGCCCTTTCCTTCCTGCAGCTTACGGCAACAAATTCAGAAGCATTGCTGCCTCCAGATGTGGGGGCAGACCAATGTGGGAGCAGAGCAAAGCCATCCTGGTTTTCCCCAAAAGCTGCTGCTTGCCTTCTATCACTGTGCCATTGAGAGCGTGCTCACTTATGGCTTATGTGTGTGGTACGGAAGCTGTACTACCCAGGACAGGATGGGGTTGTGCAGAGTTGTTAAGGCAGCAGAGAGCATTGTTGGCTGCTCGCTCTCCACCTTAGAGCAGATTTATGCCATGAGGTGCCACAGAAAGGCACTGGACATAGTGAAAGATCCATCGCATCCTGGTCACCGTCTCTTTGAACTTTTGCCATCGGGACGGAGATACAGGATGATGACAACAAGAACAAGCCGTCTTAGAAACAGCTTCTTCTCCAGAGCGATCACGGCCTTGAATGGGAAGCCTGGACTTTGAAGTCATCTAATCTTACCTGTTATGTTTTATCATTGTATGGTTTTAATCAGTGTGTATGGTTTTAATCAGTGTTTTTGTAGTTGTTTTGTTTTTGCGTGGAGTGCCCTATCTGGGTGGATGGAGCAGCCAAGTAAATATATTCTATTCTATTCTATTCTAGTAGCCATTGCTAGCCCTCTCCTCCAATCCTCTTTTAAGCCCATCCAGTTTGGTGGCCATCACTGCCTCCTGGGGCAGTTCCATAGTTTAACTATGCAGTGTGTGGAGACATCCTTTTGTCTATCTGCCCTGAATTCGGTTTCATGGGGTGTCCATGAGTTCTGGTGTTATGAGGGAGAGAGGAAAACCTGTTCCCTACCCACATTCTCTATGCCATGCTTAATTTTACAAACCTCCGTCATATCGCCTCTTCCTCACCTTTTCTGTAAACTAAGAAGTCGCAAGCGCTGCAACCATTCCTCACAGGGGAGTCTCTCCCTCCTCTTGATGGTTTTGGTGATCATTTTAGACTCCAGCTGGGGCTTTGCTCTGCTGCTTAATTGGCTGCTGGTTAATCCATCCGTTCCAGGATAATGCCTGAGCAGTGAGTGGAGCTGTACATTTGGCCAGGTTCCATGTTTATGAATATAATGCACCCTTGATATTGCCAATAACCAGAATTGTGATGCAACCAGCACCTGTCAGCCGCTGAGCAATTTACCTTGTTGTGACAAAACAAACATACTCCATCCAAATGGTTGGCTTTGCTGCCAAAGGGAATAGAATATTCTGCAGATTTACCATCTCTCCTCAGAGAATGACAGCTATCACCTGATTGTAAAGAATCCTTAAGTTGATTAAGCTTCACTCTGTTTAATCAAGCAATTAAATCTGCATGAATTTGCTTTAAGCTGCATGATTTAGCTTTGAACAAAGAAACACACATTGGTTTTGGATATTCTGTGTATGCACCCAACAACTGCAAATTATCTTCGAGGCAATCCTTCCTGCAGTGGTGCAGTGTATGTCAACGCCGCCCGGGGCAGGCGGGATGCCCACTCTCCTCTCACTGCCAGAGCTGCCGGGCCGGGCGCAAGCGTGCCACAGCCTCTCTCTGCCCCCAGGTCAGGCTTGGCCCGGGGATGGAGTTACTGCTGGCAACATTGGGCCGTTGCGCGAGGAAACCGTCTCTGCAGTTCCTTTGTGTGCCAGAGCCAGGGTCCGGTGAGGGAGTCTGTTGTGGGCAGAGGCGTAGGAAGGTCAGGTGGTACCCGATGCGGAAAATTTATTGTCACCCCCCACACACATTTATTTTATTTTTTGTATTTTTTGCCTGCAAAAATGGTTTTACGTTATTTCATATTTTCTTACAAAGGAATAATAATAAGTAAAAATAAACTTTTATTTATATCCCGCCCTCCCCGGCCGGGCTCAGGGCGGCTAACATCAGATACATAACATTGATATAAAATCAAACAATAATTAAATTACCTCCTAAAAACATGTCAAAATCAAATTAAAGTCTAATTAGATGGCTTTCCGCAGGGTTAGGGTTGGGAACAGTAAGTGCTCCACTGAATTTGAATTTCAGCCTTCACGACATAGGAAAACGGCCAAGTAAACAGCTATTTTCGTGGAGGAGGGTCAAGATATTAACTGATATGCATGAAATTTCATATATAGCTATATAATCCCTAGTGTAGTGAGATAAGACCTTTGGAGCAGGCATTTTCAAAAGAAAATAGTTTTTTATGAACCACCCTAGTAGGGCAGTAATTGTTCCTTGATCATTTGTCACCCCCTCCATGATGGAACCTGGGGCGGCCCGCCCTCCCGCCCCCCACTTCCTACGCCCCTGGTTGTGGGGGCACCTGGTTGGGCCCCCTGAAAAAAAATGTGCCCCCCCCACACACTACGCCACTGTCTTCCTGAGAGTTGTTAGGAGCTACAATTCCCAGTATGCTTAACAAACTACAGCTCCCTTTCTCTCTTAAACTCAGTCAAATAGGTTTTACAATGGATTCCCTCCTTCCATATGATGAACCCCGCATTTTTGCACTAATCAAGCAGAGGTTGTTAGATAATGAATACCAAAAACTTCATCCCTTCCGGCCACCGGTATGTTCCCCTGCTTATCTGGGGTTACAACCCCATCATGGAACGATGCCCAATTACTTCTATAACTGAGTGACTCCCTTACACCGCAGAGTATTCATGTTGGCTCGTTTGAATGCCTTCCCGTCTTCCGTGATGTCTGGAAGACTTAGAGGCATTCCTTACCAGAATAGACTCTGCATGTGTGGCCAGAATGTGCCTGATTCTCTAGACCACATAATTCTGGACTGCCCTCTCTTTAGCACCTTTCGTGCTGACCTTATAACGTCCTTTTCATGGCTTGAGGCTCTACCTAATAATCAACGCAAGGTGCAGTTTCTTTTGAGAGATGTCTCTCCATCATCCACCAGAGCCCTGGTACAGTTTTTGTCCAGAATCTTCGAAGTCAAATCTAGGGGAGCTTGGTCTACATAATAGGCTGAGGAAGTTTTCCTTTTACTGTATGTAATATAAACATGTTGTTGTTTTATATATGCCAATAAAGGTACTGAAAGAACTACAGCTCCCTTTATTTATTTATTTATTTATTTATTTATTTATTTATTTGGGGGGGACTATGACTTTTAAGTGATACAAGGCAGCTGCTGATTCCTTAACATTCCAAATTCGTCATCTTATCTCTGGTTCCCTTTTTAGAGGGTGCTGTTTATCTAGACATTGTGACAGGGGCAGCTGCTGTTTTATCACTGCTTCGAGAGTGTGTGCGCTTGTGTGTTTTAAGGCATCTTATATTTGTTTCAGCTGCCTTATGAGGACTCAAAGGTGGCCTGGAAATGTCTGAAGAAATAGATAACCCTCAGCGCCATTCTCTACAGCAGGGATGCGGAAACCGGTGGCCGTCCAGACACGGCTGGACTCCGACTCCCATCAGCCCCAGCCAGAAAGCCCAAAGGCCAGGGATGGCGGGAATTGGAGTCCAAGAATGCCTGGGGGTGGGCACCACGTTGAGGAAGCCTAATATGCCTAGCAATTCTCCAGATCTCATGCATGGGTCTCTTCCAGCCAGGCCAGGATCCTTCCTAAGCTGCAGAAGGATACTTTTAAACTCAGGGTAGAGAACCTCTAGGGGACCCAGGTGGTGCTGTGAGTTAAACCACAGAGCCTAGGGCTTGCTGATCAGAAGGTTGGCGGTTCGAATCCCTGCGACGGGGTGAGCTCCTGTTGCTCGGTCCCAGCTCCTGCCCACCTAGCAGTTCGAAAGCACGTCAAAGTGCAAGTAGATAAATAGGTACTGTACCGCTCCGGCAGGAAGGTAAACGGCGTTTCCGTGCGCTGCTCTGGTTCGCCAGAAGCGGCTTTGTCATGCTGGCCATATGACCCGGAAGCTGTACGCCGGCTCCCTCGGCCAATAAAGCGAGATGAGCGCAGCAACCCCAGAGTCGGACACGACTGGACCTAATGGTCAGGGGTCCCTTTACCTTTACCTTTAGAGAACCTCTGGCCCTCCTGGCATTTAGGGACTGCAGCTCCCATAATCCAGGGGCAAAACTAGGCTTTATTTCACCAGTTTGGCATCCCCATGTGCATTTGTGTACACAGGCTGGTGCCCCCTGGAGGCTTCTCTCGGGGCAAAAACCCACCCCAGTGTCAACGGCACTGCATAATCCCTAACCTTTGGCTGTTTGGAGGGTATATGAACTTTAGTAGAGCCAATGCCCCACCGAGTCCAGCATCTTGTCCTCCCAGGGGCCAGCCAGATGCCCCAGGGAGAAACCCACAGCCAGGACCTGAGCAGAAGAGCCACTCTCCCCCCTCCTGCTGTCTCCGGCACCTGGCACTGAGAAGCACTGCTGCCTCCGACCGTGGAGACACAGCCGAGCCATCCTGGCTAGGAGCCATCCATGGCTCTCTCCTCCTCCGTGAATTTGTCTAATCCTCTTTTGAAGCCATCTAGGTTGGTGGCAATCAAAGTCCCCTGCAGCAAGGAGTTCCACAGTTTAAGGGCTTTCTTTTATCCATCCTGAATCTTCCAACATTCAGCTTTTATGAGTTCTAGCAATACAAGAGGGAGGAACGCATTTCTCTATCCACTTTCTCTATCCACTTTCTCTATCCACTTTCTCCATCCCCGGGCCATGAATAAGTACAGGCGTCGGCAAGGTTATCCAGCCATGGGCCAAATCAAGCCCACAGAGAGCATCCGTGGGCCGGACATGCGCAGCGCAATGCCAGAAATTGCTTCTGCGCATGTCTGTGGCTCCGGAAATCGCTTCTGCGCATGCCCAGATGCCGAAAATCACGCCTGCGCAGAAGCGATTTTCGGCGTCAGGACATGCGCAGACGTGATTTTCAGTACTGTATATGCACATGTGCAGACGCAATTTCCGGCACCGCTCGCGCTGCGCCATTTTAGCGCAGCGCACGGGGGACTCACCGAGCAGGCGAAGCGACTCATGGGCCGGTAAAACGGCATCTGTGGGCTGGATCCGGCCCATGGGCTGGAGGTTGTTGATGCCTGAATAAGTATATACATTTCTATCACATTGCCTCTTACTCGCCTTTTCTGTGCCATGTTGAGGAAGTCCAGCAGAAGGCAGAGTCCTATATCCTTCTCATTACTCACTGTATAAAAACCAAACCACAATTCCAACCATTGCTCAGTAGAGTAGCCATGCCTGCAGGGTTTTTATGAATGCAAATGGCATCAGTGCAGGAGAGGAGGGAAGGATGTTATCTCAGAATAAGGAATGGGTAAGGAATTTAACCTTTTCCTCCCCTGGATTTAACGCCTGCCCTGGAGGTGCTATTTGCATTGGCAGGGAATCTCCTCTGCAGACCCATGGGACACACACACACAGAGCAACTGCCAGCTTCAGAACAGGGACTTTTCTGAGAGCCATAGCAGGGAAGGAAATGGTTACATCTCTCCTCTATACCTGTGCTCTGATCCCTTTAAATTTCAGTCCCCCTCTGATACGAGTTGTACTGAAACACACACACAGAGACGTTAAATGAAAAGATGCATTTAATGTTCTGTCTTGTTCGGCCTTTCAGCGGTGATGCAGAAGACAGATTTCTTTGAATATTTAAAGTATGGTTAGTCATAGGTGGAATAAACTGCAACCTTGCCTTCTTTTTTTTGCAAATGTTAAGCACAATGACTGGAAATATGGTGAGCCTATCTAGGAAAATGTTAGATTGTTGTTTGTGAACACAGCATTGACTACAATGAAGATCAGGATTTACCCCTCACCCTTTGCTGGTCACAGCAGTTAAACATACACTTTTTTTGGGGGGGGGGGTATGAGACTAAAATGCAAGAAATCAAGTCCTTCCTACAAAGACTAAATGTTTACTACAAACTCAATCACTTTTTCTGCTGCAATGCCCTGGCTTCCTTCTAAGTTGCTGAGGATTCTGTGTTAGTGAAATCCAATCCCTACATGGGGAACTACAGTTCTCATGGTTTCCTGGAAGGAGGAATGACTCTATTAGGCTGATTTAACTTTGGCAGCTCTGCTTTGCAACCAGGGGGGTAGTGCCGCGTAGTGGTTAGAGTGTTGGACCAGGACCTGAGAGAGACCAAGTTTCAAACGCCTATTACCTAGCCCAATGCCTTTGGCGCGATGAGTTTACCAGCCCATGGGCCAGTATGATTCATGCTAAGCTTTCATCCATTGGAATTTCGCCCATAGAAGTCTTGAATTATGATTTTACCACAGCCAAAAAATATATTAATCAAAGATTGGCCGATATAGAGTGGCAACGTAATTTTATGCTCGGTGGGGGGACATGCTCCCCGAGTCAGTTGGGAATTGCTCCGCCATCTCATGTGCCAACCTATCTATCATCTCTCTCTCTGTCGCCAACCACCGTTTTGCTTTTATCAAAGCGCGTTTTAATGTATTCCCTTCAAATGTCCTTTTTCATAGATTTTCTAGGGGTCAAATTTCGGTTTTATGCTCTTGTGATAACAGAACGATAGAATCACTTCACCATATAGTGCTCAACTGCCCTCTATATGATGTTGGCCGGAAGAATTTAGTGCTACCATTAATCCAAAAATTGTCTGGGCACCCGGTTGACTTCCTTCTTGCTTTTTTATTGCAAGATACTGACCAGTTTGTAACCCTACAAATGGCGAAATTTTTAACTTCTGTTCTGACATACAAGAAACGTAATGGACTGTTAGTAGGAAATTGAAATTGCTTGGAAGCAACATTCAGATTATTATTTTTTTGTGTGTGTATATATATATATATATATATATATATATATATATATATATAATTAAGTCTTTTATTGCCACTAATTTTATTGTCACCAATTTTTTTTTAATTCAATTGTGTGAGTGTAACTGCTGTTCCGGCATTTTCTCTCTTGTCTTGCTATGAGCTTAAAGCTGAAATAAAGTTGATGACCCATTAACGTCACTGCCTCTCAGCCTAACCTACCTCACAGGGTTGTTGTAGGGATAAAATGGATAGGGGGAGAACTCACTACCTTGAGCTCCTGGGAGAAACTGGTGGGATATAAATGCAATAAATAGTATCTCAGCCTCGCCTCCTATAAGGCAGCACTACGTTCCTACGCATGATACCAGGCTGCAAGTGTCTCAGCCATAAAGAGTGAGCAGCGAAAGCAGAAGGACACCAGCCCAGACCTGTGGCTCCCACAGGGTCGCCCCCTCGTTGCTGGTCATCGGCACCACAGGGGTAAGGTAGATCACCACGAACTTGTCTTCCGATTTGGGGGACTCCTCTTTCTCACAAGGTTCCGTTTGGGGCTTGCTGGCTTGGATGTTGTTCCGGGCGATGTCCCCGGCAGGATTCTTCGAACCGGCCAAGGCCACGTTGACCGAGGCCTCCCGAGACCCCACGTCATTCAAGGCCTGGCAGGTGTAGATGCCCTCGTCAGCCTTGCTGAACTCAGGGATGGCCATCGAGCCGTTCTTGAAGACCAGGATGCGTTGCTCCAAGCTCCCGGCAGCCAGCCAGTTGACCCCTTCTCCCGCGTTTGGCCCATTGATCACCACCTCCCGGGTGGGGGTCTGGATTTTCCACTGGATCTCCGGCGGCGGCCTTCCCACCGCACTGCAGTGCAACCGGAGAGTAAGCTCGTCGTGCAGCACACTGTTGCCAAAGCTGGAGTGGTATGCCAACTGGACGGAGGGTAGCATGCAGTCCAGCTTCAAGGCTCTCCCAAGGATGATGCCCTTCAGGTTGTCTGGGGCAGCACAGGTGATGGAGTCCCTCTCTGGGATGGACACTAGAGTCTCCTCCAGCCACCTCTTCAGTCCCCAGGCCTTGCAGGAGCAGTTGAAGGGGTTGTGGTTGATCTGCAACTGGGACAAGAGGGGCAGGGAGCTGAAGGTCCCTCCGGCGAGGGCGGAGAGCCTGTTGTCATTCAGCCAGAGGGATCTCAGGTCCTTCAGGGTGCGGAAGGCCTCTGCGGGGACCCTCTCCAGCCGGTTGCTGCTGAGCCTCAGCTGCTGCAAGGCAGTGAGGTTGGCCAGGTCCCCCCAGGGGAAGACGGCAATCCGGTTGTGGCTGAGATCAATGGCCCTCAGCTGCACCAGGGAGGCAAAGGCGCCCCGGGCAACAGCGCTGATCTCATTGTGCGACAGCCACAGGGCCTGCAGGTCGACAACATCCGCAAAGGAGTCTTCCTGCAGGGAGGAGATGTGGTTGACGGACAGGGTGAGAGTAGTTGCGTTGAAGGGCAGGCCGAGGGGAACGGCCCGGAGGTCTCTGTAGGAGCAGTCGGCGATGTGGCGGCCATATTTCTTCTTGGCTACGCAGTTGCAGATCTCTGGGCAGCTTTGAGTCTCCACCAAGAGCAGAGCAGTGAAAAAGCAGAACCATGGACCCATTGCTTCTCCCCATTCAGCTGCAGGGAAGGAAGGAAGGAAGGAAGGAAGGAAGGAAGGAAGGAAGGAAGGAAGGAAGGAAGGAAAGAAGGAAGGAAGGACAGAAAAAAGACAGGAAATTATTGCCTTGCAAACCACTTGTTTCCTGCTGATACCTACTGATTATCAGCCTGTGCTGATGTGTAGCAAGATAAAAAAAAAACCTCTGTGTTGCAATCTTCAAACAGAAACCAAAAACGAGCAACACGACGGCCAATGAAAGTAGAATATATTTTTTTTCTTGTATGATAACAGAAAGACAACCGACAGTATTGACACTGTTTCGTGTACGTCTTCTTCAGCATATAACTGCAAAATATAGATAAACAGATAAACAACCAAAAACCTGCAGGGACATGTATCACAGTAATCCATGAAATGGGTTGCATTCGGAAATGGATCTTGGTTGCTTTATTTAGCTCTGGTTTAGGAGTGATGTTGCTTTAACTGTGTTTATTCTTGATTATAATGGAATCCACCTGGTGCCATGGGTGGGTTTATAAGCTTCTGTACTTCTGATAACCAACAGCAGTGGTTACATATTCATATGACCACTGCTCCTTGAAAACCTCCATTGTATGTTGAGGTATGCTATTATTTTTCATTATTATATTGGTACTATGTTTTATTGAATTATGCATTAGATGTATTGATTTCATGGATTACTGTGATACATGTCCCTGCAGGTTTTTGGTTGTTTATCTGTTTATCTATATTTTGCAGTTACATGCTGAAGAAGACGTACACGAAACAGTGTCAATACCAGATCACTGTCCGTTGTCTTTCTGTTATCATACAAGAAAAAAATATATACTACTTTCATTGGCCGTCGTGTTGCTCGTTTTTGGTTTCTGTGCTGATGTGTAGGCAGATCTCTTTGCTGGTGGCGCTGGTGTTGCTGAATGAAAGGCGAGAGGCCCCATCTGCATTGGCATTCCCACGGCTTTTCAATATGCCCCTGTTGACACAGGTAGGCCCTTGAATCTCTTAACCGACATCTGCTGCTATAAATGCTATGGTCTTTTTATGGGGTTGTTTTATGGCAAACTTTACTTATGGGTTTTAACATCTACTGGATTGTTTTAGTGTGGATTTAATTTATGTGTATTTGCATAGAGAGTTCTCAGAGAGAGCTTTTGTTGCGGTGGGGGCATGAAGCCATTCCTTATGGTTTGGGGGAAGGGCTTATGGCCACAGCAATTATTGACCAGCTAGTGCTGGCCAAATTTGCATGTTGCAAGTGATTGACAGCCCAGCATCCTTTAAATGGATCTGCACGTGATCCATCTGGTCACTTTTGTCTGGCGCTTCGGATCTCCCGTCCCCCCCTCCCTGGTATAGGCTTGTGCTTTGACCTTGCTGTGCCTGTCATGGGGTCGTCTCCGCTTAAGGAGAGGCCTAGTAGGAATTTTTCCATTTGGATGATTGGCTGTGCCACTTGGTTTTCGCCTACTATATAGCAATTAGTCACAACTTGTAAGGTTGGCGGTTAGGCATTGGTTCTGTGGTATGGGAGGGCGGTGCCCTCCAAGAAGTGATGATGGTGATGGGAATTCCGTTAAAGGAAGCCAGGGGCTCAACATGCTTGTCCAAACCCAGTGGGTTGCAGGGCCTACACAAGAGCCCCTGTGAATCCCTGGGGAGGGGGAGGCTCTGATTTCACCAGCCCCGTTAACTCTCCCCAGCTAATGGTTTCCCCAATCGCTGGCCAGTGGTCAGCTCTGACCGGTGGACAGATAGTCTTGCTGACTAGGAGTCAGCCCTGTCCGGTGGACGGTGAGAACCAATGCCTACGCAACCACTCACGTGATTTGTATTTCAATAAAAGTTGTGGCCAAAAATATGCCAAAAACCCAAACCAAAAATTATGTTTCCTGTGTGAGTTATTGGTGGGAATGGCTGGGTGACCTACACCCGCAACTTATTGCTTGTGTAATTGGCAGGCGTGCATGTATGAGCTAGCCCCATTTCAGTATCTAAACCATTTCGGCCCGGGTCCAGGCCTGGATTTGACAAAGAACTCTGATGAACTGGAGATTGGGGGCTTGATTGCAATAGTTCTGCTTCTAGTAGCATTGAGGAACTTCTGCTCAGCCCTATGCAGTCACTGCAATGCAGGGCCCCCCAACTCCAACCCATGGAGCCACTCAAGCAAGACCCTTCTCCCACAGAGGTCATCTGTCAGAGGGACCAAGGCCAGATTGCAATATGTCTAGGTCAGTGAGTCTCAAAGGGAGTGGTACCCTGGGGGTAGGCAGTTGGATTGCCTAGGGGGTGCCAAGAGATAAGGGGGTGGCAGGGGGTGGCTGGAGGAGTAAATGACTCTCAAACTTTGAAAGCTGGTCTCACTAGATCAAGTTCATCCATTTTGTTGAATTAATTAAACTAAATGGTTTTAATTGGATTTTTGAATGAATGTACAATTAACTTGTTACTGCTTTGAATTTTCTTGTGTTATTATCTTCCTTAATGGGTTGTGCCAAGTGAATAATGCTTTTTATAGAATAGGAGTAGGGGGCACTGGGGATGAGTTACTAGAACCCGGCAGCCAGGGAAAGATAGCTTCCTTTTATCTAAAATCTCCTTCCTTGGCGGTTTTACAGTAGAGGTTGGGTGGCCATCTGCCAAGGATGCTTTAGCTGAGATTCCTGCATTGCAGGGGTTTGGACTAGATCAGGGGTCAGCAACCTTTTTCAGCCGTGGGCCGGTCCACCGTCCCTCAGACCATGTGGAGGGCCGGACTATATTTTGAAAAAAAAATAATGAACGAATTTCTACGCCCCACAAATAACCCAGAGATGCATCTTAAATAAAAGGACACATTCTACTCATGTAAAAACACCAGGCAGGCCCCACAAATAACCCAGAGATGCATCTTAAATAAAAGGACACATTCTACGCATGTAAAAACACCAGGCAGGCCCCACAAATAACCCAGAGATGCATTTTAAATAAAAAGGACACATTCTACTCATGTAAAAACATGCTGATTCCCGGACCGTCCATGGGCTGGATTGAGAAGGCGATTGGGCCGCATCCGGCCCACAGGCCTTAGGTTGCCTACCCCTGGACTAGATGACCCTTGGTGTCCCTTCCAACTCTACAATTCTATAGTTTCAGTCTAGTCTCCCAAAACATCCTGCATATCCTTGACAAGATGTCCTTTGCAGCTAATACGACAGGCTACTGTGAAGTTCTGTGAAGACCTATCTTCCTGAAAGATGACCACATTTCTAAAAGAGGAAGAAAAGTCTCATTGACCGAAGTCAAGGCATCATGCCACACCAACTTTCCAGTCAATTCCTGATCTCACTTTCCCCAGGGTCAGTGAAATCATGCACACGAGTTCATCCCAATACGTGGAAGCTGGAGCAGGCAGTCGGCAGGGCAGGATCTCGCCCTGAAGTTCCACCCTCCATTTTGTGGATGAGCACTGCAGCTGTGCACAGTGGAGGAGGCAACCATATTCTGGAGCCCACTCCCGCTGTTGTCTTGAAATTACATTGCCGCTCCTGGAATAGGATTGCTTTTTGTGCTGGATCCTCAGGTGCAGGAATCTGCTGAGTCTGCTCTGGCTACTGATGGGATGGAGGACCCATTGCCTTCAGGTGCTCCACTCCCAGCCCTGTCAGGGGAAGCTGAGTTCCCGCAGGAGGAGTGCTCGCCTCCAAGCCAGGAGAGGCGAGTCACCAGAGGATCGGGGCCGCCCTATGCCTCGGGGCAGATGAAAGCCGGCCAGCCCCAGCCCCAAGTTGCGGGAGCAACATTGTTGGTGACCAGTTCCTGCTTGAAACCTGTCCTGCTTTCCTGCCTGAGCTCCTGACCCGCCCTGGTTCCCTGCTTGCCTACCTGTTCCTGACTTTGCCTGACTCCCTGCCCTGTACCCAGCTTCAGTGACTACGGACTGCCTTTACATTGCACCTCTGACCACAGAGGTGGACCTCGCCTTTTGGGTAACCCACGGGACCAGCACAGTTGCTGTGCTCACTAGGCCTGGCCCCCTGAGCTGCTTATTTCTTAACCGCCCTGAGACCCCCCAAGTATAGGGCAGTATATAAATCCAATAAATAAATAAATATTTCGCATGGCATCAGTAAAGTTAACTTATTCAAAGAAACATTTATTTATTTATTTATTGAATGTATATATTATACTAACCTGCTCCTGGCACACACGCCCAGACACTTGAGTGTGGGAATTGAACCCGGGACCGTCTGCATGCAAAGCAGCTGCTCTGCCGCTGTCAACTTGTAATCACTGCTGTGCATAGAGATGGCAAACAGTTCTCTCGCCTGGCTGCTCCTCCACTCCAGAAAACGCCTGGTCAGTTCCATAGCTGTCAACTTTCGGATTTGAAAATAAGGGATTTTTTCAAACTTTCGGATTTGAAAATAAGCGATGCCGCGAGGGCGATGCAATGGCACCAAGTAGCCTCGCCACCCTGCACTCCAGAGGCTGCGCGCGAACGGGTGAGCGAAAGAGCGAGCGCATAGACTGTCTGTCTGGTTGGGCGTGAGGGTCTGGCTGCACAAGGCATGCAAGCTCCGCCCCCAGTCGGTCTCAGACTCCTTATTGGCAGCCGAGCAACGCAGCTGAGGAGCCTCCCTGGCCGGCAGGGAGGGAGAGGAGCTGCTTCCTTTGAAATCCGTGGAATTTAAGGGATATCAACAATCCGAGATAGCAGCGGGAGACGGCATTGGAATAAGGGAGTTTCCCGCAAAAAAAAAAGGGAGGGTTGACAGCTATGGTCAGTTCAGGGTTTTGTATTCTGTGGCCATCATCACCTTCCCTGCTAAGGCCTTTCTAGGGGGAAATAGCAACCACAGACCATACAAACATCAGAAGAGCCCTGCTGGATCCGGCCAGTGGCCCATCTAGTCCAGCATCATGTTCCCACAGCGACCAACCAGATGCCCCTGTGGGAAACCTGCAGTTTCCAGCAACTGGCATTCAGAAGCAACACTGCCTCCTGGCTGGTAGCCACCGGCAACCGTCCCCTCCATGAATGTGTCTTGTCTTCTTATGAAGCCATGTGGATTGGTGCCCACACATTTTGTCTGGCCTGAGAATTTTTTTCTGCCTGTGGCAACAGAGAATCCTAGAATTGTAGGGCGGAAGGGACCCCAAGAGTCATCTAGCCACCATACCCCCCCCTGAAATGGAAGAAGGCAGCACACACACACACACTGATTCCATGTACAGAGTCCAGCTGGAGGGGTGGCTGGGTTTTATCCTGGCTCCACCAACTCTGGGGACTGCAGATTAGCTTAGGGGGCTCCAGGACAGCCTGCATGGCCCCCGCACAGCTCTGTCCTCCAGTCCCTTCCTGCTGACCCCCCCTACTTTAGCACCTGAAGCAACCTCGTCTCCCTGCCTAACAGGAGGGCCGGCCCTTTCTCTCTTTCTTTGGCCTTCGCTATATCACAGGCCCAGACGCATAGCAAATGCTTTCGGGGAGCAGAGGCAGGGAGACACAGACTGGCTGCAGAATCAGAAAGGATCGGCAAAGCTCAAACATATTCTTTTTTAAAAAAAAGAAATGCTCCTGAAAAGACAAGGGATGAAAGTTCTCTTTTTGTTACCTCTTTTTCCCTGCGACTCTCCTCCTTTCTTCACGCAAGGGTTTCAGCCAGAAAACTGTGTAAACATTGTGTCGGGTCCTGACAGACTCATGCATTCCAAAAATGTTATTAATAAAGGCGAAGTCCAGCCTCCGACGCTCAGGGAGCCAGAAAAGTGGTTTTGATTTGTCACAGGCCTTGAAAAAAGAAAAAAAAATCCCTCTCTTTTTGTTTTTTGCTTTTTTTTTTTCATTTTTGCTTTGGTTTTGTCCTGAAACGGACCCTAATTCCTGACACATTTACTGAATTAGAAACTGCCCATCTTCTGTTTTGAGGAGGGGGTGGCATTGGATCAAGCCCCCAACCCTTGTCTCTGCCAGAAACCCCCCCAAGAGTCCATTGATTTAATTTCCTCCCCCTTCGATTATGTGTTTTCAAGAGACCTGGGAATACATTTTTTATGAGTAGCAAAGACCTGCCTCTCTGAAACAACAGCCTACACTTAATAAAAACAGTGGTGTTTTCCCCCAACTTCCTTATCCCTCCCTTCTTGGCATGGGTTCTGCTGGCTTCTTAAAGAGACAGCCAATGGCAACACACAGAGTGCAGTTAGGATGAGTGAAAAGCTAGGTTTCGGGGTTTTGCAAAGTGCACACCAAGAAATGTAAGGCTGGGATGGGTTTGGAAATGCATGCTTCAGATAAGATCCACAATAGGCTGCAGCAGCCTGCCGTGAGTTTTCTGCTGCCTACTACATGCAAGGGTACTTGATTCCATTTTACAGCCATGACTGGATGAATCCCAAACCGGAATTAAGATTGCCGGAAGAAATATCAACAACCTCAGATATGCTGATGACACAACCTTGATGGCAGAAAGTGAGGAGGGATTAAAGAACCTTTTAATGAGGGTGAAAGAGGAGAGCGCAAAATATGGTCTGAAGCTCAACATCAAAAAAAGTAAGATCATGGCCACTGGTCCCATCACCTCCTGGTAAATAAAAGGGGAAGAAATGGAGGCAGTAAGAGATTTCACTTTCTTGGGTTCCATGATCACTGCAGATGGTGACAGCAGTCACGAAATTAAAAGACGCCTGCTTCTTGGGAGAAAAGCAATGACAAACCTAGGGAGCATCTTATAAAGCAGAGACATCACCTTGCCGACAAAGGTCCGTTTAGTTAAAGCTGTGGTTTTCCCAGTAGTAATGTACGGAAGTGAGAGCTGGACCATAAAGAAGGCTGATTGCCGAAGAACTGATGCTTTTGAATTCTGGTGCTGGAGGAGACTCTTGAGAGTCCCATGGACTGCAAGAAGATCAAACCTATCCATTCTGAAGGAAATCAGCCCTGAGTGCTCACTGGAAGGACAGATCCTGAAGCTGAGGCTCCGATACTTTGGCCACCTCATGAGAAGATAAGACTCCCTGGAAAAGACCCTGATGTTGGCACAAGGAGAAGGGGACGACAGAGGATGAGATGGTTGGACAGTGTTCTCGAAGCTACCAACATGAGTCT
This sequence comes from Darevskia mixta, assembly GCA_034641385.1. Taxonomy (NCBI): domain Eukaryota; kingdom Metazoa; phylum Chordata; class Lepidosauria; order Squamata; family Lacertidae; genus Darevskia; species Darevskia mixta. The sequence continues at coordinate 6,032,606 of JAWWNH010000188.1, forward strand.
GACCAAACTGCGGGAGGCAGTGGAAGATAGGAGTGCCTGGCGTGCTCTGGTCCATGGGGTCACGAAGAGTCGGACACAACTAAACAACAACAACCATTGAGGCTTGGCTGGAGCTCACTCTAGGAGTCTATGGCTAAACAAAAGCATGGACCAGTAGTGGTCAGAGTGATGGGCTAGGACCTGAGAGACCAGAATTCAAATCCCCATTCAGCCAAGAAATTTACTGGGTGACCTTTGGCAGGTCGCTCACTCTCAGTCTAAGCTACCTCACAAGGTGGGGTAAGAATTCAGGGGAAGAAATACCGGTATGTATGCCCCCTTGAGTTCATTGGAAGAAAGGTTGGATATAAATGTAATCAGTCAATCATCCCAAAGGGCTGATTTCTTGCTTTAACGCTGCATTCCTATAAATATTTTCATGGAAATAAGTTCCATTGAACTCAACAGGGCTTACTTCTGAGTAGACGTTATTGGATTGCAGTGTTACACTTTCAGCCAGAGGTTTCAGTCTGCAGCTTGTTCCAAATCCATGGCGGGTTTTCGTTTCACCTTTCTCTCTCTTTTTCATTGCACAAACTCATTTAATAATTCACACATTCTCTGTCTCCTCCAGGCTGTGAAGAGCAGAGAGAAAGAGTAAAACGGTGATTGTTTTTCTCCCCAGTGAATAACTGATGAAGCAAGACCCTGTTAAAAGCACATTCCCGGACACACCTCTCCTTGGCTGCGAAGTCCTGTGGAGTTCAAGCGGCTTACTCCCGGGTAAGTGGATCCAGGACTGCAGCCTAAGATGCACACCAGGGACAGGGCTATGGGCCAAAGTCATTTCTCCTTGCAGCAGAAAATTTCTCCATAAGTATATAAAGAAATCCATCCTGGTCTCCTTTGTTGTAAAATGGCTATTTTATTCTCTTCTGAAGGTGCTTGCAAGGACAAGGGAGCGCTTTCAGATATGCCAGACTAAGGCCATTTCGGGCTTTAAAACCAGCACAATCCTAGGCATACCTGAGAGTAAATACCATTGAACATAGTGGTACTTATTTCTGAGTAAAATGTATGGCAGCCATGGCACCCTGCCCAAGCCACACCCCTTGCCAGCCCAGCTCTGCACTCTCCCCAAGCACTATTGTCCGGATGGAATGTGCCTTCAAATTGCATCCATGCCTCTTGCCATCCTGGATGGTTTGATGGCATGTATAAAGACCTCTAAGGGACGCGGGTGGTGCTGTGGGTTAAACCACAGAGCCTAGGGCTTGCCGATCAGAAGGTCGGCGGTTCGAATCCCTGCGAAGGGGTGAGCTCCCGTTGCTCAGTCCCTGCTCCTGCCCACCTAGCAGTTCGAAAGCACATCAAAGTGCAAGCAAGTAGATAAATAGGTACCGCTGCAGCGGGAAGGTAAACGGCGTTTCCGTGCACTGCTCTGGTTCGCCAGAAGCGGCTTAGTCCTGCTGGTCACATGACCCGGAAGCTGTACGCCGGCTCCCTCGGCCAATAAAGCGAGATGAGCGGCGCAAGCCCAGAGTCGGTCACGACTGGACCTAATGGTCAGGGGTCTCTTTACCTTTACAGTGGTACCTCTGAAGTACTTAATTCGTTCCGGAGGTTCTGAAACTGTTCTTAACCTGAAGCACCACTTTAGCTAATGGGGCCTCCCGCTGCTGCTGCGTCGCCAGAGCACAATTTCTGTTCTTATCCTGAAGCAAAGTTCTTAACCTGAAGCATTGTTTCTGGGTTAGCGGAGTTCTTAACCTGAAGCGTATGTAACCTGAGGTACCACTGTACTATAAAAACCTCTGGCATTCATGTAGGGGAATGCAGCCTCCCATTGAAGGGTAAGGGTCACAGGGCCGCCCACTACAGCCTTTGGCCCCGCCCACTACCGGCATACCAGCCAATCCAAAGGGAGATGCAGGCCTTGGGGCAGGAAAGGTCCCCCAACCCCCAACCCTGTGTAAGGCAAAACTAGCAACTTACCATATTTTTCCGCGTATAAGACGCCCCCATGTATAAGATGCCCTTTACCTTTACCTTTACCTTTACCTTTACCTTTACCTTTACCTTTACCTTTACTGGACAGCCTGAGCCTAGATGGAGGGGTTCACAAGCATCAACATTCCCCAAAGGGTCTTGTTTCTCTCATAGCTGCAACTCTGGATTCAAACAGACATCCAACATCCGGCTCTGCCTCTCTGACTTTTTCCTCCAGCTCACATAACCACAAACTTTGGCTTTGTTCTCCCAGTTATCTAAGAGCTAGAAGAGGAGCCTGCATTTGCCTCTGGCACAGAGCCCCCTTTCCTTTGTTTTCTTAATAGCCCATGCAATTGCTTCATCAGGAAACTAGGCTGGGTTATATTTTAACCCTTGCCGGGTCTGGGGGTTAAAAGGTCTGGCAACCACAAACTCATAGCAATATTTTGAAATAAATGTATGCCACAAATGAAATGCCACATACAAATGAAATGCCACATATCTCATGCTCTTGGATGGAACGTGAGCAAATGCCCCTGGAACTTCTCACCACTTGAGGAAGCGAGGGACATATGACAGCAGTTTGAACAAAGCACTCATTTAATTCACCGTTAACAGAAACCTTTCCATGCAGATGTCTGAGATAGATGGTTGGCTCTTTCTCGCTCCCTCTGCCCAAGAGACCTTTTCTCCTCCTCAAGGTTTTTGGTTTTTTTCTTGCCTATGAAAGGAGGGGGCAGAGACTGTGGGGAACATGTTGGTGGCGGGTTGGGGGTAGTGGAGCTGGAGGGGTCCTTCTCATCTAGACTCATTTCCACTTGCTTAGGGAAAAGTGGGCTCTACCCAGAGCTCTTGATTCAACTCCCAGACTTGTCTGAGGGAGCCGCAGACAGCTTTGTGGGGGGCATGATTGGCTGACCTCAATTATCTGGGCTTGGCAGGGGGAGAACAGAGAACTGCGGGGAGAGGAGGGAGAAGAGAAACCTTTGTAGGAACTGGTCAAAATAGCAGCAGTGGTTTCTGTGTCTGCCTTTGCCCTGGACAACGTTCTTGGGTCTTTCCTTACCTGTCTACAGTACTAATCAACACCTGTCCTAAAGATACCACAGTCTCCGCCGTGCCTTATTTCCAGATGGAAACACAGACCCTGGGTAAGCGCCTGTAACCCCTAGAATCTCACCCTGCTCAGAGATTGGGGTGGCGTGAAACCGCGTGCGAGTGGAGCAGAAGGGGAGGAAAACAAGGCAGATGAGAGAGAGCCGATTCCAAAGCTTACTGTATCCCATTGGGAGCTAAGGTAAGGTAAAAGGACCCCTGACCATTAGGTCCAGTCGTGGACGACTCTGGGGTTGCGGCCATAGCTGTCAACTTTCGGATTTGAAAATAAGGGATTTTCCAAAACTTTTGGATTTGAAAATAAGGGATGCCGCCAGGGCGGTGCAATGGCACCAAGTAGCCTTGCCACCCTGCGCTCCAGAGGCTGCGCGCGAACGGGTGAGTGAAAGAGCGAGCGCGTAGACAGAATTTTTGCACAGTTGAGGGGGGCAGGGAGGCCTTTCATGCTTAGCATTGGCACAGCTCAGTTGAAACTCATTGACAAAGCACCATCCAGGCAGCCGGTGCTTTGGAAAAGTAACATAAGCAAAAGGGGCAGGTCTCTGCCCCAAGGAGCTTCCAATCTAAATTTAAGAAGAGAAAGAGGGAGGAAGGGAGGAAAAAGAGAGGAGGCAGGGGGTGGATATATGCAAACGCTGTTCTGGGAGAAGAGTTTGGAATTGATACCCCGCTTTATCAACTACCCTAAGGAGTCTCAAAGCGGCTCACAATCTCCTTTCCCTTCCTCTCATAGCGGTCAACTTTCGGATTTGAAAATAAGGGATGCCGCGAGGGCAGTGGCACCAAGTAGCCTCACCACCCTGCACTCCAGAGGCTGCGCGCGAACGGGTGAGCGAAAGAGCAAGCGCGTAGACGGCAGGCAGGCTGTCTGGTTGGGCGTGAGGGTCTGGCTGCACAAGGCATGCAAGCTCCGCCCCCAGTCGGTCTCAGACTCCTGATTGGCAGCCGAGCAACGCAGCTGAGGAGCCTCCCTGGCCGGCAGGGAGGGAGGGGAGCTGCTTCCTTTGAAATTCAGGAAATTTAAGGGATATCAACAATCCGGGATAGCAGCGGGAAACGGCATTGGAATAAGGGAGTTTCCCGCCAAAAAAGAGAGGGTTGACCGCTATGGTTGCGGCACTCATCTCACTTTACTGGCTGAGGGAGCCGACGTATAGCTTCCGGGTCATATGGTCAGCATGACTAAGCTGCTTCTAGGGAACCAGAGCAGCGCACGGAAATGCCGTTTACCTTCCCGCTGCAGCGGTACCTATTTATCTACTTGCACTTTGACGTGCTTTCGAACTGCTAGGTGGGCAGGAGCAGGGACCGAGCAACAGGAGCTCACCCCGTCATGGGGATTCGAACCGCCAACCTTCTGATTGGCAAGCCCTAGGCTATGTGGTTTAACCCACAGCTCCACCCACGTCTGATAGTACCTCCTTATTTTGCATGAATGGCCCTGCCTTGGGTACAGGATTGAGATTGCTACTGGCATATATGGCAGAACCCACAAGAAATTATGTTGGAAACTCTTCAGATCCACAGGATGTGGTTTGCTATATATTCTCAACACTCTCTTGAGACAGAAATTCACTCTATTTGCCTATTTCCATTCTGCTCCAAGGCTCAGAAGAAATGGCGCTGCAGAATCCAACTCCAATAACTCATCATAACTAGATTCCCGGTAGAAATATTAGGGGGCACAGGAAAAGAAATCTATTACTCTCTTAATTAAATGGATGTGGAGAGGGCTGTGTTTCCTCTCGTCTTTGTATGTCTTAGAGCATAAAACTCAATTAAAATGTGCTCACAAGAGACCATTTATCCATAATGAGAATTCTACATTTCTAATGCGCATTAAAATGTTGATATTGTTATCAGCTAAGGAGATAGAAAAGAAAAAGCACCATCTCATTTCTGATCTTGATTCCGTAGGGATGTAAATCAGAATAAGCCTCAATAGTTTTACAAAATTGGCACCAGTGCAACTTTGCCTCAGAGCCTGACAGGTATCCATCATCTGCATGTCTGGCAAGATTTTTGCATTTTGCATTTCTCCACTCTTCTTTTCTTTGTTATTTTATATTCCTTCTTTTCCATAAAAGCTAGACAATGACTTCATGCACGCTGACAAAAGCTGAGCTTTTAAGGCATGGAGGTGGGTGGGAATCCTGTGAGGGATTGAAGGGAAAGTCAATTGTTCCAAAAAATTCATGCGTTTTCCATAGCCGTGGTGTACCATGCAGACGTCCTTTGGCAAAGGATATTGCATTTTCGAAATACTTGAGCTTCAATATGCCATTATTTTTTATTTATTGCATTGCATTTACACCCCACCTTTTCATCCAATGAGCTTGAGGCGGCCTCCCCCTCCTCATTTAATTCCCACAACAACCCTGTGAGGTAGGTAGACACTCAATGACTGCCCCAGTGATTCCCTACGGGGGGGGGGAGGCAATCACAGGCCATGGGGCTGCATTATCTGGATGGATGTGGGAAGTAAGGCGGTGGTGGTGTTGTGGTTGCAGTCTTGGACTAGGACCTGGGAGGTAAAGGTAAAGGTAAAGGGACCCCTGACCATTAGGTCCAGTCGCAGACAACTCTGGGGTTGCGGCGCTCATCTCGCTTTACTGGCAGAGGGAGCCGGCGTACAGCTTCCAGGTCATGTGGCCAGCATGACTAAGCCGCTTCTGGTGAACCAGAGCAGCACACAGAAACGCCGTTTACCTTCCCGCCGGAGCGGTACCTATTTATCTACTTGCACTTTGACGTGCTTTCGAACTAGTAGGTTGGAAGGAGCTGGGACCGAGCAATGGGAGTTCACCCCGTCACAGGGATTCGAACCGCCGACCTTCTGATCGGCAAGCGCTAGGCTCTGTGGTTTAGACTACAGCGCCACCTGCGTCCCTTAGGACCTGGGAGACCTGGGTTCAAATCCCTGCTCAGCCATGAAACTCATCTGGAGTGACCTTGACCCAGTCACTGTATCTCAGCCTAGCCCACCACGCAGGGTTGCAGTAAGGATAAAACGGGAAGAAAGCCATGCATGTCACCTTGAGTACAAGCAAAATGTGAAATGCTAAGGCAGAGGGGGGAATTTCTCTCCCCACCCCCTGCAACCCCTGCTCACTATCACTGCCTCAGCCTGACTGGAAGGGGTCTCTGAACTCTGATAATGCCTCTTGCTTGTCTCAGTGCAGACATTAGGACTCCAAACCAGCATTTTCCCCTCCCCGTCCTTGAACCCTGCTCAACCTCCAGAGCCACTTGTTTTGCATGTAGAAGGCCTGGGGGGGCCACCCCAGATGTTGTTGGGCTTCATCTCCCATCAGCCCCAGCAAGCATGGTCAGTGGTCACATCTGCACCATCCACAGAAAGCTCTCTTCTCCCCCTTTGGGATTGACCCAAAGACTCCTGGGAGCTGTAGTTCGTGAAGGGTGCTGGGAATTGTAGGTCCTAACCCCCAGCCTTCATTCCCTGGCAGGAGGGGTTGTGTCTAAAAAGGTTTGTGGTCGGACACGTACACAAACTATCTAAAAGCAAGGATAGGTGACTGGGGAAGGGCAAACGCTCAGTGGGAGAAGGTCCCAGGTAGGGCTGGGATTCTTCATTGTCGGAAACCCTGGAGAGCTGCTGCCAGTCAGTGTAGACAGTACTGAGTTAAATGGACCACTTGTTTCTGACGGGGTCTAAGGCAGCATCCAAACTTCCTATCCAGCCTGTGTGGGATGTAAACACTAGAGCAGTCAAGTACAACAATGCTAGAAGGTATCTCAGTCCTCCAGCCACAACTTCCTGGTCACATGGATTGAGATATCTTCCTTTGCAAGCTAGAAGTGGGAGTGGCTTCACCTGGGAAGGTATTAGCAAAACCAACTGCCCAGCAGCCATTCTGCCTCTTTACTTCCATTCCACTCTCTCACTCGAACTGTGAGGAGGATGCTCAGTTGGCTTCCAGTCAACTGGGGCCTAGCGGACTTCTCTCCCACATGGAGAGATTCCAATTGTAAATACCTTTACTAAGAATAAGCCTGCCTTCTTTGGGATTTGTCTTGAGCTGGATATATGTGAGTAAACATTTTATATCTTTTTATAGAAGACGTGTGTTGTGTCTTATTTGAAGAGGGACAAAGGGGAAATATAGTGACAAACCAGGAAACTAGATTAAGTTGATTCTAGCGAATCAAAGCAACTTCCGCTGTGTGTATTTTAAAAGGGAATGTTACTCTGCTAGTTGAACTTGTTAGCACAAGTTAGGATGAGATATATTAAATTATAAATCTCCATCCACGTTCCAAAACATTCCCACAGCCTGATGGACAAAGAGCTCTGGTGGACGCAAAAGTTTGCTTGCTGTTTTGTGACATCTGGGCTGTTCTTAAAAAGGAGCTTTGATTTTTGTTTGGGGGACTAAGTGGCGTTTAACCCGCGTGCTAATGTAGCTTCGTTTTCTCGGTATATTTGATGGACTCCCCCCCCCCCCTCCCCGCCTCGTAAACGGCAGATTTATTCGCCTGGACAACAGCGCCCCGAAGATGACATCATTACCCCTGCCGTGGAAGACGCGGCCGCCCCAATCCATGCACGGCCTTTTCCGGCTCCTCCTCCGCCACCGCCCCGATGGGGATGCGCCACTTGCCAGGACCAAGAGCCGGAAGGACGGCTCGTCAGTTTCTGCCCCTAAAACACACATGGGCGTGCCAACACCCCGGCTGGCATTGTGGCTACAAACGATGATTGCCGGAGCCAGTAAATGCTTTTAAATGCCAGTTGCTGGAGGCCACAGCAGGGGAGAGTTTCTCTTGTGCTCAGGCTCTGCTTACGGGGCATCTGGTGGGCATCTGTGAGAACAGGATGCCATTGGGCTCGTCCAGCCGGCTCCTCTTAGGTTTTGATGGAGCCTCCAGGTCCAGAGGCAGTCTATCGAGATTCCTAGGTTCTTTGGGGTATTTGCCCACGGTGAGAAGAGGATGCCAGACCAGATGGGCCATTGGGCTCATCCAGCAGTCTCTTCTTAAGTTCTTATCGGAGAGATGCGGTTGCACAGCTCAAGACTGGTTACGGCCGAAACACGCTTTAAGCCAGGCTTCCCCAACCTCGGCCCTCCAGATGTTTTTGGCCTACAACTCCCATGATCGCTAGCTAGCAAGACCAGTGGTCAGGGGTGATGGGAATTGTAGTCTCAAAGCATCTGGAGGGCCAGGTTGAGGAAGCCTGCTTTAAGCTGTTCCAGTGGATGCTTTGTCGGAGAAGCAGAGAAGGGGTTCGTCTTTAATCTGCATTAACGTGTGCACAAGAGCTTATTCCACTTTGGTTAAACCGATTTTAAAGGGGACGAGCGGTGGCGTGATCCTGCATCAGTGGGGTCTTATCCCAGAGAGAAGACCCCGCTCGGTGAGCGAGGAACTCCCCAAACAACTGTCGGGGGAGGGCATGTTTACCGAGAGAGTAGAGGAAGCCTGGAGGGCATCTCGGAAAGATTCCGTAGAAATTTCAAGCATCGGGATTAAATTTCATAAGAAGGAAGGAATATGAATCATGCCCACTTAGCTCTTCTTTGTAATCAGAAAGGTGCCCTAGCTTCGGGGGAGAGCACACACACCCCCTCCGGGAGCTTGAATAAAAATAACGACTTCTGCTTATATGCAAGCCCCCCCCCCCGCGACACACACCTCAGATGCATGAGTGTGTGCGCGTGCAGCTTTTTACAAGAGCGTGTACACAAGCACTACCTCTGTGCTGCATGCAGGTAGATATACAGTTGTGTGTTTGTATGATTTAAAAGTCTTGCATGCACGCGCACAAGTCTATGGGAGCAGGAATACCCAAGCCTACTTCTGCATAAACGCCAGCTCCCTAACTAACTCAAAACACCGCGCCTGCATTTAAAACTGCTGCTTATTATGCACATGGCGCGTGTGCTTGTAAATCTTCACAGTAGCATGCACACTAAAAGCCTAGCCCGTCCTTAGGTAAACACACGCACACAATTCATTTGAAACGAGGGCCGCGCACAAAGCGTCCCCGTGTTTCTGGCAAGCGGCCACGCCCTTCCCTCGAGAGCCCAGCAGGAGCCATGCCGAATCCGAGCCAAGGCCCATCTGCTCTGCTCCGCCACCATCCTGCTAATTTTGTCTGGCAGTAATTGATATCCAAAGGCATTTCGCTACCCGTCCAGTTTCGCTGCCCTGGCCCTAGAAAAGCCTCTCTTATAAAGACCCAGCTGTCTGGGCAGCAGAGGACTTGGGGGCAGAAGTCCAGAGCTTTGCGCGGCGGAATGGTCAGACAGGAGGAGGACCCCCAAATGCAGTAGGGCTGGCTTTTGCATTAAGTAAGGTACAATTTGCATTGTGTAAACCATTAAGGCTGCAACTCCCATGCCCGCTTCTGGGAGAAAGCCTCTCTGAATTCAATGGGACTTACTTCTCAGTGGACGTGCATAGGACTGTGCTGTTAAGTGTGGAATCTAAAATTACCTAAATGCACACAATGGCAGCTGTGCGCACATAATATAAACATGTGCTAATCATATACCAGACAGGCATAGATTGCCTACGTAGTCAATTAAGAATACATCTTTCCACAATGGTTAATAGATGTTGGGTTTTAAAACCTTTTTATATGTGGCTTTTATTGTATATTTGTTTCGTTTTATTGCTGCGAACTGCTTTGATATTTTTCTTTTGATGATATAGTGGTATACAAATATTTTCATGAATAAAAAAAAACATACCTTTTAAGGATCTGGTTCTGGCTGCTTGTCATGTGTTCGTATTTGGATTTTACTTCCGTCCAAAGAAAATGCATGATATAGCCCAAGATATGTATTTTGATATGTATTTTGCTGGGTGCATGCACAGCAACAAATAAACATGCATTTTGTTGCACACATCAACGGTATTGCACACACACTCTCTCTCTCCTTTCCTATTTGGAAGCGAATGGTCAAGTAGGAATTCCTGTGGCTTTGATCCTGCCATCCCTTTTCATGCACGGGGCTTACTCGAGTAAGACCCGCTGCATACACAATGGAACTTACTTCCGCGTAAACGGGCACAGGATTGTGCTGCAGCCCCTGAAGACTATGCACCCAAAAGCAGTTTGGAAAAAGCATAGTGCTGGATCAGTTTGTGGACCTGGCAGACCACATAAGGTAAGGCTGGCTGCACATATGCTCAGCATGCCACTGATGCTTAACTGTTTTGAAAGAAGAAGAAGAAGAAGTGTTTGGATTTGATATCCCACTTTATCACTACCCGAAGGAGTCTCAAAGCGGCTAACATTCTCCTTTCCCTTCCTCCCCCACAACAAACACCCTGTGAGGTGAGTGGGGCTGAGAGACTTCGGAGAAGTGTGACTAGCCCAAGGTTACCCAGCAGCTGCATGTGGAGGAGCGGGGAATCGAACCCGGTTCACCAGATTTTAAGTCCACCGCTCTTAACCACTACACCACACTGAAAGAGGCATGTCCGAGCCTCAGGTGGGATGTGGATGGTTCGGAGGGTTCAGGGGTCCCCACCCTTAACGCTCCTTTGCGCTTCCTGAAGGATGCGCTCCCTTCTGTCTGCGTTGTCCCAAGCGTGAGACTCTGCTCGCGTTGGAATTCAGCCCTGCGCAAATGCGCGCGCCATATGCAAGCTGTTCCGCGCAGCAAAGAGACCTGCCGCAAGCTGCGCGGCTCGGCTCGGGCCTGCTCTGGGCGGTGGTGCTTAGTGGGCGCTCCTTGGAACTAAGAGGCCAGATGGCGAAGGAGCCCAGCAGCAGGTGGCGCCAGAGCCAACGGACACGCGGAGCCAACGAATTCCTATCGCCGTCCGTGTCCAGCTCCCCCTCGCTGAGTTCCGCAAGGGCAACGCTGAGGAGGCTGAAGAAGCTGGCAGGAAGAGCCTCCCACCTAGGCTGAAGGGATTGGAAGAAGGTAGGCAGGTGGGTCCTGGCAGAGGGCAGCTGAGGTTGGTGAGGTGGGGGCTCCATTTTGACCCTAACAAACCAACATCCTGCAGCTCTGGGATGAGCGACGCACCCTTCGCCTGGCTGAGAGTTTACCTGAACCAGCCGTGATTTCTGTATTGCTGGGGGTTGGACTAGATGACCCTCAAGGTCCCTTCCAACTCTACAACTCTATGATTCTATGATAGGGGGCTTACGTCGCTCTGCTTTTCTACGCGGCAGACTGGGATCAGTTCGTGGTGGCCATCCTATGTTGTTCTTCTGCCCAGGCAGATTTTTTCAAACTCAAAGTCATCGAAAGCCAGAGTGTCTTTGCGGGGCGCAGGCCGGGGCAGTGTGTCCAGACGGCAGGACCTCGCTTTAGGGTGAGAATAGGAAGCGATGAGGGGTATTTTCATTTTAGGGGTCTTTCCACTTTGCCATTTTCAAAACACCGCAAACAAAATGTCATTTATGGCAGTTTCTTCCGTAAGAAAAAGAAGGCTGCAATGGTATACCCCCTTACCTGAGAGTAAACTCCATTGGACGCAACGGAGTTTCTTCCGAGTAGACATGCACGGGAATTGCAGCGGAAGACACGTTGGGTTGTATTCAACTGCTGGTTACTCAGAGTCGACCCATTCAAATTTACGGATCTAAATTATCAATGGCCGTGAATGGGTCTACTCTGAGTAAAAGTTTGTTGACTACAACCCGTGTTTTACAACGCAGTTCCCATGCATGCCTACTCGAAAGTAAGTTCCATTGCGTTCACTGGAGCTCACTTTCAGGTAAAGACTTTCAGGTATGATTGCGGCAGCCTTATGTTTCTTAGCGAAGAAGTGCGTGCATCTTTTATTTTTCTTTTGACCATTCCCCCCATCAGGAACTGCGGACTTTGCATTCTTCCTCGCCCATAAAAGGCCATCCATACCATTCACCTGTCCATAAAAATCCATAGCAGGTAGATGCATCCTAGAGAATCCCATATCCTTTAAAAAGGGAATGATTGGGGTATTAAAGACTCCGGGGTGGGCCGGGGGTGGGGAGCCTGCAAAATAGATGCGGTTTGCTCAGCGCAGCTGTTTTAATGTTCAAAGCCTCGGCGGCATCTGGGTGCGACGTTTGATCGCCAGCTCCGTTTCATGCTAAACGGATCCTGGGGAGATTTGCTCAGACATTCCCTTTCCATCTAGCGCCGCTTTCATTCTCGGCTCTGAAATCTAACATAACACCCTTTGCCTATTTGCAAATTACAAAACAAGGCTCCAAATGTCCGCTTTTAAGTCTGTTTTTATTATCATTATTCTTGACTTTCCACATACAGAGGCACGGTGAAAAACGGTTATCGTTGCTCAGCCTGTTCCTTTCTAAAGGATTCCTTGCACAATAATAATTAACAATCACATATTAGTGATACCATCGTTATTTATTGATATTTTTTGTCTCCGCCCTGGAGACGATTGTGCTGGCTTTCTTAGTTGACATTGGATTGCATTTCTCTCTCTTTCTTTCTTTCTCTCTCTCTCTCTACTTTAACGGAGGCAAAAACCACCATGATCATTCCAAGCCAAGCACGACTGCACCCTTTGCAAACGATATTTAAATTGTTTCCACACTCTCAACACAGCAAAAAAAATCAACCCACCGGGACCTCCCATCGTTTTAGCCTTTGAACATCACAGACCCACATCAAGGGGCAAGCACGTTTCTCTAGAAGCAAGACTACTCTACCCAATAAACATTTAGCAAATACGGATCTTCGTGGAGGTGACATGACTCAGACAGGGCTGCAGGAAGGGGGGGAAGAGGGGTCAGTATCCAGACCAGGAGCTGGGAGCCCTTAGGACTCAATATTCCACGCGTCCACCAGCGGTCCAAAGTCACGCACAGACATAACACACATTTATCTACAGCACGGCTCCATTTATTTAACACGGGTGATCCTGACCAGCCGATGAGACAAGCTGGGGATCTGGGCTGCTGCCTGGCACGGATCCTCATTCACTGACCTCCTTGACCGCAAGCTCCTTCCCTCGGGGTTAAAGGGGTTGGAGAGGGGAAGGAAATGGGGAAATGGGGTGGGGATTCGGGAGCTGTCCAGCACCATTAACCTCCTGAACTGAAATTGACACCCTTTCCCGAAACGCCAAGGGAGTCTCTCGCTCCCAGACTTTTAATGCGTTGTTGTCGCCGTGTTTTCTTTAATTCCCCTTTTAAAAAACAAAAAGCGAACCATAACCAATTGCAAATTTCAATTTTAGAAAAGACGTTGCATCTGCAAAAACGCGGAAGCGCGTGGGGAAAGTGGGGTGCGTATTTCAGAATATTGGTGTGGGAGCGGACCCTAACCAATTTAGTTTCGAGCCTATCAAATCCACGAAAATGCGGAGGCAGTGTGTGGGAAAGGGGGTGCGTTTTAGAAGACAGGTGATGGGGTGGGGTGGAAAACGTAACCTTTTTTTGTTTGGAGCATATGCAGTAGAGGGTTTTCAAGAAAGGGGGGGGTGAATTTCTCCAGGCTGTGTTGCCCATACCCAATCCATTCTTTTGCCCGAATATTTGGGACATCTCTATAAATCCGGGGGGTGGGGGATCCCTCCTAAAAACAGCCCCTGAACAAAGCCAGCCTTAGGCGCCGGCTGCTGGACGCTCTCGGTGTTGGGGAGACGTCCCTTCCCCGTGGCAGGAGCGCCTTTCCAGAGAAGGTCGCAGCCGATCAGGCAAGCGGTGCCCGAGCCCCAGTGAAGAAGGGCGCTTCCCTTCGGTTTCTGCGCGCCCGGAGCTCCGGGAACCGCCCGAGGGAAGCCTCAACGGGGCGGTTGCCTGTAGTTGCCGTTGATCTCCTCGGAGATCGTCACAGCCTCGGCTCCGAGCGGGAGCCGGTCGCTGTACTCGGAGCCCACCTCGAATTCCTCCGGGTTTGTTTTGGATTGGGACTCCGGGATGGAGCTGGCGGCCAGGCTCTCGTCTCTCTCCATCTGCCGTCCCCCAGGCAGCCCCCTCCGCCCCTCCACCTCTCCCTCCGCCCTCGCCTCCTCCTCTTCCTCCTCGCCTTCCCCTTCCCCCACCTCACTGGGGTCGTAATTCTTCTCGGATTCCAGGTAGGAGGCCCGCGGGTCGAAGTCCGCAGCCATGTGCTTCTCCATCTGGTCCGGGTTCTGGGCTTTCATGATGAGCTTGTAGGTCTTGCCCTGGTACTTGGAGAGCAGGTGGCAGCAGGTGGCGCCCAGCAGAGGGATGGTGGCCAGGCCCAGGAGGAAGACGCTCACCACCACGATGATGACGAGCGAGGGCACCTCCCGCTTGGTGGTGAAGACCACCTGGACCTGGCAGTCCTCCCCGACGTAACTCATGCAGACGGAGTAGTTGGTGCCGGGGCTGAGGCCTTGGAACCAGTAGGAGTTCACCCCTTCCTCGATCTGGGACCACTGCACCAGGGAGTGGCCCCTCCGGCCCGCCTCGCACAGGTAGAGCCTCCTCAGGTGGACCTTCTCTGGCTGGGCGTAGAAAGGGGTGATCTGGACCTTGGCCTCCCTCTCCGAGACGTCCAGCGCGATGACCCCCAGGTCGAAACTGTGGGGCTTGAGGGCTCCGCTGCGGTTGAAGGCGTGGTTGGAGACGTACTGGGGGGCCTCGCTCGAGCCGCACTGCTTCGCCAAGACGGGCGGCCCCGACGGCCCGCTGGCGTTCCGGGGCCCCGGCGCGTGGTAGCTCCTGGGCGTGGGTCTCTCCGGAAGGAGCTTGGTCCTCTCCTCAGCCTTCATGACGCTGTTCTTGGAGACCTTGCCCTCGGGCTTCCGATCCCCGGGCTGGGCCTTGCGGTCCCCCAGCGAGCCCGCGGAGTCCTTCGCGGGGGCGTCCGCCACGGCGACGTGGACCGAGCTCTGGTTGCTGCCCATCTCGTTGGCGGCCAGGCAGGTGTAGGTGCCTTCCTCCTTCTTGCTGAGGTGCGGGATGAGCAGCGTGCCGTTGCCGAAGGCCTGGAACCTCTCCCGGTCTCCTCTGGACCAGCCGTCGGAGGGCAGGGCGTTGCCTTCTCCTTCCGCCGCCGGCGCCTTGATCTCCAGGGTCTCGCCGGCGGCCTGGATCCTCCAGGTGACCTCGGGCTGCGGGAGGCCCAGCGCGTGGCAGTGCAAGGCGAGAGCCAAGCCGTAGGAGAGCCGGGTGCGGTCCAGGTTGGGGTGGTAGCTCAAGCTGACGCTAGGGGGCGCGCAGTGCAGGTAGGGTACCTTGGCCAAAGGGAGCCCCTTCCAGGGCTCCGGGGCGGCGCAGGTGATGGCGTTGCGGTCTGGGATGGAGATCAAGGTGTTCTCGGTCCAGTTCTTGAGCCACATGAGCTGGCAGGTGCAGTTGAAGGGGTTGTTGTAGATCTGCAGGTGGGACAGGGAGGTGAGCGCCTCGAAGGTCCCCTCTTCCACCTCGGAGAAGCGGTTGTTGTTGATGCGGAGGGAGCGCAGGTCCCGCAGGGTGCGGAACGCCTCTCCCGGCAGGTGGGACATCCGGTTGTTGTTCATCTTGAGCAGCTGCAGGGCGCTGAGGTTGCGCAGGTCTCCCCAGGGGAAGTCGGCGATCTGGTTGTGGCTGACGTCCAGGTTCTTCAGCTGCACCAGGATGGCCAGGGTGCCCTCCTCAATGGCCCCGATCCGGTTGTGCGCCAGCCACAGGGAGGTCACCTGCGTCACCTCCACGAAGGAGCCCCTGCGCAGCTCGGCGATCTTGTTCGCCGACAGACTCAGGGTGGTCACGTTCGACGGCAGCCCTGACGGCACCGCCTCCAGGTTCTTGTAGGCGCAGTCAGCGAACTGCTGGGCGTACTTGTCCACGCAGGCGCAGGGCTCCGGGCAGCCGCGGATCGGGGCCCACAGGAAGGCCGCCGCCAGCCAACAGCGCAGCAGCAGCAGCGGGTACGCCCCCGACGGCATCTTAGCCCTGCAAGGGTGCGGGGAGAGAAAGCAGAGGACCACCGTCAGAGTTGGTCTACAGCACAGCCAGCAGGCGGTCTCCTACCTCCAAAAACATCCGCCGTCAGCCACCGCGGTCACTCAACTACAACTCCCATCACCCATGACCATTGGCCACGCGTGCTGGGGCTGGTGGCAGTGGGAGTCCTTGGGCGTTTCCTCCTATTTCTCCGTTTGCCAACATAGGAGGCCGCGTTAATCCATCTAGCCCAGAATTGTAGATACTGACTGGCAGCAGCGGGTCTCCAGGATTTCAGGCAGGGAGACTCTCCCAGCGCTACCTGGAGATGCCAGCGGGGATTGAACTGGGACCCAGCAAGCACTGAGCCACGGCCCCCTCCCTCCTCTTCGCGTTCTCTCTGCCGAGGCTACCCTTTCCCGGGCGCTCGGAAGCCAAGCCCCTCGAGCTCTGCTGCAGCAGCCCTAGCCGTGGCTTGCCGTGGATTCAGTGCGGCTCGTTCCCAGGATTGCAACCTTACTCTCTTTCTGTGGGGGGCAGAAAAGTCAGTAAATGAGAGAGAGGCTTCTCAGGAGAAAAGGAGCACCCGGCCACTTTCCCCGCTCGCTCTGTTTAACTGCCAGCGCTCAGAAAAATAAGGGGTTTCGAAAGGATATAGAGCAGGCTGTCCTCTCTCTCTAGCCAGCCCCCCTCCGCTCCTGCCCCGCTCCTTCTCTTTCTCCCTCCAACTTGCAGATCAGCCCCGAGACACCCCTTCTTCCTTGTCACCAGCTAGCCCCGCTTGTCCTCCAGGTGACACGGATCGACCCCCGTGGATCCCAGCGCAGACTCTCTCCGGTTTCTGTCCCCGACGGCAGCCCCTCGATGTCACCCCACCCTCTACACAACCTAACCTCTATATGGAGATAAGAATATCAGAATAATATCCTGTATTGCAGGGGGTGGACTAAATGACCCCTGGGGGTCCTTTCCAATGGCCCATCCAGTCCAGCATCCTGTTCTTACATTGGCCCCCAGGTGCCCATTATGGGAAGCCCCCCAGCAGGATTCCAGCACAAGAGCCCTCTCCCCTCACGGCGTTGCCAGCAACGGAAGCATCGCTGCCTCCGACTGTCCCCCCTCCTCTCCATGACTGGGTCCCATCCTCTTCTAAAGCCACGAGAGATGATGAGATTCACACCTCTTCTCCCCCCCCCGCCCCCGCCGCCCCACCACACACCCAGCCACTCCTTTCCGGAGGTGCACGGCGGTTTATCTTTGTGTTTCCAGCCTGGCTTTGCTATGTCCATTCCCACTCTGCGCTTTAGGAGAGCCTTCTGGTCTGCAAACCGGGGGAAAGCAGCTTCAGCGCCCCTCCGCCCAAGTCAGCCCCCTCCCCTACAGTCCGCTGAGCCCCGACAGCGAACTCTGCCCTGCGCCAGCGAGCGAGCGCATCCTTCCTCGCATCATCTCCCCGGTTGCAGCCGCCTTGGGTACCAACATCCCATCTTCCCTGGGTTCCTTCACGGGAAGTAGGTCCCCTCTCTCACGCAAGCCCAAGCCGTGCCCGGCTCCCTTACCGTTCCATCCTGGGCTCCCAAGGGTCTCTTCTAGGGCGGCAGCATCACCAGGAGGGACCCCACGACCGGGCGAGTCCTGCGGAACTCCCCGCGCAGGACCGAAGGCGCCTCCATGGAGGCTCCCGTCCGGAGCGCGAAGAAGAGCGGCGGAGAGGCTCTCTCCGGCCCCGGAGATGCCTCCTAGCCTTGGGTCTGCCTGAAGACGGCGGCGGCGCTGAGCTCGCCCCCTCCTCTCCCTTCCTCCCGCACCTCCTCAATTCCAACCCACTTTTAAAAAAATAATAAAAAAATCACAATCTCTATTACTAGGAGAGGCCAAGCGCGCGCCCGAGGCGCCCGGGGATGCGCCTCGCCTATATCCCACCTCCTTGGGTGGACGTAGAAATCGCAGCCTATGCCCACCCCCACCCCCAAGTAAAGACCATGCAATATTTATCACGTCAATATGTTTCCAAGTCCTCCTTCGCCCTCCGCCACTCCGCAGCAATCCAGCCGGCAGGTGGGCTGCTGCTGTTATGATTATTCATATTATTACTATTTAATCCGCCTTTGAGGCGCAAATTGGAAGCAAAATAGCTGAGCAGAGAATTGTATCTGGGGATCCAGGAGGAGATCAGAACGGATGGAAGGCAGGAGCCGTCGAGATCCCTCTGATCTCCCTCCCCGACCTACTCTCATTGCCTCCTCTCTGCCACCCCCCCCACTATTATTCACGCTTCCTTTATTAATTAGTATTTTTTATCGATTTAAGTACAAAGTGCAAATTCATTATAAAACCACGAAATAATCTCAGACCGTCAGTAGAAACAGTCTCCCCCCCCCCACGCGGCACAGTAATTCACATGATCCTGATATTTGAGAGGTAAATCAGCTGTTGCAACAAGAAGCTTCGTGAAGGGTCCTGGTGCAAATCCTCCTACTTTTTCTCCTCGCCACCCCCCCCCCCTCCTGAACTCAATTCCAGCAAAATCTCCCAAGTGTTTCATTGCCAGAACTGGACCCCTGCGCCAGCCTCCATGGGAGAGATTCTGCACCCCCCCGCACACTAAAAGAATAAAGCTTGACAGGCTGTTTTTCAGATTGTACTTGTTGCGGGGCAGAGTGCTGGAAGTGACATTTGTCCTTGGCGGGGGGACATTTAGCCCAAGGGCCACATCTTATTGTGGGGTGACCCTTCTTGTACCAGCCTGTCAGGAACAAAAAGTGGGCAGAGCAAGGCATGTGACTCTGACCTCTCTGAACAGTAAGCAGGGCTGGCTGGCCCGAGGCATTCGGGCACCTAAGGCGAATTAGAAAATTGCGCCCGCAAGAATAATCGTTTGTTAAGGGTCCTACACGCGCGCGCGCAAGAGACGCGCCTCTTTCTTATAGCAAAGGCCACGGCGTAAATCGCACTGCTGTTGCATAGGGTGCTTCTCTCACTCAATACGCAGTTCAGAACGACACACAATTCAAGGAGAGGAAAGTAGGTGGTGCTGGCTGTGCCCCCCCCCAAAAAACGCCTACCTGAGTTTTCTGTGCTTTGTACAAGAGCAGCAACCGGACCAGGGAGCTGTGAAAGCTTCCCATTCGCGCGAGAAACCCGGTGCTTTGGCAAGCAACTCCGTCGAAAAGCAGGAGATTTGGTTTGCAAAGTGAGGGGGGCTCCAATTTAGGAGGAGAGAAGGGGGAGCAGAAGGCCAAAGCAAGGCGATAAAGGAAAACGAGGACTGAAGTTGGTGCACACTCTCTTACTTGCAAGTAAGCCTCATTGTTCTGAGTAAACACACCCGGGAGTGGAAGTGAGAAATGCAAGTTGCATTTCCTGATCGCAAAACCAGGAAGCAAAGCTGAGCACGAACGCTGGCGGTCCGGCTGGGGGGTGGGGGGACTGTCAGAAAAACCACCTGCCAGGCTTTGCTCGCTGGTCCCTCTCCGCCCTGTTGGCGAGCGGGGTGGGGGTGACGCCAGGAAGTAACGCTGCGCTCGCTTTGTGGGATGTATAACACTGGTGCAGTCAATCACAACATTCCTAGAGTGTACACAAAGGGGACTTGGTCCTCCAGGTAGAGTTTCCTGTGCCAAGACTGAAATCACTTCCTTTGTGTGACCAGAAGTGGGAGTGGCCTTACCTGTAGCTATTCAAAGATACAGGTGAGCTGCTACTCTCCCTCTCTTCCCACCAGGACTCCGAGGATGCAAGATCTCAGGAGATGCTCTCTTGGCTTCCAGCCAAGAGAGGCCCACATGGAGCCTTTCTCCCTTAAGGGGAATCTCCACATGTAAATACATTTAATCTAAGCTAGCCTGCCTTCTGAGACTGCCTGTATGAGCTTGGAATGTCTGTAAGTAAAAGCTTTATACTTTTATAAGCTTATGTGTCGTGTATTTTCTTTTAAGAGGGAACCAGGGGAAATATGTGCCAGGATCTGCCTTGTTCTAGAAGTTCATAGGAACTTAAACGCCACGCTTTGCTGCGCTTTATTGGGGATGAGAAACTCTGCTAGTTTGGAGCTTGTTAGCACAAGCTGGGATAGGAAATATTAATCAATATTCCCTCATCCACATTCCCTCTCATCTCCCACAAAGGGTTATGGGCCCAGAACTGCGTATTTTGTGTATTTTTAAAGGATTGCTTTGGATTGTGATTTTTGGCAGAGTAGAATTTTTCTGTTTGTACTTCCTGGTAAGCACATGGTCTTTTGTTCTCCATTGTGCTGTGAAAGGGGGATTAGCGACCCCTCCCCTCCCTCAGAGCTCACAGACCTCAGAGGCAGTGAAGATTAGTTTGCATTTTGAGATTTTTAAGTTTTGATTTTTGAATTTTAACCATTTTTGGGAATTTTTGAAATTTTTTAAATTTTTTAAATTTTTGAGGATTAAGATGGCAAGCTCAGGTTTTGATAGTGAAGCAAGATCAAGCTTTATGCTGCTGAATGATCGTAACTTTGTGCAATGGAAGCAGCGCCTTTTAGTGCATCTTGGTGCAAAACAAGTGCTTAAAGCGGTGAAAGATCCCAAACCTGATTTTGCTGATTTAACCAAGAAAGCAGATTGGGAAAGGCAAGATGCAGAAGCTAAACACATAATTTTGAGCAGTTTGAAAGATGAGCATTTATCTCTGATTGACTATGAAAGTGATGCATCTCAGATTCTAAAAGATATTGAGAGGGTTTATGCACAATCATCAGAGAACTCTTATAGACATTTATTGGATAAACTGCTGAAGTTAAAGATGAATTCCAGAGAACAATTTACAGGGCATTTTAAGGACTTTAATGAAATTGTTCAAAGGATTGCCCTAACTCCCAGAGCTTTTGATGATGCAACCAAAGTGACTTTTATGCTGGCATCATTAGGAAAAGAATTTACTTCATTTAAGAGTATAATGGATCACACCAGAGATTTGACTTTTAATGAACTAGTAAATCACTTAAGAGAGGAATGCAGAGATTACCTTGATTCTCCACAAAGGAATCCAAGGAGGGACACAAGTTATGTTTCTAAGCAATTTCCCAAGTCTAAGGAAGTGTCCAAAGAATTAATATGCCATAACTGCAATTTAAAAGGGCACATTGCAAGGAGTTGCCAGAAGCCCAAGAATAAGTCCCGCCCCTTTCAACCAAAAGGTGAAAAGAAGGGGGGTCACGAGCGTACATTTCTACTGCAAGAAAAGAGTTTAAATGTGCAAAGAAATGAAAGGAAAAGTGACCAATTTATTTTAGATTCGGGAGCTACAAGCCATTTTGCGCATAAAAGAGAATATTTCAGAGAAATTAATGATAGTGAATGGACTGAAATCCAGATTGCTGATGGAAATGTTCTAAAATCACAAGGTGCAGGTTCAATGCGTTTGAAATTCAAGGTGAACAATGAATCTCTTGAAACAACTGTGCCTAATGTTCAATATGTCCCAGAATTGAATTGTAACTTGCTTAGTGTGTCTGCTTTAGACAAGAAAGGTTTCAAGGTTACATTTGCCAATGGAGAATGCAATGTAACGAAAAATGATGAGGTTTATGCTCAAGGGAAACTAATCAATGGTGTTTATGAGATTAACGTTTCAGAAAACCAATCAGCACAAGTCGCCCAATCCAAGCAGAAGCATGAAGCAGATCTGGAGCTCTGGCATCGAAGACTGGGTCACCGGGATATCAGAGTCATCCAGGAACTGCAGAATGGAGATCTTGTGAGAGGTCTACAGGTAAACAAAAGTAACACACCCACACCAAAGTGTATAACTTGTGTAAGTGAAAAAGGAGTCAAACCTTCTTTCCCACGTTGTGCAGAAAAGAGAAGCACAAAAGTTCTGGACATTGTGTACACTGATTTAGCTGGACCTATGAATATACCTTCCTTAGGAGGAAATAAGTATATTTTGATATTTTTGGATGATTATTCAAGGTTTTGTGTGGGATACCTTCTCAAAGAGAAGAGTGAAACAGTGGAATTGTTCAAGCAATACGTAAGCATGGTCAAGAACAAATTCCATCGAGCACCCACCACCCTAATGTCCGATAATGGTGGGGAGTTTTGCTCACGTGAAATGGAAGCCTTCATGGCTCAGGAAGGCATAGCACATGTGACCACAGTAAGCTACACACCTCAACAAAACTCTATTGCTGAGAGGAAATTTAGGTCCATCCTAGAGATGACAAGGTGTATGCTAAAAGGATCCAACTTGTCGAAGAAACTTTGGGGTGAGGCAGCAAATACTGCGATTTATATACAGAATAGGCTGCCAACAAAAGGCACAGAGCGCACGCCATTTGAACTTTGGCATGGAAGAGTCCCAAATTTGTCACACATACGTGTATTTGGAAGTTTGTGCTATTACCACGTGCCCAAGGAGCACAGACACAAACTTGACTCCAGAGCAAAGCCTGGTATCCTAGTTGGATACGCTTCTGGAGGAAAAGGCTACAGAGTTGTGGACTTACAAACAGGGAAAACAAGTTCACATCACGTGATTCATTTTGAGGAGTATGAAAAGGCTGACACAAGGAACACAGCAATTGACTGTTCCAATGAGCCACCAACAGAGGAGTTTGTAAGTTTTCCTTTTGAAGCCATACCAGAAACTAATCCACCTCCTAGTATTGTACCTCCTAGTGTTGTAGCACCCCCTACAGATGACACCCCAGAAGACGCGGAGGACCAGATGTCAGAAGGCTCCAGAGACGAAGAGGACCCGTATGCAGGGATGCCGCCATTGGAAGGAGATGAGGAAGCTGATGCGGTTCAACAAGAGCCAGAGGTCAGACGTTCCTCCAGGTCCAACAGAGGCGTTCCACCACTACGACTGTCCTACTTTGCAGGGTCGGCGCCACCACAGGAACCTTCCACGTGGGAACAGGTTCAACGGTTGCCAGCTGCTGAGGCCAGTCTCTGGAAGCAAGCCGCGCAGGAAGAGATGGATGCACTGCATCGCAACAAGACCTGGACCCTGACAGAGCTACCTCCTGGTAAGAAGGCAATTGGGTCCAAGTGGGTGTTCAAGCTTAAGAAGGGGTCAGAAGGGGAGGTGCAACGCTACAAAGCTAGGCTTGTAGCACAAGGATTTTCACAACAGTATGGCGAAGACTATGATCAAGTATTTGCGCCTACAGTGCGATACAGCAGTGTTAGATTACTTCTAAGTATTGCAGCATCTAAAGGCCTATCAGTCCGTCATGTCGACATAGCAACAGCTTTTCTTCATGGGACGATTTCTGAACAGATTTATATGAAGCAGCCCAAAGGCTTTATCAAGCAAAATGAGGCACATCTTGTATGTAAACTTCAGAAAGGAATTTACGGTTTGAAACAAGCTGCAAGAGCATGGAACCAGAAATTACATGAAATGCTGGTTCAGCTTGGGTACAAGCAGTCAACAGCTGACAAGTGCCTGTACACTAAGAACAGAAATGGACAATTCTCTTACATTCTGGCTTTTGTCGATGATTTATTAATATCAACGTCCAATGACAGAGACTATAAAGACATAGTCAGACATCTCAACAAAGAGGTGGAAGTAAAGGAATTGGGACTTGTCCAGTATTACTTGGGAATTCAAATTGAGAGAGAAGAAGACGGCTCATTTCTTCTCAGCCAGAAGCAGAAGATAATAGAACTGATAGAAAGTATGCAGATGCAAGGTGCACACCCTGTCGCGACACCCATGGCCACAGATTTTCTAAAGAATCAGCAAGATTCGAAGCTGCTGCCAGACAACAGCGAATACAGGTCAGCGATTGGTAAACTTTTGTATTTGGTTACTACCAGCAGACCTGACATAGCAAGTGCAGTGGGGATCCTAAGCAGAAAAGTGAGTTCTCCCACTGAACATGACTTGGGTGGGGTCAAGAGGGTGGTGCGTTACCTCAAGGGTACAATGAATTGTAAATTAAGATTGCCAGCTGTAAGGGACCCTAAGTTGGTTGGGTACAGTGATGCAGATTGGGCTGGGGATAAGGCGGATTACAAATCCACAAGTGGTTATGTTTTTATGTTTGGAAATGCACCTATCATTTGGGGCAGTTATAAACAGAAATGTGTAGCCTTATCGTCCACAGAGAGTGAATATATTTCAGCTTCGGAAGCATGCAGAGAGATCATCTGGCTGGATCAACTCCTGACAGACTTTGGTTTGCCGAGAAAAGGACCTGTCAGCTTGATGGAGGACAATCAAGGCTGCCTGCAGCTAGCGCAAACCGAAAAGTTCCTTGCACGTTCAAAACACATTGGGGTCAGGTATCACTTCATTCGCCAGATGATCCAAGATGGACTAGTAGAAATGTCCTACTGTAATACTCAGGAGATGACTGCGGACATTCTCACGAAACCCTTGCCACGAGAGAGTTTCCAGAACCTGCGTGTCAAGCTGGGACTCTGGGTGGTTGAATAAAGTTGTTTTATGTTTGTTAAATGTTGTTCAGACTGAGAAGGGGTTTGTGGGATGTATAACACTGGTGCAGTCAATCACAACATTCCTAGAGTGTACACAAAGGGGACTTGGTCCTCCAGGTAGAGTTTCCTGTGCCAAGACTGAAATCACTTCCTTTGTGTGACCAGAAGTGGGAGTGGCCTTACCTGTAGCTATTCAAAGATACAGGTGAGCTGCTACTCTCCCTCTCTTCCCACCAGGACTCCGAGGATGCAAGATCTCAGGAGATGCTCTCTTGGCTTCCAGCCAAGAGAGGCCCACATGGAGCCTTTCTCCCTTAAGGGGAATCTCCACATGTAAATACATTTAATCTAAGCTAGCCTGCCTTCTGAGACTGCCTGTATGAGCTTGGAATGTCTGTAAGCAAAAGCTTTATACTTTTATAAGCTTATGTGTCGTGTATTTTCTTTTAAGAGGGAACCAGGGGAAATATGTGCCAGGATCTGCCTTGTTCTAGAAGTTCATAGGAACTTAAACGCCACGCTTTGCTGCGCTTTATTGGGGATGAGAAACTCTGCTAGTTTGGAGCTTGTTAGCACAAGCTGGGATAGGAAATATTAATCAATATTCCCTCATCCACATTCCCTCTCATCTCCCACACGCTTGTCGGAAAGGGGCGGCAGCTGGAGGGGGAGCTGTAGCAGCTGCAACTGCTACCGGGACAGACATGGCAGCAGCCGCCAGGGCTTGGCGGGGGCTGCCCGGATCTGACCGCGCCCCGCGGATCCTGCCGCCCGAGGCAGTTGTGGGATGTAAACACAGAGCAGTCAAACACAACATTGCTAGAGTAGGCACAGTTACAGGTAGGTAGCCGTGTTGGTCTGTCATAGTCAAAACAAAATAAAAAATAAAAAAATTCCTTCCAGTAGCACCTTAAAGGTAAAGGTAAAGGGACCCCTGACCATTAGGTCCAGTTGTGTCCGACTCTGGGGTTGCGGTGCTCATCTCGCTTTATTGGCCGAGAGCCAGCGTACAGCTTGCGGGTCATGTGGCCAGCATGACAAAGCCGCTTCTGGCGAACCAGAGCAGCGCATGGAAACGCCGTTTGCCTTCCCGCTGCAGCGGTACCTATTTATCTACTTACACTTTGACGTGCTTTCGAACTGCTAGGTTGGCAGGAGCAGGGACCGAGCAACGGGAACTCACCCCGTCGCGGGGATTCGAACCGCCGACCTTCTGATCGGCAAGCCCACTCCTTAATTCCTGGAACTTGTTGTTTTTTCCAGTATAAAGTGATCAAGTTCCTGGCTGCAGCTGTGATATAAAGAAATAGCTTTTCATCCCTTATTTTCAAATCCGAAAGCTAGAAAAAATCCCTTATTTTCAAATCCGAAAGTTGACAGCTATGCCCCAAGCCCTTCCCTGGGTCACAACTTGGCTTCCCCCAAAGAATCCTGGGAAACATAGTTGGCCAAGGGTGATAGGAATTCTAGCTCTGAGAGCTCTAAATCCGAGAGCCCATGTGGCGTAGTGGTTAGAGTGTCAGCCTACAACCTAGGACACCAGGGTTCAAATCCCACCCCCTTGGCCATGAAGCTCACTGGGTGACCTTGG
This sequence comes from Darevskia mixta, assembly GCA_034641385.1. Classification (NCBI taxonomy): domain Eukaryota; kingdom Metazoa; phylum Chordata; class Lepidosauria; order Squamata; family Lacertidae; genus Darevskia; species Darevskia mixta. The sequence continues at coordinate 6,058,545 of JAWWNH010000188.1, forward strand.
GGACCAGTCGCTACCTCTCTCAGCCTAACCTACCTCACAGGGTTATTGTGGGGATTAAATGAAGGAAGAGAGAACCAGGTTAGCCACACTGATGTCCATAGAAAAGTTGGAATAGAATAATAGAATCATAGTTGGAAGAGACCACAAGGGCCATCCAGTCCAACCCCTGCCAAGCAGGAAACACCTTAAAAGCATTCCTGACAGGTGGCTGTCAAGCCTCTGCTTATAGACCTCCAAAGAAGGAGACTCCACCACACTCCTTGGCAGCAAATTCCACTGTCGAACAGCTCTTACTGTCAGGAAGTTCTTTCTAATGTTTAGGTGGAATCTTCTTTCTTGTAGTTTGAATCCATTGCTCCGTGTCCGCTTCTCTGGAGCAGCAGAAAACAACCTTTCTCCCTCCTCTAAATGACATCCTTTTATATATTCGAACATGGCTATCATATCACCCTTAACCTTCTCTTCTCCAGGCTGAACATACCCAGCTCCCTAAGCCGTTCCTCATAAGGCATCGTTTCCAGGCCTTTGACCATTTTGGTTGCCCTCCTCTGGACACGTTCCAGCTTGTCAGTATCCTTCTTGAACTGTGGTGCCCAGAACTGGACACAGTATTCCAGGTGGGGTCTGACCAGAGCGGAATACAGTGGTACTATTACTTCCCTTGATCTAGATGCTATACTCCTATTGATGCAGCCCAGAATTGAATATAAATGAGATAATTGAATATGCATGAGATTTGAATGCATATGTGGGAAGCATTGAAACAGCAGTTCCACTCTACCCCAGGGAAGAGTAACCTGTGGCCCTACAGATGCTGCTGTGGACCCCAGCTCCCATTTCCCCAGTCCATTGGCTTTGCCGGAGTCCAATAACACAAACTGCCCACTCTTTCTCTGCACTGTGGCCATACAGAGCTGTTGTTGTTGTTGCTGCTGCTGCTTATGTTGGTCTAGCCAATCCTGGCGAAAAGTGTTTTAACAGTCTGCGAAATAACATTTACCTTTTGGAGCAATATATTGCTTTGCTCATTTGAACTAATCTCCCCAAATGCAGTTCAATATGCGGCTTGCCTGATTCAGCGTCATCAATAATGCATTGCTTAATTTAAACCATTCACAAAAATATATCCGCATGAGCCTGTGGCAGAGTCTGTTTCAGAGTGTGCAGTGACCACCCCCCTCCGTGCCATAATGAAAGACAAAGGAGCAGTTTTGTGCTCATTTATGCTGTGCATGCTGCAGTGAATGGGCTTGGGAGGTTAGGCCAGGGAGGCCAAAAATTACTGGAGTGCACTGGACATCAAAGAAACCTGCTGGATCCAGCCAGTGGTCCACCTAGTCCAGCCTCCTGCTCTCACAGTGGCCAACCAGATGCCCCAGTGGCCAACCCACAAGCAGGACCTGAGCACAACAGCATTTAAACTAGTTCTGAGGATCCTATTTTTAAAATAATCACACTATGTCTGGGGAGACACTGGCCCCACCCACTCCCCACCCACTCCCAGCATCAACATGTGGCCCAGGACACACACACAGCCCAGTGAATGTGGCCCCTATAATAATAATAATAATAATAATAATAATAATAATAATAATAATTTATTATTTGTACCCTGCCCATCTGGCCGGGTCTCCCCAGCCACTCTGGGCGGCCTCCAACAGATATTAAAATACATTAAAATATCACAGGTTAAAAACTTCCCTAAGCAGTGGAGGAGTGGAAGGAGAAATTATTTTGCTATATGGACCTAGCGAGACTAACTGAAGTAGTAAGAGGTCACAGTAACCAAACATTTAAAAAGAACTGGGAAAAATTCGGAGACTACATGAAAAAGGAATGCCCCACAATAAAATCATGGATTTATTTCTAATCACTTCGTATGGACATTGGGAGAAATAATTAATATATAATGAACATAAAAAACTAAGATTAAAAGCAAATGGAGTATAGTAATAGTAAAACAGTCACTAGATAGTTTAATTCAACACCCGAGTGTAGAGCAGACGGAAGTCAACAGATTTATTTTTGTTTGTAAGGTTTGTGAGAAATGTGCGATATGGGTAATAGAAATAAGACTTAGAGATATTATGAGAAGATAGAGGTTGGTGTAAGTAAGTATGTAGATATGTATGTTGTGATGAAAGATTATTTGAATGTATGTTGTGTCCGGTGTATGTTTGTAATCCTTTTCGTTTTAAAAACTCAATAAAAATTAATTTAAAGTTATGGCTAATAAAAAATAAAATAAAATAAAATAAATGAAAATAAGGGATGCCGCGAGAGCGGTGCAATGGCGCCAAGTAGCCTTGCCACCCTGCGCTCCAGAGGCTGCGCACGAACGGGTGAGTGAAAGAGCGAGCGCGTAGACGGCAGGCAGGCTGTCTGTCTGGTTGGGCGTGAGGGTCTGGCTGCACAAGGCATGCAAGCTCCGCCCCCAGTCGGTCTCAGACTCCTCATTGGCAGCCGAGCAACACAGCTGAGGAGCCTCCCTGGCCGGCAGGGAGGGAGAGGAGCTGCTTCCTTTGAAATCCGGGAAATTTAAGGGATATCAACAATCTGGGATAGCAGCGGGAAATGGCATTGGAATATGGGAGTTTCCCGCAAAAAAAGGGAGGGTTGACAGCTATGACTATGTTTCCCAGGATTCTTTGGGGGAAGCCAAGTTGTGACCCAGGGAAGGGCTTGGGGGCAGACGTCTCAGAAGAATGAGCAGGAGGGCCCCCAAACACAGCAAAGCTGACTTGCCACATTTGGGAGCAAGTGAAGTCATACTCCTTGCCACCTAAAGAACCCACATGCACACCGTAAGACGGCAGAATCATAGAATCGTAGAGCTGGAAGGGACCTCCAAGGGTCATCTAGTCCAACCCCTGCAATGCAGGAATCACAACTAAAGCATCCATGACGGATGGCCATCCAGCCTCTACTCAGAAACCTCTAACAAATGAGAGTCCACCTTGCAGGGGAGTCCATTCCACTGTCAAACTGCTCTTACTGACAGAAGGCTCTTCCTGTTGTTGTGAAACAGGCTAGTGAAACATTTCAAAAAGAATGGGGAAAATTTTTAGATTATATAAAGAAAATTTGTTAATATAAAAATTACCAGTAGAAGCAAAATACACTTCGTAACGGGAAAATAAATAAAGAATTTAGGCAATTACAATGTCAAAACTAAGTATAGGAAAGATAAACAAATGAAAATTGTATAGGTACTGGAATGGTATATTTAGATTTTATGTAACTAAATTAGAGAACAGAAAAGAATGAACATAGCACGGAAATGCTAAAAATAAATGATTTATATAAAGAAGATAGAAGATGTAAGTGTGGAAGTCTATGTATATGTATAGAAATAAGGAACGAACAATTACAATGTAATATTTGAAAAAGATGTAAGTATATTAAAATTCAATAAAATATATATATATAAGAAGATAGAAAGTTCTTCCTAATGTGTGGTCAGAGTCTCATTTCTTGTTATTCGAATCCGCTGGTTCAGTTCCTCTGGAGCAGCAAAAAACAAGCTGGCTCCACCTTCCATCTGATTCTTGAGTTGCAGGGGGTTGGACTAGAGCAGGCATGTCCAACAGGTAGATCGTGATCTACTGGTAGATCACTAGATCGCAGTCTCTTCTCTTGGAAGTTGGCCACCCCTGGACTAGAGGACTCTTGGGGTCCCTTCCAACTCTACAGTTCTATGATATGATTCCAGGTGACAGCCCTTCAGATATTTGAAAACGGCCCCATCTTGGCACCATCCGCAAACCAACAAAATAGCGTCTTTCCATCCCCTCCCCCACATAAAAAGCCTCTTGCTTTTAGTCATACGCAAATACATGTGTGACAAATGATTAAACACTCTTTTGATGAATCAGCTAAGATTTCTTTATCCTGGCAATGGCCTTCCTGTCTTCCCCAATACTGTACTGCTTGCCAATTTGCCTTGACATGGCAGCTGTCCGTCTTGTGTGCTCCCTGTGTGTGCTGCGAAGTGTGAAGGGGAAATGCATGTCTTCAAACTCCCTGGGAGAGAGGCTGGTGGTGGCCGTGCGCCAGGAATGGCCCTTGGCCATGCTCCCTGATGCTTCTGCATCGGATAGGGACCACAGCTTAGTGGCCAAGCCCTGTGTGTTGCACACAGCAGGAACCAGGTTTGATTCCTGGTCTCTCCACTGAAAAGGCTCGGTTTCCATGTGGCAGGAAAGTCCCCAGCCTGAAACCTTGGAGAGACATGGAAGGATTTGAAGGGCAAATTTTCTGGCTCAGGGTGTAGGGAGGGGAGGGGGATTTGCTCCTGTTTGCATTTAAAAAAAGAAAAATCTTCATTCAATAATAATAATAAAAACATAAAAAGGAAAGAAAAAACAATGCAGCTTCAAAGAAACAAACAGATGATAGATAGATGATAGATAGATAGATAGATAGATAGATAGATAGATAGATAGATAGATGATAGATAGATATAGATGATAATAATAATAATTAATAATAATAATAATAATAATAATTAAATAAATTTTATTTATACCCCGCCCTTCCCAGCCGAAACCGGGCTCAGGGCGTCTAACACCAATAAAAATTACAATAAAATATAAAAGAAAGAAATTCCTTTGCCATAAAACAGCTACTTTGAGATCTTGTATAGAGTGTCCTGGGAGACTGAAGTGCTCTCCTACTGGTTTCTCTGTCTTGTGATTCCTGATGTCAGATTTATGTCCATTTATCCTTTGGCGTAGGGTTTGGCCTGTTTGTCCAATATAGAGAGCTGAAGGGCACTGTTGGCATTTGATGGCATACACAATGTTAGATTATGAGCAATTAAATAATTAAATAAACAGATTTGTAGATCCTATCTGTTAGGGATGCTTTTAGTTGCGATTCCTGCACTATTTGGACTATTTGACTCTTGGGGCGTCCCTTCCAACTCTACCATTCTGTGATTTTATGAAACAAATTCTCGCCTCCATCCCCAGCTCCCGCATATTGAATTGGCGGAAACAGGGGTGCCATGTTTGGCTCAGGCAGCAAAATGTCTTGGGGTGGCCTTGATTATTTCCCTCTGCCTTTGCCGAATTGAGAAACTGAGATGAGGCACTGTTCTTCCCGGGGCAGAATTAAAGGTCTGATTTCTTTCATCCCATCCCATAATTCCAAGTCTTGGATTAGGAGACGCTGAAGGAGTCCCCCTTGCAAAAGACCTCTTATCTTTAAAGGCAGCCTTCCATTTGGAAGCAGCTAATTGTTCCACCGTAGGGTACAGCTCCAAGGTATTGTGGCTTCCTTGCAAGCAAATTCCCTTCACACCAAGCTCCTCAGGGCCGCTATTATTAGCACGGGGTGCTGTGTGCTCTGCAAGCCGTCTCTGCTCACCCAGATATTTCAACACAGGAGGCCTGGACAAGGGAAAGTAAAAGAGGGGGAGGCGATGGGCTGGGGAGTGACTGTTCCTTAGCTCTCCCTCCCTCCTTGCATAGCTATCAACCCTCCCTTTTTTTGCAGGAAACTCCCTTATTCCAAGCAATGACAAACCTAGACAGCATCTTAAAAAGCAGAGACATCACCTTGCCAACAAAGGTCCGTATAGTTAAAGCTATGGTTTTCCCAGTAGTAATGTACAGAAGTGAGAGCTGGACCATAAAGAAGGCTGATCGCCGAAGAATTGATGCTTTTGAATTCTGGTGCTGGAGGAGACTCTTGAGAGTCCCATGGACTGCAAGAAGATCAAACCTATAAGGAAATCAGCCCTGAGTGCTCACTAGAAGGACAGATCCTGAAGTTGAGGCTCCAGTACTTTGGCCACCTCAAATGAGAAGAGAAGACTCCCTAGAAAAGACCCTGATATTGGGAAAGATTGAGGACACAAGGAAAAGGGGACGACAGAGGATGAGATGGTTGGACAGTGTTCTCGAAGCTACTAACATGAGTTTGGCCAAACTGCGAGAGACAGTGAAGGATAGGCGTGCCTGGCGTGCTCTGGTCCATGGGGTCACGAAGAGTCGGACATGACTGAACGACTGAACAACAACAACCCTTATTCCAATGCCATTTCCCGCTGCTATCCCGGATTGATGATATCCCTTAAATTCCCCAGATTTCAAAGGAAGCAGCTCCTCTCCCACCCTGCCGGCCAGCTGCGTTGCTCGGCTGCCAATAAGGAGTCTGAGACCGACTGGGGGCGGAGCTTGCATGCCTTGTGCAGCCAGACCCTCACGCCCAACCAGACAGCCAGTCTGCCTGCCATCTACGAGCTCGCTCTTTTGCTCACCCGTTCGCGCGCAGCCTCTGGAGCGCAGGGTGGCGAGGCTACTTGGTGCCATTGCACCGCCCTCACGGCATCCCTTATTTTCAAATCCGAAAGTTTGAAAAAATCCCTTATTTTCAAATCTGAAAGTTGACAGCTATGCCTCCTTGTCCCAGACCTGCTTTGATTTCAGTCCAAGCCCTGCTTTAAATCACCCCAAGGAAGCCTGAGCTGCCAAACGTCAGTCTCCAGCTAGGCGTTGGGTGCTTGCCTCCTCTGAAAGTGGCTCGAGCAGGTGCTGTGTTTGCTTGCTGCCTTGACCCCCTCCCTCTGGAGCATGGTACTTTTGACAATAGCAGGAAACGCGGGTAGCGCTGTGGGTTAAACCACAGAGCCTAGGGCTTGCTGATCAGAAGGTCGGCGGTTCGAATCCCCGCGACGGGGTGAGCTCCCGTTGCTCGGTCCCAGCTCCTGCCCACCTAGCAGTTCGCAAGCACGTCAAAGTGCAAGTAGATAAATAGGTACCACTCCAGCGGGAAGGTAAACGGTGTTTCCGTGCGCTGCTCTGGTTCGCCAGAAGCAGCTTAGTCATGCTGGCCACATGACCTGGAAGCTGTACACCGGCTCCCTCAGCCACTAAAGTGAGATGAGTGCCGCAACCCCAGAGTCGGTCACGACTGGACCTAATGGTCAGGGGTCCCTTTACCTTTACCTTACTAACCAGAGTCTGCAAGGTTGCAAAATTAGTTTTCTCTAAGAACAGACTTGCAAGCTAAGTAGGTCAGAGTTTGTGTTGCCTGCCACCAAGAACCGAGGCAGAATCATGGCTGAACTCATGTCAAATGGTTTCTGTGGCCTGGGACCCCAGTTGGCAATTGATCTTAGGCTTTTTATTTCAAAAGCAGGGTGTGGGGAACTGAAGGTAGATGGCGCTGGCCCTAACGGACAGCATGTCCCTGCCCAAGGGGTGGGGGCGATTTCGGTCGAGCAATGCTATCACATTCATAGAACTGCAGGTGGAAGGGTCCCAAGGGCTATCTAGTCCAACCCCCTGCAATGCAGGAATCCCATGGACCGATCCAACGCTAGCCTTGTTCAGGCATCTGAGGAATGGGTCCATAGCCTCTGGCCAGGCCTCTAATGTCCTCGTCTGCTCCATTAAGTGGGAAGCTCTGAAGGTGCCTTTGGCTGAGCAGTGCGGGGTGGAGGCTGCAGTGTCAGAATGTGACCCGGGAGACCAGGGCTGCAATCCCCACTCGGCCTTGAAGCTCACTGGAGAGCCAGTCACTGTCCCTCAGACTGACCTACCTCACAGGGTTGTTGCAGGGATTAAATGAGGGGGAGAACCAAATGGAGAAAAAGGTGGGATATAAATGAAATAATAAATAAGGGAGGGTTGTAAGCTTCAAGTTTTTTCTTGTGGGGTGTGGGCACTCCCCGTTTCCACACACCACTGTCAGGACCTGCAGTATTCACAAAGCCAGTACAGTTCTTTGAACTGTGCCTTTGCTGCAGCAAGTAGAGCTACATTCATTATTGTCCAAGGGCGACACCTGCTGCCCGACATGAAGAAGTCTCATTTGAATAAGGTAAAGGTAAAGGGACCCCTGACCATTAGGTCCAGTCGCGAATGACTCTGGGGTTGCGGCGCTCATCTCGCTTTACTGTCCGAGGGAGCCGGCGTTTGTCCGCAGACAGCTTCCGGATCATGTGGCCAGCATGACTAAGCGAACCAGAGCAGTGCACAGAAACACCAGTGTGGTGTAGTGGTTAAGACTGGTAGACTCGTAATCTGGTGAACCGGACAAACGTCGGCTCCCTCAGCCAGTAAAGCGCGCAACCCCAGAGTTGTTCGCAACTGGACCTTACAGTCAGGGGTAAAGGTAAAGGGACCCCTGACCATTAGGTCCAGTTGTGACCGACTCTGGGATTGCGGCGCTCGTCTGGCCGAGGGAGCCGGCGTACAGCTTCCGAGTCATGTGGCCAGCATGACTAAGCTGCTTCTGGCGAACCAGAGCAGTGCACGGAAACGCCGTTTACCTTCCCACTGGAGCGATACCTATTTATCTACTTGCACTTTGACGTGTTCGAACTGCTAGGTTGGCAGGAGCAGGGACCGAGCAACAGGAGCTCACCTCGTCACGGGGATTCGAACCGCCGACCTTCTGATCGCCAAGCCCTAGGCTCTGTGGTTTAACCCACAGCGCCACCCGCGTACCTTTACCTTTATCGTTTAAACTACCTTTGGGAGTTGTCGGGACTGAAAGGCCACCAAAAATAAAGCCAGTAAATAATAATGATTGCAGCTGGCTTACCAGACTCAGTGTTGAGATTTCACACATTCTTTTATTTGATTATTTCAGCAACCATTTAATTGATTTGTTAAAACTCCGCTTGTGAGAAAGCAGTCTACAAAATTGCACATAACCATAAGTTACATATGTAGGTTTATCTGTGAACAGTGAGCAAGACGACCAGAAGTGAAATCAACTGACAGGATATGACAATAGATTAGGCTGGCACGCGTACTTGTGGTATGAAAAGGCAAGAGTATATCAAAGTTTCCGAAATCACATTATAAGGAAAGCGATTTTTAAGGTTTGGGAGAAGTACAAAGGATTACTAGAACAAAAAACACCATGGTGGCTTTCTCCCTTAGAGGCAATATCAGGGGGGAAATTAAATATGGACACAAAATGGGTTACATATAGAGAATTGTTGATAGAATCAGAAAACCAATTAAAATGGAAAGAATTTAACGAAATTAGAGAGAATGTAACGGATTGGTTACAATACTTTCAGTTAAATGGAATATTTAAGAATGAGAAAAAGACAGGTTTTTCGTATGAAATTTCAACCTTTCAGAGAAATAATAGAAAATGACACAAAACTAATCTTGAAAATGTACAATCTGTTGCTAGAATGGGAAACGAAAGATGAAGAGGGCAAATCTGTCATGATCAAATGGGCACAAAATGTGGGACATAATATGCAGGTGGTGGAATGGGAAAAACTATGGAAGGAGGACATAAAGTTTACAGCATGTGTGGCGATCCAAGAAAATTGTATGAAAATGATGTATAGATGGTACTTAACTCCTGTAAAATTAGCAAAAATGTATAAATCTAAGGAAAACAAGTGTTGGAAATGGAAAACTACAGAAGGGACATTTTTTCATATGTGGTGGGAATGTAAAACCATTAAGAAATATTGGGAAATGATTTATAATGAATTGAAGATGTTTAAAATAACCTTTGTTTAAAAACCGGAAGCTTTCTTAATAGGTATTATAGGAGTGGATTTACCAAAATCACCAAAGAATTTACTTATGTATGCAACTACGGCTGTACAGACATTATTAGCACATTGGAAAGAAGAAGGTGTCCCAACTAAATTGGAAAGAAGGTGTCCCAACTAAAGAAAACTGGCCAGTTAAAACAATGGAATATGCTGAAATGGCAAAATTGACAATGAAACTAAGAGGAAGAGACGACAATGAATTTAAAGAAGAATGGAAGATGTTTATTGCATATATAGAGAAGCATTGTACACAGGTTGATACATTAGCAGGGTTTCAAAATTACTTGTAATTTTGTTATGAATGGATAATAAGTAATTTAAAACAGTTTTCAAACTGGACAGTGCACATGCAGTACATTGATGAATAATGGAAACAAGGAAGGGACTAGAAGGAAGTCAATTAGTTCTGTTTTGTTTTGTCTTTTGTATTGATATTGTTTTTATTTTTGTGTGTGTTATCTTTGGAAAATCAATAAATTACTATTGTTTTTTAAAAAGTGAAATCAACCAGCAACAGACATGACTGAAACATAAGCTCAGATTTGCTTTAGGGACATTTTAGACATCCTTTTTTTAAAGAAAAAAAGTGCACTCATTATTTGTGGTCAAAATGCTATCAGAGCAGTTACATGGGATGACTTCCAATGCCATTTGCATCTGCCAAAGTTTTGGGACAGCTGTTCTACTTCATTTCCAATCAGTGCAGGTCCCACCACTTCCTGCTGAAATCCTGCTAACTTTTCAAACCACTGATCTTGCAGGTTTTAACAGGGCAGGAGTATCCATCCAGAAAGCAATAATGCGGCAACGCAGGGAAAGCGTCTCAGAAACAACTAATGAAGCGGACTGATCTAGGGGCAATCCGCAATATTGCACCGATACTAGTTGCTGCGGAAGAAAAGCGAAGAAAGCTCACCCCACCAGGCTGGAGGGGCCCTAAAAAAACTGAGAACGTCAAAAGAGCCTGGGTACTGGATGAGGCCAATGACTCCTCTAATTCAGCCTCCTGTTCTCACAGCAAAAAGAAGGGAAATAACCCCATGAAAAACCCCTGAAACGTCTCCGTAAGCTTTGTAAGAACGGGATCATGAAAGCTTTCTTAGCCTCTTTTGAAAATAATTAACAAGCTATGGGGCTTGTGTTTAAACCTTAGTGTAGGTTTTCACCTTGAAGAAGCTACATCAGGTGTTTTGAGTGGATAATTACCACGTTTTGTTTGGGAGTTTTCTGTTTGAAGTTCTTTGGATTCTCCCCTTAAACTCAACAGCAATTATGCCTTATTTGAATTATGGTTAACGTATTACCCTCTCTTTTTTTCCTTCTGAGGAAACTGTTAGACTTTCAGTGAAACGAGTTTTATAGCTGGCACCTCGTTAAGGTTGTTTTGCAGTATTTTCATTATTTGTTATTTAGCAAGTTTGTTTTGTAGTATATTACATTAATTTAAGTTCAGTTGGAGGGCTCTTGCCATTATTTACATCCTTTAAGCAGTTTACTACGTGTTTGAGTAATTCATTCAGGAGCTACTCCAAAAAGTTTTTTGAAAGTCACTTAGGTTGTATTACAGTAATTTTCATCATTTGAAGTTTTTTTTAGGGTTCTTTTCATTATTTACAATCCTTTGAGTTAGTTACATGCATTTCTGTTTGAAAGCAACTTTAAAAAATATTTTTTGAGATTAATTTAACACATTTTTTGAATACACATTCACCTCGTTTCAGGGGGTTTTCCCGGGGTTATTTCCCTTCTTTTTGCTGTATCATTCCCGTGATTGTCCTTTTTACCTACCGGTAATCCTGTTCTCACAGCGGCCAAACAGATGCCTCAAATGGGAAGCCCACAAGCAAGACGTGAAAGGATTAGCCCTCGTCTTCTGGATTCCCCAACAAGCAGTAAAGAGTGGTATACTGCTCCTGAAACTGGAGGGCCCATTTGTCATGCCTAAAGGCCAACATTAAGACATCCTCATTGCTCACTGCCGCTATTGCCTTTTTGCTACCTCCAGTCTTTTAAGTGGGTATCCATGTCCCAGTCTGTACCTGCATTGGATTTGTACAGTGGTACCTCTACTTACGGACGCGATCCGTTCCGGGGTGCCGTTTGCACCCCGAAAGGTCCGTAAGCAGAGCGCCGCTTCTGTGTGCGCGCGTGACGCGATAGAGTGCTCCTGCGCGAGGCGCGCAGATTGCTCCAAAGTGGCGAACACAGAAGTAAACACTTCCGGGTTTGCCGCGTTCGTAACCAGAAAAAACGCAACGTGAACCTAGACTGGAATTATTTTTTCAAAAATCTATTTCTACAGTTAATCTCTTTGGGATGTTTTGTCATGGGTAGCAATCCAGAAATGAAATAAACATGCCTAATTCTCAGCAGTGAATTTCTGAAATGAGTTACGGGTGGGAATCCAGGTGGGGCTATTGATCTCCCGCTTCTTCTAGGCATCTGGCTGGGCTTTTGCTCTGACCCAGCACTGCCCTCCTGATGGTCTGAATTTCCAGTCCCCCATAAAAAAAAAACTGAGCGTAACCTTCAGTCTTGCCAACCCTCCTTGATTTTTTTCAAGCCTCCTGGGTGCATCTGTTCCCATGGCAGGAGAGAAATGATCCGAGAGGGGGGCATGTAGCAAACAGTCAGCTTTCCGCATTAAACATGTTTCATGACAATAGTTCCTAAGCTAATAATTGGACAGAAGGGATGGCCAAATCTCAGCTGCCTAAAGACTGCCACCAGCCTTTGCCAGATAAAAGGAGAGGGGTAGCAAGCCATTGATGAGAATTGATGGGCAGTGCCTTGGCCCACCGATGGGCTTAAGGTAAAATCCATTGCTGACCAGGGAAACACATGTTCTTTCTCAGAAGACAGCTGCCTGTGATCTGCTGTTGCTCCTGGTGGTTGGCCGAGTACTCATAAGGTATTGCAGCAGCAGCAGCATCACCTAAAGGCACTTGCGCTGCCTGGGCAGGAATGAAGAGCGGGCAGCCTCAGGGTCAAGAGCGGCACAGCTCCACACAACCCCGGGACGAGCAGGACTGTCTGTGCGCAAACGAACTGCGAGAAAGACGTTCTCTGCGGAATCAGCCAGCGGAAGGAAGGAGGCAGAAGAGAGATGTGGGCATCTTGGCAAGCGATGTCATGGCTGGGGTTCCGAGGTCAGCTTTGGAAAAGGCACCAGTTCTGCCCTGCTGCTGTCGACAGCCGCTCAGACCTCAGGCGGACATTCCAGCGGTGCTGGGCAATCACTGAAAGGAAACAGACCATAGTAGTAATAATAATAATAATAATAATAATAATAATAATAATAATAATAATACCCTGTTTCCCCTTTTTTAATACGTAGTCATAAAGTAAGCCATGGCAGGGTTTTTTTACCTTTGTGAGAAGCCATGGTGCCGCCATTGTTCCCATCGCCTCCTCAGCCCCTCCTGCGTGCGCAGGGAGCCAGCAAACCAGTGAGAGGCACGGGGGGGGGAACGCGCCTCTTGCGGAGTTCTGCCCTGCCTGCTTAGCGCGCAGGGAGAGGTGCGGGGGGAGGGGGAGACGCCTCTTCCTGTCCCGCCTGTTCCCCGTGCGCAGGGAGCCAGCGAACCAGCGAGAGGCGCGGGGGGGGCGTGCCTCCTGCGGAGTTCTGCCCTGCCTGCTCAGCGCGCAGGGGGAGGCTGTACCGTACCATACTGACGTAATAAAAATAAGACCCCCCCCCCCGAAAATAAGCCACCCTGTGTTTTTTTGAGGAAAAAAAATTATAAGACGGTGTCTTAAAAGGGGGGAAAGACGGTAATTTATTATTTGTACCCCGCCACTGGAGGGCCACATTTCAAGGATTCCTGCACTGCAGGGGGTTGGGCGAGATGACCCTTGGGGGGGAGCCCCCCTTCCAGCTCTAGAATTCTATGTCGTTCCCATCGTTCTGTAGCCATCAACAACAAAGGGTGTGGGAGAAATCAGCAGGCTTGAAGGAACCTCAAGGTTTGCAGGTATGAGGGGGGGGGGGGATGCAATGCTGCGTGTCCAGCGAAGGAGGGGGACCCAAAAACTGACGAAGGACTGGAGTAGCCTGGCAGAGGGCACAGCTGCCTATCTGGAACCCTGCAGAGAAGACTTGTGCCCTGCACCTGCTGTGTGGTCTCTGGCCTACTCACCATCATGTCGTCTTCGGTGTCCTCAGAGCTGCTGATCAGGATGCTGGCGACCTCTGCAAGCAGATGGGAGGACAAACAATGTGTGACCCACACCTCAAGAGCGCATAAAACGGCGGAACTCCCTCCGGCTACAGCTGCACTATACGGTAAATTCCTGCGGGTACCTATCCATGAGCGCCTATGTCCATGCATGACCAATAAGGTGGAATCTGTTACTCACATGCTATTATTCTGTGAACTCTACAGTGAAGAACGATCTCGACTTACATTACCCCTTTTATCAGAATTTACACCCTTGCAATACTACTTGGAATTCACCCCTGAAATTCTTTGCAAATTTCTTTTGGAAGACTCTCTGAGCTCGGTATCTTATGCTGTGGCCAAATTTTGCACCTTAGCTATCAAAAAACGTAAATCTCTTTTAATGAAAAGGTAAAGGTAAAGGGACCCCTGACCATTAGGTCCAGTCGTGTCCGACTCTGGGGTTGCAGTGCTCATCTCGCTTTATTGGCCAAGAGCCGGCGTACAGCTTTCGGGTCATGTGGCCAGCATGACAAAGCCGCTTCTAGCGAAGCAGAGCACCGCACGGAAACGCCATTTACGTTCCCGCCAGAGCGGTTCCTATTTATCTACTTGCACTTTGACGTGCTTTCGAACTGCTAGGTGGGCAGGAGCTGGGACCGAGCAACAGGAGCTCACCCCGTCGCAGGGATTTGAACCGCTGACCTTCTGATCAGCAAGCCCTAGGCTCTGTGGTTTAACCCACAGCGCCACCTGGGTCCCTCTTTTATTGAAAAACACACTATAAATTCACCGAAGATCAATGACGCAAAAGGAATTTATAGTGTGTCTTTTATTGAAAAACACACTATAAATTCCTTTTGCGTCATTGATCTTCTGTTTTGCCCTTTGGATTTTGATTCTTTGTGGGGGTGTTGCTTATTCTTTTGTTTGGAATCATGTTGTTTTGTGTTGCTGGCTCTTGCTGTAATAAAATTGATTGATTGATTGAACTCCCTCCGGCAAGAGGCAGTGATGTCCACCCACTGGGACACGTCTAGCGTTGGCTGCTACTAGCCAGCGGGGCTCGGCTCTGCCCTCCACACTTGCTGGAGGCGGCAGGAGCCGAGAGAGCTGCTCTTGGGCTCGGGGGGGGGGTCCCTGCTTGTTCCCTTCCCACAAGGGGAATCTGGTGAGCAGGAGGCAGGGCGAGATGGGGCATTACCCGATTCACAGATCTCGTGCACAGAATTCTCCAAGAGCTCCACCGAGTTGACCGGCCCACTCTGCTCCCTCTCTGGGGTCGACTCGCGGGGGGAGGGGGACCAGGAACTCAGGCCAACATCCTGGACTCGCCGCTCGGAGGTCTGCCCTTCATCATGGTTGTGGTCTTCCAGCTTCATCACCTTGGGAGAAGCCTGAATGGACTTTTCCGTCCGTCCCATCACCCGTTTCACTGGGGAGGTGATCGAGGAGACCTAAAAAGCAAGAGTAATATAAATTTAAAAATGAGACCAGCTATTTTTATTAACAATCATTCGATAATGGTACCATGGACCATGGAAGGGACCCAGGTGGCGCTGTGGGTTAAACCACAGAGCCAAGGCTTGCTGATCAGAAGGTCGGCGGTTCGAATCCCTGCGACGGGGTGAGCTCCCGTTGCTCGGTCCCAGCTCCTGCCCACCTAGCAGTTCGAAAGCACGTCAAAGTGCAAGTAGATAAATAGGAACCGCTCCGGCGGGAAGGTAAACGGCGTTTCCATGCACTGCTCTGGTTCGCCAGAAGCGACTTAGTCATGCTGCCCACATGACCCGGAAGCTGTACGCCGGCTCTCGGCCAATATAGCGAGATGAGCGCCACAACCCCAGAGTCGGACACGACTGGACCTAATGGTCAGGGGTCCCTTTACCTTTACCATGGACCAATGGTAACAAATAGTATGGAAACGTAAGGAGTTGTGCGTTTGGGCTACTGTGGAAAAAATTGCAGACAAGCTGTGTGTTTCCAGAACACTTTTTTTGAAGCCTGGTGGGGTTTTAATTTCTTATGCTTCAGATTTAAAATACTTGACTTAAAAGATACCCTCCATACCGTCGTCCACAGGGAAATATGGATATTCAATTGGTATTGGTGGGTTTTCTTTTATTATATCATGTTTGCTTGCTTTGTATATGACATGAAGTAACACCCTGATACCACACTTCTGGGCTGTTAGTAATGGCAACGAGGGGAATCATTCTTAATAATAATAATAATTCACAACCGGCCATCTGTCAGGGATCCTTTAGCTGTGATTTCTGCATTGCAGAGGGGTGGGCTAAATGTCTCTTGGGGGGTCCCCCCTTCCAGCTATACAACTTTATGATTTTCCCTAGGCTGAAAGTACAGCGCCCATCAGCTCAGAAGGAGCCGGGACAGCCTGTCAGGGGAGAGAGAGAAGAATCAAAAGAACAGAAGACACAAAATTGTGTTATGAGCAGCAGAGAACTTACAAATCCATGAGGTGTCTTTTTGAGACTGAGGGTGTACGTTGGCGCCTGGGTCCTTGGCTGGCTTTTCTCATTATGAAGACCTTTCTGTACGCAAAAGTGACAAAGGCAGAATTTTTAAAGCGCTGTAACACTTAGGGGGCGACTGACAGTGAACCTTGGAGACCAAGAAAATAATAATAATTTTTTTTTGTACCCCGCCCATCTGGCCGGGTCTTTCCAGCCACTCTGGGGGACCTCCAACAGACATTAAAATACATTAAAATATCACAAGTTAAAAACTTCCCTAAATAGGGCTGCCTTCAGGCATTTTCTGAATGTCAGATAGTTGTTTATATTTTTGACCTCTGCTGGGAGGGCGTTCCACAGGGCGGGCGCCACTACCGAGAAGGCCCTCTGCCTGGTTCCCTGTAGCTTTGCTTTTCGCAGTGAGGGAACCGCCACAAGGCCCTCGGCGCTGGATCTCAGTGGGGGTGGAGACGCTCCTTCAGATATACAGGACCGAGGCTGTTTAGGGCTTTAAAGGTCAGCACCAACACTTTGAATTGTGCTCGGAAACGTACTGGGAGCCAATGTAGATCTCTCAATGTTATGTGGTCCCAGCGGCCACTCCCAGTCACCAGTCTAGCTGCCACATTCTGGATTAATTGCAGTTTCCGGGTCACCTTCAAAGGTAGCCCCACGTAGAGCGCATTGCAGTAGTCCAAGCGGGAGATAACCAAAAGATAAAAAGAGAGGCTGATCCTGTGCTTCAGAAACAGAAGAAACACATCGTTCTCCTGGGCAAACTGTCATCTCACATGCCAACTAAGCTTACATCCTTCTGTTTTATTTTCAAGAGATGTGTCCTTAAAGAACGTTTCCGAGCACAATTCAAAGTGTTGGTGCTGACCTTTAAAGCCCTAAACGGCCTCGGTCCTGTATACCTGAAGGAGCGTCTCCACCCCCACCGTTCAGCCCGGACACTGAGATCCAGCGCTGAGGGCCTTCTGGCAGTTCCCTCACTGCGAGAAGCAAAGCTACAGGGAACCAGGCAGAGGGCCTTCTCGGTAGTGGCGCCGACCCTGTGGCATGCCCTCCCAGCAGAGGTCAAAGGGATAAACAACTACAGTGGAACCTCGACTTACGAATTTAATGTGTTCTGAAAGCACACTCGTAAGTCGAAAATTTCGTAAGTCGAAAAACGGCATTCCCATAGGAATGCATTGGAAATGTAAGTCGAAAAATTTGTAAGAAAACCCTATGTAAACCTTTGTAAGTCGAGTAAACCCCATCTAAAACTTCGTAAGTCGAGTAAACTGCATCTAAAATCCAAGCGGATTTTCTTTCGGAAGTTGAAAAATTCGTAGGCGCGTGGCCGCTTTTTCCCTTTCGTAAGTCGAAAAATATGTAAGTTGAGTACTTCGTAAGTCAAGGTTCCACTGTATATGACATTTAGAAAATACCTGAAGGCAGCCCTGTTTAGGGAAGTTTTTAATCTGTGATGTGTTAATGTATTTTAATGCTTGCTGGAAGCCGCCCAGAGTGGCTGGGGAGACCCAGCCAGATGGGCGGGGTACAAATAATATATTATTATTATTATTATTATTATTATTATTATTATTATTATTATTAAAGTGTTCACACCAGAACAAAGGAAATTTGCAGCGATATGAAACTGCTAAATTACAATACATCAAGAGGATCAGTCCTATTGCTTGTGCACTGAACTCAGGGGATGATTTTTATTTATTTTTAATCCTGCCACATGTTATACCAGTGCCAGGATTTCTGTGTTCTCAACAGCAACTGTTTCATGAGTGGCCACTGCTAATTTTCACTGTCCAGGTACTTTCTACATTTTGTTCCCCTCTCAGCTCCCTGTTTCTCTACGCCCACGCCCGCGTTTCCTATCCCGGCTCACCGAACAGACCACGGGGGCAACTGGAAGAGAAACAGAAGGCGAGCAGCCAACAGCATCTGCAAGAAAGAAAAGAGGGCAGAGTGTTCCAACGTGTCTGGATGAGGCCTCTGCCCAAGAGGTTTCTGGGGGGCTCACTGCACTTCATTTCCCCCATATTATCCCACCTTTCTCTCCATGGAGCTCATGACTCTCCCAACATTTAATCCCAACCCTGCAAGGTAGGATAGCCTGAGAGCAAGTGACTGGCCCCAGGTCAAATCAAATCAAATCTTTATTACGGTCATAGACCAGCATTTAAAATCTGAAAAGTGGCAAAAAGGAAAATTAAAAATTAGAAAAAGAATGAGACAAGTAAACATTTAATTGCATTGTAATATTGTAAATATCGAATGGGGATAAAATGCAAATATATTGTACTACTAGATTGGTAAAATTGAATTGAGAACTATGGATATGTATAAGAAGGGAGAGAAAGAAGGTGCGAAATTTAAAAGATTGGACAATGATAGACATAAAAAGGAGGATTGGAAGTCAGTGAGAATTTGTTATTGGCTATAAAAAAAATGGAAACATTAGGTATGTGGGTAGGTAGTTGTATGTTTGTTTGTAACTGTTTGTTTGTATATGGGAAGGGGGGGTTATGTGTTTTTGAGGTGTAAAAACTAATAAAGAATATATTTGGGGGGGAAATAATCTGAAAAGTGCTTTACAAAGCTAAAGGAGATTAAAACGCAGAATGAATATAGCAGTCTAAAAATTTAAAAGGGGCTAAAAATATCCAAGAGGAGAGTCCAGCTTGCATTTTCCCAGCTTCTGCTTGAGGTCTTCATTCCATTCCCGAACAGAAGAGCTGCTACCCACAGCCCAGCACCAGGTTCAATACTCTGGGGAGGTCAGGGACTGAACAAGAGATCTTCTACGTACAAAGCCACTGAGCAGTGTCTCCTCCAAAGTAAATGGGGGTGTGGAGCCAGAACTGTTTGACCTCCACTGTGCTTCGGAGCTTTCTGCATACAGATTGACCCTATCGCCCCGGGAGCTCCCTGCGACTGTTTTCCCCGCTGACTGGTTTGTTCTGGGAGGATAGACTATGCCTGCAAATCTGCGTGGAGAATCTAGCTACCATCCGGGTTATCTTTTGATCTTTGCCTAGTAAAAGGGCATTTAGTTTAGTCTTTTCTGGAAGGTCAGCTAACCTCTCCAATAGGGGGGCAATGATGTCTCTGCGCACCTCGTCATAATAAGGGCATCTAAAAAATAGGTGCTCGGGGCTACCTACTTCCCCCAGCGGGCAGGAGCAGAGTCTCTGAACGTATGGGATCTTTCCGAAGGATCCCAGCAGAACTGGCGAGGGCAGAGCCTAGCTTCGGGCAAGCGTAAAAGCTCTTCTTGAGTTTTTGGATTCAAGAAAGAAGAGATACGCTGCCTGGGCGGCAACGTATCTCTCGTTTTCTGCTATAATGAAATCGGGGGACCTCAAGCGGTCCAGCTGTCTCTCAGAATCCACAATTCTTTGTCTGACGGCCCCAGGTCACATGCAGAGAGCTTCATGGGCGAGTGGGGATTCAAACCCTGGTCTCTCCCAGGTCCTAGTCTCTCACTTAGCTCAGTTGGAACGGGCTCAGTTGTTCAGCACCAGTGTCTAAGCAGAGCTCAAGTCAGCAAAGGAGGACCACAGGTCCAGGGTGGAGAACGTGTAATCTTCTAGGAGATGCTGGAGTCCAGCTCTCACCATCCTTGACCACTAGCCATAAGGACCAAAGAAGAGCCTGCTGGATCAGGCCAGTGGCCAACAGGACGCCTCCGGGAAGGCTGCAAGCAGGATTCGGGTACTAGAGCCCTCTGCCTCACCCCCTGTGCCTCTGCAGCTACTGGCATGCAGAGGCACAGCGCCTCTGACGGTGGGGACAGAAGAGAGCCCCTATGGCTAGTAGCCATCGATAGCGTTATCCGCTTCTGGTGCATTCAGTGGTATGTCCCGCAGAGGACCCTAAGGTTCATGAATAATAATAGCTTAAGGGTCCCGGGCCCAAAAGAAGCCAGATTATCCTCCACCAGGGCCAGGGCCTTTTCAGTGTTGGCTCCGACCTGGTGGAATGCTCTGCCCAGGAGACTAGGGCCCTGCAGGACCTGATCTCCTTCCACAGGACCTGTAAGACAGAGTTATTCCGCCTGGCCTTCAATCTAGCCTGATCCCCTATTCCTTTTCCCCCTTCCCTTTTTTCTGAAGAAACCCTTCTGGGTCCCCATATTAAAATTCTTCCCTGGTCTCCCTACTGGCCTAGCAAGACTAACTTGGCCAGTTAGCCCTGGTGATCCCACTGATGTTTGTTTTTTATGCTGTTTTTAGCTGTTTTTAAAGTTGTTTTTAATCATTGTTTTGGATTTGTTGTTATCCACCCTGAGCCCGGTTTTTGAACCGGGAATGGCGGGGTATAAATAAAAATTTATACAAGGTTGTTAGACTGGTTTCAACTAGGGCCAGGGCCTTCTCAGTACCGGCCCCGACTTGGTGGAACGGTCTATCACAAGAGACCAGGGCCCTGCAGGATTTGACATCTTTCCGCAGGGCCTGCAAGACAGAGCTGTTTAGCCTGATCCGTCATTCCTTTTTCCCCTTCCCTTTTTCTATGAAAAAACCCTTTTTGAGACCCCACATTTAAACCCTTCCCTGGTCTCCTTACTGGCCCTAGCAGGATTAACTTGGCCAGTTAGCCCTGGTGATGTTCATTTATGTTATATTTTATGCTGTTTTTAAGCTTTTTTTTCTTTTTAAAGTCATTTTTAATCAATGTTTTCTATTTGTTGTTAGCCGCCCTGAGCCCGGTTTTTAAATCGGGAAGGGCAGGGTATAAAAATATATATAGATATATTATTATTATTAGTACTAGTCCTACTCATAGTAGACCCATTGACGTTAATGGACAAGACTAACCAAGGCTCAATGGCCAACGTGCCCTGCGATTCACACTCATTCTCACAACCAGCGGGACAGGGCGACAGAGAATTATGGCAGCCGAAGCCAGCAGGGTCCCCTGGCAAGGGAGGGGCGAAGACAGCAGGATTGCAGGAAGTGCCTCACCTTCGCACCCTCTCACCCTTTTAAACAGGGCAAGGAGTTCGCCTCTGACCTCCGAGATGTTATCCGCCTGGTCCCGGAAACCCACGGCCAGCACCTTCTCCCTGCGGAGATCGTCCAGGGACTCCTTGACGAAGGGGGCCATGTCCAACACATCCTGGTCCGAAGCGAAGAGGTTCATCTTCTCCACCAGCCGCTCGCTGGACTCCAACCTGCCGTGGTTACAATAATTTAATAATAATTTATTACTTATACCCTGCCCGTCTGGCTGGGTTTCTCATTGAATCATTACCGCTTTACTGAACTGTCTTGGTCGCTCGGATCAATTTGTTGCTGTGCATTGCTTCAGTAAAATGCTATTGTGTTTTAACATTCATATTGATGGCACTGTTTTGCTGTTCCTTAAACTGTTCCTTATTATTACTTATTTTATAACATTTATAAACCTCAATTGGTCAAAAAACAACCCTCAAAGCGGTTTACAGAGAGAGAAAACAATAAAATAAAATAAAAACTTTAAAATAATGCTTTAAAACATACAAAAAGTTAAAATACTAAAACAGATTAAAATTACCTCAACTTTTTTAAGCATCTAGGTAAAGGTAAAGGGACCCCTGACCGTTAGGTCCAGTCGTGACCGACTCTGGGGTTGTGATGCTCATCTCGCTTTATTGGCCGAGGGAGCCGGCGTACAGTTTCCGGGTCATGTGGCCAGCATGACTAAGCCGCTTCTGGCGAACCAGAGCAGCGCACGGAAACCCCGTTTACCTTCCCGCTGGAGCGGTACCTATTTATCTACTTGCACTTTGATGTGCTTTCAAACTGCTAGGTTGGCAGGAGCAGGGACCAAGCAACGGGAGCTCACCCTGTCACGGGGATTCGAACCGCCAACCTTCTGATCGGCAAGCCCTAGGCTCTGTGGTTTAACCCACAGCGCCACCCGCATCCTTCAAAGCGGTTTACAGAGAGAAAAAACAATAAAAGAAAATAAAAACTTTAAATAATGCTTTAAAACATACAAAAAGTTAAAATACTAAAACAGATTAAAATTACCTCAACTTTTTTAAGCATCTAAGTAAAGGTAAAGGGACCCCTGACCATCAGGTCCAATCGCAGACGACTCTGGGGTTGCGACGCTCATCTCGCTTTATTGGCCGAGGGAGCCATCGTCCAGTTTCCGGGTCATGTGGCCAGCATGACTAAGCCACTTTTGGCGAACCAGAGCAGCGCACGGAAACCCCGTTTACCTTCCCGTTGCAGCGGTACCTATTTATCTACTTGCACTTTGACGTGCTTTTGAACTGCTAGGTTGGCAGGAGCAGGGACTGAACAACGGGATCTCACCCCGTTGCGGGGATTCGAACCGCCGACCTTCTGATCGGCAAGCCCTAGGCTCTGTGGTTTAACCCACAGCGCCACCCGCGTCCCTTTTAAGCATCTAGGTAGGCTGGTCTACACAAGAATGTTTTCAGCAGGCCCCGAAAGGAACACAGTGAAGACGCCTGCTTGGTCTCACTAGGCAGGGAGTTCCAAAGTGTACATGACACCACACTAAATGGCCGAGTCCCTACAAAGGCAGAATAGGGACTATGGGGTGTTTCTAACAGGGCTCGTTCCATCGAATGGCACGGTGGAGTGGGCGTACGTTGGGTAAGGGCTTTATATACCGAGAGTATCGCCTTGAACTTGGCCTAGTAGAAAACTGGCAGCCCCGATGGCCTGGGCATAGGCATTTTTGCGCATATGCAGAACCCTTGGAACCAAACCCCCACGTAAGATGCAAACGGGCTGTACAAACATTAAAGGAGGAGGAGGAGGAGGTTGGAGGATGGATGGCAGCTAACAGATTGAGGTTGAATCCTGACAAGACAGAAGTACTGTTTTTGGGGGACAGGGTGCGAGCGGGTGTGGAAGACTCCCTGGTCCTGAATGGGGTAACTGTGCCCCTGAAGGACCAGGTGCGCAGCCTGGGAGTCATTTTGGACTCACAGCTGTCCATGGAGGCGCAGGTTAATTCTGTGTCCAGGGCGGCTGTCTACCAGCTCCATCTGGTATGCAGACTGATACCCTACCTGCCCGCAGACTGTCTCGCCAGAGTGGTGCATGCTCTAGTTATCTCCCGCTTGGACTACTGCAATGCGCTCTACGTGGCGCTACCTTTGAAGGTGACCCGGAAACTACAACTAATCCAGAATGCGGCAGCTAGACCGGTGACTGGGAGCGGCCGCAGAGACCACATAACACCGGTCTTGAAAGACCTACACTGGCTCCCAGTACGTTTCCGAGCACAATTCAAAGTGTTGGTGCTGACCTTTAAAGCCCTAAATGGCTTCGGTCCAGTATATCTGAAGGAGCGTCTCCACCCCCATCATTTAGCCCGGACACTGACGTCCAGTGCCGAGGGCCTTCTGGCGGTTCCCTCACTATGAAAAGCCAAGTTACAGGGAACCAGGCAGAAGGCCTTCTCGGAAGTGGCACCCTCCCACCAGATGTCAAAGAGAACAACAACTACCAAGCCTTTAGAAGACATCTGAAGCCCTGTTTAGGGCTTTTAATGTTTAATAGATTATTGTATTTTAATGTTCTGTTGAAAGCCGCCCAGAGTGGCTGGAGAAACCCAGCCAGATGGGCGGGGTATAAATAATAAATTATTATTATTATTATTATTATTATTATTAAACCAAATCTAAACAAAACAAACCTCTTGACGATGCGCTCAGCACACTGCAGCTTCCTCTGCACATCCTCGCGCTCCTGGTGGAGCTGGCTGTCCACCTTCCCCAGGAGCTCCTCCCCCTTCTTCCGGATCCACTGGATCATCTCCTCCACCTTCTCCTGGATCTCGTCCCGGGTCTCGTTGCGCACCTTCTCCAGCAGCTGCAGCCGTTCATGGACGGTGCTGCACGTCTTCTCGTAGCTCCTCCTCTTCTCGCCAAGCTCCGCCTTGATCTTCCCTAGCTCCTCCTTCCTGCCTTCGATTTCCGTGCGGATGTCGCAGTACAGCTTGCCGTTGTAGTGCTCGCCGTCGAGCAGAGCGCAGGAGCAGCAGAGGGGCTTGCGGCAACCGCGGCAGTAGATGCTGTCGACATAAATACAATGTTCAAGGCATGAATGAATGGCCGCGGCAAGAAAAAGAAGCTGGACTAGATGGACTAGATAGATAGATAGATAGATAGATAGATACTTTATTGTCATTGTACGTTGTACAACGAAATTGAATGCCATCCCACATTTACAGCCACATATACCAGGGTGGACTTGATTTAAATCAAATTGATTTAAATCACGATTTAAATCACTAGTCAGTAAGGCTTGATTTAAATCACTAGTCAGTAAGACTTGATTTAAATATTTTTTTACAGAAAGACTCCTTCTTGCTGGTATAATCTTAATATTTACAACCATACGAAGGTTTCATTTTTGGAATAATAAATTTTCAGAGTAGTTTTTACAGTTATATCAAAAATTACTGATTTAGTTACTACTACTAGAAATACATAGACAGATAATTATGAAATTATGGTGAGGTTTAATAAGTTAACTGTTTATATTTGGACAACTTTTCTGCTGTACTTTATTGGAAGGAGAAAAATAATCATTTCCTTAATAACCATTTAAACAATTTATTTAACTAAAACAATAACATGATAGCATATGTATCCATGTTTTTTAACTGATGTGTAAAAAAACCTTAGACTGAGTTTTAGCACACTTGATAAACTTAAAACAAATCCTTATTTCCTGATGAATAGCCTTTGGACTACAATGTAACTTAAATAGAAGACTATATTTAGAAAGATTTTTCCTCCAAAAGCATTTTATTTTAAAAATCCAATTTAAATCAAAAAAATCTGCTTTTTTTAAAAAAAATCGTTGATTTTTATCCACCCTGACATATACGCATTTATACATGTACAACCACACAGACACATACATACCATCCATTACGACTCCCCAAAGATCATATCATTTGGTTACAGCATTTAAAATAGTTATAGCTCTTGGATAAAAACTGTTTTTGAGTCTATTTGTTCTCGATTTAATTGTTCTGTATCTCTTGCCCGAAGGCAACCGTGCAAACAGACCATATCCAGGATGAGATGAATCCTGTGAAGTGTTGTTTGCTTTTTTGAGACAACGGGCGCTATATAGTTCGTCCAAAGATGGGAGAGGATGACCAATAATATTTTGGGCTGTGGTTATGACCTTCTGAAGTACCTTCTTCTCCCTGGCTGTGCAGCTGGAGAACCAAGCACAAATACAGTATATAAGAATGCTCTCTATGGAGCCTCGGTAGAAGGACACCAGCAGTCTCTCACTCAGATTGTTCTTCTTTAAAAGTCTGAGGAAATAAATTCTCTGCTGGGCCTTCTTTACCAGAGCAGTAGTATTTGCGCTCCAAGTCATACCCTGCTCAATAACCACTCCCAAAAACTTGAATACAACCACCCTCTCCACCTGGTTCCCACCAATATACAAGGGCTAAATGTCCGCCTTTTCCCCCCTGTAGTCCACCACCAGTTCCTTGGTCTTAGCGATATTAAGGACCAGATTATTTTCTCCGCACCAACCACAGAGCCGCTTCACCTCGTCCCAATAGGTGGACTCATCCCCCTCGGAAATGAGCCCCACCACAGTGGTGTCATCAGCAAACTTGATGATTTTGTTGCTAAGATGGGTAGCTGTACAATCATACATATGGAGGGTATAGAGCAGGGGACTCAACACACAGCCCTGTGGGGAGCCGATGTTAAGGCTAAGGCAGTGATGGCTAACCTTGACACTCCAGATGTTTTGGGACTACAACTCCCATCATCCCTGACCACTGATCCTGTTAGCTAGGGATGATGGGAGTTGTAGTTCCAAAACATCTGGGGTGTCAAGGTTAGCCATCACTGGGCTAAGGGCTGTGGACACATATAACCCTACTCTAACCCTCTGAGAGCGGTCTGACAAAAAGTTCAAAACCCAGAGACAAATGGAGTGAGAAAGTCCAAGCGCCTCTAGTTTGGACATCAATCCATGGGGGAGGACAGTGTTAAAAGCAGAGCTGAAATCCACAAGGCCATTGGCTTGATCCAGGAGGCTTTCCTTAGGGTCTTAAACAGGAAGCTAGTGTGGCACAGCGGTTAGAGTGCTGGCCTAGGACCTAGGAGACCCAAGTTCAAATCCCCACTCAGCTACGAAGCCCCCCTGGGCGGTCTTGGTCCCGTCATCATCTCTCAGGCTCACCTCTCTCACTGAGCAGAATTCCTGGGAGAATAGGTGGCAAATAAGTGTAAGAATATGGTCTGAACCTCAACATCAAAAAAACTAAGATCATGGCCACTGGTCCCATCACCTCCTGGCAAATAGAAGGGGAAGAAATGGAGGCAGTGAGAGATTTCACTTTCTTGGGTTCCATGATCACTGCAGATGGTGACAGCAGTCACGAAATTAGAAGACGCCTGCTTCTTGGGAGAAAAGCAATGACAAACCTAGACAGCATCTTAAAAAGCAAAGACATCACCTTGCCAACAAAGGTCCGTATAGTTAAAGCTATGGTTTTCCCAGTAGTAATGTACGGAAGTGAGAGCTGGACCATAAAGAAGGCTGATCGCCGAAGAATTGATGCTTTTGAATTATGGTGCTGGAGGAGACTCTTGAGAGTCCCATGGACTGCAAGAAGATCAAACTTATCCATTCTTAAAGAAATCAGCCCTGAGTGCTCATTAGAAGGACAGATCCTGAAGTTGAGGCTCCAGTACTTTGGCCACCTCATGAGAAGAGAAGACTCCCTGGAAAAGACCCTGATGTTGGGAAAGATTGAGGGCACAAGGAGAAGGGGACGACAGAGGACGAGATGGTTGGACAGTGTTCTCGAAGCTACTAACATGAATTTGGCCAAACTGCGAGAGGCAGTGAAGGATAGGCGTGCCTGGCGTGCTCTGGTCCATGGGGTCACGAAGAGTCGGACACGACTGAACGACCGAACAACAACAAAGTGTAAGAATAGATTGATCGAAACACTTCACCATATAGTATTTATATGTCCTTTATATTGTGTTGTCCGGAAGAACTTACTGTTACCATTAATCCACAAGTTGCCTGGGCACCCGGCAGATTTTCGCCTGGCCTTTTTATTGCAAGATACAGATCAGCATGTAACTTTACAAATGGCGGAATTTTTAACTTCCGTTTTGACGTATAAACGTCGTAATGGACTGCTGTTTGGAAGCTGAAAATTCCTTATAGTATCTGTTTCTAATTTGTACTCTTTTAAGTTTTACTGGTTCTAATTTTTTAAAATCAAATTGTACTGTGTATTTGTTCTAGTTCTGTTGTTCTTATGAGCTTAAAGCTGAAATAAAGTGATTGATTGAGTGTAAGAATAGATAGATAAATAACCAACACCAGGCTTTGTGCTATCAGTTTCTGCGGAAAAGGGCAAACACTGGGAAGAAAGGAAAATGAAAACAGAAAGGGAAGGAAATGGAAAGTTATGGAGGGACAGATCAGCCTGTTTCTTAATATTCGGTTGAAAAGCCACCCAGAGTGGCTGGGGAAACCCAGCTAGATGGGCGGGGTATAAATAATGATGATGTCAGTTTTCAATGTACTTGGACCACAGGTCTATTCCATCCAATTTTTTTTCTAGATTTAAAAACAACACGCTTGAAAAAAATTGCATTTAAACTGTAAGCATTAGAGTGCATTTAAATGTAAGTACTAATTAAACCGTAAGTATTAACTGTAAGCACTGCATTTAAACTGTAAACATCAATTTCTTGTTGCTAATAACAAGGATCATAATATTGTGCCTTTTCCCCACAAGTAGGATTCAAGGTGGCTCACAAAACTTAGAACAAACATGGACGAGAAACAGAAAGGTAATGGTTAAAAAGTGATTAAACTCCTAAAAAATTAAAACCATATAAAAAGCAAAGCTATTAAAATACAGATAATGAAAACAGCACAGCGCTAGTAAAAGCCCTTTCCTTAAAAAGCAGTCCATTCCCAAAGGGCTGTTGGAATAAGAAAGGTATCCAGCTGCCAGCGGAAGGCCCACAATGAAGGCACCAGTCTGGCTTCTCCGGGGAGGCGGGTGTTCCAAAGTTGCCTGGGAGAAGCCACCACCGAGAAGGCCCTCTTCCCCTGTCCCCCACCCAGGCCTCGCCTGCTGATCGTGGGGTCCGAGGTGGCTGGCAATGCAAAATGAAGTTGCATTGTATGAGTGGGGCACAGCCCAGATGAGGGCCTGTATCTCCTCTCCCCCTTCACAGGCAGTGGCCTGGTAAAGGTAAAGGGACCCCTGACCATTAGGTCCAGTCGCGGACGGCTCTGGGGTTGCAGCGCTCATCTCGCTTTACTGGCCGAGGGAGCCGGTGTACAGCTTCCGGGTCATGTGGCCAGCAGGAATAAGCCGCTTCTGGCGAACCAGAGCAGCGCACGGAAACACCGTTTACCTTCCCGCCAGAGTGGTACCTATTTATCTACTTGCACTTTGACATGCTTTCGAACTGCTAGGTGGGCAGGAGCTGGGACTGAGCAACGGGAGCTCACCCCGTCGCGGGGATTCGAACTGCTCACCTTCTGATTGGCAAGCCCTAGGCTCTGTGGTTTAACCCACAGCGCCACCCGCGTCCCCAGTGGCCTGGTAGCTTCCTGCAAACTATGCATCACCCCCCCCAGTAGCATTACCTTATAACCTGGGTGTGCTCCGAACATAAAAGGTTGCTGGACTTCTTCGCCCCCTCCAGGAAGCTCTGGGCAGTATCCTGCTTCAGATCGGCCAGTTTCTGGGTCTCGTGGCTCTTCTGCTTCAAGTACCACTGGTGAGACTTGTAGCATTTCAGGCAGAGGAACTCGGAGCACTCAGAGCACCAGAACTCGGCTGCGTCTTTGCAGTTATCGCACACCAAATCCCTGTCGCTGGCGATCTTCCGGTAGGTGTTCAGCTTGGCCTGGAGGCTTGCGAAGAGGACGTTGTCCTGGAAGGAGGCCCCGCCGGCGCGCGAGAGGGAGACCCGGCAGACGGGACACTGGCCCAGGGGCTTGTTCTCCTCCAGGCACTCCATGCAGACGGTGTGAAGGCAGGACAGGAGTTTGGGGTTCTGGGCCTCTCTCCGGCACCTCCCACACAGCAAGAACTCAAATTCTTCCTCCATCTCCTGGGGGAAAAAAATGAGAAGGAGAGAAAGGGTTAGGGTTGTTACGGAAAAAATCCAGGTGCGAGGCTGCTCAGCCACCTGGGCCTTCAGGCAAAGTCTGCGGTTCTTTGCGGAGAAAGAAGGAGACCAGCCACCAGCTCGTTCACTAAGCTGTGCCTGTGGAATATTTCGCATGTTGTGCTAATCAGAATGCTTAACCTGGTAAGATGATACATGGTATTATGTAAACAATTTTGTACGATTCATGCATAATGTTTCATTGTAATTTGGGCAAGGTGGATTTGATTTAAATCAAATTGATTTAAATCACGATTTAAATCACTAGTCAGTAAGGCTTGATTTAAATCACTACCGGTAGTCAGTAAGACTTGATTTAAATATTTTTTTTACAGAAAGACTCATTCTTGCTGGTATAATCTTAATATTTACAACCATATGAAGGTTTCCTTTTTGGAATAATACATTTTCAGAGTAGTTTTGACAGTTATATCAAAAATTACTGATTTGGTTATACTACTAGAAATACATAGACAGATAATTATGAAATTATGGTGAGGTTTAATAAGTTAACTGTTTATATTTGGACAACTTTTCTGCTGTACTTTATTGGAAGGAGAAAAATAATCATTTCCTTAATAACAATTTAAACAATTTATTTAACTAAAACAATAACATGATAGCATATGTATCCATGTTTGTTAACTGATGTGGTTAAACATTTTTTTAAAAAAAAACTTAGACTGAGTTTTAGCACACTTGATAAACTTAAAACAAATCCTTATTTCCTGATGAATAGCCTTTGGACTACAATGTAACTTAAATAGAAGACTATATTTAGAAAGATTTTTCCTCCAAAAGCATTTTGTTTTAAAAATCCAATTTAAATCAAAAAAATCCGATTTTTTTGATTTTTAAAAAAATATCATTGATTTTTATCCACCCTGAATTTGGGTATTGTCTATATTGTACAGAACTGATGAAGCTATATAGCGAAACCTGTGAGTAATCCGGAGGACAGGTCTTCTTCGTCCTTCTCATGTGCCACTTGTGTTGATTTTGGCTGGATGGTGATGTTGCAAGGCTCATATAAATATCCTTCATCTACTATTACATCCATGAGATTTTTGCTTTGAACCGTTGAAGAATTCTACTATCTACTCACCATCAACCAATTGTGAACGTTTTGTTGGCACCAAGATTTTGTTGCTATACCCAACCTGTTGCTGAATGGTTCAGTCACGTGAACATTATACATTCTGTTAGATCATGCATATATGGCTTGTTAATCATGTGGTTTTATTGAAAGACTGTTAGTTTTTCAGAAGAGGATTCCAGTAAATCTTTTATTATAGTTTCAGCCATTGTGTGGTGGTTTTGGTTGTTTATGAAAGAAGGAGACCAGCCACCAACCGGAGCAAAGGAGAACAGCGTTTATTGCGCAACAGGTTCAAGGCAAGATCGAACCCCGAAGATGGGGCGACAAGAACTTTTAAAACTTCCCTCACTCTCCCAGAACACAGTCTGAGAAGCATCACCTGCATTACACTGCTGAGTCAGAAAGGGGAGGGTTACATGTGATTAACATAGAGGAAATAAAATGTAAGTGTGTGATAAGTACTGAGGAATTTCTCCCCACAGGACAAAGACAGTTAAGGCAAGACGGAAACTGCCAGGGAGCTTTCCCCTCCCAGTCCCACCACTCCCAAAAAAGAGGGAGGAAGAAAAAGATGCCCCATAGTCATTCTGTGGGAGCTCCCAGCCGCTTCTCTGCTCAGCTGCCCCCCCCAACGCCCCTTGCCCACAACCACCAAGGGAAAATAAAGGGGGGGGTCTTGTTAAAGGCATTCAAGGTTTTCGTTTCGTTTACAACCACATTCCTTGCACATCCCTGAAAAGGCTTTGGCTGGCTTGCTCTATCACCCTTAATGCGCCTGGAGGAAAGCAATTTAGCTGGCGAATGTTCTTTGGGTTTCCCTTCCTGTGGGTATGTGATCTGTTGCTTGAGATATCATGGCGGGAACCGCTCTCCAGAAGGGCTCCCTTAAGGGCATCGCTCCGTGCCCTACAAGTTTACTCAGGAGGAGACTTCGCTTAGGTGCCCCCCCGCGTTCCGTCCCATAACAGGGTTCAGCATCGTTAAGAAGTTATCTCTCTCTCGCTCGCTCACACACACACACACACACACACACGAACCAGTGACTCTATCAACATGGACTAGCGCCTTATCTCGGCTGCACCAACAGGGTGGCACAGCGAGCAAGATCCACCCCCCCATCTCCAGGCACAGAGCCCCCCCCCCAGGCGCTTTGGCATTATAGGAGGCTGGTGAATTATGCAGATTCAGCCAAGCCAAGCCCCCCGATTCTTCGGAGGAGGGAAAGGAATCTAGAGGATCGGAGAGATCAGGACATCGCAGGGGGTTGGACTAGATGACCCTCAGGGTCCCTCCCAGCTCTACCATTCTAGGGTTCAAATCCTCCCCCCCCCGGGTGACCTGGGGAGCCAGTCCCTCCTCCTCTCAGTCCAACCGACCTCGCACGGTTGTTGTGGGGCTTAAATGGGGGGCGAGGGAGGACCGTGCACGCCCCCTTGCGCTCCCCGGAGAATCAAGAGGTGGCGTATGGACGCAACGCATAAATAAAAGTTAAATTGCAAACCCAGCCACGCACAATTCCAGAAACTCAGCTGAAAGGCGCGACCTGCAGCGGTGTCCGGATCGCGAAGCAGCAACCAACGGCGTCTCGGGATGGCGGCGAGGCGTCGGGGTTCACTTTCGCTTTGTCCCCGCCAGGAGGAGGAGGAGGAGGAGGAGGCGGAGGAAGCGCGGGGCTGCCGGGAAAGGAGGGCCCTCCGGGAGGGAGGAGGAGCAGCGCTGGCCCGGCCCGCCTGCAACGGCATCCGGCTCCCGGGGAGTCCTTCGCGCCGCTTCAGGTGCCTGCAGTTGCAACGCCCCGGCAAGCTCGAGGCCTCTCCGGTCCCGTGCATGCATGCATTTACCTGGGAGTAACAAATAGGAAAAGGCCGCGCTGCGTCCGAGGGAGCGGCTGTTGCAACAACGAGTCGCGGTGTGTGTGTGTGGATTTACTCCCGAGGAAACAGGCGCAGAGTCCGGCGCCGCCGCTACAAGGCTGTGTGTACATGCGATGGCTTTAAAGCATTTTTCCCCCCACCGCGGAGGATTCTGGCTACTGTAGTTTAAGGGCTGGTGGGGATGGGAAGTCAGGGAGGGGTAAATTAGAAACGCTGCACTGCAGCTTTAGGGTGAAACCCTTAGCACGTTTTGAACCCAGGCCAGGCTACTGATCCACAATATCTCTTGTGTTGTGATTCCTGCACTGCAGGGGGTTGGGCTAGATGACCCCCTGAGATCCCTTCCCATCCTACAGCTCTTTGACTCTGCTGCCTTTCACAGCTTGTCTGCAGAAGCCTGCAAGGGGACACTGAGATTTCAAAAGTTGGAATCAGGGTTTAGAAACCCCATGTGCTTCCCACGGGCTCTTAATGCATCTGAGGGAGTTTTAACCCTGTATATTAGTTAAGCGTCTCCCTGCCTGAACTAAGAAAGACAGCCTCTCTTCCTTTCTCCACAAATGATACCCAGGTTTTTTTCAGTTTGCACAGTAAAGTGTCATCAAGACTTTTCTCTCTGGCCTCTGTCTACGTTATTAAAGTGACTTTACTAACAGAACAAAGCCTATTTGAGTTAGTTCTAATGCAGCAACCAGACTGTGAACTGGGTCCAGTTATGGGGAGCATGTGCTTCGTGTGATGGAAACAATTGTGCAGGATCCCCAGTTTATTTTCAAAGTGCTGCTTATGATCTACAGAGCCCTAAACGACTTGGGGCCTGGCTATTGGAAGGGCCACCTTTTTCTGTGCAAGTCTGACCTATTAGTAAAGGTAAAGGTACCCCTGACCATTAAGTCCAGTCGCAGACAACTCTGGGGTTGCGGCTCTCATCTCGCTCTATAGGCCGAGGGAACCGGCATTTGTCTGCAGACAGCTTCCAGGTCATGTGGCCAGCATGACTAAGCCGCTTCTGGCGAACCAGAGCAGCGCACGGAAACGCCGTTTACCTTCCCGCCTGAGCGGTACCTATTTATCTACTTGCACTTTGACGTGCTTTCGAACTGCTAGGTGGGCAGGAGCTGCGACTGAGCAACGGGAGCTCACCCCGTCACGGGGATTCGAACCACCAATCTTCTGATCGGCAAACCCAAGGCTCTCTGGTTTAGACCACAGCGCCACCCACGTCCCTGACCTATTAGTAGTATTGGTATTATTAATTGTCTCTTATCTGCCCTTCAGCAAGTGATCTCAGTGCAGGTTACATGAATTTCAGAACATAAGAAGCTAAGAAGCATCGTGCTGGATCCGGCCAATGGCCCATCTAGTCCAGCATCCTGTTCTCACAGTGGCCAGCCAGGTACCCCAAGGGGAAACCTGCAGGCAGGATCTGAGCACAAGAGCCACAGTCTCCACTCTTGTGGTTTCCGGCAACTTGTAGGCAGAAGCATGGCTGCCTCCGACTGTGGAGACAGAGCTTAGCCTTCATGGCTGGCAGCCATTGAGAGCCATCGCCGCAAATTTTTCCAGTTGTCTCTTAAAGCCATCCACGTTGGCGGCCATCCCTGCCTCTTGTGGGGGTGAGTTCCATAGCTTAACTTTGTGCTGTATGGAGAAGTCTTTTCTTTTAGCTGTCATGAACCCTCTCAACGTTCATTAGATGTCCCAAAGTTCTAGTGTGGAAAAAAATCAAAACACAATATTAAAAACAGTTAAAACCAATTATATTCTAGAGCAGAGAGGGTGTGTAATGTACGTCCGTCCGTATGTGTATATCTGCGGACACACTGTAGAGTTGTGTGTCCCCTTTCAACTCTACAACCCTGTGGTTCTAGCACAGTAACATTTGAGTTTTTAAGAGCAACGCCAAAAAAGGCAGACATCTACTACAGGTGGCATGTTCCTGCGTGCTCATCATGACTAAACCAACTCAATTTCTGTTGATTCACATAAATGTGGACTTGGCGCACAAGGGAAAGTATTGTCTTTGAATTTACATTTGGGAGAGAGGGGAAAGTCCTCACAGTGCGCTGGGTTTTTTTACACACGCCCATCTGAGTCACCAGTCACCACCCTGCCCATTTGGGGTTGACTTACTATATGAAAGTGGGGGGGGGAGAGAGCTGTAGCACCCCAGAGTTGCAGGACTCCCAACTCCCATCTTCCCTGGTTGTTGACCGTGCCGGGGTGGGTGGTTGTACGCTCATGGGAACTGGAATCCCACAGCCCCTGGCAGGGCAAGGCTTGGCCATCCCTGCTCATTAACGCAGTAATAGCAATCTGGCTTCTCCAAGTGAGTTGTTCTGGGCACCCCAGTTTAAGGAGGATGTAAGAAGAAGAGTTTGAATTTGATATCCTGCTTTATCACTACCCTAAGGAGTCTCAAAGCAGCTAACCATCTCCTTTCCCTTCCTCCCCCACAACAAACACCCTGTGAGGTGAGTGGGGCTGATAGACTTCAAAAAAGTGTCACCCAGCAGCTGCATGTGGAGGAGCAGAGACACGAACCCAGTTCACCAGATTACGAGTCTACCGCTCTTAACCACTACACCACACTGGCTCTCAAGAGCTGCTTGACCATGGAACAGATTCCTTCGGAAGGTGGTGGGCTCTCCTTCCTTGGAGGTTTTTAAACAGAGGTGGGGGGGGGGAGATCTGCTAGGGTTTCTTTAGCCGTGATTTCTGCATTGCAGGGGGTTGGACTAGATGACCCTTGGGGATCCCTTTCAACTCTTCAGTGCAATGATTCTATGAGGGAGGAAGAGTCTCTGGCTCCACTTCATCTTTGAGGGCTGCCGTCACGCACCCCAAGGTGCCTTTCTCAAGGTACCTATCTGTGGCTGCCACACCGGGGTTCATCACTGCAGAGCAGGTAGAAAAAATGTCCTAGGGCCAAGGCTGGTTGGGTCTCAGGAAGAAGGCCTTTCCCATTCCCTGCTTTTAACAGGAGATTATAAGAACCGAAGCCTCCGGCATGCAAAGTATAGTATCCTAGAGTTGAAAGGTTCTCCAAAGGTCATCTAGTCCAACCCCCTGCTGAAGCAGGAGATCCGCTGCCATGGCATCCCGCCACCTTCTGAGACAGTCTGTTCCATGGAGCAACACCTCAGCCATCAGGATGTTTTGTTTATTTTTATTATGTACTAGCTGACCCGGCCACGCCTTGCTGTGGCTATGTGTGTGAATGCTGTGGTGTTGATGGCTGCGTCTGTGGGTGGTGGTAGGAGAGGAGAGGGCCGGCAGCGGCTGTGGGGATGGTGTCCGGCCTGCCTTTCATGGCAGCTGCGGTGGGGAAGTGGGCAGTGGGCGGCCCAGGCTGGCTCTGACGGCGTCATCGTGAGTGGCTGTGGAGAAGGGCCGGGGCCTGCCTTTCACGGTGGTGGGGTGACTAAGGGGCCTGGGCGGCGGTTGGGCTGGGCCTGCATTTGATGGCATTAACGGGGACGACCCGGGCTATGGTGACAGTGCCGGCCTAACTTTCACGGCTTTGTGAAACTGAAGAAGTTCCCCTGTTCAACTTCCGTCTGCCCCTTCTCTGTCCCCACCCCCGTTTTAAATTACCGGTTTGCGAGCTTGCAAATGGCCGACGGAGCTCTGAGGTTTTGTTGTGATGTATAAAAGCTGCGCCATTGTTTTGCTTTTGTAGCTGTAGTACCAGTATAGCCGTCGCTAGAGGGCGCTGTTTTGCTGATGACATCTAATGCCTGCGACGGTGTTTTTTTTTGCGTTTAAACTTTATTTTAGGTATGACAGGTGTGGTTCTTATGAATTTTTATTATGCCAGATTAGTATGCCATGGTAATGGAACGCTGTGTCCTAATTTGATGTGATTTGGTCCAGCGGTTACGCAGTAAGGGTGTTTCGGACAAACGCGCAATGGGAACATTTTTATATATATAGCTAGATTTTGAGCTTTGCATATTGTAACTTTGTGTGGCGCACCGCCCTGAGACCTATGGGTATGTAGGCAGTATGCAAACAACAACAACAACACACTCTGGTAGCATTTCAAGTGGAACAGCAATGAATGATGCCCAGTCTGCATAAATCCTTGTGGTGAGTGATCTTTCTCTTGCAACAGAAACAGAGAAATGGTTAACACCGAATTGCAGCAAGATGAGAGAAAGCAGCAGGGGCAGCGCAGGAACAGCCAGCAATGTCGACACTGAAGCTAAGAGTATGTGTTTGAGAGAGAGCAGATATTCTTTGTGTGGGTTTCCTCTAGGATGGTGCATTTAATTTTAAAAAATCATTCTTTGGATGAAAGTTACCTCCAGCCCTGGACTCCGGAATACATCTGATGAGTGTATTAATGTAGGTTTCAGAGGATATTAAATGGAAACTAATGGGTCTTCAAAGTAACCTGTAATAGCTTCAAGAATTTATATGTCTCATTCCTTTATGGTTTGATTGGTGGGCTACTTAAAAATGAGGCTGCATTTTAAACTTTAAATCGTATTTTAACCTGCATTTTAATTGATTGTTTTGTATGTTTTGTTGTGATTTTATGGGTGTTAGCCGGTCTTGGCTGGGAAGGGCGGGGTATAAATAAATTATTATTATTATTATTATTATTATTATTATTATTATTATTATTATTATTATTATTATTATATTTAGTAGCTGGAGGGTGTGTGTTTTCTGCAGAAGATTGTCATGGATAAAATCCGCCCCCCCCCCTCAAATATATTTCTGATTTAACTGGCTAGTGCACAAATGCTTTCAGTTTTTCAGTCAAAACCACTCAGTTATGTCTCTCCTGGAAAAGTTTGGTTTCTGATATTTATATTCTCACTTTTCTGTGAGACTTCTGTGGGTTTTTTTTTTTTTTTTAAGTAGTAATTATCTCTACTTTGTCAGTTTGGTTTATTCCTGTTGTGTAAAGTAGGTCCATGCTTTATTGTTAAAATTATACATGTATTTGTTTTTGACATTGCCATGGTGCTATGGGAAACTGAAATAACCGTTGGAAGGAAATTTTTAAAAAACCCACCTTAAACTGACCAGTAGTGTTGCAGATAGCTCGGCTCTGGTCCTCCCCTGGGAAAATCCTGCCCCGCCTAACATAAATCTTAGCTACGCCCACGGGCACACACAACAACCAAGAAAGAGACTTTCCGTTTCTACGAAAACGAAACTTAAAAAGCAGAAACATCTGGGCAGCCTCCTTTCTCCATTAAGGGCTCCTCTGGAAGAGGAAAGAGCTTCGTGGGAAGACGAGCATGGCTCAGGGGACCTCAGCATCCCTCTCCGAGAGCCAGGTAAGACCCTGGACCCGTCCTGGGAGGACTCGGCTAAGTTTCAGGGAACAAGGGAACTACCAGGGGGCATTTACAGCCAAGGCGTCCTTCAGAAGCTCATTTCCGGATTTTTAGGGGGTCCTCAGTGCACCCACCCTTCCTTTTCAAGCTACTGCAGCCCAGAGGGAGCTGTCATTCCCTTGCCTTCTTTTGCATGGTGGGCAAAGGGAGGAAGAGGAGGAGGAGGAGGGAAAACTGCAGACCAGGAGACGCTCACGCCCTGGCGCTGGTTCTGCAAGCGATAAGCTCTAACATAGGAACTTGTGGGATTGAGAAGTGTAATTCATAGAATCATAGAATCATAGGGTTGGAAGAGACCACAAGGGCCATCCAGTCCAACCCCCTGCCAAGCAGGAAACACCATCAAAGCATTCCTGACAGGTGGCTGTCAAGCCTCTGCTTAAAGACCTCCAAAGAAGGAGACTCCACCACACTCCTTGGCAGCAAATTCCACTGTCAAACAGCTCTTACTGTCAAGAAATTCTTCCTAATGTTTAGGTGGAATCTTCTTTCTTGTAGTTTGAATCCATTGCTCCGTGTCCGCTTCTCTGGAGCAGCAGAAAACAACTTTTCTCCCTCCTCTATATGACATCCTTTTATATATTTGAACATGGCTATCATATCACCCCTTAACCTTCTCTAATTGGGTGGATCGTACCCATTACTTAGGACCAAGCAAAGCAAAAAGCATTAGGATTCATAAAACACCACCCTGATCTAAAAAGGCTTCTAGGGATATTATATTTAAATAGGTTTGTGTGTGTGAACACAGTAAAGGTATAATAATAATAATAATAATTAATAATAATAATTTGCTATTTGTACCCCACCCATCTGGCCGAGTTTCCCCAGCCACTCTGGGCGGCTTCTAATCAAATATTAAAACAATACAGCATTAAATATTAAAAACTTCCCTAAAAAGGGCTGCCTTCAGATGTCTTTTAAAAATAGGATAGCTGCTTATTTCCTTGACATCTGGTGGGACGGCGTTCCACAGGAAGGGTGCCACTACCGAGAAGGCCCTCTGTCTGGTTCCCTGTAACCTCGCTTCTCGCAATGAGGGAACCACCAGAAGGCCCTCGGTGCTGGATCTCAGTGAGATGGGGGTGGAGATGCTCCTTCAGGTATACAAGACCGAGGCCATTTAGGGCTTTAAAGGTAAAGGGACCCCTGACTATTAGGTCCAGTCGTGTCCGACTCTGGGGTTGCGGCGCTCATCTCGCTTTATTGGCCGAGAGCCGGCGTACAGCTTCCGGGTCATGTGGCCAGCATGACTAAGCCGCTTCTGGCGAACCAGAGCAGCGCATGGAAACGCCGTTTACCTTCCCGCCAGAGTGGTACCTATTGATCTACTTGCACTTTAACGTGCTTTCGAACTGCTAGGTTGGCAGGAGCAGGGACCGAGCAACGGGAGCTCACCCCATTGCGGGGATTCAAACCGCCGACCTTCTGATCGGCAAGCCCTAGGCTCTGTGGTTTAACCCACAGCGCCACCCGCGTCCCATGTGAACACAGTAGGATTGTTTAAAAAAATAGCATGCAGGCAATCAAGATCCGTAGAGCTTTCTCTGTCTCTCTCTTATTTATTTATAATTTACATAAGCTACAAACACTGAACCCAATAGTGCAGCCAAGTTCCTTTTGGTGTTAATGGATCATGGAAACTAACATTACCAGATTAATTCCTCCAAGGAGGATATTGCTGTCATTGACATCCAAACTGACACACTATTGTAATGCCTTCAGTGAAATCTAATGTAAATGCCATGCAGTATTGGGTTCAGTGTTTGTAGCTTATGTAAATTATAAATAAATGAGAGAGAGAAAGTTCTACAGATCTTGATTGCCTGCATGCTATTTTTTTTAAACAATCCTACTGTGTTCACACACACAAACCTATTTAAATATAATATCCCTAGAAGCCTTTTTAAATCGGTGGTGTTTTATGAATAGGAACTTGTGTATGTGTTAAAAGTAGAGGAGGGGAGGGTGAAAGCGAAGGAGGTGGGCAAAAAAAAAAAAGATATACAAAATGAAGAACAGGGCAGGGGGGAGAAACTCGGTTCAGTAAAGAAACCCAGCCAGATGGACGGGGTATAAATAAGTTGTTGTTGTTGTTGTTGTTGTTTACAGCTGAATCTGCCAAGTTCATATTTTCTGGACAATACTTTCAAACCGAAACAAAGCTATCCTCTAAAATTTTCAATTGTCCAAATTTTGCAATGTTTACAGAAATGCACATTTTACCCGTGAAAATGAAATACAAGCATGCATTATGCTGGGAGGAATTGCTTGAAAAAAATGTGTATATTAGTCAAGACTGCATCCAAGGATGTGTTTATTATGAGAGAACTGCACTAAAGTGCTGGTGAATTTTCATGACAATTTAAAAAAGAAAAAAACACAAATTCCCACAAAATGTGGAGAACTGGATTTAAGATGGGGGAAATGAGAAACTGAGGGAAATGAAATTGGCTTCCATCTGTAATACAGGGCTTGGTGGGAGTGAAGAGGGGCCAGAGTCCCTAAGAGGCTCTGAACAGAATCAAAATCACAGTTGCCAGAGTGGAACCAGCAAATACTCTATCTTACCCAGGAAAGGGATTTGCCCCCATCGAAAAGTGTTTTGGGAAAAGGCATCTTTCATGTCCGCTGTTGGAGGCAGTAAGACTTTGCATACCAGTGAAATAAACAGAAATCTGCTCTTATTCCCTTATGGGGTACACAAGAGCCTTCCCAGGTTCTCCATCGGTAGGAGGAAATTTACAGAGGCCAACCAGAGAAAAATTGAGAAGCAAACTTTTATTATATCTGTTGCAACAGAGGCCCTCACTCCCAAAATGGAGGAGGGAGGAGGAACCCAGAACAATGGTGTGCCAGCTCCTATAGACTTTTGAAATTCCCCCATCCCACTCAAGACCACCCCCCATACATCATACATACATCACAAAAGGGGTGTAACCCAGGACCACCCCCCAGATACATCACAGCTACATCATGAAAGGGGGGGTCTGGTAGCAGTAATCTGAGCATCCTTGACCCTCCCCATGCCTCCTCTTGCCCTCCACCCAAAAAACCATCAAATAAAACAAAAGAGATATTTACATTTCCCTGTTTCCCAGCCAAGTTAATCACACCCTTTTGTCTGGCACTCAGGTATCAGGAAGCCAGGATTATCACTTTATTTTCCAGAGACAATCACCCCCTCCTTCCTTGTAGAGAAACAGTTTGTCAGTTTGGGAGTCAAAATGGAGACAGGCCTGTCTTCCTGCGCTGCTTCAGACATGTGGCCTTGTTTTGCTTGGCACACTTATGAACAATTATTATATATATATATATATATATATATATATATATATATATATATATATATATATATATATATATATATATGTGACCTTGATATTCTTACAACACCAGTCACTGGGGGCTGGGAGTTGTGCTCACGTCCTACTTGTGGGTTTCGCAAAGGCATCTGGTCTTCCACCCCAAGAAGAGGATGCTGGGCTAGATGGATCATGGGCCGGATCCAGATTCTTACATTCTTGTGTGTCCTTGCAAGAATACCTTCATCTAAGATAAAATAGATAAGATAATCTATTGTCATTGTCCCCTTGCAGGGACAACGAAATTACTCGGCTGCTCCACCCACCCAGACAGGGCACTCCACACAACTTCAAAACAACTACAAAACACTAATTAAAACAGTAGAATATAAACACTAATTAAAACAGTAGAATATAATTCAGCATAACAAATAAGATAGGATGACTTT
This sequence comes from Darevskia mixta, assembly GCA_034641385.1. NCBI lineage: Eukaryota > Metazoa > Chordata > Lepidosauria > Squamata > Lacertidae > Darevskia > Darevskia mixta. Next base: position 6,099,987 of record JAWWNH010000188.1, read on the forward strand.
CAAAGTATCTACGTTTGGTCCTTTTCTTAACTCAGCAGGAAGCTGAAAGTTCTCAGGAAATGAGTAATTATTAACTCATTCTGCCTTCCTGCAGTTGGGTTAGGCAGTGCCAAGTACATAGTTATCTATTTAAAAATAATAATAAATCATGCCTTGCCTCAAACCGAAACTGTAAAAAGGAGAGCTCAGAGGGCATATAAGGTGTTGGGACAACATCTTCACTTATGCCCAGCCATGTGCCTTAGTGCTCTGATACAACTGCTGGCTTGTGTACCTTGTAACCTGATCTGTGCTTGAGCTATTTCTGCATTTGGCAACCATGCAGCTGAGAGGCCAAGTGCCAGGAGAGGATCCCCTTCTCCAAAGTAGTAGGTAGCCGTGTCCTCTGGCTCAAGAGGATGCAAGTAGAATAAGAAGAAGAGTTTGGATTTGATATCCCGCTTTATCACTACCCGAAGGAGTCTCAGAGCGGCTAACATTCTCCTTTCCCTTCCTCCCCTACAACAAACACTCTGTGAGGTCAGTGGGGCTGAGAGACTTCAGAGAAGTGTGACTAGCCCAAGGTCACCCAGCAGCTGCATGTGGAGGAGCGGCAGGGTGGATTTGATTTAAATCAAATTGATTTAAATCACGATTTAAATCGATTTGATTTAAATCACTAGTCAGTAAGGCTTGATTTAAATCACTAGTCAGTAAGACTTGATTTAAATATTTTTTTTACAGAAAGACTCATTCTTGCTGGTATAATCTTAATATTTACAACCATATGAAGGTTTCATTTTTGGAATAATAAATTTTCAGAGTAGTTTTTACAGTTATATCAAAAATTACTGATTTGGTTATACTACTAGAAATACATAGACAGATAATTATGAAATTATGGTGAGGTTTAATAAGTTAACTGTTTATATTTGGACAACTTTTCTGTTATACTTTATTGGAAGGAGAAAAATAATCATTTCCTTAATAACCATTTAAACAATTTATTTAACAAAAACAATAACATGATAGCATATTATCCATGTTTGTTAACTGATGTGGTTAAACATTAAAAAAAAAAAAACTTAGACTGAGTTTTAGCACACTTGATAAACTTAAAACAAATCCTTATTTCCTGATGAATAGCCTTTGGACTACAATGTAACTTAAATAGAAGAGTATATTCAGAAAGATTTTTCCTCCAAAAGCATTTTACTTTAAAAATCCAATTTAAATCAAAAAACTCCGTGTTAAATAAAAAAATCCATTTAAATTTTTTATTTAAAAAAAAAAACCGTTGATTTTTATCCACCCTGAGGAGCGGAGACGCGAACCTGGTTCACCAGATTACGAGTCTACCGCTCTCAACCACTACACCGCACTGGCTCTCCTTGGAACACCTGAGCACTGAAGTTCCAAGATCTTGGACCAGAGCAGTAGCCCCCCCTCTGAGAAACGCCAAGGCTGCAAGTGACTAAACCCCTGGGCTGCTTCAACAAAAGCGGGTTCTGGGCCAGGAGATTCAGCTCCAAAATGGGGCTTGTGGGGTCTCTGCTAGACAATGTAGATTCACCTTTGCTTTCCAAAATGTGCAGTTATGGGGGAAAAATGTCATACAGAAATGTGTATCCCCCAATTTTTCCCCCCTATCCCTATTTGAAGCTTAATGGGCATCTTCCAAACTATTGTTTTTCACAACAGGAGATGGGTGAATTACAGTTCCTCTTGTGTGAGAGCTGCCATGGGGAAGTCCAGAGCCCCAAACTCCTGCCATGCCTTCACAACCTGTGCACCCAGTGCCTCGAAGAGAACCAGTCCAATGGTCACTGTGCCGTATGCAGATTCCCGTACTCTCTCCCTGAACTGCAGTGCAACATGCTCTTTGCAAACCTTCAGTCCCAGATGAGCATCTACCAGAAGATCAGCCAAGGCCAAGATTTGCCCTGCAGCTGTAGCCCTGAGAGAGAGGCGGTGTTCTGGTGTTCCGAATGCGATTGGCACTTTTGCGATGGCGTGTGTTTCAAAAACCACGAGAAAGTCAAGAAGAACAGCCACCATGAAGTCATACCACTGAAGAATCTCCAGGCCATGTCTAGCACACAGTTCCTTGCAGGGACCAGAAAGCAAAGTGTCATGAACTGCCCCAAAACAAACCACAATGGCGATACTGCAAGGTAGGTGGTCTGTCAGCGCTTCGTTCTCAGTCTGAGATCTTATTTTGAGTGCCAGGGTTGAGCCCACTGTCCCATTCTCTGCCTGAATGTTTGTGGGTTTCCTACTATGGGTGTCTGGTTGGCCACTGTGAGAATAGGATGCTGGACTAGATGGGCCATTGGCCTGATGCCAACGGAATCCAACTTCCTGGATTCAGATGGGTCTAAGGATGAGGTTACCTTTTTGACTGTTTGGTGTAAACCACTGAGCCTAGGGCTTGCCGATCAGAAGGTCGGCGGTTCAAATCCCAGCGACAGGGTGAGCTCCCGTTGCTCATCCCAGCTCCTGCCAACCTAGCAGGTTGCACGTCAAGTGCAAGTAGATAAGTAGGTACCACTCTGGCGGGAAGGTGAACAGCATTTCCATGCGCTGCTCTGGTTCGCCAGAAGCGGTTTAGTCACACTGTCCACATGACCCGGAAGCTGTCAGCGGACAAATGCCGGCTCCCTTGGCCAGTAAAGCGAGATGAGCGCCGCAACCCCAGAGTCATCCATGACTGGACCTAACGGCCAGGGGTACCTTTACCTTTACCTTTACAGCAGCCCAGAAGCATCAAGTTACGTGTATTTATTTAGAGCATTTGTGCCCTGTGGTTGAGCCAGAAAGGCTCCCAGAGCAGATTACATACAATCAAAACAAGCCAGTACCACAGGTCTAGGGACGCGGGTGGTGCTGTGGGTTAAACCACAGAGCCTAGGGTTTGCCGATCAGAAGGTTGGTGGTTCGAATCCCAGCAACGGGGTGAGCTCCCGTTGTTCAGTCCCTGCTCCTGCCAACCTAGCAGTTCGAAAGCACGTCAAAGTGCAAGTAGATAAATAGGAACCGCTCTGGCGGGAAGGTAAATGGCGTTTCTGTGTGCTGCTCTGGTTCGCCAGAAACGGCTTAGTCATGCTGGCCACATGACCTGGAAGCTGTACGCCGGCTCCCTCGGCCAATAATGCGAGATGAGCGCCGCAACCCCAAAGTCGGACACGACTGGACCTAATGGTCAGGGGTCCCTTTGCCCTTTGACTTTTATCGCAGGTCTATGTGAGTGTCTGGGTTCAGTAAACATTCTTTCCCTCTCTGCATGTTTTATGATCAACATCTATATTGGCATCTATATTGGCAATTGTGACAACTTATCTTTTTTAAAAGAACTAATTTTCGGTGTTACTAAAATTTTGTAAAAAATAATCATAATGAAAAAGCAATTAATAACAATAACTATGAGCAACAGTCCCAATAACCAGAGCCAATGGCATTTGATTTACAGATTCTATTGCAATGAGTGTAGGCGGCCCATGTGCGTGGTTTGCGTTACACTGGACAGTCAACACCAGCGCCAGCACTGCGAAATGCCGGACGAAATCCGGCGCAGGCAAAACGAGCTGCAGAGCATGCAAAGGGAGCTCAAGAAAAGCAACCACAGTGAAGCCTACCGCAGCCTCCAGGAGCTGGTGGGAAGCATGGAGAAGGCGAGGAACGAGACGAGGGAGCTGATCCAGCAACAGATTGGCAAGATGGTGAAGGTGCTGCAAGAAAAGGAGGCCGCGTTCCTTGCAGAAGTGGAGGACCAGCACCAGCAACAAATCAAGGATGTAGAGAGGAGGCTCAAGGATGTGGAAGGCCTGGTCAAGAGGATGGCATCCAGCGAGCAGCTGGTGGAGAAGATGCAGCGCTACGCCTCTGACCAGGTGCTCTTGGAGATGCACCCCTACATCAAAAGGTCGCTGGAGGAGCTCAGAGATAAGCAGCCGCCAGTTGTCAATTTCCAGATCCAAGCGAGGGACTTTGCAGAGGTCAAGACCCAGCTCCAGGCTCTGTATGAAAGAGTGACAAAGGCCAGAGGTGAGAGTCTTGAAGAGGAATGAATGGCTGGTGTGGCTGGGTAGGAGAGGAAGTGAGCCTAGTGGCAGACCTCCTGCTCTGTGTGTGGAAAGGCCTAGGCCCAGTGGGGGCACCAGGGCAGGACTTCTACATTGGTTCTTTGCCAGAGCAAAGAAATAATCAGAGCAGGGTGGATTTGATTTAAATCAAATTGATTTAAATCACGATTTAAATCACTAGTCAGTAAGGCTTGATTTAAATCACTAGTCAGTAAGACTTGATTTAAATATTTTTTTTTACAGAAAGACTCATTCTTGCTGGTATAATCTTAATATTTACAACCATATGAAGGTTTCATTTTTGGAATAATAAATTTTCAGAGTAGTTTTTACATTTATATCAAAAATTACTGATTTGGTTATACTACTAGAAATGCATAGACAGCATATGTATCCATGCTTGTTAACTGATGTAGTTAAACATTTTTTTAAAAAAAACTTAGACTGAGTTTTAGCACACTTGATAAACTTAAAACAAATCCTTATTTCCTGATGAATAGCCTTTGGACTACAATGTAACTTAAATAGAAGACTATATTTAGAAAGATTTTTCCTCCAAAAGCATTTTATTTTAAAAATCCAATTTAAATCAAAAAAATCCGATTTAAATAAACAAAATCTGATTTTTTTGAATTTTTTTTTAAAAATCGTTGATTTTTATCCACCCTGAATCAGAGCCACCTTGTTGGTGTTTCTTCTTAGACACCGGCCAGTCAGAAGCTCTCGACATACTGACTGTCATAGCTCATGTGCAGAGAGATTTCAGCTTTCAGAGTATCTAGATTTAATACATTCTGCAGCTCGTCTCCAGATAGGCAGAAGAAAAAGATTTGTGCAGCTGCTGTCCACTTTTTTGTGGCAGATTTGCACAGATTGTAAGAGGTCGTACTTTTTGTATGTGGCCATCACTGTGACAAACTTTTGAGTAAAGGAGAGTTGTTTAGCTGGTAGGCTTCAGGGTGGAAGTCTAGAGAATGAGCAGGAGCGGCCCCCAGAACCACAGGTGAAGGAATGCACATGACCATTTCAAGAAGTGCCGCCCACAAGACCATTAAGCCCAGAGTCTAAAACCTCCCTAACTGCATCACTGTCCCTGGTTCAAATCCTGGTATCTTGACTTGAAAGCTCAGTGAGTGGCAGGCATGGCATTCTGGAGACCACTGCCAGCAAAAGCAGACAATACACGGCTGCATAGACCAGTGGTTTGACTTGGTATATAATTTGTCACCTAATCTTAGGTGACAAATACAGATGCAATGTTTTGCTGATACTTCATCCCTGCCCACAAGGACGCTGGTGGCGCTGTGGGTTAAACCACAGAGCCTAGGGCTTGCCAATCAGAAGGTCGGTGGTTCGAATCCCTGCGACGGGGTGAGCTCCTGTTGCTCGGTCCCTGCTCCTGCCAACCTAGCAGTTCGAAAGCACGTCAAAGTGAAAGTAGATAAATAGGTACCGCTGCAGCGAGAAGGTAAACGGCGTTTCTGTGCACTGCTCTGGTTCACCAGAAGCGGCTTAGTCATGCTGGTCACATGACCTGGAAACTGTATTCCGGCTCTCGGCCAATAAAGCGAGATGAACGCCGCAACCCCAGAGTCGTCCACGACTGGACCTAATGGTCAGGGGTCCCTTTACCTTTTTAGAACAATAAGGATGATGGACAGGCAAAAGTTTAAAAGGCCTTTTCCTTAAAGCTTTGTGGTGCAAGGGTGGTCAGTTTTATAGAATAGTAAAGTTTCAAAGTGAAATACATTCTTTAAAGTTTTGTGAGCTGAATAGGAAGATGGAAAACTAACACAGATATGCCAAAACAAAATAAAAAATTTCCTTCCTGTAGCACCTTAGAGACCAACTAAGTTTGTTCTTGGTATGAGCTTTCGTGTGCATGCACACTTCTTCAGACACGAAAGCTCATACCAAGAACAAACTTAGTTGGTCTCTAAGGTGCTACTGGAAGGAATTTTTTAATTTTTAATTTTGTTTCGACTACGGAAGACCAACACGGCTACCTACCTGTAACTACAGATATGCCAGTAATGGCTGCAGAATTGAAATACTTGGTGATGCCATCTCTGAATAGGAACAGACCAATTTGCTCCATTTTCTAATTAATAACGCCTCACTCTTTTTTTAGAAGCTGTCCCAGGTGGACTGGAAACTGCACCCAACCAGGTGAGAGCTGCTTTTGCATACATTGGGACTGGGGAACAAGTGCTCCTCTGGACGCTACTGGATTCCAGTTCCCATCCGTCCCAGGCGGTATGGCCAATGGCTAAGGATGATGGGAGTTGTGGCGCTACAAATTCTGGAGGGCAGCAGGTTCGCCCATCTCTGGTGTTCGTCATGAACTGTCATTTCTATATAAGGGATCTTTTCAGAGACGCCACTCAGGAGAGAAAAGAGAGGGTTTAAGGGAGAAGCTGACAGTTTAACCATTGGATAGGGAATGGGGTTAGCCAGGCAGGGCAACTTGCTTTCGAATGCTTGAGCGGAAGTGAAATCCCAGCAGGGGCTGAGTGGCTTGGAAAATATGGTCATCGAATTAGAATTCTAGAGTTGGAAGATCCCCTGAGGGTCATCTAGTCAAAGGCAGCTCACAGATAAAATAGAAACAGCTAAAAACATCCTTAAAAACATTTAAGCATGTGTGTGTGTGTGTGTGTGTGTCTATTAAGACATACAGATCTTTGCAATAAAAACATCCTGTTGGAACAAGAAAGTCTGCCTGCCATCAGAAGGACCAAACTGGGCTGCTTAAAATCCTCTGTAAACAGTGTGTGCCTTGAACTAAGTTTTTGTGCATCACTGTGGAAACCTTCACAGAGTGTTCAGAACACAATTAGATACCCACGTTGGAAGTGACTCCTCACATTTTGGACCTCTGGGGAGGGAATGAGTGGAGCCTTCACCTTACTACAGTTTTATTATAAACACTACCACAAATACTGTATTTTCCGGCGTACAAGACAACTGGGCGCATAAGACGACCCCCAACTTTTCCAGTTAAAATATAGAGTTTGGGATATACTTGCCGTATAAGAAATACGACCCAGCGTATAAGACGACCCCCGACTTTTGAGAAGATTTTCCTGGGTTAAAAAGTAGTCTTATACGCAGGAATATACAGTAGCTAACTCCAGAGTATTCATGTGATAATAGGGGGAGTTTTCTCTATTAACACACTCATAAAACTGTTTGCATTACCCATCCTCAGGGAGGGTCTGAAAAACAGCCTCCCCGCCACTGCCTTATTGCGGTGGGCAGAATGACAGATGCCAGTGACCCAGATGGCCCCAGCAGCAGCAACGCAAGCACCAATAATCTGGTAAGTCAGAAAGCACATTTTCCCTCCCTCTGTTCCCTCCAACCCTCCTGCATTCTCTGGTTGTGACGAATGTGGGAAGGAGGCTTCCTTCTAGGAGTGTGTGTGTGTGAGAGAGAGAGAGAGAGACAGAGAGACAGAGACAGAGAGAGAGAGAGATTGGAACAGAAAAAATGTGGGGTGATGCTAGGGTTGCCATACGCCTGGAATTTCCTGGTAAAGGGACCCCCTGACCATTAGGTCCAGTCGTGTACGACTCTGGGGTTGCAGCGCTCATCTCGCTTTACAGGCCGAGGGAGCCGGCGTACAGCTTCCGGGTCATGTGGCCAGCATGACTAAGCCGCTTCTGGCGAACCAGAGCAGCGCATGGAAACACCGTTTACCTTCCCGCTGCAGCGGTACCTATTTATCTACTTGCACTTTGTCGTGCTTTCGAACTGCTAGGTGGGCAGGAGCTGGGACCGAGCAACGGGAGCTCACCCCGTCGCGGGGATTCGAACCGCCGACCTTCTGATCAGCAAGCCCAAGAGGCTCAGTGGTTTAGACTACAGCGCCACCCGCGTCCCTGGACATACCCATAATACTGCAGTTGGAAGCAGTTTCCGGGTGGAAATTGCAAAAATGCCAGTCATATGGGAACTTTTCTTTAAATTAGCTTTAAAGCTTCAACTACTTCAGGCAAACCCCCTCCCCCGCCCCCCCAAAAGCTCAATAACTTTTGTGTCTGGATTTTATGGCAACGCTATGTGATGTGGAAGAATCAGAGGGCTCATCCATACTTTCCCTGGATTCATATGACCATATTTTGTAGTGATTTATTATCCCGGGTCCAATACCTGATTTTGTTAAAATCAGTTAAGATTTTTATTAAAGTTTTGTTGTGGCACAATAAGATATAGAAAACGAATGGAAATAAAAAACAGAAACAGCTACCCAAAGTAAAAAGAGAATACGGAGCCCTCTCTTAAATGTAGTTCTCCTGGGAGACCGGCAGGGGCGTAGGAAGCCTCTTCGCTACCCGGGGCGGGGAGCGGAGGAGGCACCCCCTGGGGGCGGGGCGTCGTGACGTCACGACGCGACGTCACTGCGGCTCCGCCCCTGCAGCGGGGGGGGGGGAGCGCTTTAAAAAAGAGAAAAAGCCAAGGCAAGCTTGCCCTGGCTTTGATCTTTTTTAAAGCATATTTCTCCCCGCTGCCAGAGCGGGCAGCGAGGAGGCGGCGGAGGGGTGCGTGTCACCCCATCGCTGCTTGCCTCTCCCGCCGCCTGCAGGGGCGAGGGGAGAGCCGAGGCGAGCAGCGATGGGGTGACACGCACCCCTCCGCCGCCTCCTCCCCGCTGCCTGCACCCCTTTGGCGGAGCGCAAGTCGGGGCAGGGAGAGGGGCGGGCCAGCGAGGAAGGGTGTCATCCATCCTCGCTGGCCCGCCCCGCCCCTCTCCATGCCCCGGCTCCGCAAGCCAGCCAGCGGCGGGAAAAGCCGCTGGAAGGGGGGGGCTATTTTCGGCGTTGCCGGGGTGAAGCCGCAGGGGCGGCCAGCGGGGGGGGTGACACCGCTCCTCGCTGGCCGCCCCTGCGGCTCCACCCCGGCATTGCCGAAAATAGCCTTTAAAAAAAATAAAAAAAAAATTTAAAAAATTTTTTTTTTTAAAAAAAGCACCCAATTTGTCACCCTCCCCAGGGTGGCACCCGGGGCGGACCGCCCCCCCCGCCCCCCCTTGCTACGCCCCTGGAGACCGGCAAATCCCAGCCTCCCATCCAGAGTCCTCCATCCACCATTTTCCACCCCATGAGCCTGCAGTCCCTGGACCCTAATAAAGACCCCAGACGTAGGACTTGAAAGAAATAAGAACAGGAAATGAAGAAGAGAAAGGGGGAGGGCGGGGATAAAAAGAAAGAAGCAGGAAGAAGAAAGGAAAGAGAGAGGGGGGAAGAAAAGAAAAAGAAACAACTAATAAAAATAAAACAGACTTCCTTAGAAAATGATTGAAGAACAGATGCGAATGCAAGTAGGATTACTAAGAGATGTGTGGTGAATGCGGTGGAAGTCCTTTATTAATATTTTAACTAAGATTTATATGTTGTAGTGCAGGCACGTCCAACAGGTAAATCCCGATCTACCAGTAGATCACTGGACGTTTGTGGTAGATCACTGGCTCTCCCCAAAGAAGCTCAACAACTTTGGCTCCCCTAAAAAAAGCTCACTTTTTTGCCCTGCACCCCCAAAAAACAGGGCTTTCCCCCTCCCTAAAAAAGCTCAGCAACTTTGACCCAAACCCCCAAAAAGTGGGTAGATCACTGCCAGTTTTTAACTATGTAAGTAGATCCCGGTCTCTTGGGAGTTGGCCACCCCTGTTGTAGTGTTTGAAGTATGGATTTGGTAATAATTCTGGTTATAAAAAGTATTTCTTTTCCTCTTCTTTGTCCCCCCCCCTATCTTTCTTTTCTTTTCTTTTCTTTTTTTCTACTTTTCTTTTTCTCTCTTTTCTTTTTAGTTTTTATTGTGAAAAATATGTATATAAGTGTATATATAGTGTTATATATTGTTCTTTGTTTGCTTTCTTTTTTTCTGCGTAAAATTTAATAAACTTATATAAATAATAAATAAAAATAAAACAAACTTCCGATTTTCCATCTGCCACTTACATTTAAAAAAGTTATTTAAGATATGCACGCCATGATAGCATCCATCTTCTCCACTTTCTGTTAAACAGTATTTCTTTTAAATTCAAATGTCTAAAAAATCATTCTTTACCCCACAAAAATGCAAAGAGCCCAATGTATTTCTATTAGTAGCAGTGAATGCAACCGTGTTCAAAGATTAAAACCTCTCAGCTGAAAGATCAAGGGGGTACTTGGTTCACTTTTTATTAGGGGACAGGTCCCCTTAACATTTCTTGACAAGATAATAATAATAATAATAATAATAATAATAATAATAATAATAATAATTTTTATTTATACCCCGCCCTTCCCAGCCGAAACCGGGCTCAGGGCGGCTAACACCAATAAAAATTACAATAAAATATAAAAGAAAGAAAAACCGTTAATTAAAATACAGGTTAAAATACAATTTAAAATTTAAATGCAGCTTCATTTATCGCCCAAAATCAAAACCATAAGGGGAGGAAAAAACATCAGACTGAGTCCAACCCAAAGGCCAGGCGGAACAGCTCTGTATTGCAGTCCCTGCGGAAAGATGTCAAATCCCGCAGGGCCCTGGTCTCTTGTGACAGAGCGTTCCACCAAGTTGGGGCCAGTACTGAAAAGGCCCTGGTCCTAGTTGAGACCAGTCTAACAACCTTGTGGCTCGGGACCTCCAAAATGTTGTTATTTGTAGACTTTAAGGACCTCTGCGGGGCATACCAGGAGAGGCGGTCCCTTAGGTACGAGGGTCCTAGGTCGCATAGGGCTTTAAAGGTCAAAACCAGCACCCTAAACCTGACCCTGTACTCTACCGGGAGCCAGTGCAGCTGGTATAGCACTGGATGAATGTGGTCCCATGGCAAGGATCCCGTAAGGAGCCTCGCCGCGGCATTCTGCACCCGCTGGAGTTTCTGGGTCAGCTTCAAGGGCAGCCCCGCATAGAGCAAGTTACAATAATCAAGTCTGGAGGTGACCGTCGCATGGATCACTGTGGCCAGATCAGGGCGAGAAAGGTAGGGGACCAACTGCCTAATATGGCGGAGATGGAAAAATGCCACCTTTGCTGTAGCTGCAACCTGCGCCTCCATGGAAAGGGAGGCGTCGAAGGTTACACCCAAACTCTTGACAGAACTGGAACAAACAAAGTTGTTCCACAACTGGAACAAACAAAACCAACACACAAGGTATTAAAGGGACACGCAAAGTGGGCATTCCCAAGCCCCTATCTGAGAAAACAACTCCGAGTGCGACCAAAGAAACTATGCCATCTATGGCCATACCCCAGCAGAGCCCTGCTAGGACATCTCCAAAAACCACAGACAGAAGCGAGCTAGTGACCCTAACCATCGATGGGAACTCACCGCAGGTCCGGCCAGCTCTGTGCCTAAAAAAAGGATGGAATTTGGTTTTAACCCCTCAGAAGCTCGTCTTGGCCAACTACCCTAAAAGCCTTTGGGCCCATTTGCTGGGCTGGATCGCAGGAAGCATCTTCTGACCATATTAAATGGCATTCTGCCAGGGGTGGTTAAAACACCTGACATAGCTGCTGTAGAGTATTTATACCAAGGAGGTAACTCGGTACGAGCTTTTATTACGTTCTGTGATTACAACCTGGCAAATTTCATTCTTAGAGCAAGAAAACTATTCAAAAATGAAGGGTTCGAGCTCCTAAGAACTTTTGAAAACAGAGCACCAATAGCCCCCCTCGTGGCTCCCAGGGGTGCTAAGACACGAGGTACAGAGGATCAAAAAGGGGAAAAATCTAAACAACAAAATAGATCCCAAATGAGCCAGCTGAGCCATTACAAACAAGATTCACTAACTGTAAAAAGAAAAGATACAACCCGTGCTGTCACCCAGCTTTCTACAAAAGACAGCGAGGATTCTGTTTCTGCGGAAGAACAAGTTTTAATAAACCGTTTCTGGTCATTGCAGCCTTTAGCTCAAAACGAAATCTTGGAAAGATTAGACATACTCAGAAGCAGACTGGTCAAGAAGAACGAACACAATGAGACACCAGAGGGTCCACATTCGTGGCCCATATCCCCTAACTGCCTTGTGGTCAAGAGGAAGGTGGGTGGCTCATTTAAATGCATAGACTCGGATCTGCAACTGGAACCCCCATTGAGGTATGACTACACAGGACCAAACCAGAAAGCCATATCCCCGAGATCATGGCTCAGCCATCTTAAGTTGTCCCCTAATGAATTAGGTGCACCCCCAACGCCAAACCCCACCCCAAGATGCCGAAAACTGAGGAACATTGTAACCTCATTAATCAGACGCCCATAGACAAAGTCAATGGCAGTGTTTTTTTAGACACAAATGGGCTGATGGACAGGGTGGAAATGGCGAACTCGTATCACTGAGGGTCGGTTGCCTAAAGTTGCTATCCTGGAATATTGCTGGATGGCGGACAAAGAAAAACAACCAGCATCTAATATCCTATCTCAAACAGTTTGATATTATTCTCCTTCAGGAGACATGGTATTGTGACTCCATATTGCTCAATGGATATAGCAGCTATTCCCTTCCTGCCACTCCATCCTCGAGAGGAGGTAGGCCGTGTGGAGGTTTAGCCTGCTTTATTTCCACAAACTTAGAGCACTCTATAACACCTCTATCCAGCTGCAAGTCACTAGCAACGGCCACTTTACTCAAACTCAAGAGAACCTCCTTGGTGCTGGTCAATGTTTATTTCCCCCCCTGCCAAAAAAAGTCGGTTATCAAGGCTGCTTGGGCTGATTTAGAGGCCTTTCTAGAACCTCTTGAGTCCACTCACCCTACGGCGCCAATTATTATCGGCGGAGACTTTAATGCCCGAATGGGAACAGATGATAACTGTTTATACACCCAGTTCAATCAGTTCCTGGACCTTGATACCCAGACAGACATAGATGGCTTACGCCTTTCTAAAGACCACAGATATAACTTTTCAGGGCTTTGCTTAGCCCAGGTTGCGAAACGGAGCGAACTGCAGATTTTAAATGGCATCAAAGAGGGGGACCGACCTGGGGAATACACACATTTCTCCAAAGCTGGCGGAAGTGTCATAGATTACATACTAATTTCAAGATTTGCGTATGGCCTTGTCACAAAGTTTCAAGTGGGACATAACACCGAAAGTGACCATCTCCCTTTAATTTTAGTGCTTGAAGGCCCGCCTTTTGAAAAACCCACTTCCAATCCACAATATATCCCCACGGTGAATTTGGGTACTCCGGCCCCCAAAAGAATTAAATGGTCCCCCGTGTTGAACGCAGACTTAATCCTCCTCCTTCAATCAGCGGAGCTAAAGAATATACACTCCGCCATTGTCTCTGCTGACTCAGCGACAGAGGCCCTAGAGCTTTTCAAGATACTCTCAGAAAAGCTGAAATCACATTTATCATTTGAGTCACAGAACACAGCCACAAAAAGGGAGAGGGACCCAGCAAGCTGGTTCGACGCAGAGTGCAGACAAACAAGGAAGCATATGAGAATGATTTACCGTAAATACAGGAATTCGGGGGCTCCTTCTTATTTCACCTCATTTATCACCATAAGACGAAATTACAAACAACTACTAAAGAAGAAAAAACAAAAAGCAGAGCGAATCGCATGGCAAAGCCTGGTTAAGGCCTCGCAAGAGAAAGATCCAACATGCTTTTGGCGCACTATTTCTGGCCTATTGGACCAGGAGTGCAACGGAATCATTTGTACCGTTGAACCCCGGGAGTGGTCCCGATACTTTCAATCATTGTTCTACGGTAAGGAGTCTAACAAGCTGAGTGTTCAACCAGAGGTCTTACCGCAATGGCCACCTGTAACCAAAGAGGAGGTAGAGAATCTGATTGCACAGTTAAAGAATAACAAAGCCCCTGGCATAGACTACATCCCTGCAGAATTTCTGAAGATCAACATCGGATGGTGGGCCCCCTTGCTGGCGAAAATATTCTCCTTCATCGATTCAACAGGTCTACTCCCTGAAGGGTGGGCTGAGGCGATAATCATCCCAATATATAAAAAGGGCCCTTCATCGAACCCGGCGAGTTACAGACCCATCAGCCTTTTACCTATACCCAGCAAATTATATGCAAAACATCTCTATTTCAAATTAATTAGCTGGATGGACGAGGGGGATATCTTGGCCGAGGAGCAAGCTGGATTTAGGCAAGGCAGATCTACCATAGATCACTGCTTTGTCCTAGCTCATCTTATTGACAAATACGCCAAGAAAACCCGCGGGGTCTTATATGCAGCCTTCATTGACTTGAAGGCTGCTCTCGATTCCATTTCTCGAGTAAGACTCTGGGCTAAATTGAACACATCCAGCATAGATAAGACTACTATTTTTGATTAATGGCCTTTATAAAGATACCATGCTGTATGTAAGATCCTCTACAGATGGCCAACTCACAGGTCCTATACCAGCCTCCAGGGGGGTTAAGCAAGGCTGCATTCTGGCCCCAGCTTTATTCAACCTACCGTATTTTTCGCTCCATAAGACGCACTTTTTTCCTCCTAAAAAGTAAGGGGAAATGTCTGTGCGTCTTATGGAGCAAATGTGTGGTCCCTGGAGCTCAATTGCCCAGGGGCAAAAGCAGATCGTGCTTTTTTAAAAAAGAGAGAGAGAAGGGGGTGTTGAAAGGAAGCCCGCTGAGCAGCTGCTCAGCAAACAATCGGGGAGAGAGATAAGGGAGAAAGAATCCAGCCCTGCCCCCTAGCAGAGGGAGGCTGTTTCCCCAGCAACATGTGACTGGCTGATTAGATTATCTGTCTGGAAACTGTATAAATGGCTTCCTGAAGCTGCAGAACTGTGAGTTAAACCCCATAAAACAGGGGTTTTTTCCCTTTGCAAAGTAAGCTCCACAACTTTGAGATGATCCACAAAAAATGGGGCTTTTCTCCTTTGCAAAAGAAGCTGCAGAAATTTGAGCTGATCCTCAAAAAATTGGGCCTTTTCCCCTCTAAAAACTAGGTGCGTCCTATGGTCAGGTGCGCCTTATAGAGCAAAAAATATGGTATATATCAACGACCTGGTTAAAAGTTTAACATCCCCAGAGTTCCATGCCCCCAAACTGGCCACTAAACCAATCTCGGTACTCCTTTATGCTGATGATGCAGTTCTCCTATCTCGAACAAAAATAGGCCTAAAAAGGCTGATAGGGGAATTCTCAGCATATTGTAGGAGAGAGCAACTGGTGGTAAACCATCAGAAAACCAAAGTCTTGGTCTTCACAAGGAAACATAGATCACATAGTTGGAGCATGGACAACCACCCAATCGAGCAGGTTAAAGCCTTTAAATACCTGGGCATAGTCTTCCAGTCATCGGGGTCATGGGATGTACATCAAAAATGTGTCAAAGAAAAAGCAGCCCAAAGTGCTAAGATGCTATCCCGCTTTTTCCACATGAAGGGCCGCAAATACATCCCAGCAGCCCTAGAGGTTTTTCAAGCCAAACCGCTGGCGCAGATACTCTACAGGGCCCAAATATGGACGGGCAACCATTGTAGCACCCTTGAAACTGTCCAATCCAAATTTCTAAGGCAGATTCTCTCAGTATCACCATGTGTCCCAAATGCTGCACTACATCTGGAGGCAAGCTTTCCCTCCGTTGAAACTCGATCCTGGCAAAGAACCTTTAATTATTGGCTCCGTATAAACCTAAATCCATCCGGTCTACTGCCCCTAGTGACACAAGACCCCCATAAAAGTGCGTGGTCTAAACTGGTGCACCAAAAACTCCTCTCCTGCGGACTCCATCCACATCAGCTTCTTATGATGGGCCCTATTAAAGCAAAAAGGCTAATTGGACAGCGCCTAAAGGACTTAGAGCTACAGAACAATTTAGCCATTATAAAGAAACGCTGCCCTTGGTTTGCCTTCTTTCCCCCTTCTCAGTTTGACTCCTTGGCACCTTACTTGCACAAATTAACTATCCCAAAATTCAGACGTGCCTTCACTCTTGCTAGATTGAACGTGTTGCCCTCTGCCATACTTGAGGGCAGATATCAGAAGATTCCAATCGAAAAACGACTCTGCCCCTGTGGAGATGGCAACCTGGAAACTGTGGCTCATGTCCTCCTGTCTTGCTCCCTCTATAGAGATATGAGGTCTGAGTTTATTACACCACTCTTACTTACTATCCCAGGCCGCCCTTCTGCTGCCACGTTGTTCTTTCTTTTGTCAGATCAAGATGATCTGATTACAACAAAGGTTGCTAGGTTTATCGAGGGTGCAATGAGATTAAGGGCCACTATTTGAATGACAATCATAGTCATTTGATCGTTCCTTTTATCCATTGTTGTTTTTATTTGTATACTAGTAAATTAAGCCCGTTGAAAAACGGGCGGGGGCTAGAAGATAATGCCGGCGCTCCCTGGGCAGATCGGTCAGTCACCGCGGGAGCAGTCACAGCTGCTGCTCCCGCGGTGAATGAGCGATCCGCCGAGGGAGCGCGGGCTCCCGCCGAGGGAGTGTCGGCTCCTGGAGCTGCCTGTCAGCACGGACGGGCAGCCTCAGGAGCCGGCGCTCCCTCGGCGGATCGCTCAGTCACCGCGGGAGCAGTCTGCTCCCGCGGTGACTGAGCGATCTGCCGAGGGAGCGCCGCTGCCGCCGAGGGAGTGGCGGCTCCTGGAGCTGCCTGTCCGTGCTGCTTGAAAGCAGCACGGACGGGCAGCCTCAGGAGCCGGCGCTCCCTCGGCGGATCGCTGAGAGAGGAGAGCGGCGCGAGCTCCGTGCGAGGCAGCGGCGCTGCCCCAACTGAGACGCACGTGCGCCACCGCTGCCTCTCGGACACGCCCCCCTCTCCCGTCGTCCAATCCATGTGTCACTGGAACGCACGCGCACTTGCGAATTCCTGTGACACACGGAAAGTGGTACGTACGGACACAGGCTCTTTATTATATAGGATTGTGCATTTTTTTATTGCTATGGCTGTTGGCTTTGCAAATAAGGTTTATTTTTCTATCTATCTATCTCTTGACAGAAGGCGCTGGCACTAATTGGGCCTCCGCAAGAGATGGGAGTTGGCCCAAGATGGCGTGCATTGCCTTTAGAGTGGCATTTTTAATGAGAAATATTTGTGGGCCTAAGTTGAATTCTTCAGAAGAGCAAATTTTCATTAGATTGAATGCCTAACTTTTAACGATTATTTTAACTGCATGATATATTTTCTTTTTTTTTCTTTTTTTGGTATCTCACTTTGTAGTGGCTTTTGCCGCACAAAGTAATTAATTAAAGGCCATATCATCCTATTCCGCGCTCTTGTCTCCTAGGGCCACCTCCCAAAGTCGCCAGCAAAGAGGAAATCCGCCCACACGGAAAGGGCTGTCCAGACCCCTACAAAAGTGGTGAAAATGGAACAGGATGGCGATGGTGGGAGATTCAGCCAGCTGCCTAGCAACAGGTGGCTGGAACAAATGCGGACCAGTTCTCAATCTCCAGGATGCGCCCATTCCACAGGGAGCAGGGACAAGGCAGGAGAAGGCGTGGGCAGCTCAAAGTCGCCCCCCAGGTCTGACCCAGAGCTGTCTGAGCCAGGTACAGACAGAAGCTGCTGTTTTACTCAGGGATTTTTAAGACCAAGTCACACATTTTTGTTATCTTTCTTGAGGCGGGGGGTATACTAATGGCTTCTCATCATGAGAAGTGAGCTTCTCATCATGAAATTGACAGCCTAAAGAAGGCTAAATTGTTTAATCCAGGTATTTTTTATTTACCTATGTCATTCATATCCCACCTTTTTCGCCACCTCCCCATTCTTAGGCTGAGGAGCAGGGACTGGCCTAAGGTTACCCAGTGCGCTTCATGGCTGAGTGGGGACTTGAACCCTGGTTCAAGCCAGTATGGTGTAGGAGAGCCAGTGTGGTGTAGTGGTTAAGAGCGGTAGACTCGTAATCTGGTGAACCGGGTTCACGTCTCCACTCCTCCACATGCAGCTGCTGGGTGACCTTGGGCTAGTCCCGCTTCTCTGAAGTCTCTCAGCCCCACTCACCTCAGAGAGTGTTGGTTGTGGGGGAGGAAGGGAAAGGAGAATGTGAGCCGCTTTGAGACTCCTTCGGGTAGTGATAAAGCGGGATATCAAATCCAAACTCCTCCTCCTCCTCCTCTCTCCCCGGTCATCGTCTGACCAACCACTACACCACGCTAGCTCTCAAATAGTAACATCAGTACATCGTCAGCAGGATTTGAACCCGTGGGGCGAGACCCCAGTGGATTTCTAATCCATCGCCTGAACCACTTGGCCACCAAGTGTGAGGAACCTGGTGCGCTGCAGTCGTTGAACTACAACTCCCACCTGCATCCCCGATCATTGGCGACTCTGGCAGAGGCTGGGGGGAGTTGAAATCTAACAGCCTCTGGAGGGGTGCGGTCTCCCCACTCCTGGTTTAATCAATCAGGTCACGTAGTGGATTGGAACCTTCTCTATTGATTAAAAAGCACCCACAATCAATCAGAATTTATATATATATATATATATATATATATATATATATATATATATATATATATATATATTAATGCAGGTACTTACACAAATCTTAAGGACGTGGGTTAAACCATAGAGCGTAGGGCTTGCCGATCAGAAGGTCAGCAGTTCGAATCCTCGCGACGGGGTGAGCTCCCGTTGTTTGGTCCCAGCTCCTGCCCACCTAGCAGTTCGAAAGCACGTCAAAGTGCAAGTAGATAAATAGGTACCGCTCCAGCGGGAAGGTAAACGGTGTTTCTGTGCGCTGCTCTGGTTCGCCAGAAGCGGCTTAGTCATGCTGGACACATGACCCGGAAGCTGTACGCCAGCTTTCGGTCAATAAAGCGAGATGAGCGCCGCAACCCCAGAGTCGTCTGTGACTGGACCTAATGGTCAGGGGTCCCTTTACCCTTTACACAAATCTTGGAAGAAGCATTACCTGGTTGAAAGAAAGGCAGGAATGCCTCTTTTAAACTGGAGCCGGCTGTGAGAGAAGTGTGCAAAAAGAATAATGTGTTTTTGTGTATATTGTAACTTAACACTAGGAAGTGATTTCTGACACTAAGAGCCACTTGGCAGTGGGAAGGGCCAGCGCAGAAGGCTAGCCTTCATTGGATGTCCGGCTTTTCTCTTGCAGATGATGCTCCTGTGAGCATTTCCTCAGGAGACGAATTCACCGACGACGAAACTGCGGTGAGTGCAGAGACCCAGGTGCTGCCGCGCTGTCGCATGGTGCCCTCCTCACTGCCCCCTGGACAATCGAGTCCCATGTGAAAGCTGTTGTTCTCCCAGCATGTTGGTGGCCCTTTTCAACTATACATAATAATAAAAAAGCAACCCTTTCCTTGCACCAGATTGTGACATAGGCGCAGCGAAGCAGACCTTTGATGTTCATAGAATTGCAGAGTTGGAAAGGGACGCCAAGGGTCATCTAGTCCAACCCCCTGCAATGCAGGAATCTCAGCTAAAGCATCCAAGACAGATGGCCATCCAACCGCTGCTTAAAAACCTCCAAGGAAGGAGAGTCCACCACCTCCTGAGGGGAATTGTTCCACTGTCAAACAGCTCTCACTGTCAGAAAGTTCTTCCTGATGTTTAACCGGAATCGCCCTTCTTGTAACTTGAAGCCATGGGTTCGAGTCAGTGCCGGATTTATGTATAAGCTAAACAAGCTATAGCTTAGGGCCCCACCAAAAAATATACTTCTTCTTAATTGTATTTCACTATTAATATACTTCTTCTTAATTGTATTTCACTATTAATATACTTCTTCTTAATTGTATTTCAGTTCAACAATTGCTTTGATAAAATACATATTTTGTTATGTGCACATGGCTTTAGATACCTATTAGGCCCATACATTACCATATAGCATATATTCAACACAAAAAAACAGCGACAATTTGTTGTAGACAAAGGACAGCTGGACATATCAAGGGCCCCATTGCCTTCAGTAGCTTGGGGCCTCATCAGACCTACATCCGGGCCTGCTTGGGGGTATCTTCCTTCTCGACAGTTCTATGATGCTGCGAATAAAATCTTGTTAGTCTTTTAAAGTTGTCACAATGCTCTTTTTTTCTGGGTCGTGGAACCCTCCACTCCCCAAGGCAACAACACAGTGGTTGCGGCTGGGGGAGGGAGGTGAATCAGTGGCCCATAACCTCTGAAGTGTCGTTCCCCCCCCCCCACTTGTCTGTCTCCTCGCCAGGTATCTAGCTTGCTACAGGACATCAGGAAGAGATCACAGAGTAGCCAGGAAGAATGCCTGAGGCAGGATTTTCAGTCGGGGCAAGGGACCATGGTGTTCTTCGACGTGAAGCTTCTACGTAAGGGGCTGAGAGCCACTTCTGAAATCAGATACTGCAAAATTATCGCTTGGGGAGAAGGGATGGGGGAGAAATTCAGTTCAGTTTGCATTTGAAGGCAAATCTACTGGATTTTCACTTTCCAAAACAATGCATAAACCAAAACCCAGCCATCCTGCAAAATCTGCGCTTCTGCAGAGTCTGAATTTTGCAGTGCAGTTATCCAGCCAAGTCACGTGCACAAAATTGCACATCCTAGGGTAAAGTGTGCATAAAAGCTCACATATTGCTAAAAATGATATAATAATAATAATAATAATAATAATAATAATAATAATAATAATAATAATAATAATAATTTATTTGTACCCCGCCAATCTGGCTGGGTTCCCCCAGCCACTCTGGGCGGCTTCCAACAAATATTAAAAATACATTAAAATGTCACACATTAAAAACTTCCCTAAACAGGGCTGCCTTCAGATGTCTTCTAAATGTCAGGTAGTTGTTTATCTCTTTGACATCTGATGGGAGGGTGTTCTACAGGGCGGGCACCACCACCGAGAAGGCCCTCTGCCTGGTTCCCTGTAACCTCAGTTCTTGCAGTGAGGGAATCGCCAGAAGGCCCACAGCGCTGGATCTCAGTGTCCGGGCAGAACAATGGGGGTGGAGATGCTCCTTCAGGTATACTGGGCCGAGGCTGTTTAGGGCTTTAAAGGTCAGCACCAACACTTTGAATTGTGCTTGGGAACGTACTGGGAGCCAATGTAGGTCTTTCAGGACAGGTGTTATATGGTCTTGGTGGCCGCTCCCAGTCACCAGTCTAGCTGATGCATTCTGGATTAGTTGTAGTTTCCGGGTCACGTTCAAAGGTAGCCCCACGTAGAGCGCATTGCAGTAGTCCAAGCGGGAGATAACTAGAGCATGCACCACTCTGGCGAGACAGTCTGCGGGCAGGTAGGGTCTCAGCCTGCGCACCAGATGGAGCTGGTAGACAGCTGCCCTGGACACAGAATTGACCTGCGCCTCCATGGACAGCTGTGAGTCCAAAATGACTCCCAGGCTGCGCACCTGGTCCTTCAGGGGCACAGTTACCCCATTCAAGACCAGGGAGTCCTCCATACCTGCCCACCTCCTGTCCCCCGAAAACAGTACTTCTTTCTTGTCAGGATTCAACCTCAATCTGTTAGCCGCCATCCATCCTCCAACCGCCTCCAGGCACTCACACAGGACCTTCACTGGTTCCGATTTAAAAGAGAGGTAGAGCTGGGTATCATCCGCATACTGATGAGCACCCAGCCCAAACCCCCTGATGATCTCTCCCAGCGACTTCATATAGATATTAAAAAGCATGGGGGAGAGGACAGAACCCTGAGGTACCCCACAAGTGAGAGCCCAGGGGTCTGAACACTCACCCCCCACCACCACCACTTTCTGGACACAGCCCAGGAGGAAGAAGGAGCAGAACCACTGTATAACAGTGCTCTCAGCTCCTCTAGACGGTCCAGAAGGATGTTATGATCGATTGTATCAAAAGCCGCTACAAGAATGTCTTATATTAGGGGAAACAGGTTTGCAGAAATGTGCAGATTGGGCAAAACTGTGCACACAGATGTGTAGACGAGGAGAGATTTGAACTAAAATGTTGGTGGCTTTTTATGAGGAGTTTCTCTTTTTAAAAAAAACCACAAACTGATGTGGAATTGTGGAGAACCGAACCTAAGACTGGAAAAAGAGAAACCGAGAGAAACCAAAATTGGCATATGTTCCCATCCCTACCTGGGAGTGAAGGGAGAGGGTGGCATATCAGAAGGGCATCAGGAAAGCGGCTGCTCAACCGCTGCCCTCCTTCCAGCAGGGAAGATGCTACCAACTTTTTCGTCTTCCAAGATACATTCCCACGAGAGCACAAGCATTGTGGCACATCAGATCAGCCTTCTGTGGCCACAGGAGAAATCCACAAGTGCATGATGATGCCACAAACCCACCTTGACTTGGAGGCTCAGTCTGGGGAAGCAGAATCCCGACAAGACTCAGGTCCTGTGGCAGGTGGCCTGTTCTGGCGGGTGGGTGGGTTTGTCACGCACGTACCCTTGAAAGGCTGGGGGTGCTCACACAATGTTCCTTGAGGTCACATGTGCCTCAAGGAACAAAGAGCCCCTTTCCCCAACTTTGTGGAAAGGGATAACCTTGTGGTTAGATTACTGTGATGTTCTTTACGTGGGACTGCCCTTGAAGATAGTTTGGGGACTGCAGCTAGTGCTAAAGTCTTTTCGTAAGGCCCTTTGAGGTTTCCTCCAATCAGTGTGTAAATTTTACGAAATAGATAAAATTTGGCAGCTAAACTGCTGAGTGCTACGTCTTACTAGGAGCACATCGCACCAATCCTGAGTGCATTGTGCTTGGCTGCCAGTTGGCTACT
This sequence comes from Darevskia mixta, assembly GCA_034641385.1. Classification (NCBI taxonomy): domain Eukaryota; kingdom Metazoa; phylum Chordata; class Lepidosauria; order Squamata; family Lacertidae; genus Darevskia; species Darevskia mixta. The sequence goes on from JAWWNH010000188.1 coordinate 6,122,686, forward strand.
GAACCAAATTCAGGGTGCTGATGATGACTTGTAAAGGCCCAAACAGATCGGATCTAGATATTTTATCTTGTTAAGTCCCTTTGAAACTTTTGTTGAAATATAAAGCAACTAACAGATGAAGGAAGGAAGGAAGGAAGGAAGGAAGGAAGGGGAGGAGAGAGAGAGAAAGAAAGAAAGAAAGAAAGAAAGAAAGAAAGAAAGAAAGAAAGAAAGAAAGAAATGTTTGAAAGAGTGTCCACCCCCCATATCCAGTGGTGGAGGAACCCTCTCCAGCACCTGGGGTGGGATGCTGAGGGGCGGGGTGAACCGCCTGGTGGCGCATGCACAACATCTGTACAGACTGCACACGCGTGGCAAGCCATACGTTCGCCGTGCGAGTGGTCTCCTTGCGAGCGGCAGCCCGTACGGACGCCTGTATAGACACCGCAGCACCCATACTGACTGCAACCGCGCCCTCGGCCACTCTACAGCTGGGGGGAAGCAGCAAGCCATCTTGTTATTTCCCCCCCCCCCGGTGGCACCCGGGGCGAACTGCCCCCCGCCTCCCCTTCATACGCCCCTGCCCATATCAATCTGCTTATGTGTTAAGATCAGCAGCTGACTGCCCTGTAGTCAAAGGACATCTGTTATGAGGCAACCAGGGCCCACTGGGGGGCACCAAACCACCCCCAGTTATGAAGCACAATTTCCCGTGAACTGCGAGTGGCGCTGACTTGGTTGAGTTTTAGGCACCACCTGAAGATCCAGGGCTGTATCCAACATTCTTCGGAGTCCTCGTGCTCAAGCAGATCCCAGGGTTTAAAGGCTGAACACAACTGATCCTACACAACTATTGGGCTGGCGGAAGCTTGTCGTGCAACAGTGGACACTCTTGGTTAATGTTCTTGCGTATTCCAACTGTGCGACAACATTCCACCAAGGCAACAAGCACGCCACTAAATGACTTTTAACTCAGCACTACGTTATACACCCTCCACAAACTACAGTTCCCAGGATTCTTTGGGGTATAAGGGCGCTTTAAATGCATGGTGGTGATCTGAGCTTACCTGTGGTCTTTCCAGCTACAAGGTGTGCTGATGGTCACTAGCTCAGGTGGTTTCTAAGGGGGGGAGGAGCAAGGGTATTGCAAGGCACTTAAAAGATGCAGGAAGAGAGGTTCGTGACACAAATTTGCACCCGCTGATTGGCCTCTGAGCAAACTGGATAACCACAGTGAATATGTTTGTGGGGAAGCGGAAGGAGGTCAGGTGCTCAGCCCCACCCCGCGTTGCATTCTAAAAATATCCTTAAAGCACGGGGGGGGGGGGTCAGTCTAGCAATGGCTTATGGCTACCAGTGGCCCATCTAGTCCAGCATGCTGTTCTCACAGTGGCCAACCTGATGCCTGTGGGAAACCAGCAAGCAGGATTTGAACCCAAGAGCAACTCTCCCCTCCTGCTCTTTCCAGCAACTGGGATCCAGAAACATCACTGCTTCCAATGGTAGAGACAGAGTGGAGGCATCCTGGCTACTATTAATAATAATAATAATAATAATAATAATAATAATAATAATAATAATTTATTCATACCCCGCCCATCTGGCTGGGTTTCCCCAGCCACTCTGGGCGGCTTTCAACAGAATATTAAAATACAATAATCTATTAAACATTAAAAGCTTCCCTAAACAGGGCTGCCTTCAGATGTCTTCTAAAGGTCTGGTAGTTGTTGTTCTCTTTGACATCTGAAGGGAGGGCGTTCCACAGGGCGGGTGCCACTACCGAGAAGGCCCTCTGCCTGGTTCCCTGTAACCTCACGTCTCGCAGTGAGGGAACCGCCAGAAGGCCCTCGGCGCTGGACCTCAGTGTCCGGGCAGAACGATGGGGGTGGAGACGCTCCTTCAGGTATACTGGACAGAGGCCGTTTAGCCATTGGCAGCCCTCTCCCCCTCTATGCATTTGTCCAGTTCTCTTTAAAAGCCACTGAAATGGGTGGCCATCCCCGCCTCCTGTGGGAGCAAGTGCCATAGCTTGAATTTGTGCCGTATGAAGGAGGACTTCTTTTATCCGTCCTGAATCTTTCAGCATTCCCCACGAATTCTAGTGTTACGAGAGAGGGGGAAAGACTTTTTCGGCCATGAAGCTTTCTGGAAGACTTTGGGTCTCAGCCTAACCTACCTCACAGGGTTGTTGTGTGGGATTAAATGAGACGGGGGAGAACCATGAAGAAAAAAAGGTGGGGTATAAATGCAACAAGTAAATAATCTATATATATAAAAATGTTCCCATTGCGTGTTTGTCTGAAACACCCTTGCTGTGTAACCGCTGGACCAAATTGCATCAAATTTGGACACAGCGTTCCATTACCATGTCAAAATAATCTGGCATAATAAAAATTCAAAAAAACCACACCTGTCATACCTAAAATAAAGTTTAAACGCAAAAAAACTGTCACAGCTATTACATGTCATCAGCAAAACAGCGCCCTCTAGTGACGGCTATACTGGTACTACAGCTACAAAAGCAAAAAAAAGGCGCAGCTTTTAGACATCACCATCAAAACCTCAGAGCTCCGTGGGCCATTTGCAAGCTCACAAACCGGTAATTGAAAGGGGGCCCCGAGAAAAGGGTAATTGAAAACGGGGGTGGGCACAGAGAAGGGGCAGACGGAAGTTCAACAGGGGAACTTCTAGGCCGGCACTGTCACCATAGCCCGGGTCGTTGCTGTTAACACCATCAAATGCAGGCCCAGCCCAACCGCTGCCCAGGCCCCTTAGCCACCCCACCACTGTGAAAGGCAGGCCCCGGCCCTTCTCCACAGCCGCTCACGACGACGCCGTCAGAGCCAGCCTGGGCTGCCCACTGCCCACTTCCCCACCGCAGCTGCCATGAAAGGCAGGCCGGACACCATCCCCACAGCCGCTGCTGGCCCTCTCCTCTCCTACCACCACCCACAGACGCAGCCATCAACACCACAGCATTCACACACATAGCCACAGCAAAGCGTGGCCGGGTCAGCTAGTAATAAATAAATCAGCAACCCATTTGGCCTGGCTTCTTCCCTGGAATAACCTGCTGGCTCTTGAGTAATATTTATTTGTTTGTGATGCTCTGTTGTCAATCTGGACTAACCTCCTTTCTCTGCTCTTTCAGCGGGAGACAGACTACACCTGGTTGCCCTAGCAGAAGAAGCAAACTACCGCTCTGTCATGATCGGGCCGCTGGTGCCTTCCTCTGGCGGAGACGCAAGAAGCAAATTCTCCGAGACTGGGCTGGAGAATTTCCTCGACTACGTCTGCTCTCACTCCCTGCCCATTTTGGTGGGGTACAACATCTGGTCCGTGGAGCATCTCCCAGCCCTGGTTGGCGCCCTGCAAGCTATCAACAAGGAGGAAATATTTGAAGCCTCCATCTTTGGTTTCATCGATGCCTTGCCCCTCATTAAGGAGAAGACCCAGTGGTTGACCAGCCACACGCTGAAAAGCCTGGACAGCGCACTTCTCTGGGGCGAGCTGAACGACACGCGGGCCGAAAACTGTGCCAAGGCCCTGAAGGATTTGTGTACCGTCTTGGAGGTTAACCCTGTGATGGAGAAAAGGCCAGTCATTACCTACTCCAACATACGGTCCTACACCTCCCTGCAACCCCTCCTGTGGCAGAAGCTCCTCTCCGAGCCCTCCGCAAAGACCTTGGCGCTGCACAATGTCTCCCTTTCCATGCTCCAGCACGTCTACCAAGAGGACCCAGAAAGGGGTCTGAGCAAGTTGTGCAGATTCCTGAATCGCATCCGAAAGGACACGGAGGGGAAAATCCAGAAGCTGAGCAAGATTCGCTTCTATTTCCAAAAACTGGAGCCAGCAGCTTGGCATCTGCTGCCGGCAGCAACCTCATAGAATCTTAGAGTTGGAAGGGACCCAAGAGTCATCTAGTCCAACCCTCTGCAATGCAGGAATCGCGCCTGAAGAACCCCTGACCATCCGACCTCGGCTTAAAAACCTTCAAGGGAAGAGAGACCACCGCCTCCCATGGGAGTCTGTTCCACTGCTGAACAGCTCTTACTGTTTTTGTGAATGTTTAGTCGGAATCTCCTTTCTTGTAACTTGAAGCCATTTCCTCGAATCCGACCCTCCAGAGCAGGAGATTCTACAATTCTATGCTTCTACCATGTTAATGAAATAAGTACTAATTGATGCAATCAGGGAACCATAATAGAAATAATCAAACTGGCCCAAGCATAAAGAGAACGGAGGAAAATTACCGTATTTTTCGCCCCATAACGCGCACCTCATTTTTAGAGGAGGAAAACAAGAAAAAAAATTTTTTCTGGTTTTCCTCCTCTAAAAGGCTGGGAGGGAGGGAGGGAAGAGAGAGAGAAGGAAGGAAGAGAGAGAGAGGGAGAGAGAAGGAAAGGAGGGAGAGAGGGAGGGAAGAGAGAGAGAAGGAAGGAAGGAAGGAAGGAAGGAAGGAAGGAAGGAAGGAAGGGAGGGAGGGAGGGAGGGTGGGTGAGAGGGAAGGAAGGAAGGAAGGAAGGAAGGAAGGAAGGAAGGAAGGAAGGGGTGAGAGAGAGTGGAAGAAAGAGGGAGACGCTCTGACGCTCACAAGAGATCGGAGCTGGGGCTGAGAGAGGCGCAGCGCAGCACCTCTCTCAGCCCCGGCTCTGATCCCTGCTCTGGCCTTCGCTCCATAACGTGCGCAGACTTTCCCCCTTCCTTTTTAGGAGGAAAAAAGTGTGCATTATGGAGCGAAAAATACGGTAACTCAGTCAACCTGTAACATTCTTCCATGCAGCTGCATGAGATGATAAGGGTCAGCCATTATCACCAACCTCTGGGGTTGACTCCTCTCAGCATTGGAGTTTCATTTGCAAGTCTAGCTGAGTCCATCTGAAACCTTTTGAGTAGAGCTATCTTTGTCCTCCAGGACAGGGATGGGGCCCCTGTGGCCACCCAGATGTTGCTGAACTAAAACTCCCACCATCCCTGCCCACTGGCTACTCTGGGGAGGGTTCATGGGAGTTGAGAGTCCAACAACCTCAGGTCACCCAAACTTTCCTACCCCATCCTAGAAAATGGCCCACAGGGCAATCCTATATGTCTACTCGGAAGTAAGCTCATTGAGTTTAATGGGACTTACTCTCGGGTAAGTGTGTGCAGGATTGGAGCCTAAGTGTTGTCTCTCAACATCTGAAGAGCACAACCAGATCGTTTGCCCATTGCTTTGCGATTCCTGGCAGGCAGTAACCCTTGCAGCACCCTGATGGGACAAGTTGCACCTGCTAAAGTCCCCTGAAAATGGAGGGGCTCTACTGCACTGCAGGGGGGTTGGACTAGCTGGCCCTTTGGGTGCCTTCCAACCCTACAGTTCGGTAATTCTACGATGCAACAGATCACCCTAATGCAGATATAGCAGCCAACCCAATTTAATATCGCAGCTCCAGACTCTGTCAGTTCAAAAGCAGTTTCAGAACGGTTTCAGTTTCAGAACCCTTTTAAATGTGTTGTGGGGGGGGGAGCTATTAGTTTCTTATTGTCCTTATTTTTACTCTGCATTCTGTGTTTGTTATATTGTATTTTTATGTTGTGAACCGCCCTGAGACCTGCCAATGAAGGGCGCTATGTAAATTTAATAAACAATGATAATAAATTCAGGGACTAGTTGACCTCCATTTGCTGTCTGCTACAGCTTTCCCCAGCAAGCACTGACTTGCACCTGAGACCAATTTTAGTTCGTTCCTTCCTTTTCACCTCCAGAGTTTGCATTTAGCAAAAGGTGTGTTTGGGTTCCTCGTTACCTGAGTCAGGTGAGAGTGGACTTTGGGGTTGGGTTTATAAAGGTTTGCAGAGAACAGTCGTGTTTGTTGCTGGATTTCTTGAAGAAGCAAAATGGGGTTCGGGGCAAACTTGGCTGTTGTCTTGCTCTGCTGGGGGGTTGCTTCTTATGACCCCTGGCAGTTTGCTCCGAGGAACTCAGTTTGGAGACCTGCCAGGACTGTGTCCCCTGCCGCTTCCTGGCCCGAGTCCTCTCCCTGGGCTTGGGTTGATGCTTCCCAGGTGAGGGCGTTGTCCTACTTGGCCCCTGTCGCTGTGCAGTGTGGAGAGGCCCAAGTGGTAGTAACAGTGAACAGGGACCTGTTTGGGACTGGAAGGCTCATCAAGGCAACGGACCTCAGCCTGGGCTCCTCAGGCTGCCAGTACACCACCTATGATGCTGTCAAGGATGTAGTGATCTTTGATGTTGGGCTCCATCAGTGTGGCAGTATCCTGCAGGTAACTCTGTATTAATTACCTATGTTGACCTATCCTATGCATGCTTCGGCATTTGTTTCCAGGCTAGTTAAGAGGCCTAATCCTTACCCATTAGGTTATTGTTGTGCCACTGGCTACCCTGGGTTCTTTGAAACTACAATAGGTTCTGTGAGTATAGCATCTAGATCAAGGGAAGTAATAGTACCACTGTGAGTTAGACCTCACCTGGAATACTGTGTCCAGTTCTGGGCACCACAGTTCAAGAAGGATACTGACAAGCTGGAACGTGTCCAGAGGAGGGCAACCAAAATGGTCAAAGGCCTGGAAACGATGCCTTATGAGGAACGGCTTAGGGAGCTGGGTATGTTTAGCCTGGAGAAGAGAAGGTTAAGGGGTGATATGATAGCCATGTTCAATCAATCAATCAACTTTATTTCAGCTTTAAGCTCATAACACAAGACAACACAAGAACAGCAGTTACACTCACACAGTTGAATTTAAAATTATTGGCAATAAAATTAGTGGTAATCAAGACTTAATAAGTATACAAGATAGTGTAAATATTAATTCCAAACAATTTCAATTTCCAATCAACAGTCCATTTCGTCTCTTGTATGTCAGAACGGAAGTTAAAATTTTTGCCATTTGTAGGGTTACAAACTGGTCAGTGTCTTGCAATAAAAAAGCAAGGAGGAAGTCAACCGGGTGCCCAGACAGTTTTTGGATTAATGGTTGCACTAAATTCTTCCGGGCAGCATCATCTAGAGGGCAGTTAAACACCATGTGGTGGAGAGATTCTATCGATCTGTTATCACAAGAACATAAAACCGAAATTTGACCCCCAGAAAATCTATGGAAAAGGGAATTTGACGGGAATACATTAAAACGCGCTTTAATAAAAGCAAAGATGTGACTGGCGATAGAGATGATAGGTAGGTTGGCGCATGGGCTGGCGGAGCTATGCCCAAGTGCCTCGGGGAGCACGTACCCCCACCAAGCATAAGATTACGTTGCCACTCTATATCATTCAATCTTTGGTTAATTTTTTGGCTGTGATAAAATCGTAATTCAGGACTTCCATGGGTGAAATTCCTATAGAGCGTAAAACGGCGCTCATCTCGTTTTATTGGCCGAGAGCCAGCATACAGCTTCCGGGTCATGTGGCCAGCATGACTAAGCCGCTTCTGGCGAACCAGAGCAGCGCACGGAAACACTGTTTACCTTCCCACCAGAGCGGTTCCTATTTATCTACTTGCACTTTGACGTGCTTTCAAACTGCAAGGTGGGCAGGAGCTGGGACCGAGCAATGGGAGCTCACCCCGTAGCAGGGATTCGACCTGATCGGCAAGCCCTAGGCTCTGTGGTTTAACCCACAGCACCACCTGGGTCCCATAGGTCTTAAATTATCCTTGCACTAAAAAAGCACAATGAGGCTCAATGGGTCATCTTGCATTCCTTCCTCCAGATGACTCCAGAATCCCTGGTCTACAGCATAAGCTTATACTATAAGCCTACTCCCAGCGCCAATGCAGTTGTCATACGAACCAGCCCAGCCGAAGTCCCTATCGAATGTCACTATCCAAGGTGAGTTGGGGAGATGGCAGCAATGACAGGCACATAGGAGCCGTTCACATGCGCAGCAAGGCAGTAGCTCCCAAATATTTTTGGGCTATCCCCCTTCTTGGTTCCATAAACTCATTCCTAGTGCCCCTACCATACCCTATGAAAAGCACTGTTCAGAATAATGGTTTGCATGACCCACTAAGGAAGATAAAAAAAAGGTAAAGGACCACTGACAGTTAAGCCCAGTCGCGAACGACTCTCTGGTTGCGGTGCTCATCTTGCTTTACTGGCCGAGGGAGCTGGCGTTTGTCCGCAGACAGTTTTCCCGGGTCATGTGGCCAGCATGACTAAGCCCAGGCATCGACAACCTCCGGCCCATGGGCCGGATGCGGCCCGTGAAGGCAGTTTATCTGGCCCACGAGCCGCCCGGTCACCGAGCCACCCGCTCGGCAAGTCCCCTGCGCGCTGCGCTAAACCAGCGTTGCGCGGGGACTCACCGAGTGGCGCTGGAGACCCCGAAAATCGCTTCTGTGCAGGCGTCTGGGCATGCGCAGAAGTGATTTCCGGCATCGCGCTGCGCATGTCCGGCCCACGGCTGGATAACCTTGCCGACGCCTGATTAAGCTGTTTACCTTCCTGCCAGAGCAGTACCTATTGATCTACTTGCACTTTGACATGCTTTCGAACTGCTAGGTTGGCAGGAGCTGGGACCGAGCAACGGGAGCTCACCCCGTCACAGGGATTCGAACCACTAACCTTCCAATCAGCAAGCCCTGTGGTTTAGACCACAGCGCCACCCACGTCCCTGGTCTAAGGAAGATAGTAATCCAATAATTGTTACGGTTCTGAATTTTTATTGCTCATTTCTTCAAAAACCAATTAAAACTATTTCATTAATTCAACAAAAGTGACCAACTTGATCCAGTGAGACCAGCTGTACAAGGTATAGTAGTCATTTGCCCCTGTAGTGCCCCCCCCCCAGGGTTGCTGGTGCCCACTTTGGGAAACACATCTGTGTGGGGGCCTTTCGCCTTATTTGTTTCTCATTCCAGGAGGAGCAACGTGAGCAGCGAAGCCATCAAGCCAACTTGGGCTCCCTTCAGCTCGACCATTTCCGCAGAACACAGGCTGAGCTTCTCTTTGCGCTTAATGAACGGTACTTGAAAATTAAGGAACGGGCCCTTAGCTCAATGTAGGGTGGCAGCACCTGGCAGGGCCCACTGCTGAGGCTAAGGGAGTTTGAGGGCAGGAGACACCTCACCTTTTTCCAAGCAAGCACCAGACAGCTGGATCTGGCCATCCTAAATGCATCCGCAGCATCCCTGGCAGAGCATCACTCCGGGGCTCTGTGGGAATCAGAAGAGGGTAGCTAGACGGGGCTGCCCAGGGCTACTGGGTGCAGTGACCATAGCCAGGCAAGCCTGCCAGCCATCCAAGCACTGCCCACTAACACCAAAGGAGCCCTGAAAGCTGAAAATGTAATGGCCATCTAGTCCTAATTCCATTGGTTTTTCATCCGGTTTGTGGTGTGTTCTACCTTTTCTGCTCCTGAGGGGTGTCTGGATCTGGGGGTGTCTAATGCGGTTAATTGAACTTTATTTTTTTTAAAAAAATTGTTCACTGCAGGCCTTCCTGTCTTTTAGACTCCCCCTCAAGACTTTGCTCCTGAATAGCCTTGTTTTTTTGCTTCACCTTACATCCTTGCCTCCTTTTCCACTGTTCCTGGTTTTCAATGTAGCTGACATGTTACCTGCTGTTTCAATTTAAATAAAACTTAAATACAATTCAAATGCTGTTAATTGAGCAGTTTTTCATAGCTTTGAGCCATGTTATGCTGTATCCTCCCCCCCCCAAAAAAAATCATGGGAGCTGTAGGCGACTCCTCATAGAGCTACAATTCCCTGCACCCTTAAACTACAGTTCCCAGGATTCGGGGGAGGGGCAATGTGCTTTAAATGTAATAAATAAAGGCCTGGGACAAGAGTTTATCTTCTGATAAACCAGAGTTTAAATTTTAGGAGCAGATGTGACTGTAATCCTTTTTATGTAGAGCTTAGAAATATTTGTATTTTATAGTTACAGGTAGGTAGCCGTGTTGGTCTGCCGTAGTCAAAACAAAATAAAAAATAAAAAAATTCCTTCCAGTAGCACCTTAGAGACCAACTAAGTTTGTTATTTTATTTTGTTATTGGTATGAGCTTTCGTGTGCATGCACACTTCTTCAGATACACGCATGCACACTTCTTCAGATACACGCATGCACACGAAAGCTCATACCAATAACAAACTTAGTTGGTCTCCAAGGTGCTACTGGAAGGAATTTTGTTTTGTTTTGTTTGTATTTTATACATTGTTATTATTAAGAATATAGAGAGAACCTGCTGGATCAGGCCAATTCAGCATCCTGCTCTCGTAGCAGCCAACTAGATGCTGGTGGGAAACTAGGGAGCCAAACATGAGCCCAAGAGCCCCCCCCCCTCCCTCCATCAACTAGCATTCAGAAGCATTGCTGCCTCTGACTGTGGAGGCAGATCGTAGCCATCCCTGCTCATAGCCATCGATAGGCCTCTCCTCCTCCATGAATTTGCCTAATCCTCTTTTAAAGCCCTCCAAATTGGTGGCCATCACTGTCTCCTGTGGGAGGGAGTTCCATAGTTTAACTCTACGCTGCAAGATGATGCATCATTGGACATGACAAGCCAGTGCTGAGGTCTGTGCTGGATAGCTTTGTTTCCGTCTAGGTAACTCTTTTGTCTTTCAGATGACTGGAGCGCTGAGAGAGCTTCCGGCGCGTACCAGCTGGGAGATGTGATGTACATCCAGGCTGATGTGAACACGGAGAACCACGTTCCTCTGAGGCTGTTTGTCAACCACTGTGTCGCCACGCTGAGCCCAAGCAGGGACGCCACTCCCCGATATCCCATCATTGACCACAACGGGTAGGAGCTCTCTAGGGTTGTCCCTGCCAGCGGCTGCGAGGGAGAAGGGACAAAGAGCAGAAAGGGGAAGCCATGTGGGCAGAGCCAGGCCTGCAGGCCGCCAGTTCCCCACCCTTGGACTAGGGCAGCCAGGAACCTCATGTTACAGGAAGTACTGCTGACAGCTAGGGGTGGGCGGAGGGGTTGGTTCTGTTTGCATTTAAATGCAAATCTAACTTGCTTTTCCCGAAACATGGCATCCTTTGAGAACTTCACTATTCTCTGAATTTTACAGTGCAATTATCCCTCTCCATGTGTAAGAAATGCATGTTGAAGTGTGAATAAAAATACATATATTTGGAGGAATTGACATACGTAATACCAGGAGAAATTGCTTTGCAGAAACATGTGTATTAATGGAAAATGGACACAAAAGCATATATTTAATAGGAGAAACTGACACTAAAATGCTGGCAATTTTTCATGAGATTTAAAAAAAAAAAAGCTGATGTGGAAATGTGAAAGGAACTTGAGTGGAAGAAAAAAATGAAGAAACTGAAATACAGTTTCTTTCTTTCTTTCTTTCTTTCTTTCTTTCTTTCTTTCTTTCTTTCTTTCTTTCTTCCCCTTTCCATTTCTTTCTTTGTGTTTTAGCTGCCTTGTTGATGGGAGGTCAGATTCCAGCTCAGCCTTTGTGTCTCCAAGGCTCAAGGAGGATTTGCTCCAGTTCACAGTGGACGTTTTCAGATTTACAGGACATCCTCAAGAGCTGGTGAGAAGCCTTGTCTTGCACAGCCTTCCTTGAACTGAAGCCTAGAATGTCTAATGTTTTGTTGTCTACTTGGCCTCTCCAGATCTACATCACTTGCCACCTGAAAGTGACTGCAGCCAACCAGGCCCCTGATCCTGAAAACAAAGCTTGCTCCTTCAACCAAGCTAATAACATGTGAGTGAGATAGCCTCCTGCTATAGGATTGAGGGGGATGGTTTGGACAAAGAACTGCTGAGGTGATCAAGTCCGCCTCTTAAGTCAGAGCTGTTTGGCAGTGGAATGGACTTCCTCTGGACAAGTTGGTGAACTCTCCTTTGTTGGTGGTTTTTAAACAGACGTTGAATGGCCATTGGCCATCCGTCAGGGATGTTGCAGCTGTGATTCGTGCAGGGGCTTGGACTAGATGAGCCTTTGGGGTCCCATCCAAGTCTACATGTTAATAGCCTTAGCCAAACCTGCCAATGACATTTCTACAGGACCAAATAATATAATATTTCTTTATTGTCATTGTACAAGTACAACCTTGTGCAAGTGCAACAAAATTTAATGCCATCCCATAAAAAAACAACAGCACAAAAAAACCACATTTTCAGCCACACATGCACATACGTACACACCCATCACAACTCTCCAAGGTCATATTATCTGGTTACAGCATTTAAGATGCTTATAGCTCTTGGGTAGAAACTATTCTTCAATGTATTTGTTCTTGATCTAATTGTTCTATATCTCTTGCCCGAAGGCAGTGGTGCAAAAAGACTACCGTATATCCCGGATGAGATGGGTCCTGTAAAATATTGTTTACTTTTTTAAGGCAACAGGAACTGTATAGTTCTTCCAAAGATGGGAGAGGATGACCAATAATCTTTCGGGCTGTGGTTATGACCTTCTGGAGTACCTTCCTCTCCAAATAGTTGGCTGTCATAGAAACAACTAGCTAGTGATGTTTCCAGAAGCTTCCCTCCAACCCACCCAACAGCATTTTTTAAATTTCATTCCATTTGTTATATTTTCTATGCCATTTTGCACTCAAGTCTCAAAGCAGCTTACATTACAGCACTCATAATCTCACTATCCAGAGATTGTGGTGTGGCGTCTAACAAAATTATGCCGAGTATTTGACCTTGTTGCCTAGGCCAGTGTTTTTCAACCTCCTTGGGGCAACGGCACACCTGCCCCACGAAAAAAATCTCGCGGCACACCACCCGGGGGGCGGGGTGTCCGCGCGCCCTGGCGGGAGGGAGGGGAAGGACCCAGGCGGGCAAAAACGGAGCGGGAGATCGGCGGGCCAAGCGCCCGCCCCCCTCCGCCTCCCGCACCCAGCCCCCCGGCAGCACCTTCAGCCGGCCCCGAGCGAGCCCGGCGGCACCGGCACCTCCCGCCCGTCCCCGACCGCGGCAGAGGCAGCAGGCGAAGCGCCCGGCAGCCCGCGGCGGCCGGCGAGCGAGAAGCGGAGCCGAGGCAACGCGGCGCCAGCCACCCGGACCGACCCGGAAGCGGCCCAGGGCACCGCCGGTCGCCCCGCCCGCGTCCACCGGAAGCGGCGCGCCCGGAGGGGGAAAGAAGCCGCGGAACAGCAGCCGGTGTCTTGCGGCACACTACTGTGCCGCGGCACACCGGTTGGGAAATGCTGGCCTAGGCAAACCAATTCTGCAGGTAACATAGGCCAGTGTGGTGTAGTGGTTAAAAGCGGTAGACTCGTAATCTGGGGAACTGGGTTCGCATCTCCGCTCCTCCACATGCAGCTGCTGGGTGACCTTGGGCTAGTACCACTTCTCTGAAGTCTCTCAGCCCCCCTCACCTCACAGAGTGTTTGTTGTGGGGGAGGAAGGGAAAGGAGAATGTTAGCCGTTTTGAGACTCCTTCGGGTAGTGATAAAGCGGGATATCAAATCCAAAACTCTTCTTCTCTTTTTCCCATCCCTCCAGGTGGATTCCAGTTGAGGGTACCCAGGGCATCTGTACCTGCTGTGAGACTGGGAACTGTGGTGTCACTGGAGGGCAGCCAAGGAGGCTCAACCCCTGGGATAGGTGGGCGAGAGGAAGGAGATCTGGCAGAGATGTATCCACTAAACATGGTGCGTTCCATTCATGTTGGCGGGGGAGCCCATCTGTTCTGTGCAGGGGTCCCTAAATGAAAGGGGTGAGACTGACCTACTGATGAGTAAGTTTAACCTTGCTCAAAATGCAGGTCAACTGGTGAAGGAACTGGAGACTGATGTGATGATCGGCCCCATTTTCGTCCGTGATGCGTACATGGGCTCAAGTCGTCTTTCAGCCCATCAAAGTGAAACGATGGAATCTCCAGCAGAACATGGTGGTACCTCCTCCTCTTCCTTATTAGTAGTAGTAAATATTTCAAGAACGCAGGTGAGGGCAGAGTGAGAATTTGATTCAGGAATCTAGCTAGTGAATTAGAATAAAACTCTGGGGCAAATGATAGTAATGTGGTGATTAGTTAGGGATGGCTTGTTTTTGCACTGGAAGGTTAGTAATTGGATAGCTTGTCTGGAAACAAGGAAGGAATTGGGTCACAACATGGGAATAAGCGACTCTCCAGACTGCGTTTTGGGGGGGTGCATTCTAGGCAAAAGCACTCAGGGTGAGGTTTGGGGGCTTTGAGCCGGAGGGTCTCCCCTCCTCCTAGCTTAACCCTTCTGCCCCATCATCCCAACATAAACCTGCTATGCTTAGAACGTCCAGGGGCTTCCTTTGGGAAGAGATTGCTGGAGGCTCGCAGGTATTTGTGTTTTATTTACAAAGAATGCAAGTTGGATATAAGTAGAGAGAACCAATAGCCCCCACTCCTTTCACATCCTATATAATAAAGTTGCTGTGTCCCTGCGTCCAGTCCGTGTGTCACGGAATTGCGCTACTACGCATGTCCATGTCCCACACGGACGCAGGGATTGGAGCGGGCGGAGAGGGGGGCGTGTCCGAGAGGCAGCGGCGGCGCACACGCGTTGTCAGTTGCGCCAGCGCCGCTGCCTCGCACGGACACAGAGCCCAATCCCCGCGGCTCCGAGGCCTAGCGGCCTGGGACGGCCCATCCAACGGAGCGCCGGTGCTCCGGAAGCCAACGAGGGCTGACCCATCCTCGCCGCCGCTACCGCCGCCGCTGCAGCCGCCCCCGGGGAAAAAGAAGGGGGGGAGCCCCTCTCCACCCCCCAGCGGCCGCTGTTCTGCCTCCTCCTGCCTCCTCCTCCTCTAGCGCCCGTTATGTAACGGGCTAACTTCAACTAGTCAGATATATTAACAGAGAAGGAGCAGCCAGCGCTGTAAGATGCTTAAAGGTAAAGGTAAAGGGACCCCTGACCATTAGGTCCAGTCATGTCCGACTCTGGGGTCGTGGCGCTCATCTCGCTCTATAGGCCGAGAGCCGGCGTACAGCTTCCGGGTCATGTGGCCAGCATGACTAAGCCGCTTCTGGTGAACCAGAGCAGCGCACGGAAACGCCGTTTACCTTCCCGCCAGAGCGGTACCTATTTATCTACTTGCACTTTGACGTGCTTTCAAACTGCTAGGTGGGCAGGAGCTGGGACCGAGCAACGGGAGCTCACCCCGTCGCAGGGATTCGAACTGCCAACCTTCTGATCAGCAAGCCCTAGGATCTGTGGTTTAACCAAAACTGACCAAAAATGCAAGTTAGATGGTAGCATGAAGCCCTGCAGGTTTACTTGGAGGCAAGTTCCCTAAATCAATAGTAAGAGTTTGCAGCCTTATGACAGCTTTGGTGTAAGTTGAACTTGTTCTCTCTCTTTCTCCCTCGCCCACCCCATCTGCAGGATTCTTCTCAGTGCCTGGGCTGCTGGCTGGACTCATCTTGATGTCTCTGGCTCTGCTTCTTGCTCTGATTACTCTTGGGGTCCCTCTGCTCAAAAAGCGTCCGGGGTCCCCTTAAAATGTAATGGAATACATATCTCGATGTGAAAAAAAACTAAATAAAGATACAAATGGCTTTCTTGCTTCCTTCCACCTTTAAATGAGAAAGAGGGTAATAAGAGCTGGTGACTGATCCTATATATGGGGAAAATGTATATATTATATACATAAAGCCTGAGTTGCGTCACTTTGCACTTTTTACAGCCCATTCACTCAGTTTCAGCCGGTCTTTTTGCAGCATTTCATAATTTCTTTTTGCTTTAATGACCCTGAAAACAGCTCACAAACAGCAGGGCCTTCTTAAACATATCCGGTGCCATAGTGCAAAGATCTGCCCGCCCCCCAGTTTCCCAGAGTTCTTGACCTTTTTTAAGGGGGGGACCCCAAAGTTGTTGACCTTTTTTTAGGGAGCTGACACCATGCTTACACATTATCTCTGCTTGGGAAAAGAAAGCAGGAAACAAATTTTTTTTAGTTGCTCATTTATTAACATTGCACTTATTATTAAGTATACAACACCACATTTGTTCTGGGTATAAGTTTTTGTGAGCATGCACATTTCTTCAGACATCTGAAGAAGTGTGCATGCACACGAAAAAATTATTTTTTTAACTGTGCTGTGTTCCCATATTCTTTTTCCCCAAGTTGCTTTACAATGGGATGTTATGCATATGATCTTGCTGCAAACTTTGCCATACAGCTTGCAAATACCAGTAAGCCTAGCCTTGCCACTCAGCCGAAAAGCTGCTCATGTCTGATCTCTCTCTCTCTCTCTCTCTCTCTCTCTCTCACTCACACACACACACACACACTATTAATATCTATCCATAGGGCTGATCCATTTTATCTTAGGTAGGATTTAATAAACTGCCAGCGATCAAAACAAATCCAGCTCCTTCTCATTTTAACACCTCACCCCTCCTGGGAAGAAGAAAGGGGGGGCAGATGGAGAAGGTTATATTTATGAAGATCTTCAGGCACATTTTCTCTCCAGCAAAGCCTTGATAGGTGGCGTACCTTCTGTTACCTGTCCTTACAGAACTCGATTCCCGCCCCCGCCCCCCATCGCCAAAGAAGTGTGTTCCCAATACTGTAACAAAGAATATTAAATAGGGCAAATATCATGAGGCACATGCCAAAGCCCTCAACCCCAGCAAGGGGGTCCCAGCTGAGCCCCAGAACCCACTTGCTTACTCTTGCACACACACCTGGCTTGGCTTGGAAGACCGCCTCCCCTTCCCTCCGCGCTCCAACATTACGCTCGCCCTTCGCTGCGGATGGCAGAGAGGAGGCGAATGGTCAGCGCAGCCCGCCCGCTGCCGTTCAAACACGGCAAACCACGCCCCCCCCCCCCCCGCCAGCCGCATTGGCTGGCGGGGTGGCATAACGTGGCACCCCGCAGCGGCGAGAACAACTTTCCCGGAAAACTCGCCCTCGCCGCCGCCCGCCCACCAGAGGAGGAGGAGCCGGGGGCTGATCAGCTGATCGCCCTGGCGGGATCAGCTGGTGCAACTGGATCCCTTCCGCGATTGGGCGGCAGGAAGGAGTCAGGTGATCCAGCCTTGCAGGGCAGCGAGTAGCAGGCGCCGCGCGCGGGGCACCATGGTGAGCCGGAGGCGCGTTGCGCGCGGGGGGCACAAGAAGGGCTTGCTGCGCCGCCTGGAGAGGACAGGTGCCAACGCCCTGGGTACCCGCACATTTCGGTGCCAGGGCCGTGCACGCTGCATGGCACCCACGGCCCCGGGGCCAAGCTGGCACTCCTGGCTTCGAGGCAGGGGCTCCGGCGTGGGCTCATGAAATTGCAGCCCGAGCTCTTGGGCGAGGCTCCGAACTAGGCTGGTGCCAGGGATGGGCCCCCTCAATGCTTGCTTGCCTTCCGTCGCGCTGGATCCGGAAGCGGCAGCTGGCGCGGCAGGATGCTGCAGCCCGAGTGCTCACGATCCTGTCGCCGTGCGGCGCTTTTGCCTCTTCGTGCACAGCCCCGCGCAACTTGGCACCGGCCTTTCGGCGAGGTCCCTGTGCCACACGCGCGCCGGCCGACGCTGCAGCCCTTGGCGGGGGCGCCCCGAAAATTGTGTGCCCAGGACCACATCCTCCCCCCCCCCACACACACTCTGCCCGTGGGCTACGGAAATGTCTTCCTTGCCTTTCGAGTTTTCTGCTGTCCAGAAAATAGGAAGCTGTATTCTGAGTTTTTTCACTGAAAAGGGGAAAGCATGTAAAGTCTCGTTCAAATTCACTTCTTCGTGGGTTGGATAAGCTCTTGCTTTCTGCTGCAGGCTGAAAAGTGGGTTGCTAAAACAAACTGTGACGGGTCACAGGCACTAATGTTATTTCTTCCATCCAGAGGTTTCGGTTCTGCGGCGATTTGGACTGCCCTGATTGGGTCTTGGCAGAAATCAGCACATTGGCTAAAATAGTAAGTGCTCTTCTTTTCTCTGCTAGATGTGCATGCCATTTCTGTTGGGGCCGTGTTGGCGGTGAGTGGCACTTGACCACTGGTTCCTTGCTGGACTTACGCCGATCTCTGTAGAGCTCGTGGCTGACCAACACTGAGGCCTTGTCAGCCTGTGGCTCCTTTGCTCAAAGAACTGCACTGGTTGGCAACTTGCCACTGGTCTGAGTTTCAAGGCCCAGTGAACTATTAGTATATCAAGACCTGAACAACTGGGGACCAGTTTACCTTACCCCAGATGTGCCCACTCAGCCACTTTGATCAGCAGAATTGGCACTCTTTTTTTTTAATTAGAAAATTTTATTTGTTAATAACATAACATCACATAACATACATACATACCATACCATACAACCGACAGTTACATACTTACTCTCTTATACAAACTTAATATCTTCCACCCCCCACCAACATCACCCCCCCATTACCCTGTGCATGACTCCCCATCTCATCAGTTACAGTTTCTCCTTTTTCTTATCCTTTTAAATGTATACTCTAAACTCATTACTTATTTCCCCCTTTTTATACTACTTTTATGCTCTTGTATCCCCTCCTGTCCTCTTTCTTCTCCTTCTTGACCCCTACAACTCGCTTTATCACGATAGTAGTTCTGGCTTGTCGGCATATTTTTGGATGCATTCCCTAAAGGCACTCCATTCTTTTTCTAATCTTTCCTTTGGTCTCTCTCCTATATTTCCCATTGTTTTAATCGCATTGTGATATTCTATAAGTTTTATCCTCCAATACCTAATAAGTCCTGAAGGTTTCTTATTAGGTATCCTACCGGAAGACATAAAAGAAAAGATAGAGTGCTTTATTTATACACAACAGCATGTGCGCGTCTATTAATAGCAGGGTGGATTTGATTTAAATCAAATTGATTTAAATCACGATTTAAATCACGATTTAAATCACTAGTCAGTAAGGCTTGATTTAAATATTTTTTTTTACAGAAAGACTCATTCTTGCTGGTATAATCTTAATATTTACAACCATATGAAGGTTTCATTTTTGGAATAATAAATTTTCAGAGTAGTTTTTACAGTTATATCAAAAATTACTGATTTGGTTATACTGCTAGAAATACATAGACAGATAATTATGAAATTATGGTGAGGTTTAATAAGTTAACTATTTATAGTTGGACAACTTTTCTGCTGTACTTTATTGGAAGGAGAAAAATAATCATTTCCTTAATAACCATTTAAACAATTTATTTAACTAAAACAATAACATGATAGCATATGTATCCATGTTTGTTAACTGATGTGGTTTAAACGTTTTTTAAAAAAAACTTAGACTGAGTTTTAGCACACTTGATAAACTTAAAACAAATCCTTATTTCCTGATGAATAACCTTTGGACTACAATGTAACTTAAATAGAAGACTATATTTAGAAAGATTTTTCCTCCAAAAGCATTTTATTTTAAAAATCCAATTTAAATCAAAAAAATCATTGATTTTTATCCACCCTGATTAATAGCTAAAAATTGGAAAAGTGTAGAAATCCCAATGATAATAGATTGCAGAATTGGCACTCTTACATGTGCCACATACCTACCTATCCTGAATCTGCAAGAAATTGATCTTTTAGTGTGACAGCACCTACATATTGGAACTCCCTGCCTATTGATATCAGGTATTCTTTTGGCCAGGGACCCAGGTGGCGCTGTGGGTTAAACCACAGAGCCTAGGGCGTGCCGATCAGAAGGTCGGCGGTTTGAATCCCTGCGACGGGGTGAGCTCCCGTTGCTCGGTCCCTGCTCCTGCCCACCTAGCAGTTCGAAAGCACGTCAAAAGTGCAAGTAGATAAATAGGAACCGCTCTGGCGGGAAGGTAAACGGTGTTTCCGTGTGCTGCTCTGGTTTGCCAGAAGCGGCTTTGTCATGCTGGCCACATGACCTGGAAGCTGTATGCTGGCTCTCGGCCAATAAAGCGAGATGAGCGCCGCAACCCTAGAGTCGGACACGACTGGACCTAATGGTCAGGGGTCCCTTTACCTTTACCTTTATTCTTTTGGCCAACTGCTATAAACATTTTTGTTTAGACAAGCCTACCCAGATATTTAGACACGTGGGTGGTGCTGTGGGTTAAACCACAGAGCCTAGAACTTGCCGATCAGAAGGTCGGTGGTTCGAATCCCCACGACGGGGTGAGCTCCCGTTGCTCGGTCCCTGGTCCTGCCCACCTAGCAGTTCAAAAGCACATCAAAGTGCAAGTAGATAAATAGGTACCGCTCCGGCGGGAAGGTAAACGGCGTTTCCATGCACTGCTCTGGTTCGCCAGAAGCGGCTTAGTCATGCTGGCCACATGACCCGGAAGCTGTAGGCAGCTCCAGACAGAGGGTGGGCCATATGGGCCACTTGGCCCGGGCCTCCAATTCCAAAGGGGGCCTCAGTCAGCATATTCACAATCGCTCACCTGGTTGTGTTGGAGAGGTGAGGGGTTGTGAATACGCCCTCGGTAAGCAAGTAAGGTCTTAGTCAAGTCAAGTGTTTGTGGTGGGCCATGTTTTTCATGCCGTTAAAAGTTGGTGAGTTTTTGTTTGAAATTTTGTTTGCCAAAAATTTAAACCACTTGTAACTTAAAGATGGGGACGCGGGTGGCGCTGTGGGTTAAACCACAGAGCCTAGGGCTTGCCGATCAGAAGGTCGGCAGTTCGAATCCCCACGACGGGGTGAGCTCCCGTTGCTCAGTCCCAGCTCCTGCCCACCTAGCAGTTCGAAAGCACGTCAAAGTGCAAGTAGATAAATAGGTACCACTCCGGCGGGAAGGTAAACGGCGTTTCCATGCGCTGCTCTTGTTTGCCAGAAGCGGCTTTGTCATGCTGGCCACATGACCTGGAAGCTGTACGCCGGCTCCCTCAGCCAATAAAGCGAGATGCAGAATCATGGAATTGCAAGAGTTGAAGGGACCAGGAGGGTCTATGAGTCCAACCCCCTGCAGGAATCCTTTGCCCAACATGGGGCTCGAAGGACGGCCCTGAGATTAAGAGACTTGTGCTCTACCCAATGAGCTATACGGATGGATCTAAACAACAAACACCGTTTATTTTTTACAATTTACAGTGGTGTAAAATAAAGGGTGTAGGGAATGAAATGATGTTGCCTTTTCATTGTTTAAGGACGCTTTATTCAGACTTTGGATTAAAAACGCTTAACCTAGATGCAGAGAGGTTGCATATACCTGTGATTTGTGGTTAACACTTGACTTTATCCGATAAGAAACTAGCTTGAGCTTGAAAAATGGTCAGAGCATGAAAAGCAGGGCAGCTTGCGGTCAGCATGTATTCAATATTAAGACCATCTGGGGGGGGGGGAAATGTTCTGTGTATGTGTCAATAAATTTGTGTAATGGGGCTTATGACCATATTTGTATAGTGATTAACTTGGGAAGTGGACAAATTGTGAGGCTTCCTAAGTGCATTGCTTGGAAGTGCATTGCTTGGAAGTGAAATCATTCTCAGCACACTCATACACATTTCAAGATTCAAGATTTCTTTATTGTCATTGTACAAGTACAATGAAATTGGATAAAATAATAATAATAATAATAATAATAATAATAATAATAATAAATTTTCAAACACATTCAACGGTTTTAATAAAAAGTAATCTTTATTAAATAGTTTTCCAACTGAAATGGTCATATGATCTCAAGTGTTAGAAACCACCCAAAATGGCATGGGATACAAAGTCCTTCTTCTTCCTGTTCCGAGAGATTTGAATGGGAAAATCCTTTCCATTCCTGAATAATAAGGGGCAGTGGGGTGAGGGAGGCTGGGGGGCCACATCCACACCGTTTAAACCGCTATGAAGATGCTTTAAACAGGAATGGCTTCTTACCCCAAAGAAACTTAGAGCTATAGTTTGAAAAGGGTACGGAGAGTTGTTAGGAGACCCGCTTGATCCCCTCCCAGAGCTACAATTCCCAGAGTTCCTAACCCTAACCCTAATGCAGTGGTGGCTAAACTTGGCACTCCAGATGTTTTGGAACTACAACTCCCATTATCCCTAGCTAACAGGACCAGTGGTCAGGGATGATGGGAGTTGTAGTCCCAAAACATCTGGAGTGCCAAGTTTAGCCACCACTGCCCTAATACTAACCTTTAAATTTTAACCAGAACTACAATTCCCAGAGTTCCCTGGCAAGAAGGGAACCCTACCCCTACCCCCTTAAGGAAAACTGCAATTCCCAGAGTTCCCTGACAAAAAGGGAACTCTAACCCTACCTCTACTCCTACCTCCTTAACCAGAACTACAATTCCCAGAGTTCCCTGGCAAGAAGGGAACCCTACCCCCCTACCCCCTTAACAAAAACTACAATTCCCAGAGTTCCCTGGCAAGAAGAGAACCCTACCCCTACCTCTACTCCTACCCCTTAACCAGAACTACAACTCCCAGAATTCCCTGGCAAGAGGGAACCCTAACCCTACCTCTACTCCTACCTCCTTAACCAGAACTACAATTCCCAGAGTTCCCTGGCAAGAAGGGAACCCTACCCCCTTAACGAAAACTACAACTCCCAGAGTTCCCTGGCAAAAAGGGAACTCTATCCCTACCCCTACCCCTACTCCTTAACCAGAACTACAACTCCCAGAGTTCCCTGGCAAGAAGGGAACCCTATCCCTACCCCGACCTCTACTCCTACCCCCTTATCCAGAACTACAACTCCCAGAGTTCCCTGGAAAGAAAGGAACTCTACCCCTACCCCTACCCCTAACGCTAGCCCTAGCCCTAACCCTCGTAACAAGTCTCCGTCCCCTGAACAACCTACAGTTCCCAGAAACCCCGAGGGGAAGCCATTTCTGTTTAAAGCGTCTTCATAGTACTTCCAATAGACGGTGCGCCCAATGTGGCCTCATGTTCGCTCCCTCTTTTTCTTCTTCTCTCTCCCCACTGCCCCATCCCTTGCAATGCAGCAGATGTCCGCCTGCAGTCTCCCTTCAAGGCTCCTTCTCTCAGGTCTGGCCTTGTCCATTGATCGCTGCCAGTATTTTGCGTTCATTTCTCCGATGAAAATAGGGACGTCCTGCGGTTCTCTTCATGACTTTGACGGCTGGATTCAGGGAAAACCTCACCGGATCCAGACATCCCTGTAAGGCAAAGGCAAACAGATGAGTGGGATGGCCCCCATCCAACAGCATCCCCCCAGGCTCCTCCTCTCTTTGCCTGCCTGTTAACAAACAAGGCTTCCAAACCAGTTTCCATCCATCTCTGCCAGCGTAGCCTCGTGGCATCCACTAGCCTGAATGCAAACTCCTCCGACAACCATCCACCACCTGCAGCCTCGCCAGCTCCATTGCCAGACATCAACCAGCTTCAGAGCTGACTATCAGCCGCCCTCAAGTAGCGATCCCACCAGCAAGTACACTTTGTACTTGCCTTCTCCTTGCTCCACAGCATCCCAGCACCGGGCGATTGCCTCCTTCCGCTTGCCAGCTTGCCACCACAGGGCAGGAGGCCACCAGGGCTGAGTGCCACCGACCTGCCCATTTCTCTCTGGGGAGGGCAACTGCTGAGGCTTGCGCCTTGGCCCACATTTATACCCGCTCAGCTGCAAAAAGCTTTTGTGGCATCACAGTCAACCCACAGACAATGGCAGCAGCTGGGGAGGCATCACCATCACCCCCTCAGCCCTCACAATGGTGGGCTCAGCTCAGCAGCCAAAACACACACCCCTAAGTTGTGCCAATATCAGTGAAGGCCACACTGGAGACCCAAGGGGGCAGGAGGGGGACATTTCTCAGCCCACTGGTTGCATTTCCCTCCTCACAACACTAGTCAAATGCACAAATGAACAGAGCAATGAAGCAGGCCTTAATTTTGCACAGGAAGTTGCTGAAGGAATGACATGCAGAGTCAGGAAAAAAGTGCTTTTTCATCAATCAATCAATCAATCAATCAATCATTGTGTTTGACTAAAAGCCATTACAAATCCAGTTACAAAAGCACCAAACCCAATAACCCAAACTATAGTTCCCATATTCTTTGTGGGGGAAAACCATGAGTGTTTAAAGTGGCTTCATGGCGCTTTCAATAAATGGTGTGGATGTGGCCCCCACCTCCCTCACCCCACTGCCTCTTATTATTGAGGAATCAACAGGATTTCCCCATTCAAATCTCTCGGAACAGGAAGAAGAAGGACTTTGTATCTCATGCCATTTTGGGTGGTTTCTAACGCTTGATTGTTGAGTTCATATGACCATTTCAGTTGGAAAACTGTTTAATAAAGATTATTTTTTTTATTAAAAGCTTTGAATGTGTTTTAAATGTGTTATAGGAATTCTAACGTCTCATATATATAAATCATATGTTCATAAATTTCCAAGGCAAACACATACAAAAGTATATAAACCACCTGTCTGAAATAGTAAAAAGGTAAAGGGACCCCTGACCATGAGGTCCAGTCGTGACCGACTCTGGGGTTGCGGCACTCATTATTGTATTTTAATGTTCTGTTGGAAGCCGCCCAGAGTGGCTGGGGAAACCCAGCCTGATGGGCGGGGTATAAACAATAAATTATTATTATTATTATTATTATTATTATTATTATTATTATTATTTCGCATTATTGGCCAAGGGAGCCGGCGTACAGCTTCCGGGTCATGTGGCCAGCATGACTAAGCACGGAAACGCTGCTTACCTTCCTGCCGAAGGTAGGCAAACTTGCACTTTGACGTCCTTTCGAACTGCTAGGTGGGCAGGAGCAGGGACCGAGCAACGGGAGCTCACCCCGTCACGGGGATTCAAACCTCCTACCTTCTGATCACCAAGCCCTAGGCTCTGTGGTTTAACCCACAGCGCCACCCGCGTCCCTGTATGGAGTCTGAAAAAATACTCTGTGACAGGAGAAGGATTTCTACATGGAAAGAACCCACTCATCTGAGCAGTGTGAAGCCATCTTAGGTCAACACACAGTGCCACACAAACCATACAGAAAAGCATTTTAATTGCATGTTCTCAGCAAACATCATAAGTAGGCAAACGAGAGGTAGGAAACACAGATCAAACTTTGGGTGGCCTTTTTTTGGTATGGTGGTACGTATATAACTACCCCACCTAACACTCTCCTTGAGAAAGAAGGTGTAATGAAGCCTAAGCAAAAAATATTCTGGCAGTCTGAGGTTCTTCTGATTGATGGCCCTGGCTCCATTCCCACTCCTCCCCGACCACATTATTGAGTTCTGCCCTTCAGCAATGTCACAAAGTTTAGGGGTGGGGTGTCATCCTCTTATTCAGGGGTCATCAATGTGGTGTCCTCAATCCCCAGTACGCCTGGCCTTCAAATAGCAGCAGCGAAAAGTTTATATCCTTTCAAAAATCCAGGAGAAACAGCGTGACCCTGTGCTTCAGTTCCTGTTTGCATTGGTTTGGTTTCCCTATACAGTGGTACCTCTAGATGCGAACGGGATCCGTTCCGGAGCACCGTTCGCATCCTGAGCAGTCCGCAACCCGCAGCGCCACTTCTGTGCGCGTCACGATTCGGCGCGTCTGCGCATGCGCGTGATGTCATTTGACGAGTCTGTGCATGTGCGACCCGCCAAACCCTGAAGTACCGGTAATCCGTTCCGGTACTTCCGGCTTTGGCGTGTTTGTAACCTGCGCCGTTCACAACCCGCAGCGAACGCAACACCAGGTATGGCAGCCGTACCTTGGAAGTCGAATGGAATCCGTTCCAGAAGTCCATTTGACTTCCAAAATGTTGCTTCCGATTGGCTGCAGGAAGCTTGGCAGAAATAAGAGGAGAGGTTCTCTTGTGGAGCCAAAATGGATTAAGTTGGAGGAAGCAAAGAGCAGGAATAAATAGTTCTCTAAATGGAGAGGTGTGGAAAGTAGAATACCCCAAGAACCAAAGCATTTTTACTTTTTCAGGTTTGCTGATAACACAAAATTGTCCAGGTTAGTTAAAAAGAAAAGCGATTATGAAGAGCTCCAAAAGGACTGTTCCAAACTGTGTGAAGAGGCGAGCAAATGGCAAATGCAATTCAATGTAAACTAGTGTAAATTGATGCACTTCAGGCATGGGAGCCCCTGGAATGCAGCCCCTGGGCTGAAAAATGTCCTCCTCCTGCCCCCCTGGGTTTGAAATCCTAGAATAAGAAACTACCTTTCCCCCCTCAGCTGCCATGTCTGTTTGTGACATCACAGGCAGACCATATATAGACCGGGCTGGGGAAATAACGCCTCACAATTTGTCTACTTCCCAAGTTAATCACAATACAAATATGGTCATAAGCCCCATTACACAAATTTATTGACACATACACAGAACATTTCCCCCCCAAGATTGTCTTAATATTGAATACATGCTGACCGCAAGCTGCCCTGCTTTTCATGCTCTGACCATTTTTCAAGCTCAAGCTAGTTTCTTATCGGATAAAGTCAAGTGTTAACCACAAATCACAGGTATATGCAACCTCTCTGCATCTAGGTTAAGCGTTTTTAATCCAAAGTCTGAATAAAGCGTCCTTAAACAGGAGCCTCCGGCCGGCGCGCTACGAGCCGAGTCACGAAAACGGCAACCTGCTGCGGCGGGGAGACCGTTTGGCAGCGGTAGCGTTACCAGGGAGGGAAAGGTGCCCGAAAAACCTCCCCAACGAAAGACTTTAAAACAAGGACGGTGAGGAGAAGGTGCGGGATCTTCTCCGAAGGGAAGGCGGCGTTATTATAGTAACCCCGTGCCGGAATCGTGAACAACGAAGGTGTGGGGGAAGCTAAACGCAAAGAACGACACATCGCTACCGCTACGGCACTCCGAAGCTCGGGGTAGCAGCGCTTGGAACCCCCCGGACGGAGCAACAAACAGAGGAACGACCCGTGAGTGTAAAAGAACTTACTGTTTATTGAAGAGGTGGGACCACGGGGAGAAAGAAGCAAGTCCGGGGTCTGCTTTTAGACTTTGTGGGCGAGAGTGCGAGGGAGACAGCCACATTCGCAAAGGAGAAAAGAAAGAGACGGCAAATTTACATTTGTTTTTTGCGCCGAAGTAAAAAGGGCAATAGAAGGTGGGTCAACTCTGCTCGGGGAACCCAACAGTGGATGGGATCCGGAGAGCGATTGACCGCACAGAAGATAAAAGGATAAAAGGATAGAAAGAGTGAGCAAGAGAAAAATAGGGCGCTAAAAATCGGATAAAGGAGAGAGACAACACAGTCAACCACACCAATTTAAAAGAGAAAATGGAGATTGATTGCTAAAACGCTGAGAAGAAGCTTCCTGCTCCTTCACGGAAGTAGGGAGGTGGAGTGGAAAGGAGAGATTAAGAGGGACAGAGAAGGTGGCAGTGACACCTAGTGGACTTTGGAGATAATTAAAATAAAATTAAAATTGGTGTGTGCTTGAAAGGTGCTGAGGAAAGTGAAAGACATTATTCCAAACCACAGTATTTGAACTTATAAAGATGTTCCCCTAAAAAGCATCGAAGGGAACCCCCAAGCATTAAAGGGAAGAAAGCCTTGAAAAATGACAGGAGAAAGGAAAAAAGGAACGCAAGGTACAGTGACACAAGCGGCACAAGGAATACAAAAAACGCAAGGCTCAGTGACACAAGCGACAGGGAACCCCCAAAGAAGACAATCCATGGCGGCGAAAGGGGATGGAGATATTATGACAGATATAAGAGATGTCATGGAAAGAATGAATAAGAGCCTGAATGATAAAATGGACGCGATGTTGTCAAAAGTGGAACTGAACTCAAGAGTAATTGATGAACTGTCAGAAAAAGTAAAAGAGCTGTATGGGAAAAATAAAGAATTAGAGAAGAACGTAAAGGAGACTAATATCAAAGTCCTCAAGCATGATGATATATTGAAAAAACTGACTGCTGAGAATAAGGAAATAAAGAAAGAGCAAGGAAAGGAGGAGGAAGACATAAAGGAAGTGAGAAGGATGCAAGAGGAACTGGCGGATCAGATTGCTATGGCGGAAATGAGACAGAGATCGCATATTCTCCGCCTGAGGGGCGTCCCGGAGATGGACGCACCCATAGACGAAGTAATTATGACAGAATTAGCAACCTGGTTGGCGGTGGAGAGAGATGAGCTAGTAATGGATATAGATAAAATCTACAGATTAAGGCAGGATAAGCAGAAAGGAACGAAGGGCCCAAAGAGACCAGCGGACTGCCTAATTTATTTCAACTCCATGCTTTTAAGGAATAAAATTTTGCAGAGAAAAAAAGAGACAGAGCTGATAGTCGATGGGAAGATAGTGGCGATTTATAAAGAAATCCCACGGAGGTTGACAGACAAACGAGTAAATTATAGAAACTTGACGGAGGCTTTGAGAAAGCGCAGACAGTGGTATGCCTGGGAGTTCCCTGAGGGGATAACCTTTATTTTCAGAGAAAGAAAAAAGACGCTGAGGTCCGCAGAGGAGGCGGAAAGGTTTTATAAAAGATTTAAAAAAGAACTTGGAGTGGGAGTTGAAGACCAGAAAGAAGAAGAAGAACAAGCTGAAGAGTAAGAAAGGGGAACCTGATATTGAGATTTAAACTGTCTGTCTGTATTATTTTGTGAGCAGAATATAAGCCGGGGGAGGGGAACAAAACCGGGGTGAATTTGCTGTCCAGATAGGGTTGATAGAAACGTATTAGATATTGTGATAAAGTATAAGTTTGAAATCCCAACCACTCTTGCTTTTTTAAGTTGAATAATAATAATAAAGATATGGATTTAAAGATCACTTCGTGGAATGTCAACGGACTTAACAACCAAGGCAAACGCAGTAGAATAGACCATGTGCTGAAAAAAGGGAAGTGGGACGTCATCTGCCTCCAAGAGACTCATATAGCAAAGAAACATCGGAAAGTTTTGAGTAATAAAAAATATGGTATAGAATATACGTCACTGGATGAAAAGAAAAAAAGGGGGGTAGTGACGTATGTTAAAGAAGGTCTGAAGGCTGAGAAGGTTTTTGAAGATAAGGAGGGGAGAGTAGTGGGCACCAGAGTCTCTACAAAAAACGGAAACATATTGATTACGAATATTTACGCCCCGAATGGCTGCAAGATAAAATTCTTTAAAAAGCTAGGAGAGCTATTAGAAAATGCAAATGAGGAAAAGATGATATGGGTGGGAGATTTTAATGGGGTGGTTAACCCAGAACTCGATAGAACCAGTAAAAGGAGAAAGAGCAAAGGAAAATTACCTATGGCCTTTTTAAACATGGCCCAAAATTATGAAATGCAGGATGTTTGGAGAATTAGAAATCCAGAAAGTAAAAAATTTACACACTACTCTAACTCCAAAAAGTCGCTGGCGAGAATAGATATAGCTTGGGTGTCAGCAGGGTTGATAACAAAAATAAAAGCGTGCGAAATTATGGATAAATTGATCTCAGACCACAACCCAATTATGTTAAAATTAAAAGAGGAGGTAACACAGAGGAGAAGATGGAGGATGGAGGAAGCTTTATTAAATGATGAAGAATTTGTTAAAAAGGGGAAAAGACTATTGAAAGAATTTTTTAACAATAACACAGAGAAAGATACTGACCTGTTAACAATTTGGGAGGCAAGTAAGGCCTACATAAGAGGGATTTACATACAGCAAAAAAGTTATATAAAGAGAAAAAGGGAGGGGAATCTAGATAAATTGAAAAAGGAAATGGAAATGAAAGAAAAAGATCTAGCAAATAACCCTAAAAATAAAGATCTAGTAGGCCAAATTAGGATACTACAAAAAGAAATAGAAATTTTAATTGGTAATGAGGTCGAAACCAAAATCAAGTGGATGAGGCAAAGAGTATTTGAATCAGGAAATAAAGTAGGTAAATTCCTTGCTTGGCAGCTGAGAAAAAAACAAAAAGAAAGGATAATTATGAGTATCAAGGAGGGGAAGAGAATCTGGACTGAAGCAAATGATATAAAAAGATGTTTACAAAGCTACTACAAGACCTTATATCAGGGAGGGAAAGTCGACAGGAAGAGGCTGGAAAAATACTTTGGAAACAGCAAATTGGAAAAGATCAAAGAGGAGGAAAAGACAAATTTAAATAAGCCAGTAACAGAAGAAGAAATATTGAATGTAATCCAAAAATTAAAGGTAGGGAAGTCACCGGGGACGGACGGCCTAGCGGCAAGACACTACAAAGTATTTAGGGAAGAATTGGTGAAAATTTACAGCAGATTACTGAATAAAATATTAGAGGAGGGAGTAACACCAAAATCGTGGCAAGAAGCATACGTAGTGCTATTGCCAAAGGGAGAGGAAGAACATCTAGAGGCAGGTGGCTTCAGACCTATTTCGCTTCTGAACGTCGACTATAAAATATACGCAACAATAATGGCAGAGAGGTTAAAAGTAGTGTTGAATCGAGTAATCGGGAAAGACCAGCAAGGGTTTCTACCCAAGAGAAGAATGACAAATAATATTAGAACCTTAATAAATTTAATAGAACTTGCAGAATGGAGGCCGAGCAAAAAAATAGCTCTCATATTTCTCGACGCAGAGAAAGCCTTCGACAAGGTCGAGTGGGACTTCTTAGAGAGGGCGTTAGAAGAAATAGGGATAGAGGGGAAATTCCTGAAAGGGATTAAAGCGATTTATAGAAAGCAGCTGGGCAAATTGATACTAAATGGAGAAGTAATGGAACAATTCGAGATTACAAGGGGGACGAGACAAGGGTGCCCCCTGTCTCCCCTACTATTCATATTAACAATTGAACCCCTAATTATGGATATAAAACAGGAGGAATCAATACAAGGTATAAGTGTGGGAAATAAGGTGTTCAAAATTAGAGCGTTTGCAGACGATATCGTAATGATGATCGAGAACCCAGAAGAGGGGATAGAAAATGTGAAAAAGCTGATAGCCCGATATGGAGCAGTGGCGGGACTAAGAGTAAATGATAAAAAGACGAAGATAATCACGAAGAATATTAAGGGAAGAGAGTTAGAGGCCTTAAAAAAGAGAGTGGGTTGGGAAATTGTAAAGAAAGTAAAATACCTAGGCATTATAGTCTCAGAAAAGAATAACCACCTATTCGAGGATAACTATGAGAAAACATGGAAGGAAGTGAAAGGTGATTTAATGAGATGGGAAACCCTGAATTTAACAATGCTAGGGAAAATAGCAACAATAAAAATGGCAGTGTTACCGCGAATGTTATTTCTCTTCCAGATGCTCCCAATAGTTGGGAGAAAAGAAAATTTTGAATGTTGGAGGAAAGACCTCAGTAGATTCATTTGGGGAGGCAAAAGGCCAAGGATCCAATATAAATTTCTAACGGATGCTAGAGAAAGAGGTGGGTGGGGCGTCCCAGATTTGAAGCTCTATCATGCAGCAGCTGGGTTTGGATGGATTAAAGAGTGGTTGATATTAAAGGATGGGGAACTGCTGAGTCTGGAAGGATTTAGGAACATCAGGGGATGGCACGCCTACCTAATGCAGGAGGACAAAAGAAACTCGAAAGAATTCACGGATCACGTTTTTAAAAAATCTTTATTGGAAATCTGGAGGGAGTACAGGAAAATCTTGGAACCTAAAACGCCGTGGTGGTTCTCACCTCTGGAAGTGACATCTGTAATAAAAACAAAAGATGAAAACTGGTTAACATATGAGGATATAGTAGTAGAAGTAAATGGGGAATATAAATTGAAATCATATGACGAACTAGAGAACCACTGTGCCAGTTGGCTAAATTACCTCCAGGTTCAAAGTTTGTTTAAAAAACATATGGAATTAGGATTCGT
This sequence comes from Darevskia mixta, assembly GCA_034641385.1. NCBI lineage: Eukaryota > Metazoa > Chordata > Lepidosauria > Squamata > Lacertidae > Darevskia > Darevskia mixta. The sequence continues at coordinate 6,154,193 of JAWWNH010000188.1, forward strand.
GAGAGGAAAGTCTAAACTGCAAGAATTAGTTATAGAAAATGAGGATAAATTAATGACGAAGACTTATAAATATTTGTTAGAATGGCATCTTAAGGAGGAAGAGGTCAAACCAGAAATGATAAAATGGGCACAGGACCTGGGGAGAAATATATACAGGGATAAATGGGATAGCATCTGGAGAAAAAATATGAAATTCACGGCCTGCGTAACCATAAAAGAAAATATTCTTAAAATGGTTTATAGATGGCACTTAACGCCAGTGAGACTAGCCAGAATTTATAAAACATCACCCAACTGTTGGAAATGTAAGGATGAAATTGGTGATTACTTGCACTGCTGGTGGAATTGTAATAAAATCAAAAAATTCTGGAACGAAATTTATGAGAGCTTGAAAAAAATATTACAACTTACCTTTGCAAAAACACCGGAGGCTCTGCTACTGAGTATTCTACCAGCTGGAATTCCAAAAAATAAAGAGAACATATTTCTCTACTCAGTAGCAGCAGCAAGATTACTTATAGCCCAGCAGTGGAAGAGGGAAGAGGCTCCAACAATCCTGGATTGGCAAGTGAAACTGGTGGAGTTCCTAAACCTGGCTAAAATGACAGCGGCAGTTAGAAATATAGATAAGCAGACAGTCAAGAACGAATGGATGTACGTGGAGGAATATTTAAGGAAAGAAGGAATAGAAACAAAGTTGAAAATCTGCCTAGATTAATGAACATAATGAAAGATTATATAAGAATTGGAATAGAAAAGATTGTATATTCGAGGTGGTGGGAAAATAAAAAGAAGCATAAGAGAAGAATTAAGTGCACGTAAGATAGACAGAGATTAAGATAAGGTACACAAAGTCAAACAGTAGGAGGTTTTTTAATAGGGGGAAAAGGGGGGGAAGTGGGAGGGAGGGGGGAAGGTAAAAGGGATAGAGGGGAAGGGAGGGGGGAAGAGGGGTTGAATTGTGAATATATTATGATTGGAATATGTTGTTGTATGTAAAAGGTAATATGTTAGGGATTGTATGTAGTGTATGTTAAGGAATATATGTAACGTATGAAGTGTATGCTAGGGAAGGTTTGTATGGAATGTATGGAGTGTAGGTAATGTATGTAAGTATATTAGGGAATGTAAGTATTGTATGATAGGGACTGCTAGTAATGTATGTAAAAGGATGTATGAAGATTGTTAGAGGAGATAGGTTATGTATGTAATGGGAAAATGGAGAGTGTATGTGTTGTCTATTTTGTTTTTGTTCTTGTTTTTGCTTTTTTGCTTGTTTGTTTCTATCTTTTATACTCAATAAAAAATTTAAAAAAAATAATTAAAAAATAAAAAAATAAAAAAATAAAGCGTCCTTAAACAATGAAAAGGCAACAATCATTTCATTCCCTACACCCTTTATTTTACACCACTGTAAATTGTAAAAAATAAACGGTGTTTGTTGTTTAGATCCGTCCGTATAACTCATTGGGTAGCCTGTACGCCGGTTCCCTCGGCCTATAGAGCGAGATGAGCGCCGCAACCCCGAGTCGTCTGCGACTGGACTTAACAGTCAGGGGTACCTTTACCTTTATCTTTTTACCCAAATATTTACAAAGCTGGTGGGAATTTTAATAGGTTTTTAGTCATTTATTTTTTATTTCAAAAGTTATTAATTTTTCTTATGGACAATTTTATCTTTTTTGTGTACCACTTTGAGGGTTTTCATTATTATTTTTTACAACCAGTATATAAAGTTTATGAAATAAATAAATGTTGTTGGATCACCCTGCTGCAATGTTCCACTATACATATCCATCAAGCTTGAAAGAGTCAGAGTGATGGTGGGCAGGTGTAAGTGCTTCTGTTTTCTTGGTCAGAAATAATTGGACGCTGCCCCATCAAAGACAGTATTATCCACTGTCGCTTAAAAAGTCCAGGCTGTTGTGGGGGCTGATCAGCTTTGAGTGGAGTTTATGAAGAAGCTGGTGTTACAGGCAAAAAAAATAATCAGGTGTTTTTTTTGTTCATGTTATTCTCCTAGTCCTCAGTGAAGCTGAAGTTGATCTGTGCCCAGGTGCTGAAGGATCTGCTTGGGGACGGGATTGACGTAAGCCAGTTTTCTCTTGTCTGACGCGTATTTGTGTAGAATAGGCATCCCCAAACTGCGGCCCTCCAGATGTTTTGGCCTACAACTCCCATGATCCCTAGCTAACAGGACCAGTGGTCAGGGACATAGCTGTCAACCCTCCCTTTTTTTGCGGGAAACTCCCTTAATTCAATGCTGTTTCCCGCTGCTCTCCCGGATTGTTGATATCCCTTAAATTTCCTGGATTTCAAAAGAAGCAGCTCCTCTCCCTCCCTGCCAGCCAGGGAGGCTCCTCAGCTGCGTTGCTCGGCTGCCAATAAGGAGTCTGAGACCGACCGGGGGCGGAGCTTCATGCCTTGTGCAGCCAGACCCTCACGCCCAACCAGACAGACAGACAGCCTGCCTGCCGTTTATGCGCTCGCTCTTTCGCTCACCCGTTCGCGCGCAGCCTCTGGAGTGCCGGGTGGTGAGGCTACTTAATGTTAATGTATTTTAATGTTTGCTGGAAGCCACCCAGAGTGGCTGGGGAGACCCAGCCAGATGGGCGGGGTACAAATAATAAATTATTATTATTATTATTATTATTATTATTATTATTACTTGGTCCTCACGGCATCCCTTATTTTCAAATCCGAAAGTTCGGAAAAATCCCATATTTTCAAATCCGAAAGTTGACAGCTATGGTCAGGGATGATGGGAATTGTAGTCCAAAACATCTGGAGGGCCGAAGTTTGGGGATGCCTGGTGTAGACCCAACAATTGTACGAGATTTGCTCTTCCATCGTACAACTTCTGGTGATGTGTTTTGACCTCCCCCAGCCTGGGGTCATCCTGATGGACCCGCAGCTCCCATCACCCCTGACCTTTGACTGGTCTGGATGGAGCTGATGGGAGTTGGAGTCCAATAGAGCCCCAGGTTGGGGAAGATTGGTTTAAAGCAGGTAGGAGATCTTCTTGAAGGGGGATATTTGTATGGCCAACACTTTCAGGCTTGGGTTTTTAAATGGGCCCTTGCATGACTTCCTGAGAGGTCAGGAAGAGTAAACCATTATATATTCATCTGCGTAGGCCAACTGCTTTTGTCTTTTCTGATGCTTCCTGAGGAGCAACAACAACAACATTGTGCTGTAGCTGCAGCCCTCCAAATTTAGGGCCATGTCCGACTTGGAATCCCCGTGATCCAGTTCTTCCTCCAGAGAAGTGTTTGTGTGTCGTGTTAGAGCACCCCAAAACTGGAGATCATGCTTGAAAGCATTACATATTTGGGCTGGTTCCGCTCTCCCCCCACCCCCAGTTATATTTTCAACAACAACCTTATGAGATAGTGGGATGTGGGTGGCGCTGTGGGTTAAACCACAGAGCCTAGGGCTTGGCGATCAGAAGGTCGGCGGTTTGAATCCCCACAACTGGGTGAGCGCCCGTTGCTCGGTCCCTGCTCCTGCCAGCCTAGCAGTTCGAAAGCACGTCAAAGTGCAAGTAGATCAATAGGTACTGCTGCAGCGGGAAAGTAAACGGCGTTTCCGTGCGCTGCTCTGGTTCGCCAGAAGCGGCTTAGTCATGCTGGCCACATGACCTGGAAGCTGTACGCCGGCTCCCTCGGCCAGTAAAGTGAGATGAGTGCCGCAACCCCAGAGTCGTCCGCAACTGGACCTAATGGTCAGGGGTTCCTTTAACTTTTTATACTGAGAAGCAGCAATGGTCCCAGAGGTACCCATTGACTTTTGTGGCTAAGCAGGTGTTTGAACCTGGATTTCCCTGGTCTTACCCAAGACTCTTAGCCCCTATATCACCCTGCCTGTCCCTAGCGCAATTTGCACACAATTTTGGAAGACTCAGAGGTGGTGCAGATCTCCCAAAGTTAAGTGTGATCTGATTTTTTCTCTTGCAGTATGAAAAGGTTCTAAAGCTAACGTCAGATGCCAAGCTTGGTGAGTGTTGTTTTTTTCTGGGAACAATGGACACCCCAGCTTTCCCAGTATGACATTGAGTCATGTGTTTCTCCTGCCTGAATTTATTGACCAACTGCTTTGATCAGCAGAATTGGCACTACTACAGGTGCTACATAATACCTGTTCTGCATTTGTAAAAGCTCGGTCATTTAGTGTGAGATCAAGCAGATTGCCTTCACTGTACACTTTTTGGCGCCTGCTAAAAACATTCTTGGGACGCGGGTGGCGCTGTGGTGTAAACCACTGAGCCTAGGGCTTGCCGATCAGAAGGTCGGCAGTTCGAATCCCCACGACGGGGTGAGCTCCCATTGCTCGGTCCCAGTTCCTGCCCACCTAGCAGTTCAAAAGTACATCAAAGTGCAAGTAGATATATAGGTACCGCTTCGGCGGGAAGGTGAACGGTGTTTCCATGCGCTGCTGTGGTTCGCCAGAAGCGGCTTAGTCATGCTGGCCACATGACCCGGAAACTGTACGCCGGCTCCATCGGCCAATAATGTGAGATGAGCTCCGCAACCCCAGAGTCGGTCACGACTGGACCTAATGGTCAGGGGTCCTTTTACCTTTCGCCCCCATGGCGCTGCTTTGCCCTCCACAGTCGGAGTCAGCAATGCTTCTGAATGCCAGTTTCTGGAAGCCACCGGCGGAGAGAGAGAGTTGTTTTTGTGCTCAAATTCTGCTTGCAGATGTTCCTTTGGGGCATCCGGTTGACCAGTGTGCTGGGCTAGATGCGCCATTGACCTGATCCAGCAGGCTCTCACGACTGCTGCTCATGCCTCTGTTTCTCCTCTCGGCAGAGTCTGGGGATGTGAAGGCTACCATCGCTGTTCTGGGCTTCATCCTCTCCAGCGCTGCCAAACACAACGTTGACGGCGAGTCGCTCTCCAGCGAGCTCCAGCAGTTGGGGCTGCCTAAAGGTGAGCGGAAGAGACAGAAAGGGAAGCAGTGACAAAGGGGGAAGGGGCATCTCTATTCCAGCCCAAGGATCACATTTCCTTGTGGGCAGTCTTCTGGGGGGACACATGGCAGCGGTAGGTGGAGCCAGAGGCAAACGTGGGCAGAGCAGCAATTGTGACTTTGCAAAATAGGCTGCATTCCAGCTGTACAGAAGTCAGAATTTTCTATGCGGATAGATTTCTCTATTCTCCATCCAGGCAAGCAAAATCATAGAATTGTAGAGTTGAAAGGGACCTCACAGTTCATCTCGTCCAACCCTCTGCAATGCAGGAATCTCAGCAAAAAGACGAATCCCTGACCCTAACCTCCATTTAAAAACCTCCAGTGAAGAAGAGCCTACCACCTTCCCAGAGAGTCTGTTCCACTGTTGTTGTTTTTTAATATATATTTTTATTAAGTTTTCACATATATTTTCCAAACATCGTTTAACATTCCTTCATATCTTATACAATATTTTTTGGACTTCCATCAACCACGTCTAAAGATTTCCAATTTTCATATCTTAATCTTGTATTTTCATAGTTTCACTATGACCTGGAAGCTGTACGCCGGCTCCCTCGGCCAGTAACGCGAGATGTGGCCCCAGGAGTATAGCATCTAGATCAAGGGAAGTAATAGTACCACTGTATTCCGCTCTGGTCAGACCTCACCTGGAATACTGTGTCCAGTTCTGGGCACCACAGTTCAAGAAGGATACTGACAAGCTGGAACGTGTCCAGAGGAGGGCAACCAAAATGGTCAAAGGCCTGGAAACGATGCCTTATGAGGAACGGCTTAGGGAGCTGGGTATAATAATAATAATAATAATAATAATAATAATAATAATAATAATAATTTATTATTTATACCCCGCCCATCTGGCTGGGTTTCCCCAGCCACTCTGGGCGGCTTTCAACAGAGCATTAAAATACAATAATCTATAAAACATTAAAAGCCTCCCTAAACAGGGCTGCCTTCAGATGTCTTCTAAAGGTCTGGTAGTTGTTGTTTTCTTTGACATCTGAAGGGAGGGCGTTCCACAGGGCGGGCGCCACTACCGAGAAGGCCCTCTGCCTGGTTCCCTGCAACTTGGCTTCACGCAGCGAGGGAACCGCCAGAAGGCCCTCGGCACTGGACCTCAGTGTCCGGGCTGACCGATGGGGGTGGAGACGCTCCTTCAGGTATACAGGACCGAAGCCATTTAGGGCTTTAAAGGTCAGCACCAACACTTTGAATTGTGCTCGGAAACGTACTGGGAGCCAGTGTAGGTCTTTCAAGACCGGTGTTATGTGGTCTCGGCGGCCGCTCCCAGTCACCAGTCTAGCTGCCGCATTCTGGATTAGTTGTAGTTTCCGGGTCACCTTCAAAGGTAGCCCCATGTAGAGCGCATTGCAGTAGTCCAAGCGAGAGATAACTAGAGCATGCACCACTCTGGCGAGACAGTCCGCGGGCAGGTAGGGTCTCAGCCTGCGTACCAGATGGAGCTGGTAGACAGCTGCCCTGGATACAGAATTAATCTGTGCCTCCATGGACAGCTGTGAGTCCAAAATGACTCCCAGGCTGCGCACCTGGTCCTTCAGGGGCACAGTTACCCCATTCAGGACCAGGGAGTCCTCCACACCTGCCCGCCTCCTGTCCCCCAAAAACAGCACTTCTGTCTTGTCAGGATTCAACCTCAATCTGTTAGCCGCCATCCATCCTCCAACCGCCTCCAGACACTCACACAGGACCTTCACCGCCTTCACTGGTTCTGATTTGAAAGAGAGGTAGAGCTGGGTATCATCCGCATACTGATGAACACCCAGTCCAAACCCCCTGATGATCTCTCCCAGCGGCTGCATATAGATGTTAAAAAGCATGGGGGAGAGGACAGAACCCTGAGGTACCCCACAAGTGAGAGCCCAGGGGTCTGAACACTCATCCCCCACCACCACTTTCTGAACACGGCCCAGGAGGAAGGAGCGGAACCACTGTATAACAGTGCCCCCAGCTCCCAAACCCTCTAGACGGTCCAGAAGGATGTTATGGTCGATGGTGTCAAAGGCCGCTGAGAGATCCAGCAGAACCAGGAAACAGCTCTCACCTTTGTCCCTAGCCCGCCGGAGATCATCGACCAGTGCGACCAAGGCAGTTTCAGTCCCATGATGAGGTCTGAATCCCGATTGGAAGGGATCCAAATGGTCCGCTTCTTCCAGGCGTGCCTGGAGTTGTTCAGCAACCACTCGCTCAATCACCTTGCCCAAGAATGGAAGATTTGAGACTGGGCGATAGTTGGCCATATTGGCCGCATCCAAAGATGGTTTTTTAAGAAGCGGTTTAATAACCGCTTCTTTTAGCGGGTCTGGGAAGGCTCCCTCGCAGAGAGAAGCATTCACCACCCCACAAAGCCCATCACCCAGCCTTTCCCGGCTAGCTTTTATAAGCCAGGATGGGCAAGGATCAAGGAGACAGGTGGTTGGTTTCACTCGTCCAAGCAGCCTGTCCACATCCTCGGAGGTAACAGATTGGAATTGATCCCACACAACTGGACTAGACAGGACTCTAGCACTCTCCCGCCCCGGCCCTGCTCCCACGGTGGAGTCTACCTCTTCCCGAATCTGAGCGACTTTATCTGCAAAAAACTTTGCAAAATCATTGCAGGAGAGCATGTTGCCCGTACTGGGCCCTGATGGAACAGGTGGTTCTGCTAAATCGCGAACCACCTGAAAAAGTCTCCTGCTGCTATTTTCTGCAGATGCAATAGAGGCGGTGAAGAAAGTCTTCTTCGCCGTCGCTACCGCCACTTGGTAGGCTCGAAGTTGAGCTCTAGCCTGTGTCCGGTCTGATTCAGAATGAGTTTTCCGCCACCGGCGCTCTAGCCGTCTCAGCGACTGTTTCATCGCCCTCAGCTCCGGGGAAAACCACGGGGCTGTCCGGGCTCCATGCAATCGGAGAGGGCGCTTCGGAGCCAGACAGTCAATAGCCCCGGTTAACTCCACATTCCAGCGGGCCACCAGGGAATCAGCTGAAAGGCCATCAACATGGGATAAAACATCCCCTACCACTCTCTGGAAGCCAATTGGATCCATTAAGTAGCGGGGGCGGACCATCCGAATCGGTCCCACCTCCCGGCAGAGGGGAAGGGTCACGGAGAAGTCTAGTTCAGTGTTTCTCAACCAGTGTGCCTCCAGATGTTTTGGGACTACAACTCCCATCATCCCTCGCTAGCAATACCAGTGGTCAGGGATGATGGGAATTGTAGTCCCAAAACATCTGGAGGCACACTGGTTGGGAAACACTGGTCTAGTTGCATCAGGAAGTGATCTGACCATGGCACTTCTTTTGTTTCGCTTTTACTTAGTGTCAGATCACCAACATCCATAGAGGTAAACACCAAGTCTAAGGCATGTCCACGGCTATGAGTTGGGCCAGACTTATTCAGGGACAGCCCCATGGAGGCCATGCTTTCCACGAAGTCCCGAGCAGCCCCTTGTAAGGTCGTGTCGGCATGGATGTTAAAATCTCCTAAGACAACCAAGCTAGGTGTCTCCAGGAGCACATCCGCCACGACCTGAAGCAGCTCGGGCAGGGAATCCTTGGTGCAGCGGGGAGGTCGGTACACCAAAAGGAATCCTTAGCCTGGAGAAGAGAAGGTTAAGGGGTGATATGATAGCCATGTTCAAATATATAAAAGGATGTCATATAGAGGAAGGAGAAAGGTTGTTTTCTGCTGCTCCAGAGAAGAGGACACAGAGCAATGGATTCAAACTACAAGAAAGAAGATTCCACCTAAACATTAGGAAGAACTTCCTGACAGTAAGAGCTGTTCGACAGTGGAATTTGCTGCCAAGGAGTGTGGTGGAGTCTCCTTCTTTGGAGGTCTTTAAGCAGAGGCTTGACAGCCACCTGTCAAGAATGCTTTGATGGTGTTCCTGCTTGGCAGGGGGTTGGACTGGATGGCCCTTGTGGTCTCTTCCAACTCTATGATTCTATGAGCGCCGCAACCCCAGAGTCGGACATGACTGGACCTAATCTCAGGGTTCCCTTTACCGTTACTATTTCTTCCACATAGAGAACTGCTTGGGTGGGGTCTGCAACAAATGTTGCCGTGCATCCTCCCTCCTCCAGGGGTGCTCTTCTTTAAGGTTCCTGCCAGCCACCCCCTCCAAGCAGGCCAGTGGTTAGTGAGGATGCTCAGTCATCTGTGGGCTGCCCCCTTCATTTCTTCTTCTGTAAACCTTGGATTACCCTGGAGCGTGCTGCTACCTCTCTCACTTTCACAGTGGTCCCCTTTATAGCAGGGGTCAGCAAACTCTTTCAGCAGGGGGCCGGTCCACTGTCCCTCAGACCTTGTGGGGGGCCGGACTATATTGGGGGGGGGGGGATGAACGAATTCCTATATCCCACAAATAACCCAGAGATGCATTTTAAATAAAAGCCCACATTCTACTCATGTAAAAAACACACTGATTCCTGGACTGCCCGCAGGCCGGATTTAGAAGGCGATTGGGCCGGATCCGGCCCCCGGGTCTTAGTTTACCTACCCATGCCTTATAGCTGTTTCTGTTGGCATGCACTCTCTAAGGGAGTGCTGCTCTGCCTCTGAGATGGATCTTTTGCCCCTCCCAGTCCCATGAGCCCCGGCCAGCAGAGTCAGGAATGATGGGAGGAGGGGGGAGCTCTAAAAGACCACAGGTTCCCCTGCAACAACCTGAGCCCTTGGGAGGCTGGCAGTCAGCCTGCTTTCTGGGCAGTGGTGCTGCATCACATTAAAACGGTGGGAAGGTCTGGAGTGAGAGCTTACTTTTGCACGTGTGTCTTTGTTCCCCATCCCTCTTTGCCTTGCAGAACATGCCACAGGGCTGTGCCGGTCCTATGAGGAGAAGCAAAGCCCCCTGCAGGACAGCCTTAGGGGATGCAGCCTGAGGCGTAAGTCAAGCCATCGGAATAGCCATCTACAGGTGAAACTCGAAAAATTAGAATCTCGTGGAAAGGTTCATTTCTTTCAGGAATTCAACTTAAAAGGTGAAACGAATATATGAGATAGACTCATGACATGCCAAGCGAGATATGTCAAGCCTTTATTTGTCATAATTGTGATGATTACGGCGTACAGCTGATGAGAACCCCAAAGTAACAATTTCAACTTTGGGGCGCTCATCAGCTGTATGCCATAATCATCACAATTATAACAAATAAAGCCTTGACATATCTCGCTTTGCATGTCATGAGTCTATCTCATATATTAAACTCCAGTAGCTAATGAAAACAATTGCTTACATAAATGGACTTTTCCACAATATTCTAATTTTTTGAGTTTCACCTGTATATATTCATATTCTTGAATATCTATCTAGCTATCTATCTAGGCTGAATCCTTTTTTTTATAAAATATTTTTATTCATTTTATCAGGTATAAAACATAAAACACAGAAACAGAAAACAAACAAAACACAAACAGTTATTATATCAACTTCACATATTCCCATTAACATCTTTGGTTGGCTTCCCCCGACCTCCCCTTCCTGGGTTTCATTGCAATTCTTCTTTATGCAGTTTCATATTCATCTTAAATTCATTACATATTTACATACCTATTATTTTATTATCCAATACAATTCCCTTTAATCATTTGATAAAATCACAATTACCTGTTTTAAACCAGAAACCTCTAATTACTTCCCTAGAGTTTCAAAAACTTCAAACATTACAGTATTTTTTCAGGTAAACTTTAAATTTATCTAGGCTGAATCCTATTGCCACCTATCAGGCTAAAGAAAATTGGAAAGATCTGAGTGGGGGGGAAATGCTCCTCTAAATATTACCTTTCTATACTTTTAACTATATTTTTTTACATAAAGTACATGCCTTTCACTTTTATTTTAATGTAACTCCCCCCTGCAATGATGAGTGCAGTCTCTTGTTTTCCTTATAACTTTCCTTTACTTGTTTCTTTCTGCGCTATGAATCTCTGTTTTAATTCTCTCTCTTTTTTTAAAAAAAAAGTTCTTTAAAAGAAGCAAAAGTAAACATGGCACGCTTCAGAAGTGAGTGCAATTTGCAGTTAGGTTACTGTATATTCCTGCGTATAAGACTACTTTATAACCCAGGAAAATCTTCTCAAAAGTGGGGGGTCATCTTATAGGCTGGGTCGTATTTCTTATACGGCGAGTATATCCCAAACTCTATATTTTAACTGGAAAAGTTGGGGGTCATCTTATACGCCCAGTCGTCTTATACGCCGGAATATACGGTAATTAATTTGCAATGTGCTCCATGAATCTGAGGATGCCAGGCCTTGCAGAGAGCATTCCTGATCTCTCGGCAACCTCTGTCTGCAGTGAACCGCCTGGATTCTGTCTCCTGGAGAGTGGATTACACCCTTAGCTCGAGCGAAATCCAGCAGGTCAACGAGCCCATCGTGCACCTCAAGTTGAACGTGAAAGATGTTGACCGTGGGGTCCTGGAGCCTGTGGCCATGATGCTGTCGGCAGAGAAGTTCCGCGTCTTGCTTGCAGGTGAGATCCAGGGGCGTTTTTCTGCAACCAGGTCTGCATGTTGTAACTCTCTGCCTGAACTCACAAGAGCAGGGGTCAGCAACCTTTTTCAGCCGTGGGCCGGTCCACCGTCTCTCAGACCATGTGGGGGCCCGGACTATATTTTGAAAAAAAAAAATGAACGAATTCCTATGCCCCACAAATAACCCAGAGATGCATTTTAAATAAAAGGACAAATACAAATACAGGTGAAACTCGAAAAATTAGAATATTGTGGAAAAGTTCATTTATGTAAGCAATTGTTTTCATTAGCTACTGGAGTTTAATATATGAGATAGACTCATGACATGCAAAGCGAGATATGTCAAGCCCTTATCCTATATAATAAAGAGCCTGTGTCCGTCCGTACTACTTTCCGTGTGTCAGAGGAAATCGCAAGTGGGCATGCGCCCCACTGACACACGGATTGGACGACGGGAGAGGGGGGCGTGTCTGAGAGGCAGCGGCGGCGCATGCGCACCGTCATTTCGGTCACTGCCGCCGCCTCGCACGGAGCTGGAGCTGCCCTGCCAAGACTCCCGCTCGGACAAAGCAAAGAGCGGGGGCAGCCTCCTGCACGCCGCCGACGCCGCAATTAACCCGCCGCTTCCCCTGCAATTGCTCTCCCGATGTAGCCTTACCTGCTTCTTCCGCGCTGCTTCCTTCCCCGCGCGCCTCTCTCGCTTCGCAGCCAGAAGCCTTTAATCCAAGCGGGCCGGCGCCGGAGCGGTGAAGTCCTGGGTGCCTCTTCTCGACCATGTGCCCGGGCTCCGCTCGAGAACTTGCTTCGCCTAGGCGAGCGGCTTAGCTTCGGGCGGACGCCGACACAGGGGGTTCCCTCCCCCGCCAATCGGAGCCTGCCGAGAGGCCGCCCCGCAACCTCCTCGCCCCGGCCGCTGCCACAGGCCCGGATTCGGAGGCAGGCGCGCACGGTTTGCCGCCGGTACGCGCGGGGAGGAGGCCGCTGAGGGAGGGGAAGAGCGGGTGGGGCGTCGGGCCCGGAGAGCTTTCTAGCGCCCGTTTTTGTTAACGGGCTTAATTTACTAGTTTGTTATAATTGTGATGATTATGGCGTGCAGCTGATGAGAACCCCAAAGTAATAATTTCAACTTTGGGGTGCTCATCAGCTGCATGCCATAATCATCACAATTATAACAAATAAAGGCTTGATGTATCTCGCTTTGCATGTCATGAGTCTATCTCATATATTCGTTTCACCTTTTAACTTGAATTACTGAAAGAAATGAACCTTTCCACGATATTCTAATTTTTCGAGTTTCACCTGTATCTTTATTACGGTCAAAGACCAGAGAACAGATAATGACAATCCATAACCAGATATAGTATTGGAGATTGAGTTATACAGAATTAGAACCCATCTCATAGAACTGATACTTACATTTAAAATTAAAATTTTAAACTTAAGATTTTAAAATTTTACATTAATAGATCTTTACCACCTATTAACATTCCTTCAGAGATTAAAGCTCAAATCTCAGTCTCAGCCATTATTCGTCTTACTCTTGTCACAATAAAACAAAATTTTGCGACAATCCTAGTGGTCTCCATATCTTTATCCGCTAGGAGGAGTCTGATGTAGGCTTCCTCAGAGCGGCCTGGCAGTTTCCCCAACAGCGGCTCAATCAGTTCTTTCCTTGAGTCACGATACAGTGGACAGTATAAGAGAACGTGCCCAGTGGATTCAATCTCATTACAATCACAGGGGCATAATCTTTGATCGATCGGTATCTTACTATACCTGCCCTCTAAGAGAGCTGAGGGGAGGGCGTTAAAACGAGCCCTGGAAAAAGCCCAGCGGTGTTTGGGGTTGTCTAGTGACTTAAGAATAAAAGGACACATTCTACTCATGTAAAAACACGCTGATTCCCGGACCGTCCACGGGCCGGATTGAGAAGGCGACTGGGCCGCATCCGGCCCACGGGCCTTAGGTTGCCTACCCCTGCCACAAGAGGATGGTGAGGGGACGCACGGCAAAGATTCTGAGGCTATTTGTAAGGTCTGGGCAAGTCCAGGGGGATGTTGGCATCTTCACTCAACTTACTCCTTATTTATTAAATTCCTCGACGTCTCTTCACCCCAGGATCACAGGGCAGTTTGCAATATAAAGACACAAAAATATATAACATATAGTAACAAACAAACAAAACACCACACACAAGTTTAAAAAGTCATAGATTGTTTAATTAGCCAAAGGCCTGGGCGAAGAGGGACGTTTTTGCCTGGCGCCTAAAGATATGTAATGAAGGCACCAGGTGAGCCTCCCTAGGGAGGGCATTCCACAAACGGAGCCACTGCAGAGAAGGCCCCGTTCTTGTGTTGCCACCCTCCGGACCTCTCGTGGAGGAGGCACACGAAGAAGGGCTTTGGGTTCACTGAACTTCTTGAAACTTAGCACTGAAGGGGTTGATTCTGTATTCATAGGTTTGTAGAACAATAGGATTAAGGTCTTTTTCTCAACTCTGTTCGTGTTATAACATTTTTGCTGTGAAGAAGAGGCATGTGATCTCTGCTGAGTCAAATTCAGTTTTGAGAACTGCAAAAGTAAACCAAGCATCCGTGAATAATATCTTGTAGGCAGAGAAACTGCCCAATAATCTTACAAAAACCTCTGGAAGAGCATGACATTGTGGATTAATGGAATTTATTTACCAAATAAATTAAACATATACAGCCTTATTCTACATAATTAAAAAACTAATCTTTTATTTCATGATGGAATAACCTTTGGATGGTAATATATTTTCCTCAAAAAGCATTTTATTTTTTAAAAAAATCCAATTTAAATTTTAAAAAATCTGATTTTTTTGATTTCTTTTTTTTAAATCGTTGATTTTTATCCACCCTGTTGGGTGATGATTGCAGGGTCTGGGTCGGTCCATTAAGGCTTTATAGGTCAAGACCAGCACTTTGAATTGGGCCCAGAAGCTCAATGGCAACCAGTGCAGTCTTGCCCCACAATGAGCACCCTGGCCGCTGAATTCTCCACCAGCTGAAGTTTCTGAGCAGTCTTCAGAGGCAGCCCCATGTATAATGTATTTTTTTACCCTCTGCCCCTTTCCTGCTTTGTTTTGCTTCTCCTGCTGCTAGAGCTGAAGCAGGCTGAAGCCGTCATGAAGACGCTCGACTGAGGAACTCCCAGGATGGACGGTGCTGTGGCTGGAATGAGCTTTTGTCGCAGGCCAAGAAATCTTAATTGGACGGCTGCTTCAGAGAGAGGGAGACCTTGCGTCCAGCAAGTTTTTCCCAGCGGCTGCAGGGCGAGAGGCTGTTACCAAAATCCACCCCTCTCTTCCGACTCGTTGTGTTCAAAGCCTAAGGCTGTTCTTGTTGTTTGGTAGAGCACTCTGGCCAGGGTGGGTAATACTTCTGAATGCAAATGACGGCTGTCCATGTTTGTTTAAACATTTGATTTCACTGAAAGCTCTTCGCAGTCAGAAAGTTAGTGCAGCGGGGAGTGGACTGGAATAGAACCTGTGGCTCTGATGTGCTGGACTTCATTCTTCCCCGCCAGGAGAGAGTTTAAGACACTGGCGTCGCAAGGGGGGACAGAGGGGGCGGTATGCCCCGGGTTCCAGGGGAGGAGGGGGTGACACTTGGGCTGGCCCCGCCCTGCACGGGGCCTGCCCGCCAGCGCCACTGCTGCTCCCGCGGCACCCTTGCGAGCCGCCACGCCAAAAGCAGCAACGGGGCACACCCCCGAGCGTGGGGCGGCTCGTGGGGGTGCCGCCGCCGCTTTTGGCGCAGCGCCTCGCAAGGGCGCCGCGGGAGCAGCAGCGGCCTGGCGACGGAGTGCGCACGCGCGGCATTTCGCGCATGCGCACTCCGTCGTGACGTTGTGTCGTGACGTCACGACGCAACGTCACGACGCCCCGCCCCCAGGGGAAGCCTCCATTCGCCGCCCCGGGTGGCGAGGAGGCTTCCTCCACCCCTGGTTTAAGAAATGGCACCACCGCCCCACTTTGAGTCATGCCCTGTCAACTCAGGGCCACAGCAGCTTAGGGAACCCCAAGAGTTTCTTGGCCCTTGTGACGGTATCCGTGTCTAGTGCCACAAGACCAATGAGGGAATCAAAATCGCCCCGCCTCATTCTCTCAGGAGAAGGCACATCAATCTCATCCTAACCTAATCTCATCTGAATGTTGGAAGCCCCAACAGACTTCCATTCGTGATTTTCTTGCTCCTGTTTTCTTAGAGCCTTCTTCCCCTATTGCATCGGCATTGACCTGTAACCCCCCAGATGTTGCTGGACTACAACTCCCATCATCCCTGGCAGCGCTGGGTGGGACTGATGGGAGTTGGAGTCCAGGAGGGCTCCAGGCCCTTCTCTAAGTAGAAGAAACCAATTCTGTTCCTTCTGTTTTCCAGCAATCCATCTGTGTGTGGGTTGTGGAAGGAAGGGCAAAATAGCCTGTCCTCTCTCTTGCCAGATTCTTGATTTATTATTTTTGTCCTGAGAAGGCTCTTTGTATCACAGGGAAGAGAAAGGTATGTGTGTCGATACCTCTCCATGTGCTTGGATCTTCATATCTTTAAATCTCAAAAGGTTGCCCTTTGTACTGTTTCTATATTTTGCAGAACAGGAGAAAATTAAATCTTACTACACCCAGAACTCTTGTCAAGTGTTTTTATTGGGTCCTTCCGGAGACACAGTATTTCTCTCTGGTGACGAGAGAAGGAATTGTTCACTTATCAAAGGTTTTTAATAATAATAATAATAATAATAATAATAATAATAATAATAATAATAATAATAATAATTTATTTGTACCCCGCCCATCTGGCTGGGTCTCCCCAGCCACTCTGGGCGGCTTCCAGCAAGCATTAAGATACATTAACACATCACAGATTAAAAACTTCCCTAAACAGGGCTGCCTACAGGTGTTTTCTAAAGGTCATGTAGTTGTTGATCGCTTTAACCTCTGATGGGAGGGCGTTCCACAGGGCGGGCGCCACTACCGAGAAGGCCCTCTGCCTGGTTCCCTGTAGCTTTGCTTCTCGCAGTGAGGAAGACTGCAATCCCAAATATTTTATAGATAGATAAGAGTTTGTTTTTAGTAAGAAGACTCAACTTGAGATGGCTTCAGCAGTAAAATAAATAAATAAATAAATAGCTAGCAAGCAAGCAGATTTGGTAAGAAATGAATATTGCTGTAGCAGAAGCCTGAATAATCAGAAGCATTAGCTATCAACATTTCCCTTTCCTTGCGAGGAATCCTATTCGGAATAAGGGAATTTCCCGCAAAAAAAGGGGAAAGTTGTAAACACCTCAAAGTGGTTTACAAAAAGAAGATACCTGCTGCTTGTGCATGGATGATACACGTTTGGCTCAAGTGAATTGGCTCTCAGTAAGAAACAAGGGACGCGGGTGGCACTGTGGGTTAAACCACAGAGCCCAGGGCTTGCCGATCAGAAGGTCGGCGGTTCAAATCCCCGCGACAGGGTGAGCTCCCGTTGCTCAGTCCCTGCTCCTGCCAACCTAGTAGTTCGAAAGCACGTCAAAGTGCAAGTAGATACCGTATATACTCGAGTATAAGCCGACCCAAATATAAGCCGAGGCACCCAATTTTACCACAAAAAAACCTGGGAAAGCTTCATAGGAGCCACTGCCTGCCTCACTCGAGTATAAGCCGATGGCGGCTTTTTCAGCACAAAAAATGTACTGAAAAACTAGGCTTATACTCGAGTATATAGGGTAAATACGGTAGGTACCTCTGCAGCAGGAAGGTAAATGGCGTTTCCATGCGCTGCTCTAGTTCGCCAGAGGTGGCTTTGTCATGCTGGCCACATGACCTGGAAGCTGTACACCAGCTCCCTCGGCCAGTAACGCGAGATGAGCGCCGCAACCCCAGAGTCGGACATGACTGGATCTAATGGTCAGGGGTCCCTTTACCTTTACCTTTCAGAAACAAGTAGGAGAGGCATGTCCAAAATGTGGCCCGGGGCCCTAATCCGGCCCGCCAGCCCCTGTGGAAGTTAATTTCCTGGGGTAAAATCCTAAAAGAAGGTCAACAACTTTGGGGGGAATTCCCCCCGAAAACTCGACAACTTAAATCCTAAAAAAAGGTCATCAACTTTGGTTGGCCCTCACGCATGTTCACTTCATCAGATCTGGCCCTCTTTGGAAACGGTTTGGACACCCCTAAAGTAGGAGCAAAGGAAGTTGCCTTAAATGGAGTCAGGATTGGTCCACCTCATACCATTGACACACTGTGTGGCCTTGGCTCTGCAGGGTTTCAGAGGGTTGCTGTATTGTCCCTCCTAGCCCCCCCCCCCCGAGATGCTCAGGGTTGAAATGGGGGCCTTCTGTGGGCAAAGGAGATGCTCCGAGCTATGGTTAATAATAATAATAATGGGATTTTTAAACCACCATATGGTTGCAAGGCAGGTTACAGCAAAATAATAATAATAATAATAATAATAATAATAATAATAATAATAATAATAATAATAATAATTTATTATTTGTACCCCGCCCATCTGGCCGGGTCCCCCCCAGTCACTCTGGGCAGCCTCCAACAGATATTAAAATACATTAAAATATCACAGGTTAAAAACTTCCCTAAACAGGGCTGCCTTCAGGTATTTTCTGAATGTCAGATAGTTGTTTTTCTCTTTGACATCTGGTGGGAGGGTGTTCTACAGGGCGGGCGCCACTACCAAGAAGGCCCTCTGCCTGGTTCCCTGTAGCTTTGCTTCTCGCAGTGAGGGAACTGCCAGAAGGCCCTCGGCGCTGGACTTCAGTGTCCGGGCAGAACGATGGGGGTGGAGATGCTCCTTCAGGTATACAGGACCGAGGCCGTTTAGGGCTTTAAAGGTCAGCACCAACACTTTGAATTGTGCTCGGAAACGTACTGGGAGCCAATATATCAAAATATCAGAACAATTTAAGGGGCTGTTGGTTTCCCCTCCTCCTTGAACAATCTCGTTCCAAGCAGGGGATTAGAAGAACAAGGACCCAGTCAGAATCGATGCCTAACTTCATTATTTATCCCTCCCCTTCCTGCCTTTAAAGAAATGAAAGAAGAAAACAAGTCCTTAAACAACGCTGAATAAACTTGAGGTGCTTTAAAAAGGATAGCATAAAAGCATGAAAAGCAGAGTCTTCTGGATTATGTTCCGCGCCTGTTCTTCCTACCATGGCCAACCAGGCGCCCACGATGGGAAGCCCACCAGCAGGAGCTGAGCACACAGGCAGCCCTCTTCCCTCCAGTGGCTCCAGCAACCGGTACTGGGAAGCAGAGGGTTGCCTTCCAGGCTAGTAGCCCTCCCTAGCCTTCTCCTCCGCGACCTTGTCTAATCTTTTCACACTGCCACCGCACACCTCCTGTGGCAGTGAGTTCCATAGCCTCTGCAGAAGAAGAGTTTGGATTTGATATCCCGCTTTATCACTCCCCAAATGAGTCTCTAAGCGGCTCACAATTTCCTTTCCCTTCCTCCCCCACAACAAACACTCTGTGAGGTGAGTGGGGCTGAGAGACTTCAGAGAAGTGTGACTAGCCCAAGGTCACCCAGCAGCTGCATGTGGAGGAGCGGAGACGCGAACCCGGTTCACCAGATTACGAGTCTACCGCTCTTAACCACTACACCACACTGGCTCATCTGCAGGATGAAGAAGTTTCCTTTCTCCAGCTTTCCTCGAACTTGGGTACCCCCAGGTGTTGCTGGACTACAACTCCCATCATCCCTAACCACTAGGGCCAGTCCAGTGTCAGGGATGATGGGGGTTGTAGTCCAACAACATCCAAGTTCGAGATCTGCCCCCGCGTCTCCCAACGTTCAGCCTCATCGCCGGATGCGCCCTATCTCTAACTAATCGGATTCTAGTTACAGGTAGGTAGCCGTGTTGGTCTGCCATAGTCAAAACAAAATAAAAAATTTAAAAAATCCTTCCAGTAGCACCTTAGAGACCAACTACGTTTGTTCTTGGTATGAGCTTCCGTGTGCATGCATGGGCATCTGAAGAAGTGTGCATGCACACGAAAGCTCATACCAAGAACAAACTTAGTTGGTCTCTAAGGTGCTACTGGAAGGAATTTTTTTATTTTTTATTTTGTTTTTCCTTTCTCCAGCTTTCCTCGAACTTGGGTACCCCCAAAACAAAATAAAATAAAAAAATTCCTTCCAGTAGCACCTTAGAGACCAACTAAGTTTGTTCTTGGTATGAGCTTTCGTGTGCATGCACACTTCTTCAGATACACCTTGGGTACCCCCAGGTGTTGCTGGACTACAACTCCCATCATCCCTAACCACCAGGACCAGTCCAGGGCCAGGGATGATGGGGGTTGTAGTCCAACAACACCTGGGGGCACCCAAGTTCGAGATCTGCTCCCGCGTCTCCCAACGTTCAGCTTCATCGCCGGATGCGCCCCAGTTCTAACTAATCGGATTCTGTCTTGGCCCGGATCCTCCCCTGCCTGGGCGTGGAAGCGCGCTCGCCCTCCCCTCCGAGACTTGCAAGCGCAGCCTTCGCGCGACAAGCGACAAGCCTCTCCGGACGCCGAGGGGACGCTTCTTGCGCGGCGAGCGCGGACTCTCTCGTGGGCCGGAGCCGGGGTCCTCCAGGCAGCTGCGCCCTCGGAGGGAAAGGGAGAGGCGGACAAGCGCGGGGGCGCTGCGCCGGTGGAACTGCAACGGGCTGCGGTTATGCAACCAGCCGTTCGGGTGGTTCCAGGAGGGAGCCTCCGGGCATATGCAGAGCGCCTTTCCCTTCGCCATCTCCGACGCCGCTGCTGTTCTTCCGTCTGCTGAGTCAACAGCACGCGTTATAGGTTTATTTTTAAGATTTCATTGAAGGTTGGACTCAAGCCCAAATAGACGCCGCATCCCGTGGAGAGGGAGTCTTGTGCGTCCCTGTTGGTGGTACAGAAGATTTAAAAAACACACACCAAACAGCGCAGAATTCTCCAGGGTCCTCCCAGGCTTTGGCAACGCAGCACCGTAAGTGAAAATAGAACCCCCAGAACCCCTCCAGAGTTCTCTAGACTGCATTTCTATGCTGGCCATTTCCTCAATTTCTTTTATTTATTTACTGCATCTGCTATCCCGCCTTGCTCTCCGAGGAGCGCCATGTGCTGCTGTGTTTGGTTTCCTCCCTCTTTGCGTAATGCCCAGAGACTGAGAGGCAGCGAGCGGCCCCGGGTCACCCAGGGAGATTGATGGCCAGACCCCCGTCTACCGCCTGTCATCTCTGCTAGACCTCCATTTCCTACCTCTGTCGTCTGTCCTTTAATATGGTTTACTGTTGCTTCCCTTCTGCGACTTGAATATCCCACTTCCTGTTTGCTTTGGTTTACTTTTCCTTGTTTTATGACTGTATATTTTAATGGATGTTCATTATTTTTTCTCCCACCTGGGAATCTCACCCTTTTGGATCGGGGCCAGGGAACCTTTCCAGCCTGGGGGCCCCACATTCCTTTCTCGGTAGCCTTTTTTGGGGGAGGGGGGGGTGCATGCCAGTGGTGGGCGGGGCCAGAGGTAGAAGTGGGTGGAGCAACAGCTTTGGTGCAGTAAGGCAAGTCTCTATGGACACATGGAAGGACACATTTCAGCCGGATGAAAACACTCCTGGAGGGTGCAAAGTGGGGCCAGTGAGGGCTGTGGCCTGGGGAGAGTCCTGTGGGCCATATACCAATGCCGGGAGGGCTGCATTGGGACCCCAGGTGAGAGGCTCCCCACCCTTCTCTTTAAGAAACATTTCCCCCTGCAGATAGGCGGGAGGTAGACCATCTTGTTTTGTGGTGCAGCAGGAATAGGTAAAGGTAAAGGGACCCCTGACCATTAGGTCCAGTCGTGACCGACTCTGGGGTTGTGGTGCTCATCTCGCATTACTGGCCGAGGGAGCCGGCGTACAGTTTCCAGGTCATGTGGCCAGCATGACAAGGCCACTTCTGGCGAACCAGAGCAGCGCACGGAAATGGCGTTTACCTTCCCGCCGCAGTGGTACCTATTTATCTACTTGCACTTTGACGTGTTTTCGAACTGCTAGGTGGGCAGGAGCTGGGACCGAGCAACAGGAGCTCACCCCGTTGCAGGGATTCGAACCGCTGACCTTCTGATCAGCAAGCCCTAGGCTCTGTGGTTTAACCCACAGCGCCACCTGAAATAACTTGGTGCTAAATGCCCAAAAGACAGTGGAAATGATAAGCAATTTTAGAAAGCACTCTCCCATCTCGCTGCCACTTTCCATTCTTGGTAACATGGTTGTAGTGGTAGAGTCCTTTAAGTTCCTGGGCTCTATAATTTCTCAAAACTTAAATTGGTCAGGCAACATCAATATTATTATTAAAAAGGCCCACCAGAGATTGTATTTCTTGCGACAACTAAGAAAATTTAATTTGCCCCAAGAATTGTTGATCCAATTTTACAGAGGTACCATTGAAACTGTTCTCTGTAATTCTATTACTGCCTGGTATGGCACAGCCTCTAAGCTGGATAAGAAGAGGCTCCAACAAGCAGTAAGAATTGCAGAGAGGGTAATTGGTGTTAGTTTGCCCCCAATGGAGACACTTTATGCTGCTCGAGCCAGGAAGAGAGCAGAGAGAATTGTCGCAGCTCCTTCGCATCCTGGTCATCACCTGTTTGATTTACTTCCATCCGGACATTGTTTTGGACTCTATACACAAAAATGTCTAGGCAAAGGAATAATTTTTTCCTTGTGCCATCAAACTGTTGGATTTGTAGTTGGATTTGCGGAAGGGAGATCAGTTGGTGGTATGGGGTTCCTTTGTTGTGCTGTTATATTGAGAGGGGAATAGTGTTTGTATGAGGTATGTTTTTCTTTATATTGCAATGTAGTCAAAGCAAAATTCCAAGTATGATTGATAAAGGTAAAGGTAAAGGGACCCCTAACCATTAGGTCCAGTCGTGACTGACTTTGGGGTTGCGGCGCTCATCTCGCTTTACTGGCCGAGGGAGCCGGCGTACAGCTTCCAGGTCAGCAGATGGAAACGCCGTTTACCTTCCCGCTGTAGCGGTATCTATTTATCTACTTGCACTGCGTGCTTTTGAACTGCTAGGTGGGCAGGAGCAGGGACTGAACAACGGGAGCTCACCCTGTCACGGGGATTCGAACCGCCAACCTTCTGATCGGCAAGCCTTGGCTCTGTGGTTTAACCCACAGCGCCACCCGCGTCCCAAGTATGATTGATACTTGGCCAATAAATTATTTCTTCCTTCCTTCCTTCCTTCCTTCCTTCCTTCCTTCCTTCCAACTCACCTTTTCCCTCTTGCTCCTCCAGCTGTGTCTCCTGTCTCAGCTCCTCCACGTCTTTAAGATGCCAGAAGGTCCAGAATTGTTTCTAAACAGCCGGTACATCAACGAGGAGTGCGGGGGTCTCGTTTTCTCAGGTAAAGTGGAGAAGTCGGAAGTGAGCAAGAATCCGGAAGTGCCCTTTGAGAGTGACAGGTACCTGATCTCAGCCGTGTCGAGGGGCAAGGAGCTGAAGCTCACCCTCACGCCGCTCAAACAGGAGGGCCCTGCTCCTTCCAGAAGGCGGGTCTCTGCTGCCCAAGGTAAGCAGGCAGCTCAGGAGCCCATGGATCTCATCTTCCGTTTTGGTATGTCTGGCAACTTCAAATTTGTCCCCGTGTCCGAGATGCCAAAGCATGCGCACCTGCGCTTCTACACCCAAGGAAGCCCACCCCGCGCCCTCTGCTTCGTGGACTTCCGCCGATTTGGCCGATGGGAGGTGAGCGGTTCCTGGCAGGTGGACCGAGGGCCCTGTGTGATGCTGGAGTATGAGAAGTTCAGGTGAGGATCGCCCAAGGCGCTTTGCCGCCTGAGGCAGAGCAGCAAATAGTGTCCCCTGCTCTCCCTACCTCAAGCAATTAGGTAAAAAGGACAATCACGGGAATGATAAACAGCAAAAAAGAAGGGAAATAACACCGTGAAAGACTCCTGAAACGAGGTGACCGTGTATTCAAAAAATGTGTTGAGTTACTCTCAAAAAAATACTTTGGGTTGCTTTTAAGCAGAAATGCTCAGACACATTGTAAACTAACTCAGAAGATTATAAATAATGAAAAGAACCCTCCAAATAAACTCCAGATGATGAAAAATACTACAATACAACCTAAGTTGCTTTCAAAAAACACTTGGAGTAGCTCTTGAACAGAATTACTCAGACACGTAGTAGACTGCTTAAAGGATATACCGGTAAATAATGGCAAGAACCCTCCAACTCAACTTAAATTAATGTAATATACTACAAAACAACCTTACTAAATTACAAATAATGAAAATACTGCAAAACAACCTTAACGAGGTGCTGGCTATAAAACTCGTTTCACTGAAAGTCTAAAGTTGTTTTGGCCCCTCCTCTGCTGCCCCTTCCATCACATCCACATCTAGCTGTCATTCATTCAAGCAACTGCCTTCCTCCTCTGACATCTTGGGAAAAGAAAAGACCCTTCAAAAATGGGAGATGGCCTTGTTCTGACTTTTATTTATTTATACCCCACCTTTTCCCTTGACAGGAACTCGAGGCGGCTTACAGATAAAATAGGAGCAGCTGAAAATGGGGGGGGGGGACAAAAAACCCAATGAAATAGTAATAGAATTAAAATATATTTGTATATAAAAGATCTCCATATTTCTAGGTGGGGCCTGGATCAGATAGATTCGTTTTGATTGGTGTGGGAAACAGCAGGCTCTGACTGGAGATTGGCTGGGGAAATGAATGGCTCTAATTTAGCCCTTAGGCCTCGTTGTGAAGTCGCTTCGTTCCCAAAATGAGAATGTGTGAAGTACCACTTTGCCTGTGTGGAAAACCGGCTTTGCTTCATACGCTCCTCCATGGGCCCACTGCTGCTGTCCCCTCAGCTGTTATTCTGGCCCAGGGTCACCCAGTAAGCTTCATAGCTGAGTGAAGATTTGAACCCTGGCCTCCAACACTCTAACCACTATGTCGCACTGCCATTTAGTTTCCAGCATGTGTTTGGGCAAAGCTTTAGACTCCCGTGAAGCCCAGGGCTTGGGGAGCCTCACACCAAATGCGGCCCCCCGGCACCTCTTCATCTTGGCCCTTGGGACTTTTGTCAAATCATGCCCCTCTTGCTAGGCTTCCCTTCTCAGCAACCTCTTTGAGACCTTTGGCCTGGCTGGAATGTGTCCTTGAACTGGGATAATGCCTCTTGCTTGCCGGGCCACTTTTGCCTTTGTCCTCAACCCCCTGGTAGGTTGTGATGAGTGTAATCCAGTCAAAACCTCATCAAAATGGAGATGTTACATTACAATAAGCCATAAGCACAGTGCAGTTTTAAATAACAAAGGATGCATTTCTAGAAAGCCTTTATATTGCAATAAATTATGTCATGATCCACCATCCAGTTTTCCAAATAATTCAAACAAACAAACAAGTATCAGTTTATTGTGAGGACCATGCCTTTACACAAATATCTGCACAACAGTATTAAAATTCATTACATACTGTCCCCGCAAGACCCTCACCCCACAAAACAGAAAGAGAAGTACAAGAACGAGTTAAGAAGACGATGAAGGGGTCAATCAATCAATCAATCAATCAATCAATCAATCAATCAGGTTTATTGCAGCTTTAAGCTCATATGCACATACAAAATAGACACAGCCAGTATTGGGTAGATACAACCAGTAATATATACATACTAGTAAATTAAGCCCCTTACAAAAAACAGGCGCTAGAAAGCTCTCCGGCCCCGACGTCGCCCCTGGAGCTGCCTGTCCGTGCTGCTTGTAAGCAGCACGGGCGGGCAGCCTCGGGAGCCGGCGCTCCCTCGGCGGATCGCTCAGTCAGCGCTGAGCGATCCGCCGAGGGAACGCCGTTGCCGCCGAGAGAGGGGCGGCTCCTGGAGCTGCCTGTCCGTGCTGCTTGTAAGCAGCACGGGCGGGCAGCCTCAGGAGCCGGCGCTCCCTCGGCGGATCGCTCAGAGGAGAGCGGCGCGAGCTCCGTTCGAGGCAGCGGCGGTGCCCCAACTGAGACGCGCGTGCGCCGCCGCTGCCTCTCGGACACGCCCCCCTCTCCCGTCCTCCAATCCCTGCGTCCGTCCGCCTGGGACATGCGCAGTGGAAAATTTCCACTGACACACACCACGGACGTGGGGACATTAGGGAATTATTATATAGGATAAAACATTGTTGTTGTTGTTCAGTCGTGTCCGACTCTTCGTGACCCCATGGACCAGAGCACGCCAGGCACGCCTATCCTTCACTGCCTCTCGCAGTTTGGCCAAACTCATGTTAGTAGCTTCGAGAACACTGTCCAACCATCTCATCTTCTGTCGTCCCCTTCTCCTTGTGCCCTCAACCTTTCCCAACATCAGGGTCTTTTCTAGGGAGTCTTCTCTTCTCATGAGGTGGCCAAAGTACTGGAGCCTCAACTTCAGGATCTGTCCTTCCAGTGAGCACTCAGGGCTGATTTCTTTAAGAATGGATAGGTTTGATCTTCTTGCAGTCCATGGGACTCTCAAGAGTCTCCTCCAGCACCATAATTCAAAAGCATCAATTCTTCGGCGATCAGCCTTCTTTATGGTCCAGCTCTCACTTCCATACATTACTACTGGGAAAACCATAGCTTTAACTATACGGACCTTTGTTGGCAAGGTGATGTCTTTGCTTTTTAAGATGCTGTCTAGGTTTGTCATTGCTTTTCTCCCAAGAAGCATATATATATATAAAACATATATATATATATATATATATATATATATATATATATATAGCATATATAGCATATATATATATATATATATATATATATATATATATATATATATAAACTTTCAAAATTCCTGTAGCATTCCATTTTGCCTCTTATAAGACAACACAGAGGTTAAAAATCTTGCCACTTGCAAGGATACGGTCGAATCAGCATCTTGCAGTAATAGGGTGAGGCGGGTCTCCACTAGAAGACCAGAGAATTTTTGGACTAATGGTCTCAGAAGGTTTGTCCGGGCAGCACTATACAGGAGGCAACTAAAAACTATATGCTGAAGGGATTCTATCGCCTTGTTGTCGCAAGAACATAACTCAGAGACTCGGCCCTTGGAGAATCTATGGAAAAGTACCCTAGAGGGGAAAACGTTAAACCTTGCTTTGATAAACGCAAAGCAAAGGCTAGCATTTGAGAGGGATGTTAAATAAGTTGGTACTTGCTGAGTAATAGAAACTCCCATGTACCGGGGTGAACATACCCCCCCTCCCAACATAAGATCACATTGCAGTCCATTATCATCTAGTCTCTGGTTGATGAATTTTTTAGCTGTGGTAAGGTCAGACTTTAAAAGATCTAGAGGGGAGATTCCAAAAAGGATGAAGGGGTCTTTTCTTTGGGTTGTGATGAGTGACTGTTGCCCTTCGGCTAAAAAAGACTGGTGCCAAGCGGCCCTTTTAACAAGCCCTCCTCTGTTCCAGGGAAAATGTGCTGGGGAACCTCTCGGACAAGGCTTTTGACAAGCCCATCTGTGAGGCTCTGCTAAACCAGAAGTTTTTCAACGGTGTTGGCAATTACCTCCGGGCTGAGATTCTCTACAGGTGAGCAGGTGTCTTCTGACCCTCGCTTGTGCCACGGGGAGCAGAGTCTGCCAGGTTGGGAGCATTCCTGCCCAGGTCGCTCTGGTCCTGGAAACCTCTGCAATCGTGGGCACAAGCGATGACTCGCTCTTCTGTGGTGTCCCCCTCCTTCTCCAACTCCCTCCCCATGAAGCAGCACATGACCTCAATGCTGCAAAATTGAAGCAGATATTCTTTAACCATCAAGGCCCTTTAAGGAGCTGTCCTCAGAGGGAGAGGTTTTGAGTTCTGACCAGGGTGGATAAAAATCAATGATTTAAAAAAAAATAAAATCAAAAAAAGCAGATTTTTTTTTATTTAAATTGGATTTTTTTAAAATTTAAATTGGATTTTTTTTTAAATTTAAATTGGATTTTTTTTAATTTAAATTGGATTTTTAAAATAAAATGCCTTTGGAGGAAAAATCTTTCTAAACATAGTCTTCTATTTAAATTACATTGTAGTCCAAAGGCTATTCATCAGGAAATAAGGATTTGTTTTAAGTTTATCAAGTGTGCTAAAACTCAGTCTAAGTTTTTTAAAAAAAAAATGTTTAACCACATCAGTTAACAAACATGGCTACATATGCTATCATGTTATTGTTTTAGTTAAATAAATTGTTTAAATGGTTATTAAGGAAATGATTATTTTTCTCCTTCCAATAAAGTACAGCAGAAAAGTTGTCCAAATATAAACAGTTAACTTATTAAACCTCACCATAATGTCATAATTATCTGTCTATGTATTTCTAGTAGTATAACCAAATCAGTAATTTTTGATATAACTGTAAAAACTACTCTGAAAATTTATTATTCCAAAAATGAAACCTCCATATGGTTGTAAATATTAATATTATACCAGCAAGAATGAGTCTTTCTGTAAAAAAATATTTAAATCAAGTCTTACTGACTAGTGATTTAAATCAAGCCTTACTGACTAGTGATTTAAATCGTGATTTAAATCAATTTGATTTAAATCAATTTGATTTAAATCAAATCCACCCTGGTTCTGACATTGCTATCATGTCGTTTTTAACCAGCCTTTTGAAAAGTGCTTTTTTTGAAAAATTGCTGCAGTTGGGGCTTACTTTAATGGTTGTTAATTACATTGTGTTTGCTATTGTAAGCTGTCTTGGGTGGGTTGTGCTCAGGTAGGTAGCAAATAATGCAAAATTTAACCTGCTTTTAGTTTATTAAGACTTTTTGCAAGTCTTAAATTGTTGTTAATTCTTATTGGTAACTTCATTGTTGTATTTTTCTTGTAAACTGTTTTTGAGGGTTTTTAAAAATCAAATTTTATGAAATTTGCAGAGTGTCACTGAAATTTCACCGTTCCAACTCTCTGGCAGTCATTTTAAATCATCCCTGTTGCCTCTTCTGTAGGAACGTTTATATAATATGGTTACAGAGTTAAACGTTTCCTTATTTAAACCTGCACAGCGGCAAACGGATTGCTGACTTGTTTGAGTCTTTCGTCCCTTGATTGTCAATCCCTTTTATCCCTCTTAAAATAAAGATACACATGAATCTGATTAATAACCAAAATAAACTAATTTACTGACAGATTCATTCATGTACATACTTAGATTACTGAACAAAGTAAACAAAGATTATCTGAAGAAGTGTGCATGCACTCGAAAGCTCATACCTAGAACAAATTTAGTTGGTTTCTAAGGGACGCGGGTGGTGCTGTGGATTAAACCACAGAGCCTAGGGCTTGCTGATCAGAAGGTCGGCAGTTCGAATCCCCGCAACAGGGTGAGCTCCCATTGCTTGGTCCCTGCTCCTGCCAACCTAGCAGTTTGAAAGCACGTCAAAATGCAAGTAGATAAATAGGAACCGCTCTGGCGGGAAGGTAAACGGCGTTTCCGTGCGCTGCTCTGGTTTGCCAGAAGCGGCTTTGTCATGCTGGCCACATGACCAGGAAGCTGTACGCCGGCTCCCTCGGCCAATAAAGCGAGATGAGGGCCGCACCCCAGAGTCGGACACGACTGGACCTAATGGTCAGGGGTCCCTTTACCTTTAAGGTGCTACTGGAAGGAATTTTTTTATGTTGTTTCGACTATGGCAGACCAACACGGCTACCTACCTGTAACTGAACAAAAGATATTAGTGAGTCCTGAGAGACTCCATCAAAGCATCTACAACCACCACCAGCAGCAGCAGCCTAACTAACTGACCAACGGACCTAACTGACAGTTTCACAGATGGCAGTTAGTCATCTCATGGAATGTTGAATTGACTGACATATCCCACATCTTCCAGGTTGAAAATCCCTCCCTTTGAGAAGGCACGGACTATTCTGGAGGACCTGAAGCCCCAGGAACAGGTGAGAGGACGTGAGGAGGTACCCGCTGGATTCCCTGCTTCCTGACTCCACGCTTCCTATAAGCAAGGAGGGAGTTTCCTTCCTTCCTTCCTTTAATTTTAAAATAATATTTATCATTATTATTTTTCCAAAAAAATTATAAATTGATTTTAACAATTTTAAGCACATAACAATACCGTTAAATTTTCATCCTTCCCCCCTCTCACTGAGGGAAGCAAATTTCCATCCCCCTCTCTCACCGGGAAAACAGTAGACATTATACATTTAACGTAGCTAACATATTAAATATCATTGCTTAGGCCTGGCCCATTTCTGTGGGCCAGGTATTCCTCCTTTCCTCAATTTCATATTTCGGTTGACTTCCTCAAGTCCCCCTCTGTTGAATTTATTATCTATCCTCTTTATCAGTTTTCCAGATTCATAAACTTCACAATAACATAAATACCAGAATCATTTTACTTAAGTTAACTCCTTTTTTCCCTACCTCAGCACCTCATTCCTTCTGATCCTTTCCTCAAGCCTTCTCAAATTCCCTTACTCCAACCTAATTTAAAACTCCTAATTTTCTTCTTTTTACACCCTTACCTCCCTCCGGTCTCGAAATTTTTAGCTATATTTCCCACCACTAACCTCCTAATTTTTAACATATAATCATTAACGCCAGTATCCAGATCCAAACATCTTAGCCACTTAGACATCCAATCACCCATTCCCACCACCCATCTGAGTAATACCCCTCCCCACCCTCTCACTATATAGAAGGGTCTGGTGACTTCTGTTTCAGTGTATCTGAAGAAGTGTGCATGCACACGAAAGCTCATACCAAGAACAAACTTAGTTGGTCTCTAAGGTGCTACTGGAAGGAATTTTTTTATTTTGTTTCGACTACGGCAGACCAACACGGCTACCTACCTGTAACTGTTCCAGGGGGCAGCTGAGGGGAGAGGAAGCCTGATGGCGCTGGAGTGCCACAGCGGCGCCAATGGAGCACACCCATTGAGTTTTATTTTTAGCACATTAATCTTTGGGTATATGTGTGAGAGAACCTGGAGGAAGGAGGAAGGCTGTATGGGAAGCACCTAAGTTGGGTCCTCTTTGCTCGGCCTCCCTTGACTGCTGGCCTTCACCTTGCAGGGATCTAGGAAAAAGGTGAAGCTGAAACGGGAGAACCCTGACTTGCTGGAGCTCTGTCACCTGGTGCCCATGGAGGTGGTGAATCTGGGTAAGGACCACGTCGAGGACAACCCAAAATGCTTCCCTTCTCCCTCCTCTCCATATTCTGTGTATCATTCAAGAGCTGCAAAAGTGTGTAGGTTTGAGGGGGATGGATGGATGGATGTTTATTTCATAAAATTTATACACTGCTTGATTTTTTTTAAAGCATCTAAGTGGATTTGCAGGGTTGGAGCGAAATTCGAGGTGGGGTGGAGGCAACACTTGCTACCCTTCAACTTGTTGCTTCTCCTCCCGAGTAAATATGTACAGTGGTACCTTGACTAAAGTCCAGTCTATTATAAGTCCGTTTTGGACTAAGTCCAATTGCAACCCGGAAATGAGTGCTCCGGGTGCAACACAGAGGTGATATTTGGAGGTTTTGTTTTTGCTATTTTTTTGTGTTTTGGTTTGTGTGGCTTTTTTGGTTTTTTGACTGCGCCTTCGTTTTATGGGACTGACTTGTGACTGTGGCTTGTGACTTCGTTTTTGTGACTGTGTGGAACCCAGTTCAGCTACTGGTTGTGTGACTGCAGAAATGGATAAAAGCCCCCCATCCAAACAATGACCATCATCAGTGCACGTAAGAAAAAAAAAAGTTAATTTTTTTCATCTACAATACTGTCTTATTTATTTTATAGTACAGTACAGTCATACCTCTTCTTGCACACACTCCATGTTGCGTTTTTTCAGGTTAAGAACACGTCAAACCCGGAAGTGTTTACTTCCGGGTTTCACCACGTGCGCATGTGCAGAAGTGTTCTGCGCGGTTCGAGCATGCACAGAAGCGTTCTGCATGGTTTGCGCATGCACGGAAGCGTTCTGCGTGCTTCGCGCATGCGCAGGAGCGCTCTATCACGCTTCACACATGCACAAAAGCGCCGCTCTGGTTGCGGACTTTTTGGGGTACGAACGGCACCCCGGAATGGATTGTGTTCACAACCAGAGGTACCACTGTACATTGATTATTGCCTTCATTTTATGGATCAATGGTCTCGTTAGACAGTAAAATTCGTGTTAAATTGCTGTTTTAGGGGGTGTTTTTCATTGTCTAGAACGGATCAATCCATTTTCAATTTCTTTCTATGGGAAAGCACACCTTGTTTTAAGCCTGCTTTAAGACCGGACTTCCGGAACGGATTACGGTCTTCAATCAAGATACCACTGTACAGAGTTACCGTGTACAGCTTGATAGGGTGGGAGTGCAGTACTGCATTCACATTTCTCCTTGCTTTCTTCCCAATAGGTGGCAAAGGTTATGATCCCGTTAGGACGTCTGACTACTCCATCTTCCTGGAGTGGACTCAGTGCTATTTCGTTCCAGGCATGCAGACCCTGCGCGATGCCAACGGCAGGACCATCTGGTTCCAGGTAGGAGCCTGAGGGAAGGGTATCAGCTGCTTTCCTGGGGATGGGGTGCTGCAGTGTGCTGGCCCCTCTTCCTTCAAGTTTGGAGAACACGTGGCCCTATGTGAGCATTTCAAAATCTCATGGTCTGTAAATCTTGGCATCTGGAAGACAGCGTGAAACAACCACAACTACTTACCATATTTTTCGCTCTATAAGGCGCACCTGACCATAGGACGCACCTAGTTTTTAGAGGGGGAAAGCCCCAATTTTTTTAGGATCAGCTCAAATTTCTGCAGCTTCTTTTGCAAAGGAGAAAAGCCCCATTTTTGAGGATCAGCTCAAATTTCTGCAGCTTCTTTTGCAAAGAAGAAAAGCCCCATTTTTTGAGGATCAGCTCAAAGTTGTTGAGCTTACTTTGCAAAGGGAAAAAACCCTGTTTTATGGGGTTTAACTCACAGTTCTGCAGCTTCAGGAAGCCATTTCTACAGTTTCCAGACAGCTAATCTAATCAGCCAGTCACATGTCGTTGGGGAAACTGCCTCCCTCTGCAAGGGGGCGGGGCTGGAATCTCTCTTCCTTATCTCTCTCCCCGATCGTTTGCTGAGCATCTGCTCAGCGGACTTCCTTTCAACACCCCCTTCTCTTTTTTAAAAAAAAAAGCACGATCTGCTTTTGCCCCTGGGCAGTTCAGCTCCAGGGACCACACATTC
This sequence comes from Darevskia mixta, assembly GCA_034641385.1. Classification (NCBI taxonomy): domain Eukaryota; kingdom Metazoa; phylum Chordata; class Lepidosauria; order Squamata; family Lacertidae; genus Darevskia; species Darevskia mixta. Next base: position 6,186,805 of record JAWWNH010000188.1, read on the forward strand.
GCTCCATAAGACGCACAGACATTTCCCCTTACTTTTTAGGAGGAAAAAAGTGTGTCTTATGGAGCGAAAAATACGGTAGTTGTTTGTGTCTTATGTTCTCAGCACCAAAACTCAAGAGAGGTTTTTGTTTTTTGTACTGATTACATTCTGGGCCATCTTCTTCCCTTGCAGGGCAATCCTGGACCGATGGCCCCCAAAGGTGAGAATCGGGCGCTCCTTGGATCGCCTGTCAGTGATTTCTCCTGGATACCAATACATTGGGTTGCGAAGGGAGCAAATAGTTTTTGATCCAGCCTCTCCCAGGGCTTGTTAAGTAAAGATATAGGCTTTTAAACGGAGAGACTCCTTGCTCTTCTTTGAGGAAGTCTTTCAGCTTGATATATACCCTGATGTGCCTTCAAAACAAGGCCAGCTTCTACAGCGCTTGATTGGGAGATGTAGGTTGGTTGCTCAAAGGCAAAAGCTGGTAGTTTGTGTAGGTGCTACTCAGAGTAGACACATTGCTGTTAATGTTTATTTGTTGTATTGATATCCCACCTTCTCCGTGCAGCTCAAAGTGACTTACATGGCAACCCTCCCCCATCTAAGTTAATCCCTACAACCCTGTGAGGTGGCTTAGGCTGAAAGTGAATGACTGGCCCATGGATCACCCAGTGAATTCCATGACAAAGTGGTGGATTCGAACTCTGGTCTCCCAAGCCCTAGTGTGACACTCTAACCAACTACACCACCACTGGTGTAACATAGGCATGGCTAACATAGGGCTGTTAGTTTGTATGGGTCTACTCTTTACTTAGTTGACTACAAACCCCAAACTGCACTGAGGATCTTTGGAAGAACCATATCTGAGTTGCAGAGCCCTTAATTTGAATGCAGAAGGTCACGGGTTCAATCCCAGGTCTCTCTAGCTAGAAGTATCAGATATACATAAAATCACCTCTGTGTTTAAGACACCAGAGAGCCACTACCAGTCGGACAAATGAGGCAGCTTCGTCTTCTCTTCTATGATTTTGGATGCAACAGAGACATTTTAAGATAATGCTGGCAAAACTGGGACTGGACCTTTTGTTTTGTTTTGCAGGAGGAAAGCCACGCAAGAGAAAGTTGCAGGTTAAACCCGATCCTGATACCTCAAGCTCCAAGGTAAGGCAGGTCTTTTTTTAAAAAAATAGAATTTTATAATTGATTTTCCACTATCGTTCCAATAACAGCCTCATTATAACAATGCCAAATGTATCCAATAAAAAAAATTAAAACCAATTATTTATATACTGAATTACATGATTCAGTTAAAGTGACTTCCTCACATGCTAGTTTTGATGGGTCCCTCTTTGTTTTTTTTAAATTTTCTGCATTCCAAAATCTTAATAATTTCAATTACATTCCCTTCAAGATAGTAATCCCTTAGACAACAGCTACAATCTTACGGTTTCTATTGGTGTTAATATGTTAAGTAACATAAAGTTTCAAGTGAGGTACTCAGTCTGTAATCATTGTTCTTTCCTGTGTGTAGTAATTTTCCCATGATGCTGTCCCAACCATATATAATGTTGTGTCCTTCAGTCTTCCAACTGTTGATATTTCCCATCATGACTCGGGGGAAGCCGTTGTCTCACAGTTTTCCAATAGTCTCTGTGTCACTTTGTCCCGTGATTCAAGAGCTTGTTAGAGACCCCTCTGTTCTAACAAATAAACTGTCCGCACCATTTTTTTTCAGCCTAGGAAGAGCGCTCTGATTCCAGACTGCCAATGATTAATAGGAAAACCTCTGACCTTGCAGCTGGCAGACTCCTTTCCTCCTTTCAGCTGAAAAAAATATAGTCCATTATCTTTCCAGTTAGATTACCGTATATACTCAAGTATAAGTCGACTTTTCCAGCACATTTTTTGTGCTGAAAAAAACCCCCTCAAGTGAGGCGGGCGGAGGCCTTCGGGCCGCTGGTCCCGCCGCCACTGCCGGCCTCTTGCAAGGGCAGGCGCAGGAGCCGCGGTTGGGAGAAGTGCTGTATTCCAACATAGTCCTTTCAAAGGGTGAAACTTCCCCCTCTTTCTCTCTCCCCATTCCATTTCATGTTATTAATCCAGTTTCTCCCAACCTCACTTTTTGTAGTGCCTTTGCCTGCCCTTGCATTCCATAGGGAAGCAAGAGAGGAATTCAAAGAATGAGTTCCCCCCATCACTCTTTATCTCCGTCTGTCTCTGCGATTCCTGCATTGTGGAGTTTGATACCTTCAACCTCTACAATTCCATTATTCTATCTCACAGGTGCACACTTGAATTGCGGACAGGGGCGGAGGAAAGTGGGGGCGATGGGAGCGCCCCGCCCCCCATAGGCGCGATCCCAGGGGGGGGTTCCATCGCAGCTGTCCCCCACCCGCGCTGGGGGCCAGCCCCGCCCCCGCCTGCTCCCCTGCCCCTGGTGCCGGAGAATGAAGCTCCGCCACTGATTGCGGAGGTGAAATTCAGCTCTTGTTTCGTCTCTCCTAGGTCACAAAACTGGAGACTAGCAGTTCTGTGACCAGTATTCCTCGGAAAGATGTTGTGGGAACAAGGAAGTCTGGAAGGAAGAAGGGGAACAGAATTGTCCCCCAAACAGAGGACCACACTATGGTTAAGGAAGCCAAGCTACCAAACACCAGAACTCGGAGGAAGGTTTCTGCCTTGCAGCAATCTCCAGCACCAGATTCTGTGGCGGAATCTCAGAAGAGGCGAGCATCAACCCGGAAAACCAGGGGTAAGAAGAGATGTGATCTGGCTTCAGACTTCCTTAGGCGGCTTTATAGAGCAAATGAGACTCAGCCACAGCAGGGATGGGGAACCTGTGGCATAGATCTGTGGTTACCAAAGTGGCGGGTACCATCCTTGGGGGGGACACTAAGACGAAAGGGATGGAAGGGGGGCACAGAAGGTGGAAATGATTATTGGATTTTGAAAAGCTGCTATCACTGGATCAAATTAATCAATTTTGTTGAATTAAATAATTTATATTGGATTTTTAAGAAACGTGCAACTAATTGTTACCAAAATAAGAAAATTCCTTCCAGTAGCACCTTAGAGACGAACTAAGTTGAATTGTACTATGTTATCATCTTCCTCAGGGACGTGGGTGGTGCTGTGGGTTAAACCACAGAGCCTAGGACTTGCTGATCAGAAGGTCGGCGGTTCGAATCCCCGCGACGGGGTGAGCTCCCGTTGCTCGGTCCCAGCTCCTGCCAACCTAGCAGTTCGAAAGCACGTCAAAGTGCAAGTAGATAAATAGGTACCGCTCCAGTGGGAAGGTAAACGGCATTTCCGTGTGCTGCTCTGGTTTGCCAGAAGCGGCTTAGTTATGCTGGCCACATGACCTGGAAGCTGTACACCGGCTCCCTCGGCCAATAAAGTGAGATGAACGCCGCAGCCCCAGAGTCGTTCGCGACTGGACCTAATGGTCAGGGGTCCCTTTACCTTTTACCATCTTCCTTAGTAGGTTGGGCAAGCCACTCTTCTGAATAATGCTTTTTATAGGGTGTGGTGCAGCACTGGAATGGTTCTATGGAACTGGGGGGCAGGGTGTGGCCCCCAAAGGTTTGGTAACCACTGACCTATACCTTGCTGGATGCCAGCGACCATCGTTCCTGGCCATTTGCAATGCCTGATGGGAACTGGGCAGTGCAGAGTTAAACTACGGAACTCACTCCCACAGGAGGCAGTGATGGGCACCAACCTAGATGGCGGCTTTGAAAGAGGATTGGACAAATTCATAGAGGAGAATTTGTGCATGGCGGCTATGCTCTGTCTCCATGGCCAGAGGCAATGCTTCTGAATACCAGTTGCTGGAAACCACAGGAGGGGAGATGGCTCTTGTGCTCAGCTTCTGCTTGTGGGTTTCCCATTGGGGCTTCTGGTTGGCCACTGTGAGACCAGGATCAAACCATTGGCATGATCCAACAGGGTGGTTCTTAACTATGTATGGGACTGCAGGTTCCCACTCCCTGAATGCCCACAGGTCATCTAACTGCTATTCCTTTTCAGGTACTGCTGCTGTTTCCACAAGACCCAGGCAGGCGAAGGCACAATAACGTTCCTGATGCAGAACAGCCGCCTCCCCTTCTGACCCATGTGCTGCTGAGGCAAAAGGGGGCATTCACACCTGGACGATGCTCACAAAACTGCCTTATGTTGGTTTCTGGATTCTGGCCTGGCAACAGGCAACACTGTGGGAACTGTCTGCTTTGTCACTTATGTGCTTTCTGAAGTCCTGCTAGGAACATATAGCAGAGCTACTATGAGGCCTTTTACACTGATTTGCTTTCTGGAAATGCTGCTGTAGATTCAGGCCACGGTCTCGGCCCCGATTCCAAACAGCGAGTAGGCTTCGCGTATGCCCCCGCTGCGGGAGATCTTTCTGCTTTGGGTGTCAAGGCCTGCGTTAAAGAGAGCGTTCTCTTGATACAATGGAATCTCTATTTGTGACCGTAATCCGTTCCGGAGGTCCGTTTGGAGTTCGAAACGGGTCCCTGGGAAGAGGCGCCATTGTGCACAGGCGAGGGCGGCGATTTCCCGCTCCTGCGCATGTGCGAACGGCGATTGCCACTTTTGCACATGCGCGAACGGTGATTGCTGCTCCTGCGCATGCGCGAACACCGGCAAACTCGCCAGTTACTTCTGGGTTTGTCGCGGTCGCGACTTGGAACGACTGTAAGAAGAGGCGGTGGTAAGTAGAGGTTCGACTGTATATTCGCAACAGAGGAATGACACAGCTCTGCCTCCTCCAATCTGGGAACTGTTGCAGGGGCTGCTGGTAGGGCAAGGCTAGCGCAACTCATTAGCAGATCTACAAGCTGAAGGCATTACCTCCAGCACTCTGCTCCTTCAAGACCTGGACTCTTGGTGCTGCAATTTCAGGTGAAATGAGTCTTGCCCTGTTGCTTCCTGAAAAGAGGTGTCAGAGGTTCTACCTTCTGAACAGGGTGAGGGCCCAGTATACACCTGTGCATTTAAGGTGCAGGTTGTTCATCACAACTAGCAGGGGACTGCAGTGGGAATGGAAGGGGAGTTTAAGCCGTTCCAGTTTTCCCCAGCGCAAATGACACCTTCATACTATTTGCATTAAAAACAACAACACCCCCGGCACATTTAACATCATGTCTAGATTGGCCTTCGGATCAGGAGCACAAGAGCAGAGCTCAGCTGCTAAAACGGCTGCATTTCCTTCTCTGCCTTATTTCTGCCAGGAATCTTTTCCGGGGCTCCAGGGCTACATGGATCATTCAGGCCAACACTTCAGCTGACCAGTAAGATACCTAGAGGTAGTTCTGTTCAGCAAGGAGTGGGATTGGAGCCACTGCTACACCACCTCCTAAATTTGAAAGAGATGTGCATTTTAACAGTTACTCAGTCAAATACTTTCTATCCTTGGTGATAACCTCTTTCCTTTGATTATATTCTTAAAGTGCTTTTTGATGCAAATAAAGATTTTTTTTTCTAGAAATGATGCTGTTGTGGGGTGTGGTGCTATGACAAGACAATTGTCAAGAAAAAGTCTTAAGTACTGGACGTGGGTGGAACTGTGGGTTAAACCACAGAGCCTAGGGCTTGCCAATCAGAAGGTCGGCGGTTCGAATCCCCGTGACGGGGTGAGCTCCCGTTGCTCGGTCCCTGCTCCTGCCCACCTAGCAGTTCAAAAGCACGTCAAAGTGCAAGTAGATAAATAGGTACCGCTGCAACGGGAAGGTAAACAGCGTTTCCGTGCGCTGCTCTGGTTCGCCAGAAGCGGCTTAGTCATGCTGGCCACATGACCTGGAAACTGTACGCCAGCTCCCTCGGCCAGTAACGCGAGATGAGCGCCGCAACCCCAGAGTCGGACACGACTGGACCTAATGGTCAGGGGTCCCTTTACCTTTTTATCCCCTTTAAAAAGGAGGTTTGAGCAGAAACAGGATGATTCACAGGAGATAAGCAAAAGCTTCCGACTTCCCAGTTGTTTATCAATAGTAACACAGAAACTGCCCACTCTGCCACAAAGTCAATTAAGCTGTAAGAATCCCAGGTGTAGATTTCATAGAATCATAAGAACTGTGGAGTTGGAAGGGGACCCGAGGGTCATCTAGTCCAACCCCCTGCAATGCAGGAATCGCAGCTACGGTTTAGACTTGGAATAGGTAGGTCATCCCAGGAAATAGAAGTTCACCGGTTAAAGTAGGCTACTGGTGCCATCCCAGCCTGTCATTTTGCATTGGCGGCATCGCACAGCAGCTGTTTTGCACTTGCCACAGGTTGGCAGACCTTAGTGCTCTAGTTAAAAGAATTAAGAAGAATGGCACGGATCTTGCAAGTCCACCCGTGTCTTGTCACAGCGTCAGGCTCTTGCCCAGCAGGAAGCCAAGGAGCCAGTCTGCAAGCTTGCAGTTTGTGCTCCAGGAGTTCAGCTGCTGCCTGGTTGTTTCAAAGTCAGCAGGACAGTTTGTACTTGGAAAGGTGTAAAGGAGAGGCGCAGGCCACGCTCCTCCAGTGGCAGGCACTTGCTTGGATCAGGCCGCTCTAGGAGGTCGCACCTAAGAAAGGAGAAGAGTGAAACTCTTTGAGCACAGTCCGGACAACCCATTCACTGGGCACTCATCCTGATACGGGAGGCGAGATGAGATCGGCTACTCGCTAAGCATCCGTTCAGATTTGTTTGCAGGGAGGTTAGACAGCATTGTGACCAACAAGCATTATCTCACACTTTCCAGTACGCTTCCCCTCTGCTTTCTTTATTACAAAAAAATCCAAATTTGGGGGGGGGAAGTACATTTATATGTCAGGGGTGCCAAATAAACTATAATGGAATGCCCAGGATGTGATTGAACTCCACCTGAAAACAGCAGCAGCCTGGGAGCGCCTCAAACCATTTGTGGTGTTGACATTTAATAATAATAATAATAATAATAATAATTTATTATTTGTACCCCGCCCATCTGGCTGGGTCTCCCCAGCCACTCTGGGCGGCTTCCAGCAAACATTAAAATACATTAACACATCACAGATTAAAAACTTCCCTAAACAGGGCTGCCTTCAGGTGTTTGCTAAATGTCATGTAGTTGTTGATCCCTTTAACCTCTGATGGGAGGGCGTTCCACAGGGCGGGCGCCACTACCGAGAAGGCCCTCTGCCTGGTTCCCTGGTTACACACTTACATGACAGCCCTTTGGACTGGGAGACACGTCTGGAGCCAGGTGACCACAGTACTGCCGTGCGACTCGTACAGCCTGATCACCAGCACACCTGGCATGTCCTCAGCCTGAAAGGAGGGAAGAAAACAGACAAGCGTCCCATAATCAGCACATAGTCAGCACAATGCTCTTCTCCAGCTCTGTGCAACCACTCCTCTCTCCTTACAGCCCATTGGTTATGGTTATTTGCTGCATTCATATCCCACCTTTTTTCCATCACAACAGCCAAGAGCAAGGGTGGCGAGGGGCATGGCCGGTGGGGCACCACCTAGAGAAATTCCCAAGGGCCAGAGAGAGATTTGAAGGGCCACATTTTGCTCTCAGGCCTGTGGCTCCCCACCCCCGGCATACTGCAACGGAGGGCACCTGGGCAGTGCCCAGCTCTGCCTACCATCTCATGTTGTGCTCATCATTAGAAGAGTCCTGCTGGATTAGGCCAAGGGCCCATCTAGGGCTCAACCAGGTGCCCCTTGTGGGAATCCAGTAAACAGAACCCAAGCACAAGAATTCTCTCTCCTCTTGTTCCCAGCTGCCTCTGATCGTGGAGTTAGAGCTGAGCTTCCCTTGTGACTGACGCGGGTGACGTTGTAGGTTAAACCACAGAGCCTAGGGCTTGCTGATCAGAAGGTCGGCGGTTTGAATCCCCGCGACGGGGTGAGCTCCCGTTGCTCAGTCCCAGCTCCTGCCCACCTAGCAGTTCCAAAGCACGTCAAAGTGCAAGTAGATAAATAGGTACCGCTCCGGCGGGAAGGTAAACGGCGTTTCCGTGCGCTGCTCTGGTTCGCCAGAAGCGGCTTTGTCATGCTGCCCACATGACCCGGAAGCTGTATGCCGGCTCCCTTGGCCAATAAAGCGAGATGAGCGCCACAACCCCAGAGTCAGTCACGACTGGACCTAATGGTCAGGGGTCCCTTTCCCTTTCCCTTGTGACTAGTAGCCATCGATCTCATCCTCTCTTGGGGCCCCGTACCTGCTTTATTGCTTCCAGGACAACAGCTGGGGATTGCACAGAGAAGGCGCTCCAAGCTGGGTGCTGCCCTGAGACGCACGGCACCTTGTGAAGAGGGAAATTCAAGTTGTATGCCTGACGGATCACCTCTGCCTCCTGGAACGAACCTGTTCAGAAGAGAGAAGCACTTTGCCATCAGAGGCAAGAAGAAAGGGGCAGTCATCCCACCACCACCACGCCTGAAGGCGGCGGCTGTTTAGTTCCTTCAAAAAGCCCCACTTTTATTCTCAGGCCTTCTTACCATCATGAGGCATCACTGCATATGTAAACTGATGGCTCCCAATATCTGCCGTGGCGTCAGGCGACTTTGGTGCTCTTAACCTTCATGCAGATGGAAATGATACATTACTATATGTATAAGAAGATAAGAATTGGCCTGCTGGATCAAGCCAATTGCCCGTCTAGTCCAACATCCCGTTCCCAAAGTGGCCGACCAGATGCACCAGAAGGAAATCCACAAGCAGGATTTGAACCCAAAAGCTCTCTCCCCTCCTGTGGTTTCCAGCAACTGATATTCAGAAGCTTTTGCTGTCCGTGGAGACAGAGTGTAGCCATCGAGGCTAGCAGCCATCGATTGCCCCCTCCTTCATGAATTCATCTAATCCTCTCTTTTTTTCAGAAAAATGACTTTTTATCGGGTTTTCTAAACAAGTATCAGAGGAATAAAAAATGATACTTTCCAATCCTCTTTTAAAGCCATCCAAGTGGGTGGCCATTGTGGCGAACCAGCCCTGTTTGGAGTTTAGAATGTTGAGTTTTCCCCAGTGATTAAAAGGTTAAAACATAGAACTTGTTAAATGGCAGTTTACTCCAGGGAGGCGGAACCTCCTGGGGGTTTAAAAGGGGGGAACGGCAGTTGGTTCTGGGTCGTCTGTTGGTGTGGGAGTTGAGAGAGAGAGAGAGAGGATCTGGAGAGGGAGGAGATAGATAGATTAGACTGAGGGAGGTTTATGGGTAGGCTGAAGGAAGCCTTAGAAACTGTAATGAAACCAAGAACTACATGTACTAACGTCTGAAACCATTATGCTTGTTACACAATAAAAACTTGTTCTCGTTTAAGCCATTGGAGTATCGTCATCTATGAGGTCCAGCGTATTATATCAAGGCTCAATATAGTGAACTCAGAGAGAGGGCAAGACTGGAGATAGTCTGTGTCCTAGAGTTTCATTAAGGAGGGGCTAAGAGGGTGGGAACCTTAGACGCCACAGTGTAGCTAACAGAGGTTAGCTAGCTGAGACAGCAAAGAGGGGTTTCTTGGTGATTAGAACCCAGGGCTGTAGGTTAAAAGGTTTTCATCGGGATAGCCTGGAGCTGGGGGTATAACTGGACGTGAACACTCTTGTCACTGGGATCTCCAAAGTTATAAGGAGGTCGGTCTTTGGTCGAACCTCAGAGGGCAGGGTGTGAGGGGTTTAAGATAAAACCAGGGCACCTGCATACGAACATTTAAAACAGGGTGACACAGAGTGCGTAAAAGGAGGTTCGCAACAGCCATCACTACCTCCTGCAGGAGCAAGTTCCGTGGTTCAACTCTGCGCTGCCTGAATAAGTTCCTTCTTTTTATCTGTTCTGAGCTTTGCACGGGACACTTGTGTTATTGACTGTGCAGTTCCATCAACATGGCCATTCCCAGAATCACTTCTGTTACTCCGTTCCTGACGCAGGCAAACAGGCAAACATTAGATGTGCACTGAGCCAAGATACACAAGGCGCCTGCAAGCTCCCTTCTAAAGCGCCAGGAAACACAGCAAAATTCTGCAATGCCAAAGATCTCAAGCCATCCCGCCAGAAATCATTTCCTGTCCGCCTGCCGAAACTCACAGAGAAAGGCTCATCACGTTGCCCCGGACGGAGCAGCCATATTTGGAGTCGTTCAGCACTGCCACCCCAAAGCCATGCTCAGACAGGTCCATCCACTTGTGGCTCCACACCTTGGAAAAAGAGCAACCAAGCAGGTATTAGGATAAGCATCATCATCCAGGGCAGATGTCAGTGGACTTCAGGCTTGCAGGGTCTCCTGTGTTTTTAAAACTAGAATTCCTAAGGTACATTAACCAGAACCTTTTTTTTTTTAAAGCAATGGGGAGGGTGGACATAAGGTAAAGGGACCCCTGACCATTAGGTCCAGTCGTGACCGACTCTGGGGTTGCGGCGCTCATCTCGCTTTATTGGCCGAGAGCCGGCGTACAGCTTCCGGGTCATGTGGCCAGCATGACTAAGTCGCTTCTGGCGAACCAGAGCAGCGCACGGAAACGCCGTTTACCTTCCCGCCGGAGCGGTACCTATTTATCTACTTGCACTTTGACGTGCTTTCAAACTGCTAGGTTGGCAGGAGCAGGGACCGAGCAACGGGAGCTCACCCCGTCACGGGGATTCGAACCACCGACCTTCTGATCGGCAAGCCCTAGGCTCTGTGGTTTAACCCACAGCGCCACCCGCGTCCCATACACACACATAATTAAGGAACAAGGTGCCTCTGAGCATATGCTCAGCCCAGGGATTGTGTTTTCAGTGCCAGGACTGAGTTCACAGTCCTTTCGCTCAGTTCAAGGGTCTTACAAAGCCCTGAACAACTTAGGTCCAGGTAACTCAGGGACGGGACCCAGGTGGCGCTGTGGGTTAAACCACAGAGCCTAGGGCTTGCTGATCAGAAGGTCGGCAGTTCGAATCCCTGCGACGGGGTGAGCTCCCGTTGCTCGGTCCCTGCTCCTGCCCACCTAGCAGTTCGAAAGCACGTCAAAGTGCAAGTAGATAAATAGGTACCGCTCCGGCGGGAAGGTAAACGGCGTTTCCGTGCCTGCTCTGGTTCGCCAGAAGCGGCTTAGCCATGCTGGCCACATGACCTGGAAGCTGTACACCGGCTCTCGGCCAATAAAGCGAGATGAGCGCTGCAACCCCAGAGTCGGACACGATTGGACCTAATGGTCAGGGGTCCCTTTAACTCAGGCACTGCCTGAACCCTTCTATCCCAATTTGATCATTGAGTTCACCTGCAAGAGCGCCGTTGCTCGTTCTCTGCAGGGCTCATTTGGCAGCAGCAGAAAACAGAGCCTTTATGTCCAATATCTTGTGCCCAGTGCCTTTCTGTTAGAAATTACAGGTACAGACATTAAAAAGCAAGATATTAAGCTTTTTCAGTATGCAGTGACTGCGGCGAGAATGTTAATAGCACAGAAATGGAAGCAAGAACAAACGCCGACAATAGAAGAATGGAGAATGAAATTATTGGACTATGCAGAAATGGACAAAATGACGGGGAGAATCCGAGAACAGCGGGACCAGAAGTTCATCAAAAACTGGACTAAATAAAAACTGGACAAAAATGTTTTGAAAATAAATAAAAATGATATTAAAAAAGAAAGGAAAAAAAGCAGAAAACAGAGCCTTTGGTGCCATTGGCCTGGTCCTGCCACGAGAGATTTAGCAGGTGCTTCCTGTGCCAACTTTGAAACACCTGCTGAAAACTTTTCTGAATTTATGGGACCAAGGGGGCAGTGGCCCAAAAATATTTGGGAACCACCGGTGTAGACAGTTGAAAAACAGAGGGGTCGACAGCCACCCAGCAATACCTGTCTTGGCCAGGAGTCTGTGGGCAGATTCTCACCTCAAACCGAGCCCAGTCCCAGGAGGTGTTCCAGTGCGTTGGCCTCTGAAGGTGGCCAAACTGTATCTCGTATGTGGCGTTGGGGCTCCGGACCTTGGCAGGGAATTCCACCTTGAGGAACTTGTGAGCCTCATTCCAGTCAACCTGTGGATCCGGCAAGACGTGTAGCGTATCAGAGGAGGAAAGGTGCCCTCTCCGCGCTGCCCCCAATCTCCCAAGTTTATTTGGAGGCTCCGCTGCTCTAGGAACTTCCAGGTCACCAGGAAATGTCATAACATCTACACAACCTACTAAAGCTGATGAGTCCTCCTTATTCCAGGCCAGTCCCAAACAGCAAAGAAAAGTGAAACCAGGCTAGGGTAGAGTTCACTGATATGACAGATTGGGGTGGGGTGGGGGAAGCCAAGTTCCCAATGATGCAATGTTAGAATCATAGACTCCTAGAGTTGGAAGAGACCCCAAGGGCCATCCAGTCCAACCCCCTGCCAAGCAGGAAGCACCATCAAAGCATTCTTGACAGATGGCTATCAAGCCTCTGCTTAAAGACCTCCAAAGAAGGAGACTCCACCACACTCCTTGGCAGCAAATCCCACTGTCGAACAGCTCTTACTGTCAGGAAGTTCTTTCTAATGTTTAGGTGGAATCTTCTTTCTTGTAGTTTGAATCCATTGCTCCGTGTCCGCTTCTCTGGAGCAGCAGAAAACAACCTTTCTCCCTCCTCTATATGACATCCTTTTATATATTTGAACATGGCTATCATATCACCCCTGAACCTTCTCTTCTCCAGGCTAAACATACCCAGCTCCCTAAGCCGTTCCTCATAAGGCATCGTTCAAAAGGCGTATCACAGAGCCCAGCACGCTAACACTAAAATGCAGTAAAATTCTGTCTCAAGAACCTAAGAGGAGCCCGGCTGCTGAATCAGCCCAGCATCCTGTTCTCACGGGGACCAACCAGAAGCCCCAAAGGGAAACTGGCAAGTAGGATTCGCGCCCAAGAGCCGTCTCCGCTCCTGCAATTTCCAGCAACAATTTCCAGCAGCATTGCTGTTTCCCACAGTGGCTAGTAGTCCTTGATAGCCCTCTCCTCCAAGAAGCTGTCTAAATCTTCTTTTAAATCTATCTAAGCTGGTGGCCATCACTGCCTCCAGGGGCAGGGAGTTCCATAGTTTAACTATGCGCTGTGTGTAGAAGTCCTTTCTTTGACCTGCCCTGAACTTCATTGAATGTCCCTGAGTTCTATTGTTATGAGAGAGAAAAAAGCTTTTCACTATGCACTTTCTCCATCCCAGACATAATTTTTTAAACTTCTATCATGGTGTCTCTTGTTCACCTTTTCTCTAAGCTAAAAAGTCCCAAAACGCTGCAACCTTTCATAGGCTAAGGTTTTAAAACCAACCTCTGGATTTTGCACAGCAGGCCTTGTTTATAATTTTTTATTTATTAGAAATATCAAGCATTTTGAATCAACAGATTTTAAACATTGCATAATAAAGCCTTGATAGCGCACCTACTTATAGCAGCTGGAATGACCATCGCACAGTTCTGGGGGAAAATTAGACTGGACCCATCTAAAGTGTGGGATATTGCCTTGCTGGAAAACATAATAAGCTGAGAGTCTCTAGGGGCCAAAGAAAAAGGACGATTTCATACTTGTTTGGTCTGACTTTATTTCACTTGTAAGCAAGGACCTCCCTATGGCTTATACACTGACTCAGCACATTTAATCATTTTCCTTGGTATAACAGGGTCCATGTTTTGTAACCTTGTCCTGTTTAACCATGATGCCTATGCTATACCAGGCATCCCCAACCCTCGGCCCTCCAGATGTTTTGGACTACAATTCCCATCATCCCTGACCACTGGTCCCGTCAGCTAGGGATCATGGGAGTTGTAGGCCAAAACATCTGGAGGGCCGCAGTTTGGGGATGCCTGCTATAGACAGTTCCAGTTGCTACTTTCCACACACTCACATACCTGTGGTTTATTTATTTTGGTTTTATTTTATGTCTGTATTTGTTTGACAGTGGTCAGTAATGGTATATGGACTATGTATATTCTCATCAGACCTTGTTTGCTAACACTATATTTTGCATAATCTTGTACGATCTTTTTTTGAAATGTAATTTAAAAAATATTTTTAAAAAACAGATTTACAAAACATACACACGTGTGTGTGTGTGTGTGTGTGTGTGTGTGTGTGTGTGTGTGTTTAGGAGGGGGAAGAGCTTCCAGAGAAGATTACAAGCATATCGAACCTGAGTCTGGAAGCGGACGTGAGGGCATGCTGCGTCCAGAATGACCTCTTGGGTAAGGATGCTCTTCTCGCTGATCTGAAGGGAGAAGGTCACACTGCCCCGCAGTCCCCCTGGCTGGATGATTTCCAAGGGTTTAAGGAGATGTGCAATGGTCTTCCTGAAAGGGATATTTACAAGGAAATCATTGGCTCAGAGTTCTAGGCCACAAGGGAAGAATATCCAAGGAGCCCTGCTGGATCAAGCCAATGGCCCGTCTAGTCCAGCCTCCTGTTTTGAGTGCCAACCTAATGCCCCAAATGGGAATCCCACAAGCATGACCCGACCACATGAGCAGCCCTCTCCCCTCTCGTGGTTTCCAGGAAATGGTATTCAGGAGCACCGCTGCCTCCAACGGTGGCTGTGGGAAGCTTTGTTCTGAGTAGAAGATGCTTCTCCTCACAAGAGGGAGCGCAAAAAGACCGATAACCTAGGGGGGGCTGCCTCTGCTGACTACTGTAGTGTAAATTAGATAGCCCATATGTGAAGAGATGTAAACAAGTCTGTGTGAAAGGATATAGTCAGGAGAACCTGCTTGCTCAGACTGTATTAAGAAGGTGTCAAGAATGTTTGTGCAGGAAAAACTCAAGCCTTGGGCTAGTTTGATAGAAAGCAGGCGCCGTGTTCCTGTTGGTGAATCCGGCATCCAGCCCTGACCATGCAGGCGTACTTTCCCACTGTCACACCTCTACTTCGAGTCTATGACGTACATTCAAGCCAGAGCTTGATTTCCCGGAGACTGAGTGATATTGCTAGGCAAGAAGATATAGCCCAGATAAAACCAGGGATGTTCCTAGGGGACCAGATCCATCAGAGCCATCACTGAAAAGGCCCTGGCCCTGGTGGAGGATAATCTGGCTTCTTTTGGGCCCGGGACCCTTAAGCTATTATTATTCATGGACCTTAGGGTCCTCTGCAGGACATACCAGGAGAGGCGGTCCCGTAAGTACAACACCTGGAAGTGCTCCAGTGGTTTAAACTAAATTGTGCCATTGGTGCGAAGTGTGTGTGATTCTCTCTGACTGATTTGCAATTCCAGCTCTGTCTGAAGAGAGACTGGATGGATGCCGTAACCTTTGCTGCGAAGAGAAGCTCTTCAGCATCCTTTCGTTACCCGAAACCTCAAGCTGCAGCGTTGTGCCAAAAAGATGACAGGCAACCTACCTGGTCTCCAGGTGATAGTCCATGACATCCCAGGCATCCCAGTACAATGGAACATCGTCAAATATCACAAACTGGTTAGCGCAGCAACCTTCGGGAACTGACTCTCTAAGGAGAAAAGCACACCCTCAGAAGAGTCAAGGAATTGCATGGCTTGACTTGAGAACAAATAAGGTTCAGTTTTCAAAGTACCTCTCTGGATGCATTAAGCAAAGCGATGTCACACGCCCCAGAGTATCCAGACAGACCCGGACGAGGCCATTCTTCATGATGACAGAGCCATCCACCTGCAGAGGAAGTTTTAAGAACTTAATAAATGAAAAGGAACAAGAGCCGCTAGGAGGTCACACCCTGATGCCTAAGAATAAGGGGATACACAGGCTTCCTGGGTTCACCCGTCAGCTAGAGAAAGAGGGGCTCTAGCTCCCATCAGCCCCAATGGTCAGGAGTGATGGAAGTTGTAGTACAGAACATCTAGAGAGGCAACAGGATCTCCATTCCCAAGTCATGGAATTTGCTGCACTTTCATGTAACCCATTCTATGGAGGGGCCATCTGTCCACATGCCTCCTTGTTCTGAAACTATATGAAATCAAACCATACTTCATCAAATTTGTCTTTTTGAAAGAATCCACCTAGAGACAGTTTCTTCCAACAAGGCTACCTGCCAAACCCTTGAGTACCAGCAGGCCAAATTGACTAGCTCAAACGTTTCCCAAAACATTGCTCCAGACATCCTTGCTGCCATCAAAAAGTGGCAAATGACTTGATTCTTTTTTCTTTATCAGCTTCAGAAAATAATTCTGAAGCACCAGATATGAAGGAGGGACAAGTTTGATTTGTTATTAGAGAAATATCTTTGAACGTCGTGGCCCAGAATTCAGCAACCTTGAGGCAGTGCCACCACATATGCCTTCAGGTGCCCACCATTTGGTAGTCCCTTGGCATATACGGTATTATTAACTCCGGTTTCCTGGCAAAAGCCACAGAGAAGCTCACCTCTTTGGTCACTGTCACGGGATATGGAGAAGGTAAGGAATCTTGAACAACACAGTAGCCCATGCTAGGAACTGTCACCAAGGCTAAAGAGGTACAAAGGAGACAGGTTAACTTTGAAGCAGCCAAAAGACAGGTGAATTGCTAAGGTTGAGTCCTCCTACAATCCTCTGCACTGTATCTCACACCCACCTGGGGACACAATGCATACTGAAATTAATGGGCATGAGTAAAATAGGTCCATTAGTTCCGGTTTTAGCATTTCCTCTTGTGAATGCAACAATCCCTTCGCTTAAGAATATTGCAAGGACTCTGTAACGATTAGAAGCACTTTACACACTACCATGAGAAGGACTTGCTATAAAGTAATCTATCTGTGAATCAAAAGGTTTTTAGGCCTGAAGCACTGTTGGCACCTAAGGTCTTGGATCCTCCTGGTCCAGCTTTGGGGATGACTTCAGTTCGTTTCCATGGCAACGTGTTGACCACAAGGATGCTCCCGTTAGTCTCTTGACTGCTTGACAAAAGGCCTCCAAACAGAGACTGCACAGCATCTTTCAGAAGTTGAGATCCAGCACTGCAAATTTCTGGGGGGAAAGGATTTCCATTAAGGGAGTGAGCTAAGGCGGTAGCACATATTTTAAAAGGTGCAAGTGGGACCTGCAACAAAATGTTGCTGTGCATATGGTTCCTTTCCACAGCTAGAACCTGCCCTCTTCCCGGTTACTCTGTTCCGAGTCGCCTTCTCTCCTGGTGTCACACACCCCAACTGCCAGTTAGCGTTCCTTGGGTTGCATTGGGTGCCCGCCCTCCAAGATAAAGTAGAAGTACTTCTTCACACAGTTAAATTATGGAACTCCCTCCCGCAGGAGGCAGTGATGGCGACCAACTTGGATGGCTTTAAAAAAGGACTGGACAAATTCATGGAGGATGAGAGTACCACCACCCACAGACGCAGCCATCAACACCACAGCATTCACACTCATAGCCACAGCAAGGCGTGGCTGGGTCAGCTAGTTATTATTATTATTATCCCAGTTGCTAGAAAGTGCAGGAGGGAAGAGAGTGCTCTTGTGCTCAGGTCCAGCTTGCGGGGTTTTCCACAGGCCACTATGAAAACAGGGTGCTGAACTAGATGGCCATTGGCCTGACCCAGCAAGCTTGCCTTATGTTCTTATGAATATGAAAACAAATCATTAAGCATTACTACACCAATTCTAAAACTATCCGTGCTAGTGGTTCTCAACCCGCCCCTGCCCCTGCCTCCAAGACCACTTGAAAATTTCTGACAGTCTTGGGGGACAATTAATGTTCCTGCTGGAGCAACTATAATGCACCGCGTCAGATAAAAAGGTAAAGGACCCCTGAACATTAGGTCCAGTTGCGAACGACTCTGGGGTTGCGGCACTCATTTCGCTTTACTGGCCGAGGGAGCCAGCGTTTGTCCACAGACAGGTTTTCCGGGTCATGTGGCCAGCATGACTAAGCCGCTTCTGGCGAACCAGAGCAGCGCACGGAAACGCCGTTTACCTTCCCGGCGGAGCGGTACCTATTTATCTACTTGCACTTTGATGTGCTTTTGAACTGCTAGGTTGGCAGGAGCAGGGACCGAGCAACGGGAGCTCAACCCGTCGCGGGGATTCGAACCGCCGACCTTCTGATCGGCAAGCCCTAGGCTCTGTGGTCTAACCCACAGTGCCATCCATGTTCCTTGTGTCAGATACTGCATGGTTTTTAATTGTATGTTTATTGCTTCTTTTATTTCTTATACTGTATTTTATTGCAGAATGCAGATTCTAAGTTTTCTTCACAGACATGCCACAGACCACCTGAATAAATCTTTTGGACCACTGCTGGTCTGAGAACCAGGGTTCAGAAACCCCTGTTCCACACTATAGTCATTCTGACAGCTCAATACCTGAAGAGAAGAAGTGCTAGATTCTTAAATCCAGTAAAATATGGGCAACATGTGTCTCCCTAGGAAGTAAATTCATGTGACTGGGGCTGACACCACAAAGGCCCTGCCTCTCGGGCTGACCAATCTAACATATCCCGATAGCAGGCTGAGGAGCAGGGCCTCTTGAGGTCTCTCTCAAGGGCCAGGGTAAATTCATACCTGAATAGTATCTCATGGCATCCTCAGCTACCAGTTGGATACAGCTGCCTGGCAAGACATCATGGAACTGATTCAGAAGGAGGAGCCTGCCACCAAAAGGGGACAAAAATCAGGAGACCCAAAGGAAGAGAGGAACTACCTATTTTTCGCTCTATAAGGCGCACCTGACCATAGGACGCACCTAGTTTTTAGAGGGGAAAAGCCCCGGCTTTTTGAGGATCAGCTCAAATTTCTGCAGCTTCTTTTGCAAAGGAGAAAAGCCCAATTTTTTGAGATCAGCTCAAATTTCTGCAGCTTCTTTTGCAAAGAAGAAAAGCCCCATTTTTTGAGGACCAGCTCCAATTTCTGCAGCTTCTTTTGCAAAGGAGAAAAGCCCCATTTTTTGAGGATCAGCTCAAAGTTGTTGAGCTTACTTTGCAAAGGGAAAAAATCCTGTTTTATGGGGTTTAACTCACAGTTCTGCAGCTTCAGGAAAGGGAGCCATTTCTACAGTTTCCAGATAGATAATCTAATCAGCCAGTCACATGTCGCTGGGGAAACAGCCTCCCTCTGCAAGGGGGCGGGGCTGGAATCTCTCTCCCTTATCTCTCTCCTCAGGGGGCTTCCTTTCAACACCCCCTTTTCTCTCTTTTTTTAAAAAAGCACGATCTGGTTTTGCCCCTGGGCAGTTCAGCTCCAGGGACCACACATTCGCTCCATAAGATGCACAGACATTTCCCCTTACTTTTGAGGAGGAAAAAAGGGCGTCCTATGGAGCGAAAAATATGGTAGCTGGCATCTATACAAAGCATTTGAGGGTCAGGGGCTCCACCACCTTGTCCCAGTCCTCAAGTGGAGAGCAGGCAGGATCCATGATAGGAGTGGGGAGGGAAATGGTGGTGGACGGCCTTTCTTAGGATTTGGTCACCCTTTCTACTACCCCAGCACCGCCCAACAAGATCCCATATTCACATTCAAAGTTGTACCTCCAGAGGTGCTGAAGCTTAGCAGAAGGGTACTGGAAAGAACTTTTCTGCGACAAAGCAAAGCTACTCAGAACCTCAACATCGTGGAGCAGGCGCTCACACTCCCGATTCCCCTTCTTAATCTGATTCCAAAAGGAGAAAACATTTACAGAAAACAGCAATGAAAGGAAATGCTCAGACACTTTATTTTTATGATTGCAAGTTGCTTTAAATTGTTTTTAGTAGTGGATTTCAATGCTGTAATTATTTAATTGATGATGATAATAATAATCAGATACTGATAAGCAGAGGTTGCAAATTGTAACACTGCAACTCTACATATTTGCACCCAGATCCTGCGGCCTTCTGGACCTTGTTGGACTACAACTCCCATCATTCCTGACTATTGGTTCTGCTTGCTGGAGCTGATGGGATGTGGAGTCCAACAGCACCTGGAAGGCTGTCCTTTCCTGTCTCACAAAGCAAGATAAGCAGATGCTGCAGCAACTGACAGGAGGCTTATGAGGACAAACGTCCCCCAAGCTGAACTTCTAAGGCAGTGATGGCTAACCTTGACATTCCAGATGTTTTGGGACTACAACTCCCATCATCCCTGACCACTGATCCTGTTAGCTAGGGATGATGGGAGTTGTAGTTCCAAAACATCTGGGGTGTCAAGGTTAGCCATCACTGTTCTAAGGTGATCCTGGTTTTAGAACTTCGGGAACAGAAGCTTCCGAGGACAGACATTTTGACTCTGAGCCAGAGGACTGTCCAACTGGCGTTTCCCTGTGCGTACTAACCTGTCCGTGTGTGGTGTATGTGCCATTATGGAGCTCCAGAAACAGTTCGCCAACCCAGGTGCACAGCTGAGCCTTTTCCTTTTCCAGGGCAGTGAAAAGCCGGTCAGGTGTGGACATCTGAACCCTGAGAGAAGGAGAGAAAGAGAAACCACCAGTTGGAGCAGGGGTGGGGAGAGCTTCAGGCCCAGATGCCAATATGCCTCTCCACCCAGTCCTGCGGATGCTCAAAAGGCCACACCCTCTTTCCTCCAGGCCACGCCCCCTCACTGGCTCTGCTGCGCCACCTCCTGAGGCGCAGGAAATGCTCGTCCGGATGCAGAGAGACAATGAGTGTTCATCCCAATTTGTTTATGGGGCATTTAGATAAGATAGATAAGATCAGATAAGATAAGATAAGATAAGATAAGATAAGATAAGATAAGATGATAAGATTTACTGTCATTGTCCCCTTGCGGGAACAACAAAATTACTTGGTTGCTCTATCCACTCAGATAAATTTAAAATAACTACAAAACACTAATTAAAACAGTACAATACAATACTTGCTCCGTAGCCAAATAGATAACATATCCTGTCGACTATAAACAAGTCTATTTTGGCAGGACAAAAAAGCCAAATTCTGAGTTGAGTAACCAGCCGCTGCGTCTACACACGCCACCATCTTGGGAAAATAGGCTTCCCACAAATCTTTTATTCAGCCCCATACCTTTCGGTGCATTTCCTCCGTCCATCTTCCTAACCACAAAAAGCCAGGTGTTTCTTTCTCCTTTCTAAAGTGGGCTTGTCAGAGCAGCAAAGGGAGACTGACCTTGGCAAGCCGTCTGTGTCCTTCATTCTCCCCAGCCTGTCCAGGATCTTCTGCGTTGGGCCGCCTCCCCCGTCACCGAAGCCAAAGAGAGCGGCACTGTGGTTGACGCAACCTCTGTCCCTGTTATTCTTCACCGTTTTTAACATCTAGGGCAGAGGCAACAACGTGGACGTGATCATGTGACCTCTTTTCGCAGGGAATACTTATTTATTTTATTCACAAAATTCACATACAACTTCATTGTAAAAGAAAAGTTTGCAAGAATATAAGAGAAAACATTAACATTATCGCATTAGAAAAACTCAAGTTAAAACAGGTATTTTAAAAAATTCAAAATATTGTTAAAAATAAATAAGACCCATGTATCTCCTACATTTCTGGGTAGGCCTATGTGGCCTAGGACCCTCGTACTTACGGGACCCTAAGGTCCATGAATAGCTTAAGGGTCCCGGGCCCTAAAGAAGCCAGATTATCCTCCACTAGGGCCAGGGCCTTTTCAGTGATGGCTCCGACCTGGTGGAATGCTCTGTCCCACGAGACTAGGGCCCTGCAGGACTTGATCTCCTGTAAGACAGAGCTATTCCGCCTGGCCTTCAATTTAGCCTGATCCTCCATTCCTTTTTCCCTTCCCTTTTTCTATGAAGAAACCCTTCTGGGACCCCACATTTAAATTCTTCCCTGGTCTCCTTGCTGGCCTTAGCAGGACTAACTTCAGTTAGCCCTGGCGATGCTACATTTATGTTGTACTTTGCTGTTTTTAAGCTGCTTTTAAAGTCGTTTTTAATCAATGTTTTATATTTGTTGTTAGCCGCCCTGAGCCCGGTTTTTAAATCAGGAAGGGCGGAGTATAAATAAAAATTTATTATTAGTATTATCTATATATATAAAAATGTTCCTATTATGCGTTTGTCCGAAACACCCTTGCTGCGTAACCGCTGGACCAAATCGCATCAAATTTGGACACAGCGTTCCATTACCATGTCAAAACAATCTGGCATAATTAAAATTAAGAAAAACCACACCTGTCATACCTAAAATAAAGTTTAAACGCAAAAAAACTGTCGCAGCTATTAGATGTTATCAACAAAACAGCGCCCTCTAGCGACGGCTATACTGGTACTACAGCTACAAAAGCAAAAAATAGGCGCAGCTTTTAGACACCACCATCAAAACCTCAGAGCTCCGTCGGCCATTTGCAAGCTCACAAACCGGTAATTGAAAAGGGGGGGCGAGAAGAGGGTAATTGAAAATGAGGGTGGGGACAGAGAAGGGGCAGACGGAAGTTGAACATGGGAACTTCTAGGCCGGCAGTGTCACCACAGCCCGGGTTGTCACCGTTAACGCCATCAAATGCAGGCCCAGCCCAACCGCCAGCCAGGCCCCTTAGCCACCCCGCCACCGTGAAAGGCAGGCCCCGGCCCTTCTCCACAGCCGCTCACGCCGCCGCCGTCAGAGCCAGCCTGGGCCGCCCGCTGCCCACTTCCCCACCGCAGCTGCTATGAAAGGCAGGCCGGACACCATCCCCACAGCCGCTGCTGGCCCTCTCCTCTCCTCTCCTACCACCACCCACAGACGCAGCCATCAACACCACAGCATTCACACACATAGCCACAGCAAGGCGTGGCCGGGTCAGCTAGTTATAAATAAAAATCTTTTAAGCAGGCACTGAAAATAGTACAGTTAAGGTTGCTTGCCTGATGTCAGGAGGCAATACACCATACATGCAAAGCACATTTAAAGCGCATGGCTCCCCTCTCCCCTCACAGGGAGTACAATTTCCAGCTCCTTGGACAAACTATGGTTTCCAGGTCATTTAGTCCATTCCCTTGCAATGCATTCCTTGCAGTTGCCAGTCTTCAGAAGTGCTAGAGACCCCACCCCAACTTGGCCATCACTTCCTTCTTCGGGGGGGCAAGTGGCCTTCACTCACCTCCTCCACACGACCAGCCAGCCCATAGGAATCTGCAGGTGGGAAGTGGGTTAAAACCTGGGACCCGTCAATGCCTTCCCAGACAAAGGTGTTGTGCTGCAAGAGAAGATCGTGGCCCACAGTCACATGGTTTACGTCAGGGGTTCCCACAGTGAATGCTCCTGTCCTCTGGGAGGCGGTGGGACTACCTAGGGGGTGCTAAGAGGCAAGGGGGCTGCAGGGGGTGAGCCCCTCCGAGGGGCACTGATCACTTCGCATTTAAAGATTTACTATTCTTATTGCTCGCAGAGCTTTTCCCTTTTCAACTGTGAGTTGCCGCAAGAGAGCCTGTTATTGGTAACAGCTATTGATTTTCTTACAAACTAGCTACTGGTGATCTGTGGTGGGTGAAGATTTGTGCATGTTTGGAAAGCAAAGGTAAAGGTAAAGGGACCCCTGACCATTAGGTCCAGTCGTGTCCGACTCTGGGGTTGCGGCGCTCATCTCGCTTTAGTGGCTGAGGGAGCGTACAGCTTCTGGGTCATGTGGCCAGCATGACTAAGCCGCTTCTGGCGAACCAGAGCAGCGCACGGAAACGCTGTTTACCTTCCCACCGGAGTGGTACCTATTTATCTACTTATAAATATTTTATGCTATAAATCTCCTTCACCCGTATGTTTTCATTAGCAAGAGTTCGTAAAAACATTTTTCATGCAATAGTCTTTGTTATATTTCTTAGCTGCAAGATTATATCACAGCATATATTTATTTTTTGAATGCACCTGCAATTAATTGTTACTGTTTTGAATTTAACTGTGTTACTACCTTCCTTAGTGGGTCGTGCAAACTGCTATTCTGAATAATGTTTTTTGAAGGGGAGGGGAGACATTGAGGATGAGTTTGTGGCAGGGTGGATTTGATTTAAATCAAATTGATTTAAATCACGATTTAAATCACGATTTAAATCACTAGTCAGTAAGGCTTGATTTAAATCACTAGTCAGTAAGACTTGATTTAAATATTTTTTTTACAGAAAGACTCATTCTTGCTGGTATAATCTTAATATTTACAACCATATGAAGGTTTCATTTTTGGAATAATAAATGTTCAGAGTACTTTTTACAGTTATATCAGAAATTACTGATTTGGTTATACTACTAGAAATACATAGACAGATAATTATGAAATTATGGTGAGGTTTAATAAGTTAACTGTTTATATTTGGACAACTTTTCTGCTGTACTTTATTGGAAGGAGAAAAATAATCATTTCCTTAATAACCATTTAAACAATTTATTTAACTAAAACAATAACATGATAGCATATGTATCCATGTTTGTTAACTGATGTGGTTAAACATTTTTTAAAAAAAACTTAGACTGAGTTTTAGCACACTTGATAAACTTAAAACAAATCCTTATTTCCTGATGAATAGCCTTTGGACTACAATGTAACTTAAATAGAAGACTATATTTAGAAAGATTTTTCCTCCAAAAGCATTTTATTTTAAAAATCCAATTTAAATCAAAAAAATCCAATTTAAATAAAAAAAAATCCTATTTAAATTAAAAAAAAATCTGATTTTATTTTATTTTTTTAAAAAAATCATTGATTTTTATTCACCCTGGTTTGTGGGACCAAGCGGGTGGGAATCGCTGATTTAGCACTATGTCCAAACCCTAAACTGTGGTTAATCTTAACTACAGTTGGTGGTGGCAGCAGGGGAAGCCAGCTTCATAAACAATGGTTTGAATAACCCTATGGTGCTACTGGGCAGATTTCAACTGAGCAAGAACACCCACCTGGGCACTTCTTTCAAGCAATGCAAGGAAAAGCTATTCCTTGCTCAATTTAAAATATTACAAACACTTTTCCTTGACTGAAAAACAGCAAAACAACTCACCGGGAAAGTGTTCACGAGGTTCCAGCTAAGCTTTTGCGTTAGAAACCGGTGGATCCCGCAGCCGTTCATCACTTGGGGCAGCTGTGCAGAGTAGCCAAATGTGTCTGGCAACCAGAACTGATTGTGCAGGAGAGAAACAGAGGAAAGAAACAGCAAATGATGTGACGGCTGCCCTGCTGGCCAGACATGAGGTCCATCTCGCCCAGCAGTCTGGTTCAAGCAGTGATCCAGCAGATGCCCAGGACAACCTCACTGGTTAGGATGCAGGAGAGGGCCTTCTCGCTGGTGGCTGCTCTCAGGGTTTGGAAATCCCTTCCTAGAGAGGCTAGACTGGTTCCCTCCTTGCCCTTCTGGCTGGAGACTATTCAACTGCTTTGGGAGACTAATCGTTTTTTAAGAAAAGTGCTTTTAAATAGTGCTGTGCTGTTGTTACTATATGTACTTTAATAGTTCTGTTTTTATGCCAGGTTTTTTCAGTTTTTGATTCCCCCCCTTTTTTATTAATAAACAAAATAAACCAAAGATAAGAGAACAGAAATAAATGCTGTTACAGCAGGTTGAAAGCAGTGTAAGTTCAACATGATCATTGAACTTGTTGCCTTAAAATATTACCCATTTTCCTATATACTTGTTAGGCTGGTTTGTATATATTCTTTTGTAATAAGTTAGCTTAGTCATAGTAACTATGAACCAAATTGTCTTGGTCATTCAGATATAGCAGGATCTGTGCTCCCCCCCCCCCCCAGCTATTATGATATTAGCAGCACTGTTGTTGTTTTGTTTTAATCCTATTATAGTTGAATTACTATAAAAAATATTTTCTTGTTACAAAATCGTACACCCATAAATAATAAAAATTGACATGACTAATGAAAAATGGGTCACGGAAGGGTAAACTACAGAAAATATTATTTTATAATAGATAATAACAAGTTTAATAGATTATATATAGAGAGAGAGAGAGAGAATAGAATAGATAATAACCAGTAAAATGAGTTTTTCATTAAATCAGTTTGGAAAACACAGAGTACCGGTAATAGGAGTGAGCTAATGAGCAATGCCTGTTTATCCACAACACATCCACGGTATATTTGTATATTTAATAAAATCAAACCATACTGTGTAAAAATTACAGTGATCCCTCGACTTCCGAATGACCCGACTTATGAGTTTTTCGAGTTGCAAGGGATCAAAGCGGCCGCTGCTTCTGAATTTTTTCGACTTCCAATCGGAAGTCACAGCCGCTTTAGATGCGGTTTCCTCGACTTACGAGGTTTTTTCCGACCTACGAATGCGTTCTCCCAACGCATTCCTATGGGGACTCGAGTTACGGTGATTTCGACTTACGAGGATTCCGTCGGAACGGATTATCTTGGTAAGTTGAGGGTCCACTGTATCTTGTTTTTTTCTCTCCACTTCCCACCTTCAGTTTTTGTGACAGCTTTTCCATTATGGCTATTTGCCAGACAGGCTTCCTCAAACTTGGCCCTCCAGATGTTTTAAGACTACAATTCCCATCATCCCTGACCACTGGTCCTGCTAGCTAGGGATCATGGGAGTTGTAGTCCAAAAACATCTGGAGGGCCAAGGTCGAGGAAGCCTGCTATATAACAGTGATCATTAACCTTCATTAATTGCAAGGTTTACCAAGCTGTGGCTATTACCCTTCCAGCTGCTGTTAATAAATGTGTTATTATTTCCTTACTAGTGAATTTAGCCCGTTAAAAACGGGCGCTTGATACCGACGCGAGGGCTGTAGCGGCGGCGATATTCAGCGCCCTGCTTGCGCCTGCCCCCTTGGATCACAGTGCACCTGCTGGGGGGGGACCCCCACCCACCCAACTCCCAGTGCGTGCCCCTCCCCCCCACAAAACCACCACCCAAGCCCAGCTCCGCCCTCCTCCCGTCGGAGGCGTGGGCGAGTCAGGGCACTCTGCAGATGCTCAGAGCAACTTTTCCTCCCCACGTGCGCCGGCAAGCTCTGGGGCTGCTGCCTCCCTTGCCTCCTCCCGTCGTGTCACCTCGGGCGTCCTGGAGTTGGGGGCAGGCGGGGACTTCCCGTCTCCAAGCCGGGGGGCTCCGCTTTCCGGGTCTGGGGCGGCGGCAGCTGCCGCTTCTCCGCCTCCTCCTTTTGTGGCCGCCGCGTGCTCGCTGGCTCGTGTCGCGCACGGGAGGTGGCGAGCAGGGCGGAGGGGGCTCCGCTTCCTGGCAGCGGCGGCAGGACAGCCTCAACCCGGGGCCCTTCGCTCCCTCTGCCCCTGCGGGCTGTAGCTCCGGAGGGCGGCGGCGGCAGCATCCGCGGCAAAGCGGGGGTGGGCAAGAGCTGCGCGCCCGTCCCGGCAGCCTCCACCCCGCCCCGCACGCCCCAGCTTCAGCGCCGGAGCGCCGCGCCTGGCCTGCCGAGCCGGTGGGAGGAGGAGGAGGCGCGCCTGGCCTGCCGAGCCGGTGGGAGGAGGAGGAGGAGGCGGCGAAGGACGCAGGAGGCCGGCGCCTCGCCGGCCACAGCGGCCGCCATAGGCAGCGGGAGCGGCGCGGCGGTGGGAGGCTCCATAGGCGGGCGGCGGTGGGCGGCGGCAGTGGGAGCGGCGCTTTGCGCCGCTTCCCTCCGGCAATGGCGGCGGCGCACTTTCGCCCGGCCGGAAGTGTCTCTGCGTCGTCCCGCCCCCTCTCCGCCCCTCCAATCCCTGCGTCCGTCTGTGCCATGCGCAGAATTTACTTCCGTGACACACAGAAAATTGCAGGTGGACGCAGGGACACTTCAAGATTATAATATAGGATTCCTCAATTGTTCCATATCTGAAATACATAAATTAAGTAAGGCTAATGTTGGGGTCATTGGGATTGCCTGAGGTGTAATCTGAGATATCGCTTTAAAAACATCCTTCCAAAACTGTTCTATTTGTGGACATGTTGTTGTTGTTTAGTCATTTAGTCGTGCCCGACTCTTCGTGACCCCATGGACCAGAGCACGCCAGGCCCTCCTGTCTTCCACTGCCTCCCGCAGTTTGGTCAGACTCATGTTAGTAGCTTCAAGAACATTGTCCAACCATCTTGTCCTTTGTCGTCCCCTTCTCCTTGTGCCCTCCATCTTTCCCAACATCAGGGTCTTTTCCAGGGAGTCTTCTCTTCTCATGAGGTGGCCAAAGTCTTGGAGCCTCAGCTTCAGGATCTGTCCTTCCAGTGAGCACTCAGGGCTGATTTCCTTCAGAATGGATAGGTTTGATCTTCTTGCAGTCCATGGGACTCTCAAGAGTCTCCTCCAGCACCATAATTCAAAAGCATCAATTCTTCAGCGATCAGCCTTTTTATGGTCCAGCTCTCACTTCCATACATCACTACTGGGACAACCAGAGCTTTAACTATATGGACCTTTGTCGGCAAGGTGATGTCTTTGCTTTTTAAGATGCTGTCTAGGTTCGTCATTGCTTTTCTCCCAAGAAGCAGGCGTCTTTTAATTGTGTGACTGCTGTCACCATCTGCAGTGATCATGGAGCCCAAAAAGGAAAATCTCTTACTGCCTCCATTTCTTCCCCTTCTATTTGCCAGGAGGTGATGGGACCAGTGGCCATGATCTTAGTTTTTTTGATGTTGAACTGGAACACTATTACTATTACTTAGGAAGCTGCCATATCCTGAATTAGATCACTGGCCTCAGAGCTCTCTCCAGGGTTTCATACTGTGGACATTTCTGTTTGAAATGCATATCCTTCCAAAACTGTTCTATTTGTGGACATACCCATCACCTATATTGGTGTGTGCCTATAATTGAATTACTTTTGAACCATTGCCTTTGATGGGTGCCCTAAGGGCCAGACTGAGAGGGATTGAGGGCTGCATTTTGCCCCCATGCCTGAAGTTCCCCCCGCCCTGGGACCAAAGGACATCTGTGGGGCTGGGAGAGGAGGCAAAGCATGAATGGGCACCTACCTCCAAGCAAAGCTTCCCAAACTCCTTCTGGAAGAACCGCTGTCCCTGCAGGAACTGACGAACCATGGATTCTCCACTTGGAAGGTTGCCGTCCTGGGGGAAGATCATAAACCTGTAACCCTGTGCAGGGAGCTTAAGCCCATCACTCTTTCCTACCCCTCCACCTGCACAGATGGGCAGCGTTCTTTGCCAGAGCAATTGCCCATTAGTGCTCCATCTAAGAATTCTGGGCTCTAGCAGCCCGAGAGAAGATCAAGCAGTATGGGCCACATACTGTACAATGAGATTCTTTTCAGGGCTGGCCAACATGGTGCCCTCTAGATGGGTGCACTGTAATCATAGAATCATAGAGTTGGAAGAGACCTCAAGGGCCATCCAGTCCAACCCCCGGCCAAGCAGGAAACACCATCAAAGCATTCCTGACAGGTGGCTGTCAAGCCTCTGCTTAAAGACCTCCAAAGAAGGAGACGCCACCACACTCCTTGGCAGCAAATTCCACTGTCGAACAGCTCTTACTGTCAGGAAGTTCTTTCTAATGTTTAGGTGGAATCTTCTTTCTTGTAGTTTGAATCCATTGCTCCGTGTCCTCTTCTCTGGAGCAGCAGAAAACAACCTTTCTCCCTCCTCTATATGACATCCTTTTATATATTTGAACATAGCTATCATATCACCCCTGAACCTTCTCTTCTCCAGGCTAAACATACCCAGCTCCTTAAGCCGTTCCTCATAAGGCATCGTTTCCAGGCCTTTGACCCTTTTGGTTGCCCTCCTCTGGACACGTTCCAGCTTGTCAGTATCCTTCTTGAACTGTGGTGCCCAGAACTGGACACAGTATTCCAGGTGAGGTCTGACCAGAGCGGAATACAGTGGTACTATTACTTCCCTTGATCTAGATGCTATACTCCTATTGATGCAGCCCAGAATTGCATTGGCTTTTTTAGCTGCTGCATCACACTGTTGACTCATGTCAAGTTTGTGGTCTACCAAGACTCCTAGATCCTTTTCACTTATCATCAGTGCCTATCATCAGTGACCAATGCCTATCATCAGTGACCTATCATCAGTGACCAATGCCTATCATCAGTGACCAATGGCCATGCTGGCCGAGGCTGCTGGGAACTGGCGTACGGAAACATTTGAAGGTCGCCACATTGGCTACCCTGCTAGAAACCTAAGCTGCATTTTTGGTCTTCCACTTCCACAAAAGTCGACCTCCCCAAAGTGGAAATTACAGGAGATACCGACCATTGCGGAGTGGCAGATGAAGATGATGGAGTATGCGGAGATGGCCAAACTGACTTGCAGAATCTGAGACCAGGGTGATTCGAAGTTCCAGAGAGACTGGAGTAAATTTATTGAGTATTTAAAAGATAATTGTAAGAATTTGAGGACACTAGCAGGATTGAAGCAAATCCTACAATGTGGACTATAGTATAGATTAAAAATTGCGTGAGTGGACTGAAATAAGGTACCTGTTGAGGGAAAGGAGGGAAGTCGGAAGCTCGGTAGAGCTATTTGTGGTATTTGTGGTATTGTGTTATTGTGCCTTGTGTGAAAATAATAAAAATTTATATTCAAAAAAATAAAGAGACCTAAGCTGCAAAGAAGTTCAGTTAAACACTTGCAACGTAGGCAGAAGGTGAGATTTTTGCCCTTTCTGGCCTCAGGTCGCCTGTGTGGCGCAACTACTGAGAAGGAAGAAGAAGAAGAGTTTGGATTTGATATCCCGCTTTATCACTACCTGAAGAAGTCTCAAAGCGGCTCACATTCTCCTTTCCCTTCCTCTCCCACAACAAACACTCTGTGAGGTGAGTGGGGCTGAGAGACTTCAGAGAAGTGTGACTAGCCCAAGGTCACCCAGCAGCTGCATGTGGAGGAGCGGAGACACGAACCCGGTTCACCAGATTACGAGTCTACCGCTCTTAACCACTACACCACACTGGCTTGCCTTCTTACCATTTCCACCCAGGTGCCCCCAACAGGAATGAAACGCCCTTCTTTCACAAAGTTTTGAATTGTAGAGTACAACCCAGGGTACCAGTTCTTCACCCATTCAAACTGCTGAGCCTGCATTGAAAATGGCAAACACATTCATTCATTCATTTCATTAATTTACACACCACTTCGTTGTAAAAAAAAATTTCTTAAAGTGGTTCAGAAAGAGAATAAAGCAATGAAATCAAGTAAAGGCAACTCTTTAAAACATTCACAAAACAAAATCAGCAAGAAACTAAAAACAGATTAGAACACGCATCTACATTCTACACATCTGGGCAGGCTCTACTAAACAAAAATGTTTTTAGGAGGCATTGAAAGAGGGAAGGGAAGGTGCCTGCCTGATGTCAATAGGCAGGGAGTTCCGAAGTGTAGGTCTGCCACACTAAATGCTTGAGCTCTTACAATGTGAAACAGGTATTATGTGGCACCTGTAATGTAAATATAATATAATGAAAAGTGGTCATCCTGTACCCACACCTGCGAAAAATAAGTGCTACCATCCAGATTTGGAGAAGCATGACTGTAAAAATGTGAGCTAACAATCAATGTGCCCCTCATTTATAAAACACAGATCAGTCAGAGTGCTTGCAACCCTTTCAGTTCTCCAGGACCATAGAATAGTAGTACAGTGGTACCTTGGGTTACAGACGCTTCAGGTTACAGACACTTCAGGTTACAGACTCCACTAACCCAGAAATAGTACCTCGGGTTAAGAACTTTGCTTCAGGATGAGAACAGAAATCGCGCGGCGGCAGCGGGAGGCCCCATTAGCTAAAGTGGTACCTCAGGTTAAGAACAGTTGCAGGTTAAGAACAGACCTCCAGAACGAATTAAGTTCTTAACCCGAGGTACCACTGTACCAGGAGAGCAGCGTTTCATTTTGTACAGTGGTACCTCTGGTTGCGAACGGGATCCGTTCCAGAGGCCCGTTCGCAACCTGAAGCGCCGAATCTGCGCATGCTTGCCACGCAATTCGGCGCTTCTGTGCATGAGCGAAGTGCGATTTAACACTGCGCATGCTTGCCCTGCCGAACCCGGAAGTAACCCGTTCCGGTACTTCCGGGTTTGGCGTGTTCGTAATCCGTGACGAACGCAACATGAAGCGTTCGCAACATGAGGTATGACTGTATTTAATTCCTTCATGAGAAATTATTTTTCATTAGCAATGTCTCTAGTCATACCAGGTAGGAAATATCTGTGTGCAACAAATTCACATTCACCACCATTTGCAATATTTAATCAACTAAAACATGGGCGTTTGATCACTAGCTCCTTGGATCCAGCCCGCAGCCTTTCTGCCTCATCCCCACCCGACACAAGGCAATCAGGCTAAGGTGAGCAGGGGAAGAGTCCCGTTCACGCAAACAGGACATAGTCATAATCTACATTGCTGCTGGGAAGCTGTGGCTAGATAAGTGTGAGTGGGGCTGGTATGTGGCTTTGGCCCTGCTCACCACTGGCATGCGCCCCCGGAAGCTGACCCACAAGAGAACACAGTCCTTGACCTAAACAAGGTCCCCCACCCATGCATAGACATATTAAGAATACCTGCGAGCAAACAAAGGTGAACTCCGGGTTCTTCTCCATCAGACGTATGACAGTCACCCAGCTGCGAGCACATTTACGGATTGTCTCATCGTAAGGCCACAGCCAAGCTAAGAGGACAGACAGGAGCTGGTTTATTCATTTATGATGCCCACGTGGCCTATGGCGGTCACAATCCTAGCTTGCCCGGCCCCATAGCAGAAGAGACAGAAAATAAGCCCCTCACATGGCATCCAGAAGAAATCAGAATCTTGTCAGTTGCATGCGTGACTAGACAGATATATAATGAAGGTGCGAAATTCTGCAGTCAGAAAATCCGGATTCTGAGGTCAGAGCAATGCATCCATGGAGACAGAAATGTGCAGCAATTATGGCATTACAGAAATGCATAGCAAGTTAAAGAAACCTGTGTTGCAATCTTCAAACAGAAACCAAGAACGAGCAACACGACAGCCAATGAAAGTAGTAGGCTATATGACCACTGCTCCTTGAAAACTTCCATTGTATATTGAGGTATGCTATTATATTTCATTATTATATTAGTGCTATGTTTTATTGAATTACTGTATATTCCTGCGTATAAGACTACTTTTAAACTCAGGAAAATCTTCTCAAAAGTCGGGGGTCGTCTTATACGCTGGGTCGTATTTCTTATACAGCGAGTATATCCCAAACGCTATATTTTAACTGGAAAAGTTGGGGGTCGTCTTATACGCCAGAATATACGGTATGTATATTTGCATTAGATGTATTGATTTCATGGATTACTGTGATGCATGCCCATGTAGATTTTTGGTTGTTTATCTGTTTATCTATATTTTGCAGTTACATGCTGAAGAAGACGTACATGAAACAGTGTCAATACCGGATCACTGTCCGTTGTCTTACTGTTATTATACATGGAAAATATATACTACTTTCATTGGCCGTTGTGTTGCTCATTCTTGGTTTCTGATTACAAAAATGCAGCCATGAAGGAAGAAATGCACGCTGTGTGCAGCAAGTGGGGAAAGCAAATGCACTTTTTAATGGTGCCAAAAGAAAAATAAAAGATTGTGCAGAAAAGTCTAAGTATATAGACAGGAACAAAAAATGTCAGGGCACATGAAATTGGAGTTGCACAAAAACCGCACCTAAACCGTCTCCAGTTTTCTAGCCTGACCATTTTCGAGTTTCTACAACATTCTCTTTGCAGCTGTTCATATTTCATTATTCTATGGCCTTCAACTCCGCCCCCTCCATCCATTCCTCTCCCATCCAGTCCTTGCCAAATATTTCCGTTTTTAGAAAAAACAAAGACCTAACTCTTGGAAAAAGAGCCATGCAAGAGGAAGCATAAACAGACTGGCTTGATTTGCAGTTCATTGCATCTGGCAGGTGTCTCCCTCCCACACAAACGTCCAAGGTTGAAACACCCTTTCCACAATGTGAACCTGCCACCTCATCTCACATACACACACACACACACACACGTTTTGTCAAATGGCACCAGACGCGCCCAGATATCCAGTAGCTGTTGGCCGGGCAGCACAGGGGGGACTGTTTTGATCTCCTGCCTCACCAACACCACCCAACGCTGGGCAAGGCAGCAGGGAGCTCAACTTTCAAATTCCAAAAAACGAGGGGTGCTAAAAAGTTGGAACGTGACTTGGGAATTCAAAATATATCTTTCGGTTAAATTAATATAATTTAGTTCTGCTTAGTAGGGACCCAGGTGGCGCTGTGGGTTAAAATACAGTATAAGAAATAAAAGAAACAATAAACATACAATTAAAAAACATGCAGTACTTTTTAACCCAGGAAAATCTTCTCAAAAGTCGGGGGTCGTCTTATACGCCGAGAACACGGGTGGCGCTGTGGGTTAGACCACAGAGCCTAGGGCTTGCCGATCAGAAGGTCGGCGGTTCGAATACCCGCGAAGGGTTGAGCTCCCGTTGCTCGGTCCCTGCTCCTGCCCACCTAGCAGTTCGAAAGCACATCAAAGTGCAAGGAGATAAATAGGAACCGCTCTGGCAGGAAGGTAAACGGCGTTTCCGTGCGCTGCTCTGGTTCGCCAGAAGCGGCTTTGTCATGCTGGCCACATGACCCGGAAGCTGTACTCCGGCTCTCGGCCAATAAAGCGAGATGAGCGCCGCAACCCCAGAGTCGGACACGACTGGACCAAATGGTCAGGGGTCCCTTTACCTTTTTAGTTCTGCTTAGTAAGTAAAACTGCATAG
The DNA here is from genome assembly GCA_034641385.1 of Darevskia mixta. Lineage (NCBI taxonomy): Eukaryota > Metazoa > Chordata > Lepidosauria > Squamata > Lacertidae > Darevskia > Darevskia mixta. The sequence goes on from JAWWNH010000188.1 coordinate 6,221,229, forward strand.
AATTCATTAAAAATGATTGCCAAGGACTTGCCGCTACATTATATATTAAAATTTTATTTATTTATTTGTTTTAGCATTACCTGACATGTTCAGAAGGTAAAATTAAAATTATTTGGCTTTCCAAAAGCAGTTTATGTGCTCCTTCGTCAAACACAGACATAAACATGTTGTCCAGTCACAAAAATAATAAGATTCGAATTCCCCACACCCCAAAACACATTTTTAAGAGCATCCCTAAAGAAATTGACAAAGAATTAAGTTTCAGCCCCTAAACTGGCATGCCCTAACTTTGTGGACACTGCAGTCACATGGTGCCAGGCTACCCACTCCTTTGCCCCTCTCCCTCTCAGTCCCCAGCAGTGGCACCTGAAGGTGGGGAAAGAAGGAAGAGGGGCAGCCCACCTCTATCCCGCAGTGCTGAACCAAAGGAGAACTTTGCTGGTGCCATTGGTCGCTGTAGCAATGAGCTCATATATGTTTATATTCACTGGCTTCAATATAAGCTAACTGGCTTGCTTTGATATTATCCTTATTTGCGGGCTTGGGGTGCTGGGCTCTGAACCCAGAAAGGGAAACTCTCTGTAAGATTTGAGTATTTGCCTTCTATGCCCTAATCTGAGCAGGTGAAGCGGTGGGAAGTCCTAGACAAAGTGCCGTATGCTGCTTTGTGTATAAAGATGGTTTGCACGTTTGCTTGGGTGTGGACAAAGCATCTCCTTGCTGCCATGTCCGTCTGGCGACTGAAAGGCTAAGAGATCTGGCAGGCTGCTGCTGTGCTGTAAGTCTACACCTTTCTTTGGTAAAGCACTAGAACCGGTCATTCTGATGTTTTTGTCATCCTTACCGGTATTTGGTATCCCTGCATCCCACCTCTCCCACAAGCCCTCTGTTGGGCCTGTGGTTCAGAACAACCGCCCACCCCAGCCACTATTGCTGGTGCCCTCCCTACAAGAAGAAGAGTTTGGATTTGATATCCCGCTTTACCACTACCCAAAGGAGTCTCAAAGCGACTAACATTCTCCTTTTCCCTTCCTCCCCCACAACAAACACTCTGTGAGGTGAGTGAGGCTGAGAGACTTCAGAGAAGTGTGACTAGCCCAAGGTCACCCAGCAGCTGCATGTGGAGGAGCGGGGATGCGAACCCGGTTCACCAGATTACGAGTCTACCGCTCTTAACCACTACACCACACTGGCCAAAATGCACTTCCTGTTACCGGAATCAATGTGGCAATGGCCCATGGCGTGGATGACATGCTGACTCTCTCCATTCTTTTGACCGAAGACGGAGCAGGCAAGTTCATGCACTGCAGCAAAAGTCGATGGATTGGCAACATCACACAGGTTCACCATCCGATTGGCTGTGTAAAGTGCCTGGAAGCTCCGCTGGTTTTCCTCCCCAAGAAGCTGCGTAACAGGAAAATATAACAAAATATATAACAAAAGCAGCTGCATGTGGAGGAGTGGAGACGTGAACCCGGTTCCCCAGATTACGAGACTACCGCTCTTAACCACTACACCACACTGGCACCGAGGGTGAGTTTATGGAACCAGGGGAGTGGTGGCCCAAAAAAGTTTAGGAACAACTGAATTAGACAATGGGGGAGGCGACTTCCTCCAGTGCACAGTCAGCATTTGAAGACAATACCAGGAAGCATAAGCTTTACCTTAGCCATGTCCCGAAGAATCTCAAAGTCTACCAGAAGTTCATGGACATCCCTGTTGAAGACCACCAGCTCTGCCTTCTGCAGGGAGAACTTCTTGTCAGGATCAGGTGGTGCAATCATGCTGCCTTTCCCAGCTCCAAACAGACCGTTGCAGGCAACCTCCACATACAGGGTCAAGCTAGGGAAGAGAAGAATGTCAGCAATCTCATCAGCCATCTAAGTGTTTAATCCAGGGGTAGCAAACACAGTGCCTTCCAACACTCTTCACCCTCAGCCAACATGGTCTTGACTTCTTTTTAAACGAACAATTGCTGAAAGAAAATGGACAAAAATAGGCAACCTGACCTTCCTAGAAAAACAAAAGAGTAACCCTCTGAATGGCTAAGAGGGCTTCCTTGCTCACCTGTGGGGGTCCGTCTCCTTTAGATTATCTGTCAGAATGTAGCTGGTCTTCTCACCTTCCTGCGTCAAACCCTGTCAGATTTTGGGGGGTGGGAGAGAGGGGATCAGAGGTAACCTCTTAAATGTAACACAATAGCGGACAACAGTGCCTAAAACGGAACATGCGGCATAACGTGCCAACACAATCATTGAGTTGTCACTAACTATTGACAATTGAATGCTGCACAAAGATGTACACTAGCTCCTTGCAAGAGACAGTGAGGGCTTTTCAGTTGCATGGCAAGATGTGCTGCTTCTCCCTTCACACACCCCGACATATATACTAGACTCTGAACCCTTTGTGGACATTGCCAACTCCCACCAACAAATAACTTAGCTTTGTTTTTTCAGAGAGAGAGGGGGGAAGGAAGGAAGGAAGGAAGGAAGGAAGGAAGGAAGGAAAGAAAGAAAGAAAGAAAGAATCATGTGCCTGGCTTGTTTCATCTTTACTTAAATTCAGCACCATTTAAAAGGAGCCAATCTATCTATTTTAATTTTACTCTGGGCAAGGGGGCAGGATGATGACTTTCATATGGTCATGAGTGCTAGCTTATCAGCACTCTGCACATCCAGATGAGGTTGTCACTTACCTGCACAGGTTGGGCATCCCTCCAAATCATTCCCTCTCCTTCACTTTCCCAAAGAAGGTGGACTTCCTTTCCTGTCCATTCCCTGGGGATGCTGAGATCTACTTTGAACCAGCAGGTCTGCCATCTTAGGGAAGTGACATGCACAATTTCAGGTGACTTTTTAAAATAAATAAATAAATAAATACAAACAATACTTCTAATTTCCACAGGATAAATATCTCACTAGGACGGCAAGAAATGTATTAATGTTTGCCCAACACTTCAATCAGAAAAGGGCCCTGAAATCCCTGGCTCAACCAAAGCACACACCACTGATGTTACTTATGAGGTCCTAGGAAAAGGATGGGGGTATTCAGCCTCATGTGATGTAACGGCACTCTGCTCAAGTTTGCTTTGTCCCATAACTGTCCATAGCTGTGACTCAAGGATAGAGCATCTGCTCTGCATGCAGGAGATGCCAGGTTCAATCCTTGGCTTCTCCATGTAGGGCTGGGGAAAATTCCCTGCCCGAAACTTTGGGGACCCACTGTCAGTGTAGACAAGACTGAGCTAGACAGACCAATGGCTTGACTAGTATAAGGCAGCTTCCTGTGTTCCTATTATATTTTTATTTTATTCATTAAACTTATATATCATCCTTCACCCAAAGATCTATATTGGGGGGGCGGGGGGGAATGAACAAATTCCTATGCCCCACAAATAACCCAGAGATGCATTTTAAATAAAAGCACACATTCTTCTCATTTAAAAACATGCTGATTTCCGGACCGTCCGCAGGCCGGATTGAGAAGGCGGTTGGGCAGCATCCACCCCCCGGGCCTTAGGTTGCCTACCCCTGCTCTAAGGGAATACTTACGTGCTTCCAAAATAGTCTCCAACTTTCACAAGCCTAAATTCTTGTCTGACAGCTTCATCATATGGAATCCGTTGTGAGGTTTCAAAGCAAGAGAGAGATGCCAACGAGCAGGAAGCACCAAACAACCTGCAATCAAACACACACCTCAGTGTCATCAGCTCTTTGATATATATTTTTTATGAAATTGCAGTATGCAAGTATAATTATAAATAAATAAAATAAATCTGATTGGTCACTGTGGAGAAAAAGATGCTTGACAAGATCTGATTTCAGCAGGGCTCTTAGGTTCTTAAGCCATAAGAATGCAGCAGGGTGGATTTGATTTAAATCAAATTGATTTAAATCACGATTTAAATCACTAGTCAGTAAGGCTTGATTTAAATCACTAGTCAGTAAGACTTGATTTAAATATTTTTTTACAGAAAGACTCATTCTTGCTGGTATAATCTTAATATTTACAACCATATGAAGGTTTCATTTTTGGAATAATAAATTTTCAGAGTAGTTTTTACAGTTATATCAAAAATTACTGATTTGGTTATACTACTAGAAATACATGGACAGATAATTATGAAATTATGGTGAGGTTTAATAAGTTAACTGTTTATATTTGGACAACTTTTCTGCTGTACTTTATTAGAAGGAGAAAAATAATCATTTCCTTAATAACCATTTAAACAATTTATTTAACTAAAACAATAACATGATAGCATATGTATCCATGTTTGTTAACTGATGTGGTTAAACATTTTTTTTAAAAAACTTAGACTGAGTTTTAGCACACTTGATAAACTTAAAACAAATCCTTATTTCCTGATGAATAGCCTTTGGACTACAATGTAACTTAAATAGAAGACTATATTTAGAAAGATTTTTCCTCCAAAAGCATTTTATTTTAAAAATCCAATTTAAATAAAAAAAAATCCGATTTAAATCAAAAAAATCAGATTTTTTTATTTTTTTTAAAAAATCATTGATTATTTATCCACCCTGGAATGCAGGAAGGGATCTGCTGGACCAGGCCAATGGCCAGTCTAGCCCAGTATCCTGTTCTCAAAGTGCCTATGGAAAGTTCACAAGCAGGACGCAGATGCAAGAGCCCACACTCCCCTCCTGGAGTTTCCAGCAACTGGTATTCATAAGCAGCACTGCCTCCAACAGTGGAAGCAGAACATCAGATGGCATGTTTCACAGCAAACAGTTAAAATGGCTGGAGATCAAACTGTCCAAACTTGGGAATGCTTTAGTTGAGACGTTGCAGGGGATTGGACTAGATGACCATCAGGGTCCCTCCCAACTCCACAATTCTATGATTAAGAGGATGGGGCTACAAGGGCCACTTTGAAACTCGGAACTCTCATGTAGCCTCTGACAGCAAAAGGCAGGCCTCTCGAAAGGCTCTTAAACCGTACTTACAGGTGAAACTCGAAAAATTAGAATATCGTGGAAAGGTTAGTTTCTTTCAGTAATTCAACTTAAAAGGTGAAACAAATATATGAGATAGACTCATGACATGCCAAGCAAGATATGTCAAGCCTTTATTTGTTATAATTGTGATGATTATGGCGTACAGCTGATGAGAACCCCAACTTAACAATTTCAACTTTGGGGTGCTCATCAGCTGCACACCATAATCATCATAATTATAACAAACAAAGGCTTGACATACCTCGCTTTGCATGTCATGAGTCTATCTCATATATTAAACTCCAGTAGCTAATGAAAACAATTGCTTACATAAATGGACTTTTCCACAATATTCTAATTTTTTTAGTTTCACCTGTATATTGTGCTATCCTTCTGGACCCAACATGGCCACAACCACCTTCTAAAAACAAATATGGTCGCATCAAATCCCCCATGTAGGCCAAACTGGGTGTTCTTAAGAATGTAAGAACCATGAGAAGAGCCTGCTGGATTTGGTCAATGGCCCATCTAGTCCAGCACCCTATTCTCACAGGGGGGCAATCAGATGCCCCAGTGGGAAAACCGGAAGCAGGACCTGAGCATGGGCATAGCCATTATTTTTGTTAGGAGGGGGCAGGCCTTTTGTTAGGGGGGACAGAAACTCAGCTATGCATTTTTATTGATTTTGATTGATTTGGGGGAGCAGTTGCCCCTTTCTGCCCCCCCCCTTGGCTACGCCCATGGACTTGAGCACAACAGCCCTTTCCCCACCCCTGCAGTTTCCAGAAACTGATATTCACAAGCATTATTTGCTCCAATTGTGGAGGCAGAGCAAAGCCATCGTGGCTAGTAGCCACCCATAGCCCCCTCCTCCATGAAACTGCGACTGTAACCCACTTATAAAGCCATCCAAGCTGGTGGCCATCACTGCCTCCTGCGGGAGGGAGTTCCGTAGTTTAGCTCTGCGCTGCGTGAAGAAGTAAGCCAGGTGGGGAGAATGGGGAAGGCTTTAGGTGTCGGACCAACACAAGCCCACCTGCCCCGGAGGTTGCAGTCCGTGAAGTATATCTCGGAGATAAACTTTTCGACACGTTCGAGTGTAGTTCGCCGGTGCTTCAATACGGCAGGTTTTAGCTCTGCTCCGGACCCCGCCATGGCTCTCCAAATGCAAAAATCAATCCCTTCGGTACTGCACGTAAATATATCCGCTGCACAACACAGGTGAGCACAATGGTTCCGCCTCTCCAGGAAAAGCGGAGGTTTTTTCTTAAGGCGCATGCGTATGAAGGAAATGAAGTCTCCGTCCTTCCCCTCAGTTTCACTTTCCACAGTAGCGAAGTTTAAGCCCTTGGTGGCCAAAGGAGGGCACTGCGTTTTCCTCTGAGCCCCAAAGTACAGTACATCTTTACCGGATGTGGAAAGCGCTTATCCGGTGAAAGATCACTGCTGATTTTTTTGCAAGACAGTGCAATAGAATCTGCACGGAATGTGTAAGGGAGTTGGGCAGCCTTGCTGTGAGCGAGACAGTCGCAGCCCCCTGCCCCCACTGTTTGCACCAAAGGGCAAAGTCTAACATAGTTAGGCCTTGACCACCAAACAATTTTTTAAAGAGAAAAAGACCACACAAAAATACACAGAGCCCTGTGTGCTTGCTGTTCTAAAAGGACAAGGCTCATCCCTCGCCACCCTTTTTTCAAAAACGCATTTATAAAAAAATATGTGCCCCCCAACTTCTGGCCCACAGTGAGACGGCCCCAACAGTGGCTTACAATGTAACAATTACTTTAATAATACATTGCTCCTGTGCAACAGTGGTAAAAAGGTAAAGGTAAAGGGACCCCTGACCATCAGGTCCAGTCGTGTCCAATTCTGGGGTTGTGCGCTCATCTCGCTCTATAGGCCGAGGGAGCCGGCGTTTGTCCGCAGACACCTTCCGGGTCATGTGGCCAGCATGACAAAGCTGCTTCTGGCGAACCAGAGCAGCGCACGGAAACGCCGTTTACCTTCCCACCGGAGCGGTACCTATTTATCTACTTGCACTTTGACGTGCTTTTGAACTGCTAGGTGGGCAGGAGCTGGGACCGAGCAATGGGAGCTCACCTAGTTGCGGGGATTCGAACCGCCGACCTTCTGATCAGCAAGCCCTAGGCTCTGTGGTTTAACCCACAGCGCCACCTGGGTCCCTTATGCAACAGTGGTACCTTGTTTGATTATCACCTTCTTCCAAGGGGACTCAGGGTGGTGTACTATACATGGTTATTTATCCTTCTTGCCTTTTTTTCTCACAACAACCCTTCAAGGTAGGCAAGTCTGAGAGGCAGTGCCTTGCTCTATGTTACCCACTGAGGCTCGTGGTTTGAATTGAAATTTAACCAAGGCCTGACTGCTCCTAGCCCAACACACACCACACCAGTGCCTCTAACACGGAAGCAGAACACCCTTCTTGGGCGACCTGGGGCCATGCAGTACAGAGGCAAAAGTGGGTGGAACAATGCAGATTTTACCTTTCTACAGCAAGGTACTTTCTATACACACTCACACACCCCTCTCTGCCCAGGTACGCAAGAGGCATTGTCTTAAGTTCAAGGGCACATCTCTCCTGAGGAGCACTGAAGGAGAGCGTGAAGCAGGATCAGTGAGGAGGGTGGCCTGGGGAGGATCCAGTGGGCCAAAAATGGGGGCCTGCTGAGCCACATTCACCTCCCCACCCAATCTAATGAATGAAAACGGCACATGGAAGGGGCAGGAACCCAACCAGCCTGGCAGCTAAATCTTACTAATGGAAAGGGAGCAACATCCTCTACCACACCTGAGGGCAGCAGGTGAGCTTCGGAGAGCCATGTGGCTGGCACACCCAGCTCAGCCCTTCAGCATCTGGCCGCTGCTCCGCCTGGCACCTACTTGCTGCCCATTTAAATCAATGCCACAGGGCAGCGAGACATCAGCAAGTGCCTTAATGGTCTGAGCATGCATGATGTCCACTTGTGGATCCCTTTTTCTCTCTGCTCCCCGTCAGCGTCCTATGCTCACGGCGCAATCTGTGAAGTCTTCAGCGAGGGGGGTTGGTGGGAATTATACCATATGCTTTGATAGCTGTAACAGATTGGCCCTAAAATGAAGGAGTTATTACCTCCCGGTTCAGAAGGAGTTAATCCACTCTCACTTTGACTGGCAGCTCATCCTTAGGGGCAGGACAGATCCCCGGGGACACAGTTGAGAAGAGGGAGGATGTGTGTGGTGACAGGGAGAAAGAGGGTGTGGGGCCAGGATAGTGGTGGTATAGGTTAGGATTCGTTTGTTGTGAAACTATGAAGTGGAAGAGTGTATGTTTTACTGTGACTAAGTTTGTGAACGCATTAATATTTAAATCAACTATGTTCTATAAGAAATAAAGTCCAGTTCTTTTTGTGCCATAAAGGAATCGTCATTATTAATCCAGCAGGGTATCAACGCTCACAGAGGTGTGTACTCAGGAAGGGGGCAAAATTTACCTGAGGAAAAGAAAGCAGCTGTTAGTTTGTGTCTCAGTCACACAGAAAGGAGGTAGAAGGTGAAAACCTGGAGTGCCATTAAGTTGCCAGAAGGGTGAGGCAACTTGATACAGTGGGTAGCCGAGCTGAGGGCAGCACTGTAGGCAAAAGGTGTTTCACATAACTAGCCCAGAGCATAAAGGATACCAGGCCACGTAAGCTGGATACAGTCTCTCATCACATATAATAATCTTCAAGTGTCCCTGCGTCCACTGTGTGTCAGTGGAAATTTTCCACTGCGCATGTCCCACAGGGACGCAGGGATTGGAGTGGGCGGAGAGGGGGGCGTGTCCGACGCAGAGACACTTGGAGCGGCCGGGCGAAACTGCGCCGCCGCCATTGCCATGTCCGCCTCCTCCTCCTCCTCCGGCCGCCGCCACCACGCTCCTTCTCTCCCCCGGCCACGCCGATCACGCGAGCCCCGCAGTGCTGAGGCGAGCCGAGCGGAGGGCGGCGGCGAGAGCAACGCCCGCCGCGGAGGAGCCCCCATGTTCTAGCGCCCGTTAATGTAACAGGCTGAACGTCCACTAGTTAATAATAGACCCTTATAGTGAGAGGGAGTGGGGTAACAAGACGAACCTTCTTTTTTTGAGAAAGAAAGGGGGTTCGTCGCAATAGCCTTTACAGGAAGAGATGAAAAAAAGAGAGCGCATGAGAAAGGATACTGTTAGGAGACTCTGCTAACTCAGACTGTTATGTCAATGTACGTGCAGGGAAAACTCAGCCTTGAGCTAGTTTGAGAGAAAGCAGGTGCCCTGTAATTCCAGGTGAATCGGACCCTGGCGGTGCTTTCCCTCCGAGAATGTGACTTCATTTCTCCGCAGGTGTAAAGCTAAGGCGAGGGAACATCTGTGGATGAGCCTGTGCAAATCCTAGGCCTGGGGACTCTCCTTTTGTGGGCTCTCCAGCAGCAGCCACTTCTCGCTAGTCACTTTCGCGGCTGCCTCCGGAGCACAGCTGTCAACCTTTCCCTTTTCTCGCGAGGAATCCTATTCGAAATAAGGGAATTTCCCTTTTAAAAAGGGAAAAGTTGACAGCTATGCTCCGGAGGGCTCAGCGGCCAGGACTGCTGGCGGGGGGGGGGGCAGCCTCGCACGGCCCAGCACGGACGCCCCCCCAGCCCCGGCAGGGAAGCCTCGCTCTTCCCGCCGCCTTGGCCGAGGCAGCGACGCCCCCAGCTGGAGCACACGCGGCCCCTTCGGCAAACACGGGCGGAGCTCAAGTGTCGCGAGATTTCCGGCCGGCCCGCTGGCCAGCGCCGCTATTCCTTCCCCTACTTCCCCCGCAGTAGAGCCTCGCGAGATTTCCGGCCGCTTTCCTTTCTTGCCGGCGGCCGAGCTCTCGCGAGAGCCCCCCTCCCGCGAGGAGAGAGAGAGAGCCCTCGGGAGGGAGGGGCAGAGGCGAGCCTGTTATCTCCTCGCCGCGCTTAACCTCTCGCGGCGTTTGAGGGAAGACTCCGCCCCTCCTGGGCACTTGCCCCCTCGCGCCCCCTCCCCCTCTCTCGCCGCCGCCGCCGCCGCCGCCTTTCTCGGGA